>JBAJHW010000002.1:166880884-168205527 GCA_037013535.1 Intellagama lesueurii | reverse complement strand
AGGTAAGTACAAGCCAGGCCTTGAAAACCTGGAAGAGAGAATTATTGTTATCCAGAATGGGCTGCAGGTCATTGATGATACATTTCAGTCGCCTCAGATGGGAGCTGCAGATAACTACTAATTTGTTCGGTCTAACCCTCTTGTAGCAGGTTGTTCCTGGGTGCCAGTCTGGTTTTTTGCATTTTCACCTTGTTGAGCGGGTACTGTGGTTTAAGAAATGCCTGCTCTTAATTCCTGATACCCAGAAAGTGAACTTGTTGTGTGGAGTTGTCCAGGCTTAGGTTGCTGGAAGGATGAACAATATTGGAATCCTGGTGGAATTTCTCCAGCCACTCCTTGCCATAAATCCAGATGATGACAATGTCATCCATGACAATAGACAAAGGACAACTTTCTGGATAAAGGAACTGAGGAAACATTATTCCAGGTCATCCACAAATATGAGATTGGGCTTTCACGGCTTGTGAGGATTGCTTCCAGCAAGCACCAATGGAGCACACGTGCTGCCATTCCCTAGCATATTTTGAGATTTGTTGTTTTGAAGAGCTTCAGGCAAAACCAATGTTGGGATAAGCGGACATCATCTTTCAGCCCACGATTCTCAAATATACTGATTAGAAAGACCCACTGAACACAGTGGCACTTACTTCAAAGTAAACATGCATGAGATTGCACAGCACATCTGCCCAATGCAGAAATGGCTGGGAGCTAATTGGGCTCCAAGGCTCCTTTTACTAAGATTTATTCCCATTTTATACCCACATTAAAAAAAAATCCCCTGGCCTCTTGGAACAGACTTTCTGAGCACAGCCAAGCAGCAGATAAGTGAATTTTGAGAGCTAGCAAAGCAGTCAAGAGCCTGGGTTGTCAACTAAGAGGTCCTGTTTCAAATCTTTGCCCTGCCATGAGCTCACAAGGTGGCCTTGGGCACGGTCACTGTACAACCCCAGAGAAGAGGAAGCCCTTACATCTCTACTCAATATCTGCTCCCAAAAGGTTCATGAATGTGAAACAGGAAGGGAAGCTTTACCAGATAGCTACAAAAGTCAACATATGCCTGCCTTGTATGGATGCTGTGCAGTCCATCCAATCAGCAGTTGTGGGTTCACCAAACAAGAGGAAAAAACCCAACCTCCACATGGACTTGTGTTTGTTCACCACATTATTGCAGGCTGCAGAGCTTTTAAATGAGGGGTGGCATTCGGAACTCTCTAAATTCTACCTAGAAATTCATCTCAATTGAAAATGGTTCTACCAAATCTGGATGCCTTGGCATCTTTTCATTCTCCCCCCCCCCCCCCAAATAATGCATACATTCTAGTATCAGAACAAGTTGTTCTGTGGAGTTATGTTTTGAGCAATGGCCTGGAAGGGGGGGGGGGGTGGAATGCAGCTGCCTGCCTCCTGCTCAGGTAGAAAGCTAAAGCTCTGTTGGAACATCAGCACACTAACCCCCACATTGAATACATACTGTTTTCTGGAAGCAATTTACAGGGCAGATTTAATCTACAAGAGCCAAAACTCTTAAGAATTCACAAGAGACTGCCTCTGCTCCTCAGAGATTCCCCACTACAACCTTACATGACTTCCGGAAAGCCACCTCCTTTTCTCAATGCCTTCCACAAGCTCTGTCTGAACAGCAGCTCCAGCGGCAGAATTCCCTTCCACAGGAGGCGTGCCATGGCCCAAGGCGAAATACCTTTCCCAAGCATTAAGCGCTGCCTGCCAGTATTTCTGTGGCTTTAAACATTTGTTTAATTTCACCTGCTTCAGGAAATGGATACATGAAAGTTACAGGCAGCCACTCATCTCAAAGACCATGCCAATAGAGCTTGTACTAATCATGATAAAAGACCCCACACCATAGTTTGTACTTCCAAAAGTACCATAGGCAAACCATGGTTTGGAGCTGCCCGTCTGCTTTCATTTTCCATTGTGCTCAGCTTTCAGTTTCATAAATTCACTTGCCTTTCAATGGATGTGGCTGTCTCTTACAAAGCATGGTTTGTGAGCTGATAGTTATATAGGCTCTCCCTTGCTTTAACTTCTTTGCTAGCTTCTGTGCAGAGAACCTGGCCTGCATGAAAGGTAGTTGTCCATTACATCGGAAGCAGCAAACTTTGGACTCGGATTATCTGTATTCCAGAGCTCTATGGTTGAGATAAAATCTGACTTAATACAATGCACTGAGAGATACGTGAAAACTAGTTTGCAGAAGAGAAGTGGGCATTAGTAGTAATAATATGGTGTCAGGAGAAAAGATATGGGTAAGTAAGGGACAGTACATGGGAATTACCTACAGACTGGCAGCAGAACTCATGCCTTGCTTGTTTGAAGTGCTGGCCTTCATATCACCACTTAAATTATCTTCCTTGGGACCATGACGTGATTTGCCTACACTAGGTCAAACTGGACTAGATACATGGAAGGATTGGCTGGCCATAGAGACTAATGCTTCTCAAGGTGCTAAAGATTTTATATTTGCAAACACACACACTCTAAACCCTGACGTACAATAATTGGAAACCTTCTTCCCTGGCTGTATTTTGTCCTGTCTGAGGAGCATCTTGCTAATAACAAAGAACAGAAACTCTTTCAACAGAACCAAAGTAAAATGGATTCAGTGTGAATATACTGCACGACACTACATGCAGCACTCCTTTACCAGTCTAAACCCGCACAGCACCCGTGGCCTGTTCATAGACCTCCTAGATCTTCCCAGATGTTTTGAACACTCCTTAACACTATAATTTGGATAAGTGAGGGTGTCCTTTTAATTGGGTTGCTTAAACAGCAGCAATCTTGGAACAAGATGTTAATTAAAATTAAATAAAAGGCCTGGTGAATCTCATTTTAGGAGGAGAGTGACATTACTTAACAAGCCTGAGAAACAGAACTGGGCATTCTAATGAGGATTTGAGAGACAGAGCCCTTGAATATCTAAAATGAAGGAGCAGTGGAGGAAAAGAAGAACTGATAATGGATTAATACAGACAAGACCTGCAGGTGCTGGGCAAGTTTTAAAACCAAAAAGGGGTAGCCTAGTGAACAAGAGAGAATTATTCTGGAATCTTATTTTTTGGTAAATGTTAGGTCATTTCAGATTTACAGGGCAGCTATGACCAAGTCACCATCCCTCTCAGTTTTCCTATCTGAAAGATGGAGCAATGGGGGCTGTATTTCACAGAGTAGCACAAGGTCAACGGAAATAAGAGACTGCAAAATTCTTTGCATATTCATTTATTTTGGTGTGGGAAATTGCAAAGCGTGGATAAGTAACTTTTTGGACTACAACTCCCAGAATCCCCCAACCAGCAAAACTTTGACAGCTGGGGAGTTGTGGTCCAAAAAAATAGTATTTCCAAGATCTGGAAAACACAGTTATGGATGGCTATGGCTTCATCTACGAAGCTCAGCTCAGCCGTCCCTATTTCTTGGACTCAAATATATGGTAAGTCTGCTGCAAAGTTAAATATCTCAACCTCATATATAACAGGCTGAGCTCCTTAGAAGTGGAATACAAATCTGGCAAAGACGAGATATAAGACTGTTCCAATCTTACAACAATACTAGTGGTTTTAGTGTTTTATCACCTGATTTTATATTTTCAATCTTGTACACAGTTTTGGATTTTCTTCTCAAGATGAAAAGTGGTATAAAGCTGTCTTCAGTTAACAGTGAATACAGCAAAATACTGCTGTGGTAAGGGACATAATAAACCTAGACAACACTGAAAATATTTAAAGGCATTTTAAAATAAGAGCCGGTGTAACAAGAATAATATAATGAGATATAATATGTGTGTGTTAAGTTTCTAATACTGAATTCAGTGTAATCTGCTGTACTTTTCAGCGGCACAATATCTGCACTAAATATCCCAGTGTGTCTCTCTGTGTACTAAATCCAACTCTGGGCAGAGGAACTGCATAGTTTTTAGGCACTGAGTAGCACAGTTTAATTATAAACATTTTAACTAACCAGTCTGGTGTTCAGCCAATCTGTTTCTGGGGGAACACTAGTTTTGAAGTCTTCTTTCCAGTCAGCTGCCATTTAAGCTGAGCCAATTATCTTAGCCTTTTGACTTAGATGTGCCTGACCTAACCTGAATGTAGTTTCACTGCTTCTTTTGAAATATCAGACTCATGCGCATATGCATTCACTCCCATCTTCATTTGGCAATGGCTCTGAAACGGAGCCTCTGATCTTGCCAACATCAAAAGCCTGGTTTGTAAGATAAGGTAATATTTGAAGTTCGCTCAGCAGTATTCCCCTGTGTCCAAAGTAAATCCATAAATAAGATATAACCAAATAATAAAAAAGTCCTCTTTCGTCTCTCTCTCTCTCTCTCTCTTTCTCCTTCCCTCCAATCAAGAAATGGAAATTCGAATTTGCCTGATGCTTTGTGGCCAACTCCAAAAAAAAAAAGAGAGATTAAACAAAAACACAACATTGATCCTTGGGGTTAAATACAAATTCAGAAAAAGAGCGTGTACATTTTCTTTCTGCCACCTGGGGGGCTGCCATGAAAACACAGACCAGATTAGACTGGCTTCTGATGTCTGCAGATTCTGTTCCTTGGTCTATATACCCTGCCAAAGCTATTGTGCATGTGGGCGTACACACACACACACACACATTCACTCACAATCACAGAGAGAATATCACAACTTTGGCAGTTATATTACTGTAAGAAAGAGCCATTATATCATGCCCCTGCATCAAAAAAAAAAGGGGGAGCAACCCAGCACAAGAAGCAGCTGATTTTACTCTTCTCCCATTCCAGCCCCCTCCTCATACACATACAAAACCTTTAAGAGGAAACACACATTCATCCGTTTACTCAAGTTTCTCTTCCATGGACACTCATGGCAGGGAAGGAAATTCAAACACAAAAACTTGGCCTACATGCTGGTGTTGCTGCAACTAGCAACAGCTGTTGGAAAGAGAGCAACATGTCCAGCTTTTAAGCATTTGCAGACAGAGCCACAAACACACACACACACACACACCCCTCTTGCTTCCAAGTTTAAGAATGCTTCAAACTACAGGAAATTCAAACATTTTGAAAGGCTTCAAACACAGGGTGGGGAGGATGGGGCATTTGGGATCCCTCTGCCACAGGAACTGATTTAAATACCTTGAGTTTTGGTTAGGTTGCTCTCTAAAACCCAAGTCTGGGTTCTACTGAAATACATGCTCCCCCCCCTTCACTCCACCCTGCACCCTAACCCCTCCCCATATCTTGAAGCTCCCAGCAGTTTAATCAGGCAAGCTTCCCCTGCTCCTCACAGCCTGTACCGGCTATTGTTATGGCAGGAAAAAACAGCCAGGCTCCTTTCATGCCCGGCTTTATGGGGGAGCTCCTATTCACTTGTTCAAGTAAATTTCAAAGCGGCCTGCTACCCTCTTATCCCCTCTAAGCTCCCCTAGACTAACAATAGGCTGAAAGCGATTCAGTTAAGCCTTTCATCCACCATGCACTTTATTTCTCACTCAGCGCTCTCATCTGTATAAGGCCCTACAATTGGCATTGCTGTGAAGAGAGGGTATAATCCCAGCCCTGTGAGTCCTCAGTGACCCAACATGGGTCCAGAAATGACTAACCCACTGAATGCTCTGTTGACATGCAAACACATACAAACCTCACAAGCACCAGCAAGCAAGCTGGATAAGAAAAAAAATATAAAATATAGACACCAATGCTGTTGACTGAAAAAGGGAAGGGGGTAAGAGCCTGCATTTCCAAAATATTAAAACAAACAAAACAAAACAAAAAGTAAAAATACACCATCACCAATCCAGATGTAGCGATGAAAGTCAGGTAAGTATATTTACAGGATTCATTTTTCAGTGTCTATTTTCATCATGGATACAGGGAGACATGGCTGTGCCCACTCCCCCATGAAGGGATTATGTGAATGAAGATGCATTTCTAATATGAGATTTCAAAACTGATTTCAATTACCCTAGCAAATTTAGGCATGTCTACTTAGAAGTAAATCCAATATCTCCTGCTGGATTTATTCCCATGGAAGTATAAATCTTAAGGTGAAATTAAGCACTTGAAATGAAGCCCTTGGGTGTCTATGGGTGGGAGAGCAAACCTTAAGCATTACCAAAATGATCCTCAGTCTATGAAATAATTTAAAAAACAAACATCTGTTCCATTCTAAAAAGTGAAAGATACTTCATCCTCAGAGCAGACTGGGATACTTAAGCAATAAGCTTCAACCCTTTTTCCAGGAAGAAAAATACAATTGGACATTGGGAAGGAGCAGGGAGACATAAGAATTGACAATAAATGTCAAAATTGCCAGAGGTTATCCAGAAGTTTGGCCAAGGCAGGTAAACTTTTTTAAATTCTTCATTTTCTTCAATTGCAGAAGACCAGGATTTTTTGTGAGACCATTGCTCTTGTTCTTCCTCCAGAGACTCTCCAAGAAAACACTGGCCATCAAAATGCCCAGGGCCCCCACCTCCTTTACAGAATGAACTGGGCTAGGCTTGACATAAGAAAGCCACTGGCTCTTCAGGTTAATAACACTTGGGAGTTAAGCTGTAACTCAGGAAAAGTACTTCCTGGAGGAAGCAATTTCTTTTTATGGTTGCTAATTAGATAATAATAGTACACCTAGCCTCAGAAACAAAGGCTGAGGATATTGGGACAAGGTTATGGATAACTTCCCTGGATTAGCAGCTGGCTTGCTAGTCCAACTGGGAGAACAAGACTGTTCACCTGAGGGGCTGGAAGAGAATTCCTGTAAAGTTTTGGCAATGAAGGGGGAGAGAGAGAAATTACAGGTCAGTGGCAAACCCTGCTGTATTCCAGCCCATTTTCCTGGTTCACTTATCATTGCATGATGGTTAGAAGGCACCAAAAGTATGACCTGAGAGCAGAATTTGAATAGGCCTCAAAGCAGAAATGACTGAACCGTCCAATCCTTGCAAGACATAAGGAAGTCCTCTTGTTCAACTAACGAATATACTTACACACTACTATCTGTCATTGACATGGAATCATCAGTCAGGGCATCACTAGATATTTCGCTATCATTTGCACTCGTGGCAGGAGCAAAGACGTAGCCGGAGTTCACGTGGTAAGGATTAACAGGATCATTTCTCTTGAATGACCTAGTGATGAACCAAAAAAGGAGAAGAATGATTATTGTTCAAATATGGGAGACAGACATATAAAAAGGGGGCAAAGACTGATGAAGTAGTTAGCCAAGTACACACAAAGAGAAAACACAGGACTAATATCACCAACACTTGGAAATAAGCGCCATCAAGTTTAATGGAACATTAATGGAAGTATGAATAACTCTAGAATGGATGAGCACCATAGGTTTCCATCAGCTGCTTTATGGATAAGACAAGTAATTTTGTAACAGGAATGGGGGGGGGGACATATGACCCTCCCAATATGGTAGGACAAGGCCCATCAACACTAGTCAGCACAGGCAATGCTAAATGGTAAAAGGTGTTGCAGTCCAGTTGTATCTGGAGGATGTTCTTCACTCCTGCTCTACACTCAAAGCTTAAAGTTGTCACCTATTGTAAACATTTAAAAGGATAGTTCAACTTCTTTTAAACTATCAAATTCAGACTCTGTGCTTTTTAAATCTGCATTTCCTTCAGAGTTCAGGATAGAGAGAAGGGTGTGTGCACGTATGTGTGTTTCCCTCACTGTATCATAACAACCTTGTGAGGTCAGTTAAGACATGAGAGACCAGCTGTAGGTAAGACAATGAACACTGATTCAGTTTAACCTGGGCCCACAGTCCTAATTTCTCCACAAGCATGCCCTCTACATGGCTGACTTCTGGAACCACCAAGTAAACCTGACTGGTGCCCTCTCTGCTGTCCTTCCACCAGCAGGCTTTTAAAAAATAAAATCAAACAAACCTTTGGAATTTAATGGTGATTAAAGGTGATCTTGATCAGTTGAGTGCAGCTATCTTTTCACTGATCCATTTCCACAGTGTCTGAATGCATGTGCTCCTATGTTTCAATTGTATTTTGTTTATTGTCTAATTTTTTTTTAATTAACTACTCTGAATGTAATTTTTGGAGGGAAAGTACAGTATAAAATTAATAAATAAAAAGTAGTAAATTAAAAAAAAACCAAGATTTCAGTGGTGTTAGAGAAAGCACCTGCGCAAAGCTAATAACAACATCTCTACTTTTTTTCCCCAGCACATTACTATATGGCTGAAATCCCATTGCTTAGCGTGGTAAGTTGCACTAGAGTAAGCCAACTGAATCAGTAGGGATTTGGTGAGTTGACTCCTCCACAAGTTCCATTGATTCAAACAGGCCCATTCTTGCTGCAACTCACTGTGCTAAATGAGTGTTGGCCTACATGGCTAATCAAAGGTAAAATATCCTATTGAGGTCAGTAATTCGCAGTGCAGTGGGCATGTAGCCTTGATATTCTTGTGGGGACTACTAAGACCATTTGTTATATCAGAGAACTCCAAATCAGTTGTTTAACAAATGACTGTACTGTAGTGAAGTTTGGTTTGGAATTATAAATGCCATTATTCTAGGGAGCTCCACAGAATGGACATTAGAGATCTCAAAGTTAAACTCTTTTCTTTAAGGTAAGGAATGAGGAATCTGTGGCCCTCCAGACTGCCAGTCCCATCAACTGACTTGGCTGGATAGTTACATTTCAATTACAACTGGAGGGCTACCCATACATGCACTAAGGCAAAGTAGTACATAGCATCTTTGATAAGGTTTCCCTGTCTGTTCCTCCTTAAGAAAGTCCGGGGGTGGTGTGAGGGGATAATGGCTTTTTCCATTTTTATTCTACTTTCTACTCTTTCAATAAGGTTGGGATTTCCCTTCAGACACTCAACCTATGTTCCTGCTATTTAAATCCTCATTTGGGCACTTTTTTATTCCTTGTTCCCAGGGAACTGAAAGGGATAAGACTTTGGGTGAATGTACAGTTAAGGACACGAGGTGAATGCCCTAGAACTGAAACTCAGCCATGAACCTTAATAACTGTCTCTAGGATTATTTTGCTCTCTCATACATACACACAGAGCTCCCACTTCTGTAGTACATGACTAATTACACTGGCCTAACTTTACAGGGCTGTTATAAAGATGAGAGACCAGTGTGTGGAGAACCTTTGGCCCTCCAGATGTTGCTGAACTACTTCTCCCATCATGCCTCATCACAGACTAGGCTGACAGGCGCAGATAAGAATGGGAGTCCCACAACATTTGCCAGGCCACAGGTTTCAAAACCCTGGGTGACAATGAAGCACTGAGGAGAAGTATAATATTAAGCGCCCACAATATTTCAGGATCTAAATTCTTTAAGAGGGTCTAAGCTTGTCAAACTGACAGAAGTGTCAGATATTCCCAGAGGGTCTACTCTCACATCTCAGAAGCAGCTGAGAGGCAGCACATCTCATAGGATGTTGCATTAAGATGTAGGGCCTTGTATCCTCAGGGCATTACACTTGTAAAGAGCAAAAGCCCAGAAAAATGGAGATCACTCCTCTTCCACCAAATCACAGGGGTAAGTGCAGAAAATGGGTGGGGGAGGGGGAACGACAAATTTTGATTTTGTATTTCCACTAAGCTGTTCTGCTAAAGGGCATCTGTGCTAACTATTCCTCCCTTACAGAGGGCCAATGTAAGAACATTTCAAGTCACATATGCCCTATATGAGTCATGATTCCGGTAATATGCTGGCCCTACATAACACAGGGGAATATTATGGGGAACAACAATTATAAGCGTATTGTATCTGTTTTGTGCTTTGTACCTACCCCTTAAAACACAAAAGACTTTAAGGCTTAGTTCAGCTCCAACAAAATAAAACAATATCTGGTAGCTCTACTAAAGATAAAAAAGTTTTATTTGGGGATAAATTGTTGTGAACTGTAGTCCACTTCATCGGAGGTGTCTCAAGAAGTGTGTTGCTGTTCACAAAAGCTTGCCCTGAATAAAACCTGGCAATCTTTAAGGAGGCGCAACAATAGTTCAGCTGTACCACCATCCCACCCCCAGCCAAAAAAATAAAAAATAGAGGGCTGTGATACCTGCGTGTAACTGAAGATTTCAAAAGGCTTTGCTTACGGACAGCACCATCTTTAAGTACACAAACCCCATTTGCCTAGAATCTCAAACTACGTTTGCCAGATGTTTCTTATTTAAGCAATCACCCCCGATTCCAGATGGCTGCTCCACAGAAAATATATATGTGGACACCCCTTATTTCAAGAGTGCACCACTTCCATAACATTCCACAGAAGAGACATCACAGAGGCCAGACCACATGCCTCATTCCTTAAGAAATTCACTTTGGCAACCTTGTTCAACCCGGGGCTCCTACAGGCTGCTGCTCCATTTTAAAGAGAATCACTTGCTTAAAATTACCGTCACTTGCAAGCAACTTGGGAGGCAGGGTGAGGGTGGCGGGAGCCTTTCTTCAGCACCAGAACATCAGGAGAGAAACTTTTCTTTACACACACATACACGCCTCCGTTCCCCCCCCCCCCCCACTCGCAGAGAGAGGGAGAGAAGCAAAGCTTGATCTAAGTGAGCAGCCCTGGCAGTCTTAATGGAAAGCAGCACTTCCCCCGACCACTAGTATTCTAGTCCCTTTGTTTCCGTTTGCCCTGGTTACCCACTTTCGACCTCTTCAGTAGTCTTTACTCAGTTCTCTCACAAACAAGGAGTCCTTCCACCCTCCCTCTACTCCCCTGCTGTGTCGCATTCCTCCATTTCACTGGCAAGGGGGAAAACATGAGCAAAGGCTTAAGCAAAGAAAGAAGTTGCAGGGAGGGGAGCGAGGGAGGGAGAGAGAGAGAGAGAGAGAGACCGACAGACAGACAGGCAAGCAAGCAAGCAAGCAAGCAAGGCAAGCCGCCTTCTTCAAGTTATGCTGGCAAACAGCATGACTGAAGTTCTAGGCCTCCGTCTCAAGCTGACCTTTGCAGGAGGCCCTCCTGCTGCAACAGAGTCAGGTATTTAAGCACAGCTGGGATCTCATTCTTTTCTAAAGCACACAAAGATATTTCAGCGGGAAGATCAAGACATTCAAAGCTGATGGGGAGGGGAGAGAGAGAGAGGAAGAAAGGGAGAATGAAAGAATTGGTGATAGCAAAGAGTGGGGGACGAACAAAAAGAAAGTCATATCTTCAAGATAGATCAGCCGGACCTGTTTCTGATAGAAAGTTACTCTACCAAGAAAAGGGGGAGGTCCACGTTTTGTCTCAGAAAAAAATAATAATAACAAGAAAGCAATCTTCCTGATAAAGCCTCTCTGTTTGTCAAGTTCCAATGACTTTCTTTAGACCACTGTTAGGTTTTGTGGGGTTTTTTTTTAAATTTTATTTTATTTTATTTTTATTATTTTTTTGGCCTTTAAGGGAAGGGGGAGGACTGGAAGGCTGAAATCTTTGCTTTTTATTACTCTCCCTGAAACTGTTTTATGTCCTGCTTTAACAAAACCCAGGCCCATGAGGGCTTATTGTTGTAAAGTATCTGGTTTCAAGATGCTCACCATCTGTATGGAACCAACCTTGCTCCTTCAGCTGGATCCTACCATCCTTCCTTCTAAAGCGCCTCCAAAGCTACAGCCTGAACTTTGCCAACACAGCCCACAGCCCCTTAGTTATGTTTGTGTTTCAGCCCTTTGGGAGCATTAAAAAGAAGCTCTTCAGTAGTTTTAGGTCAAGGGTGGGCAATCTGTAACCTTCCAGATGTTGATGGACTGCAACTCCCACCAGTCCTACGTCAACTCAGGCAGTACTGAGGGATGATGGGAGTTGCAGTCCAGGAATCTCTATAAGGCCACAAGTCACCCACCCTCAGCTATAAGTATAACCACTTCAGGGAGCTAATCGCCTCAAGCTGGGCTGAACTTCAAAAGTACTGCTCCAAAGCTCAATGAATTTATAGCTGCCTCAAACCAGACCACAAAAACTCCAAACACATGAAATTGCTGAGACATTCAGTTAGCAAAATAACTCCCCCCCCCCCCAAACTTGGACCAAGTGTGTGCAGACAAATATTGGCTAACAATCATAGAATTAAATAATAGATTTTTATTTTTATTTTTATTCAAGTTTGCCCTCCTAAACACAGAGAATTCTGGCATACATTAAGTAAACCAATTAAGGATGTTTTCATAGTAACTTTAAAAAGAGAAAGAGCGAGACACCAAAGAGAGATCTTGACCACATTACAAGCTTAATTGTAGCCATATGCTATCACGTTGCATTCAAGTAGCTTCCATTCCTAAGTGAAGCAGTGGTCTCCAATGTAAGTTTCGACATGCATGTACTCTCAAAAGACAAGCACAGCCACTTTGAGATTCAGGGGAAATATTTTCAGTTGTTGGCAGCATTTGCTCTTCAGCCTCAAGGAGACTCTCTGATGTTCCTCTAACTGTTACCTCCTGTCTTGATAGAGTTATGCCCTAGTAGGGTGCTGCATGTACGATGCTAGGGAATGGTTCTATATCACAGAAGAAGCACAAGAAACTCATCTTTTCAGACTTTTCCTCATGGGCCTTGAAGAAAAAGCATTTTTTACAAAATCTGTTCCTCACTTCTTTCTCCACTGTCAGCTATACATCTCTGCAACATCAATAAAAGCCTCAAACCTTGGTTTCCAAAAAGAACAATGGTGCTGGTGGGAATGCAAAACAGCCAACCCAATGTTACTTCATTGTATTTGGAGAGATGTGAGAAAAGCAACACCCCATTCCTGTGGCTGATACATGGGTTTTCAGGTGCAACATCTTACACTCAATATAATTCAAGGTACATTAAGGAATCTGTGGAATGCTCTAACTGGAACCCCCCCCCCCCCTTAGTAGTTAATGAAACTTAATTCAAACCAGGAGTCTGGTTACCTGGTGCAGGCTTTCTGTTAGGAACACTGATGAACATTTTATAATGGCAATATTTATAGCTCTAATGTAAAACAAGTATGTAGCTGGCCTGGCAGTGCTTTCAGAAAGAGTGAAACACCACAAAGAGGGTGTATGTGTAGTCACTCTTCTCTTATTAATCATATCAGAAATCTACTTTGAGAACTGAAATTAAAGCGTGCCAGTTACTTCACACAAAGTAAACTTCAATCAGCAAAATCCTCTGAGTCAGTTAAAGAACCATCTGTCTGGTGGATAACAACTTATTTTAGTGGTAAGGACATTTGGCTTCCCTGACATTACAGCAGAAGCTGATGGGTTGGAAGGAGTCCATCTTATTGGATGTTGTGATATAACACCATGTCATAAGAGGGCACTTTTGTGCACATGACTTTGTGCAGAAATTATTCAGAACCCAATGTAAACAAACTTCTCAATTCTACTTCAAGAGACACAGTCCAACAAATGCTCATACAGGGAAAGTAATTAATACATATACATTGGATGAAAAGATATAGAGGCAGAAGAGTATGCATAACACCCTTAACCATATTAGTCTACACAGTCCTCTGTAAACTTGACAATGTTGGACAAAACATCCCAATGGGAGAGGAGGGAAAAGTTTTGTCATCTACATGGACCAAGCCACATTCAGTACCTATCAAAAGGGAAAGGTATTATCCACATGTCATCTTCTAGTACCAGCGGCAGATAGATTGGGCATATATCACCACCTCTTCCATATCTTTGAGATCAAAGAAGCAGCAAAGTTTGGTGATCTCTGGCTTGGATTCTTAGCTAGTTCTCTTGGGCCAAACTGCACATTTCTGGCCTAGAGTTTTGTTTAACTATAGCTACAACTATTACTGTGTTTACAACACTTCTCAATGGAAAAGTGCTCAACAGCCGACAATGCTATTGTCATGCTACAATAACCACCTTGCAGGGTACTGTCCCTAAAGAAGCTGAGTCTGAGAAGCTGCTGGCTTCTCCCAGACCACACAGTTAGTCCCATGATAACAACACTGGCACTGGAACCCTGCCCAGATCAAGCCCTGCCTCCAATTCAGTCACATACACTAACAATCTGGTGAGGGGAGAACTAGACATCTTGAGCATACAGCCTTTTTTGCTTCTCAAGAAATTGTCAATATTTTCAGCATGAAACAGTCATGAATATATTCTTGAGCAAAAGAGAACACTAGATGTGTTGCTACAGGTTCACATGACGTTTTCTAAGCCAGAGTGTTTCCTACTTTAGAAACACCAAAGTGGCAGAACATCAAAGCCCATGCTTTTAGGCTGCTTAAAAATGCCAATGCCTTCTACAACTTTATCTCATTACAGAGAGGGGTGTGAGTGTGTGTATGGGTCAATCCACTTTAAGTTGTTGTTAACAGGAAATATGTATGTATGTCAGACCTGTACATCTGCTGTAGGTTACAGCTCAAGGCTTGACAAGAAAAGTGATGCATTAGGGTTTTCAAGCATAGAAAACTTCCCTTTAGTAGAGAAAGGTGGTGGAGTAATAATGGGAGATTTCACCAAGCCATCTTCTGCCACAGAAATGAAACAAACAGGTAATCTACTGATGACACTTAACACAGCCAACAACAGGAAGACACACTTTACATATCTGGAACCCTTCATAGCTGGTGTGAGTGAAAACTGAATTAGTACCAGCTGTCTCTCCAACCTCATCCCTGGAAAAGACCATAAACATTGCTGTTTTTCTAAAGGGCAAGCAGGAAACACAACAGATGCAATTCAAGAACCCTCCTCTTAGAGGCAGGCCATAGCTGAAATAAGCTGAAAACAGAAGAGATGCCTGGAGCTCTTTGATGTTCATGAATCACAGAAACACTCACAAAAATTCCTGTAAACCAGATGTCATCTACTTACCAGACTGAGAAAGAAACTCCCAAAGCAAGACAGAATACACACATACAACAGAGAGGGAGCGAGAGAGCAGGTCCTTCTGCTCTACAGATCCTTTTTCAACCAATTCCCATTTATGAAGAGGAAAGGAGGGGGGAGAGAGAATAAGGTGACGGGAGATTATGCCATTCAGATTATGCCACTCGTCATGATTAAGAAAGAGAAGATATGATGATGTTGCCATTATATAAGGAACTATTTGTGCCTACTTTCAGCAGCTCTATGCAACCCAAGAAAAGGCACACATCACTTTCCTGGGGTTACCAACCATAATGCTGGACAAGAAACAGAGCCATATTCTAACTGAGTTTGAATTCCAGCCACAGGCAAATAGGGCAGCTCAGCATCATAACATCTGCTTTGCAAGCAAAAGTACCAAGCCAGGTCCCATTCTTGAAATCTCCAGGTAGGACTGCAAAAGAGCTCTGCCTAGAACCCTGGAGAGCTGCTGCCTGTCAAATACTGGACTCAAAGGAAGGCCAATGGTCTGACGCGGTAGGAGGTAACTTCCTATGAGCTTGACACACACATACTCCCACCTGACAGGTAAGATACAACCTCTACAAATATCCTGTAACGAAAGCCACCTCATCAGGAATGGCCATTTTCTCCATCTCAAACACATGGTACCAAGCTATTACACAGTATCCCCTAAGAAAGTGTATAATAATGTAGACTGTAAGCAATTTATGTATATCGTCTTCTTTTAAGTCCCTAGGTTTGGTCCCACAGGTTGCCACATTTATGATGATAATAACAGTATGAATTTTCTTGTTCCATCTCCACATAATTGCTTCTCAATTTCTACATGTAATCCACATATTTCAACACTAGCTGAAGATGAAGCTGGCAAACTAGTATTTCATTACTCATTCACATGCCTAGATGGTGCTCTTCCCAGTTCCTCTTAATGTGGTTTAAAGTGGTAACAATTAACGCATGTCTCACAGAACAAGAGTCACTTTGAAGTTCTTTTTTGATGTCTGAGAGAGCTTTAGGAACTGGTGGGTCTTAAGAACCACAATGGACTGCTTTCTTTATTAGGGTGAAACACTGCCCTCCCTCCAAGCCAGAAATAAACACCAGTGTTTTTAAGGTTTGTGAAGAAGTATCTTTGCCAAAATCTACTTCAGAACAAGTATTGCACCTATCATTGGCAGGCGCACATACACCCATTTTGCATGACTTTCAATGGAACAACAGACTCGGAAAGTAATTGAAAACTAGTTCTCTCACCTGAACCCATTCTCCACAGTTTCTGTAGCACGGACACTTGCTGTAGCCCTCAATGTTTTGCTGGACAACCCAAGTACAGATGGCAGAAGTTTGTTTTTAAAATCAGCACAGCTCCATTCCTCTTCTTCATTCAAGGTAGGGAGATAGCCACAGTCTACTTTTAAGGTGCCCAGTCCATTGCTGTTAATGTAAGCAGGATTTTCTCCCCCACTCCTTACATATTCGAGGTATATATCAGAAGTTAAAAACATCTGGTAAGCATTTTCCTCCATCACCGTCTGAATCTCAGTCTGTGCCTGATCAAACATTATAGAATCGATGTGCTGTTTCTTGATACTATCCCTTATGTAGGTCTTTGTGGCAGGCTTGAGTTGTTTGGAGACAATGCTGTTGTTCTCAATGTACCTTTTGTAGATAGCTTTGGCGACTCTCAAAGTTTTGGTATCCTTAAGGTCCATCTGTCTGAAGCCATTGCAGGCAAACCAGAAGTCTAAAGTATCCACACATTTCTCTCTTTCCAGGAAGGTCCTGAAGAGACAGGCACCATCTTGATCTCCCAGCAAGGAATGCAAAGATTTGGTCCATCGTGCGAGAGGGGAGTCTGGAGATGCACTGCCTTCTGGTTCCCCAAGACCATCCTCATTCCTTCGTGGTGTAGAAGAAACTGACATGGCCTTGAAGCTTTGGTTTTTCACAACAAACAAATGGGCAGCCAGGTGGCATGGTGTCTCTCCTTCTTCCCCTGGTACAGGGGGGCGTGGGGCATCTTCTCTGAAGCTACTACTGGGGTCTGGAAGGTGAGTCAGCAATGCTGCACTGCTCATGGTTCTTTCTGGAGTGCCTTCTGGTTGGGTTTATTTTTTCCCCTCCTTTTAAAGTTCCTCTGTAATCTGTGTGTGCCTCTCTCTTCTTTCTCAAGTCAGCAGGGGATCCTCTGAGTCTTCTCTCTTGAAGGAAAAAAAAGGAGGGGGGAAGTATTGATCTAATCAAAACCAGATCCACCCAACATCAAAGACAAAAAGTAAACAGGCTTTTCAACTCTTCACATTAAAATAAAGTGGCAACCGCAGCTATCTGCAGCGCTAATCAAAAGTATCAGATATGCTTTTCAAAGAGAAAGACTGAACTCTGTGCACACTTTTAACTTTGGTGTGGAGGGAGCAAGGGGGGGAAGGTTGGAAACAGCAAAAAGAGAGAGAGAGAGAGAACTCTTAATTATTGCCTATAAAATCAAGATATGCAAAAAGAAAACCATCATGAACTTTTCTCTCCTAACTGATGATAAGATCTGAAAAGTCCCAGGAATAATCTTGGATTCCTACATTGTTAAACCCATTTTGGAGACAAAAAAAAACTTTTAAGTTTTGATTCCCTCCCTCTTTGGTAGATAACTCAAGGCAGAGAACAAAACGTGCTTTCCTCAGCATCTGGTTTCCATTTCTCTCCCCCAACCAACTCTTCAACTCCTTCAACTTTTAGATTATGATCACCAGAAACCCTTCGAAGCACAACCAATGCTTGATGCTCCCCTGAAACTACACACTGAGATTTTTTTTCAAAGAAAACGGGAAGACAGAGACAATATTGGCCAGATGCTATTTTAAAATTATGTCTGATTCATTTCTGATCAGTTGTTCACCCAGCCACCTTCATATAAATACCATGGACTCAGGAAAAAAAATCCATGCAATAGTTATACTACTCACACATTTAAAACATCTGCAAGTTTTAAAAAAAACCCACCCACTGGAAGCAAAAGATTGTAGTTTTTGCCTCCCCTTGGTATTGCCATGCTGTCCCCCCCCCAAAAAAAATAGCTCGGTTCCATCATTTAAAAGTGTACTAATGAGATCTTTGAGAGTTGCATGTTAGTTCCAAACATCCTTGATTAGGTTACGTAGATGAAAATGAGCTTCTCTATTCACTTCCAACAAAATCAGCATCCAAACCAAAACAAGCTGGATTTCCAAATATGTGAGGAGATCAAACTAACGAACAGGGAAGAGGAACTCCATCCCTGCCTTCCAATATCTTCACTTAACATCTCAAAACACCCCAATCCGGAACAGAGATAAACAAAGATGTAAAAGTTCAATATGTAGATTCCAGGATCACCCATCAAATTCCGCTAAGGAGATTTCAAAAGCCTGTTCGAAACAAAAAATGTATGAAGAGGGGGAGACCAAGTGTGGCTTTTCTCTTGTAATGTACCTGAAGTGGAGCTGGCATTCTAAGTCTGCCTGTTCCATCCTCAAGCTCTCCCTAATCTTACAGAAAGCAAACACTCCCCTCACAGACAGAAGGAGGGAGTAGGGAGGCAATTAGAAAACGAAAACCATTTCTCCTTTTAAAAAAAACACAAAAAAACTACCTTTTATGAGGCACCCTGCCTTCAAAGCAGAAACCTCAAGAGGGAGTTAAAAAAAATTAAAGAAAAGATCTCTAGAAATGGCGACTGACTGAAGGGATGGGGGGGGGGGGGAGGTTTGCCGAGAGATCTCATGAAGGGAGAAAAGGAACGGGAGGGGGGCAGAGAAGTCTTTAAAACCAGTTGCTTTCTTCAAGTCGTATGTAACAACTGACCCCCTACGTAAGCATGCAGCGGCCTCTTGAAGTTCAGTGAGGGTGTTGATACAAGCGGGAGGGGTATATGAGAAGAGGCAGGAGTCCCATCGCATCCTCGCTTCCTACTTACCTACCCAAAAAAAATATTATAATCTTGGATCTCTCTCTGCCTTTCGAATCAGGTTTTCGAAGGGGGTAGGGGGGGACTCATCCCCACTTTCCTGAGATATATTGCTCGGGTGGGGGCTCTGTCCCTATCTCTCACCAGCGACCTCCTCTCCACAAACACACTTTACTTGTTATCATGATTATGCATACAAATCTCCCCCCCACCCCGCCCGCACGCCAGCCAGCTCTATCTTCTTACCAAGCGCTGCTCGCTCATAACACAGAAATAGCTTTCCTTAACAACTTCAAAGCTCCAGCCAAGAGGACATCAAAGCGTTCTGGGAGAAAGGGGGGGGGGGGGAAGAGAAGGCAGGCAGGCAGGCAGCAGCCCCAGCAGCACGGCAATAACACACATTCTTTTTACAACTTACCATTGATCTTCCCCAGTAGTTTTGGCGGGGGGGATTTTTCCCGCCCCCTCCGTCCACGGGCGCTCAGTACTTCCTTAAAAAAAAACAACCAAAAACACCACCAGCCCCCTCCACCTCCCTTAGCTCTTTCCTATGGAAAAGAGGGGTTGAAAAAAGTAATCCGCAATCTTACACCGATTCCACCACCCCCTCTAGATTCTCGTTCCCCCACCTTCTCTCCAGCTTCGCAATAGCATGAGAGGATTTTTTTTTAAAAAGTGGGTGGGTGGGTGGAAGGAAAAAGGGGGTAGACCAGGACGTTGCACGAAATGTATCAGGGAACAGAGAGAGAGTGTGTGTTCCGTGTGATCCTCTCCTTTCCTTCACTACCCTCTTCTTCTTCAACCCAAAACGGGGGAAAAAATCAAAAGACCTGATCCCTCCCCCAACTTCTCCTGACCCCCCCACCCACCCCCCCTTCTTTCAACTCAGGTCCTGTTTCAAGCAGTCATTCCATGCACCAAATGTCCTCCGGGCTATTCCAACAAACACTGAGCTGTGGATTTAACTGTGCACATCAAAGTGAACAACCAAGAGAACGGTCCTGTAAGGGAGATAAGGGCCTTTTCTGCAACCACCTTCCCCCTTAAAAAAAAAACACCACACACACACAAACCTTAAAATAAAAAGTCACCGTGCTTACTCTCGCAACAGCAGCCGAGACGCCCACATTACATCCTGGCATGAAGGGCTAGAAGGCTAATTATTTGCCCTCCTTTGGAGATTTCTCTCTCTTTTTTTTTTCCTCCCCTTTTTACGCTGAAGCTTTTCCGACTTAGATTATTATTATTATGGCCTCTTCAGTTGCTACTAAGTTGCCAGGACCTTATCAAAGGGAAACAATCTCTAGCCAACTCCCCCAGGCTTTGGAACGTCAGAAGTAAGTGATCCTGCCGCCCCAATCGTATTATCCCTGCAATTCTCTCAGTGCTGCAGGAACCTTAAAGGGACAGGCAACATTCCCTCCTCACTGTTCTGCCAGCTCCACTCCCTGCTTTTAACCCTTTCCCTACCCAAACGAATTAGCTCTTTCTTTGCAATCCACCCTTCTTCTCCCCCCCCCCCATCCTCGCTCCCTCCTTCCCCCATGAGATAAAGATCAATTGCTGTTTGAACTCTCTTCCTTTTATTTTCCCATACAATGCAAAGCAACCACTGTATTGCTCTTTTGGAAAGGATGGGGAGGACCGGTCAACTTTAGTAGTGCAAGGCTCTGAACTCATTTTTGCCTTACAGCCCCCCTCCCCCACTCGCTTTTTTCTTCTTCATCATCTTTAAAGTTTTACATTAGAAGAAAATTGGACTTCTTTTCCCCCTTCCTTTTTTTCCCCCTCTGCATCTTAACTAAACAATATCTGATTGTAATAAAACTGGCATACCCACAAAACTCTGTTCTTCCCCCCCCCCCCATATGTTAAATATTAAACAGACAAGGAATGCTTTAGAAAAGACTTTAGACAAAAGGTTCTAATTAGAGATTGGATCTGGCGCACAGGTTTCAGGCCAATCCACCTCCCTTCCCCCATTCTATTCACTTCCCTTATGAAGTCTGGATCTGTTGTCTTTTAGGGTATGTTTTTGAAAAAAATATTTTTTTAATAGGCAGTCGCAGAATACAGAAATCTAAAACTTCTGAAGTTTATGGAAGTTCTAATGCCATAATGCAACTGAACCCAGTGGTTCCAGGCTGTTTCCCTCTTCATCCAAGTTTCCTCCTTTATGTTCAGACGCACACACATTTTTTGCATCTTCATCTATCTGCTTATTTCAGGGATTTATTTTTTAATTGCATTTGCAAAACAAGCAAGACTAATAAGTATGCATAAAATTTTGGCAACCGGTGTCTTTTTCTCAATAGTAAAAAGATTGTCTTTAATCATATCATTCTAATTAGTTTCCATCATAAAGCTGAGAAACCCATCCCATTGTGCTAAGAGCTGGACAAACAGTGGGAAACACTCAGTCCTTTTTGTCTCCCTAAAATGAAGGCACTCAAAAATAAAACATGGAAAGTTACTTCTTAAAAGTAATTAATCCCTGTTACTAGAAGGATGGAAGAGTAACATTTTGCTGTTACTTGTGGCACATTTGAAAGAGTAACCCGTTATGTTACTTGTGTTGATCATCTCTTTCCATTACTTTTGGGGGAACCCCTTAGGATTCATATGAGAAGGACATTAAATGTGAAAAATGCCAAAATGTCTCCAAGAATATCTGAAAATACCTGTAAAAATAATTTTTGAAAGCAACTATGAAGTATTTATTTCACCAATAATGTATCTCATTGCAGTACTTTTGAAATGTAATTCTGGCACAAAAAGTAACTAGTTACGGGTAACAACGTTAATTGTAACTTCCAAGTTCTGCTCAAAAGAATGTAATCCTAGAAAAGTTTCCTCATACACAAGTTCTAAATGGAATCTGTCCTCAATGTATGGAAATATTACCTTGGAGGAACCAAAAGAGAACAGTCCTATGCCTCCTTCTTGGAAGTAAGGCCTACTGAGCAAAGCAGAAGTACATCTTTATTGTTTACTTATGCTGATCCTCATCATGTGCCAGGTGCTTTCTCCAATGTTCCCCTCCTCCTCTTTTGCAGCTTCCCATTTACACAAATTACACTCTTGAATTAGGAACTAGCTTTTCAAAGGCAAAACACTTCCAAGGCTCATGAGAAACTTGGAGGAAGTGGATGTGGAATGAGGAACTTTCCTTCAAGAGTGGTCCATCTCATTCTTATGAATGCTTACTCAGAACTAAGTCTCATGAAGTTTATTGGGACCTATGGCAAGGATTCATACAAAATGTCCTACCTGACCAGATGAAATACACCTTGAAAAATGAAGACATCCAATGACTACTGTATTTTGCTCTTGAAATATGGACCACCACTCTCTCTCCTTAGTCATTGTTATTATATAGACCAGAACTCTATAGTTACAATTCCACTCTGGATGGCTAGACAGAGAAGGCAAGAGGCCCAGGACATAGTAAGAACAGTGCTTACTCCATGCTTACAAAGAGAATACTTGCCCACTATTCTGCAAGTGGATCAAAAACCGATCAATGGCTGAAATCCAGTACGTAGTAAGTCAAAACTAGAGTAGGTTCATTAAATCAGTGGGGATTTGATGAGTTAACTTGTCCATGAGTTCCATTGATCTAATAGGCCTGCTCAAGTTGCAACTTACTACTAGACTTCAGCCTGTATATACTGAGTGGGAGAGTGAAACATGTGTAAATTATTGTGACACTTTTACAATAAACAAATTTAAAGGTGCCACTTTTTTGCGATACATGCTTGAAACAGACTAACACAGCTCCCTCTTTGAAATTTACTGTAGCGGATGAGTAAAACATGTCACCAGTTTTAATCCAAAGAAAAACCTGTGCTTGAAGAGTCATTTGGAGAACAAACAGAGAACCAGCAGGGTACAGACATCAGAGTTAAGCCCTGTTCAGACATTACACCCAGAATCCACACAGGGCTTGATGTATACATATGCCAACCCCTCCTCACTTGAAGGTCACAGAGATTTTTGCACAAACAACATGAAGGTCTAAAGTGGAGGTTATTGCAAGTGGGTTTGGCTCTATAAAGTTATGTGAATGGGAGCCCTGATATGATGGAGCCCCCAGTAATGTAAGGACTCTTAAACAGATTAAGCTGAACATGCTTACATTCCTCATGTGAGGTTCTCAATGACTCCCAGGTATGCAGAGGATGGAAGTCCTCTTCCACGCCACCCTTTAAGCCTCCTACATGGTTTCAAGTGTAATGCATGAAGAGGGCTCTTGCAGACCAAGGTTTAAATCCCCACTTAGCTCTGAAATTCCCTGGGTGATCTTGGGCCAGCTGTAATCTCTCACCCTGATTTGCCTCACAGGGTTGTTGTGAGCAGAAGTGGGGGGCACACCTACTTTGAGTAGAAAGTAGAAAAATAGGATTTAAATATTACTCATAAATCAGAGCTTGGAAAAGTTATTTCTTAGGCTACCAAACTAAAACAAATAAACAAAGTCTTGTGGCACCTTTAACACAAGCTAGATTTACTGTGGGATATCCAGTGTGGTGTAGTGGATAGAGTGACAGACTAGGAGGCCTGGGTTCAAATCCCCACTCAAGCCATGGAAGCTCATTGGGGGAGTGGAACTGGTAAAACTGCTCCTTAAATGTCTCACTTACCTTCAAAGCCCAATCAGAGTCACTATAAGTCGGTTCCGCTTTGATGGTGCATGACATAACATAGACGTATTATGGTGTGTGCTTTCATGGACTGCAAGCCACAAAAGTCAACACTAAAATTTGTTTGTCTCAAAGGTGCCACAAGACTTTGCTGACTGTATTTTTATTTTATATGCTGAAACATACAGCTGCTTTTCTGAACATGTTTGGGAAACGACTTTCTGAACTTTCAAGCTGAGGGATATGGGAGCTGTAGTCCAAAAAAAGGAACTCTTCCAAACTTAGTAAATAATAAATACTAAATCATTAACATTGACCAACTCCTTAGAATACCTGCACAAGATTAGCGCCCAGGTTGATGTTTATGTACTCAAACATGAATCCCACTGGGTTCAATCCATAGAAGTGCATGGGTGTGCTTGAAGATACAGCAGTGTTTTCCATATCCAAACCCCACACAAATCAAAGGGTTTAAGTGTGTATAAATCTACATAGGACTATAGCTTTCATAAGCTATAAAATTGCTCTCCTTAGTGTCTCAGGAACAGAGCCCCCTATAGGCAGAAGCAAGAAGCAAGTCAATCAAAGCACCCCTGTTCCCCAGTCTCGTCCAAATATCAGGTTTGCGGGGGGGGGGGGGGACTTTTTGTTTGTTTGTTTCTTTTGGCAAATGCAATTTCTGTTAAGTCCCTTGGAAATGTAAAGAAACCTCCATGCAACCCGTAATTAGTTTCCCAGACCAACCACCAGAACTACATGCATCTGTGACTCGTGGAGGATGCCTTTCTTTTGGGACTTGCTCCTTGCGAGCTGCGCCTGACGCAAAGGCAACAGGATCCGCAAGCGCTCAACTCAGATTTTCCTCCACCCAGAGTAGCAAGGGTCAGTTCAACCTTGTCACGAGCTTACCAGTTGCTATAAGACTACATTTGTGTCAGGGACTTTTTAAAGGAGGGGATTCCTTTCGGAAATTGTCCCCTACCCCCCTCCATCCTACTATGAGTCAGCTTGGGCCAAACCTACCCCGAAACAGAAATCAAGCTAGGTGAGCAGATATTTGTGAGGAAATGGGTTCAGAGCACTCGGGGCTTGCTGAGTGGGTCAGCTGATGCCGATTTGGGGCAGCGTCTAGATTTCGGGGTGTTTGGTGATCGATCACAATGGAGTGGCTCCAGAAGAAACTGGCATGCCAAGAACTACATCCAACATGAAGGATCCGGGACGTCCCGTTTCAACACAATTTTCCCAATTCACGCCTGGAATATGTATCCAGGCTGAAGGGCACGCGGCTCTCTAAAGCAAACCAGCAACCGAAGTAAAACTGCCCAGAACCCATCGCTGGTTTAGTTTACACCCCGATCCTGACCAAGTCACCTCGGATAAGAAGCAAGCGATTGCCACGGAGACTTACATCCCGGTAAGCGTGCTTAAAAGCAGCTGTCCCAGTCCACCCGCCGCCCGCCGCGGAAGGAAGAGCGCGCACGCTCAGCCACCTTCCCAAGGGCCGCGGGCCAAACTCAAATCACCTCCTGGTGCCTTCGCCGCCGCCTCCACCGCCGCTTGGCAGCGCCGGCACTCCCGCCTTGCGCCCCAAAGCGCGCCGCTGGGCGCCACCCCGGCACTTCCCCTGGGGCCTTCGCCCCGCCCCGTTCCCCCTCCGATTGGACAGCCAGGTGCCGGCGAGGGAGGCCGAACGGCGCACATGCCGGCCATGGTGGACCCATGAGCGGAGCGCGCGGAGGAGGCGGGGTGGCCCGCGCGCGCCCCCCTTTTATTAATGGGCTCTTCCCGGCGCCTTGGGTGAGAGTGGGTTGGGCGAGCGAGCGGGGCGACCGCTGTTGCAGGAAAAAAAAGTGTGGGAGGGGGGGAAAGGGAGGGGATGAGTTGGGAGGGGGTCCGGGGACTGGTTGCTTCGACGTGACCCTGCGTTTGACTCGGCAAGCCTTTATTTCTTTATGACCGGAGTTGGGGACCTTACATGTCCGGCGAGTCAGAAAGGTTTCTCTGGTCTGGAGAGCCGGATGATGTGAGGGCGGCAGCCACCCCTTCACACCCCTCCCCCTGACTCAGCCCGCTACTCCCGCCCGTCAAGGTGAGCGGAGTTGGCGCGCGTGGTGGTCGGCGACACTTGCCTCATATATACAGTCACTACAGTTCCCCGTCACCTGGGAAAGGGGAGGGCACAGACTTATTACCCTGAACGTGTGCAGAGAGCCCAGCGGCACAAGCAGAGGGCTGGTTACTTCTGCCAAGTACAGTAAAACCTTCCTTACCCGACCATACCTGTCCTGCTTTGTCTGTGGGGGCTTGTAGTTTTCTGTTTATTGTTCCACTGTTATTAAGTATTCTTATTTATGTAATGTTCTTTTAAATTTAATAAATAAATACATAATACTGTACTGAAAGGATCTGCCTAGGAGAAGATACAAATTATTTTTTTTTAAAATAAACGAATATATACGTACTTCGTTGGAATAATGGAGGCCAGAAAAATAATAAAGGGACGTTAAATGTTCCCCTTTTACCACAGCCACTACAGTACTTCTGTCCTACTCAGGTGCTTTTCAATGAAAAAGGAAAATTGTTTACAATTCCAGTTGCAGGGCTCTCTATTGGTCCTTAAACACACTTCACGTAAACATTCAAACTAGTGAGGGGCACTTTCACTGTGGTGGGATTGCACTTAAAGACCTAGGGATCCTATTATTTAAAAGGAATTTATGTTCCTCACTATTTTATGGCAGCAAGATTGTTCCTGCCACAAATCTAATCAATTGCCTTTTCTTTTATTCATGCACACCTTGCTGTGGTTATCACCATGAAAAAAAAAATGCAGGAAAATACTTTAGTAGTCAGTTCTAATAGTGCACCTTGAAAATACTTATAGCAATTCAAAAGTGGCTAATTTTGATTTTCTGTACCTAGGATCAGTCATCAATCAAAATGTTGCCAAGACATCAGAAGAAGCTTGAGATTTAGAAAGTCAGCTATAAAAGAACTAGCAGAGATTCTTAAGGGTAAGGATTTGTTACAGGATATCAAGGCCAAGGTCATCTGTACCATTGTGTAGGATTGCGAAAATGAACAAATCTGACAGGAAACAATCAGTTCATTCAAAATGAGGTATTGAAGGAAACCTCTACCAATAACATGTACCACCAGAAAAACAAGGAAGTGGGTGCTGCATTAAATCTAGCCTGAACTCTCTCTATAAGTGAAAATGATTAAACAGACTATCATACTTTGGGCATGTGATGAGCAGACAAGATTCAGTGGAAAAAGAGAGCAATACTAGGAAACATTGGAGGGAACAGGAAAAGAGGAAGCGCAGTCATGAAATGAACAGACTCAGTAAAGGAAAGCACATCCTTTCGTTTACAAGAGCTGAGTAGGGCTGTTAATAAGACCTTAAAACCTTTTAGAGATCACTAATTTCTAGCCTCACCATGAAGTCAGAATTGACTTGATGGCCTGTAACAACATTTTCGAAAATATAAAAATTGAAAACAGTACCTTTTTTTTGTCAATGCTTCCCTTTTCTTACACAGATAATGGCATGAAACTTTAAATATTCCTGTCAGAATGTCCCTAAAATGTCTGTTAACAGTCAAGTGTGAAAGAAACCAGAAAATAGTCCTCATTCTACCAAAAAGTAAGTTTGTAACTATTCATCACACTACTTGGAAATGTAACACTTGTAAAAGTCACACTCTCACTAAAAAAAGGAGCTGGTTGGAGGTTAGAAAATTACTTGCAGATAGCTGACTGAAAATAACCACTGGGCAGTGATTTTCATGGCTTCATCCATGTGGTGATTTGATAAGAAAGACACATGCAACTGGGCAAGTCCCTTATGATGATGCTGTTGACACACATACATGTACACACTGCAACTAGTAGTACAGTGGCAAATATGACACATCTGCGGTCATTGTCACCCCACCCCAAAGGAGGGCAAAAATATAGATACCTGCAAATCTGTATTAACTCCTGAATTTTGCATCTGCACCAGAAGCAGGCGTTTTGTGATGCTAAGAGAGTTTAATTGCTTGTTCAAAACCTGACCAATCATTCACAGAAGCATATTCCAAGTGTTGTAGAACCTAAGAAGAGCCCTGCTGGATCATGCCAAGGGCTCATCTAGTCCAGCTTCCTGTATCCCACAGTGGCCCCACCAGATGCCTCTGGGAACACAAGAGACAAGTAGATAGCTGTCTCCTGATCCCCCTCCCCTGCATCTGGCATTTTGAGGTACCTTCCTTTGAAGCCTGGAGATTATACATCCTTGTAACCTGTGATGGACTTTTCCTCCAGGAATCTGTCTAATCCCCTTTTAAAGGCATCTAGGCCAGATGCCATCACCACATCCTGTGGCAAGGAGTTCCACAGACTAACAACACCTTGGGTAAAGAAATATTTTCTTTGGTCTGTTCTCACTCTCTCAACACTCAATTGGAGTGGATGTCCCCTGGTTCTGGTATTGTGTGAGAGGGAAAAGAGCTTCCCTCTACCCACTTTATCCATCCCCTACATAATTTTATACGTCTCAATCATGTCCCCCCTCAGGCGCCTTTTCTCTAGACTAAAGACCCCCAAACACTGTAGCCTTTCCTCATAAGGGAGGTGCCCCAGCCCAGTCATCATTTTAGTCACTCTCTTCTGCACCTTTTCCAGATCCACTATGACTTTTTTGAGGTGCAGCGACCAGAACTGTACGCAATACTCCAGGCGCGGCCTTACCAGCGTTTTGTACAATGGCATTATAATGTTGGCTGTTTTATTTTCAATCCCCTTTTTAATGATACCTAATGATATTTTTAATTATACCTTGTCTTATCAAGAAATCACTTTCAAAATCATTTTTTTAAAGCTGGGAGTGACCTTCCAGTCACATCCTATTCCACTTGAAAGGACCGGTGTGGCTCCCACAGGATAAATAAAAATGACTCCCAAACATCTGAAGCTTGCAAGCTCCAATACAGAGGAAGCATGTATTGGGCAGAAGCAAAAACTGAGAGTGGCACATAGGGAAGTCCCCAAATTACTATTAGTAAAGTGTCTCCCCCAAATAAGCCAGGTGGGAGATGCCAGTCATGGACGTTGTTTAAAATTTGTAGTCAAGAGGCTCAAATGCTGTCCTTTGGCCTGTTAACTGGCTCGCCATCTAATCTCTTTTCCAGGATTGTCTTGAGGAAACAAACTGGATAACCATATACTGCAGAGCCAATGAGCTGTTGTGATGCCTTTAATCCTAACCTTCCTCACAGGATGAAACTGGGTGTGGATGTGGGGGTTGCACCACATATGCCATCTCAGTCTCCATGGAGACAAAGTAGGATATACCTGAATAAACAAAGAACTGCTGCCCAGATAGTTGGATAGATACTTTGCATCAGGGTGTGAATTTCAGCTCTGCTCAATGAATAGAACTCCAGCTCTGTCATTCCGTCTCCGTTTGTTTGTTTGTTTGTTTCCCTTCCTCCTTTCTTCTCCTCCCTTTTGTCTCATTCCTTTGACTCTTCCATGGGTCCTCTGCTTTTGGACTCCCCATTTGGTTTTGATCGCAGCCTCCTTTGCTGAAATCCTGTTGAACTTGGCGTAGTGTGAAGTTGCACCTCCAGAAGTTCATGGGGAGTTACACCCAGGCTGTCTGCATCTCTGATTGTGCAGTGAACTACACAATGAACCACACAATTCACCATACACTGACCACATACTTACTGCACAGCTTAACGAGCAACTGCATCCTCAGAACTGCTTTCTGGATAAGTCTTCTGCCTTGGTACAAATTTCACAACTTCAGGTTACATGTTCAACAGGATTTCAGCCCTTCAGTTCTTGCTCAGAGCTGACAAAGCTTTTCTTTCAGTTCTCATCTTGATGTATGCAGAGGCAAGGGAGGAGATATGATGGTGTTTTTCCTTCTTTAAAGACATTTATGTTTTACAGCCATTTTACCCTATCCTTGTCGAAGAGCAGAGAGAAGGGGAGAACACTGGTTTGTTCCCCCCCCCCTTTCTTTTGTATAAAATGAAGGAAGGAGGCAGAATTAGCATACAGCCAATGGAATTTGGCTGCTCCAGGCAACGGTACTTTTTCCCTCCTCAGCTAGGCTGTTTATTCATTATGAAATGATTTACAAACCATCTTTCAAGAATCAATGGAGGGAGGGAACTAACTATAAAAACCAAGAATTAAATTGAAACAACTCTTTAACCGGTCTCCCTATTTTACACCTCTTTATTTGGATCCACTCTCTACAGTCCTTGTTCTTTGAATCTCCTTCTTCTCTCTGGCTTCTTATTCTGTTCTTAGCACAATGTGGTCCTCTTATCCTTGTGCTTGCCTAGCCTTATCACGATATAATTGTTTGATAATAATAATTTTTAAAAAACCTCCAAATATGTTATGTGCCATCAAGTCACTTCTGATGTGAGGTGACCGTATGAATCAATTATCTCCAAAATGTCCTATCATTGACAGTTGTGCTCATATCTTTCAAACTAACAGCTTCTCATATTAGGTTGTTCTCTTCCTACTGCCCCCCTCCAGCAATATTTTCTTTTCCAGTAAGTTCTGCTCAGATCTTGCAAATTAGCAGCTGTGGTTTCTTTTTCTTTTTTTTTCTTTTTTTTTGATCAATCCCTCTTATATTAGGTCTTTCTTCCTGCTGCCCCCACTTTTTAAAAAAATTATTATTATTATTTTTGGTCAGTTCTATAGTCTTATTATACGTGCATGGCAGGATATCCTCAGTTTACTCATTTTTGCTCTAGTGACAATTCAGGCTTGACATTGTACAATGGAGCCCGTGGTGCTATACTTAAACTGCAGTATTCCAGTACTGATTGTGACTGAGGTGCCAGTGCACCTCTTTGTAACACATGTCAGTTGTACAACCAAGATGTGCTCTGGCACCTTGGCTGTAATTAGCTACAATGACCAATGGCAAGTCATGCAAACCTTACATGAGCACCAACAATATTGCAGTACTGCAGTCAAGCTGCTGCTCACAACCCAAGTTCGATCTCTATGGGTTTAGGTAGCCAGCTCAAGGTTGACTCAGTCTTCCATCCTTCCAAGGTTTATAAAATGAGTACCCAGCTCACCAGGGGGTAAATTGTTTTTTCAAATTATATTATAAACCATCTAGAGAGTGTTCTAAGCACTATGGTGGTTTATAAGTCAACCACAACTTGATTGATCATCCACTTATCAGACTTTCTGGTTGTCTTTGGTATCTGTAAGGCTCTCCTCAAAACCACATTTAAAATGAGTTGATTTTTATCCCTGTCTTTCTTCACTGTCTTTCTTTTACATAGTATGGATGATCTTGATCTTGGTCTCCAGTGACAATCTTTGCTAATTCCGACTCCTCCCTTTTTTAAAATTTCAAAAGTTGAGTGTGCATCTTTTGGGAAATATGCACACAACATGTTTGTAGAGGTTTCAGTCTTATATGGCTTTTCTTTCTCAGGTTGCCTACCCTAAGGGAAAGGGTTTGGAAATTGGAGCATATCTTTCAAGTCTGCATTCTGCGGAGCAGGCATAGCAACATTAGTTTACCTGAAAGGTATGTATGTTTCTCCATTGCATGTGTTGCACTTACACCTTTGCTTCACCATTTAATTAAGTTCTAAACAGCCCTTCAAAATATTTTGGCACAGAGGTGATACAGCCACATCCCAGCTGTTCTTGCTTCTGTCTTCTCTCAATAACCACAGTACAGGTCATGTGCTCATCTTCTGGGATCCTCTAGCACTGGGTAATTCTACATGAGGGAAGTCTTTGCTGGAATTTGTGTGTAGTGTATGTATACGTAAACTTCTTTTTTAAAAAGCCAGGTAATCCAATTCTTCAAAAACACTCCGTTTTATGAATGTGGAACATTGTGCTTCTGTTTTCACAATTCAAAATGACATGAAATGGCCCAATATTGCTGCACAATGTCATTGCCAGCAGCAAAAAAGGATGCCAAAATTTACATTGCAAAGGGCAGCCTGAATGTTGACATCAATGGCAGCAGTCAAGATGGTGTACAGCAGTGGTCCCCAACCTTTTCTGAACCGTGGAGCGGTTGGGGGTGGGGTTCGTGCATGGGGGGCACCCCCCACACTTGTGGGTGGGCAACCCCCGCACTCACGGAGGGGCGGGGCACCCGTGCATGCTGGTGGCGGACTGTGCATGTGGGTGGGGTGCGTGGGGGGAGTGCGTGCAGGGGGGCAGGAGATCTGTCTCCACAGCCCAGTCCTGCCATGGCCACGGACTGGCACGGGGCTGCGGACCAGGGGTTGGGGACCCCTGGTCTACAGGATACCCTCTTCTTCTCACAACCATTCACACTTCTTGGAAAACAGCCCTGACAGTTGCTTTGTGTTTGGGTGAGAAGTGGTTAACTGATGGAAAAAAGGAGTCAGCTTCTGGGATTTTCCCTTGCTTAGTGTCTCTTTGTGAATGCTAGTGAGCCCAAGAGGGTATCTTGTAGACCAGCCATTCTCAATCTTCTTTTGTCCACAGCTTTAAACGCAATATGAAAGAAATACAGGCCGAACCATGATTGTATTAAGTTGCATAATGAATTTTATAACCCGTTGAGAATGGCTGCATATAGAATGTCTTGACTGCTGCCATCGGTGTTGTTAACATTCAGGCTGGACTTTGCTATTTAAAGCTTGACATTCTTTTTCCTGCTGGCAACGTGGGCATGATATTACACAATATTAGGCCATTTCTTGGTTGTTTGAATCATGGATATAGGAGCACAGTATCCTACATTGGTAAACTGGAAGTGTTTTCATTTTTTAAAGAACTGAATACACAATTGCTTGTCTGAGGCATCACAGGTTGCACAACTGTCCGTGCTGTTCTCTCTGTGTTGATGCTGGTTCCCCTTCCCAACAACCGCTAACATAAAAACCTTTGATGCCTTCTACAACTTGCCACAGCTAATTGTGACTGATTGATGAGGTTACCAATGCAGCTCTTTGTCACACATGTCAGTTGTGCAACCAAGATGTGTCCTCGCACCTTGTCAGTTGGCTGTAATTAGCTACAATGACCAATGACAAGTTATACAGACCTTACACAAACACCAACTGGATTCTGATCATTGACTTATTTCCTATGTAAAACCTTGCACTGCACTTTTTTGTTTATTTATATGGTTCTTGCAGAATGTGCGATTTCCCAAGGGCCACAACCCCACTTGTAAATCAGGGGAAATGGGTGTCTGATATTCAGAGCAAGAGGGCATAAAAATGAAGTGTAGGATAGTCTTTGCCACCCAGAACTTACTTAAACTCGGGCTGGATAGAACAGCTTGTAGAAAGAGACTGTTGGAGGGTAAGCTATGTGCACTTTTGGCACGTCCAACTAACTGGTCCTGTTGCTGCCCTGCCATTTGATACATCCTCAGGGCAAACCCAAGTCTACACAAACATATCTGCCCCATCATGTCTCCTTTGGCTCAAAGGAAAAAATGAGAAGAAGAGGAATGGAATACCTCACATACCGGCATCAGGGCTGGCCTGAGGCAGAACAGAAAATGCCCCCCCCCCCCCCGCAACCCAGTCAAGGTGCCTAGAACCCAAAATGAACCAGGTTGTTTGGCACAGGGGCAGGAAATCACCCAACCATATTGTCCTCTCCCTGGTGGAATGAAAACATCCTAATTTATAAGAAATGGTTGTGGACACCAAGCGTTTCTGTTAACAGGTAGGAACGCTATCCTTTCCTGAGCTACCTCACAAGTGATAAATGAACAGGTGCAGCTTTTCTTGTTGTTTTATATTTAAAGTTAACTTATTTATGTTAACATTTGAGTACTTTTTCAGACTAGAAACCCTGAAAGCAGTTTCTGACAGTAATGGAACTATTTGATGAAACACCACAAAATAGCAGCAGCAGCTAGGCAAAAAAATTCAGTTTCAAAATAATCAGACTCCAGGTCTCATAAAGTCTACTGGAAAAGAAATATAGTTTTTCAAAGCACTTAAGCAGAAAAGGCCTGGCAGATTTTTTTTTATAAAGAAGATGGGAGTTCCATAGAAAAGATGCCACCATGTGGGGGAGAGGCTATTTCTCATGCATGGCATGACCATTTTCCTTCATTAATTTTTTTAAATTTCCACCTACCTTCCTTAGATTCTGCTTAGCAGGCTTGACTGCGAGCTCCTTATCCCTAAGCTTTGCTATTGGTTGCCCACCCAAAGAGGTAAATAGGCAGGCTTATCTGTGACCTCCATGATAAGCCTGCTTGTTTACCTCTTTGGGTGTTGCACCAAAAGCAACATCTCCCCAGCTCATCGTAATGGTGGGCTGTGTGGGAGACCATTTGGGTGGAGGTACTTCACAGCCTGGTGATTCTACTTGTGTTGCGGCAGTTGAAACAGGAACTCTCATTCCCTTTGAAAAACAGTAATCACAGTAACTGCTGAACATATTATAATAGCCATGCCAAAGGCCCTTCACTTCTTAGGAACACTTTCGTTTTACTTGGTTTTTGGACTACAACTCCTGTTACCCCTTATCATTGACCATTGCTGGCTTCTAGGAATTGAAGTCTAGAACATCTGAAGAACCAAATGGTCCTGGCTCCTGTCCTAGATAATGTTCCTATGGTCCCACTGATGGTACAAACTCTTGACTTGGCATCTCAGTTCACTGAGGCCTTAGTAGGCTATAGAGATCCTGGCTGTATATAAGGGTCTTGAAGTAAGTAGAAGGTTGTATTAACAAATGCAAAGCAAGTTGGGGGGGGGGGGACATTACCTAAAATAAAATAGACTGTGTGTGAATGCATTCAACCAGCTAGGAGCTAACTGCTAGCATCCCATCCTGAAGATGCTGTGCTAGCAGACTGAAGCATTTTAGAAATGGCAGCCACATAGAAAAGAAGTTCAAAAAATGTGCTCCTCAAAAAATGTACAGTAGGTAGTGTAGGGTGATGACTGATGTTCCAGGAGTGATGAATCCACTCTGGAGTCTAGTCTGAATTCTAAAGGGTCTTTGTAGTGGACCTATTTTGGCATCTGGTTCAACACCTTGGATAGCTCATTCAGGACTAAAAGCTGCATTCAATACCACCCCTCATGACACTGGAGTCAACAGCCTCCACTGCCTGTAGTGAGTTAGCACTACAGTGTAAAGGGACAGAGCCCCAAGTACTCACAGACTACTCATTTCTTTTGCCCCAATTCCTCATTTAATCCTATAGCTGGAAAGTCAGATCTCCACAAATTGAAAGTCAGCCCACTTTTAGCAGCATTCAGGTGTTAACTGAATCTAGAGGTATGAACACACATAGAGTTCACACTTACTCTGTTGCCTCTTTACCAGATGTGGAAAAGAGGAGTCCCTGCTTGTATGTGGATGGTCTGCACAAACAGGAACCCAGTGAAGGGAGGCACTGACTATGGTCACACCACTTGGTTATTATTTAACAAAATGCACCCACCACTGTCATTTAACACGGCCTGCTCTCAGTACAAACCTTTAGAAGGACCCTGCTATTTTCACGTATCCATTGCAAGAACTATTAATCAGGCAGACTAGATGTATGGACAGTTTGTAATTATTTTACCTAATACCCTCTTGACTATCTTAGTTTTGACCAATATAAATGCTTACCCACAATGCTGTACAATAATTTGTAACACTTGGGGCATATGTATTGCTAAAAGCTAGGTTGATGAACTAGATAAGGAACTGCAGAAACATGTAGCTCTTTCATGGTTTCCTTCATTCTTGAAAGTCAAAGTTTCCTCAATTTCATCATCTTTGTAGCTGCATGTAGAAGCCCTTGTTCCTTGGCCTACAGGGACACTGCTACACACACATAGCTACCAAGAGCATCAAGGAACCTGGATATCTTTGAATTTTCATCTGATTCCTCTGTTGGCCACTGAAAATGAATTCCTCGATGGAGCTGATGGCAATGTTAACCATTTATAGTTTCCTTCTTTGCCTACATTTTCCTATATTAGGATTTCATGGCAGAAAGTGTCTCTAAGATATAGGAGAATTAACGGCTATAAACAGCAGACTTCAGCAAGGCCTCCAGTGTCCACTGTTTCTGCTGAGTGCATCAAGCATGCATTTAGCTCAGGAAATTTGGTGGATCGTCACGAGGAATAGCTACTAGGGTTTACTTCCAAAAAGTGACTCAATGCAAAGCAGAAGAAAATTAATCTCAAAAAGTTTTTTTCCAAAACCCAGATATTATCAGCAATGTCCTCACATTTGGCTGCAAACATCCCAGTTGCCAGCCAACAAAGCGGTGGCAGTATCAGTTTAAAGATCAAAAACATCTGATCATCTTACTGTGAACAGAGGTAGGGCATTTCTAAAATGCCCTGGGGTGTTCTATCACCTCTTTACCACAAGGTAAATGTGTTGGCTTGAAAGTACCTCCTGGAAGTAGACACTTTGTCGGCTCCAATAGAAGTTGAGATTTCACCCAGAATCAAAACCTGCTCGTCAGGCACGGCAAGTGACATCATATATACACTGTCACATGCAATGCAAGTTGTAGCTTTCTCACCAGTGGTCATGTTGATAACAAGATCAAAGGCTTGCAACTACTTCAGCTGAAGTGATGGAACAGGTTTGATCAAAATGAAAGGAAAGCCCTGTATATAGAACACATGAGAGGCTTGGAGCCCACATGTGAGTTAATACCTTTGAAGTTGTTCTCTTTTTTTTAATTGTAAATTACTTCATAGGTGCATTAAGCTGCTCTCAGAAGCATTTGTGTATATATATGTGTGTGTGTGTGTGTGAGAGAGAGAGAGAGAGAGTGTGTGGATTTTATAAGAAGTCAGAAAATACATGACAAGTCTTTTTTCCCCTAGCCAAAAAGTGAAATGAATTACAGCTCTCCAGCAAGTCAACATATCTTGATTAGATCAAGGAAATAAATAGAAAGAGGATGAAAACAAACCTTCATTGTACAGGTACAGTCTTTATGTTCTCGCACAGTCCCTTTTACAACGGTTAACAATGACTCCCTTCTTTGTTTCCAATTCTATATGCCTATTCAGCAAACATACCTATATCTCTGCCGAGATTAGTGCTTCTTTATATTGGGTGACTATTGTTATGAACAATCAAATGATTTTATATACCAAGTATTAGGTTTGCCAACTTTTTATTGGTCTCTGCTCCTGTACTTTTGATAGTACCTGGCGACATGAGTATTTTATGGTTTCCTTTTTTAATTTTTGTTTTGTTTTTCTAATACAGCTCATAGAAGGGAGCTGAACAAGTATGAACTCCAGTAACAGGGCTGTAATATGCAAAGTGGAGAGAATTTTCTCTGCTGGAGCCCCTTTTCTTACCTAGCCTTCTCTTTCCAGCCTCTTGGAAGTGGACACAAACAATATTTGTGCTAAGGGCCAGAGCATGGGAAACCTTTCTGGACCAGAATCCCCAGAATCCCCCAGTCAGCATGGTCAATGCTGGCTGGGGAATTCTGGGAGTTGCAGTTAAAAAAATGATCACTTTTCCAAGCTTAGCTAAAGGGTGGTGTGCCACAGTGCTGGAGTGAGTGAACTTTGGTGGTTCCCCTCTGTCTTGCTGGATCAATCTGTTTTTCAGTGAGACTGATCTTACCCACAAGGTGATTTGATTTCCTTCTTCCCTCCCTCCGATCACCTCTTTCCTCCAGCCGTAGCATACCAGTCCCTTACCTCCCTATTTCTAAATGGCATTCCTACAAAAAGGGCATTATTGCCCCTTTTACTCTAAACCATGATGGGCAACAGATATCCTTCCTGATGTTGGTGGCCTTTAACTTCCATCAGCCCTAGCCAGTAGAACCAATGGTGAAGAATGCTAGGAGTTGTAATTCAGCTCTATTTAGAGAGGCCACCCTTGCTCTCAATCTTCTTTGCTGCTTATTCCAAGCAGCCACCTCCCGTTCACATTCAATATCATCATTGCATTCCTCTCATGAACTTCTTCCCATTTTGTGTTTAATATCAATTCTTTTTTAAAAGAGTGAGGAATGTTTATCCATCCAGATGATGTCAAACTACAACTCCCATCAGCCCTAGCCCAGCATGCCCCATGATAAGGCATCCTGAGAGCTGCAATCCAACAGTGTCTGGACAGCAACATGTTCCTCATCTCTGTTTTAAATAAGAGGGGGTCCTTGTGCTTGTGCTCTGTGACATTTTTATTGAATTTAAATACATAATGTTTTGTTACATCTATTTCCTGTAAACTGGCTCATTTGCAGATGGGAAGTTACCAGATAATGAGGCACCGTCTTTTTGGTGCAGTTGTAAATTATTGCCTTTATTATATCAACATCAAGATAATCACATCCATTTGTCCAAAAATTCCCTTTTATAGGGAAAGTACAGATTTTGGGACCTGTTGATAATAAGCATTATGTACCTCAGAGGTGAGAAATGTGGTCCTCGAATTAATTAATTAACGTATTTATTTATTTATTTATTTTCCTGCCTTTCTCCTTAAAAAGGACTCAAAGTGGCTTACATAATTAAAAGACAATATTTAAAGCTAAATGCAGTAAGTATAGAAATACTAGGAAGGGTCAAATACAGCACTACAGCACGGTAAACAAAAACAACACCAAAAACACATTCAAAGCAGAAAGGCACAACAAGCCATTTAACAACCCCCGCTCAGGCAGCCAGTCACTGAGGGAAAGCTTGCCTGAGGAGAAAGGTCTTTGCCTGCTTGCAAAAGGACAGCAAAGATGTAAGAGGGAGTTCCAAAGTCTGTGAGCAGCAACAGAGAATGCTCTCTCCTATATCCCCACCAAGGGCCCTGCGAGGGTGGTGGGAACAAGAGAAAGGCCTCTCCTGATGACCTTAACACCTAAGTAGGCTCATAAAGGGAGATACAGCCCTTGAGATAGCTTGGACTCAAGCTCTTTAGGGCTTTATAGGCTAGAACCAGCACTTTGAAGTGTGCCTGGAAACAGATCAGCAGCCAGTGAATCTGCTGTGATCTTTGTGACCAATCCCAGTTAGCAATCTGGCTGCCATGTTTTGGACCCACTGAAGTTTCTTTTCAGAGGCAACCCTAGGTAGGATGTAACTAAGACATGTGTCACAGTGGCCAGATCAGACCTCCAGGAAAGGGCACAGCTGGCATACTAGTTTTAACTGTGCAGAGGCACTCCTGGCTACTGCCAAAACCTGGACATCCAGGCTCAGAGATGAATCCAGGAGCACTCCCAACCTGTGTTTTCAGAGGGAGTACAGCTGCATTCAGCATAGGCTGCATCCCCATTCTTTGATCTGCCTTTCAACTGACCAGGAGTACCTGGTCTCATCCTCACCTAGTCCATTACTGATACCAGACACTGACCTGAAGCCAAAACAGCTTCTTGGTGGACAGCATCTCACATCAGGCTTGGTGGTAAAAGCTGATGGGAACTGCACAAAAAGAACATCTGGAAGACCATGCAGTCCCCTGTCCTTGTAGTAAAAGTGTGGTCCAGACCTTGTGGTCTAGAGTAAGCTGCATATTTTCCATCTATCCTCACTTTTCTTTCCAGTTGTGATTTAAAAAGACAAAATGGTGATGATGGAGGAGGAAGCATTGAATTCAACAACTGTTGCTAAACATTTGCTCCATTTTCATTAGTGCCAAAAGGCAACTGGTAGCATGGGATCAAGACTGGCCTCCTTCAGAATCAAATCTTGAAGTAGAGGCATGCAGTTTCCAGCACACTTTGTATGGCTGAGAACAGGGCTGGCTCTACCATTAGGCAGAATGAAGCAGCTGTCTCAGAGAGCAGATTGTACATCATGTAAGAGGGCAACAAATAATTGGTGGGTTTTGTGTGTGTTCTTTTGGTATTTCTGCTGGTGGTGGAGAGAGCAGTGCTCATAGGATTTACTGCCTCACATATCAGGACAATATGTCTGGCTTTGACTGCTATCTATCATTTTGGTAAGGTGGGTGCATCTTTTGTGATTCTTCCTCAAGGAACGAAATGTTCTGGGCAGGCTCTTACTGAGTGCATGGTTGAGGAGTGACCCAGGATGTTTTTCTGACCCAGGAGAAAGTTCTTGGGAAGACACTTTTTAAATTTAGCTAATTTGTTACAAAGTGTTTACCTAAATGTTCCAAGGAGCCCAAACTGTACTGAAGTTACTGACATACAGTAATTGATGTTTCAAAAGAACAGCTTTCTTCAATGTGTTTCAAAAGTAACTTAACAGTTACTTTTAGTTATTTTCTTTTTAAATGTGAAAAATGTTTTTCCTTCACCATCACAAGGAAGCACTTGAGTTATATAATAATCCTTCTTCACCATTTACTGAGGTTACACCATAATTGTAGAAGTAACTAAAAAATTATACTAACACAGCAAAAGGAGTGAAGTGATCTTTCATCAAGTTACAATTGTAAAGTAATGTAGTTACTTTAGACTCCCCATCCCGCCTCCTCGCTGGAATGGTTGGCTGTGCAAGGAGGTGGGAAAGCGCCGGCTAGGCTCCTTCCTGGATTGGTGCGACAACAATGACAAAGGACCCCAGCGCTGCAAGGTGACCAGTGAGTGGACTGGCTGGTTATGGGAAGAGAGAATGGGCTTCCATGGCACCTGTGGTGCAGCTGTTGGGGATATGACTACGAATAGCCCATGTAATTCCTATGCATTACCTGCTTGCGATGCACTGTTTGCAGGCAGTGACAGTTACTCAGACATCTATAATTTACATAGCTCTGCATTCCTGTTAAAATGTGAATGGCTGCACTCATTGGCTAATCACGTAGAAGGGCTTCTTGCAAGGCACTGATCCAAATCGGCACCCAGTAGCTCCTGTAAAATTTGGGGGAAACTTGGCTGAATGGGTAATAGGGCAGCCCTGTGTCTTTTTTGCATTGCAGCATAAAATTCTGTGTATGTCTGTTCAAAAATAAGGTTCAGTGAGGCTTACTTCAAAGTCAGTGGTCAAAGGACTGCAGATATGGTCTGCATCTGACCCAGTTTGACGTCTTTCTGACCAAAATCCATCTTTATAGCATGGTTTATCTCTACCTACACCATTTGAAACAATAATATTTGGAACAGGTCACAAACTCCCAACTCTGTTTTAAAATCTGTATTTCATATCTGCCTACATTTAACAAAACATTGTTTTTTATAATATTATCCATATGCGGACATCCAGCTTTCACAGAGAGAGAAAGTGGGAAGAGGAGGTATGTGAAACAGACTTCAGTGAGAGAAGAAGAAGAAAAATGATTGGATATAAAACTAGCCTTGTAAGCCAGCACACTTCTGTTACTGGGTTGAACTTGATAAGCGATACATTTTTCTGTTCCTTTTATCCTCTGAAACGTTTCCATCCTCACCCCCTGCCACACAATTTTTTTTTTCATCTTGATATTTTGTTCAACATATTCCCACTATCAGAAGGACATTACTTTTCTTGGCCCATTTTCCTTCAAGAAGACATTAAAGGCATAATATCCACACAGAATGTTTCATACCAGCAGATAAAGAAGATGAAAATAGTTTGCTACCTCTATTAATATTTCTGACATGGCTATCACTCAGGGAGATGAATATTGATTGGAGGACTGAGTGGGTGTGGATGTATCTAATCTGTGAAACATGGAATGATTAAGAAGAATAACAATTAAAGGACTTTACATGTGTTATTTTGTTGTACCATTACAACACAGGAGGGAAATTTCTGCAGCCTGCAGTTGTTTCTCTTCTGTTGGTAAGGTCTCTCCACAATTATTGCTGATCACTGACTGAAAATAAGAAAATATATAAAGGCCATGATTGGAGATAAGAGAGTATTTAAAGACTGGGAAGCTGTTGCATGGAACTGAGGTCTGTTTTGCAGACCAGGAAGTCGTTACATGGATCTGAGTGGCACTTTGCAGCTACATTGTGAGGAACAGATGTTTTGCGTCTGAATACCAGTTGCTGGATATCAGCTGTAAGAAAGGTCTATTGCCTTCAAACTCTGCTTGGGGCCTTTCAGAAGCCATCTGATTTCACTGCTACAGGACAGTGATAAACAGCTCTTTGTTTAGACTTGTCAGATCCTTTTTCTTATGTTCTTAAAGCTAATGTTATTAGCTGATTATTGCAGAGAAGAGAATCGTGGCTAAGAGGCAGTGGCTTTCATAAGTCCACTGAGCAAGCTGATGGCAGAGAGACTTCATGATTACTAGGGTTGCGATAAGTAGTTTCCAACTTGATGGCACACAACATGGCTGAATGTAATACTGGAATAAGAAGTAATTACTCATGGTTCACAAAAATAGTCATAATAATATTGCATTATGAGAACCTGCCTATACAGAAGAAGAAGCTATTCAGAATGTGTATCTACAAACCCAGCCTGCTCTGGGCCTAGAAATGGGAGAGAAGAAAAGGCTCTTTTGAATTACTTCCCAATGCCACAGATTGGTTACCATGTGAAAATGAGTCCACCTGTGAGAAACTGAGCTGCAAGGGGAGGGAGGTGAAGGCCAGTGTTCCATTTCTCTACATATGGCTGCTGAGTGCAGATGCTGGGCTGCCCTTCCTTGTTAGAGATAAGAACCAGCAAGCAAAGGTGCAGCCAGGAAATCTGGACCTCCTTCCCCAGTAACCTGCGGAGATTCAGTTTCTGGTAGGTTGGGTGGTGGCTATCTCTGTTATTCAGACTGCTGTTAACAGGACCATCCTGTGTTTAAAAGCCTTCTTTGTTCAGTGGGTTTTCTCAGTACAAGTCTAGTGTAAAGATAGGGACCGTGTAAAGAAGGAGGAGCAGGCAAGGGCCACCTGGATAGGAGAGTGCGCAGCCATGCTGGTCAGTCTGTAATGGTGACTTGTATTTCTATATGAATTATGGCAACTATTTCGAAATGTACATCCATATCTATCAGAAAATGCAAATGTTAACGCTAATATGTATCTTTGTTTTTCCTCTTTTTATTTGTTCATATATGCTGGGAAGGGCAGCTACTAGGAAAGGCAACTGGTTCCAGTGTACCAGAGCTCCACTAAGCTGGTCTAGCAGATTAAATCTGTCTGGCTCACCAGGGCAGCACCAGAGTGAGAAAATCTATGCCTGTGGGAATGAACTATCAACATAAGATACAGGAACTCACATGTGTGCACACACAGATTTTTTCAGCATGTGTATTTTCCTACAGTTAATATAGATGAAGGCAAATGCCATATAGTGTAAAAAAAAGAGAAAAACTGTGTGGCACACAATCCAGTGGCAAGGGTGGTGAAGCTTCTAAAATATTGCAAACAAACAAACAAAAAACAGACAGCTTTCAACCCCATACATATCTTCATCAGGCTGGGCATCACATATCTGGGTTGGTTCAGAAAAAACACAGACATTCCAAAAATCATCACCAGATGTGTAGGCTTCATTTGTTTAAGGCAGGTTTCAATATGGCTGCTGCAGACTCTGATCAGAGGTGTGGGATTCAGATTTCACCTCTAGTGGTTGGATTAGAATGTCTCTCCCAATCTTGTAGACAAAGGGTTGCCAGTAATTCAGCACCACTCTCATTGCCTTAAATCAAAATAAATGGTTCCTTTTGTGCTGGAAATAGAAGCACAGAGAAATGTGGCAAGCCCCATATCAGAAATCATAAAATTTAGCCTATGTACTAAGTAGACCAGTTGCAGCCAAATTAAAAGTATTATGTCCCATTCTTAGGCTTTGCTGCTCCACTTGAGCGATATTAAATGTTTGTCATTTGGTTGTAGATAGTGGCCTGGTTGGCTATGCAGGGTATCTTCCATGGCCTAATCAAAAAAGAGGAAGAAAAAAAGGGATGTGGTCCTTGCCCACAATCTCAAGGTAACACATAAACTATGTTTCTGATTTTTCAGTCTTCTAAGAAAGGTGTCACCCACATTTACTTTCTGACTGTAAATTATGTTTTCAAACCTTACTTTTAAACATGATATCAGAAGATTCCCAGTATTTTGTGGTATGGCCTGTACTGTTCTAGAGGGTTGTGAATGGCTGTTCTCTTATGGAAAGAAAAATAACTGCAGAAATGGGGCTGAATAAAATTAAGACATACTGGGGTATATTTTATGGTGCTCATTTAGACTCTAATCCAGCCTAAGATTTGTTTTAGATTATAGTATCAGTGGTGGCAGTAGTAGAAGTAGATTTGTGTATATCAGAGGCGTAAATATTGAATTTCTTGGTCGCCTATGACAAGTAAAAAAAAGACAAGCAACCAACCAAAAAACAAAATGAAAAGAAAAACACTTTGATGCAGCCAGGCAGGAATTGTGCTGGGTTTGTTTGTCTGCTAGATTTCTTTTCATCTGAGGCCACCAGTTTGCTTGTTTGAGCCATTTCTATAGTACTTGTCAATACAAAGTTTCCAGGCTAAAGTAATACAACCACAATAAGAAGGGGTAAAGGAGTATTATTAAAAACAATCATAGCAGGAGGGAAAAAACATGTTCAGAGGCTAAACTTTCTGGAAAACAAGAAGCTCTTTGGCTGGTGGAACCTTTGAAAAAAGGGAAAATCGCATATGCTCTACAGGTGGACCTCATTGTAGTGAGTGTTTTGTAAGATGCTGCAGCTGACAAAGCCCTCTCCTCTGGGATTGTATGTCTGGGGCAGCATCCAGAGAGGGGCTTCCAAGGAGGTTTTTAATGTACGTCACTGTAATGTAAGAGAAAATACACACACACACCCCAGTATCAAAACTGCAAGGTCTATTAATTTGCATAGCATGGTTATATTAACCTAGCATATATGGGGGCTGGGGTTTCCATGGTTTTTCCCCCCAAGGTGGTTCAAGACTGGCAACTCCCACCTGTCTCCTCTCCCCTTCAGTTTCCCCAGTCCACCCCCATGTCCATTACTATGAGCACCAGAATGAGTATTTTGGGCAATGGCTTTCCCAGTCTCTTGCCATTGGTGAAGTGACTGAATTTTCTGGGGAACTGAGGCCCAAATCATATGGTCAACAGTTCTCCAGCCCTACCATTGTGTGAATGCCCCAAAATTAATCTGCAGTGGAAAAGATACATTGCAAATTAAATGTTAGGGATGTGCACTAGCACCAAAATTCAGATTTGGAATTAAAAAAAAATTAGAATCTTTGGATATCTGGAACTCTGATATATCAATATGAACACTATATAGTCCTTATTTCCCTCTTTTTAAAAAAATACAAACAAAACATTTTAAAAGGATTTCCCTGTGTCCTCCTCCCAGTGACTGTGCCAAACAAAAAGAGTGCACACTGACAGTAGTGCCGAGGTATTAGGAAATGACTGTAGTGGGCATATTGATTGAACCCCAAACCATGAGAATGCCAGCAGGAAATGCCAGCTGCATTTGGGAAAGCAGTAGACAGGTCGCCCTCGGGAATGGGCAAATACCCTGGGCAGCATTGGCAGGCAGAATGGAGCAGCAGATAGCCTGTGGTGGGTGGGTACTCTGCCAACAGCAAGGGTCCCAGCACAGTTGACTGAGTGAGCACAATCTTGGAGTAGCAGTTGGAAGAATGAAAGGGGCAGAGGTAGAAGACTGAAGCAGGGCATACCTAGCACTTTGAGCAGAATGTGCCATTCTCTCTCACATCAAGAGGGCTTCAGGGAAGCCCAGCAATGGTAGGTTGACCTCAAGTAGAATATGTTTTTCCACACATCCAGATTCCAGGTGTGAGTAATGTGGACTGAAAGTGCCCCTGCCTGAGAGAACACTATTTCACTGGGTCCACTTTGTGGTGGGCAAGATGGCAGTCCCACTGCCACCTTGGCCAGACCTCTGCAAACAGACTCCTTCTCAGCTCAGCTCTGTAAGACAAGGGACTGGCCTCTTTTAGCTTACAGGGCACCTGCATGTATGTCTCTACCTCTGCCTTGTCCTTCCTCTGGGGTTGAGGTGGGGGATGTGCCTGGAGGACAGGCCCCTGCCATACTTACCAAGAAAGTATCCCAGAAAGCTTGTCCTGTTGTTGAAGGAATGAGAGTGGTATCATCTGCATATCTGAGGTTGTTGATATTTCTTCCGGCAGTCTTAATTCCGGCTTGGGATTCCTCCAGTCCAGCCTTTCGCATGATGTATTCTGCATATAAGTTAAATAAGCAGGGGGACAATATACAGCCTTGTCGTACTCCTTTCCCAATTTTGAACCAATCAGTTGTTCCATATCCAGTTCTAACTGTTGCTTCCTGTCCCACATATAGATTTCTCAGGAGGTAGATAAGGTGATCAGGCACTCCCATTTCTTTAAGAACTTGCCATAGTTTGCTGTGGTCGACACAGTCAAAGGCTTTTGCATAGTCAATGAAGCAGAAGTAGATGTTTTCCTGGAACTCTCTGGCTTTCTCCATAATCCAGCGCATGTTAGCAATTTGGTCTCTAGTTCCTCTGCCCCTTCGAAATCCAGCTTGTACTTCTGGGAGTTCTCGGTCCACATACTGCTGAAGCCTACCTTGTAGGATTTTGAGCATAACCTTGCTAGCCTGTGAAATGAGTGCAATTGTACGGTAGTAATACTACCTAGCATTCATTAAAATCACTTTTGACAGGTGCGCCGCCCCTGCGAGGTGGGACAAAGGGTCAAGAATCGACCCAGGGCCCTCCTCCTGGGTGGGCGGGGCTTTAGGGTGACGTAGGGGGTTGGTGAGGCCACAGTGGGCCTATAGGAGGGGTTCATAGACGCCGGGGTCCCCCGTGAACAGAGTGCAGCCTCAGGATTGGCCCCTGAAGTGACGTGTCGCCCCCACGGCCCTGTAGGCCAATGGGGAGAGGTTGGAGGGGTTTGGCTAGAAAAGGGGTGGACGTAGGGCATGCCTTGGCATGCCCTTAGGCCGCCTGGGGCTGAAACTCCACAGCGGTTGCTGAAACGCAACAGTGGTGGTTTTGGGGGCCTTCTGCATGTGCTTGCCACTCTTTGCAGAGACCGGTGCGGCTTGGAGAAGATGGAGGACAAGGAAAACCAGCTCCCTGGTACCCAGGGGCCCCCAAAGGCGGAAAGCCAAAAGGCGCTTGCGCCCCCAAGGTTACTACCAGGGGCTTGTGGGTTTTTCCAAGCCCCTGTGCCCCTTAGGACCCCCTGCAAGTCTCAGGGGGATGCTGCCTGAAGACCCAGAAAATCTAAGAAGAAAATACAGTTCTGCAGAAGACCTATTCGTATTTACCACAAAGCCAAAGCAGAAGCCGAAAAGCACAAGAAAGCTGGCCTGCACCCTGATGTGGGGTGATGAGGAGGAGGATGGGCTTGAGTGCGATTGTGGGCAATGGTCAAAAAGAGCTTTACAGAAACCAACCGGTGATGCCCTGAAATCAGCAGAGGACGTGGATGGCTGTGTGCTGGCGGAACCGGGCTTTGCGGGGGATGCCGACGGCCCTGGGGATCTGATGGTGGAAGAGGTTTCAGATGAAGGCTTTGAGAGTGATGTAGAGCATCAAGTCAGCCAGGTAAGAGCATTTTCTAAAAGCTATAGTTATGGGGTATGGTAGGGGTTTTAAGGTCTTTTAAAAAAACCTTATTAAAGAGTTGTTTCATTCTCACCCACAGGAGAAGGCTCGGGATGATGAGGATGATGAGCTTGAGTGCGATTGTGGACATGGGCCAAACAGAACTGATCTGAAATCAGCAGACGATGTTGTTTCATTCTCACCCATCGGAGAAGGCTCGGAATGATGAGGACGAGAAACTGCCCTGCATGAATATACAGCCTGTAAATCTATCCTGTATTTCATGTGTTTCTACTACCCCTGAGGCTTAGATGTTTGCTTTACAATACCCTTGTAATATACTGTCTTTTAATAAAGAGCCTTTATTGTACCATACCTTGTTCATATTTGTGTTAACAGTTGAGATGGCTGCACAGGGGAAAATACTACACAATATCTATTATACACCCTCATCAGTGGGGAGTTTTGGCGGTCTGAATCCTCTCTTTAGGGAAGCCAAAAAGCAGATCAAAACATTGAAGGTAGGGGATGTTTCTCAATGGCTCTCTGATCAGGATGCCTATACACTGCATAGACCGGCTAGAGTTCATTTTAAAAGAAATAAGAACATTGTTTCCAAAGCAGATGCTCAATGGCAGGCAGATTTGGTTGATATGCAACAATTTGCTCGGTACAACAAGGGCTACAAGTATATCCCGATATGCATCGACATCCTTTCTAAGCACAGCTGGGCAAAAGTTCTCAAAGGCAAAACAGGTAAGGAAGTGGCCAAAGCTTTTGATGCTATTTTCAAACAAGACGGAAGAAAACCTGAGAAACAATGAGAAACACCAATACTCCTGAATCTTACAGACTGAGAACATGGCTTTTCCCTCCTGACTGGCCTGTGGTCTATACAATGAAGAAGGCTGCTTCAGGCAAAAAAAGACAGCTGCTTTGAGACCTTTTTCTTTATTGGAGTAGGTTCCTCTGCAAGGCATCATGTCTGAACGTATAAGGCGAAACCTCCTGCTTTTAAAACTCTTTATTAAGGCACCCCTGCACCAGAGAAAAGCCATTTTATGTGCTGCTTCGGATGATCTGATCACCGCCATTTCAGAAATTGCTCTGAACACTTTAAAAGGAAAAATTGCTCTAACGCCTCAACAGGTACCTGTTTTAAAGAAAAAACGTACTCTGATTAAAACCTTGAGTAACAAGAGGGTCCCCCTGCGGCGGAAGAAGCACCTGGTGAGCAGTCTGGAGGTTTCCTGGGCCCCTTATTGAGCTTTGCGGTCCCTCTAATAACCTGTCTTTTAACTAATAAGTAATGGAATATGCTGAAAAGATGTATTTGGTCCCCAGTGCTCAGCTACAAGAGCTGAGGGGTGTGCCAGAAAACATCAGGACCACTACGGTGAGACGCCTGGACTCTGAGATGAGAGAAATTCTCTTAAGGTCAGACTTGTCAGAGTATGAAAAAGCCAAGCTTTACAATGGCATTCTACAGAGGTTTTTAGTGTTGACCAAACAAGAGGCTGTGGAAAAATCAAGTCCTCCTCCCCCACAACGACCTGCATCTCCCCCCTCTCCTCCTCAAGCGCCCATCCTTGATGACAGAGCTGCTGTTATTCAAGAGGTTTTAGACAGCATCCCCAACCGGTACAAGAAAAATGCAGAGTTTTTGCTAAGTAAATTAAGCCAACATCAAGATATCTCTTCGTGGGATGACAAAGGGACATTCCTGTATCGGGGAGAGTTCTTACCTGGCTCTAATATTCTGGATCTGGTCAGAGGGGTCACCCAGTCTACGACTGTTTCTGCTAAGAGAAAACCCAAAGGCTGGGATATTTTTCTGAAAGCTATGGCCAAACTAAATATGACCACGTCTCTTGTGGGGAATTCAGCCACTAGAGAGCAATTAGAAGCCCTGAAATCATCTCTTCTTCCTCCTCCCCCTCTACCTGCAACGGGTGCTGTTGCCTGACCCAAGAATCCATTCAAGAGAGCAGAATGGCTGCGTGTGGAAGAGCTTCCCACAACCCCAGTGAGACCAGTAGTCAAGAAGCCCGAATGGCGCACTTTCTAAAATACATCAATAAAAACAAGACAGATAAAACATTTAACTTTTGTCTTTATTTTATGCACAGCTTACATTTTATGTTTTACACTGGGGGCCACAGGCTTGAACATGGTGAAACGGACTGCAGGGTTGGGGAGACCTTTTAATTTTTCTGTCCTTGACAACCTCTACAACCATGCGATCATTTTTGGAAGCATCTTCCGAGTACAGCTTTAAAATCTGGTCAAATGACAGGCCTTTTGCTCTGTTCTGTAAAAAGAACACACAGTGATAGCCGCAGGTCACTGCTGAAGGGTGTTGTAGCTGTCTCTGCTGGAATATTATTTCTTTGTACTGGCGCCATAAAAAAGCTGTAATGGTTTCAGGGATGCGTGGGTTGTCTGGGTCTACACCATATGAGTCAAAAAACTCTCCAGGGCCGTTAGTTGGCAAATAGATGGCCAGCCAGTGTTCCCCAGGCATCGTGTGGGGGTGTGTGTTCACCATTATTCTGGTAGGTCTTTTGGTAATAAGGCTCCTTGGTAACAGGTCACAGGGGTAGACATCTAGAAAGGTCTTGTCTCGTAATACACTTAATATCTGCACTGTGTTCATCTTCACATGTAATCAAACAGGACGTTTCTGCTGTGATTGATTTCAATCACGTTGTTAAATACCCCATATAAAATCATGTTAATAGTGACAGGCAGGTGCTGGGCAAAACAGATCTCTGCTCTAAGGTTTCCAGTTTTGATCAGAGAATAATGTTCTGAGCAACCATGATCTGGCGTCAAGTCAAAGGCATACAGGGTATATCCGTAGCCAAATTCGGTACGGCTAATTAAAATGTCTTGGTCCTTCATGGCTTTCCCTTATGCCTGTACCAGCTGCATGTATTCTCGCACCCATAGGCCGTTTGCATAATCAGGCTGGAGGGGTTTTGATGGAACTTGAACCCCATCAATGTACAAGGCTATAAAATTAACATTGAAGTTTTGGAAATTGAAAGGATTTTTGTCATATGCGCCACTGAAAGCCTCATTGTCAACAAAGGCTATCACTAGCTGTTTAGGCAATTGACCCAGGAAAAGGTTTTCTTGATTACACACAAGGCTCCCTGCCGGTATACTGAACACTTTCATTCCCACGCGCTCAACGAGGTATTTCGCACTAGAGGTCAGAAGGGCCTCGGCGTGTCCTAGACGAACTCCTGGGGACACTTTCACCCTTTTGACAAACAGAGAGGTGTTTAAAATATCCACTTTGTAATTCTCCGCGGCATCACCGCTCATCAAACAGAATATATCCTTGCTACGGGTGAGTTTGATTTTCACATCTACACCGTTCAGTAACATTTTCTTCTGAAAAAATAGCTCGTTGTGCAATGGACCCATCAGATCCCATTTCCGACTGGCTCCGGTGTGTTGTGCTCTGGTTCTAAAGCCCCAGTTTCCGGCACCAGCTCCTGTGGCGGTTTGCTCCATGGTTAGATGGCCATCTTTATAAAAACCACCCATCACAAATTGGGTGCTCAAGCTGTCAGAGCCGTAGTTCAAAAGCAGCTCTATCATGGCTCTATAGGGGTAACAATTATTACTCTGGCTGATAAGTCAGTCTCCAAGGGTGACGTCCAGTTGACTAAACAGCAAGGCAATGGGGTAGTTTACCGAGGCTACTTTAGCATCAGCAGTGATGGCTGTCCCATTTGCTTTTGTGATCTTGCACACCACATAGAGCAATGTATTGACATGATAAATCGATATAATCTTCACTGTTGCCGCTTATATAAAATTCGAGCGGGGCGTTGGGTGTTAGGGTGGCCAACGGTGGTACCTCAATGTACATGCTGTTTTCCATGCTGGTTTGTGTAGGTGATAGTTGAAAAATATCCAATTCAGATTTGGTACATTCTTCAGAGGCTCCGTGAATGAAGGCCATTTTAAAAGATGTCTCCCCTGCCCCATTTCTGGCCCTTTATCTTATGGTTTGCTTTCTTCTTCCTGTTCCAAAGCTTCTGACGTTTTTTAGGAGGCACTCCTGTCTTTAACCGCTTAGGAGGACCTAAGCGTTGATGATCCGCTTTTCGTTTAACTCCTCCCCTTCTTTTCAGGTACGTGAGTCCTGAGCCTTCTTGGGGTCTTACTTTTTTCATAACATGACCCACGACATCTCCAGCGATGTTATGCACGGCTTTCTTAATGTGGGGTTTAATAAACTCAAAACCTCTCCTCAAGAGGGGGGCGGCCTTTCGGAACAGCCCACGAAAAATACCGCCCAGCCCTGCCCCGTACATGTTTACAGCGCCGTGAAATCCGGGGAGGCCGCGACCTGCCTGTGCATTATAGTAAGCCCTATAAACATTGACATCTCCGTAGTCTTTTAACACAACCATTTTAACATTCTTCTTTTCTCTTCCTACGCAAACCTTTTCTGGGGCGAATATGCAACCTCACAACAACTTTCCCCAAAGTGAATGGCACGTCTTCGTTCTGATCTGTCTTTATTTCAATGGTGATCGTGTTGATGTGGTTCTTACTCATCAATACATAATGTGGCTTGTCGTAGGTAATTGTAACACATTCGTAGGTTTCTTCCCTGACGGGGATACAGCATAACAGAGGTACAGAGTGGTCTCCCACGATTTGGTGCTCTATGATATCGGTATAGACGTACAAAGAGCTGAAACCTCCGGTAAGGTCTGCAGCATGAGGTATTTTTCTGACGGGTTCATCCGGAGGGACCCCCAAAATGCGGGCTAATTCAGCACCAGCTGAAAAGAAGTAACTTTCAGGGCCTGTGAATCTAACTTTTCCCATGACTGGGTCAGCCACGCTTGTTGCAGATCTATAGCTTGTTTTATAGTATCATTCATGTTGTTCAGAAGATCAGGAATGTCCTTGTAATAGCCCCTGTGTAACTGAAAGGCCCATTTATTTGTACCCTCAGAAATGGAAAACGGGGCATTTTTAAGGATTGTGTACCAGCTCCGAGGATACTGTATCTCGGCTAGGCCAACTTCCCAAACCCTGTTCAAATCTAAGGGCCGGGGTAGCATTGTTGTAAAGCTGGATTTGTATTTTGAGGAAAGACTTTCATACAGGCGTTGCTGGGGAGTGTGATGTAAAAACCATGATCACCCATTTTGCTTCTCTGTCCTATATGCCCTCAGAAACTTCAGAAGCAGCCACCCAGCCATTGAACTTGCTAGGCCAACCCAACCATTTCACTAAGTGAAGCTTTCTTGTGCCCCTGCCTTTTGTGTCCAAAATCTTTTCAATTCTGTACAATCTGTCTTCCCGGTCATTGATCTTCTGTAGTTCTTCAGGATAGAAAGTCCCGACTATGGCCTCCCCATCATAATCCGTTAACTGGTATACAGGCCTCTCTGCACCTTTGAGAACCCAATCCACTATAAATATTTCAGTGGTGAAATTCTGTTCATATCCCTTATCAAATACCCCCTTCGTTTTAGAAACCCTCACACAGTCTCCTTTTCTGAGTTTTGGAACCTCCTTTTTTGTTTCAGCAGGGGCCCCATAGACCCTTTTCCAGATGGCCAGAGCATTGTGATGATTCACATCTACAGTTCTACATTTAATAGTTCTATGAATGCTGTGGTTATAACTTTTAAGGAACTGTGGTAATACGTCCACATACCTGTAGGTATTATTAGCCGTGAAATGCTTCCACATTTTTGTTTTTAATGTTCTGTTAAACCTCTCCACCACCCCCGCTTTGACCTCATTATTGGTGACAAAATGTTGTATTCCGCATTTCTTGAATAAGCTGCTTACAGGCCTGTTTAGAAATTCACCGCCACGGTCCGTCTGTATTTTGTCAGGTTTTCTTCCGTCTTGTTTGAAAATAGCATCAAAAGCTTTGGCCACTTCCTTACCTGTTTTGCCTTTGAGAACTTTTGCCCAGCTGTGCTTAGAAAGGATGTCGATGCATACCAGGATATACTTGTAGCCCTTGTTGTACCGAGCAAATTGTTGCATATCAACCAAATCTGCCTGCCATTGAGCATCTACTTTGGAAACAATGTTCTTATTTCTTTTAAAATGAACTCTAGCTGGTCTATGCAGTGTATAGGCATCCTGATCAGAAAGCCATTGAGAAACATCCCCTACCTTCAATGTTTTGATCTGCTTTTTGGCTTCCCTAAAGAGAGGGTTCAGACCGCCAAAACTCCCCACTGATGAGGGTGTATAATAGATATTGTGTAGTATTTTCCCCTGTGCAGCCATCTCAACCGTTAACACAAATATGAACAAGGTATGGTACAATAAAGGCTCTTTATTAAAAGACAGTATATTACAAGGGTATTGTAAAGCAAACATCTAAGCCTCAGGGGTAGTAGAAACACATGAAATACAGGATAGATTTACAAGCTGTATATGTAGAAGCACATGCAATACAGAATAGATTTACAGGCTGTATATTCATGCAGGGCAGTTTCTCATCCTCATCATTCCGAGCCTTCTCCGATGGGTGAGAATGAAACAACATCGTCTGCTGATTTCAGATCAGTTCTGTTTGGCCCATGTCCACAATCGCACTCAAGCTCATCATCCTCATCATCCCGAGCCTTCTCCTGTGGGTGAGAATGAAACAACCCTTTAGTAAGGTTTTTTTAAAGACCTTAAAACCCCTACCATACCCCATAACTATAGCTTTTAGAAAATGCTCTTACCTGGCTGACTTGATGCTCTGCATCACTCTCAAAGCCTTCATCTGAAACCTCTTCCACCATCAGATCCCCAGGGCCGTCGGCATCCCCCGCAAAGCCCGGTTCCGCCAGCACACAGCCATCCACGTCCTCTGCTGATTTCAGGGCATCACCGGTTGGTTTCTGTAAAGCTCTTTTTGACCATTGCCCACAATCGCACTCAAGCCCATCCTCCTCCTCATCACCCCACATCAGAGTGCAGGCCGGCTTCCTTGTGCTTTTCAGCTTCTGCTTTGGCTTTGTGGTAAATACGAATAGGTCTTCTGCAGACCTGCATTTTCTTAGATTTTCTGGGTCTTCAGGCAGCATCCCCCTGAGACTTGCAGGGGGTCCTAAGGGGCACAGGGGCTTGGAAAAACCCACAAGCCCCTGGTAGTAACCTTGGGGGCGCAAGCGCCTTTTGGCTTTCACCGTTGCCTTTTGGCTTTCCGCCTTTGAGGGCCCCTGGGTACCAGGGAGCTGGTTTTCCTTGTCCTCCATCTTCTCCAAGCCGCACCGGTCTCTGTAAAGAGCAGCAAGCACACGCAGAAGGCCCCCCAAACCACCACTGTTGCGTTTCAGCAACCGCTGTGGAGTTTCAGCCCCAGGCGGCCTAAGGGCATGCCAAGGCATGCCCTACGGCCACCCCTTTTCTAGCCAAACCCCTCCAACCTCTCCCCATTGGCCTACAGGGCCGTGGGGGTGACATGTCACTTCGGGGGCCAATCCTGAGGCCGCGCTCTGTTCACGAGGGACCCCGGCGTCTATGAACCCCTCCTATAGGCCCACTGTGGCCTCACCAACCCCCTACGTCACCCTAAAGCGCCACCCACCCAGGAGGAGGGCCCTGGGTCGATTCTTGACCCTTTGTCCCACCTCGCAGGGGCGGTGCACCTGTCAAAAGTGATTTTGATGAATGCTACCGTGTTTCCCCGAAAAGAAGACAGGGTCTTATATTAATTTTTGCTCCAAAAAACGCATTAGGGCTTATTTTCAGGGGATGTTTTATTTTATAGTCATGTCATCTGGTTGCTACAGAATGCTGCACAATGGTGGAGGGCGGGGTTTCACTTAACTGGGGCTTATTTTTGGGGTAGGGCTTATATTATGAGCATCCGGAAAAATTATACTAGGGCTTATTTTCAGGTTAGGTCTTACTTTCGGGAAAACAGTGTAGGTAGTATTACTACTGTCCTTTGGTGCACCAGCACTCTTTCAAGCAGGTGGAAAGTGGATTTGCCACATCTTGGATTAGTTGGTTCAGTTGCAATTTTTTCTTGCCTCTGCTTGAACAGCTCACTGCCCAGGACATAGTGCTGAAAATACCCTGCCACCTTTCTGGTCTAATGAACTATATTAGGTATGCATGTGTCTCCCATACAGGTTGAGAGTGTGGGCCATGCATGGCACAGGCATGTTTTGCACCCTGGCTGCTCCAGGTGTCACTTCTAAAATGTATCACCTGGCCAATTGCCTGACACCCTCAAGATGAATCTGGCACCACCCTGCAGCTAAGGGTCATTCAGGATGGCAGTTGGAAATGGGGTGCCTATTCTGTTAGAAACCAGTGTTCTGCACTAGAGAGAATGGCTGGTCATGCAGGCATATCATTTCCCCTAGGTCAGTGTTCCCCAACCTTTTTCGGACCGCGAACCGGTTGAGGGGTACGGAATCCATGCGCTGCCCGGTTCGGGGGCGGGGGCACCCCCGTGCTCACGGGTGGGTGTGTCAAGCTTGTGCGCATGAGTGACACGCCCCTCACGCTCATGTGTGACACGCCCACCTCTTGGGCGAGCCCAGGGGGGAGGCAGGCTCGCAAGAGAGAGCGGGCGGGCTGTCAGGGCTGCGCGAAGCCCTCCTCGCCTTGCCCCATCGCCCTGCACTTCCGGCCGACAGAGCCCGGGAAAATCAAATGGCCTCTGCACCGGGCTCCTGCCTCCTGCCGCGGGGTTTCTTCGTGCTGATGGCTTTCCAGCCAGGCTCCGGGAGGCCGCGCCGCCGTTTGCACAGGCGCACGAGCGCGAGCGCAGGCGCAAACAACCTTTGCGGCGGTGAGTGCGTGCGGGGTGGGTGGGGCGGGAGGTCTGTCTTGGCGGCCTGGTCGGGCTTAAGCCATGGACCGGCAATGGGCCGCGGACCGGGGGTTGATGACCTCTGCCCTAGGTGATAAGTAATCCTGGCATTTTTACATTTGCAGAAGGCCTTTTCCTGCATCCCTCCAAGCTCCTTTCAGGGTAGCCTGGAACCAATTCTTGAAATGTAGGTATGGCATTTGCTGCCTACTCCCTCTGCCTCTCTACTTCCTTGGGCTGGTGACTGAGCCTTTGCCGTCTGATGACTTTTTCCCTTCACAGTAAGGAAACCACTTGTATCCTCTTCATTTGCCAGCAGCAGTGCCCTGTGCTGAGTCTTCAAGTGGCTGAGCATGCTATTATTGGAGAGGTGGCTCAATTCCTGCCTATGCTTGAGCATCTTATTGCAATGCATGCAGTCAGCAATGCAAGCACCTGTTGCACACTATTGTCTAGGTTATTGATTTCTTGTGAGCTTCAGTTTTTTACTGCATATTCCGAACAGGGATTGCTAATTTGTTATCACTACTAGTTCTGGCAATTGGTGGGGCAAGTGCTGCTGCGGGAGCAGAGGTTATTTCAGGGTCGCATGTTTCTGAAACACTGCCCACCTGAGTGCCCTCAGTCTCCTCTTCCTCCATGTCAGATGTATCGGTACTTGAAGGGGAACTCCTGTTGGATTTTTATTTACAAACTTGCATGCTGTATGTAGTTTGAGTGACTGGGAGAGACTTTTCTGGATGGGGTGACTGTTTATCCAACACTAACCTATAATTACTTCCACCTTTTGAAATTCAAAGAGAGCCGGGCCTCTCTGCTGAGTGTTCTATCCCTCTCTTTCTTTGGTTAGTGGCAGTTGTTTGTTGCTGTTGTTCTGTTAAATTGTTTGCTATTATGTATGCAGTAAAGAAAGCACTATACACAAGTCTAATTTCAAGCAGCTGAAAATAAAGAAATGGTTTTTTCTTCTTTCACCTACAAATGTTTCTTATTGAGACTTTAAGTGCCAGTTCATGAGAAAGAGGTGGACTCTGGGAACTTGCAGCTATTCTCCTGTGTGGATCTCTATACTTCTACTGTGTAGCAAAAAGAGAATTTTATCATAAATTCAAAACTGTACAACAGTTCCCACAAACCACAATGCAGCTTTGCACAGGAGAGATTTGCTATGAATAGGGGCTGGGGGGTAGACCTTTAAATACAATGGAGCTGCGTAGTATGGATATGTAAGACAATTTTTAGTGCTCTTCATAAACCTCTTTCACAACCACAAAAGCAGCAGGAGTCTGAGAGCTAATGCCATCCTTGTCCTTCTCTGGCATTTCAGCTCTTTGGGAGAAAATTGCCTTCTTTGCCCTCTTTTTTTTTCTTTTTTTCCCTTTCGCCCCTAGCCCTGGCTGGATTGTAGAAAGACACCACTGGAACATTTGTTTGCTTGTTTTATAGGCTGCCTTTCTCCCAATAAAGTGGCTCACAATAGTAAAAGAACAGAGGGCCTTCTCTGTTGCTGCTCCCAGATTCTGGAACTCCCTCCCACAGAAACCTAGGCTGGCTCTATTTTTGCTGCCCTTCCTCAAGCAGGCGAAAGCCTTTCTCTTTAGGCAAGCTTTTCCTTAGTGACTGGCAGGGGGTTTTTTTTAATGGATTGTTGTGCTCTGTTGCTTTTAAATGTGTTTTTAGTATTGATTTTATTTACCATTTTAAATATTATATTTAAATATAATACTTGTTTAATTCTTTTAAAATATTTGTATACTTACTGTTTTTAGCTTTTAATTATTGTCTTTTTAATGATGTAAGCCGCCTTGGGTCATTTTAAAGAGAAAGGTGGATTAAAATATTTTAAAATAAATAAATAATAAATTAAATTAAATTAACTGTGTCTGCACTGGCAGTGGGACTGAGCAAAGGGTCTCCTCTGACAATCTTATCTGATGAGCATGTCTGAGGTTCACTACTGTCTGTCCCATCTTGAACCAGAAGCTTTCCTGCCACCTCCTTGGCAGAGACTCAGACACCCAGGCAGTTGCTGTCCTGAACAAGACAGATAGGTGACAGGTTTTGTTTTTGGGGCGGGGCGGGGGGGAATCATCATAGCAATTATAGCCTGTATTTTTCCTCTCCCTGTCCCACTTCTCTCAGTAGAAGCTGCTGCAGTAGGTGCGGGCAGCATTCCTGCAGCTTTCCCCCAAGTGGCCACATCTTCTACCACACCCACGTTTCACATTGTCTGCAGACTCTACCCACGAAAGAACAGTACCCTGTTTCCCTGAAAATAAGACCTAACCTGAAAATAAGCCCTAGTATGATTTTTCAGGATGCTTGTAATATAAGACCTACCCCCAAAATAAGCCCCAGTTAAGTGAAACCCCGCCCTCCACCATTGTGCAGCAACCAGAAGAAGATGACATGACTGCATTTGAATAAATGTAGATTGTTGTATATGAAAAAAACAAAACATCCCCTGAAAATAAGCCCTAATGCGTTTTTGGAGCAAAAATTAATATAAGACCCTGTCTTATTTTCGTGGAAACACGGTATCTGATTCTGCTACAGCAGAACACAAACTCTTCTAATGGAAATATCACATACACAAACACACAGAGACACAAAATTAACTTCATATATCTGTCAAAATCGTATTTTCCTCCCTGATATACCCCAAAGGGGCCCGAGCTTAATATAATATTTCCCTGTTGATTTATATATTAATTTATGAATCTACTGGTCCCGGATCTTATTCCTAACCATATTTAGGAAACAATATATAATGAGATGTAGAGGAAGGAAATGTAAGCTGAGGGCTCAGAAAATGACACAAAGAGAACTGCTGCAGTGCAGGCTTGCACCAGAGCAATGCTAAGGGGATATGTAAGCAGCTATGCCCACTTTTCAGTTGGAAAGAACCAACGTGAAAAAAATATTCTTGTGTCTGTGCCACCTTCTAGATTTCATTGGTGCAGACAGACATCATTTACAGGTTTTGCTCTCACTCCAGTCTCTTTTTCCTGGAAAGCCCATGGGAACCCCAATCAAGAGACACTTTCTCTGCCCTCCCTACCTTTGGTGTCAGATTGTCTTTAATTTTCATTTCTCAAGAAATTAGTCCAGGATACCTGAGAAATAGGTTTCACTTTCACTTCATCTAACAACCAGAAACCTAGTATTTTGCTTTCTAATCTGTAGGAGTAAATGGGACTCTGAATATTAGGAATTATTATTCCACATATTCATAAGTATCAAATTTGGTTTCGGAAATATTCAGAACTGTCTGAATGTGCCATTAATCAGTGAATTTTAAATATTTTCATATTCAAATGCACGTCCCTATTCAATGTGATGTCACAGATGGAGACCAGCAGGAAAACTGTACAAAAGTAGCCAGGGCACCATAGAAACAAGAATGTGTATTCCCACCATGTCAAGGCCCCCCCTTTTTTGGGGGGGGGGAGATTCTGGACACCTTTCCTGGGGACTGCATGAATGTGGCCTCCCTGATGCCCAGATTGGCATAATGAAATAGAACTTTTTCTTTCTTTCTTGGATGGGTGGGCAAAATGCGCAGATCAGAACATGCGATGCCATTGACAGACAAGGCAACAAAAGCAAAATCCTTTTTGTTTTTGTTGTCTCACTTCCGTAGCTTTGTGTCTTTGTTTTGTTTTTAAAAAATGGTTGTTTGGAGCCTGGACTAAGAGTGAAATGAGCCAACTGAGTCGGGGGAGGAATCACAGAGAGGGAAAGGAAATACAAATGTTTTGAGTTTAACTATTAAGCATAGTTTCCAGCTAGAGTGCTCAGAACTTAAAATTAAAACAAATGAAAGAAACATGTTTCAATCTTCCGTTGTTGTTGTTGTTGTCCTTAAATCAGGCAATAATGCGATTAAAAGGAAATAAAGAAATTGAGCTTTGGGTAGCTTAACTGTTTGTGGTCTGGAATACACATTCCATGCCATTAGAAAAGAAAGAAAAGAGGTGACTTTGATGGCATCGTTTTCAAAGACATGGCTAAATTAGTCTGTTTCAACTTGTATAACAAAAACAAAACAGGCGGGGAAAAGGGTTATGGTTCCTTTAAGGCCAGGAGATTTGTTTGCGTGAGCTTTCGTGGATTATAGTCAACTTCCTCAGAGAGATGGAGTGCAGTCTTTAGGCCAAGACTTCTAGTCAGAGTGAACATGGTTGTCTGGGTGGACGGAAGAAAATTTGATCCTGTTTTTCATTACACCACCAATGTGTTTTATAGACAATCCTACCCCGCTCTGCATTTCCATCTGTCACCAGACCACCAGTTCCACTGTAAGGGACGGCTTAGCATGGTTACAGGCCTCATAGCAATATTAATCAAAACAGAGGCACAGTTATTTTATGCAGCAGGAACACTGAGGTGCCAAGAGCTGGTTCTGTGAATGTCAAAGAGGCTCCGTGCCTGGAGAAGGAATGCCAGCTTCTGAACTGGCCCCTGGAAATATGCCTTTAACAGCTACTTAAAGTGCAGCTGCTGTTCATAAGCGAATACTCCTCTCCATGTGGTGAAAAGCCTCCTGTGCTGATTTTTCAGATCAACCTGATAGTAAAAGGCACAAGATCAGGACAAGCTTCTCCCTCTCTCTTTGGTAAATATGGTTGTCAGGTTGGATGGCAGAAATCAGCTGGTGAGCTCCAGCTTGCTGGAACCGTGTGTTATCCCTAGCATGGCAGCAGGCATTAGCATTTATAGATCAGCTGGGTTAGACATATGGGAAGGGGTCCGATGATTTTTTAGTCAATTGGTGATAACTAGGAGGAGGATTTCTATGACAAAGGCTGTACACCCAAGTGTCCTACCATCCTGAATCCATCCTGCCTCACATGTTCTATATCATCCCAGGTGCTAATTTAGAAGAATTCCCCTTATCAAGCCACCACTGGCTTGCCACCATACATAGCTGTTGGAACACTTGGGGCTTGGTGAGCCACCACTTGCACAGGTTTGTTTCAAAATATTAACTTAGTTACAGCTTGGGTGAGCTGCTTTGGATTTGGCCATCACATAGGGAACTCCCTCAAAGGTTAACCACCACTACCACCACTGAAAGAAAAAAAAAAGGTAGGCCTTTTCATCCTAGGTGTGATTGCAAAACAAAGTGTGTATGTGTGGGAGAGAGTATCACGCAGCTGAAAAGTCATAATTAATGGCTAGTGGGCTAGGAGTTTCTAATTTATTGGACTACAAATCCCACAATTCTTCACACTTCAAATTCTACCTGACAGACGGACAGCTTTCAAACACCTAACACTGGCTCACCTGGGAGAAAGGGCTCAACTAGAAGGCTTCCTACCCCAGTGTTAGCTGGGAGCTTTCTGTCTGAACAAGAAGCTAGGTAAGCCTAGGCCTAACTAAGCCTCTGAGTCTTTCAGTGAAGACCTTTCTCTCAGATGAGCCACATCTAGGTGCCTGTCTGTCAGGTAGAACTCCTAGAATGGAGAATTATGGATGTGTAGTCCAAGAAATTAAAAAGTCCCATCCCTAGTTGTTATTGGTCCTCCCTGTAAGTGAAAAGAATGGTTGCCAGCCAAAGAATTTCCCTTGTCTAGTTTTTCTATTGTGATTATGTTCCATTTTTCATTGACTCAGTACTTTATTTTAATTGTTGGCTTTTGGGTGCATAATGAAGATTGTTCTTGTCATTGTTGTGGCTCAGCACAAAGATATTTGTGTGAGTATTGTGCTCGTGGAATGTTTGTGCATCGAAAAGTCAGGATCAAAAGGAGGAACTGGGGAGACAGTGGGTACAGGCACTTAAGCCTACAGGGAGTGGTGCACCGGGGTTGTTTTCTCACCCCATGAGCTGTGGCAGCAATGGCAGAGGACCTGGATGGGGGGGGGGGAGGATTCTCTGTGGGTTTCCCATAAGCCCCAGCAGCAGCATGGGGTCTTGGGGAGAAAACCCTTGTGTGTCATGAGTGATGAAGGTAAGGTGTTCAGAACGCAGATTGTTACAAAAAGTGACAACAACTGGCTACATATTTCTGCCTGCCCTGCTGCTGAAAAATGTGTGTTGTCAAGGGGTGCCGCTTTTGGTTGCCTTTTTAGCTGGTTAGTTGAGTTGTGCCTACATCCAAAGCCCATGTATCTGGATTTGAATCCTGCTCCTTTCCAAACCAGCTAGTCCAGAAGCAGCTCCTGCCCTCTTCCCAGCCCCTTCCCTGACTCATTCATGTGGGACATCACAAAGACCCACCTTCTGGACACATGTTTGGGTCCTGACATCTCAGGGAATAAGAGGCTGCTGGCCTGGAAACCTGACAGAGAAATTGTATTTGAAAAACCACAACATGTATGCAAACTATTTTGTTATTAGTATTAGCAGTAGAAATTAATTAAGTAGTTTACTCACTGGGCACAATCCTGATGCATAAATTTACACTGGGATGGCCTGAACTGAACACCATAAATATTTCATTTAAACCAATGGAAAGGATCCTATCCCCCCCTCTTTTTTTCAGGTTCCAAGGCTCCCTATCCAGGGTCTCTTTCGCCCTGGATAAATCTTTGGGAGCCTTAGGATACGAGGGGGGGAAACTCCCCCTATATTCATTACATTTGTATTGCACACCTCTGCAAAGAAATTGATTTGCCTGATTGATTCATATGTCATGTACATGAATCAAACAGCCACCCCTGCTTCGATCAGGGGCACCCTCCCTTGCTGCCTCTGAAAATTATCAATAACAGCCCCACTCACATATATGAATCAGTCCAGAGTTCACTATGAAGGGTTTCTGTAAACCACGATTTTCCCACCTAGAAATGCCAGTTCAGGATATATAAGTGATGCTTAGTTTGCAGAAAGGCATTTTATGGAAATACAGAGGTTTCTCCCATCCCATGTGTTTTACACTTGTGAAGGCTGAGCCTTCTGCATTCAAAACAATGCAGTGGCGATGAGTCCCAGCCCACACAAGAGTTCTGGAAAGGAAAACATATGAACAACCAAAACGAAAATTCAAACATAATTGCAGACTGGCAAGGAACCAATCAGAATCCACAGCAACAAAAGCAACAATAGTGTGTGATGGATGGAAAGAGGAAAGTATTTTGATGTTTGAGGCTATACAAGGCTGGAGGGAAACGAGATTCAAAAGTGTGTATGAGCAATTTGGTTATGGATGTGTGTGTGTGTCTTTGAATGGTTGTGTGTGTCTATCCATCTAGCTTCTGGCTTCACCATACAAGTCATGATAATGTTAAAGAAGGCGAGGAGTGGTGTTCCCTTGAATAACAGAAAGAGATAATAGTGTATTGTCTTAATTCTGTATGAAAGCAGCCTCTTCCATATGGTATGGGAGAAGTGTTGATCTCCCACAATGGCAGGGACCAAAGGTCCCATTCCTATGTCTCCACAACACATACCACAGTTGTTGTAACAAATTAGATGAGCTAACTGCTGGAATCTGGCCCTCTTCTTCCAATACTTCTGTATGGTAACGATTTGGGGACAGTAGGGGAGGGAAGGGTGGCATAGTAAGTAGCTACAACTGCACCATCTGTATATAGGAATTCTACACGTATAGAGTCCGTAGAGCACCTCAGCACACTGAAACCCCCACCCCACTCCAGAACTCTGGTCAAAGGTACTGAAGGCTGCAAAAACCTCGAGGAAAAAAGTTACATTGGGTGCAGATTCCAGTATGGGAGTTGAGGTCATCGCACAACCAACCAGCCCTTTTTTGTACAACTGACAATGGGCTCATTAAAAGCACACCCAAAATGTGCATGTAATTGCTTATTACTCCAGACGTGGCTTAAGACATTAGCACAAATTCCACAGATTTATAAGGTCCCATTGTCTTTTCATTACCCATGCATGCAGATGACATGGCAGTCCAGCAGACCATGGGTGCATTCCAGGCTATTAGTGACAGTCTTATTATAGACAGAAAACTGTTTTGTTCAAAGAACAGATATTTGCAAATACAAAAAAAGAAAAGAAAAGAAAAAAATTCTTATACAAGCCTGTGCAACTTTTTTCCCTGTCTTCCTGGATATCTTCCCAGGTAACATTGTGTTACACGATGCTTCTGTACTTTGGAAATAATGAAAAGGCAGGCTGTGTAGATGTCAGAATGGCTGAATATATGAAAATCCAGAAGTCTCAATGGTCTGGGTACATCTAAATAGGCCAAGTTTGGCCAACAGGCCAAAATCCTGTTGCTTAGCTTAGTAAATTGAATTAGAGCAGGCCCATCGATGGGGATTTAGTAAGTCAATTAATCCATAAGTTTCATTTATTCAAATAGGCTTACTCATAGTGCATCTTACTGTGCTAAGGCAAGTTGCAGTTAGAGTAGACCCATTAGAAGCAATGGAACTTACAGAAGAGTTGATTCACCAAATCCCTACTGATTCAGTGGGCCTACTCTCATGTGACTTACTATGCTAAGCAACAGGATTTCAGCCAATGTTTCAGGTGGAACTGAGACTTTTCTGACAAGGAATTGTAGCCCTCTCTAAATGGGACTGTTAGTTCCAGAGATGTGTGAGAGGTATGTGAATAACAGTGGATGACTTCCCCCCCCCCAAAAAAATAGTGATTTAATCAGTAACAAAACCAAGGCCAGTACCATGGTCAGTACTGTTACTGCTCCCTTTTAGACTAGACCCACTGACTCAACGGCCTTTGTGTAAGCTTTGACTCACCATTCAGCAATTGATTTAATGGGTCTCCACTTAGTTGGAATGAGCAGTAGGATACTGGCTCAAGAGTAGGGATATGCATGGTGAAAATTGTTGAGATTTTGAAAGTTTGTACATAGCAGATTCCCCTTCACGGATTGCTGCCTTGTCGTGGCGAAGGGGCTTGAGTAATTCAGAGAAGCTATGGGCTATGCCGTGCAGGAACACCCAAGACGGACAGGTCATAGTGGAGAGTTCTGACTAAATGCGATCCACCTGGAGCAGGAACTGGCAAGCCACTCCAGTATCTTTGCCAAGAAAAATCCATGGACAGAAACAAAAGGCTAAAAGATATGACGCTGGAAGATGAGCCCCTCAGGTCGGAAGGCGTCCAACAAGCTACTGAGGAAGAGCGGAGGACAAGTACAAGTAGCTTCAGAGCTAATAAAGTGGTTGGGCCAAAGCCGAAAGGACGCTCAGCTGCGGACGCGCCTGGAAGTGAAAGGAAAGTCCGATGCTGCAAAGAAAAATATTGCATAGGAACCTGGAATGTAAGATCTATGAACCTTGGTAAGCTGGATGTGGTCAAACAGGAGATGGCAAGAATAAACATTGACATCCTGGGCATCAGTGAACTAAAATGGACGGGAATGGGTGAATTCAATTCAAACTATTATCATATCTACTATTGTGGGCAAGAATCCCGTAGAAGAAATGGAGTACCCTGATAGTCAACAAAAGAGTGGGAAAAGCTGTACTGGGATACAATCTCAAAAATAATAGAATGATTTCAATACGAATCCAAGGCAGACCTTTCAACATCACAGTCATCCAAGTTTATGCACCAGCCACCGATGCTGAAGAGGCTGAATTTGACCAATTCTATGAAGACTTACAACACCTTCTAGAACTGACACCAAAGAAAGATGTTCTTGTCATTATAGGGGACTGGAATGCTAAAGTAGGGAGTCAAGAGATAAAAGGAACAACAGGTAAGTTTGGCCTTGGAGTTCAAAATGAAGCAGGGCAAAGGCTAATAGAGTTTTGTCAAGAGAACAAGCTGGTCATCACAAACACTCTTTTCCGACAACACAAGAAGCGACTCTACACATGGACATCACCAGATAGGCAATACCGAAATCAGATTGATTATATTCTCTGCAGCCAAAGATGGAGAAGCTCTATACAGTCAGCAAAAACAAGACCTGGAGCTGATTGTGGCTCCGATCATCAGCTTCTTATAGCAAAATTCAAGCTTAAACTGAAGAAGGTAGGAAAAACCACTGGGCTAGTCAGGTATAATCTAAACCAAATCCCTTATGAATACACAGTGGAAGTGAAGAACAGATTTAAGGAAGTAGATTTGGTGGACAGAGTGCCTGAAGAACTATGGATGGAGGCTCGTAACATTGTACTGTTAAAATGTCAAGTGTCTGTTGATGATGACGTATAAAGCCCTAAACGGTTTAGGACCTCGATACCTGGCAGATCGCCTTCTTCCACCAAGATCTACCCAAATCACTTGTCATAGCCAGGAGGGACGGCTGAGGGGCCTAACGCCGAGAGAGGCCCGGAAAGAAAGAACAAGAAACCGGGCCTTCTCGGCAGTGGCCCCTCGGCTTTGGAATAATCTTCCATCAGAGATCCGCCTGGCTCCCTCGCTGGGTGTTTTTAAGAGCCAATTAAAAACTTGGCTCTTCAGACAAGCCTTCCCTCCTGTCAATATTTGATTTTATTTTATTATAAGTTTTTTCTATCCATCTTGAGTACTATTAATATTAATATTATTATTTTGAATTGTCTTATTTTTAATTGTTTAAATGATTTGTATTTAATTTTATGGAACCCGCCCCGAGTAGACTGTGTCTAGGGGGGCGGGATAAAAAGTCTAATAAATAAATAAATAAATGTAAACAAATGAGACAAAGTTAATTCATTTCAGAACATTTTCCACCTTTAATGAGTCCTATGAACTGTACAATTCAGTTGAACAACAAACTGAAATTTTTTAGGTGGATGGAAGTAAAAATACAAAACTGAAATAACATGGTTGCATAAGTGTGCACACCCTTAAACTAATACTTTGTTGAAGCACCTTTTGATTTTATTACAGCACTCAGCCTTTTTGGGTATGAGTCTATCAGTATGGCACATCTTGACTTGGCAATATTTGCCCACTCTTCTTTGCAAAAACGCTCCAGATGTGTCAGATTGCAAGGGCGTCTCCTGTGCACAGCCCTCTTCAGATCACCCCACAGATATTCAATTGGATTCAGGTCTGGGCTCTGGCTGAGCCATTCCAAAACGTTAATCTTCTTCTGGTGAAACCATTCCTTTGTTGATTTGGATGTACGCTTTGGATCGTTGTCATGCTGAAAGATTAAGTTCCTATCATTCCTCCTTGCAATAGTTCAATTTGCTGACCCAACATCAACCAAAGTTTCTATCTGGTCTCTGTGAGAAGGAGTCCCACACAACCCAAAGGTACAGTTCAAGACAGGGAAGTTCTTGCCATCATGCTTATCCCAGGCAGAAGCCACCCCAAGACTTTTTCCAGAACAACAGTTGGTGCCCTGCCGATGTGCACCCCTAACCAGCCCATGTTATTTCATCACCCAAAGCAGACAAATCTTACAAACACCTCTCTCCAACACTTGTTCTAAAAACACAGTAACAACACCACAAATAACTGCTGCCTGAAGCAGCCCCTCCCTCCCTCTGCTGTCCTTAGGGTCCCAACAAAAGGTAACAGTAGCAGCAGCATAAGGGCTAGGCAGAGAGCTTCACAATATATATCATAACCATGACACCACTATGGTTTTGTGCTGGCTTGTATGACCTTGCGGAAGCTGCCTTAGGATCTTTCAGGCTGAAAAGTGTGGGTGTGCATTGCTGAAATACATTTTCAGTATTCCATCTACATGGGCTAAATTGCATATTTGCAGTATCAAGGCTGAAAAAGTCCACTGGAGTATATAACCGCAGGGTAATTGATCACATTTATTACATGTGGGTTTCACAGACAGTTGTAGCAACTGGGTTGTGGCTAGGGCCATTCCCTATGAATGGTTGTTCTGTGCTTGTTGGCTGTTGTGTACCTTCTTCAATGCCATTACATTAGGTAAACACCTCACTATCCAAGCAATATGCTCAAATTTCCCCACTCCATGGAATAAATACCTTCAGTTCTCTCTCTCTCTCTCTCTCTCTCTCTCTCTCTCTCTCTCTCTCTCTTAGTAGTTTTCTAGACCTATAAGTTGTAAAAAATGTGGTCACATGGTATAAACAAACTCCACATGGAGGAGCTGATGTCACACCAGCTGTGACATCACGAAACAAGCTCCACATAGTGGAACTGACATCACACTGGATGTGATGTCATATAACAAACTCCACAAGGTGGATGTGATGTAATACCGAATGTGTGTGCCATATTAGCAGAAATCCCCCAACCCTTATTCCCCAGACTGGAAGCCATGTGGCCTGTATTCCCGGAAATGATGTGGTGCGGTTCAGAAACAAAACTCTTATACTGAAACACACATACAAGCCTTGGGATTGGCTAAAGAGTAGCCTGTAGCCCCTCTGCAAACAGTTGTGGATTTTAGAGATTTTAGAATAGTTTCCACCATCACCACCTTCCCCTCTTCCTACAGGCCAAGGGGAATCACGTGTGGGTTCAACGCTAACCCAGATTGGTGCTGCGGGGACACATGAGCCCTCTGTATAAACTATATGAACCAATTGGCAGCGGTGGGTTGGAGCAGATTTGACACAGGCTGTCCTTTTGCTTGCCCAGACAAGTTCTGAGGAGGAAACATGGAGACCTTTAACACACTGGAGAAGCCTATTGTAACTGAACTGCCACCACACGTGAGGTCCAAACCACAAAAGCGTTATATCAGCACTGGTTCTGAGGATGTGCAATAGAGATGGGCACAAATTTAAAAATGAATCAAAAATCACTAATTCGTTGATTTGTATTTGTACAAATCAATGCCCCCAACGAATCACGAACCAATGAATGTTTAGAGATTCTTTTTTTGCTATAAAACAGCCCGCAAGACACGTAGATACACCAAAATTGCAGAGAAGCGTCTTCTGACTCTCCTCTACAATCCTGCCAGGTTTGGTGAAGATTGGGTTCCGATGTCCTATGTATGTACCCACAAAGAGGTGCCCCTAGGAAAGTTCCCCCAGGCACCTAGAGACACCAAAATCACAAGGAAGCTTCCCATGACCCTCCTCTGCAGTCCCTCCAAGTTTGGTGAAGATTGGGTTTCCCCAAGCCAACTGCTAAAGAGCATTTTCCTGGGTGACACATTTTATGGACGTTTAACTTGGATGTCTGAAACCCAATATCTCTATATCAGAATGTGGATAGCTTACCTGTACTTCAATATTTTCAGCAGAAATTGCTTCCAACAAGCTGCACCATATTTGGTTCACCTCTTCATCATCTTCATGTGTGGTTTTTGTGGGTGGAAACTGTGCATCCTCAGAACCAGTGCTGATATAATGCTTTTGTAGTTTGGGCTTTGTGAGTGGTGGCGGCTCAGTTACTACTACAGGCTTTTCCAGTGTACTAAAGGCCTCCATGTTCTCTGCTCAGAAGTTGTCTGGGCAAGCAAAAGGACAACCTATGTGAAATTTGCTCCAACCCCCTGCTGCTGATTGGTTCATATAGTTTATACAGAGGCTTCACGTGTCCTCACAGCACCAATCTGAGTTAGCGTTGAACCCACATGTGATTCCCCTTGGCCTGTGGGGAAAGGGGTGGTCCTGGTGGAAGCTCTTCTAAAATCTCATCCTATTGGCCCATAACTGTTTGCAGAGGGGTTACAGGCTGCTCTTTAGCCAATCCCAAGGTTTGTGTGTGTGTTACAGTATATGGGTTTTGGTTCCAGGGCACACCGCATCATTTCAGGGAGTACAGGCCATATGGCTTCCAGTCTGGGACATAAGGGCCCCCGTTTCCAGTTCTGGGTTGGGGGACTTCCACTAACGTGCCACACACATCCGGTAGTACATCACCTTTACCTTGCAGAGCTTTTTATGTGATGTCACCCCCTCCACATGGAGTTTATTTACATCACATGACCACGTTTTTGACAACTTGTAGGTCCAGAAAACTGCCTGCCTGCCTGCCTGCCTGCGCCTGCCTCTGCCTGCCTGCACCTGCCTCTGCTTGCCTCTGCCTGTCTGCGCCTGCCTCTGCCTGTTTGTTTGTTTGTTAATGGCTAAATAAATATTCTCAAATATGTTCATCTGTAACAACTCAGTGGCTAGAAACCAACTGAACTCCAGAACACAAACCAGAAACTGTGTAACCAATCTGCACAATCACATCAGTTGTCTGTCATATGCCCCGACACACCCCAGCTGTGTGCTCAGTTGCACACTCACTCAAGTGCATAGGCATGTGACAGATGACCCCAAAATTGTGAAAACTACTTGTGTAATCTCTGTTACACCCAGGGTGTTTTACAACAGGATTTTGGCCAGTGCTTAACAATTAAGTTCTGGGATGGAAAGGTGAAGCCCTCCAGATGTTGTTGGCTTGCGGCTTCTTGGATGTCTTGCCGTTGGCTGTGCTGATAGGGCTGAAGTGAGTTGCAGCCCCACAATATCTGGAGGGCCAGAATTGCTCAGCCACCCCACTCCACTCCATTATAGTAGTTCTCCATTATCCTATTGCCACCGCATTGCCATTCAGACTAGTAACTGTGAAGCTGGAGGTGGTAACTGTTTATCTCAATAAGTTTATGTTTAAGGACATGAGTATCTCTGATAAAAGTTACAAAATTCTCTGCTTTTGTTCTCTTGATGATCAGCCGATCAGATAAGAACTTTAAGATTGGAATTCATTTTATGATGGTCTGTTGTTTTGCTTTGGATACCTCTGCTTTGAGGGCTTTGGCCAAGAATGCAGGATTTATGGCCAAGCAACCATGAAGCACAGTGACTCAATCATGCCATACCATGCATTGACTGCCTAAATGTACAATAGGTAAACTATGATGTAAGGCTAGCTACTTGTTTGCTCATGTTTTCCATCTGTTTGGTGATTAGCTACAAAGATTTGTATCTCATTGCCCCAGTGCAATAACTGCTGGGATAGAATAGTGGCCACATTATCTGTAGTTCATCAGTAGCATGTGCATTCAGATATGATGGTAAAAGGCCACACACACTGGATTGTAAACCCACTTTTAGCTGTGGTTTGGTTTAATCCTTGTTTGGCAGTCCCTTGTGACTGTTCTTTAGGACACCCCAGGCATTAAAGAAGCATTTTCTTGGGGGAACAGGATCATACCTGGTAGTCACACCACTCAACACTGACGTGCCTGCTGCTCTCATTCAGCCAGCAGCTGTGCACTTGGCAGTAGAGTGGTAGAGGGCCTAAACACTTATGGCTGCACATATGTAGTTCCATTGCAAAAGCAGGAGCTTTTAACAGTCAGGTTTCCTGTTCATATGGAAGACTTCCACCCATTCACAGGCATCTACACTACTTCACACTGTTGCCAAACACAAGCCTGCTTGGGGGACATGGTGACTAGGCACAAATACTGCCATGATGTTGGTCCCTTTCACATGTTCATCAGCTGCCCCCTCAGGGTGGGAGGGTGGGGTCTGGAGGTGGCTAGAGATTCTGATGCACCAACTTAACATTTAAAAGAAGTTTACATCCCAGTTAAGAAATTTGCTCTTCGTCTGAAAGTGAAGTGGGTAGCTGTGAGGGAGAGGGACATCCTGAGGGCTGTGGTAATGGAACTCTTTTCCCTCGGAAGGCCTGCCTGGTGCCTGTCCCCTGATACCTTTTTGTGTCTTCTAGATTCTAGACCCTTTGGGGATGGGACTTTCCTGCAGTTTTGACCTCTAACATATTTCTCTTTTTGTTTCCTTTTTAATATTAGTTACCACAAACCACTCTAGAAATGTGGATTATATAATTAATATAATAGAAACGTATTAAATGGATGCACAGACTACCTATCTCATAATAAAAATGGAAGGAAGGAAGGAAGGAAGGTTGGGTTTTTTTATGTAATGAAGGCACAGATCAATCTTAAGGGCATAGAAGACTGTCTGTGGCAAAGAAGGAACTCCCTGCTTCCTAAGCCTTTCAAGGCCTAACAGGGCAGAAAGGGAGGGGGATTTCTTCCACCCCTCTCTGGTTTGCAACCCATTTTGTCTCTCCTTCATTTGTTCCCATGGAAGGGGAAATAACTGGGCCACCCTCAGGGCTAACATCATTTCTCCCCATGCCTGAGGTGTCCATGTGGAATGAGAGGGAGGGACTTGGGATCCAGTGGACTGGAAGCCCTCTCCAGTCTGCTGCTGACATGTCCTCAGAAGCACCTCCATCACCACCCTTGTCTTTTCCGTCCTTAGAGCAACCAGCAAAGGAGGAGTAGCCACTGGAGTGGGAGCTGTCTATTGTCAGCTGAGGGAGAAGTGAGGTCAGTAAGGTGGGATGTTGGTGGTAAACACTTTCTTGTGGTCTTTAAGACCATACCCTGACTGACTTTATTCTGAGGACACATAGCTTATCATTAGGGATTCCCCTTAATGATAACCTGCCACTTCCCCACCCCACTCAATGTGCCTTTTCTTTTCTGGCAAGGCTCCTGTGGGTTTACAGGGAGAAATTCAGCCAGGAAAACCTTGTAATTCAAAGGGGAAATGGCAAGTATATACAGCAATAAACTCAGAAGACAAGAAATCTCTTTTGGAATTATTTTGGGATATATCTTGCAGGCTTCAGCAACTAACAAATATGTGTGTGTGTGGTGTTGCATTCTCCATTTAGAGTGTTACCTTCTTTAGCTTTGAAATCTGTAATGATCCAAAAGCACCGAGAAGCTGCTACAAATTTTAATAAAATTAAAGCCATCTGAAAGTAGGCTTCACATGTGCCTTTGAAAGCTGTTCTGTGATCAGTTATTACCTTCAATTACCTTGTTGTCCACTCTTTTTCGCTTGGGGGTTAAACTCTTAACACTTCCCTTTGAAGTGGTTATCCTTTTATCTATGACCGGACTGAGGAATTTAAGGGCAATAATCAATGTGAGCTTCATAAGAATAGGGGAGCCAAGGCAGCAGAAAATAGGTGTGAATGTCCCTTTAACTGCTGGCTGACTTTCTTTGGAGTTGGGGGAGGTAGGAAAGAAGAGAAAAGGGGGCATATTGTTCTCAGAGATATGATCTCTTTAAAAGGGGACAGGGAGGGAGGAAGGCACTCAGCAATTTCCAAATCAGCACTAAAAACTAAAGCCGAGGGGTGATAATTTGAGGGAGGAACAGCAAAGGAGTGAGTCCATCATCAAAGGCACAGGAAAAAGTAATGAAGCACAAAGATACAATTAAAGTATTGGCTTAATCAGGGCTTTGATGTCTGACATGGTCCATAACACAGTTAAAGAGGAGAAAGGGAGAAGGTTTCTCCACTCTCCTGGAGCCAAAGGGGCCTGATCCATCAATACACCCCAGATCCTCCACTTTTTCTGGCAAGTAGCAATTTATGTACCCAAAGGGAGGGTTCAAAACACAGACTATGTAGACAGTCTTGGTACTGTGAGCTAACCAATCTATCTTTGAAAAAACTACCATCGCTCCCCATGGCTTAAAGACACAGAGAGTGCAGTGTAGTGGTTAGCAAAGTATTCACCATTCTGGCATCCTCCAGCTATGGTGGGTTGCAGCCTCTGCCATTTTCACCTGACCATGCTAGCTGAGAATGATGGCAATGGTTGTCTAAAGGAGTTTGGCAAAGGTTTAGCCTTCCCAGATTAGCAGCGTGGGAGGTCTAGTACAAATCTTTGCTCCACTGTAAGTTTCCTGGGTGAACTTGTGCTTTTGGTAGTTTTCCTCCCACCTGCACCATTACACGGAGGGACTCTGCTGTCCCACCAACAGTGTTAAGTCAGAGCTACGTATCAGCCTTCCTGGCGTCTGCAGGTGAAACTGGGTTGCAGAGGCAGCATCTTGTCCTTTGCCTCAGGCAGCAAAATGCCTTAGGCCAGCCCTGCAATAGACCTCAGAGAGGATTGTTATGAGGATAACTTGAAGTGGAGGAAGAACTATATGTACCTGGCCTTGGGCAACTTGGAAGAGAGGGTTAAAATATGATAAATCCTGTATCTGTCTATACAGGTACATCTACACACACATATTTGTATCTATCTATATATGTATCTCCAGTGAAAATTGGATTCCCTGTTTTTCCCCTAAGCAAATACTGAAGGGTTAAGAAGTCCTTCATAGAGATTTTTGTGGTGACTGCAGCAGAATAGGGAAGAGATGACTTTTAATTCAGAAACTCAGAATGAGGAAGTCAAAGAATGCTGTCCAACAACTCCCATCAGCCTCAGCTAGATATGGCAATAGGAAGGGATGATAGGCATTGTCATACATTCCTGCATATGTTCTAAGCTACGTAAAGAGTTTTGAGCACACTCTCATGCACCCATTTAGAAGGGACTTACTGAACTATCTGGTCTTGAGATAGGATTCCCCACCACCTCCAAACAGCCCATATAGTGAGTTTCCTTGCTAAACCAAGCTCTTAAGTGGGACATACTATAGTAACATTATTCAAATGGAGTTTCTTCTAAGAATGCATGTTGCACCTCTTTGAGACCGGTCTGGGAAGGCTCTGTTCAATTCCTTGCTCAGCCACAGCACAGCCTTGCTGATCTTTGGTCAGTCAGTGCTTTCCAGCCTCACTTGCCTCACCTAGGGAGTCTGATGTTAAGAGCAAGGGGGGATCCTGGGTGTCATCCTGAATTCCTGGGAGTGGGGTAGGAATTAAAAAGCACAAATGCTAAGCAGCTATCCATTTCCACAAAAGCTTTTCCTGATCAGTATCTCTCAGGCCCATGATGATCAGAAGCCACAGATTTAATGAAGAACAACACTTAGCAGAAACCGCCCCTCCCAGGAAAGGGGAAGGGGGAAACAGGCTTAAAGTTATGCCCCAGTGCAGCTCTCCCTACCGGTGTGGCAGTAATGAAGAGAGCTGCTGTGTCCATTTGGTTTGGAGTTGATGACTTGTAACTTTTAGTTTGGCTCTCTACGTTATTTTTCTCCTTTGGCAAAGAGGGCATATTATGTGGGTGAGTGGGTGGAACAAAATTTGTGGGCCAGGATCCCCCCCCCCCAGACCATGGGTTGCCACTTCACAAAGATTATTGCCTCTTACTGGGGCACTTACCAGTGCCTTCTAGGTGGGTTGAAATGCTGTATGTCTCCCATCTGCTCTCGGGACAGCATGGCCATACCTAAGCTGAAGAAGACTGAGTGTGTGCCATGGAATCTCTACATCTGCTGCTCTGGGTGGGCTGACCGCTTTGATTATGCCATGGGCACATTGTGGGGAGGTGGTTTACTTGGGGAACAATATTAGCTAGCTAGTTAACAGCCTCTCTCCTTTTCGTTGTTGTTCCATCCTGTTTTATCTTATCGTGTACCTGGTCCTTGACATCAAACCTGTGTCTCGCTGTAAGCATGGTATTAGCTCAATTCACAATTTTGTGGCTGTAGAATTTAGGCAAGGTTGGAGGAGACGCCATGTGCTTCTGGCATGAGCAAAAGGATTACATTCTTGGTGGCCTGTCTAAGGCCCTTCATTATAGCGTACTGCTTTTTGCATGCGTGGTATTAGAAAGACGGAGGGAAGTGATAGCTTACAGGAACAAGGTCAGTTGGGTTGCAGCTGCCTCTGCTTTAGAGAGGGGCTGACAAAAGGAAATGTGTATTGTCCCTAAAATATATTGATTATGGGAGGTGATGTTGAGGAACATTAAAAACAGCAATATCCCAGCTTTTAGTTTGAAATGTTTTCGTTTTCATTCTGCTGCATATGGGAAATGAGCCCTTGTCTTCCTATGTCAGGACTGCTGGGATGTAGTAAATTTAAAAGGTCACCATGCTCTCTTTCCTAGACCATGGCAAATTCTCTGTACCTCCTCCCAGTACAGACTGACCCGCATAACCCAGATTGTACATGCAAGTCCACAACGACGAAGAGGCGCCATGTCCAGATATTTATACATACAATTCTAGCTCCCCACTACTGGAAGGAAGCCCCTTTGCCTTCAGTGGGACTTTATTCTGAAACTACATCTGAAAAATGCAGTATAGAGAAGATTTGATGAACACAGGAGATCCAGTTCCTCCAGTACAGTTCCTCTGTGCTCCATGCTCTTTCTCAGCAAAACATATTTTCCTACAAGCACTTTCAAGATTAACTAACACATTTATTGTAGCATAAGCTTTCGTGCCCTACAGCATCCTTCATCAGACACATGAAGAGTTGTCCAGAATGTCAGGTGATGGGCAGGTTGGGTCATGTGTGGCTGAGGAAAGAATGCAGACCATTAGGTCAGAGGGAAATTAAATGCAGAACGAGTGGACGTGGCAGTTGGCTTATTAGTATGTGATGTTCACTAAACAGTTGCTATCCTGGCACTTGGTAAGCCAGTTACTATCTCTAACATGCTAAGAATACATTGTTTGCCTTCAAAACTATAACCGTAGGCTTAAAACATACTAGTAGCTTGTAACATTCTTTGCTACAATATATTTGTTAATTGTGCAGCGGATCTTTTTGTTCTTTTTGCTGTATTAAACAAAGGTGGTCATCCCTTGGGAAACTGATCCAAAAGGTGTGCATTTAAATTATAAAGAGCAGTGTTGTGTTTACAGGAGCAGGTAATAGATGAAACTCCAGGGCATCCCCAGAAACCCGCACCCCATTTCCCTGCATCCTAGGCCAAAAGTTCCTTGCTTCAGGTGGGCTCTTAAAGCAAATGTTAAGAATTATTCTAGCCCAAATGTTCATTTGCATTACAAATGCTTGTGTTTCTTGTCTTTCTCTTTCTCAGGAACCACCACCAGGCATAAACATGAATAGCCTGGAGGTGGCTCAAGGATCAAACGGCCCTGATAGGGTAACCTGTAAGTGACTAGTTGCAAGGTCAGTACAATAGTGTAGGAGGCCTATCTGCTCCAGTCCAACAGCTGACTCTGCTGATAAGGCAGCCCTCATGGGCCGAGATTGCTATTACTCAAGCATAAAACATTTCACTTTCCATGTCCTCAGATGATTCACTAGAAAGCAAAACGACTTGCTATGTAAACATTTGATCAAAGGGCATTTCTGTTCCAGAACTTCTTGAGATCCTAGTTCAGCTCTTTAGTAAGCAACCAAGAGCCATGCAAGAAGAGAAAGGGTGGGGCTTTGCAGGTTTTCCCTCTATATCAGAAGCAGGTGAAGTGCAGCCCTCCATATGTTATTGGATTGTGACTCACCACTGGCTGTGCTGGCTAATGGGGTGGGGCTGCAATCCAAAAAGAGCTGGCAGGCCACATGTTGCCCACTGGTCTGTCATACTGATGAGAAGAAGCTTATGGCACTTGGGTTTTGAACAGCTTTACTAGGCCCCAGGATGGCTTGTGTGGCAGATACAGTTTGATTGTCTAAGACAGGCAGACAGCCGACTGGTCGGCAGAAACAGCCTGGGGTGGGGATGAGATGGCTCCAATGTCTCTCCCGCCTCTGTGGGCCTGAGGTGATAGCCTTCCCCTCTGCTTCACATAACCTATGAACATTTAGCCTTCCATTCATTTGGTGTCTCTCCCTCTGGGTGCAGAGCATAACAACAAATTTCTCAAGACCATGAATGGCTTTGAGAAGATGACTTCATATGTTCCAGAGTAAACAGAGCAATGGAGTCTTTGTTGGTTCTTTCTGGAAGAACTTAAGCATATAAAAGTGTCCTAGTTTGAAGACCCTGTTCTCTAATTCTGCTTTCTTTTCCTGTCTTTCAACACAGTGCACATTTAACACTTCCTTGAAGGTCAGCGCTGAATTGCTCTCATTTCAAAAGCCTGCTGGGAAGGACAGCCAGCCGCCAGTTCCAGGTAAATGGAGAGTAATCTGTTTTCTTTCAAGCAAGTTTCTCCCTGTCACATGAGTGGTGTTCTCTTGTGCCTTAAAAACAGTTATTTCTACAAAATCTTTTCTGTGCAAAGACTCCCCCCCCCCTCCTATCTAATTTTTATTTAAAAGAGAGGGAAAGACATGCGTACACCTAAAATTATCCTACATTGAACTGTAATTCATCAGCGTCTCTCTTGGCATATTACATGCCTTCATAGATACTGTTCTTTTCCCTGGAGAAGGGAGGGGAATAATGTTTCACAATCTTGCTAGCTTCCAAATACTACTCTTATTTTGTCAGAAATTTAAGAAGGCAGAACTGACATACCCAAACCTATGACCAAAATAATTTATGGGGGGGGGGGAATTTAGTGGGAGAGATTCTGATTTCCAGAAAACATGGCAGCATAAGATTGGAAAGAGTCCAACATCAGTTTTGAACACAAGTATCAATTAAAGGGTATTGATTAACAAATTATCAGTCCTGTAACCAGTTGTCAACTAGCAGCTGGTTAAGTGACTGACACTTCAGTAAGCAAAAGAGCAAAAACCTCTTGTCCTTTTTCGTTTTCATTATCTGTTACAGTAACAGACTAGAAGTAGCCTTAATGTCTGTGCGGGTTAAACCGCAGAAGCCTCTGTGCTGTAAGGTCTATAGATCTGCAGCTGTAAGATCGAATCCACGTGACGGAGTGAGCGCCCGTCGCTTGTCCCAGCTCCCGCCAACCTAGCGGTTCGAAAGCATGCAAATGCGAGTAGATAAATAGGTACCACCTCAGTGGGAAGGTAACAGCGTTCCGTGTCTAAGTCGCACTGGCCATGTGACCACGGAAGATTGTCTTCGGACAAACGCTGGCTCTATGGCTTGGAAACGGGGATGAGCACCGCCCCCTAGAGTCGAACACGACTGGACAAATTGTCAAGGGGAACCTTTACCTTTACCTTTACCTTTACCTGTTGCTTAGAAATGGAAACTATGAATATAAAGCCACCCTGCTGTCCATGGAAAATGAGCAAAACTGTCTACAGAATCAGAGAGAGAGGAGGGTGGCCTTCTAAGTGGAACATGGGCTTCTTGAAAATGTTGTGGAGTATGTGGACTATCCCTGTTCTGCTGTCATGTGCAGCACAAACTCACACCTGAAGAGCTGAAGATGCAGTGGTTAGTGATAACTGTTGAAATGTTGGCACGAATCATGCCAGTACTCATGGCCACTCCCTCAAAGGAGACTCTAAAAAATGCAGGCATCTGGGTTGATCCACACCAACAAACTAGTCACTGGAGTTTTCAACTCCACCAGCAATAGTTGTTTGGGTGTGGGTTTTTTTAAACTACTACTGGGTCTTAATTGCCCACACAAGGACAACCCATCTCCAGATGCTAAACTTGTCCACACAAAGCTAGCCTACCTCCAAAGACTAAACATAGTCACAGGGATACCTCACAACAAATATTATCAGTGCAATAAAAATCCATTTTCCTTCCATTTGCTGTAGGGAGTGCAGCTGAAGTCAGAGGAAGGAACAGGGAAGGAAGATAACTCTGCTAATGAAAGAGTTCTTTTGCTTTGACCTGGTGAGCCATGACATGGCAACCTCCCCGCAGGAGTGGGTCTTTGCCTCTGGGCGCTTGATAGGAATGTGGGGATGCTGTTGTTACGATGTGGCAGCCTGCCTGATGTTGTCTGCCCCTAGTGACCAAGGGAGCTCTGCCCTTGTGTTGTGCAGCACCCAGTTTTTGTTTAGGTGCATAAATAGCAACAATAGGTACTGAGAACATTAGAAGGTGGAAACAACTTCTGCACCCAGATACTTCTGCAGATTACATGCACACACCAATTTTATTTTCTGTGGCAAGTGGTATCTCAGTGCAGTTTCCATTGAATGCCTGATAAACTCTTAACTTGGTTCTAAGCTGGCCTCCTCTGCTTAGCTTCAACAACATACGAGATACCTTTTCATTCTGTCTTTTCACCAAGGAGTTCAAAGTAGCTTACATGGTGTTTCTGCTACCCCATATCCTTGCAAAAACCCTGTGAGGTGGGTTAGGCTAAGAGGCTCAAGATCACCCAGGAAGATTTATGAGTGCACACAGATCTCCTCAGTTGGCACCACACTGACTATTACTGAGTGCTTCCAGTTCGTTAACATCTGCATGCAGATTGGCCATGGGTGTTCTTTGCCCACCCTATTTGCTATGTGATCCACTACAGATGGCCATGCATGTCTACAACCACTTGTTTTGGGCTGTGTGCATATTTTGAAAGATGGCTATATCTGGACTGGGTCCAAGATGTATACAAGTCAAAGCTGGTTTGGAGCAGGAGTTTGCCTTTGCTTCTGTTACCTCTTCTGAATGTTGCGTCTTTTGCCTTATGTGATTTTATTCAGCCAAATGAGCTGTTGAAATCAGGAATCTCTTAAAGAACCAAACATGGATTTTCAACTCAGTTATAGATTCTTCCATTTAGGAATTCCCTCCTTTTTCAGTCTTGGTTTCTTTGCTATTGAAGTGAACAACCAGCTTTATGGGAGTGTTGGTGGCTCCAGCTAATTTTTATGGGCCCCATGATTTGGGGGGGGGGGGGATACTAGTATTCTGAATAACAGTGTTATTCAAAGAGGCAGTGGTAAGACCTTTGCTTGCAATATCTCCCTGAATGCCACCCTACTGGATAATTACTGACTAGTCTCCAGTATTTTGTTTTTGGGTGAGAGACTAGAGCATTTAGTGGCTTCTCAGCTCCAGGAGTTTCTGGATAAAACAAACTTTCTGGATCCATTTCAGTGTTATTTCAGTCCTGGTTATGGAGTGGAGACAACCTGGTTCAGCTTGGTAGAGAATCTGTGCTGGGAACAGGATAAAGGAGAGTAGGTCTCTATTGGTAACTGCTGGAACTCTCAGAAAGACTGAACATTACTGATCACAGTGTCCTTCTGGATCACTTCTTTGGGCACTATTTTAAGATGGCTTCAGGACTTCCTAGAGGAAGACCTTAGAAAGTGGTGCTGGCCTCTGCTTATGGTGCCCCTCAAGATCTCATCCTATCCCTCAGGCTATTAAACATCTACATGAAACCCTTAGGAAAGGTTGTCTGGAGTTTGCGGATTTGGGGCACTAGTATTACAGATGGTGCCCAACTCTTATCTGTGCTTTTTATCTGAATCCGAGGAAGCTGTTTGTTTCCAAAGCAGTGTTGGATGTCTGCAATTGGCTAGATGAACAAATTGATATTTAATCCAGGGAAGACAGTTGTGCTCCAGGTTAGTCAAAAGGCCTGTTAAGGGATATGAATTAACATGTACTGTATGGGATTACACCCCCGGATCTCAGGTGTCCATGTTTTAGTGGTGTCTGGGATTGTGTATCGACAAGTATAGTTAGTGTACCAGCTGTGCCCATTCCTGGAGATGTCTGATATGAATACATGGATAAATGTTACCGCTTGCTTGGATTATGGGAACACTCCATGTGGGAACTGCCTTTGGAAAGTGTGGGAATTTTCAACAGGTCTAAAGAGGTACAGACAGGTTGTTGACCTAAGCCAGTTACATGCAGTACAGAAATTCATTGTTACAACAGCGTCACAGGCTACCAATTCATTTCTAGGCACTGTTCCAAATGTTAGTTTTGACCTATAAGTGACTTGGGATCCAACTAGGTAAAGGATTGCATCTCACTATCTGAGGGTGTGGCTACATTAGCGACAGGGAGCGAGCTAATGTGAGCTGTTTTGGATTGCTCGAGTTTGATGAGAGCGATCTAATCAAGCCTTCCTGTTTGTATGGAAATTGCTCCAGACAATATAGTGAAGTGGCTTAATAAGTGAGCCACTTTAGAATATTGGCAAATTCAGTGATAGTCCATATACAGTTTTTTTTTAAAAAATCTTTCCCCTGCCCCTCTGTTGAGAAGCAGAAAAACTGATTAATTTGCCAATATTCTGAAGTGGCTCACTTATTAAGTCACTTCTCAGTAACAGCAAATTGACTCAGGAAGGCTTGCTTTGGATTGTTTCCAGCAATCACATGAGCTGTAACCAATTCAAACCTGAGCAATCCTACCTGCACCAAAAATGTAGAAGCCCCTGACAGGAGCTCAGAAAGTTACAGAAAGGACTGCTCTAGAGGCGGTCTGATTCACTCCAAAAAAAGAGAGAGAGACATCATCTGATCAACATCTAGAGCAGGCTAAATGCTGAGTCTCCCTAGTTTTTAATATTATGGGGGGAGGCACCACTGTCCCCAGAAGCATATTTTATGGAGATATGGGAGAGGGACTTTTCAGTGCTCTGGAACTCCCAAGAAAGGCAGAGCTAGTTCCAATTCTGGTGTCCTTCTGCCTACAGGCAAAGGCTTTTCTCTTCAATACAGCCAGAAATTGGCAACTTTGATGGAACTGAGAGCCTAACTTGGGCCTCTTCATCCTTGAGGGGGATTACATCAGGCCCCAAAATATTAACATGGTTTTCAAATATCAAAAAATAAAACCTGGAAATGCTTCAACATCCACTTCTGGTTTTGATGTTGGGTTTAGGGGAGTCAATAAAGGAATCCAAGGTCTTAGATCTGTAAGACCTGAGCTGGGCTGTTAATAACAAGAACTTCTGGAGGTCACTTGTTGAGCTTGGTACACGGTTGCAGAGCCAGAGGTCAGGGGTTCAATTCCCCACTCTGCCTCCCAAGAGAAGAGCCATCCTGTGTAGCCATGGGCAAGCTGCACAGTCCCAGGATGCCCCCAGAAGAAGGAATTAGTAAACCATATCTGAATATTTTATATCTAGAAAACCCCGGAAGGAGTTGCCTTAAGTTGGAATCAACTTGATAGCACATAATTATTATTAATTCACAGGGCTGCTGTGAGTAGGAAATGACTAGATATTAATAACAAAAAGTATAAGATGCAAATGGGCATCCATTTGTTTAAAAGCTGACTGGCACAGCCAGATTTTCATGGCTGCTTTTTTAAAAAAAGGCGGGGAAGGATGGAGCCCTCTGGCAGTGCATCCACAGCACAGCAGTTTTCAGTGCACACAAGTCTTGCCTTGAACAATTCCCTCTACCCACCCAATACAACTGCTTTTCTGATCTTGGAAGTAAGGGCGTACACCTATGCACACACAGTTTTAAATGTTGACCTGGTAAACTGCCTTGGGTCTTCAAGGGTGGCATACATTCGCATGAACAAATTCTACAACAAAGGCTAGCCCCCTCTTCCATTCCCATTGTTACCCATAACCAAATGGTGCCTCTGCCCTTTGGATAGCTGCTTTGAGTCCTATCGCCTCAAAAATATGTTAGGATATATTGTCGCACATTTCCGTGTCGCATCTGGTGTGTGGCCTTCTAAGTGCAATCCTGTGCACAATCCTGTAGTTGGGAGTAAGTCCCACAGAAGTGAATGGAATGCCTCTGCAAAGAAATCTTATGAGAATCAAGGTGCCTGATCCAGATTAATATCCTGGCAAAGGAGGAAGATGAATGTAAACCCCTGCCTTCTCTACTGTTGTCCCAATTTAGAGCTCCTCCCCATTCTAGGCATTTGCATTGGCAGAAAAAATTCAATTTCCACTCATTTTGTTTTGGCAGTTGTGGTCCACTGATCCAAAGCAGGGCCGTACCTGGCCCCCTCCAGCCCATGCTAGGATCCTGTCTCAGATCAGAGGCTCTGTGCCTCTAATGACTTTTAAAGGCTAGTCACACAATTACTGATTGCCCAAATAGCATCTTCTCTTATTTGGACCCAGGAGGACAGTCTTTTCCTTTAAATTCACATGGAATTCCTTCCTCCAAGTATTTCTGTTGAGGATTTAGTTGCATCTCCCATTCCACAACTTTCTGTGAAACTTGGTTGCGACTGACTTTTTTCTCTACATCCATCCATTGTTGTTCTCCTATCTTCCTCCACTTTGTAGAGCAAAGCCATGGGACTCCTGAAATGCCAAGCCATTGTGTGTTTATAACGGAACTAAACCTCCTCTTTGATTAAAAAAAAAAAGAATTTTATTTATTATTTTATTTATTTTATTAGAATAATTTTATTATTTTATTGAATGGCACTAGGCAGGGAAACGACGAGGTTCCTGGAGTAGTAGTCAGTCGTCTACCAGATGCCTAAGGACCACAGCCATTGGGGGAACTGATTTTCAGCGTTCTGCCCCTCCACCTAGGTGCAATTGAGAACCGCAGCCTCAGCAAATGTCCATAAGTAACTGGGAGAAAAAGTTAAGGTTCCTGCTATCTTGCTTTGAAAAGACACTCTAAAGAGAGAAAGAGAGAGAGAGAAGGAAAGAGAAGGCAGCTGGAATGCAGGAACAGGGTGGGGTGAGGGAATGTTGATAAAATACTGGTTAGGGAAGGAAAATTGGATTAAGTGGTGCAATTCTGGCCATGAAGTCCTTTGGGGAAGGAACAGGCTGTGTGTGTGTGTGTGAGAGAGACCATCATCTTGTTCTTTTCCCCTCCCCTTCATGGCCCAGAGAAGGCCTCACAGCCAAAACAACAGCTCTTCTAATCTTATTTTCTTTCCTTTCTCTTCCTCCCTCCACCGTCTAGCATGTGCTTTATTAAGCCCTTTCTTTCATGTTAGGGCTTTGAATAGCCCACTGGGTAGCCATCCTTCTTAGAAAGGGAAGGGCGTGTGCATGTGTGTTGGGGAGGGAGAAGCTTCCTTGGAGACGAGGTGTCTGACGAGAAATGCAGACAAATATCCAGAGAAGAAAAGCTCCTTCTGTGATCCATCCGCAGGGCCCTGGTGAAGGTGGGTTCTGAGGTGGTGAGGAATTCCAGGTCCCTGGTGGGAGAACTCAGGGCACAAATTGTGGGATTTCTGTGTGCCGGGCCAGTCATTGGGGGTGGGGGGAGCTTCTTTTAAACTCTGCAGACCTGGAAGGCATTTTTCTTTAAATGCAAGCCCTCTCCAACATTTTGTTAGGAAGCTGAATTAGAGGGAGGACCCCAAGGGCTTCCTGGCTAGGTTCCAGGCAGCACAGAGAGGAGTCTTGCACCCTGGGATTGCACATTTAAAGTAATACTTAAGCCTGGGTTCATTTATTTAGTAAAACTTACGTTTAATTGTTGCTTCTCCTCCTTTTTTTTTGCCACAGTTCTCAAAGAGGCTTACAGACTCATGCAAGCGTCCTGAAACCAGCTCCTTCAAAAACAATGCACAATTGTTGTGCACAATTGTATAGGCAGCACAGAAGTTGCCCTCTGCCAGCTTAGGCTGTCCATCTTGCCCAGGCAGGTTGATTCCAACTGGCAGCAGCTCTTGAGGGTCTGAAGGCAGACGGTGTTTTGCACACCACTTGGTATCTGCTCCTTTTCAACTGGCCATTTGAAACTGGAGCCTTCTACATGCAAAGCCTGTGCTCATTCACTGAGCAGCCTCCTGGAAGCCCACAATAGGACATGAGCTCACAAGATCTGCCTGCTTCCTGTGCATGCTTCCTGGCAGCCAGTACTGAGTGAGCACACACTTGAAAGGCACAGCTTGAAAGTAACAAATTACCTGTATTTAATTCGTTCCTAATAACGGAAGTGGAACTGTATTATATTACAACTCAATGAGGTACACTTCCTTTTGTGTATATTTTTTTGTTATTTTTTAATAGTGGGGGTGTGGTTTCACTAGATGCTAGAATGTCGTGTGTGGTTCTAGTGCTGCTGGTTTGTGCTGTGCCTCATGGTGCTGCCCTCATGCTCTCTTGTGAGTGTTAAAGCAACAACTCGGAGGAGATTGTACCGCAGATCAGCATTTTTATAGCATGCAGGTTTTTTTTGCTGATGGGGAGCAGTAACTGAAAAACAGCTCTTTAGGCATGTTTGAGAAACAGGAACGTAGAGAATTTTTAAAGTTCTTTTTTAATTTGTAACTTTTCAAAAAGTTACTTTTTAAAATTGTAACTGTGAAGGCAGCTAACGTTTTTGGGTTAGGGCAGTAACTGTAATGGCAACTAATTAATGTTAAAAGTAACTTTCCAAGATATGACTTGGAGGAGATGCACAGCTGCTGTAACTATTGGCCTCTGATGGCCGTACTGTCAGTGTAGGTGCCTAATTGTCTTCTAAACCTTTTCAGGCTGGCAGCCACCAGTAGACCTTGTGGCAGTGAATTCTACAGGGCTCATGCAAAGCCTTGCATCTTTCAAAAAATCTGTTCTGGGTCTGTCATCATTCAGCTTCATTGAATGACTTTGGGTTCCAGTATGAAGAAAGTAGAAGAAAAACCTTCTCACTGCCCACTTGCTCCACACAAGCCTGCTTTGTTCTATCCTGCCTGTTTCATGCTTGGGCTCCATGCTGCTGTACAAAGCAGGGAAACACTGGAGGACAACAACGGGTGGATGTAGGGAAAAAGTTAGTCGCAGTCCAATTGTAGCCCCCAAAAGTAACATTTCTCATCTCTGCCTGTGCCGTGTTCTCCCCTTTCCCCTTTTGTTTAACCGAGCACAGTCACCTGTCCTCTGAATGGCTCCAAACCTTTGACCATTTAGGCTGCCCATTTCTGCATCTGTTCCAGCTTTTTAAAAAAAATTCCTCCCTGAGCTAAAAGTCATCAGATCACTGCACCATAGTTCAAGTTTAGCTGCACCGCAGATCTGAACAAAGGCATTAGGATATTGCTAGTTTAATTTCAAACTCATTTCCACAGGATCTCCACTGTGGGATTTGAGTGTTTCACAGCTACTGCAGAGCAGCTTGACATTTCCATTCAGCTGTTCCCCACAATCCAAAACCCTTTTGCCAGCTGAGAAACACACACACACCCAAACTAATTACGAAGCTGGCTTTGGGAGCATCATGTTACCATTGCTTAGGTGTAAGAGCTTGTGCAGACAGAATGTGTGTATGTCATAATTCTAGACCTATTAACATGGATGTACTTTTTGCATGTAAACCTTGTATAAAGCAGTCCCTGCAGAAATACTGTATGCTGTTCCATTAGAAAGTAAGGCCAGAGCGGATCACGTTCCAGCCTGTCATCAGGTGAGACTGCTTTCCAGGCAACACAGCATTGCCTCTCAGATATAACTTCCGTGTCTAAAAGCCTTTAAACACATAGGAGTGGGTCCAGAGTCATGCATGCTGAAATCAGTGGGTCTCCTCTAAGCATGACTAAGTCTGGATCCCATCCATCATATGTATGTGCATGCAGAACAGGCAAATGCAGATATATAAGGACGGCTTTGAGTGAGCCCATAGGACAACCAGATGACTTCAAGGTCAGTTGTTCCTTCTCTGTGATGCTTCATTCCCCTGCTGAGGGAAGCAGAGGGGGATTTCACCCCACAGAGTGTGTGCTTTAGCAATTCTTCCAGCAATATGCCACCTGTTTGCTGTGTAGCTTAAAAGCAAAAGCAAAGCATGCTGCTTATATACCACCCCACAGCGCTTAAAGCACTGTCTGGGCGGTTTACAGGTTAATGATACAGGCTACACATTGCCCCCCCCCCCCCAGCAAGTTGGGTATTCATTTTACCAACCTCTGAAGGTTAGAAGGCTGAGTCAACCTTGAGCCGGCTACCCAGGATTGAACCCCAGAGTGAGCACAGAGTTTGATTGCAGTACAGCAGTTTAACGACTGCGCCACGAGGCCTACATCCTTGCCAGCTGAAAAATAATAATAATAATCATATGCTGTCGGGTCAATTCTGACTAACGGCAACCATTTTCAGGATTTTCTCAGCAGAGAGTACTCAGATGTGGTTTACCATTCCATTCTTCTGGGGTCACCCTGGGACTGTGCAGCTTGCCCAAGGCCACACAGACTTGTTCTTCTCCTAGGAGGCAGAGTGGGGAATTGAGCCCCCAACTTCTGGCTTCACAGCCAGGTACATTACTCACTGAGCTATCAAGCTAACTGAAAACATATATTTTCCTTTGACCTGTGACAGGCTATTTGGCAGCTCAAATAGAGTGAATTCAGTAACTGCCTCCCCAAATTATACATTATAAGCAAGTGTGTGTCCTTGCAGGAACAGGGCAAGCTGCCTTATCCTCAGGTTAGACTAATCATCCCGCTAACCCAGTGTGGCCTCCCTAAGATAACCTGTTGCAGAATCCATTCCACTGTTGATCAGATGGCCGACCCCACCTACTCCTACTCCTTGGGTTTGTGCATTTCAGTGAGCGGCTGCCAGTGGGTTCCTCCTCATCTACTCTGCCATGTTGTACATGCATTTCAATGAGTTATTTATTTATTTGAAATATTTATACCTCACCTATCTCCTCAAGAGGACCAAAGGCTGCTCACTATATTAAAGCAAACAATATTTTAAAAAATGAATTAAAACAAAACAGCAGTCCCATTTTTAAGAATTCTTAGGCTGGCAGTTAGTGAGAAAAAGCCTGCCAGAAGAGAAAAGTCTTTGCCTGTCTGGGGAAGGAGAGCAAAAAGGGGGCCAGCCTGGCCTCTCACAGGAGGGAGTTTCACAGCGTGGGAGCAGCAACGGAGAAGGCCCTCCCTCATGTCCTCACCAAATGTCCCTATGGGGGGGGGGGGGGAACTGGGAGAAAAGTGTCCCTTGAAGATCTTAAAAACCTGGGCAAGCCCCTATGTAGGGATGCAGTCTTTCAGGTCACTTGGATGCAAGTTATTTAGGGATGTGGGGTTTGAAAGCAAGAGGGCATGCAGTCACCGAAGGATCTGGACTACGGACTGACCTTGTAAACAACCATTTCAGCCATATCTTTGCTAATCCCACTAAATGCTTCTTACAGAGGGCCTTGCCAGCATTGTCTGGAGCAAACTCAAATTAATTAGTTCATCCTAGTCTGGGGTTTCAGCCAGAGAATCAAGTACAGCAAGACCACACAGAATCCTCTTCTAGGAATAAAATCAATTTCCTTTAAAAAGGAAAAAAAAACCATTTAGAAACTGTCTGCTTTAATTCACTAGGATGATTCAATTCTCATACATCTAGTGGGAGTTAACAATTATAAAATAAATAAATAAATAAATAAATAATAAAACTGGGATTCAAGCAGAATCCCAAACAAGCAGAATTTCTGGAATCCAGCACCCTTTGCTAACCATGTAATATCCCTGGGTACAGCAGGGAGAAATTCCATAGCGCAAAGATACAGTGGGCATTGGGAGCTGGTAACCCAACTTGGCAGAATTAATGCCTGGTTTTATCATTAGATAGTGAAGCGTCTAAAGATAATGGGTGTTACTTAAAGGGAGCACATTTTTCTTTGTTTCTTGTGTGGTTATTGTATTTTTACTCCCAGGGGATGAGTGAGGACTTTGAGGGATTTCTCATATGACAAAATAGCCTGTCTGGCTTTGGGTATGATCCAAGTTGCCTTGGGTGAATGGGGGGAAGGGTCACATTCGTGGGTTACTAAGGGTTACTAAGCTGTGAATTTTGAACTCACAACTTTCCCCACCCTGTTGTCACCCCCTTGCCCCATCATGAGAGAGACAGCAGGATAGGACCCTGGTGCCATTTGTCTGAGGTGGTTTCTCCTGCCAATCAGGAGAAACCACAGGCAAGTGAGTATTTAATTCAATCCCAAAACATACCAGACTGCAAACAAAGGGAAGTGACTGCAGCAAAAATGGCCTCCTAGCGGGGAGCTGGAGACTTTAACTTGGTTGGCACCTGGACTTTGCTCCAGGTGGCTCTGCCTGGCCCACAGTGGAGCTGATAACAAAGCCTGTGGAGGAGCAAGAGGGAGAGGAGGCAGGGAGACACCTTCAAAGTCACACCGCATGTTACCACACCCTGGCTGAACTGGAGAAGCTGCTTTCTTAGGGCTATTCCCCCCCCCCCCCATAAAGAGTTTTCACCACACAGAGGAACACTTAGGGATACGCTTCTCACATTTGAGGCACACACAGATTTTTCCAGTCTGGCTTGTAGGGCGCATGCCGTCTGCTGTGTGAGTCATATATTCTTAGCAAAGTAACCCTTGCCCAGCATCTCTTACACCGGGCGTGCGATTACATGGCCTCCTACAGTGGGGGTAGGCAAAGCGTCTTTCTCAGCATTCTTTGATTGAGTCTCACATCATTTGGTATTATGGCATGTGCCAGGGATGATGGCAGGTTGTCTCCTCTTATCCAGCACAGAGACAATCTGTATATAGGCACACTAAAACGCACAAGCTTTTGGGCACAGCTCCCCCCTCCCTCATTAGTTGCAACGTTAAAAACACATAGCTTTCAACTTTGGGGGACTGGTACTTTGTGTGAGAGGGAGGCTGATCTTAAGTCCTTCTCTGCATATTGTTCCAAGTTGTGATGGAGGAGTGATGTGGCAGACAGCAGACAGAATGGGTCACATCAGGGGTTGCAGAGTTGTGAGGTTTCATTTGGGGTAGCCGATAGGCAGACTTCTCACTGGAAAGGTGTAAATTACACAGTGAAGAAAAGAGCACTACATTTTTTAAAGTTTCATTCCTTACATCATCACTGATTGACCATGACAGTTAGCCTTCCCCTCCATGGGAGAGCAGTAAGGAAGCTTGGTAAGGAAGCGTTCCATTTCTCAAGATCAGTAGGTAGCTTAAGCAAAACACAGGGGAGGAGGGGAATCTCTCCCCCCCCCCCCCTTTAAAGGGAAAGATCAGTCCAAATCAGTGGTTTCCAGCCTTAGGTAACCCAGGTATTCTTGAACTGTAATTTCCAGAATCCTTCACCACCAGGTGCTGGTTGGGGTTTTCAGGGAATTCCAGTCCTAGAACACCTGAGAACCACTGGTCTAGGTCATGCTAAACCAGGTAAATTGAGGTGTGGTCAATCCTTACATGTGGATGCAAGGATTGCCCCAAATATCATCCTGCACCTCAAAACAGCCCTGTTTAGCACTATCTAGACTGATCCAGGTCAGAATAATTGGGCCATCTAGTCGCATCCTATGTTTACTTCTTTGTGCTCCATTGGATCAAAGAATAGCGTCTAACACATGTCTTTATGTGATTTTTCTTTTAATTAGTAAAAGTAGTAGAGATTTTACTTTAAAAAACAGATTCAGGGAGATGTATTGTTGATCAGGCTAAGACACCAGTGGTTCTCTGTCTATAGCCCTGGGCCTTTTCCAGTGCTGTAGACACCATCTATAAGTCTAAACCATTTTACAGTGCTGTTATGAGGTAAAATGGCATAATTGTGTACTATCCTAGGAGGTAAGGATACAAACCCTCCTTGACTGGAGCTGAAAGCTACAGAATTTTTTTGAGCGGGGAGGGGGGATCCTGACACGGTTCCCAGTTTAATTTGCAGTATTCAAAACAACATTCTTCTTGCTCTAATTCATTTTGCAGGGATCACAGTTAAATTCTGATGTTTTTTACTCTAGAGATGTAGATAGAGCTAGCTTTTTCCCAGTACTTAATTACTCCACCTTTCTTGTGGGTAGCCATATACCAAAATGTCAGATGGTACCAATGGATGCACACTCTCTGATCTATCTAGTGATGCATTATGGGAGTGACCTCTCCTCACACAAACCAGCCTTTTGTCCTGCTGTTCTTTCATTTTGATTTCCAGTCACCCCTCCTTTTCCATAGGTGTGCTTTACACAGAGGCCTCTCACACCATTTACAGAATCACTTGGGTCGGAAACAATTCCCATCCCTGACTCATTCTATGCCTGCGCTTGCCTGCCCTGCCACAAAGGATGGCCATCCCCCCATGCTCCAGTTTTAGCTCTGAAATCTCAGGGAATGGGATCCTGTTGATCTGACGCCCACACACCCATGTATGTATGTATGTATGTATGTATGTATGTATGTATGTATGTATGTATGTATGTATGTATCCATTCCTCCAGGGGTATTCCTCTGCTAAGTAAAAACATCATAAAAGTTAACACTCACTCCATTTTCCAGATGAGGCTCTTCCAGATGTTGTGCTTCACTCATTTTTCTCCCTTAAATCCCACCAGTTGAGAGTTTTTGATGTGCCCATGTGCAAACACGATCCTCTGTTGCTATCTGGTACTTTTCACCATCTGCTGTCCACACTGGGCTACTAGGCCTGCTCTCTCCTCCCTTCTAACAGTGCTACTCCTTCCCCAACTGCAGTGTATTGTCTCTAATGATAATATAATGATTCAGTGTTTTAAAAGTTATGGTAGTGATTGAGTGGAGACATGTTCTAGTGCTAGATTGCAATACTGCCAAAAATCACAAAACACCTTGCATCTTTGATGAAAACGGTGGCAGAGGAAAGGTGACTGTGGCTACCAGGTGTGTTGGCTGGGGTTTCCAGAAATGACCCAGATAACCATGTAATATTGCACAGTGGGATGGGGGGACTACTTTTCTTGGTGGCATGGTAAAAGGCACAATGCATCTACCAGTTGCAGTAGCCACCATTCCTTCTGGAATTTGCATCCTGTGTGGCCTCACCCACTGTACATATGATACATGGGGAGTTTTCGAGGACCTGCTCTGCCACTGCCAGCAAAAGGATGGTTCACGTGTGATGGTGGTACTCTGATCCTTTGCTCCAAATGACATTATGATCAATGCACGCATACCCATTCACTTTCTCCTTACCATAGGTCCTGGCTTTTGGGTGTGCTGACACCACCACACAGAAGGAAAAAAAACTGTCCCTTCCTCCAGCATCCTTTGTCTGGAGATTTATCTCCCTGTCTACAGGAGAGGTATAGCAATTCCCTGACACTCCTACCAGCGCCTTGAGACTTTACACAATGTTTCCTATTTTGAGTCCTCATCCCTTTTTAAGAACCCTTTTTAGTTTGATTCCAACAATCACTTGCTGCATAGTGATCATTAGAAAAAGATCACATAATGTCTTGGACCGTGATGAGAGGCAACTGGCCATAGTTTCTGGCCAGGTAGCAAGCCAAACAGAAGCCAAAAAAAGAAAAGAAAATCCTGCAGAATCCCTGGGAAATGAAGGGGAAAATCTTGTTTAAGCAGTTGCTCTATGTGTGTGTAGGTGGTGGATAATAGATAATTGGGAGCATCATTAACCAGCCTTTTATTTGGTCCGTTTCTCAGTCTCAAAGTGGTGTAAAAAAAAAAAAAAAAAACCCACAAACTGTAGACATGGGTAGGCAGGTCACATGACATTCATCATATGTTCATAAATGTATGAGAGAGAATAATCATATCTGCTGGCCATGTTTCCAGTATGAAAGGGGTGGGTAAACCTGTTGTAATGAGAGAGGTGGTATTAAGCCCAAAGCAAGTTTCAAACCAGGTCCTTCATCATGGACATTCTTTAAAATGACAGTGACCTGGTATCGAACCATTCTTACACCTCTGGGGTCTTCTCCTTTTCTCTGTAACAGGTGCCTTCCTGGTTTTTTTAAAATCACATCTGCTGACCCCATGTTCTGAGTCAGTACAAAGGGGTGTACATGCACACAGGTGTAGGTGTGTTGGCATCCTCCATCTCAGAGGGAATTCCGGGACACTCAGGTTTTTCCCTCAGGAAGAGCCCTACGTAACCTCGTCCTGATCACACTCACTCTGCATGTGTGGGTGTAGAGTGGGTGGAGATGAAGGGTCTTGTTGGGACAGTGGGCACCCTCTCACCCTCCTCTCACACCTATTCATGGAGATGCAGAGGGCATCATGTACTCCCTATAAAATCATGTGGAAGCAATAAACAGTAAGACAACAAAACAACCAAGAACAGTTCCTGTCTGGTCCTTGTCATTCTTAAGCTGCCATTCCAGTGCAGAGGTGGATTGCAGATTGGAGTAGTGGGATCCTCCACTTAGTTCACAATCCAACCCTGTTTCTAGAGGCTTGGGAGTGCTATTATCCTTGTCTCTAGCTATGGGTGATTTTGCCATCCTCAGAAAACAGCCTATTGTGTTAATTTGGTCAGCATAGACGTTTAGGAGGTGATTCTCTCCAGTATGTTAGTCCCATGCCAGAGGGCTTTAAATGGGAAAGACCAGCACACAGAACGGGGCCTGGGTGTTCCTCGGCCGCCTGTACAGGCACTGCAAAATTGGGTTGGGTATGTTTCCCAGGAATTTAAGAGTGGAGCCCCCCCACCAATCAAACCTTACGTATAAAAGATAATTATCAGTGCTCTAAGGTGTTTTTTTTTTAACATAACAAGAGAACAAGAGTTCTTTTTCTCCCTCTCTTTTTAAACAGTGCTATGGCATGTTGCTAGACATCTCAGAATGGTCTGTCAGTCAGACATGTCCCTCTGGGGATCCAGATTATCCCCTAACCTTCTGGCTGCTCTTCAGTCTATGACAGAAGCTGCATTGGAATGTCGTTGAATAAAACTCTCACACAACCTCCAAATAATATTTTCATAAATGGGAATAATGCCATATTCATTCCCAATGTAAGGATTCACTGGTCACACTCAAAGCTTGCCTCCCCACAAGGCTGCACACCTGTACGATCAGTAGATGGATGTTTTGGGTTTCCATGATCCACTTGTTATTTCTATTCACAAACTTTCTTGGGGGAACACACTAGAAGGAAGACACTATTTAAAGCGTGACAGTTTATGCCTGTTTATGTAAAGTTTTCAACTAGATTGAATAGCTTTAAAAAAAATCTATGAACATCACCTCAAAACATTAAAAATATAGAATTAAGTAAGGAACCTGTGGTATTTGTTTCTTTATACCCATGTATAGTCTACTTTTTGCCTTTGAACAGGACGCAAGGTGATTCCTATTGAAAGTTGGTTATGAATTCCTTCCATCACAACAATTCTTACAAATGGTCTGTGCAATATATACATGCGTTCACATTATCTGTTTTAAAACAGTGATGTTGAGAAGGAATTTTGGCAACACAGGGCTGAGGGATGTTTTGAATGTCCTTTCTGCAGAGATAACCTAGAAGAATCCTTTGCTGAGAACAAAGTACTCAGAGAGGAGATTTAAGAGAAGCAGGCAATTTGAGGCCCCCATTGACTAAGCTTTGAAGTTCTTGGAAGGTGATATAGTACAAAGGCCTATTATTATGCTAATGTACTGTGGGTAGATTTTCCCAACTGCTCCATAAACTATAATTCCTAGCATTTCATCTCCTGTTCCAAAGGGTCATCCCCCTGATTCACAACCCTCAGCGCTGAGGACTCCTCCATCCCATGTAGCCCTGAAGAGCAGAGGCTGCACCAGATGGTGGTTCAATCATGTTTATTTTCTTATGCATGTCAAAGAGGTGTCTGACACACCAATGACATAGGGATTATGATAGCTGCTGTGAACAGAAGAAATGAGGATTTGGAAAGTTAATTCACATATATCTCAAAGGACTGTGAGTCTATCACACTGTCAGACCCAACAAAACTTTGGATAAAACAAGGGTTTTGGACTCCAACTTGCACAGCATCTTACCAGGTCTCAGGATAGCTGGGTCTTCTGGAAGTTGAAATTTAAAATACCTGGTGGGCCAAAAGTTTCTCACTGTGGTGTAAGGAGCAGCTTGTCTAATATAGGCTGTCATAATGACAGGTTAGCTGGTTGCCGCCTTGCCACTGTTTTGCATTCAATAACTTACAAATCACTGTAGTTCAATGTACGAGTGGGTTCAGTGCAAAGAATAGCTTCAGGGGTAACTATTCAGCGGTAATATTCCTGATGCCCCAAGGGGCATTAGCCAGTCAGATGACCCAAAGAGTTTGACCAATCGGAGGCACTGAGCCAATTTTAACATAGCAGCAACTTCTTTCTCTCTCTCTCTCTTGTTTAGCTTTAGAGGGGTATGCCTAGGACTGACCACTGTGCTCCCATGAGCCATGAGGAGTTGGGGAAGACCCATGGTAGTGGGCATGTTTAGGGAATTTAGGCATGTGATGGAATTATGTTCTTCTTTGATTGCTCTTTGGAAGACAACTCCTAAATGCTGATCCATGCTTTGCAGGACTGAGCTAATTCCCAGGGAGAGCTCTGTATTCATATTATATCCAGAATATGCTTTCTTTTTAATGTGATATCACCGTCTTTTTTGTCATCAAATACAACTTTCAACAACCCAGCCTGATCCAGTTGTCATTCCAGGTCTTCTACATATCCCCTTGGCTTCCTAAGGCAGGAAAAGTTTTTGTGGGCTCCTAATCTCACGTGGTGGCGCTGCGGGTTAAACTGCAGAAGCCTCTGTGCTGCAAGGTCAGAAGACCAGCCGTCGTAAGATCGAATCCACGCGACAGAGTGAGCTCCCGTCGCTTGTCCCAGCTCCTGCCAACCTAGCAGTTCGAAAGCATGTAAATGCGAGTAGATAAATAGGTACCACCACGGTGGGAAGGTAACGGCGTTCCGTGTCTAGTCGCGCTGGCCACGTGACCACGGAAACTGTCTATGGCTCTACGGCTTGGAGATGGGGATGGCTCTACGGCTTGGAGACGGGGATGAGCACCGCCCCCTAGAGTCGGACACGACTGGACTAAATGTCAAGGGGAACCTTTACCTAATCTCACATCAGAGCTCTTTCCATAATCCACACCAAGAGGCGAAAGGGGGTGCTGGCACTTGCCAAAATCTTTCCTGAAGAAGGGGGCTTGAACTATGGATAGCTTGCCACCCACTTGTCAAATTAGAGTGCTCCATTCAGAGGACAGAAAAGGAGTGACCATTGCAGGGTCTTTGTTTCATGGCTCCTTGTATCCTGGGGAGTGAACAACACCTGCCTCCTCCTGAGGTTCCTTTTGCTTCCTTAGCAGGAACACAAGATACACAGCAGCATTTCCAAGCTTTTGGCACCTAACTAGCTTATAGACTGAAGTGCAGGTAACTTGTTACGGTTGTAGTGCAGTATAATGACAAGGCTGTGCCTACTATCGTGTCCTTATGACACACACTATCAAACATCTTATTCCCAAGGATGCCCTGAAATCTTCACTGCTGGAAATGTCCAATGAAGTCTGGTCTTGAGTTGAGGATGCATCTTAAAAGGGAAGCTAAGGAGAGTGTGTTGTTATAACTAAACCACACAGCTGACTTTTCCTTTGGCCAGTATGTTTTCTAAAAAATATTTTTCAAAGCAAAATGACTGATGTTGCTGTTTAAACCCAAGGCACATTCATTTCCAGATTATTTTATTGAGTTGAAAAGTTCTACCTCACTTTTCCCCTTCAGTTGTTGATGTCCAGAGTGGCTAATATCAATGAAGAATAAATCAGCCAATGTACAAAAAGTAGCAGTGGCTGTTGACTCAATTAGATTATTTCACATTTTTAATTGGTCTGGTAAAGTACAGCATTATTCCCCTTGTTTTAAGTCTTTGTTGTCAAAGACCTTACACTGTCAGAGACATGAACAGAACAACTCGGGGAAACAACAACTCTCATCTGCTGGAACTAAGATGTTTACACTGAAAAAAATATCCCTTTTTGGGACACAAGCAAACAGTGTCTTTTGGAAACTTCAAATACCATGTTTCCCCGAAAATAAGACAGGGTCTTATATTACTTTTTGCTCCAAAAAACGCATTAGGGCTTATTTTCACGGGATGTTTTATTTTTTTTGATGTACAACAATCTACATTTATTCAAATACAGTCATGTCTTCTGGTTGCAGCACAATGGTGGAGGGCAGAGTTTCACTTAACTGGGGCTTATTTTTGGGGTAGGGCTTACATTACGAGCATCCTGAAAAATCATACTAGGGTTTATTTTCAGGTTAGGTCATATTTTTGGGGAAACAGGGTAAGTTATGCTGACGGAGACAACATGTCATGGATAGAAGCACAACTATCTTGCCATCTGAGAGGCAAGCCACAATGTCTCTGATCACATCTTTCTTACCTTGAGAAACACCCAACTCCCATCATTCTGAGACATACAAATTAAACACAGCAAATATTCTTGAAATATTCTTTTTGCTGTTGCAGTCAGATCTTGAGTATACCTCATCATTCAGCTTTCAGCATGTTCACACCCCTGAAATCTCTTTTTCCATAACAACCCCCAAAATGCAACTTCGGTTCTTCCCTAAGGGATGTGTCACTCAATGTTTCTCTTCCTCCATCTAAGTTTTGACACTCAATCAATTAATATAATGATGATTCAAATGTGCATTTTCCATTACACTTTAAAAACTGGTGGCTGCTGTCTGATTTGGCCTAAAGAAGATGTGCGAAATATTTGCAATTAAACTTCCTTATTTTGTGAAATTGTCTTTCGAATTGAAAACTTGAGTTATTGGTGTGCTTCATGCTTTGTAATCCATTTTACAAATCCAACCCTTGCTCCATCAAATACAACACTTCCAAACACACTGGCCAGAACTGCAGGGAAACATTCATGACTTAAGGCAGAGAGGCACGTCAGAAACATTCTCAGAAGAGCCAAAATGGCAAGTGGGGCACTTCACACTTTGGGAGTGTGAGCTGTGATAGCGCCAGCTGAGCCTCTTGGAATGACCAAATGGTCAGAGCGAGGTCTACAACCTCATTGCACTGCCATCAGAAGAACACTATGGGAACTGAAATACTTAAAACCCTCACAGCCTCATAATTGCACATCATTTATTTCTTGTGAGGGAGAGAAACACACATTGTTGTGCTGGTTGCACATTTTCTCTTCAGCCCTGCAGCTTTTCAGAGTAAAGTCCTGTGTCTGTTGTCTTCCTAACAGGATGAAACAATGGGTCCTGCTTCACCTCACATTTCTGGTTATTCACAGTCACACTTTAAAAAGTTTTGAGGCAAAAGGATAACCCTTGCAGAGAAGCTTGGAAAAATGTTCCCTTCTTCTCTTAAAGAGTCAGATGGAATGAGCTTGCTCATTGAACCGCTGAGTTGGGCAGATTTGCATGAGGATTCTTTAGTTCAGGATGAAGCCCACATTTAATTTCCCTGGAAGGAAGCCATGTGGCCTGAATGTACAAGTATTGCAATCAAAACATTAAAAAAATAATCACTTAGCTGGGGATCACCTATAATAATGAAAAATAGAAAGAAAAAGGCTTCCATTTTTTATTTTATAACCCAAGTTCAAGTTAATGAATTTGGTGTTTTTTTCTGGCTTTATATTTTAAACTTCACATGCTTCTATTCTTTGGTATTCTCTTCTGTCTTGTCTTTTCTTTTCCCAGACCAGGGAAGAACCCATGGGCCTCTGGTTCAGAGGGCTGGTGCGTGAAAACTGGTTTTAAAAATCTAGAAAACCAACAACAAATTTTAAGAGACTTTTGGGGGCTACAGAATCTAACGGAAACAGGATTTTATTTATTTATTTATTAGATTTATACCCCGCCCATCTAGACTGAAGTCTACTCTTCGGATGAAGGATGGAGCATGTTTGTGCAATCTTGTATGAAGGAAGGATACCCTACTACTACTACTACTACTACTAATAATAATAATAATAAGCCACTACTGCAGAAGCCAAACAGATTTTAAATAGGCTTTGGGTTAGCAGCCTTAAAACTGATCACATATTTTCAGTTTTTGTAACTTACCATTTCTGCAGTCTTTGATAATGCACTTTAAAGGGCCAACTTTCTTTTAACGACAAGCCTTAAAGAGGAGTGATTTTTCTGAACAAATATATCAAAGCTGAGGAAAGCTGAGACTTTTTTTAAAAAAGGGAGCTATGAATTAAAATGACCTTGTGTTCTGTAACTTTCTCCCATTGCTTGATATTCTCTGTTCCTTTTCTTCCCTTGAAAACCAGGCCTAGTGCCGGGGGGCCTTTGGCACCCTGAGACTTGGAGAGGGCAGAGAAGGGTTTCAAAGAGAACTCATAATCTTGCTGCATTATCTACGGCTCAGCATCAAGGGTGCCCTGTATTTTTCATGGTAACCTTTTAGCAGTTATTAAAGCAATCACAAATATTTTCTTCCTTTCAGAGGTGGAGCCCTCTCTACTAGGAGAAAAGTCTGAACACAGCATGAATGCCCCCCCCCCCAGTTGTTTTTATAGGAGAGTCAGACAACTAACAAGACAAGCAAGAGGAGAATAAAAATAAACCTACACCATGTTATAATTAAAGCGTCATTATGTAGCACACAGCAAATAAAGGGACAATGATATTTCATGGGAAGAAAAATGAACATATGTGTTGAATGAGTAACATAAAAAATGTTGAAAAGCACTGGAGGAACCCCACTCTCCAAGCTGGACTCGCAGGACACAGACATTGAGAAAGGCTTGGAACCAGCTGAGAGCCAATCTCTAATGCCAATAGCCTCTCCAGGAGAATATCATGGCTGATGGTATCAAGTCACTAAGAGATCAAGGAAAACCAACAAGGTAATTCCTTCCCTATCGGCTGCCCTTAAAAAGTCATTGTGCAGTGTGAGCAGTGCTGGCTCAGTACCATGCTGTGGCCTACACCCCAACTAGAATGGATGAAGGCAGTCTGTTTCCTTCAGAAATGCCTAGACTGCTCTGCTACCATCTGTTCAATCAACTTGCCCAAAATAGGAATATTGATGACCAGACTATAATTATTCAACTCACTGGTTGCCAGCTTTGATCTTTTTAGGATGGGCCATACTATATTTTCTTTTACACAGGTGGGAATATGACCCTCCTGTAGTTACAAGTTCATCACACGTACAGCCCATTCCACTGTATTATCACTGGCTGATTTAAAAACCAGGATGGGCAAGGATTGAGTATTGAAGTAGTAGGCTTATATCTTGCAAGCACTCTGGCCACATCTTCAGATATTATAGGGTGAAACTGATCCAACAAAATCAGAAAAGGCAGTGCACTGGGGTCTCGATACGATCAACTACTCTGGTGGCGGAGTCCAGATCATTTTTAAAAAATATTTATTTATTTATTTATTTATTTATTTATTTATATCCTGCCCATCTAGACCGAAGTCTACTCTGGGCAGCTAACAACACTCAAGAATAATAAAATAAAATAAACAACAACATTAATACAATTGAAGATGGCAAATAAATTACCATATTTTTCCGTCTATAAGACACTACTTTTTCCTAAAATCATTACCCTAAAAATTAAGGGGCGTCTTTTACACAGAAGTAAGCTGAGATAGCTGAAGATAGAACAAAACCGCACGTACCTTGCCTCTCTAAACAGTCTTGCTTCAGCCACGAGGCTTAGTTTCCTACAGTCAGGACACTTAGCTTCCTCCAATCACGAGCCTTATGGAACTGACGTCAGCTGATCCTGAACAAACCAATTAGAATACACCTCCTTGGAGGTGGAGCCTGTAGGCTCAAGATTCAACAGAGACAAAATGTCCGACATTCTGAGCTCAGAGGCTGAATCCTCAAAGATAAGTTTTCTTAATTTTGGGGTTAGAAAATTGGGGGGCGTCTTATAAATGGGGGTGTGTTATAAATGGAAAAATACGGTAGGTATTTACAGGAGGGAAGGCCTGCCTAAAGAGCCAGGTCTTGAGTTGGCTCTTAAAAACACCCAGGGAGGGAGCCAGACAAATTTCTGGGGGGAGATTGTTCCAGAGCCGAGGGGCCACTGCCGAGAAGGGCCGCTTTCTTGTTCTTTCTCTTCGGGCCTCCCTCGGCGTTAGGGATGGCCTCTATCATGTCAGATGGCCTCTATTTTCAATCTAAAATAGGCCACAAACTGATCACAGCTGAAATTCCCATACTGAGGCTGACCACGGACAGTGAAGCTGCAGACTATCTGAAAGAGCTCTGCTTGTTGGTTTGCTACCTCACTGATTATCTTAATGTTAAAAGCTGTTTTCACTGATTTAATGGCATTAGAGTACTTCCTGGTGAATTTCTTTGCCACAGCTAAATTTAATTCCCACAGACCCTTCCTCCATCTGCTCTCTAGCTGTCTCTGAAAGGACTTCATAGCCCAAAGCTCCTCTCCTCTTTGAACCAGAGAGAGGGACAGATCTGGAGTGGAGAAGGCATTTGGGAGCGAGCATGTCAACCACCTGGGCCATTTCAGCGTATCACCTATTGATCTGACCTTTGAGAGGCTTGTCAACCAGGTCAGTCAGATACCCTCCCAAGGCCTCCCGAAACCTATCATCCACTAGAAATCTCCATGGGCAAACCATCTTCACCGATCCAATCTCCCCACAGGGAGGGACAGACATGGTGAGCACAAATATTTCCATGTGGTGACCAAGACAAGGCGAAGGACCTCATGTCCGACACCTTTGGATCATAGCCTCCCCGAACCATCATAAACACCAGTTCCAGAGTGTGTCCTGCTCTATGAGTGGGACTGATCACATGCAGAGATAACTCCTATCCCAAATCTATCTCTGCATCCCACCCTAGGTCTGAAGAAGCAACAGCAAGGAAGTCCTGAAAACATGGATGGGATCTCTTTGCACTGTGGCAACCCTCCCCCACCCAGTCCATCCAGTCTATTGTGGTGCTGGACGGAATACCCAGAGGAACACAGTTGGGAGAGGGTAAGTGCTCTCTCTGCACCCACCCAGGTCTCAGTAATATATGCCAGGTCAGCCCTCTCATCCACTATTAAGTTATAAATAAGTTGAGATTTGTTTTGGACAGACCTGGCATTTAGCAGTAGAAGGGTTGGACTGGAACAACTGAGCTGGTTGCTTCACTTTTCAGAGGGTGAGGGCATAAGAGCTTAGAATAGGGATTAATTCCCTCATCTGAACCCTCCTAGCACAATAACTCCCCCCACCCAGTGCATAACTTCCCCTGCCCCAATAACACTGCTGTCCCCTGAATCTTATTATATTTGAACATATTTATCTTCCGACCCAGTCCCTTTCCTTTTCACCTGTCTCAACTAGCCCTACCACTCCACAGGGGGCAAAACACTTCCTGATATCCTAATCTAAAGTAAAAGGTCCCTAAATTAAAAAGATAGAAAAACAAATTACACAAGGCTTAAGACCCCTAGCAAAAAAACAGAGACTGAATACAATAATAAACCCAAAACTAATAAGGATAAACATGTACTAGAAATAGCTGAACATCAAGAAATTAAGAATTTGAAATGGATTAAATCAGCATAAATTAACCTAAGTGAAATAATGGTCAAATAATACTACAAAATGATTATACATTAAACATTACACAGTCTGGCTATGTTATCAGTCCTGGGTTTTTGAAACGAATAGTAGTAAGATGAAAAGTTTTTGAGTCTGACATAGTATGATAATATAAACCTGTTGAAAGTGGGGCAGCGATTGTCCAACTTTCCAAGCACATCATGGGTTCCGACCAAAACCAGGTTCCTCTCTTCCGATTGTCCCATAATCACCATTCCACCCTCCATCACGCACACACAGAGGCCAGTGTTCTGTACTCTGCCATTTAAACGCACTTAAGGCTGCTTGTCAGCGTCCCACTCCTAATGTCTCAGGGTCAAATTGTCCATGAATCCAACAAATAGCTGACACCGCTGCTTCCCAGACTTGAGCTCCTGGCTCTACCTCATTGCCTTGGCCAGGTTGCAAATCAGACCTCCAGATGACAACCAAGGACAACAGCCTCCAGATCGCTCTTAGCCCCACCAACCATCGCTATCAGCCATTTCCCAGGGGTTGCACAGCATGGATGGCATAACTAATGAAATAAAGAAAATATTTAAAAGGAAAAAAAAAACTACTGACCCACATAACATTGGTACTGTCTGGTTGTCATCTTGGGAAGTATTTTGGTACAATGCTTCTCCAGTTGTGAGGGGCACACACATGTATTACTTGGCACATGTCTTTAAAACACCAAAAGGGGACAGGGGACACAGTTGTTGCCCGATCACGGCTTCTATGAATTTTACAGCAGCGGCAATAATTTTTTGGTGATTCATACAGGGACACCTACTGCCCCTGACCACTAGGCATTCTGGCTGGGGCTGATGAAGTTTAACAGCATTTGGAGGCACCGTGCGCAACATGGATGTATCTACTCAGTGGTCCATTTCAGAGGGATAAAAGGCATATATATTTATGTATTACAATTGATTTACAATTGATACATGTATCCTGCATTCAGAAACCAAGGGTTATATTTTACGTAATAGTTTGTACTAGGATATAGAACCCAGCCACATATGGAAATACGGAATTTTGGATCCTAAGTTTTAAAATAAACAGCTTAATTTCTCCAGAATATGCCTTTTCCAGCATTGTGATTTTAGAACACTTTTAGGTACGTGCTTTATATAAAGTATGTAAGCAATCCTTGGTTTTGTCAGTATTAGTACTTCCTTTTCTGGACTTGATTTTAACAAACATGCATCAGGCAGTTCCAAAGTGAATAAAAGTGAGTATGAAAGGCAAAACCACTCGAAGGAGATACAAGTTCGAGACAATTTCCTCATCTAATGCTTAAGTAGGGAAATATATCTTTCATCCCTGTAAATCAATGGAATAGCTTCATTGTGAAGACTGAATTTAAGCCACATTATTCTATAGTAATTTATTCCAAAATAAATATATTCTCAGAATCTTTTGCAAAAGAATTCAGCATTCAAACAATTAATGAAAACAATGGTCATGATCCGTTAAGTCTCTTCCAAAATCAGAAAAGTCTATGCAATCAAATACACTTATGAGAAGACATTGTCGCATCAAAAAACATCCCATGGAATCTTTGCAGGCACTCTGGTGGGAAGGGAGATGTTGTTGGAAATGGAAATAATGTGGAAACAAAAATGTACAAAAATATTTTAATATTATGTGAACATGAAAACAACACCACATATGTTCCAACATATTTTGGACAGTATAATAATAATGATTATTATTATAAGGACGTGATTCTCAGCATGCATAAAAAGTGAATAAAATTTCATCACAAAGTCACTTACAAAAGCAATGTGAGCAAACAAAATTAAGTTTTTCAATAAGTCTATTGATAAATACAAATACTGAATATATCAAAAGCATAAAAACTATATTATAATGATAAAATGATTCAAATATCTGGGAACTTAAAGTACTGTTATGAATGAGGGATGTGCTTTTATGAAGTTAATTACATTTTTGGATGTGTTAAGTAAACTGCCATTGATCTCTTAGATTAGCTCACAAGATCCAAATCTTCAAACCTGCTGATAGAAGTCCACTGGACACTTGAACAAAGCAGTCAGCGCCAGTCACCACCTGAAAAATAAAATGTTTTCCTCAACCATAATTTTAGCTTGCATGATTCACAATGCTATCAGATGCTTTCCTATGTCCTAATGGCCAATCTCCCCACTCAAGAGGGACCTGCACTATTAACCACCATTAGAAAGGGCTTGATTGATATATTCAGAAGCACACTGTGGTTTTGATCCAGAGACACCTGCCTGTAAAAAGGCAACAGGGAGATCCAAATGGGTGACGTGTACAGCTAATGTTGGTATCTAATGTTAGGGTGGCAGCTAAACTCTTACACTGTATATGGAAGTGTTTTAGCTATTGGCTTCAGCTTGTTTGTGCAAGCAGTAAGAAATACCTGCCATACTTTTATGCAAGTACACCTTTGCATTTACATTGCTGTGGGCAGCAATTTTAAGGAGGCAGATTTGCAGGCAAGGTGTTAGGACTATACTAATGATTATTGCCTCTGTGTAACAAAGAGACGGGTCACCACAACTTGACAACCAGAATAGGATTCACTGGCTACTTAAGTTTAGAGGAACTCCTGAACTAAAGTAGTTTCTTTCCTGTTGTCCTGGGCAGCTGCACAATCCTGAGCTTTAGAGATGTGGTTTCCTGCTTACAAATGGGTAACTGCATCCCCAGAAGCCTCCAGTTTTCCATTTTAGAGCTATTTCAGGTCTGCTGTGCCTTTTAAAGGACTGAAATAGCAAATCATTTATGTCTTTGGAAAAAAGGGCTAGTGTGCCTCTTGGAAATCTGAAGATTGATGAAGCATGGGGGCAGGTAGAGTCCTGGACCACTGTGACTGGCACAAAAAAGTTAGATGTTATTGTGTGGAAAAGCAGTTCCATGTGTGCAATATACTCCTTCCCGAGTACTAGAATGGTGTGCAAAGCCATTCCCAATCTCTGTCCCAACTCCTGGATTGCCAAATTGCCTAGTACATGACTGAAGACTTCCTGTGTTAATGAAATGTACTCTCCTCTTGCCACAGAACAGGGAAAATACAGTTGCCACTAGACATGGGAGCTTCATGTTCATCTCCCAAGGGAAATGAATGCAAAGCTCGCCAGCACAGGGGGCTGGCCTGATTGGACCCTCCCCTCCTGAACCAGGCGTCCACTTACCACTCGCTGCACAATGCATGCGGCTAGGATAATCAAAAGCATCCCAATCACAGCAGTAGCCCGGCTGGTGCTGCCCTGCCTACCTGCTCGGCTGGCTACTCAGCAGCTGAGTGGGGAGGCTCTTAATCCTGCCCCCTTGCTGAGTGGCCAGCTGAGCAGGGAGGTGGGGCAGAGCCAGCCTGGCTACTGCCACAATTGGCATGCTTTCGATGATGCTGGCTGCGCAGCAAGTGGCAAGTGGATGCCCAGTTTGCGGGGGGAGGGTCCAATTGGGTCGGCCACCTGTGCTGGCGAGCTTCATATACGTCTCCCATCTCTAGTTACCAGGCTTGAAAAATACCATTATATATGTACAGTACAATGGTTTCAAATCCTGGTTGGTTGGTTGGTTGGTTTAATTCCACTAACCATGGTTTTCAAGTCTGGATCTAATGAAAGAATATGTCTAAGTGTGGAAGTCTTCAGTTGCAGTGTGGTAGAACATAGCTGAGGTCTGGTCATATCTGACTTGAGAAACTGATAAGTGCAATTTTGTGTAATCAAGTCAATTTTGACTTATGGTAAGCCTTGTCAGGATTTCCTAGGAATAAAGTACTCAGAAGTGCTTTACCAGTCTCTTGGAATGGGCAGTTTAGCCAAGGTGATACAGGGCAGGTTTCTCTCCCAGGAGGCACAGTGGGGAGCCAAATTATTTCTGATATATTAGCCTGGTTGGAAATATATATAATATGTCCGACCAGACAATAACATCACAAACAGGTCAAATTTCTTTCTTTCTTTCTTTCTTTCTTTCTTTCTTTCTTTCTTTCTTTCTTTCTTTCTTTCTTTCTTTCACTAACTAACTAACTAACTAACTAACTAACTAACTAACTAACTAATATACTGCCTGACAGTACAATGTGCACTCTCTAGGCAGTTAGGAACCTACAAATACATACAAATAATCCAATAAATTAAAAACAAATTAATGCGCAAGTAAACAATACAACACAAAACAATAAAATACAATAGAATGCAACATAGATCACTGAAGCCAATATAAACCAGATTTAAAATGCAGGTCATCAAAAAGGAGGACATTAATAAAAGCCAGCTTTAAATAGTTCAGTTTTTTGGAGTTTTTTAAAAACTGGGAGGGTGGGTACCTGGCAACCTCAAAAGGTAATTTATTCCATAAATGAGGGGCCACAATAGAAAATGCTCTAGTTTCTAGTTATGACTTCTTGGCCTCCTTCAGTGGTACAGTTTTTAACAGTAAAAAGTGCAAAGAGCAGGTTGCTAACATTCTACTATCAGTGTGTTTTAAATAAGGCAGAGTCCTGTGGCATAGCTTGTTGAGAAGATCTGACATGGTGCTACATTCAAAGGCTATCATATCTTACATGAAGTTTCAATTAAAACAGGATTTGCATATCCTGCTCCTTTACAGATGGGTCAAGTGATAGTTAGGTCTCTATCAGTGTGAAAATCCTCAGTGACATCATCTGGAAGGTGCCTTTTATTTAATCACCCATGTGACTCACTCTGTTCTAAGGGCACAGAGCGCCCTTGTCTTGCTGTTGCAACACATGTGGACATTTATTCATGATAGGGTAAATATCTACGGAAAACCAAAGTGGGTGAAAATCCGGTGCTTTGAAGATACCATCTGTAATATTACAAATTGCATCACCTTCCTTTATCTTGAAAGGCGGCGGCACCTCTGCATGCCTGCAGCTGTGTGCTGAGCTACCGTCTCATCATGAATGCCGAGGTGAGGCCCAGGCTTGCAACATACCTGCAAGTTCTCATCTTGCTACCTAATACTACTAAGCAAGTGCTGAAATGATGGGAGGTGGGAAACTTCTCAAAGATGCTCTGTTTACGGAAAACACGAGACACTCTCTGCCGTCCTGCTGGCTTTATTTTCACTACCCTTTGTGGCTCAGCAAAGCCGGCAGAGAAGTGTTGCAATCAAGGGAGCACGTATCAGTTTACCTTCTGGTACGGAATGTGCTCAGTTCCTCTTGCAGGATGGATGCCCTTTTTGCAGAAAGTTTACCTAGAAAACACACACATTGCAACAAAGGAGCTCTTAGCATACAAAAGATTAATGGCCAAGTCTGGTTGTGGTTTCTGGGAGGTATTTACTTACCTATTTATTATTTAAATTCACTTTATAAGTCTCATTATCTGTGCCTATTATCTATGATTGACCTTGCTGCTTATCATATTGAGCAAGGTTAACAGCTTAACACTTATTCAGTGAACTGCATGTTCTGGAAATAAAGCTTCTGGCAAAAAGAATGCATGTCCACCAGAACTTTTTTTTTTAAAAAAAAACAAGGCTTTAAGGTTAAAACATGTTTGTAAGGAACTCATTGATTCAGCAACTGAGCAGGGGGTAAGACTCCCATGTTCCCCCAAGTAATAGAAGTATTACCATGGATAAGTTGATATAGATTTGTCATATATTCTCCTTTCAGAGAAAGTGACCAGAATGTTCTTATCAGAGAGGTAAAATTAGGAGTACCATGCTAGGACCGAACACAAAGAATACACTGAAAGGCTCCGAAGGGAGGAGGAAGAGGCAGCAGCCAACATATTTTAAACATAAGCAAAGCTTTGTTTGAGAAGTGAATGTTTCCTATTTGTTCATTGTTAATGCAGCTTGGCTGGTAGTTTTACTCAGCCCAGCGCCCTCATTCCTCTGGAACAATTAATAAGCCTGACAGGTGCAAGGATTCCATTGCGCTTTCTGTCTGATTTAGTTTGGTGTTTTTTTTTCTTCCAAGCAGGAATTTCAACAATTTTCAAAGAAGAGGACACCTGTGCTTCAGAAGGGAGTCCTGCTCACTGAACACTCTGGAGCTGGCTCCTGTATTTCACTGCGAAGGCAGCTGCCAGCGCGACTTTTCTGTGTTAACACCCACTTTCAGAAGCCTGGAGTGACTTTTACCTCTTTGAAATCCTGTCTGTGCGAACAGAAGCCCTCCAGGTGGAAATCAGATTTCATTTAAAACAAAAAAGGAGAAAAAAAACACCCAACTCCAAACTAATTTCATTAGAAGCTGGAGATGTTTTAGTTGTTGCCACCAGAATGTTATGCATGAGGCATAATTGCTAGAGAAGCCACACTGATCATTAACTAAAAATAGGTTTCCTAGGTGAATGCTTAGCCCTGCGTCTTTAGTTATTTCATAATGAAAATACTGAACTGTCAATAGGAATTCCTTCGTAGAACTGTAGCCGCAAAATATTCCAGCTGAAGCCAAATAGATTGCAGGAAGCTCCTAAAGGTTTCTGCTGTAAAAGCACCTAGAACATCACAATGGATGATATCGATATCAGGTCAAAAACAAAAAAAAGACAAAAATATTGTGGCACCTTAAAGATTAACTGTTGTATTTTAATGTGAGCTTTCATGGACAAGTCCACTTCCTCAGACACGAGAGTGGGACAACCTGACAACTATTTGTACATTTGGCTAAATTAATCTCAATTAATATTGAAGCCCTCAGATACAATCACATTTGCTTGAACCCACAGGATAGAGACTCCAAACTCAAGGATCTATAAAATGCATTCCTCAGACTAAAATACACATCCAGTGTGGTTAAAGAACAAATTAAAAGGGCAAGATGAATACCCAGAAGCAACCTACTGCAGGACAGACCCAGAAGAGAAAACAGCCAAACTCCACTAGTTGTCACTTTCAGCCCACAACTGAGACCACTCGATGCTTCATAAATTAACTTCACCGCATCCTTGGTGGCAGGCCTATACTCCCCAATCAACTCCCCAATCTCAAGCAACTACTGAAACACAATGGACTACACAATAATGACACTGAGATGGGGACTAAGCCCTTCTACAAACTCAGATGCCAGCTCTGCCCCCATATTTATTCTGGCAACACTATTACAAGATCGAACAATGTCACACACAACATCAAGGGTGCATTTAATTGTTCCTCTGCCAATGTTATCTTTGCTATCTGTTGCCAACAATGCCCCTCTGCACTCTACATAGGACAAACAGGACAGTCTCTGGGCAAAGCACTTAATGAGCACAAATCGAACATCAGGAATAGCAATACACAGAAACTTATTTTAAATAATTTTAATTTACTTGGACACTGCACAAGATCTGAAAGTTGCCATTCTGGAGAAGAAAAATTGCAGGACAAGAATCCAGAGAGAGACAGCTGCAATAAAATATATACATACATTTAAACCCCATCTCAATGAACTCAATCTTAGTCAAGGTTTCTTAGGCCATGATCAAATGTAAAACACTGCAACAGTTGTGTCATATTTGCTGTATTTCCCAGCTGCATTTCTTCCCCAACTAACCAGAACTACCTTACAAAGCCATTGGTGATTAGAGATACTCATTATCATGTTGTTCCTGCTTGTTATTCATAGCCTGGTATGATTTAGCCACCAATCATTGTCATTGTTTAAAGAACAATGCTTCCTAGGAGGGGAACTGAATATCAACAAGGGCCTTAAAGGTCATTGCCAGCTGTGAAATGCTGCACTATAAACAACTTGTGCTCAGGAAAGTCTGTTTGTTTTGGGACCATGGATAAATGTATAAATATTTGTCATGTAGTCCCACTCTTATGTCTGAGGAAGTGGACTTCTCCATGAAAGCTCACATTAAAATATAGCAGTTAGTCTTCAAGGTGCCACAATATTTTTGTCTTATTTATTTTTTTATATTTCTTTTGGCTTTGGCCTGATATGCTAGCACAGACTAACACAGCTTCCTCTTCTAAAGCTACACAGTGGAGGAGTGCTTGTGGTAAACTCAGCAACTGAATAAAAACTGTAACACCCCCCTTGCCATATTCTGGGGATCTGTCCCTACATTCTACCTCCATGCACAAAAGTGTGTCAATGCAACTGGAATGCACAGGCACCAGTTTAATGTGCCACTTATGCCATGTCATGGAAAACTATGCATTCTTCCCCCTGCCCTCAGCCAGTGGAAAAGTTAGCAGCATTTTTAAAAAATAGCTACCTATTTGAATTAAAAAAAAAAAAAGATTAGGCAACTGCCACCATGATCTGACTTCTAGGGGGTTTCAGTGAGCCCAGACCAGGATAATTTTATCTATACCTATGACCACACTGCATTTGCAGGGCTGATGAAGCCTTCAGAGAACCAGCCACTGTGGATGAGAAACAGACTGCAACTCTACTGATAAGAAACTAGGTCTATGCGCTAGTGATGGTGAAACATGGCTGCTTTCACCAGCATGCCATTAAATTCCCTATCAAGTCTTTCAACAGCCAAATCGCCAGAGAAGCTGGCTGCCAAGGTGCAAGACTTATGAATTTTAGATTTTACCTGGGATCTGAGTGAAAGAATTGTGTCTTCAAGTTCTTGTCTCAAAGATGCTGGCATCAGACCTCTAAGTTTGGTTTCATATTGTTGTCGTATAGAAGCAATCTGAAATAACAAAGTGGCAAGCATTTGTAAAGCAAAGAAGAAATGAACCAGTTAATGTGGACGGTGATGTAGATACCAAATAAAAATTATATTATATTTCACTATAACAACAACCACAACCAACAATTCCTCTTTCCAGGCTCTTCAGTGTGGAGAACACTCAGAAATGGGTTACCATCCCTTTCTTCTGGGGGTTCTCTGGGACTACTCAGCTTGCCCTAGGCTATACAGGCTGGCTCTTCTCCCAGGAGGCATAGCAGAGAACTCCCAACTTCTGACCCCATGGTCAGATACCTAACTCACTGGGCTATCCATCCAGCTGTTTCTGCCACAGAGTCAGGGAAGAATTCCTTAGTAGTCTCCTCTAGTATTAAAAATGTTTCCATTCCATTATTGCGGAGTTAAAGCAGGCTTCCCTAACTGGGCAGACTCCAGACATTTTGGACCACAACTCCCATCAAAAGTGTTGCTGGCTAGGGATGATGGGAATTGCACTCCAAAAATTTGAAACGTGCTAGTATGGGTAAAGCTGATGTAAATAACTTGGGCTAATGTCAACTTGCTTTCAAAATATTAAATAATAACTGTAGAATTATATTAAGAATGCCAGCACAAGATATTTATCTGTGCTAAGTCTCTTCTTTGAACCCTCCCTTCCACTCTCCAAAAACAACAACACCCAAATTAAACAAATTACTGTAGGAACAGTCTCATTCCAGCTCATGTTCAGTCACTTCCTACTCCTACTCTGTACTTTTCACAGTTCATTCATTCAGGACTGAATTCATTATTTTTGCCAGGTGTGTTCCACTGAAGATGAGGCTTTGATTGAAGGACATTCCTTCCTGAATGCTGTGGGCATTCTTTTGCTCCTGGATTTGGCCATTCATTTGCATTTTAGACATTTTGGTTAGCACTCCTTTACAGTGTTATTAGTGCCCACCAATTGAGTAATAAAGCTAAAATAGCTAATGACCTAACTAAGCCCAACACAGTGTTTTAAATAAGTATTCCCAGATATTTTTAACCCTACAAGATACTCCTCCTTCCTGACTTATTTCCTAGACCCATTAGTGGTATCTGAACCAAAGTGTGTGTTGTACCACTGCCTTGTGTGGTCTTTCCCCAGTGCCATAATACTCTGAGATAATACATTTGGTCAAATTGAAACCCCTCCGTTGAAGAACATAATTTTCTTTTCCTCTCTCTTTATTTTACATCAAATGATGGCTTCTTTGATGGCATGAACATAGGTTTCCTTCTGTGAGTTCAGTTCTTCAACATTCCATGAGATCATAAAGTTCTAACTTTCTGGGCATTTTAAAAGAGGTTGAGTCCCATTTCCATGGTGATGAGGCTGACCATGAACATACAAAGCGATTAAAATATACTGCTCCTTGGGAGACCTGCTCCTGGAAGAAGCACCAGTCTCTGTCTTGCTGGCTAAGGCTTTCTCCTCTCCTGACTAATTCAGTGCCAGGATAGTCATTCCTGCAGTGAAAAGGAAGCAAAAGATGTGGCCCTTAGGTCTTATGTCATCTACTGACTGACTAATCCACAAGAATGATGGGAGTAAGCCTCATCCTCTGACTATTTCTTCACTAAATCTAACTACTCAAAAGAAAAAATATTAAAAACAAAACATACACATTTTCAAATTGAATGTAACCTGACAGAATCCTACTTTTCGGAACAAAAGGAAAATCTACCTATTCCCCCCCCCCCCCCCCGGTTCTGTAAGCCAGTTCAAAATTTTATTTTCAATTTTTTTATAGATTACCTGATCCTCCAGAACATGTCCCCTCTGCTCTTTTTCTTTCTTCAATGGAACAAATACTTGTGCCTAACCCTTTCACCTAGGACTGTCCTGCTCTATCAGATCTTCAAGAAGGTCCTGAATAAATCATCACCAAGCTTCACTAGTTAGATCTACAGACAACCCATTAATCAAACTCTCTTTATTAGCAATTAACTGGTATTTCAGAGTTACAGTATATCACAGAAGTGAGTACACCCCTCACATTTCATAAATATTTTAGCATATCTTTTCATGTGACAACACTGAAGAAATGACACTTGGCTACAATGTAAAGCAGTGAGTATACAGCTTGCATAACAGTGTCAATGTGCTGTCCCCTCAAAATAACGCAACACACAGTCATTAATGTCTAAACCGCTGTTGTCACATGAAAAGATATACTAAAATATTTATGAAATGTGAGGGGGTGTACTCACTTCTGTGATATATTGTATTTAAAGGACACACATGGATTTCTGCTGATTTCAATAATCTTTGGAACAGGCTTTGCACAGGTGTAAGTGAAAGTTTACTAGCTGCTGAAGTCACCATCTTTTAATTACCTTTATTAGCTTTCTTCAAGTAATTTACTTTTTCAGGAAGGAAACTTTTGGAAAGTTTACCACACTGCCAGTTAAAACTTTTTTTCCCCTCTCTTAAGCTATGTGACCACTAATTTTAACTTTACACAAACACAACTGAACGATCTCCATTAGGCAATTCACAAATATGAACTTGGATTAACTTGCACCTTCATATTGATGCATGGCTTAAAAGATAGCTACCTGTGGAAAAAATGTTTGCACTTTCCATATTTTGAGCCTTACGTTTCATTATTTTGTTCATTCAAAAGGGAGATGGGTCAAAGAGAAAGATTTGCACAGTGAAAACGAGTGTACAAGCTGCACCTGTTCCTCGAGATGTCTGATTTGGCTACAGTGACACATGCTTTAGTTACATCCTGTTTAGATTACTGTATTCCAATCTAGTTTGGGTCCAAGCGATCTCAAGGACTGTGTCCCCCTTCATGAGCCTACCCGGGTGTTAAGGTCATCAGGAGAGGCATTTCCCTCAGTCCCACCACCGTCACAGGTGATCTTGGTAGGGACACGGGAGAGACCCTTCTTTGTCAGTGCTTCCAGACTCTAGAACTCCCTCCCACGGGAATCTAGGCTAGCCCCATCTTTCCTGTCCTTCCACAAGCGGGCAAAGACTTTTCTCTTTAGGCAAGCTTTCTCTAAATAACTGGCTGCCTGAGTGAGGTTTTAAATTGGTGGTTGTGCCTTACTGTTCTGAATATGTTTTTGGTGTTGCTTTTGTTTACTTTCATGTGGTATTTGTTTAATCCTTTTTTAGCATTTATATACTTATGTTTTTGCTTTAAATATTGTGTTTTAATTATGTAAGCTGCCTTGGGTTCTTTTTAAAGAGAGAGAGGGAGTGAAAATATTTTAATTAAATAAATAATAATGACATGTCCCAGGTGGGGCTGCCTTTGAAGATGGTTTGCAAACTTTAGCTGGTTCAAAATGCAGCTGCCAGAGTGCTGACTGGGACCAGTTATGGGGAGCCTATAACAGCTCTGCGCTGGCTATCAGTCTGTTTCTAGACCCAATTCAAAGTGCTAGCTATCACCTATAAAGCCCTATATGGTTTGGGTCCAGGCTATCTGAAGGATTGTATCTCTCCATATGAGCCTTCCAGGCCCTTAAAATCTACAGATGAGGCTCTTCTCTGTGGTTGCTCTCAGTTTATGGAATGCTCTCCCTTCAGAGGTCAGGTGGGCCCCCTCCCTCTTAGCTTTCTGCCAACAGTTGAAGACCCATCACTTCAGGCAGGCTTGTCCTAACTGAGTCCTGGATGCTGTCCCACCCCTGCCAAAGTTTTGATTGTATAGTCTTAAATGTTTTAAAATTACTTAATGGATTTTAATTAGTAGTGTGGTATAATATGATATGATCTCGGAATTGCAGAGCTGGATGGGACCCTATGGATCATCATGTCCAGCCCGTGTCAAGAAGGCACAGTGAGGAATCGAATTCCCAACCTCTGGATCTGCAGCCAGATACCTAAACTATTTAATTGCTTTTAATCCGTAATTGATTGTGTTTTTAGTTTGACCTGTTTTAACGTTGTTAGCTGCCTTGGGTCACATCCCCAGGAGAAAGGCAGCCTACAGACGATAGAAATAAAATTTAAAAATTAATAATTTGCATTCTATCTCTGGAAAAGGGATGTTTCTTCTATAGTATGAAGGCTCTTTGAATGGATTCGGACAATGCATTCCTGATGGCATGGTTTCCCCTCAACACAATGCCCTCCTCTAGATCCCAAGCTGAAGGAAAGGGAGCAGCCCATCTTCCACTTCATTCTAAAGCCTAGTGATCAAAGGCTCATGTTGGTTGCTACCACCACCATTCTTGTAAGATGGAGGCAGTCTGCACACTTTGTTTTGGGTTGTCCCTGTTCCTTGGGGGCAGGGAGGGCCTCTGCGATCTGTAGGATGTCATCGAGCTCAGTGTCTCCCTCCATTTCAGTGCTCTACACATTGGCATACACAAGACTCACTTTACAGGTAAGCGATTTTCACTAGAAAAAAAATAACACATGGAAACAATAAGGCCAGTTCAAAAGTGTGATGGAACAAATATTGCATGGATCCTTATTCAGTGTTATCTAATAGCAGGAGTCTATCATGCTTCATAGAAAAAGCCCCAAGAGACTAAGTTATAGAGTGAAAACCTAACATAAAGCATTTCCTCCCCTCACCATACATTTATTGCTAAAACAGAAATGAATTTTATCCCACCTGTGTAGAAGACATGTGAAATATCTCAAAGATCTGGTCATACAATGGAAACAATCTAGACAGCGGAACTGCGATACCCATTCCCATTGCATTGAGTAGGAATACAGACATTAGCAGATTTATAGCACATTTCTGTTTGAAAAGAGGGACTCAACAAAATATTGGAGCATTACTGCAATCTGGAATAGAGCAGCACAATAGAGTACAAATGAATTTTTCAAACTCAAAAGGCTCAAAATGTTTATCTGATAACTTGTGTAGTCTAACACACAATAGCATGAATGTTTTTAACAAAATACTATTTGGGATTTAGATATAATTTGCAAGAATCATGTCACAAAGATGGTCGTTTTCACTATGTCAGGTCATGTATTAAAAAGACAAAAGGCTTGGGGCACACAATCCCACCAGTAAGTCACATCATTTTAGCTACCCATCCCACCCATTATACACACCTACACTTATGAGGATTATTGATTTTCCTGAGATTTATGGAAAACCAGCAAGACACTTGAAGCATATGAAGTCTCACTGAATTAAACTAAAAGATGACATACGCCAAACCCTAATGAATTTTGGAAAGCACAAAATTTATCTGAAAACAACAAGTAAAGCCAATAATCAGAATGGCAGCCAGATACAATTCTGAAACAGACACAGCATAAGACATGCTGAAGAACATCCTTGAAATAGCCACATCACGTTTCCCTTCCTCCCACCCCTGCTCATATTAAATAAATAGGATGACTTGAGTCACAGCATTCATTGAATGGGTTCAGTCGTGGCAGCTGTGCAGCTCTCTTGCCAGCTAGATGAAGAAACACTGAATACTGGATTGAACAGTAATTTGGCAGTCTACTTCAAAGAGAAAATGAAACTTTGGAAGTTTGTTTAGCAGTTTGTTTGAGGCAGTCAAGGCATAACAAACACAGTTTTAAGTTGAATTTTTTTTTCTGCTTTTAGTTCTTTTCATTAAAAATAAAGGTATCCCATCCCTTCGGGACTACAGTATTATCAAATTTGTGAATACTCTTCAGTAAATGTATTAGCACAAAGTAGACTTTAGTCCTTACATTTAATTAGTCCCTCCCAAGTGTGCCAGCCTCTGTACAAAATGGGGTTAATGCTTGAATGGATTACAATGAACATTAAAACCATATCAAACTTTTAAAAAGAAATGTGAGATACGGTCCCCTCAGGACTGTACCACTTCAGGCTGCCAGGAAAAGGGATTGCATTGAATGTTCTCTTGCATGATACAGACAAAAAGTTGGTATCTTAGGAAGAAAGGTTCTAGTCTATTCCCCCACCCTATGTACTACCTTTCTACTTCTAAGAGAGTTCTGATGTCTGGGCACATTTATTCATTGTCCCCTTGCCCAGCATTACTCCACGGTGAAAGTTCTGTACATTTTCCCCCAAGGTCTGAATTGGCTTTGAGTTGGCCAAGAGAGGAACAACCAAGGAGATCTTATCAACAAATGAGCTACTCTTGACATGAACTCCTATTACTAAATTAATCAAAAGTAAGAAACTACTAAACTTCTTTCTTTCTTTCTTTTTCTTGAACAACAATGAACAGGGAATAAAGATGAGAAAAAAATACCGTGTTTCCCCGAAAATAAGACAGGGTATTATATTAATTTTTGCTCCAAAAAAAGCATTAGGGCTTATTTTCAGGGGATGTTTTATTTTTTTCATGTACAACAATCTACATTTATTCAAATACAGTCATGTCATCTTCTGGTTGCTGCACAATGGTGGAGGGCGGGCTTTCACTTAACTAGGGCTTATTTTTGGGGTAGGGCTTATATTACGAGCATCCTGAAAAATCATACTAGGGCTTATTTTCAGGTTAGGTCTTATTTTTGGGGAAACAGGGTAGGTAACAGACAAAGTATATGCAGAAATTTGCTCTAATGGAAGAATGGTGGGATCTAAGAATAACTCCAAGGTGTTCTCTCAGTGGCGGTCAAAGGGAACTGAGGACAGTCCTAGGGGTGGGGAGCATACACAATACATATAGGGCATGTCTTAATGCCCCCCCCTTTTTTTTACAGACTAGAAGGTTCTGAGGATGTCTGCACAGGCGCAGAATGAAACCACATGTGTGATTTCACAGAGACCACGAAGAACAAATGATTGTTAAAGCTTGCAAACTGGCATGTTCCTGAGAACTGTGCTCATCACCAGAACACACTGGGTTAATTACAGTTCAGCTGCAGAATGTTTTATATCCCATTTGGACTACAGATCTACACACAAAGAATGTATTTTACTTAAAAACAAAATGTGTTATAATTTACAGCTTCTCTGCAAAAACCATATAATTTATGCCAAGACTGACAAATATTAAGACCTCCTTGAAATACCAACAAATGACTTCAATTAGGGAAAAAGTCACACCAAATATGGTATTATGAATGATGTAATAGAAAATCTAAATTCAAAAAAAAAAAGAACACAACAGGCAATTTCAATTAAAGCAGTAATGAAGAATGTCAACCTTTTGAGCACAAGTTAAAGAAAAACTGGCAACAAAATCATAGCAGGCAGACTTCTCATCTGGCACTGTTCATATATAAGAAATAAGAGTAAGACACAAGTTTCTGTTCATCATTTATCCTGGAATATTATTGGTTTATTCTGTCACACTAACTTCCATTACTGGTCAGGAGTCAATAGTCAGAGAAATAGAGCTGGGCTTCTGTGCATGCCTTGTTAAAACAAATGAAGATAATGTTAGAACAAAAGGGTTGTGGTTAAAGCTTCAATTCTATGCATACTTAATTTGTAATTAACCCCCAGTAAATATATAGGGATTATTTTCTGACTAAGGAGCATGCACTGGATTAATTTGTAATTTTAAAAAAGAGGAGTTCCAGGGCTTGAGTCTAATAGTAATGTAATTGTGATTCTAGTTACTCAATATGCTTTTTATACCTTATTTTAGTGATCCTTGTGACAACACTGCAAAATTAAGCCACCATCATCTATACAGCACTTGCAAATGCTCAAAGCACTTCTGTTCCCTTATCTTGTAATCTTTATGGCTGCTCTGTAAAGAAAGTCAGCATTGGGAGCCTATGTTCCAGAGCAGAGACTGCAGGAGGATCCCTCACTCAAGGTTGCTTTGTGAGTGCCTGGAAATGGCAAGATTCAAGAAGGAGAGACAGCAAATCTTGAGTTTAGATTATGAAGCCACAGTGCCTCCAGATTAGAATTAACACTTGCTATCACCATGTCCCTTTAAAAGCCCTAGTTCTTTACTTTGAAGACCAGTCCTCTTAAGTCAGCCATATGTGCTGAAGGGGGTCCTCAGTGGTCAGGAGAGACTCTTGCCTATTTTTGTAGGTGCTTCCCTTTCAGGGAAAACCATGAAATCAGGTTTAACCCAGAACAATACAAGTGGTGTTATAGTTCATCAAATATAACCTGCAGTCAAGGAGACTGTGATACCCTAGTCATTATGCAAGGATGAAACAATGATCAAGTATGGGAAATCATTATTCTATGAACATGTGACTGTTCCCCCAAAGAGGACCTTAGAAAGCACTGTGTTATATTTCAGCATTTCTGTAATAAACCATCAGCTCATTCAGGGTGGGGCTTCTGGACCCAACAAAACATAAAATGAAATGTATTTGACTTCACTTAACATATGGTATGCATTTTCTTGAGAAGAAACAAAAACTCCAACACAACTAAGTATTTTCATTTTCAGCCAGCCAAAAAGTAAGTGCTGTGTTTAATTAATATAGTAATTTTCTGCATTCTGGTTATTGGCAAGTCTCACCCAACCTAGAGAGAACAGACTAATGGTAAAACTCTAATCTGCACACAAGAAGCCAAAAAAAAAAAAAAATTGCTATGTAGGGGAATGTTGGATAAAAAGGGCAGGTTTTCTGGGGAAACAAAAATAGTTGCATGCTGTGTGTTATGCTATATGTCAATTACTGCTGGAAAGTAAAATGGGGTTCAGAACCTACTAGACCTTCTAGTGACACATGTTTGCCCAACTGAGTCTGGTTACACTATGAAAATGATTTAGGAGAGGGATTGGGTTTTTTTAAAGTTTGTTTAAAGTCATGTGGTTTTGGGGTTGGTATGTGCATCCTCTTGGAAAAACTTTTAATATGTTTTTAAACTGTGTTGTGTATTGATCAAGGGGACTACGTAGGCTATTAGAATCATTGAATTTGAAGCTCTGTCCTGTGCTCCCCTGCCCTCATGCTGGCTACCTCTCAGAACCACTCACCGCCACAGTTGTGGTGTTATTTTTAATTTTTAAAATTGTTTTTATTTCTTGCAATCTGGTATAATGCTAGACAAGCATGAGAGACAGGAAGAAAAAGTAAAAAGAGGTTTCCCTGCAGCCTGACACAGGGTGGAGAAGGAGAGGGAGTGACCCAACAGAAATGGACCAGAGACATTGACTAGATCAGCAGCTTCTAGCCTTGCAAAACTGGGAGACACACAGAGGGTGGAGAAGGAACCCTCTGTTGAGTGGTAAGACACACCAGTGAGTGGCAAACCCCACAGCCACAATATATACTGGCAAAGGCATTCACATATGCCAAAACAATTCAAAATAATGAATTTCACTAACAATTTAAAATAAACAATCCTCTGCAGCTGAGCAAAAACACAATGCTTCCCAGGCAAAAAAAATCCACACTTCCCTGTGTGTCTGGTAGTTGGAATTTTAAAAATCAATTTCAAACATGCTAAACCCAATTAAAAACAGTTCCCCCCCCCCCCCGCCCCAATGTATAACCAAGCTCTGATTTTCTGTTAGGCACCTGCATCACATGAAATGGAATAGTGCATGTATTCACAAAAAATTAACTCATTATTTTTATACTATTTTACAGCATTATGATAATCTGTAGAATATTGTTACACATAGACAAAATTCAGCACATTTCTATACAGCTATAAAATTTATGCTTAAATTTATCTTAAAAGCAATAATTTGAGATTGTTATTGTTTTAATTTTTCCCCTAACTATTATCTTATGGAAGATCTACATATCAGATTAATTAGGCAGAAGAGCATTCTTAAGCCTGCACCAGTTTATAACACAGGAGGCAGAGGTAGAGGTTATGTGAATGAACACTCTTCTGTATTCAAAAGAAAACCAAAAAGAAAAAAGAAAAAGAAAAAAAATAGAGACAGAACAAAAATAGATTTAAAAATTCCAATTCTTGTCTATGTAAAACAGGATTAGGACAACAGTGGCCCTCCAGGTGGGCCCACATATCCTTCATTGCTGGTGTAGCCAGACTGATATAAAAGCTCTGCTTCCTGAATGGGCATGGTGCCATGGATGGTACCATGGTGATTACTTGGGAGAGAGACGTCAGCTGTCTACGGGAAAACCTGTTGTTCTGATTATTTTATTCCCTGGTCTTTTCTTTCCAGAATCAATCATCCACTTGGAAAATCCTCTGTTTGCAGCTAAGGACTTGCAGGTTTATATAATTCATAACCACCAAAAGAAAAGAAGCCTAACAAACTGTAGCAAGCAATATGCTATAGAGCAGCAGCATTCTTGGGATTACGTGAGTTGGAGAGGAATAAAAGTCATCACTCAACACCGTGGCATAGCTGTGGTCCGAAAACACTTGCTACTGGACTAGCTTGCCAGGCTACAGAATCCTTCCTTGCCTTTGCAGGAACTGTGCAGCCAAAGAACTTCAGTTCCTTCTCGTAAAAGAAAACATGTCTGTGACTGAGGCACCATATCATGAGCAGGAACATTAACCCTCCAAATGAGAAATTAGAAATGGGCTGAAATCGGATACGTAACAGCAGCTTGATGTCTTGAACAACACTAAAAGTTCCAAACAATTTCAATCGAGCAAGAGCCTTGAAAAATAGCAGCCATTATGTGACTCTGAGAAATGACTACAGTATGGGTTCTAAACCACCCAGGACTACAGGTTTAGCACTTAAAATCAGGATTTGGTGGGGGAAAGAAGAGCAGAAGAATGTTTTAAATTCTATCACTATGTGAAAGCAGTTTTGTTTTCTTTGTCACCAGAATATGACATATCTATGACGGAAGCATGAGCTAGAAAAACTATGGTGGTATCTACAGCGAAAAAGCAGTTTCTCTGTCACCCATGAGTTGGTCAAGGCAGCCAGGAGGGAAGACAGTGTCGGTTATTCTTAGACAGCTGCTTCTCCACATTGTCTACATTTTCAAAAGCTAACCTACATTGTCCTTGTGTCTGGCTTGTCAAGCATCAATGTGATCACCATCCCTTTGGTGACATATACAAGAGGACTGGGTGCAAAACCTGTACCTATATTGAGAACATCTGCCAGCAACCCAGGCATGCTACCACACAACTGCTGTAGAATAATCAATGAGCTGTCCTATTGCATTGTGTTGTATGGCTTCATCTTAAAACTGTAGGTCAGTGTTATATCAAATATATATGACATTCTCATCTACCCAAGAATGTGTATCTGTCATTTGATTAATTGGACAGTGTCCATGGAAAGTTATACCATAACGAATTTGTTATATTTAACCATGGAAATAGGCAATTATTGGGATAGAATTACTGTACTTTAATTATTATATTGTTATTATAGCTATTTTGATTGTTTGTTTATTGCCTTATTGAATGATAATTGCTTACTGTATGTTTTTATTATTGTAATTATGTTATGGTTGTATTTTAACTGTTTTTGACTATTGGAATGCACTCTAGTATAGAGCACAACAATAACAATAACAATAAAATAACAATTATTATTATTATTATTATTATTATTATTACTATTATTATTATTATTACTATTATTATTATTATTATTATTATTATTAAAGGTGCCATACAATTAATACAGTTACTTGAAAGTAAGGGAAAAGAGTAATGGATGGGAAGAGGATGTATTATGATGTATTTTGCTAAATTACTTTTCAAAGTTGTGATGTTCTGTACTCTAGACTGTTAAGCATCTTTACATGTGATTTTTCTATAGAACAGTTTTTGAGAAATGTAGTAGTAGAAACTTTATATGAGAAAGCAGCTACACAGCAAATCATAAAGGGATCAGCAGAGGTGGAACCAGAGGAAGGAAGGAAAGAAAGGTAGGCTGAGGGCTGGAATGTGACTTGCATAGTATCCAGTATGAATGGTGAACTCCCAAAACAACCCATAGCCCCTGTGTGAACATTGATTGTGGTTTCAAATGTAATGTGGGCTGAGAATCAAATTGTAGTGAAGGAATTTGAATGATATGGCTTTTCAGTGTAGTCACACTCTCAGGCAGGCATCTCTTGTTGTCTTGCAGCAATCCTAACAGACTAAATGACATGGGGAGAGAGAAAGCTGATTTATTATTAGACTGCCTGCAAAACCAGCTCCATGAACAAGTCAAGGAAGATAAGGGGGAAATAGAAGACTATCACCCAGCAGCTATTCCATCAGGATGAAAAATCTTGTGACATTAAGAATGTGTGCCTCAGTTTTCTTGTTTTCTTCTCCCCGCCCCATCCCCTCATTTCCTTTTGCTTTGGTTTTATATTTTGTCAATTTATATGCCTGGTGGCAGAGACTGTCTTGTCTTTTTATTGATATGTTAAGTGGCCCTGAGAGTTTTTCCACCTATATGTCCAGCAGGGCATAATTGCCACAAGTTAATAGCAGCTCTCCTATCTATGCAAGCACACATAAACGTTATTCAGGTTCCTGCAGATGCAGACAAGATGGTTGCTTGCATGGCCACAGAATCTGTTAAACTGGAAAATAAGGTGACTGTTGTCTGAGAGGACAATGGCCTCCTAGTTCTCCTCATTGCTCTTGCAGACAGGACCCTGGACCTCTGTAGGCTCATTCTTGGTTGCCATGACAAAATCCTCAGCAGTCAGCTTCAGTCAGATCCGGGTGCAATGTCTCACCATGACCTCTTTCACCATGCCATGACAAGTTGTGAAACAATCCCAGCACCATATATGAGGGACAAAAGCCAAGACTTCAAACAACTTCAAAGGAATGCTCATCTTTGTACCTGTCTATATGTGTTTAGTTACATAAATCTGAGGCCAGACGAAATGACTGCTGCAGGAGAAGCATTCCTCTAGGCCATGTATGGGGCAAGAGCTGGGAAAATCTACATGAGAAGAGGTACCACACACACAAAAACAGCATAGTTAGTCAACCATTGCATCCAAAATGTGACCTCACAACACTATCCCCTATGCCCACTGCTGAAAGGCAGCACAGGTCAAATTTTTAAAACAGGTCCAGCAACATTTAGCTTTAAGGTGTCACAAGACTCTTTGTTGTAGATAAATAATCAATGGAATAGAAGAATGTTAATTCACACACTGCATCCCCCATTCTTATCCACAGGAAACTAAAATCAAGATACTTCCCTTAAGATCAAGTGGCCAATGCATAGCAGAACTTTGCAAGTGCACACTATTTAAAAAGCATTTGCTAGTCACTTAGGATTAGTAAGGGAATCTGAGGCTTCAATATGTAAGAACTGACTAGCAATAAACTTGAAGTTGAAATGGTGGCTCAGAATTATAACCAGTAAAAGTCACACATTGTTTTCTGGCTCAGCTGCAACAGAATGGAAACGAAGCCCAAGAAAATGCTTTAGGATCAAAGCCTAATTTTCAGAAATGTCCAGTTGGAGGGTAAATGATGTTCCAAGCAGCTGGAAGAAACAAAGAATCCTGGCTTTGTTCCCATCCCTTTTTAAAAGAGGGTTAAAAAAAAAACATGCAACCTTGCACAGCTCCTAAACTTTACATATGGAATATGATTATTGAGGGGCATGCAAACTTGCTGTAACAGTTTAATAGTCATTATAGTTAGAGTGGACCTATATGTCCAGATGCACTTTACCTATGAAAAACAAGTGAGGAAAACAAATGTTATGCAAATGCTGCTGCTCTCATGCTCTGCTTCTAAACTGTGCCACTGATGGCCTGGAAGAGGGTTGGAATGAAGTTATCTACAGTCACAAAGTGGCTACTAGGCTCCACTTATGCCACATCTTCTTTTTCCACATTTGCTGCAACAACACTGATTTTACAGAAAGCAGAACAATGAGGCTCAAAAACAAGGGACCTGTCCAAGGACTCAAAATGGGAAAACTCAAAATGTTGGAGCTCCAAATTAAAAGTCCCTGTCACTTAATTGATTCCCCAACTCCTATCCTTTTTTCATTTCCCTCCAAATAAAGCACATCCAAATGTTTTTCTCATATCTTGCCTAACCAAAGCTCATGGAACACCTGCTCCAGTTGCAGAGGCAGAACTATCGCCAATGGCCACCCCATTTGAATCTCCATGGTTCCACCAGTCAGCTGGCCAGTCCGCCACTTCCTCTCCTTCCTACTTGCTATCTGCGGTGCTCTCCATACCTCCATTAGAGAAGACAGGGACAATCCTTGCAAATGGTAATAGAGACTCCCAAGAAGACAGGGATGGAAATTCTTCATCTTCTAAACTCATAAATATATCACACCAATTTAATTGAAAAGTCATCTGTGCACAGATAATAGAGGACAGGTTTCCATTACTGACCAAATTAATTACTGTATCTGATGAATGTAATGAAAGTAAGGGGGCATTCTACAAAGAATCATCTCTCTCTCTCTCTCTCTCTCACACACACACACACACACACACACACACACACACACACACACACACACACACACAGAGCAAATTATCCTTTAAAAATTATGCTGATGATTGCTGAAAGAACATGCTTATCTATCTGGCAAGTGCAGAGTATAACTTGGCCAACTCTAGAAAAGAAGGACACCCCCCATAGCTAGCTAGCTAGCTAGCTAGATTAGATAGATAGATAGATAGATAGATAGATAGATAGATAGATAGATAGATAGATAGATAGATAGATAGATAGATAGATAGATAGATAGATAATGAATAAAGTCACCAACTACCAAGGACTCAGGTATACACTGGACATTTGTTATGAAGTCCACATTTCTTGGTGACTTTACCGCATGCTGGCATTCATCAATTTGGTTATTCTGGGACTAACTTTAGAAGGTATTTTTATGGACTGAATGTAGACTTTTCAGTCCAGGGCTTCTGTCCAGTGTTGGTCCAGCATCCAAATGCCTACTTTGTTAGCCTGAAAATGCAATGAGTTGAATATATATATATATTAAAAACATACCCCCCAAAAGTCCCTTGCCTGATTGTTACCAATCTGCAACATGTTTTTATCTAGGTTTTCTCAGCTACTTCCTCAGTTCCATACATTACCAAGGTTTTATTTTTGATATTGAAATGATGCTGTATCCTGTAGAAATAGTGGTGGTACCAACAGAAGATGTTTGCTCCCTCCTTTTAAATACATGCAGGAGTCAATGAGATTTAACCCATAGGATGAGAAAGCCACAGCTTACTTGAGCAGATAACTAAATGACTGTATGGATCAAGGGTTATCAGGAAACTGCTGCTTTTCACCCTTTCCTTCTGAAATACTAAGCTTTCGTATACAGTATTTCTTCCTCTTTTACTAAATAATCTAGTGCTGGCAGTTCCTAACATAAAGTGTTACAAGCAATTCTGTCCTCTAAAAGGCACCAAAATCTTCAATTGTTTCTAGACTGACCAGCACTAGAAGTTCATTTATTGTGCCCTGTAAAAAGAAAAGCTCTGTCTTCAATGTGCCCTTCCCTAATGGGGGAAAAATAAATAACTGACATTGTAGAAAGTATAATCATTGCATGAACCCTGGCACAACCACTTAATGTTCTTATCAAAAATTTGCCCTCTTCCTTTAATCCAAGTTTACTTAGTGCTTTTCAGCTTTGTTTACATGCCTTTCTATCTCTCTTATCCTCTTTCCACTTCCTGTTTCTAGCTGCCCAAATTGTTTCAACTATCTGCATTTGTTATGGCAGCTACCTGCTGACCTTTGTACCTTTCTGAGACAGTGCCTGATTGCCAAGGTTAAGCTTCAATGTAAGCCTCTTTCTAACTGCTATCTACCACTCTAGACCTTTCCAGCGCTTTTCCATTGGTTCAAAAACTATCTACTTATATAATATTTTCATTTGAATAAAAAAAGTAGGGAGAAAATCAGTTCCAGAAAATTATCATAGTTCTCATTTCATTCATACTTTCTATTCCATGTCTCTGTTACAAGCACTGTGACATCAAACATGACTGTAACTTCACTCAAATGTCTATAGATACCTGACAAAACGTCTAACTTGCCACTGTTTTCTGGTTGTGCTGCAACTTTTCTTTGCAATATATCATGAGGAAATATTAATAACTGCTGACATTACACAAAGTTGATGGAAATAATCTATGTGGAAAGTTTTCACTACTTGTAATGTAACATAAAAATTAAGTTTAATGCTACTTAATTTAAGCTACAAAGCTTCTGAAACGGAATTAGTGTAAGAGACTAATTCCGTCTCTTACACATTAAATATTATTTAATGTGGAACCCACCTAACATGTTGCACAGATACTTCAGCAGTGGCTCAGGGATGAACTTCGGTCAGGAAGGTTATGGCCCTGCTCTCCATCAGACATACGATATGGTTACTCACCGTAACTATAGTTCTTCGAGTGGTGATCCATTTATCCATACAAATGGGGTTTGTGCCTACATGAATGCTTTGCGGAAAGTTCCTGAACCTCAGCAAAAGCGTATTTGCCTATATCGTGCATGCGAGGCCCTGCTCTCCTCAGTCCCAGTTGTCCACTGCAAGACAGAGGGGAGGTGGGTGGATTGTGTGGATACATGGATCACCACTCGAAGAACCATAAGTATGGTGAGTAACCATATATTCTTCGTGGTATCCATGTATGCACACAAATGGGGTGACTGGCAAGCTAAAGTTTGGAGGTGAGAGTTAAGCCAAAACAGGGGATAGAACAGCCCAGCCAAAGGAAACATCTTTCTGAGCTCTAATCTGCAACGAGTGACAAATGTCAGAGGTCGTGACCATGTAGCCACTCGGCATATGTCTTGTAGGTCTATGCCATGTAGGAATGCAGCAGGCGCGGAAACTCCCCAGGTGGAGAGACTACAGAGAGTTCTAGGCATGGCTTGTTGGCCAGCTGGTAAGTGAGGGAAATGGCCAAAGTATCCATTTGGAAAAACTCTGGAAGGAGACTGAATGTCCCTTTTTTTTGGGACCCTGGTAGCAGACAAAAAGCCTGTTTGTTTGCCTGAAGTCTTTTGTTCTGTCCAGGTAGTACACCAAGGCCCTCCTAACATGCAGAGAGTGAAGCGAGCGTTTGAGGTCTTTCTGCGGTGAAGGATAAAAGTTAGGAAGAATCTGAAGTTGCGACATGTGAAAATGGGAGGCCACCTTGAGCAGAAAGGTTATATCTGTATGAAGGGTGGCCTAGTCACAGGAGAAAACCAGGTATGGAGAGTCACAGTGGAGGGCTGTCAGTTCTGCTGCTCACCGAGCAGACATGAGAGCTACCAGAAGGGCTGTCTTAAAGGTCAGGAGACGGATGCCTGTCATCGCTAGTGGCTTGAAAGGGTGTCTGGTGAGCTGAGACAAAAGCTGTGAGAGAGGCCAAGGGTCTTGTGGGGGCCGCACATCAGGGTAGGCATTTTTTAAAGACCCTTCAGAAACCTCTTAACTGGTGTGTAAAGAAGCAGGAGGAAGACAGACTGGCCGGTTGGTGTGCTACAATAGCTGCAAGATAGACCTTTATAGAGGAGATGGAAAGGCCCTGTTGCTTGAGGTACGAGATGGTAGATGGTGAAGAGAGAGTCCGGCAGATCACGTGAAGATGTGTAAAGTTGGAAATTTTTCCACTTGTAGCTGCAGAAGTGAGTTGTGGATGGACGCCAGGCTGTCTCAGAATGTTAGTGAGGAGGGAATATCCTCCAGGCGGTGAACTTCAGGTAAGGAGAGCAGAGCCGCACTTGCATGGTATAGGCAAATATGCTTTTGCGGCTCTGGAACTTTCCGAACCGGTGTTCACACAGGCACAAACCCCATTTGTATGGATACAAGGACACCACAAAGAAGAAAGTAAGTTAGAAACTCTTTTTTGGAATGGTCGGAGTAGGACTAGCTTTTGGTGAACTCTGCAGATTTCTCCATATTAACCTGACAGCTTTAACTCCATACATGGCCATAGAGCGATTATTCTATTCAGAATCTTATATCACCACTACAAAGACACTGACCTGGAAAAAGAACAGAAAAGGACAAAGAAAATAAGTGCTAAAGATGCACTGGGCTTAATGTGTTGCTAAAAATATATCAGCTGTACTCTAATGAGATTTATGGCAGGAGATATGGCAGAAAACAAGTTTTAGAAAACCAAGAGAAGCAGGAAAGATGCTGATAGTGATAGCAATACCAAAACTAAATCTTGTAAGATCTGATGTTCCTTTGCCTGTGGACTGAGCGAGGAAGCATGCTGAGTCCCCAGGTCAGTACTAAGCTCCTTTTACTAATCTTTGTAGTAGATCTGTAAAGGTATTGGTAGGTAGTCGATCATTAAATTCAAGGGGCATTTGCAGTTGCATCCAGAAATCCACTGTGTTCTTCAAAGAATGACTGAAGTAGTGTGAAGATCTCATCTTGTTATGAACAAAGGAAAGAACATTACCCCAGGACGTAGCAAGACATGGCCATAAATTATGGACTACTTCTTTAGCCCAGCCTAAAAATGACTGAGGATTGTGGCCTCAGTCTCGTTGAAGCAACAAAAGAAGTGGTAAACGTCTATCTGTGTTTTCATTTGATGAGATATAATCACTCTTGACTTTTCAGATTTCATAATGCATGATTCTAAATGCTTCTGGTATACAGGAAGTAATGGATGCCAAGAGCAATTGGCAAGAGAGTTATACGGCTTCAAAGCATAACATGCAAACAGATAATGTAAAGATTTTCTATTCTGCACTTCAGGTTTGGTTACATCGAGAGATTCATGAAGGGAGGTACCTGATTATCTGGAGGAGGGGTGAGAAATTGAGAAAAAAGCACAAAGCTGAGCGGGGGGGGGGGGAGAATATAAGGAAATTGAATCTAACTGTCTTTCCTACTGCAATAATAAATAAGACTGAAAGTATGTTAGTTGTGCTATAGAGGATTACCACTTTTTAATATTTTTTCTACCAGCTTCGCTATCCTGGAACACAGGAGTGGTAAGGACCTAGTAGTGAGAGGGTTTAGAACTTGTGGGAAGGAATATGTAATGGAAGAAATAGAGATAAACACAAACAACAAATGAATGTTACATTCCTAAAAGATGAAATGAGTATTCCTATATTTTTATGTTTGTCCCCTAAATCACTAAGTATAAAAATGTGTCCCTGGAGACCAAGGCCAGGATCATCCATACTCAATATCACTATGCATGGGTGTGAAAGCTGGACAGTAAAGAAAGCTGACAGGAAAAAAATGGATCTGTTTGAAATTTGGTGCTGGAGGAGCTTTGCAGACTGCCAGAAAGACAAAAAAGTGGATCAGAGAACAAATCAAGCCTGAACTATCCCTGGAGGTAAAAATTATGAAACTGAGGCTGTCCTACTTTGGGCACATCACGAGGAAGCGGGATTCTTTAGAAAATATAATAATGCTGGGGAAGACGGAAGGAAGCAGGAAAAGAGGAATAACAAGTATGAAAGGGACTGACACCCTAAAGGAAATCACAGCTTTGAGTTTATAAGGGCTGAGCAGGACTGTTGAAGACAGGACATTTTGGAGATTGCTCATTCATATAGTCAACGTAAGTCAGAGGCAACTTGATGGCATGTAACACCGCCACCAGCAATATCTTTAAATGGAAGTGTGTCAAAAACGTTTAACTACGGTAGCAGCAGTTCCCTGCTAAAAGAAAATGCCATGCATAAGCCTGAAGTGGAGCAGACCACTGGGCACGGGAGAAATAATACCAACAAGCCCCACAGCCCCACCTCCCATCTCACTGACATGCCTTCATCCCCTGAACAGTGGCAGCCAGTCTGCCATGCTGTCACACATGGAGGAGGCCTACTCAATTTACACCAATGAACTTATGCTGCATTTCTTTAGTTCTTTATTTAATTTATTTAATTTAAATACTTATGTACCGCTCAACTTTGTGGTAAGCACTACTCTGGGCGGTTAATAAGAAAGGTAAATAAGAAATCCTAGTCAGCATTCTTCAGACTTCATAGAGCTAAAGCGTTGTCTGGGCAGTTTACAATTTAATAATGCTGGCTACACATTGCGCCCCCCCCCCCCCCCCGGCAGAGATCTGGGTATTCATTCATTTACTGACCTCAGAAGGATGGAAGGCTGAGTCAGCCTTGAGCCAGCTACCTGAACCCACTGGGATCGAAATAACGTGAGCAAAGGCTTGACTCTAGTATGGCCTTAAGCAGCCCCTGGAGCTGAAAAATGCCCTTCAGACTGCCACATAAACGTAATTTTTTAAAAATGAATTTTCCCCCTTGTGCCCTCTAGACAGTGCAGGAGACAACACTCGTGCCCCACCAGCACCTTTGGAGTCCCGTCCCCCCCCCCCATATATTTAAATTGCCACTAGACAGTATGAAGGTGAGTTTTCAGCAAAAAAGCTTCTTAAAAATAAAAATCTTTTGGATGGTAGTTTGGGCATGGGAATAGATGGAGCCCTCCAACGTCCAGAGGTGGACCTGGGTAGCTTTTGGACCTTAGGAGGTTGTCCACCCCTGCACTAAATGACCAAAGAACTGGGCATTTTATGACTAGATTAGGATGGACAATTCTATTTCCATCTTCATGTCCATTTAGCTTTAAGGGAAAAAAACAGAATTTTTAGAAAAGCAACTTATTTTCATTGATTCAAATAGCAGTGTTCTTTGTAATTTATAATAAAATATGTCATTTTTCGGAGATCCATGTTTTCAAAACCATTAAATCTAGGCTTCTGAAAATTGGCATAAACATACTTGACAGTAATTTTGTTCTCCGTACGTGGTAATATAGATTAATTTGAACATGCCACTTTGTTTCAAGCCTGCACTATAATCTTCAATCACTAATCATCACAAAACTTTGTAGTCAGTGCAGTTTGAACTTGGCTGGGGCTGTTGAGGAGGAGGGGAGTACTTAGAGGGATAGAGTTAAACAGCTGCTACCTTTGCTAGAACACAACCTCCACATGAACACAGCATGGCCGAATCCTCTGGAGGTACATCATGGGAGAAATTGTATGTAAGGATGCCAGTGGCTGCAGCTTCACCCAGAGAAGGCAGGCGGAAGACCTCCAGCGTGAAAAACGGCGTAACGGCGTTGTTTGAGAAGTTTGATGTATTAAACAATGGGCTACTCCAACCCTCGCGAAACCAAGTATTTCACCAGTAAACAATAAATGGAGCCTGCTCATGGATGGATAACACTATTGTGCCTCAAAATCCTTTGAATAGTAAGAGTCACTTTACCCATTTTTTCATCTCTAGGGGTTTGATCAGCAATTCATTTATTGATGACTTAGCAAAATAAGCAAATAAATATATAAAAACAAATCAAATCTTGCCTGTAACCAATATATTCAAGATATATTCTATGCTACACTGTGCCTCACTGTGCTCTTGATTATCAAAATACCCTCAGCAGTGGCATGCTATGGGGTATAGGTGAGTGCGGTGTAATCAAGAAAATTAGGAAAATTTGATGCTGCTTGTGCCTTTCCACTCACACAGTACATTGCTGGATCCAAGTCAAAACATCTCACTGAAATTCAATGGCCAGAATCCAACTGGAAAAGTGCACACCAAGTCATACAACTGGTATGCAGCATCAAATGCCTATATCAACTTCTTAATTTGCAGCAATTCACAGCTGAGCTTCACGCTGATGGAGTTATGCTGGCAGGCATAACTAATAGGATTCTTGCCAATATCTATTATCTAAACTTTTGAATCTATAGCAAGCATATCCATTATAGCATTATGATATCAATAATTGCGTGACGTATTTTATCCATAACACACAATCAAGTTTTCTTTAAGAAGAGCACATGGCAAAGGTTGTCTGTGATTAGCAACCAACCATGCATCATGGTTGTTTTAGAACAAATTTAGTTAACTGGCACAGATACAAAAAAGTTGGGCTGAACATTGTAGACATCCAACAGTCATAAAAAATCAACTTGAGCAAGTTGAAATAATAAACATTTAACTGGCAAACTCAATGTGCCATTGAATCATAGTTCTCTTGCAATTATCACTTCTGTTTTCATTTTGCACTTTGGAATAAAATGGAATGGTTACTTTTTAAAATAGATTTCCTCTGTTTCTTGACAAATCTACCATTTACACATTTTCATTTCATTGGACTTCCCTTTATTTCAAAAGTGATATGAAAGATTTGCCTTTACTCTCCCAATAATATTAGAGTTCGCTGATTTTTTGTTTGGGGTGCAGTCTTTGTTCCTGAATACTCTTTGCAGAGTTTGTTGATTGTTCTAGATGGGCAACTCTTTTATGCCTTTTCAGATAAGGCAGTTTTAAACCTGTGTTTTGGCACAGCAATAGACTAGATGAGAGCCAATGAAGTCTCAATCTAGAGGCACTTGTGGGTGGTTCATCTGTTGGGTTAAGTTGCATTTGGCTCGTTCTGGTGAAGGCTGCATCTCTCCTAAAGCAGGGCTGGACAACCTGTACGCCTCCCTATATAGGTGGACTGAGGTTCCCATTGTACGTCATCATCATTTATGCTGTCTAGGGCTCATGGGAATATATGGAAGGTCACAAGTTGCTCATACCTTACCCTAAGGGTTAAGGATTATACTCATTAGAAGCACAGGTGGCTTGAGTGGTTCTGAAAATCTTTGATCAGCTTAGGCTGATATACCAGTTACAATCACATCAAGACATTAACAGTGTTGTAAGGACAAGTTGCTTAACTATAACTGTAGTTCTTCGAGTGGTCATCCATGAATTCACACATGTGCGTTGTTTCTGTGCCTGTGCAAAACTCCTCGGAATATTCTATGGCTTAAACGGATATCTGTTAGAGTAATCTCCCTACTGTACATGTCCACGCATCCCAGAGCCATCCATCAGTTCTGCTAGTCTGCCACTGTATATGGAACACTCAAGTAGCATGGCAGACTGAGGGGAGAATGGGTGAATTGTATGAATTCACACATGGCCATTTGAAGTCCATGAATCACACATATGGGTGAGTAGCAAGATCACTTACCAGTTGGTGGGATGTCACGCCAACACAGAAGAAATCCCTGCTCTGCTGAGTGCTTCCATCAAGCTTAGCCCTGACATTCAACCTATAATGCTTGATGAACATTGAGGGGTTAGACCATGTTGCCACTTTACAAATGTCAGTTACCTGGACTCCTTCAGCTGTGGGTGTTTGAAAAGGAAAGTGGTATCCTCATAGTAAATTCTGTCAAGACTCTTAACCCTTCTGGAAGTAGGTTGTGAAGTAGAATGCTCATTCCATGTCTCTTTGGCAAGATCAAAGAGAGATGGTAGCATGGAGATGTGAACTGGAGTGAAAGCATCCTTATTTATTTGTTGAGGTCTGGGTGGAGACAATATTGGAGAGATTTTGCCAGCCTCATAATCAAATACATGTAAGAGTGGAGATTTTCAGAAGGTAAAGGGAGGTGGACATCACCCATGTAAGACTTCACGGTGCCCATTAGAGCAGACAAGAGGTCCTCCAATGACTCAGTGTGAGAGGCAGACATAGTGTATCGAGAGCCTTCACTGCAGATGGGTTATTTTTCAATAGGACGTCTGGAGGCAGTGGGTTGTTGACAGGATTCAGAAGAATACATAGTAAGGATATTTTTGCCAGAACTTTTATCAGGCTCTTTCATTTGCACTGGCTTAACAGAAGCACCCAAAAGGAGGATTAGCAGTAGTCTTCCATATAGCACTTCAGCATCAAGGGCCACTGTCATGGTTGGATCCTGAAAAGGAAGAGAAAGGCAAGGTACTAGGTGTTTTTTCTATTTGTCTATGTCCAGAATTTGGCACCAGCAGCAAGGACTGATGTTGAGATGATGTCAGTGTTGAACACCCGTGTCCAGTTCACTTAGATGACAAAGGGGAGGCTTCAGTATGGTGACGATGGGGCTTGGGAGAAGCCATTGAATCAGAATGCTGTTCTTTGGCTGGATTAGAGACTCTCAATTTCAATTTTGTGGCTCTCAATTCCTAAGCTGTCTGTGATGTTTCAGGTGGTAATTCATGCCCAGTATCTTTGTTGGTTCTGATAATAAGACTCAGCACCAGTGAAGGCGATGAATGAGCCAGGAATGTTGAAACCAACTGACTGTGGTCCTGGGTAGCTGGAGGGTCTGCCAAAATCGATGGTAAGTTCTCAGTGGAGAGTCTTGGCAGTTGTGGTGCTTCACACCATTGAGAGTTGATTAGCTTGAGTAGCTGGAATAGGTTCAGAGTAAGCAGGATCCATCACAGAATATTTGGGAGCTGCTTCCAAAGTAGGCAACAGTGGTGCTATAGGTGAGTCTCACGGGACTGATCCCACTGCTTAAAGAGATTTCTCCCAAAGGTGAAATTTCAAACAAAATTGCCAATTACTAATGGCTATTCTAGTAAATTTTGGCAATGTTGACACAATTGCATCTGGTGCCCCTCAACAAGACAGTAGGGGCACTTTGAGTGCCCATTGGTAAGGGGGAAATCTTATTTCCACGTAAAATGCACTTTCTGAATGGGCCATCAACAATTCAGAGAATATTATAATCAAGACAAAAAAAGAAGCTTTAGTAAGAACGGAGAAGGCGAGAAGATGGGGGAATGATGATAACAATGACAAAAATGGAAGGCCTTGGCAGAGACAGAGAAGGAAAGAAAAAATGTAAAGGGAGGTAACTCATGAACATGAATTGAGGACAATAAATGATGAGAGTGATGAAAAGGTTTTTTTGTGGGGAAGGGAAGGAAAAATAAGCTCTAGCAAGGTTCCTCAGAAACTTCCTCAGAGGCACCTTGAAGGAGCTGAGGGATGGCTCTGGGACGCACAAATATGTGCAGGGGGGGCTGCTCTAATGGATCTCTGTTTAAATTCTAGAATGTTCTGAGGAATTTCAAGCAGACACAGAAATGACTAACATTTGTGATTCACAGAGATACGAAGAATAGTTATTTAGATGTTGGTAACCTGTTTGGATTACACTGCCTTTGAAAATGGTCTAGTTAGTCCAAAAAAGAGACCAGGTAAACTGCCAACTGGAACTGGTCAATATGATCACTGACAATCTGTGACCAGTTCCTATTTTGATTGGGATTTTAACTTTGAAATGGTTTTTCCCCCCTCTTGGGAGGCACAATGGGGAATCAAATTCCTGACCTCTGGCTTTACTACTGATTTTATTTTTGTTTACTATGTGCTGTTTTAATTAATAGTTTAATTGGCTGGGATCCTATTGAGATTTTATTACAGAGTAAGTGAAATAGTGCAAACTGCAGTGGCAAATTGCAGCTAAGTAACAAGCTGTCAATTGTGTGCCTTACCATGTGACCAGAATGCAAGCAGTACCTTGTTAAGAAGCTGAAATTTGCCGCTGTAACCATGTGATTTTACTTACTACAAAGTAAAATCTCAAAAGGATGGTGGCTGTTGTTTACATTTTGAATCTTCCATTTATTATCTAAATAACAATATACTGCAGTGACCAAAAGTGAAATTAAATTGTTAAAAAAAACTGTTCTGAAACTATATTTGAACTTTATATCAAATCAAAAGCTGAAACTTCTTGATTCAGCTGCTTTCAGTCCCAGCCCTTAGGATTATTTGCCACCCATTATTTCACTTGACCTTGAACCTAGATGTTCTTTTTCCTCACAAAAATGTTTCCTTGGATATGTCTTTATTGAAGATGTGACTGCCAGTCAGAACATATGATACTAAGCTGGATATAAGACAGTTCCTATGTTCGTAATTTGTTCAACTTCTCTTCTCCTTTTCACTGGATGAAAGCTCAGAATGAGAAAGGGAAAGGTGTCCTTTGGGGGGAAAAACATTTAAGGATACCACATTGTTACAAACCTTCTAGGTGAGGTCTGTGATGCAAGTTTCCTGCAGCCACTGAAATGTCTTGCTTATTTTGCCAATGAATTTTTTTTTAATGGAATTAAGATAGAATACTACCAGATATAAAAAATAAATGCAATTGAAATGGATACTGTGGCTGCTAATAATTCAGAGCTTTAAAAAGAGCAACTTGTGTTTTAACTTTAAATGTCCTAATAAACCCTGAACATTTTCTCTTTAGCAGTTAACATGCAAGTTTTGCTTAATGAATTCAAGTTGAAGCAATGGTCTAGAAAAAGCCTATGTTCCCTCCCACCCTGATGCTATTAAGAGTCCTACTCCCATGGCTCATAGGAGTTGCAGTCCAACAACATCTGGAGGACCAACGGCTTGCTTTTCAGCAAAGTAGGTGTACAAACAATGCCGTACTAGCCAATGCCTTAGAAAGTTAAGAAACAGCAATGTTATGATGCATTAGAAATGGACATCATATGAAGCAGTTTTGAGAATAGCTCCAGTAACACTGTTAGCAATGGTTACATTTTTTAAAAAAAGTTGACTGTCTCTCATAAGTGTAACAGAATTTTAAGAATGTTTTCTCTCTTTGATACACAAGCACATGTAAACACACATGGTGAAAGTTCATGTTCTGTGTGCAGTCAAGATTCAATGTTAGCAAAGGTTTATTTGTAGAGGAAATGACATATTCAACATATCAAACTACTCCTGTGTAGGAAAGCATAGATTGTTCTTTCTTGCAAAGTAGGACCAATTGGCATGACTGAAAGAACTGGAGGAAAACAAGTACTTGAAAAAGGAGGTTACCTACCTGTAACCATAGTTCTTCGAGTGGTCCTCTGTGAATTCACACAAATGGGTTGTTCTGCGCCTGCGCTGAACGTCTCGGAAGATTCTAGAGCTTAAAGACACATGATTAGTGGGACGTTTCCCTGTGGAGCGCATGCTCCGCCCATCCTAGATTCCCCTCAGTTCCTGATAATTGTCCGCCGGGTAAAAGAGTTATTTAAGGAAAAAAACCTGTGACGGACAGAGGGGAGGATGGGTGGGATGTGTGAATTCACAGAGGACCACTCGAAGAACTATGGTTACAGGTAGGTAACCTCCTTTTCTTCTTCGTGGCCTCTGTGAATGCACACAAATGGGTGACTAGCAAGATTCACTTACCGGATGGTGGGACATCACGGTAGGAAGGATGCCAAGACAGCTCTGCCAAACCCAGCGTCACTCCGTGCTCTGACATCTAGACGGTAGTGTCTGACAAAGGTCGATGGGGTAGACCATGTTGCAGCACGGCAGATGTGAGGTATCTCAATCCCACGCTGGAAGGCAGTAGATGTTGACAGCGCTCTAGTAGAATGTGCAGTTAGATGATCAGGAGGTGGTTTACCTGATAACTCATAGGCCAAGGAGATGGTCTGGACAATCCATCTGGAGATAGATTGTGGGGAGGCTGGTGCTTCCTTGTGAGGGCCATGGAAGCATAGAAAAAGTCTGTTGATTTTCCTGAAAGCTTTGGTCCTGTCGCTATAGAAGGCAAGAGAGCGTCTTACGTCTAGCAAATGGAGCATGCGCTCTAGAGGTGTTGATTGTGGTGGAAAGAATGATGGTAAGATTATTGGTTGATTTAGATGGAAATCGGATACAATCTTGGGCAAAAAGGAGACATCAAAGTACAATGTGACTTTATCTGGATGGAATTGGATGAAGGGTGGATCAGAGCGGAGGGAAGCAAGTTCGCTGGCTCTTTTGGCGGATGTTATCGCCACTAGGAAGGATGGCTTCAAAGACAGTAGTTTAAGATTTGAAGAAGCCATCGGTTCAAAAGGTGGACGCATGAGAGCACTAAGGACAAGTTGCAGTGACCATTGAGGAATGACACGTTGATGTGGTGGACGAATATTATTAAGTCCTTTAAGAAACTTTTTTACTGTCGGGTGAGACACAAGTTTTGCTGATTTGGAGTTAGCCGGCTGATGGGCAACGATAGCAGAAATATAGACCTTTAAGGTGGAATAAGATAGTCCAAAGTTAAATAGGTGAAGTAGAAAGGTAAGTAGCATCTTCAGAGAAACAGGTATTACAGGTAAATTATTTGCTTCAGCAAAGGTGAGGAATGCTTTCCATTTATTCTCGTATAGGAGTTGGGTCGAAGGCTTCCGAGCTCGATCGAGGACGTGCTTCAAGGCGGGGGTATCCTCCAAGCTGTCAGATTCAGCGATGGAATGTCTGGATGGTAGACCATCCCACCGTCCTGTGTCAGAAGGTCGGGAAGCAGAGGGAGTCGGAACGAGTCTGTCGACATCGACCTGAGGTGAGTGAACCACAGTTGTCTCGGCCACCAGGGAGCTATAAGGATCGCATTCGAGTGGAAGTGTCGAATTCGGATGATCGTCCTTTGAATGAGTGGCATTGGTGGGAAGAGGTTGAGTAATCCCTTGCTCCATTGTATCATGAACGCGTCCCCGATGGAATTCTCGTCTGCCCCGGCTCGGGAGCAATAGACGCGGCACTTGGCATTCGCTCTTGAAGAAAAGACATCGACATACAAAGACATACCCCACCAACGGCAAAGACGATCGAAGATGGAATCATTCAGAGACCTCTCGTGTGTTCTCGATGTCAGATGGCTGAGGTGATCTGCGATGTAGTTGTCGTCTATGGAAATGTGTACTGCTATCGGGAAGATGTGATGCTGGCAACACCATTCCCATAGCTTGATAGCGAGGTATAGGAGGGACAAAGAATGGGTGCCTCCTTGCTTGTTCACATAGTATAGCGCCATGGTATTGTCTGTGGCGAGCTGTACTACGTGACCCTTGATGATTGGGAGGAAAGCGCGGAAAGCTCTGATAATCGCTAGAAACTCGAGATGATTGATATGTAGTAGTTTTTCTTGATTTGTCCATAGGCCGTGAGTCTTGTAGTGAAGGCAGTGTGCTCCCCAGCCGAACGGGCTGGCATCGGTGGTAACTTGCACCATCGGTTGGAAGAGCAGAAAGGGTCGTCCTACGAGTAGGTTCGACAGAGATGTCCACCAGGTGAGTTGTCGAGCTAATTCTGGTGTTACTGTCAGCCTCATGGATGGATGGTCTGTCATCGGATTGAATAGTGACAGGTACCACGACTGGAGCGATCTCATTTTGAGTCGAGCATGTTGAATCACTGAGGTTGTAGATGCCATGAGCCCGAGAAGATGTTGGATGTGATGGGCCGGTATGGAAGCTCGAGGTCGGAAGGGTTGAATGGCGTTCCTTAATTTTATGATACTTTCTTGTGGGAGGAACGCTCTGGCTTGCAAGGAGTCGAAAAGGGCTCCGATGTAAGTAACCCTTTGGGCCGGTTCGAGGTGCGATTTTGTAAAGTTCACTCTGAGTCCAAGACCTTGAAGTGTGTCGAGTGTGATGGTGGTGGCTCTGATGGTGTTGTGATAGGATGCTGCGACTATGAACCAGTCATCTATATAGGGAAAGATGTTTATGCCCTGAAGCCGAAGATGTGCTACGACTGGTGCCATGCACTTCGTGAAGGTCCTCGGTGCCGTGGATAGACCGAATGGGAGAGAACAGAATTGATATGTGATGTCGTCGAGCCGGAACCGCAGAAATCTGTGATGACATGGGTGGATCGAAATGTGGAAATATGCATCCTGGAGGTCGATCACGACGAACCAGTCTCCCTGCGAAAGTAGAGGAATGATAGTGTCTAAAGTCAACATTCTGAATCGTCAAGGTCAAATGAATTTGTTGAGGTGTCTGAGATCGAGGATGGGACAGAGTCCTCCGTCTTTTTTGGGAACTGTGAAGTATCTTGAATAAAAACCATTATGCAGGTCAAATGAAGGGACTGAGATTATGGCACGTTTCTGAAGAAGCGAAGAGACTTCTTCTTGAAGAACTGTACAGTATGGGGTAGTTTTAACTTCTCCAATCGGTGGAAGGGATTGAAACTCTATAAAGTAACCGTATTTGATAATAAAGAGAACCCACTGATCATTAGTTATAGCTTGCCATGAATGAAAAAATGGGTTTACTCTAGTCTGAAATCGATGTCGAAAGTCGTGTATTGGTAGTTGAATATCATGGGTATTGCTTACCCTTTTTCTGAGAACGACAAAAGAGCTGACGTTGTGATTGCTGTTGGTTTCGAAAGGAGGCTGATACCGGGGGCGAGGGGCCTTGAAATGGCTTGTCTGTTGATTGAGGTTTGTACTGTCTGTAAGGTTGAAATCATTGATATGATTGATGTTGAAAGGGCTGTTAATAAAACTGCTGCTGTCGATATTGAGGATGTTGGTATTTGAATGGTTGCTGAGCAGAGTAGGATCGTGCTGTTTTTCTTATTTTGTGAAGATTCTCCATGACTTCGTCGGTTTTCTGATTGAAAAGACCAGTGCTATCCAACGGGAGATCTTCTATTCTGGATTTTGCATTGTTGGAGAGGCCAGTCGATCTGAGCTATGCATGCCGACGTAAAGCTATGGAAGTGGCTAATTATTTTGATGCCGCATCTGCTGTATGACGGGCCGCAATCCTTTGCTGCTTAGCTAGTGTCGTGGCCTCAGTATGGATGTTAACGGCCTCAGATTTGACAGATTCAGGAGCCGACTCCAGTATGGGGAGGATCTTGTTCCACAACTGGCGTTGGTAAGCTCCCATTGCCGCTGGGTAATTTGTGACTCTCAGAATGAATGATGTGAGGGAGTAAATTCGCCTGCCGAGTATGTCGAGCTTCCGGCCTTCTCTGTTGATTGGGGCAACTGAAGATTTGTTTCGCGCTCTAGACTGATTATATTCTACTATTATAGAATTGGGTGTAGGGTGATTTGTAAGGAAACCGGTGTCAGGTCCATGTGTTTTGTAGTGATTCTCAGTCCTTCTTGAGATCTGCAGAGAAGATGGAGGTTTATCCCACGATTCCTTAATCAGTTCTAACATGGCCGAGATGAAGGTGAGACTGAGTGGGGAAGTTTTTTCTTGATTAATGTCATCGAAAATCAAATCAGTCTTGGATGGTGGCGGTTCTTCGATGTCTAATTGAAGTGATTTGGCCATTCTTGAAATCAATTGAGAATAAGAGGTAAAGTCTACAGACAGGGATGGAGGGTGGTTTTCATTAACATCAGAAGTGGGTGTGGGAAGATTAGAAGGTGATTCCTGTGAAGATTCTGATTCTAATTCCTGGATGGAAGATGATGATGTAGATGGTGATAGGTCCCTGGGTCTTGGTAGTGAAGGTCTGGTAGATGGAGGTTGAAACTGAAGTGAAGGACGTGAGAGACATCTTTCTGGTTCGGCTGAGAGATGGGGATCCGTGTATGTAGTGGTGACTTAGACCGAAGATTGGTGTTTGGCGGATTGTTTTGACCGTTTGGAATGAGAGTGTTGGACTGTTGGGATCGAGCGCTTCAAGGTCGGTTTAGGTGGGACTGGAGCTGCAGGATAAGTGGGAATGGACTGCTGTGATCGGCGTCGATGCGGAGGTGGAGAAGGAGATGGTGATGGTGAATACCTGGACTGATAGGGCAGTGTGTATCTGACTCGTTTTGGTTCGTCATAGTAAAACTAATCCTGAGGTTCTTCCAGTAAGTAAGGATCGTAGTAATGGTATCTATCCCTCTGTTCATCGCGAGGATGATATCGTGGAGATTGGGGATAGTGGTAATAATCCTGGTATGGAGGCATGTACCGAGGAGGCGAAAGATGTTTGCGCTTCTCTCGGTGCTTCCTAGGTGAACGATGGGATGACTCCGAGCCCGACAGCTCTATTGCAATTGCCCGCCCTGATGAAGGGCTAGAATGGGCCGAGGCCTGGCTGGAGTGAACGTCAGCCATAGAAAGGCCGGTGTGAGGCGACAAACTACCAGTTGAAACTGGAGCTTGGGCCGATGGTAATTGCGGCTCTTCCCTCTCTGATGTGGATCCCGGAGCATCTCTGGAAGACTCCTCCATGATAGGAGATGTCAAAGTTGGTTGTGGAGGGTCGATGTGGGTAGACTTGACCCATTTTGCCCTTTTAGAAGTTGTTTTGTCTTTTTTCTTTCCAGATGACTCCGAGGCTCGAGCCGAAGTCTTTGACATCGATGCCGATTTCGGTTTCGACGTTGATTTAGTTTTGTCAGACTTCTCCTTAGGGCGCGGAGAAGGAGTCACAGAGCCGGGAGCAGGCTGAGATTGAATTTGCCGCTCTACCGGAGGATCTGGAGATTATGCGGTGTCCATCGAAGCCGAGGGAGGGTTAAGAGACTTCTCCCACAGGTAAGACCGAAGTCTCTGGAGCTGAAGTTTGAGGGCTGGCTTCGTCAGTCTCATGCACGCCGCACAAGAGTGGGTGGGATGTTGTTCACCCAGGCAAAATAAACAGCGGTCGTGTCCGTCTGTTAATGGTATTTTATTAGAGCACACAACGCACTGCTTAAAAGGGCCTGGAGAAGCCATAAAGAGTGGGGGAAAAGAGGGGGGAAATGGCTTGAGAGCTTGGGGGGGCAGGAAGCAAAAACGCGGCTAGTGAAAAATAGAACTCACAGGGGAACGTCGATTCGATGATTGGAAATAAAAAAGGTGAATTTGAAGTACTGATTGATTTAGAATCAAATAGAATCTCAAACTCACTGACAATCGCTCAATTCTTCCGGAGGACGTCTAAACGACACGGCGGAAAAAAGGAACTGAGGGGAATCTAGGATGGGCGGAGCATGCGCTCCACGGGGGAACGTCCCACTAATCATGTGTCTTTTAGCTCTAGAATCTTCCGAGACGTTCAGCGCAGGCACAGAACAACCCATCTGTGTGCATTCAGAGGCTGCGAAGAAGACCCCTCATCTTCTGTTTCCTTTCCAAGTCTACTCCCTCACCAATGCTTTTAACCTAACCAACATTCTGGACCAATGTTGCAACAGATAATATACCATAGGGTTTCTATGACATCTGACTACAGTGTAATGTGTAGTTTGCCCCCTAGTGAATAAATACATCAAACAAGAGAACAAAGATAGAAACGTGCCTAATCTAAAAACAAGACAAACATGAAGAACCAAGATACCACCCAACAAGAAATAACGAGAAGCAGATTTGTGTTCTTAATTAAAAACACAACAATGTTTCATGTCTCATTCATTTGTTTGTTGTTGTTATATAATCAAAACACAAGACTTTTCCTTTTAATGAAAAACAGCAGCTATTTAAACCTGCATTTTTTCCTCTTGAAGCAGACTTGTAAAAGCCCAGGAAATGGCATTTTGTAATTGTGCCAAAGCAAATTTTGAACCTTTGTAAAATATAATATTGAGGCAACAATATTTGGCACAAATAAGAAAAAAAGTACAAGGAAGTGCCTTGATGATCATGTCTGGTTCATCTACTGATCTAGAACTGGCCATTATTATTGGCATGCCCCAGAGCTGGTATATCTGTGACTCTTCTAACTAAGGACTGACAATGAGATGACCTGTCATTTCAAGACAGCCACTCACCATTATGTTCTTTTAAGTGACGGATAAAACTGAAAGGTTAATTACTACAGCTGTCCTTTGCCCCACCCATCAGCCACAGGAAAATGATCAATGGAAACAAGTATCTGGTCAAGTAACTGATTAATTCATTCATTAAACCTCTGAGCAATCCAGCAGTTCCTAGAAATGTTTTAAATACTAATGAATTAGAAATAGTTCAGAAAATGACAGTTCAGATAGATTACAACAGAGCTTTACATTTATTTTCACTTTTCTCTAGTTAAGATTAGTTAGTTTATGGTGGTTTTGGTAGGAAGAGTTCAGGAAGAATGCAATTTTGAAAAAAAAAATGCTATGTACTCCAGCCTATTTACATATTCTTCTGTCTTAAATACTAGATCTAAATCAGTTTCTCACTTAATAGTTTAGTCAGCCCCCCACTGACCAGAAGCAGCTTTTTTTAAATGACTCAAGTCCTTCACTGTTGAAACTACTCAGATAAAATTTGTGCATCATTAGGTATGACACAGTCCAAAGCTTGGGTTCATTTTTCAGAGATGTTTCCACTTCACATGAGAGCCACGAAAAAGCCCATTCAAAAAGAGTGTTCCTCTAGTAAGTATTTTAATACTTCAAGTATCCAACTTGATGGCAAACCATTTTTTAGTGTTGAGTTAATGAGCAAGCATAATCCTTATGGTTGTGTGTTCCCCTTCCCTTCCTTTAAGCATGAAAGCAGTACATGAAAAGCTTCTATTTACAATCTGAATGATCTGCAGCTTCTAATTATGGCAGAATACAGGCCACCATGATTTCTTCAAACTGCAGTTAGTTCACTCAAGTCATGTTTTACTATCCCAGTTTGTGAACAGTCAGTTGTTTGAAGAATTCTCCCATATTCAGACTTAATGGGAAAGTGGCATGTTCAAAACTACAGATGGAAGTTTTAAACTTTGTTTCCTCAAGCATTAAGTAAAGGGCAGTGTAACTGGTTGCCTGGGTGAGATTTTGTTTTGAATGTGTTTTGTAGTATTGCTTTTGTTTACTGTTGCTCAGAGTGGTATTTGTCTGATCCTTTTCAGCACCTGTACACGTATTGTTTTTAGCTTTAAAATGTTGCCTTTTAATGATGTAAGCTGCCTTGGGCCCTTTTAAGGAGAAAGGCAGGGTAAACGTATTTTAAACAGACAGACAGACAAACAGTGTGTGTAGCCAGAACTGATGCCTGCTCATCCCTGTAACCCAAGAGAATGGTTTAGTTCTATGTCTGACCATATCATCATTCATTTTTAGAATCATTTATTACATAAGAGTACGAGATTAAGGTTATAGGTTGAGCAGCAAATATAGCTCTTTGCAGATCTTTTCTGAAAGTTGTTTAAATACGCACATGAATAAATACTTGAAAATATACTGCAGCCAATACTGCCATTTACAAATAAAAAGTACATTTTAAAAACCTAAGATGATTAAAACAAGCAGCTGGAAAAAAACAACACTGTGTAAAACCTTTTCCTCAGGGTTCAGGCAAAAAATTAAAACCAAACAGAAATATGATGCACCCTAATAATACAGCACCCCTGGAAAAGACCCTGATGTTGGGAAAGTGTGAGGGCAAGAGGAGAAGGGGACGACAGAGGACGAGATGGTTGGACAGTGTCATCTAAGCTACCAACATGAATTTGACCCAACTCCGGGAGGCAGTGGAAGACAGGAGGGCCTGGCGTGCTCTGGTCCATGGGGTCACGAAGAGTCAGACACGACTTAACGACTAAACAACAACAACAAATAATAATACAGCAAGAAAGTAAGCAGTCAGGAAAGAAAATCCTTATAAATATATGTATATGCATATATGTGTGTATGTGTATATTCATACATATTTGTATATTCTTTGTCCATGCTCAAGGACAGAAGCTCAGTGGGAAAGGGCAGAAAAAGGCAGAAATTTATTAGGCAAATGGATTATACCTGTTCCTCTTTCTCCAGATCTTTCTGTTGCAGTCTCTTTTCTGCAGAGCGAACCTGATTGCAATAGTTTTCAATCTCATCTTGCAAGCCCTGGAACAATTTCAAAGCAAAGCAGACATGAACACTCTTGAGATCATAAGAAGGGGAACAGAATAAACATAACATTTAGTAGCAGAATTCATGAATCTTCTAAATTCCTCCATGACAGTTACCAGCTAGGTTCAAGAATCTGCAACAAGAGCAGATTTATTAATCCCTCTCTGAAGAGCTAATTCCTTTTAAAGCAGCACCAACAGCAATGTTAGAAGCTAAAACCAAGCACACTGTTTTGCTGACAGATCATATAAAAATAATAGTCATTAAAAGCTCCCGTGAGCTCAAAGAGAAAGCTGTTCACTACCTCTCTGTGTGACTTGCTGCTCCTTTTTTTTTTGCTGAAGGGAGCTAGAAAGTGAATTCTGTTTCACCTCTCTATTTTATACACCAGAGGTTCCCCTCTCTGCTTCTAGTTTAAACATTTATTTATACTTCATACTTCGTCAGAGGTAACAATTTTTTGCCCCTTCTGTGTGGCTCATGGGGGTATATGTTGAGGGCTGACCGCAATGTAGACAATACTGTGTCAGACAGATAAATGATCAGACTTGGAATAAGACAACCTCCTATGTTCTAAAAGTAAAACTTTTAGGTGTAAGAGTAAAACTGCCTCTAAATAAGAGATCCTGAGATTAACTACTGGCATGTGGAGGTGTTTACAATGAGTTGCATATCAGCCAAAACTTGGAACACCATGGATAGGTCTCAACTCCCACTTAAGGCATGCTGAATGGAGCATCTAAGAGCTTATGGCACACTGGCACCTCTTGCTCCTTGTGCCAGTTAAGCCAGCCAAAAGAAACTAAGAACAACCCTGCAGCATAAAGAATGAACAATCTCTCTTCTATCTCTTTTTAGACAACAAACAAATAGTGTAGACCTAAATCATTTACAGGATAAAATAGCCATTCAGATAAGATAAAACAGGTACTTGTGACAGATCTTGCATAATTGGTTTGAAGTAATGCCAAGAGTTAACTTTAAACTATTAATGTTATAAAACCTTTGACATATTCCTATGCCAAAAAAATTTAATCAATACTGAGAGCTTGAGATTTTCCCAGATTCATACTGTTGTATACTACATGTCTTACATGATTGTGTTAAAAAGGAAGCCCACTACAAAACCTCTGTTCACTATATAACACACTGACAAAGGAATGTAGGTCATGACAGTGAGTACTTTCTTTGGTCACTTTGGAGATAAAGGGACCAGAGAAAATACTAACAGTCCCAACCTTTATTTCTTTGTCTTTTTCTCCACATTGTACAACAAAATGGCTGTACCATACAGACCTACCAACAATGTGTTTTTCAAATTCACACAATTTTTTACATTCCCGAGTCAATGTGACACTAATAATGAACAGCATATAAATTGGGCCTGAATGCTAAGATCTACTCAGTCTAAATTTACACTCTATACAGTAATATAAGTGGGCTCAAAGATGTCTAGGAGATAGACTTTGGAAAGACTATCAGAGATGAAGACTGGAAAAGGTTGTGGAGTAAGAAACTTTTGAAATCAATCAAAACTATAGTAAGAGAGCATTGCCTCAAAATAGCACACTGATGGTATTATACTCCATTGAAATTGAATCATATTTTAAAAATGGACCCAAGTTGTTGGCTGTAAAGAAATTGGTACATATTTGCATTCCTGATGGCACTGCCCTAGAATAAATAATTTCTGGGTCAAGGTGTTTGGAAAAAAATAGAAATATAACATCACAAAGCATGGCTGTAAGTCCAGCATTGGGGATTAATGAATATATTCTTAGATTCCAATGCACTAGTACACCACAAAGAGCTAATTACTTTTGTGTGTGTAGCAGCTGGACAAACAATTGCTCAATATTGGAAGACAGCTGCAGAAATTTCAATGAATGTTTGGGAATCAAAGGTATGAAAATTAGCTTTGATGGAAAAACTTACTGTCCTCTCACAGCTGAGAACTTCAGTATAGCCTACCTGAAGGACCGTATCTCCCTATACGTGCATTCTCAGCGATTAAGATCAGCAGAGGAGACCCTCCTCTTGGTCCCATTGCCAGCACAAGCACAGCTGATGGGGACATGGGAGAGGGCCATCTCTGTGTCAGCTACTAGGTTATGGGACGCTCTCCCTCGGGAGATCAGGATGGCCCCTTCCCTGTTATCCTTCCGAAAAAAAGCTAAAAACCCATCTCTTCAGGCAGGCTTTTAACAATTACAAGTGAATCCCTGAATCCCATTTCAGCAAATAATTTTAATCTTTCCTTGTTTTAATGTTTTAATCTTTTAATTTAATATTGTTTAATTTATCTTTTAATATTTAACTTATTGTGTTTTTTAATTGTGTGAATTTTAATGTTGTGAACCGCTTTGGGTCCCTTGTTGGGAGAAATGTGGCGGCATCATCATCATCATCATCATCATCATATACACTTGTTTTATAAAACCTGGCTTCCTTTTATTATGTATTGCAATATCATACTGATTCTCTTAGCAACCCCCCAGCCACTCAGGCTGATTTATGGAAAGATGTGTTATGTTAACTAGTAATACCATTTCATATATTTACTATGTGGGGTTTGATAGTTTATAACTATTTTAAGGTTTTGTATATTGTATCTTATTCCATTTTATTTAAAAAATGTCTGAATAATAGTGTGACAGATGAGAGTCTCGCTACTGAACATAATTTTGTCCTGAAGGGTGAAAAAAGTCTGCCCATCCTAATATTCTTATGAGTGTACACTGAAAACATACTGTGCCATGGGGTTTCACCTCAGGTGTACACTAGCTGCAAATGGCCTTTGGGGTGGTGGTGGTTTCACCCCTGGCAACATCGGACTGGAATTTTCTACCCAGCTCTTCAAACAAAGAGCCACCAAATAATCTGCATATACTTCCCCCCTCCACCAATTACCTGCTTGTGAAACAGAAGATTCATGTTTGGCTGGGGCCTAGGGAAAAGGCAATACAGAACTATGGCAGCCTTCATAGGAAAACTGAGGTCAGAATTTGTTTACCTACCAGGCAAGAGAAGTCAATTAAAGCCAAATTAATAGTGCTACCTAGCAGGTTTAAGCAGATGTTTTCTTCAGTTTGCAGTCCTGCTTGGCTGATGTTAGGAGCTCATGCTGCCTCCTTGGTGGTGTGGGGGTGGCTTATCTGGTATCCTTAACAGTTCCCCCCCCCCCAAAAAAAAACCCCCAAAGAAAACCATGAGGTCTTTACAAAATACAAATGCAGGAGAGGTGATTCCTTTATTAGTATTGCTGATGAAACCTGCTTTGGATGCACCACAATTTTTAGTGCAGTTTGAAGATGTGCCCAATACTGCAAATAATTCAAAATACTGGGAGTGAGTAGTAGAGAAATATGTGCATCTGAGTGAAAACCTGATCTAGAAACCTGTGTGCCCACTTCTGCAGTTAATATGCAAGTCTTCTTCTCTTCAAGCAAGATACACTTTAAAACATAATAAGCAGCATTTGACAGCTTTTCCTGGGAGCATAATGTAGCATCTTTTGAAAATTAAACATAGGATTAAGGTTCAAAAGTCATGATTCAGCAAAAGGGGTTTACTGCACTAATTGTAATTGCTCAATAATACAACAGTCTTTTTAAAAAATGGGAACACACTTTAATGTTTTAACCTTAAAAATATGCAACTCACAACCAAGAGATTCCTGTTTTGAGAACATATGGGATGAAACTTAAGAAGTCTGTCTTAAAAAACAATATTTAAAAAAACCCTGAAGTTTGGCATTATAAAAGTAGTTGATACATTTTTCTCCAGTGACAAATGGCTAAAAGCTAAACTGTAAGAGAAATAAGCATGAATTCCCTTCTCTCAGTGTCAGAACTGATGTGCATCACTGCTGGAAAGACAGCTTTTATTTCAACCAACTCAGCATTTAAATGATATGCTTACTGTTGAAAGTCTACACTGTACCTGACCTTGGACGTGCTTTGTATTGGGCAGAGAACAAGGAAGTGCAATGTTTTGCTTTCCAGTCCAAATATCCTATACTTTGAAAGGTACTTTAAAATGTAAATGAGATAAGCTTTACTCTGACAATATGAATGAAGTGCAAGAGTTATGGAAAAGAGAGAGTTATTTGATTTATTGATACAAGAAATGGAAAAAGCAAGATAAACCTTTCTAATTAATTGCATTTTCTCTCAATTAATTCTTAAACTGAGTGGAAAAAATGCTACATTGATAGGGCATTCTCAATAAGGTTGTTGGTGGAGTAACATTCTGTGTCCATGAAATCAGTTTTAAATTTTTTGGTCTCAAGAAATATGAAATTGCATTAGTTGGAGTCCGACATTGATGCAACTTTCTCTGAAACTGGTGTGGAGAATTGTTTTGGCTTTAGGGTTGAATTCCAATTTGGGAAAGGGCCAAATTCTAGCAGTAGGTGGGGCTGAAGGCAAGAGAAGTAGGCATGGCCAGATATGAACATTACCAATTTCACCATTTCCACATTAAATGTAAAGAGGAGTGTCTAAAGACCAGAGGTCTTGTTCCTTGCAATGCTTTACAGTGTTGCAAACCAGAGCAAATTTCCATACAACAATTTCCCAGGCTTTTAACAGGCTCTCCTTGGAAACAGACCATAAGACGTTTGCAGAGTTGACAGGGCATCCTCATAAACTACATCTATCAACTCTATCATAGAGGACTCACATAGTGAGATACAAAGTTCATGGCTCTGCCATGGAGAAGTCATCACGCATGAGTGACTTTTAGAAGCTTCAAAGAGCCAACCTGTGTGGCCTTGGTCAAGCTGCACACTCCCAGGATGCCCCCAGAAGATGGGAATGGTAAACCACTTATGGGTATTCTATACCTAGAAAACCTCAGAAAGGGTCACCATAAGTCAGAAAATACCTGACGGCACATGATTATTATATTATGCCTGTCTACAACATTTGAAACAACTCCAAAGTCTTAAAATATCAGATTTAAAGAATTATTTTGCCTCATGTTTCTCAAAGATTGCTTTCTCTGACCCAGTTTTCTAACAGTGAAATAGAGTGCACACTCTTGGAAGACTCATAAGGAGAAAAAAAATCTGAGGTAAGTTTTCTATCAGTCTCCAGGCTGATATGCACCTCAATGCCTTTTGCTTCAAAATGACCTCCAAATCCTTCACTTGTCAAAGCCAAAGAGACACTGCATTTTTCTGATAGATCTGTCAGAGTTCCATCACCAACAAAGGTGATTAACAGGTTCTTTAGTGGCAAACCTTTGTTTTAATAAAAGAACAGGTGAACAAAAATTTTATAGACACATTTTTATAAGTGAAATGAAGTGAGGAAGGAAGCTAGAACAAGCTATAAAGCCATGGAAACGTTTGTTATATAAGGGCTTTGTGGCTGTTTCACAAAGTGAATTATTTGTGTAAGGAATAAAAAAGAAAGAAAAAATGTGAGTTCTCTTAACACAGAAACTTACAGAAAAATCTCCATTATAATATATGCAAATAAGATATGGATCCACATGGAGAATTATCTGCTCACATGGAGTTCCACAGCTCATTAAAATAAACTGGAAGCAGGTCCAGATTAAGACCCTTAGAGGCCCTAAGCACTTAAAAGGTTTTGGTGCCCCCATATACATGTAATTCAAAATATAAACAATAATAAACCATAAAATAAAATTGTATTTATCAAAATTAAACAAAACTTACAGTAAGATGGGAAATAATGTTTATTTTTGTATAATCCACGTGAGCCTCCGTGGACCTTGGGGCAGTTAAACTTACTAGATTCTAATTTTGTTGTATTCCCAAGATTAATGTATATCATTAACCTCTATCATTACTATTATTATTATTTTTACTTCCACCAAGGAGGTTATGTTTTTGTTGGAGTATGTGTGTGTGTGTTTTCTACTGACGTTCTACAGATTGTATACAAATTTCACAGACTGCATACAAAGTTTTCCTTGCTTTCATTTATGGGGGGGATTTTTTCCCCCTTCGATTTTATGACCCTTGGCGGAGGTCTACACTCTCTGAGTGCTCTTGTTATTATTGTATATATCTGTATGTAATTTTTTCACGGCTGCACCATTTGCAGTATTGCACCATATGGCCCATGGTAAATTTGGCTATGGAAAATTTCTGTGGTGCCCCCTCTTCCCTTGATGCCCCTAAGCACGTGCTTATTGTACTTAATGGTTAATCCACCCCTGACTGGAAGTATTGAAAAATGGTGATATTTTTATTTGTATCCTATCCTTTCTCTAAGGATTGAAGAACACACTTTTATTCTCCTCATAGCCAGATTAAGTATAAAAAAGTGGTTACTTAATTAACTTCACAAACAAGGGTGATCTGAACCCTTTCCTGCAAATTCACCTTCGTGCACCAAACATCCATGGATTATGTTGCTGTTTTTCAGCAGCTGATTTTATAAGGGCAAAATACAATTGCACAGGCTGAAACAAAATATCTTTATGAGGAGGTAAATTTAATTACAGTTCTAATATTTAATCTGAAGGGCCTAACTAGATGTTATATTGAAACTATCACTTCCAGTTGAGTTACTTTTTTAGGGAGGAAGGGGGCAGAAAAAAGGAATGAATAGTTCCAACTCCTCTTTCTATCTTCTGCAAGTTGATAAAAATCACCCACTTGACTTGGTAGTGCCTTAAAAAAATGAACACAATTGCTACTATGGTCCTAGAAATACTTCATTTTTTTGTTAATCCACCACTGTTGCTGCTACATGCCATCAAGTCACCTCCAAGTTATGGTAACCTTATGAATGAGCTGTCTCCAAAATGTCCTGTTCTCAACAGCCCTGCTCAACTCTTGTAAACTCAAGGCTGTGGCTTCCTGAGTCAGTCCATTTCATGTTTGGTCTTCCTCTTTTCCTGATGCCTTCAACCTTTCCCAGCATTATTGTCTTTTCCAGAGAATCTTGCCTTCTCATCTTCAGCAGAGAATCAGCAGAACAGCCTCAGTTTCATCATTTTTCCCTCCAGAGATAGTTGAAACATTAATTGCTCAAGGACCCACTTGTTTGTCTTTCTGGCAGTCCAGGTTATCTGCAAAGCTCTCTTCCAGCACCATATTTCAATAATAATAATAATAATAATAATAATAATAATAATAATAATAATAATAATAATAATAATAATAATAATAATAATAATAATAATAATAATAATAATAATAATAATAATAAATCAATTATTTTCCAGTCAGATTTCTTTACTGTCCAGCTTTCACACTCCTATATGGTGATCGAAAAATCAAGAGAGTGGATGGTCTGGGTCTGGGTCTCCAATGACACACTGTTACATATCATGATTTTTTCTAACCCTTCATTACTGCTCTTCCAAGTCTCAAACTTCTTACGATTTTTTGGCTGCAGTCTCCATTTGGACTGAGCCAAATTATACAAAATTTTTAACAATTTCCATTTCTTGATTATCATCATTAAAGTTGTGTATTTCTCCTGTAGTCACAATCTTTGGCTTCTTAATGTTCAACTGCAGTCCTGCTTTGGCACTTTCTTCTTTCATTTTCACTAAAAGTCATTTCAAGTCATTACTACCTTCTGTCAGTAAGATGGTGTCATCTACTTGTATTAAATTATTGATGTTTCTTCCAGTAATTTTCACTCCTCTGTCATCTGAATCTAGTCCAGCTTTACATATAATATGTTCTGCATACAGATTGAAGAGGTAAAGGGATAAAATGCACCCTTGTCTGAGTCCTTTGCCTATAGGAAACCATTATGTCTCTGCATATTATGTCTTAAATCCTCTACCATATTTTGAAGGCATCCTTTAAATTAGCATAGTTTTACAAAAATTAACACATTGGGAGAAATTAAGTTGCTTAGTATATTAAGGTGCACCAGAGTAGGCCCACTGAATCAGTAGGGATTTGGTGAGTCAATCCTCTGTAAACTGCATTGATTCAAATTGGCTTACTTAGCTGTAACTTACTTTAATGAAGTAAGCCTCAATTAGAGTACACCTATTTGAATTTACATGTCTATGTTGTTTTGTTGTTTGTAGCCAAGTGTAGTGGGGTAAAATTAAACAAACAAACATTACTGGGGGGAAAACATGTTGCATTACTTGTCATTTAAAAAAAAAAGACAAATAATATACATAAAAATATAAAAATAAAAATATGGTCAAAAATCTCCCCCCATACAACATTTTAGGGGTAATAAGGAAAGTTACTTGTCACACTTAAATAGTAATGGCTTTACTAGGCATTACAGGTCTAAAAGTAACAATTGTACCAATCACATTATATTTTATTCTCCACTTCCAAGCTCCATATTGACAATATGCCATATTGTCAGTTCTTACTTTTCTTGAAAAGACAACAGTTAAACAAAACACAGAACATGAAGACAGTTCTAATTCCACTCACTAAAGCTGCCCTTCATACCTGTGATTGGCTATCGCCCTAGTAGCACTCGACAAGAACTGGCATAAGTATAGTGTCAAGGAAAAACCATCAGCCCTAAGGGAATATTGGCAGTGACTAAGAGGTATTAGGGTTGGTATTTGGATAATTAGGAAAACTTTTATGATCACATGAATAGGTTTGACATGATGGTACTTGTAAACGTTTGGCTTTTAATTCACAGAAAAATCCCTATGACTCATAATTTCTTTAACAGACTGACTGTGTAGATAAAATTCATCCTAGGAAAAATTCAAGGTTCTGCAAGTCAGATGTTTTGCACTACTTTGGCAAGCTAGCTCATCATTTGAAGCTGGCACAATTTCACTTCTCCACAAAGTTATGGCCATTGTATTTTTCTCATCTATGGCTAAGTTACACAACAGATAGAGCACACATAGCTTTCTGAAATTAATATCTCATTGAATTAAAATGGCAGAAGGATATGAAATTCCAGAGAGAATTTATAGGATACAAATATAAAAAATAATTAGTTGAGTAAAGCATAAATATTTGCAAGAACCCCTCTCCCCCAATAAAATGCAGACATTTTAATGATTTAAACTAGCTAATGTTGTTAGGCTATAGCTTCCAGAATCTTTCCTGGCTTGGTTGGGGTTTGTCAAGAAACATCTGAAATGTCAAGGGGAGGACTCACTTATATAGAATTAATCCCCACAATAGTGTATATGTGTGCCTTCTTTTTGGGGATGACATGTAGACATAAGCAATTTTTAACACATAGATTGCATCAGTTACTTTTAGTGTGTTAGATTTCTCCTATTTGATGGAAAATACAATGTTTAAATCCTTTTGTGCAGCTCCACATACATAATGGGAATGATATCATAATCAGTGGCAAACTGCACATTGCTTGCAAGCAATGAAGCTACATGCACCACAAAATTGAAAAAGGCTGTCTTTAACCAATGACAAAATACTGCTGACTATAATATCATTCCCTCTTCACAGATTACTGCCTTGTCGTGGCGAAGGGGCTTGAGTAATTCAGAGAAGCTATGGGCTATGCCATGCAGGGACACCCAAGACGGACAGGTCATAGTGGAGAGTTCTGACTAAACGCGATCCACCTGGAGCAGGAACTGGCAAGCCACTCCAGTATCTTTGCCAAGAAAACGCCATGGACAGAAACAAAAGGCTAAAAGATATGATGCTGGAAGATGAGCCCCTCAGGTCGGAAGGCGTCCAACATGCTACTGAGGAAGAGCGGAGGACAAGTAAAAGTACAGTGGTGCCTTGACTTACGAACGCTCCAACATACGAACATTTTGACTTACGAACAGCTCCGTTTGCAAAATTTTGCTTTGACTTGTGAACGGAGCTTTCACTTACGAACACAAAAAGGCAGGGGAAAAGGGCGGAAAATTTAAATGTACTAACCGTTTGTGGCGAAGAGGCTGCTTCTTTGTAGCTCTTTCGCCCCAACGGTTCGGGAAAGGTATGCGGCGGCGGGGGTGGCCCAGCGTTGGAAGGCTTGAGCCTGGCCGGGGGTGCTTTGGCTGCTCGCCTCCTGGCCGCGGCGAAGGCAGTGGTGGAACAGCGTTGGGAGGCTTGAGCCTGGCTGGGGTGCTTCGGCCGCTCACCTCCCGGCTCGCCTCCCGCTTGCTCCTCGCCACCCTCCGTGGACCGATGCCGCCGCTGGTGCCCGACGCCGGCTCCAGAACCGGCACCAGCGGCTGCTCGCCGGGGCGGCTGCGTCAGTCCTCGGCGCTCCTTGCTGCCCTCCGCCATTTGAATTTCCCGCCATTGGCCCACGGAGGGCGGCGAGGAGTGCCAAGGACCGATGCGGCAGCCCTGGCAAGCAGCCACTGGTGCCGGTTCCGGAGCTGGAGCCGGCGTCGGGCATCAGCGGAGGCATCGGTCCGCAGAGGGTGGCGAGGAGCGAGCGGGAGGCGAGCCGGGAGGCGAGCGGCTGAAGCACCCCGGCCAGGCTCAAGCCTCCCGGCTGCAGCAGAAGTGGAACCCCGGGAGGCTGAGGAGGCTTAGGACTGGTAAGGTGCTGCTTTTTTAAAAAGTTTTTGTTTTGTTGGGGGGGGGGGATTGAGGGTCGGTGTTGTTTTGTTTTTGGTGATTTTTTTTTTTTGCAGTCCCAGTGTGGGACTTGCTCTGTTTATTTTAATTTTAATTTTGGTATTTTTTTAAATGCTTGAACGGATTAATCCCGTTCCCATGCATTTCAATGGGAAATGCTGACTTGACTTATGAACGTTTTGACTTACGAACATCTTCTGGGACGGATTAAGTTCGTAAGTCAAGGCACCACTGTAGCTCCAGAGCTAATGAAGTGGTTGGGCCAAAGCCGAAAGGACACTCAGCTGCGGACGCGCCTGGAAGTGAAAGAAAAGTCCGATGCTGCAAAGAAAAATACTGCATAGGAACCTGGAATGTAAGATCTATGAACCTTGGTAAGCTGGATGTGGTCAAACAGGAGATGGCAAGAATAAACACTGACATCCTGGGCGTCAGTGAACTGAAATGGACGGGAATAGGTGAATTCAACTCAGACGATTATCATATCTACTATTGTGGGCAAGAATCCCGTAGAAGAAATGGAGTAGCCCTCATAGTCAACAAAAGATTGGGAAAAGCTGTACTGGGATACAATCAAAAATGATAGAATGATTTCAATACGAATCCAAAGCAGACCTTTCAACATCACAGTAATCAAAGTTTTTGCACCAACCACCATGCTGAAGAGGCTGAAATTGACCAATTCTATGAAGACTTACAACACCTTCTAGAACTGACACCAAAGAAAGATGTTTTCTCATTATAGGGGATTGGAATGCTAAAGTAGGGAGTCAAGAGATAAAAGGAACAACAGGTAAGTTTGGCCTTGGAGTTCAGAATGAAGCAGGGCAAAGGCTAATAGAGTTTTGTCAAGAGAACAAGCTGGTCATCACAAACACTCTTTTCCAACAACACAAGAGGCGATTCTACACATGGACATCACCAGATGGGCAATACGGAAATCAGATTGATTATATTCTCTGCAGCCAAAGATGGAGAAGCTCTATACAGTCAGCAAAAACAAGACCTGGAGCTGATTGTGGCTCTGATCATCAGCTTCTTATAGCAAAACTCAAGCTTAAACGGAAGAAAGTAGGAAAAACCACTGGGCTACTCAGGTATAATCTAAACCAAGGGTCTCAAACACGCGGCCCGTGGGCCATTTGCGGCCCGCCGGATGATAGTTTGTGGCCCCCGCCTTGCCTGCCCCCCCTGAAGCACCCACAAGTCCTCTGCTGTAAAGAGTAAAAAAAAAGCCTCGCCTCACTCACCGGCTCTCTCCCAAGACAGAGCCTCTTGCACCCTCCATCCGGAACTACAGTCTGCCAGCCAGCCCGCCTGTCTGCCGGCTGGCAGGCTGCAGTTTCGGATGGAGGGTGCAAGATGCGCTGTCTTGGGGGAGAGCCGGCGAGCGAGGCGCGCCGCCGGCCCTTTTCCCCGAGTGCCCGAGCCGCTGCCGAGCGATGCCTGAGAGCGGAGCTCGCTCCCGTCCCGTCCTCGAAGAGTGCCTCCAAGCCACCAACAGCAGCTGCCGCCGCCTCTTCCAGGGAAGCGGCTCTCTGGCTCTCTTTCTCTCTCGGCAGCACCAGCCCAGCCAGCGGCCGCCTCAGCACCCAGCGGTGCTTCCTCCTCCTCCTCTTCGTCCTCCTTCAGCCGCCTCAGCTCTGGAGGCTGCCTGGGCTCGCCTCGCAAAGTTTGCTCCTCTGTCATGGTGGGGGTAGCTGCTGCTGCTGAGTGCACCTTTTTTTGAGGGGGGCCCTCAGAGGAAGGTTGCCGGACCTCCGTGTGTGTGTTTTTTTGTGTGCGTGTGCACGCGCATCTGTGGGGGGGCCTGCCCCGTTCTGTTTAATTTCACGGGTACCGATGGGGGCTTTTCTCCTTTGGCAAGGCGAATTCTGTGAGGGTTTTTTTAAAAAATTTATGTCGTGCCCTCCTCCCGCCCAGCTAGGCAGTCGCCGGTGCTCCCTCCCTTCTCCACTTCTTCGTCCTGCTGCTGCTGGTGGTGGTGGTAGTGAAGAAGGAGCCGGAGGGGGTCGTGGCCGGCGACGAGGGCTCGCGTGCCCCTCCTCCTCCTCCTCGGAGCCCCAGCCGGGCTAAGGAAACTCCTGGGCGGCTTCCTCGGGCTCTTGCTCCGCTTGGCGGAAAATCTGATGCGGCCCAGCCTCACCCAGACTCTGCCTCCAGCGGCCCCCAGGTAAATTGAGTTTGAGACCCCTGATCTAAACCAAATCCCTTATGAATACACAGTGGAAGTGAATAACAGATTTAAGGAACTAGATTTGGTGGACAGAGTGCCTGAAGAACTATGGATGGAGGCTCGTAACATTGTACAGGAGGCAGCAACAAAAACCATCCCAAAGAAAAGGAAATGCAAGAAAGCAAAGTGGCTGTCCAACGAGGCCTTACAAATAGCAGAGAAGAGAAGGGAAACAAAATGCAAGGGAGATAGGGAAAGTTACAGAAAATTGAATGTTGACTTCCAAAGAATAGCAAGGAGAGACAAGAGGGCCTTCTTAAATGAACAGTGCAAAGATATAGAGGAAAACAATAGAAAGGGAAAAACCAGAGATCTGTTCAAGAAAATTAGAGATATTAAAGGAACATTTTGTGCAAAGATGGACATGATAAAGGACAAAAATGGTAGAGACCTAACAGAAGCAGAAGACATGAAGAAGAGGTGGCAAGAATACACAGAGGAATTATACCAGAAAGATCTGGATGTCCTGGACAACCCAGATAGTGTGGTTGCTGACCTTGAGCCAGACATCCTGGAGAGTGAAGTCAAGTGGGCCGTAGAAAGCATGGCTAACAAGGCCAGTGGAGGTGATGGCATTCCAGTTGAACTATTTAAAATCTTAAAAGAAGACGCTGTTAAGGTGCTACATTCAACATGCCAGCAAGTTTGGAAAACTCAGCAGTGGCCAGAGGATTGGAAAAAATAGTCTACATCCCAATCCCAAAGAAGGGCAGTGCCAAAGAATGCTCCAACTACCGTACAATTGCACTCATTTCAAACGCTAGCAAGGTTATGCTCAAAATCCTCCAAGGCAGGCTTCAGCAGTATGTGGACCGAGAACTCCCAGAAGTACAAACTGGATTTCGAAGGGGCAGAGGAACTAGAGACCAAATTGCTAAAATGCGCTGGATTATGGAGAAAGCCAGAGAGTTCCAGAAAAACATTACTTCTGCTTCATTGACTACGCAAAAGCCTTTGACTGTGTGGACCACAGCAACCTATGGCAAGTTCTTAAAGAAATGGGAGTGCCTGACCACCTTATCTATCTCCTGAGAAATCTATATGTGGGACAGGAAGCAACAGTTAGAACTGGATATGGAACACCTGATTGGTTCAAAATTGGGAAAGGAGTACGACAAGGCTGTATATTGTCTCCCTGCTTATTTAACTTATATGCAGAATACATCATGCGAAAGGCAGGACTGGATGAATCCCAAACCGGAATTAAGATTGCTGGAAGAAATATCAACAACCTCAGATATGCAGATGATACCACTCTGATGGCAGAAAGTGAGGAGGAATTAAAGAACCTCTTAATGAGGGTGAAAGAGAAGAAAGCAAAAAATGGTCTGAAGCTCAACATCAAAAAAACTAAGATCATGGCCACTGGTCCCATCACCTCCTGGCAAATAGAAGGGGAAGATATGGAGGCAGTGACAGATTTTACTTTCTTGGGCTCCATGATCACTGCAGATGGTGACAGCAGCCACAAAATTAAAAGACGCCTGCTTCTTGGGAGGAAAACGATGACAAACCTAGACAGCATCTTTAAAAGCAGAGACATCACCTTGCCGACAAAGGTCCGCATAGTCAAAGCTATGGTTTTTCCAGTAGCGATGTATGGAAGTGAGAGCTGGACCATAAAGAAGGCTGACCGCCGAAGAATTGATGCTTTTGAATTGTGGTGCTGGAGGAGACTCTTGAGAGTCCCCTGGACTGCAAGGAGAACAAACCTATCCGTTCTGAAGGAAATCAACCCTGAGTGCTCACTGGAAGGACAGATCCTGAAGCTGAGACTCCAATACTTTGGCCATCTCATGAGAAGAGAAGACTCCCTGGAAAAGACCCTGATGTTGGGAAAGTGTGAAGGCAAGAGGAGAAGGGGACGACAGAGGACGAGATGGTTGGACAGTGTCATCGAAGCTACCAACATGAATTTGACCAAACTCCGGGAGGCAGTGGAAGACAGGAGGGCCTGGCGTGCTCTGGTACATGGGGTCACGAAGAGTCAGACACGACTTAACGACTAAACAATAACAAATAATATCATTCCAATTGTGCAGGTTGAACCTACTTGACAGGATTTCAGCCAATGAGCGTAACACTGATATGTTACATTTAATAAGTTATTGCCAAGCTCTGGCAAGAAAGAGGAGTGAACTTTTATATTGGGGTGCTCTCATTATATTGTTAGACTCCCATTGTACTTATTCTATATTTAAAAGTTGTATGTATACTAGCTATATAGCCAAATGTACACTGCTATTATTCTACTCCTATACCATATTTGAAAATAATACTTGCTACAATTACTTAATATTCCACACTTAAATACTGTCCTGCTGAAATAGAAAACCAAGAAAAAGAAAACACCAGCAGAAAACTCAAAAGTGTATTCTATGTATCAATAAGCTATAGCTTTAAAAATATATTACGCCTTTTTTGCTCAGGTTAATTTAGCTGTACATGTATCATAAACCAGCGATCCCCAACCTTTTTGGGACCGCAGACTGGCTGAGCCTCTGAGGAAGGCGGGGCACCCCCATGCGCTCGCTCGGGTGCATGCGCGAAGCGGTGGGGGAGTGCACGCATGCACGCCAGCGTGAGCGCTCCCCCACCCTTTCGCACATGCGCAGGAGTGCCTGCACGAAGCGGTGGGGGAGTGTGCGTGTCAGCGCGAGTGCTCCCCCACCCCTTCGCGCATGCGCAGTAACGCCTGCACGCGCGCACGTGCACCCCTTCGCATGGGCGCTTGGGCGCATGCATGAAGGGGTGGGGGAGCACTCACGCTGGCACGCATGTGTGTGTGCAAAGCAGCTGTGGGGAGGGGAGTGCGTGCAGGGGGGGGAGGTCTCTCTCTGTGGCCCGGTCCGGCTCAGGCCACGGTCCGGCACTGGGCCATGGACCGGGGGTTGACGACCTCTGTCATAAACCACTAGAGGCCTTCAATCTTGTTCTTCATAAACTTTACATTTAATCGAACGGAAAGGTGTTGTAAAAAATTAATGATACAATCCACTTTCTCTTTTTTGAATATTACAAAACAAAAACTGTACACTTTTAACCTAACACACATTTGCTGTGCATGCATGGAAAAGTTCTGTTCTACTGGGAACGTATGCAGTTGTTGCAACATTCTAATATATGCAAGAAGCCCTCTCTTTGATGTTGAATTATTGCTACATTACTCATTAGGCAGCTGGTCCAATAGGAACAGCATTGCGGCTACAACTCCAACAGAAATTGCCTTTTTGTTCATCATTCTAAAACTGAGATTGGGATAAGAATGAAGACAGAATCCACTCATTTCTGCAGAAACTGGAAGCTGTAATTTACATGGCATCCAGAATAAAATACATTGAAGATTGTTTGTATTTATTAATTTATTTTAATAACTTTTTTTATTATTAAATACAGTATCATAAATCCAGTTGTCTGAAAAATTATACTGAGAATGTAAGCTTCACAACACCACATAAAACAGCTTAGCAATTTGTTTCTTAATCAATGGGCTTTGCAGTGAAGACCCTACTTTCCCCACAATAGGGTCTTCAACTTAATTTTTTTAATAAGTTGTTGGACCAATCTTTTGCAGGATACTGGCAGGTTAAGAACCTTAGGACAAGAACGATAGATGAACAGACTCTGTCCCACCAATATCTATGAAGTTCTGCTTCCCAGTGATTTTGTAAATGCCACCGTAGAAAAACATGGTGAAGCACTCCTCAGTGATCCTGCAAGAACTGTCCATCATAGTCATATGAACTTGTGGCTTCATGTAGTAGACAGTACTACTGCCAATTACAAAGAATGAGATTGGCTACACAATAAATTTTGGTCACTGGAAATTATGGTCACCATATGACATTACATTTGAAAGGTACCATGTCTCAAAAATTAAAACATGCTCCATTTAAATTCAGCCCCATTTAAATTATACAAAGTGTTTGAACAAATGATACTAAACTGTCTAGCCCCCAAAACTGAACCTTTTCTAATTCCAGAACAGGCAAGCTTTAGACCTGTACAGCTCAAATCTTAAATCTAATCCAGCATATAGAAGATGATTTTGAAACACACAGAATAATTGGAAAGGCCTTTGTCAACCTTACAGCAGCATATGATACTGTCCACCATCAGCTGCTGCTCAAAAAGCTCTACCTCCTTACTAAATAATATGAACTAACAGAAATGGTTGCCATTTTACTTCAAAACCAGATTCTTTGTTGAATCTCAAGGGAGAGACAGTCACTGGAGAAATCAAAGGAACAGCCTCCCACAGCATAGCATCCTGGAATCATTACTTTTTAACATTTACACAAATCATCAACCAACATTCCCATGCACCAGGAGTTTCATCTATGCTGATGATCTTGCCTTCACATTCCAGGGAGGAACCTTTGAGGCCATCAAGCACCAACTAACCTCTGCATTAGAAGATCTTTCCTTTTATTATAAAAACAACCAGTTGAAACCGCACTTTTTAAAAACATAGGTCTGTGTCTTCCACTTAAAGAGCAGAGAAGCAGAGAGGAAGCTCCACCCAAAATATTTGGGTGTCACTATGGATGAAACCCTGACCTACAATAACATTGTCTAAACACCAACAGAAAGTCGCTACCAGAAATAACATATTTAGGAAATAGATAGCTAAATGGTCAGATGGGGGTGCACACCCCACAAACAATGAGAACAACAGTTTTGCCTCAGAGCAAAATATACTAGTACCAAATCAGCACATGCCAAACAAGTGGAAGTAGCTCTTAATGAATCATACAAGATTATTACTGGCTGCTTGAAACCTATCCCCTTTGAAAAGGTCTATGATTTGGCTTGCATTGCCCTTCCAGAAGTATGTTAAAAGGTACTAACAGATAATGAATGAAATAAGGTAATACAGCATCAAACCCATCCACTTCATGGACACCAGTCACCTAGACAATGGCTAACATCAAAGAAAAGTTTTCTGCCCACATCTCAAACTCTAAATATTAAACCAGAAGAGTCTAGGCTAGACCTATGGAGAACAAAAACAATGCACCTTGCCAAATGGCTGAATGCTGAAGAGTGTCTCCCACCAGGTCAAGACTCCAGCTGGGCCATCTGGAAGTCTCTTAATAGGCTTCAAAGCAAAGTAGGAAGATCAAAGAATAATAAGACAGAATAGGGCTACCTGGATACAGGACAAATTTTCTGTGACTGTGGAGAAATTCAACCAATGCAGCATTTATGTGCATGCTATTTATACCCAATCATGTGTACAAAAGAAGACCTAGCAAATGGCTGAGATAATGTTATATAAGTAGCCACTCCTGATCAAAAATAGTCTATCTTATTGTTTTAAATTATTTTTAATAACCTATATTTCATATACATCCCTAATTTTAAAGTGTGACACTCTGATGCAAACAAAGGAAGACCCCCTTCCCATGATGTCACCACTCTTCTGCAGGCATAAGTTATACAACAGGACTTCAACCCTTAACAACAACATACCAAGACTATTAGTTTCCTTTGAAAAAGGAGTCACAGAGCATGGTTACAATAGGAAAACAACCCATATTTTAATTGTGTTTAGCATGACACACATAGAAGTGCACACTGTTTTGACAAGGAATCGTAATTTTGATTGGAGGCAAGGGTTTTTTTTCACCAGAGGGTTGTTTATTTTAACTTGGATGTTGAATGAATATATTTTGAATCATTTTAACATGTGTGAACGCCACTATTAGTGTAAATGGTGTCTGTGGGGTTTGCCACTCACTGATGTGCCTTCCCTGCCTTCCTCTTTCTTTTCTCTCTCTCTCGCTATGTATACACACCACTTTTGCAAGCCAAGGAGTGTGGATCTAATCTGGTCAACCTCAGACCCCCCACTTGGTGATTCCTCCCCTTCACAAACCTTGTCCTTTTCAGGCACCACAAGATGTTTGTTTCCCTTTGCAATCTTTGACAGTTTCAGCCACCACACAGTGTTTTCCTCCTTTCGCAAGACCTGTCAGTTTGAGCCCCTGTATGGTGTTTCCCCTGCTTCACAAGCCTTGACAGTTTCAGTATAGTATCCCCCCACTTTGGAAAGCTCATCAGTTTCAGCCATTGCACAGTGTCACCCCCTTCATAAGACCTGATTTCAGGCCCCCCCACGGATTCTTTCCTTCTGCATAAGGTTTTCTTGATACTAGAACCTGGCTGAATGCCAGCTGACACTATTAGTACTTTGCTCAGATAACTTCTTCATGAGCTCATCAATCAATCAATCAATCAATCAATCAATCAATCAAATGATTGTAGCTGGATGTTAGCTTTGCAAAACAAAAAGTTCAAATATTTTCTGCAACAAGTGCAGTTACATTTAAGCCCTACATTCACCTCTTCAGAAAAGGTTCTGCAATACTTATTTCATCTATCTGTACAACCACACTGTTAGATTGCCAAATTAATGTTTGGATTTTACAAATGGAGGCTTGAGATGTTGTTGTTGTTTAGTCGTTAAGTCGTGTCCGACTCTTCGTGACCCCATGGACCAGAGCACGCCAGGCCCTCCTGTCTTCCACTGCCTCCCGGAGTTTGGTCAAATTCATGTTGGTAGCTTCGATGACACTGTCCAACCATCTCGTCCTCTGTCGTCCCCTTCTCCTCTTGCCCTCACACTTTCCCAACATCAGGGTCTTTTCCAGGGAGTCTTCTCTTCTCATGAGATGGCCAAAGTATTGGAGTCTCAGCTTCAGGATCTGTCCTTCCAGTGAGCACTCAGGGTTGATTTCCTTCAGAACGGATAGGTTTGTTCTCCTTGCAGTCCAGGGGACTCTCAAGAGTCTCCTCCAGCACCACAATTCAAAAGCATCAATTCTTCGGCGGTCAGCCTTCTTTATGGTCCAGCTCTCACTTCCATACATCGCTACTGGAAAAACCATAGCTTTGACTATGCGGACCTTTGTCGGCAAGGTGATGTCTCTGCTTTTAAAGATGCTGTCTAGGTTTGTCATCGTTTTCCTCCCAAGAAACAGGCGTCTTTTAATTTTGTGGCTGCTGTCACCATCTGCAGTGATCATGGAGCCCAAGAAAGTAAAATCTGTCACTGCCTCCATATCTTCCCCTTCTATTTGCCAGGAGGTGATGGGACCAGTGGCCATGATCTTAGTTTTTGCAAGCCAAGACTTGAGATACTACCTGGTAAATCCAGGCAACACATGCAAGACAATGTATGTCCTTATGCAATCACTACTGCACAACATTAGTTTACCCCATTTGCAAAACAAAAAGGGAATTTAAGAAAAATTTATAAAGATTTTAAAAAATGTTTCAAAATATTTGTATATTATAGTTTTAAACTTCAATTGATTTGTTTTCAAATAATTGTGGATTTTAAATATTTTTGTATGCCGCCTTGGGCGCCCACTAGGGAAAAGGGTGGGATAACAAATTCAATCAATCAATCAAAATACTTAAAATCCACCATAAACCTGTGATAGCATATTTTTTCACAAGGATCTGTCAGGCATTCCTTAATAGCGAAAATACTATAATGGAAGAGGGTGGGTCCAATGACCCTTGATATCCCTTCCAACTCTGCCCTTAGGTAGAATATCAAGAAGGTGTTATTGTGTGGAAACAAATTATTTAGTTTTTTCCAGAACCAAATAGGATTGTCACAATGCAGACAATCTGAAAGATTGTGAACAACAGGTCTACCGACAACTAACCAGTAATTTCAAAATCCATATGAAGCTTTGATGTGAGGTGTCACAAGTAGGCAGCTGAAATCCATATATTTGCCACTGAACACTAAGGAAGTGTTGGATACCCTTGAACATTGCCATGTCTTGATAATGATGAAGATGAATTAGCTGAAATTAAGCCCTAACAAGCCAGAGGTTTTGTTGATCAACAAAAAGTCTGACTTGGGGATCCAAGTTCATAACCTGTTTTAAAGGGGGTTGTGCTTCCCTGAAAGGTGAGAATACTTGGAATAACTTGGAATAATAACTTGGAATAATAACTGTCTCTGCACTCTCTGTGGACTCCCACGCAGTGGCAATGGTGAGTAGTAGTTTTCCACAACTCCACTTAGTGCCCTAGCTGTGACTCCTCCTGCCTTGACCTCAGTTGCAAAAAGTCACCCATGCTTTAGTCACAACTGTGTCTTGACTTTGCAATATACTCCATGCAGGGCTGCCCTTCAAAAATGTCTGGGAGCTTCAGTCAATGCAACATGCAGTGAGTGACTAAGTCAGCATCAAGGTCACAAGGGGTTGTTAATTATATTCCAGGTACTGCTTTTAACCTTTAAATCTTAAAAGAATTTTGCAGGTTGGCTACATTAGGGAATGTGGAGTGCTTTCTCCTGCAGTTGTCCTGGAGTGTGAAATGCACTCACCCCAGAGTTGCAACCAGTTCCCACCCTCACTACTAGAGATGGGGGTATTCGTATACGAACATCCCCACACAGGTGGTGTTAACGAAGGTCCAGCCCCATGGGGCCGGATGGTCCACTCACTGATTGGCCGCGGACGGCGCGATTCTACGAATAGCTCTGCAGCGCGCAATCCGCTCGCTACTCCTGGCAGGAGGCGGGAGGACAAGCCTCGCTGCAAGGTCGAAGAGTGGTGAGCAGATCGCGCGTTGCAGCGCCATTTGTAGAATCGCGCTGTCCGTGTCCGCGTCGGATTGGTGAGTGGACCGAATACGAATAACCCCATCTCTACTCACTACTTTTAAGAAGGGAATAAAAACATGCATCTCCAAACTGGCCTTTTAAAGTGTTTTGGTGTTTACAGAGTACAGTGATTTTTGTGGGTTTCCTTATATTTTAATGATTTTTCCATTAGCTTGAATTCTTTTAACCAAATTTGTTTTTTATTTATGCTAGCTACTCTTTAGTGGAAAGGCAAAATAAAATTTATCATCATTACCATCAAAATATTTTCACTAAGATTATCAGGTTTCTAGATTAATGCACAGAACACATGGGAGACAGGCAGGAGAGTTTGTTATTCTTTTGGACAGCCCTCAAGAGATCTGCAGAAATTTCCCATTACAGCTGAGGAATAAAGCTTCCATAGGACACAATGAGTCTTCATGAAAATGAGAGAGATGGCTGGGTGGGGCTAAGTTCTGTGGGAGCTGCAAAGCATTAAGGGTCTGGTAGTTTCCTAAGAGACACCCTGTAATGGAGCATAAGAAATGGGGAATCTACCATACCCCAATGCCTTGTAGCACTCACAGAATTTAGCCCTGCCAGTGGCATCCTCCATCTCCATGAAGATTCATCCTATCCAACTGTGTCTTTATTCCTCAGCTGTAAGTAATTCAAAACACCTGAGACGATTTTGATGTTTTTTGTTAAAGCCCCAGAATTCTGGCTGGGGAAATTCCTGCAGACTTCTGGGGACTGTAGTCCAAACAACAACAACCGAAAGTCCCATGACTAATGGGGTCAGTGTGAAAGTCAGAAATCAATGCAAACTATATAATTCTCTAGACAAAAATCTGAAAGGCCAAGATATTAATATTTGTATATATGAATACATTTAGTTCAAATAGCTATTAGTTTCCCCCTTCAGCTCGGCAAAAGAAAACAACTTAGGGAATATCTCATGTTTTTCAGTAAATGGATCTCCTAAACTCAAAGATACCAGAACAGATTTAGCATACACTTACGAAAAAAAAGTTCAAAACTTCCAATTTAAACTACTTATATTGAGAGGATTTACAAAGATCCTGTCTAACATTTAGCTGACGTATTGTCAAAAACATTTATCACACAACCTTTTGAAGTTTGTCAGCTCGCCTCTAGTTATTAAAGCTTGAACTGTAGAGTTTGTTATCAGTCTCAAAGCACACATGCTAAGGTTGTTTTCCCTTGCATTTAAACACTGCCAGCCTTTTGGTTTGATTTCAGAACTATGAAGCATCTCCCCCCACCTTTCCAAATCCTAATCAGGAGATGCCAGGTAAGAATTTAATGGCCTAATCCTACATGCAGACCAGAGCAGGCTAAAGAATTACTCAGCTGTTGCTATGCCAGCACTGATGCTAAAGTCGTCAACTCTCCCACTGAACCCTGCTACAAGGGACAGAATGGGGGCAAGCACTCTATTGGCTATTTAGGACCACTTCTGCATGCCCCAGCTAATCTAACAGACTGTCGAAAATAAGACCCCCTCAGTGTTCAGTGAAATCAATGGAGTCAATGGAAAAATGAAAATGAATGATAAAATTAACACAATATAAACAAAAAATTACTTTCAAATGAAAATTGTTTTTCCTCAGATAATGTGTGTGTGTATCTCACATCTATATTTAAAAATAGGTAAGAAAATATCATTCAAATGTTCTTTGATTCTCTGAACCTATTACATTTTAAAATATGCTTGTACTTTGCCTCTACATAGTTAAGAAAACAGGGTTAGGGTTCACGTTAGAGTCTAGCAATGGGCAGTATTTACTGAGTTTTCTACAACATGTTCAACATGGAAGGGTCCTACTTATTCACTCAATGTGTTCTTTAGTATTATCAAACCAAAACATTTTGGTCTATAGTAATTATCACTGACAAGGAAAAGGGCATTCCTTTTATAAGAGAAAAAGCCGTGCCATCAGTTTAAAAGAAATACTCCTTGTGTTTCATAAACACAAAAGAAGAAGCTTGATAATGTTTTTCTATGTAACATTAAATCAAATATATCAACTTGCAAAGCATTTTGTTGCTTTTTCATTTTTTTAACTGAACAAGAGGTGGCTTCAATTAACAAGGCCTGAAAATTCAATGTGTGTTCTGTGATTTAAAAAAGCATCCAAAATTGCTTAAATATGATGTCTTTAAGTAAACTTAAAGACAACGTGGGGCAGTCAAGTCAAGCACACACATTGTCCTTTGCAGTAGAGGAGAGTCAAGTCACACTTTTTTTTTTTTTTTTGCAAAGTCTCTAAAAGAAGATAATCCAATTGCAACTGCAGTACCAGGCAACAAGGAAGACAAAGTAAAAATGTAAAGTTATGATTTACATTGCTTAAGTGTCTGAGTGAAACAAAGCTTGTTTACACAAGAAAAACATAATAAAACAATGTCTTCAGCAGCTGGTCAAACAGATGGTTACAACTTAATCTTATTAGCCTTAGGGGAAAGACCTGTTTTACTGTAAATTACAAAATTCATATTACAGTGCCTTTACAGGGTGTCTTTGTACCTATGTCCTCCTTTATTACAAGGAAGCTTATTTCCAAAGCATGTGATACAATGAGGATATGGAAGAGTAAATCTGTTCTTCACAGGCTCTTCTCAACCTTACAGTGTTTTAAACCTTATAGGCACATGCAAAATTTATTATTGCTTTCCTTCCTATTTGGATTGCTGGTCAATGTTTGAAAGTGCTAATCAAATATTATGATTGAAATGCATATGGAGACTTCACCTTTTTAAAAATATGGAGAAGTCCATCTTTATCAGATTTTAGTTCCTCAGCACTGAGCTGCGCCAACTCTTCATCACTTTATCAACTGACCTTGGCAGTGATGCAGTTTGCTTTCCCAGTACCAGCAGGTGTTTGATCTCCTAAACTGAACAAGCTAGAACAAAAATTTGAAGAAAACTCAGGACTCAAAACAGTAAGTATCTTGCTGATGTAGTCAATAAAAGGGACAGTTTGGGCTGTAAAGACACAAGAAATGCCTCAGTTACTATGCGTCAATATACATACAGATATGATCTACCCACATCCTGACTGCTTGTGAGTTCTCTAAGTGCAGTTTTGCTAAAGAAGCATAGCAAACACCCTTTTAACATCTTTCACAACTTTGCAGTGATAGTACATTAAAATTTCAAAAAGAAAAGCTGTGGAGGTGTCATCTGTTACAGCAATGTGGAGTTTTCCCATGGATTTCTAGCATGACAGTTCCTTAATTCATTCCAGTACCAGCTTGAGATTCTAGAGATGAAGACGAAATGCTGCCCTGTCATGTAATATGTTTAACAACCAGCAGAATGTATCCTTAAACAGCCTATGAAATTTAATAAACAGAAGGTACCTGAGTCTCTGATAAAATGTTTAATTTATTTAGAGCTCACTTACACTCTAAACACTAACATAACCTTAGAGATGTTCTACCCAGGACTCTTGCCCACACAGCTCCTGTTTCCTTCTGTCCATTTCTTACTTCGACCCACTTTCCTTTACTGACCTCTCAGAATATTTCCTTCAAAGATGCAACATCCACGTTAAAGGGATATCATCATACAATCTTCAGATTCCAAAGCCTCAGCATCACAAACTCTTCTTTCTTCCAATTCCTTTCGGTAAGAGATCACCAAAGGTTATTTTTGTCTACCCATGATAGAATTCTAAAAGTGGATGCTCCCTGTCTTTGAAACACAGTCGTATCCCTATGTTTTCTCCTTTTCTTCAGCTTTGTTGGTTTTACGTTACGCAATTTATCTGATGCCATTTTGCTACTTTCAAAAACGTGCTCCTTTTAAAATTTCTAGCTATGCAACTGAAAAAGCTTCATACAAGATTTTGTTTTATCTGATTAACAGAGGCAGCAGGAACCTATGTATGTATAGTCACCACCATCATCATCATCGTCATCATCATGTGCCATCAAATCTTTTCTGACTTATGGCGACCCTTTTCAGGGATTTCCAGGTAGAAAATACTCAGAAGTAGCTTATCATTCCCTTCTTCTGGGGGAACCCTGGGACTATGCAGTTTACCAAAGGCCACACAGGACGGCTGTCATCAAAGGAGGCACAACAGGGACTTGAACTCCCAACCTCTAGCTCTGCAGTCAGATACCTAAACCACTGAGTTATCCAGCCAGCTACGTATGTTTAGTTGGAGGTAAGTCACATGAAGTTCTATGGGGCTTATCTCCACATAAACGGGTATAGGACTGTAGCCTAAATTGTACTACCCTTCCACAAGTGGAGGTATCAGGCAAAATATGCAGTCACTATTTTGTCCCCCCTGTGATTTCTTTGGCAAGAAATGAGCCTATATATATATGAAAAATCATCTTAGAATTCACTCAAAATAATGACAGGCTCATTTCTTGCCAAAGAAATCACAGGGGGGACAAAATAGTGACTGCATATTTTGCCTGATACCTCCACTTGTGGAAGGGTAGTACAATTTAGGCTACAGTCCTATGCCCGTTTATGTCTATATATGAATAGATAGACAGAAATTTTATATATCTACCTGTCTGTTTGCCTATTCATGTGTGTGTGTGTGTGTGTGTGTATTCTGTGCTGTCTAGTAAGAACTGACTTATAGTGACCCTAAGAGGGCTTTCAAGGTAAGTGAGATATTTAAGGAGTGGTTTTACCAGTTCCCCTCCCCCAGTGAGTTTCCATAGGGGAGCAGGGATCCAAACCCTGTTCTCCAGGCTCCTAGTCTGTCACTCTATCCACTACACCACACTGGGAATCTGTTTATAGATATACAGCATAATTTTAAAGAAAGAGATCCTTCCAATTATCTGAGTTAAAGTTGCACTTTGGGGGGAAAGAAGTTGCCTGCAAACAATGCATAGAAAGCAGAAGACTTATTGGAATGACTCGGTGGGGAGGGCACAAATCAAAGTATTTGTGCAGAGCAGGATAAAAGCTGATAAGACCATAAAAAAACAACTGTTACTTAATGTTCCATTAACACTTCTTTTCTTTTTTTTTTTGCTGCAGATCTAACAGGGCAACATTATGCATCTTTAGTACACTTCTTGAAAATGTACGTTGCATTTTACTTTCTAAAGGCTTCTGGAAACTGTGCTGGTATTATCCATAGGTGTTGGAAGAAAGAAGAGAGGGCATACTAGAACTTACTGAGATAGATACTTGCTATGACTTTTAAGATAAACAGTGATAAGGAAATTACAAAGTCCTTTTGGAAGAACTAACTCCACGTGTACTTTGCATGGGAGAACAATATGGGACTTTGAACTGTGTGTATCCACATGTCCCACTAAGTTAAAAGATATCTTACACCTAAGTAGACTCGAAGTAGACATGCACAGAAGATTTATATATTTATGCTTATCAGGAAGCCCATTCCGTATTGCAGTGTAGGCCATAACAAGGAACCAAAATAAACGAACAAGCCTCCAGCTAGTGTGAGAGTGGGGATGCAGAAAGTATTTTTATCCATGAGAAGCAGAAGTAAAATGTGGAAGGCTGATGTTATATATGAAATATATTTTTTCCTGACATGAAGGAACACTTTCCAGTGTTTTCAGCAAGGTTTGGCCATATCACAGTGGCTGGCCAAACTTCACCTAATTGTGTCAGCCTGTTACAGCAAAAGCATCAAAGGGCTTTATCTGACTTTGAAGATTAATGATTTTTATTTGGCATAAACATTTGTGGACTACAGCCCACTTTATCTGATGAATGAATTATTATACACTTGCTTCGGTGAGACAATCTAATCAGTAGGATGAGAGGGAACTGAAAATGCCAAAAGTTCAAACATTGATTTTTCCCTTCACTATAGTCATTAACAAACAGTACTTGGGTAGCAGCACACATACGTCAGCATTGACAAGTGGATTAACATGTCCACTATGAAGAAAAGTTGAACAGGACCAAGGTACATAAACTAGACAATGTTTTAGTTGCACTAAATATTTAATCTGCATCTGAATCAAACCACACCTTCCTTTTTCCCTGTAATTCCTGCTGCTTACCTTCACTTTACTCCACATTTCCCCCAGCAAATCAGATGATACAACGTCACTTCTGAGGCCTTCCTATGGTGTTATCATAGATCTTATTTATTTATTTATTTATTTCTTACATTTTAGATCTGCATCATTTTGCCATCAGTAAGAAACTACAGTAATCCGAAGAGAATGCCACTTAGTTCTTATACTAGCAACGTATACGGTGGTTCACAGGGTACCCTTGTCCACATTAATTCTATAGCAAGGTTTGGTCATATCACAGTGACTGGCCAGACTTCACCTAGTAAACTTTGTTGTGTATAAAAAATGGAATATTGAGTCTTCCTATTCCAAGTCCAGCCGAATAAACATTGCTACATTGGCCCTCTCCCATCAGTGCTTTACTATATAAGGAAATTCTCATACGGTTGCAGTGTGGGTGGAGCAACATATTCCACGCACGCTGTTCTGCACCATAACAGACCTTCACATATATGGACTGGTGATCATCCTGCTGTATTGAATGGATCTTAGGTTTGTGAAAGGAGGGTCTTGATATTTCCTTGTAGAAGCCCCGGAAAAGCCCAACTGCATGCATAACAGGTGTTGTGCATACAGTCCAGACAAAGAAGTTTCCAGCCTATATAAGTATAAAAGTCCATTTCCTTACTATATAAGAAACGACAAATGTACTATGGATACAGTGGTGCCTTGACTTACGAACTTAATCTGTCCCAGAAGATGTTCGTAAGTCAAAATGTTCGTAAGTCAAATCAGCATTTCCCATAGGAATGCATTGAAAACCGATTAATCCGTTCCGGCTGTTTTTTGTTCTTATGTCGAGGCACCGTTTGCAAGTCAAAGCATTAGTTCCCATAGGAACTAATGCAAAACCAGTTAATCCGTCCTCTAACACTAGGGGGAGAATTTTTTTTTTAACCTAAGATGACTTAGGTTAAAAAAAAGGGCAGGAAAGGAGGGAGGGAACGAACACCTTTTAAACAGAACACCTTTAAAACCAAGCAGCTTTAAACCAAACCAAGCACCTTTTAAACCAATTTTTACATTTTAAAATTACAGTACCAGGCAGTACCAGGCAGTACTAGGCAGTCCAAAGTCCATTTCCCGCTTTCCCCGCGTTTTTTTGTTCATAAGTCAAAGCTCCGTTCGCAAGTCAAAGCAAAATTTTGCGAACGGAGCTGTTCGTAAGTCGAAATGTTCATACGTCGGGGCGTTCGTAAGTCAAGGCACCACTGTATAACATAGTTAAAGAAAAACAATGCTATAACTAATGTATCATGTGCAAATTAGGCCATCCCAATTTTAGGAACTTGACTATGGCAACCCTATGAAATAACCAACCCCCATATGTACACATTTTATAGTCCTTCACAAACTAACCTACACATAAGGTCCATAGACATCTGGCAGGATATAATTGTTTCTCACCAATTTTCATTTCAATTTTCGAATGTATTTTGCACAGTTTGACAACCCAAAGAGGCATGCTTTCTGTGGGCATAAAGCTGTAATGTTTCAATCAATTTAGTCTTCAGATAGAATACTGTGGCTGAAAATCCAGTAGTAAGTCACAACTACTACGGGATTTTCCTGGATAGTAAATCACTGGATTTTACTGGATAGTAAGTCACAACACAGACAGAAATGAATCAGTATCAACCAAAGGTTCATGGGTTGTTACTAGTTGCTCAGAGGCCCCAAAACAATATGGAAGTGCCATTTTTGTAAGACCAGGTATTATAATCCACTAAATGAATTTTACTGAAGAGGACAACATAGAAATCTTGATGGTTGAACTGGCTGCATGTATGGTAACATCGATTTATAAACCACCTAATACACCATTCTGCTTTAAGAAGCCGTTTAATATAGAAAACCAAAACAATCACTTTTTAGTTGAAGATCTCAACAACCATAACAACATTTAGGGCTATGAACATGATAACAAAAAGCCATTATAAAATGGGTAGCATGCCATTCAATGTACCTTATACATGATCCTAAACTACCCAGTTCATTTAACAGTGGAAGGTGGCAGAGAGGCTACAATCCAGATTTACTTTTTGTTAGTGACCCTATAGCTCAATAGTGCATTAAGAGTGTAGATGAGCCAATCCCAAACGCTCAGCACAGATCCATTCCATGGCAGATCTACTTAACCATCCATCCATAATATAAACCATTCTGCAGGAGGTATAATTTCAAAAAAGCCACATGGAAAAGTTTACAACAAAGTTAGATGCAGCTGTGCTTCAAACTGCCCCTCAAGAAAAGAACCATGATCAATTTGTAACTTCAATTTTGCAATGTTCTTGTGCCTCCATTCCAAGAAGGTGCTGGACCAACTACATCCCAGGACTCACTCCACCCAATACTGAGATTATATTTCACACTTTGAAGAAAATCCTTATAATGAACGTACAGTAAAAGGTGGGAATAATTTGATCTTAACTCTTGCAGAAGCAAAAAGAGCTTGCTGGGTAGACATGACAACAGAGCTTGACATGGCAAGAAGCAGCCAGAAATCTTGGAGACTACTGAAAAGACTGAACAATGATCCAAACAAAAGGACAAATATAATCCCAAACCAAACAGCACACCAACTGCTCCTGGCAGGGAAGACCAACCAACGCATAAGAAAAAGAAAACAGCAAAGAGATATTCAGAGTGATTCCAATGAACTTTCTATTGCCTTCATATTGGCGGAACTAGAGGAAGCCATAACAAGATGTAGGAATGGCAAAGCAGCTCGATAATATCTGAATTTAAAATTAAATATTTTAGTCAAAACACAAAGGAACAGCTCCTTCAACTCTTTACTAATCGCTCATCGAGCAAACAAATGCCAAAAATATGGTGGAAGACAAAAGTAACTGCTACACTGAAACCAGGCAAAGAACCACCAGACCCCCAAAAGCTACAGGCCAATCTCCCTACTATGCCAAATATACAAATACACAAAGGCTTTGAATAAATTATATTAAACCATCTAACTCTTCAAAACTGAACCTTGCTCAGATACAACACATGCGCAGACATCTTCATGCTGAGACAGTGAGTCCTAAAACAAGCTGGGAATGAGAAGAGATGGCTGTCTAAATAAATTTGCCTCATACAGAGAGTCAGTCTTTCCTCATCAAGCACTGCTGGCCCTGAGATTTGCGTTTCGGTTTAGAGACCTGGAGAAGAATAACTGTTCCTTGAGACTTCAGCCACCATCCTGAGACTTGACAACCTTAGGGGAAAATATAAAATTAGTAGACTGAGAGGAGCAACAGCAGCAACAGGAAGGTAGACTTTTTCTACACCTTGCCAAAGGATGAAGCAAAGAACATAAGGAATTTTACTATGATAACAATTTTATATCTACTAACCATCTTCCTGGGTGAAAGAAGCTGAACATTTACTGTAAGCGCCTTTGGCCTTTATTATGCAATTAGTTTCATTTATACTGATTATTCTGTAAACACAGAACAACACCCAATTACAGTGGACCCTCGACTTACGGAATTAATCCGTATTGGAACGGTGGCTGCAGGTCGAAAAGTCTGTAGGTCGAGGCTCCATTGACCTACAATGCATTGAAAACCGATTAATCCGTAACCGGCCATTTTTGGTCCATTTTGTTTGATTTTCCGGTATGTAGGTCGATTCTCCGGCCGCAAGTCGAACCTAAATTTTGCGGCCAGAGAAGTCTGTAACTCGAAAAGTCTGCAGGTCGAGCCGTCTGTAAGTCGAGGGTCCACTGTATCAATTAATTTAGCTAGTTCTGTACAGACCAGAATGAAAAGAGTTCTTGGCTAATGATGTTTGGTCTCATCCCTTGCTGACTAAAATGTTCCCATACAGGTAAAAAGTATTCTGAAAGTCAAAGTGTTTGAACACTGTTTGATCAATTCAACACAAGTTATTGCCAATAGCTTGCTTGGCACATTTCTAGTAAGACAGGCTCTTTTAATTTTCTCTTGCTTTTTTATATATAGTTTCAAATATTTTTGAGGTATAGATGACATTTTTCAAGAGCAAAAGCATTAAAAATAACAGAAAACAGATCAAGTTCTAAAGCACCACCAGTTTTTCATTTGTGCAGCTACATACCAGCCTTCTTTCATTAGAACTGCACCGAAAAGTTAGGGAATTTCAGCCATTTCAAAACCATTTCATACCACCAAGAAAAGTCTGCCTTCTTTCACAGCTGAGAAACAAATGGCAAGGAAACAAAGGAGAGGCTGGTGTAACAGAGCTTAGTCTCATTCTGTTTCAAAGTTTGACTTCAGAAACACAAGGAGCTTCCCATTCAGTAGACTTGGAGGCTAAAGACTCTAATTTAAGAAGCAGAAGGTAAAACTGTTGCTGTACAAAGCAGTGAAGTTTTAGATCTCTAGTTAAACTGAGCTGGCAACACCAAGCCCATGTGTGTGCCAAATTCCAGCTGCAAATTAGGATTATTGTAAACCACTCATGAAGACTGGGTAGAAAGCAGTCAGAAAGGCATAAAAGAGGCATATGGAGAAATGGAAGGCAACACTTCAACAAAGTACAGTGCTTTCACGATGACAACTCAAACCACACTATAATCTTAAAACATCAATCACCTTTTGCTTCCCTGTACCCTTCTCTGGTTTCCAGACCTTCCACCAAATGTGGTCAATTACTATGTGGCATTCTAGTGGAGCTGAGGAAACACATAATATCAGATGCAAGTTAAGCACAGCAGTTTGGTAGACAGTAGTGGTGAAGGGTGTTACCAGGTATGCAGACAATTAGAATGTGCTGATATGGTTCAAATTATTACATAGGCTCCAGTAATTGCTGTTTTTACTCAAGGGAACTGAAAGGACATGAATTATATTAACTTTAGAAAGAAAAACACAACAAACCTAAATATAGTTCTATAAGGACAAACCTACGTTTTTACTAGGACTAGAGGAAATGAATACATTTTCCAGCATCCCTAAAATTAGCTTCTGAATATAGAGCTACCTCCAACTGGTAGAAAGTGCAACAGGTAGTCACTTAAGGCTTTTGCAAAGTAATATTTTATTGGTATCAATTCAATTTGTTTCTTTTTTGTGTTCTAAGGAGAGTAAAATAAACTTCACTTTTCTTCTTTGACATTGTTTAGGGGGATGGGTGGGTAAATTTGCTTTATGTATGATGCAAATGCAATGTTTGATTACGTCTGAAGCTTTCAGGAGTGCAGAGCTTTCCTGATGCACAGAAAATAGATATGAAAACAGAATTCTTTTCATGGGGACTGAAATGGGCATTAGAGTCAGAGGCACAGAAGCTGGTTTGGAAATGAACCTCACAGCAGCTATATAGGAGAAGCAAGAGAAAACACCACAGAACTAACTCAAGGCCAAACCAACCAACCAACACACTGGTCTGTTATGACACTTGCTCCAAATAGTTCACATGCTTTCTCTTACTTGTTATATGGTCTCAATATTTAGGGAATACATCAAATGTTATCACAAAGATCATAACCATTAAGCACTTTCCTGTAAGCATGTTCTCAAAGCATCTATGAAGTTTTCTTCAGGTTGGTGCAGTAGCAAGGGGTGGAAGAAGCACTCCTTCCACAGGGATGTATGCTAAGCAATGAAAAAGAAGCTGTTCTTCTAGAATTAATTCTAGCATCCCAGTTTTTTTCTTAAGTTATCTATAAAACAAAGTAAGACACCACTTTTTTTAAAGCCCTGGTTTTATACATCAAGAATATCAATTACATTCCATACATGATTTTTGTTGTAGTTGCTGCTGTTTGAGAAAGATGTTTTACATGACTATCATGTTAAACTTAACAGCAATGTTTGATCAACCTCCTTTTCTCCATGAATTTACCCAATCTATTTTTAAAGCTGTCCACACACTATGTGTGTGCATGTGTGTGTGTGAATTCCATAAATGAATTTAAGATTGTATGAAGTAATATTTTCTTTGCTTCCAATGTCTATTCTCCCATGTAGGAGTAGATGACACTCCAGTAACACTATAGACCTAAAAGCGAAGAGATCATTATAGGCCCAGGACTTTGTAAGACAAGATCTTATTTGGCAATCAACAGATGATTGGAACCAGGATGCAGCCATATTCCAGTCATTTACAGCCTACTTAGCCTTCTGGAGGACTCCAAAAACATGGACCTCTTAGGCCTCAAAGACATTGCCTAGTCATATATGTGACTGGTACTTTACAAACTATGGTAAGAGCCTATTCCCCAATTTACCAGAAGTGGATACGTGAGCTGTAGTAATTTTACCATATGCTCTGATGTCCTATTCCTTGGCAATGTCTCCTTTCCTCCACACCTCCCCTACAAACACAAGGCTTCAGCTTGTGTGCCTTCCTTTAAAATCATTAATGTTTAATATTTGTCTTGAAAAATTATGCTAATAAACCAAGTCTACATGCTTTATGTTAATATGCCAAACTGTGAAAACTAGCTGTTAATATCTTTACTACATGCTAATAAAGTTTGTTGCCTTCAGACTTTTGCTTTGAAAAACATGCTCCCACGACCTTTTGCTGAGGAGTATAGAAGTTTGCACATATTGTATTTCCACCTACACTGCTGGAAGAGTCCCTGAGTCAATGCTTTTCCAGAAGAGAAAAGGAAGAAGGCAGAGTTCCAAAAAGTCTCTGGAAGCAGAACAAAGGCCAATAATTGGAAAGCCTACACAGTATTTTGTACAGACTATTTTGCTGATACTTTGTGTTGGAAAGAGGTGAGATCCCAGCATTTAATACCCTTGGGGGGAGGGGGAGCCCCAGACTTTTGAGCCCAGGATCCTCCTCAAAGAACCCTAGCCATCTATGATGTTTGATATTGTGTTAATTTCATTCTAAAACCAACCCTCTCCTTAACACTTTTAATGTTCCATCCATACACATTATTTTTTATCCCTCAGAAACTATGCTTATCTTTTACAATTTGCATACTAGTTAGGTACGTGGCTTAAAGAAAAATAAGCAGCAAAAGATAAACAATCAAAATTTAATGGAGAGTAAAGACACTACTTTTAAGCTACTACAGCTTTCCAGCCCGTTTTAAAGTGTTGTCAAGTATCAGGTCTTGCCTTTAGTAGAACGCGAAATATAGACGCAGAGAGCAAAGCTTGCTATAGGAAAATGAGATGATTTAGTTCTTTCTTTCCCAAAACATGTTGGAGATATAAAGAGTTTAAATTAATAACTTTAAAGCTTTTCATGGCTATCCAGCTGGCTGAACATTTGAAGCCTGTCTGTCTCTTGTCTTTCTGTCTATTTATTTATTTGGTTGTGCAACATGCAACACTTTCCAAAACTTGTGGGGAAATGTGTGGAAAAAAACGTCAGGAACTTAAATAAAAATAAAGTAAAAATCATTGCACATCTTCTGGGGAGGTAGTGCACACTTGCCACACAAGAATCACGCAAGATTACAGAATACTCTGTGGCGTGTGCTATAGTCTATACCATTCATTTCTCATTTGATTTCCTTGGCATGCTAGGTGTGAACAGATGAACAAGAAGGGGGACTCAACACACACCAAACATTCTTCTCTAACTGCCCTTTCTAGTGAGTGCTCAATGATGAATAGGAAACCATTCAGGGGAACTCATTCACCATTTTTTCATACAGAACCCCCTCAATAATCTCTCAAACCCCAGAGATTTTTGAAAGGAAGCACAGCTTGAAGCCTTCCAACATATTATAGATGATGTTTCAAATGAAAATAGGGACACGCCTGTAGTACTTCTACTCCCACGGCAAAGATTGCCATATGAAGGTGTTCCTCCATTTGTTTTATGCTATATCCACTTGCGAGGCAGTAGGTTTTCCTCCGGTAGAGTTCTATGTTTTTCAAATCAAAAGTTCAAGAGAGATTCACCAGCATGTGAAATAGCAGATTGTGCCACAGCAAGAGTATATACCCCTGCATATGAATGTTTATGTGCTTTCAAAAGAAGGCACATCCACCAATACCCAAATGAATAAATCACTCCCATAAGTGAGAATAGATAGGAATGATGATTCACTCAGCCCAGGTACTAGAATAAAAGGAGAGTCTCTAATAAAGATGTATAGCTGGGGCATATGAGATTTTGGAAATGGAGGTTCATGGGAAAATCTGTGTGCAGGATCCTGATTGCTCTTCATGGACTTTCAGGGGTGGGAGTGGAGTTGACTACCCTATTCTTATTTTCTTTTCCACATTTAAAACAATGGAAAATTAAAATGCAATTAAATTACAAACATTAAAACATAATTACATTCTTTATGCATTCAAATGCATTTAAGATTAAAATTGTTTTAAATAACTTCACTTGAAAATTAATAGTACTTTGCCTTACAAAACTACTTTAAAAACAAACAAACCCCAGCAGATTGGTTAAAATCTAATGCTTTGGGAGCTTTTAACTGCCCGAATAAAAAGATCTTGCTCCGCTACCAGGAGCACAGCAGGGAGGAGGCAAACCAAGCCTTTCTTAGCAAGGAGGTCCAGAGCTTGAGAGCAGCCGTCTTGAATCCCACCCAACAGGCTTCTGCAAGCGGAACTCAGAGAAGGGCCTCTTCAGCAGCTTTCAAACCCCAGAAAGCCTTGTATGGGAAGAGGGCAGGTTACTTACCAGTTACTGTAGTTCTTCTAGTGGTCATCTATGAATTCACACAAATGGGTTTTGTGCCTGTGCAAAACAGTCCACGAAAGGTTCCAGAGTTAACAGCCTCCAAGCCTTTATCCCTCAGTATACAGTATACTGCACATGTTAATAAACAGTTAATATTTAATGTCAGGACAAAAGTAGAAAGGTGGGAGGATTGTGTGAATTCATAGGATGACCACTTGAAGTACTGCAGTCACCAGTAGGCAACTTGTCCTTCTTCATTGTGGTCTCTCTGATTTACACAAATGGTTGACTGTCATGCTCACTTACCAGATGGCAGAATGTCACACCAAAATTGAATATAGAGCTGCATGACCAAATGAAGCATCCTTTGGTGCACACAGATTGAATCTGTAGTGTTTCACAAAAGTTAGTGGCTATGACCATGTTGCATTCTCATATAAAATAGATGTTTTGTAGGTCAACACTTCTTATAAATGCTGCCCATGATGCCATCACTCTAGAATGACCTGTAACCACAGAAGGTAAGAGTATTTTTGTAATGTCATGAGCTAGCTTAATACCATTAGTAACCCACTTAGATAAATTTTGAGAAGAAACTGGTTGACCTTTCTTTAGTCCTAGGTAACACATAAAAAGTTTGTCTAATGTTTTTTGTTCTTGACAAATAGAAGGCCAAAGTTCTTTTTACATCAAAAGTATGTAAAAAAAATTCTAAAGTAGATTGTGGAGATGTGTAAAATGATGGCAAAACCAAGGGATGGTAGGAAAGAAATACGAAGTAACTTTATCTTTGTTAAACTGAAGATAAGGCAAGTCATATCTTAAAGCACAGAGTTCACTAGTCCTTCTTACAGATGTTATTGCAATCAAGAATAACCTCAAAACTGATGTCACCATAGGTTCAAAAGGAGATTTCATTAATTGTGTCAACACCAAAGATAAAGGCCAGGATAATGCAGAAGTCTTTACATCAGGGTAAGTATTAGTCAGACCTTTAAAGAACTTTTTAATAGTAGAAAGGACAATTTTCAGGTTGATGTGCTACTATTGCAGCTAAACAAACATTCAAAAATGAGATTGGCAATCCCAATTTATTGGAAGGCTTTCTCAATGGCTGCAAGATTTGTTTTATAGGTGAGAAATTCTTCATGCAGTCAATTTCAGTTGGTCTATATCTGGACCGATCTCTCTTTAAATGTTTGGAGATCTTGGAATAGTGGTAATCTCATTCTGTGTTTTGCCATTAGTAATAGAACAATGAATAAAAGCTGACATGGCCACCATGGAGTCAGCAAAATTCCATCTGACTTGTCTTGACTGATTTTCACTACGGTTTGATGAATCAGTGGAAATGGAGACATCTATTCCAAACGTCTCCCAGAGAATTGTTCCCTTTATTCACCCAAGAGTAATACACTACACATTTTTTATTGCTATGAGATACAAATACTGTACATCTCTTTTGGGAATTCCCAGTCTGATTGTGATCAGATTGAAGATCTGAGGAGAAAGCTCCCACTCGTGTGTTTGTGGCAGAGTTTGGTTCAATAAATCTACTTTTTGATTGTTGTCTCCAGTCACATGAGTTGCTATTTGAAAAATGTGTCTCAAAATGCACCATTTCCAAAGAGGAGTAGCTAGGTATAGCAGGCACATTGATCTTGTACCTTTCTGATTATTGACATAATACATGGCCTTGTGTTGCCATTGCTAATCGAACAATTTTTACAATTACAAGACTCTTGAAAACCCATACTGCTTTGAAAATTGCCAACAATTCTGGCAGATTTATGTGACTTTCTCTTCCTTATATTGACTAAATTGCATTTACTCATCTCTGAAGATAACAAGCTCTCCATCCAGCATTGCTTGTGTATGTTGTTATAAGAATGGATGATGGAAATTGACAAAATGATATTCCCATCTTGGCTGTCTTGATAGGTAATTTTCTAGATAGCACTTACAGTTTTGTTTGGAATATACTGTCACTCATGATGAAGTGGACATTTTTATTATTGCCCAAATAATCTTGTTCACTCTTTCTTCTGGCAGGTGAGCCCTTGCTGCAACAGAATTGAAAATAGTACCTATATACTGTATTGTCTGACATGGTAGATGAGACTTTTTCATGTTTCCTTTGAGAGTAAACATGACAGAATATGAAGAGCGAATTGTATGTTGTCTGCAAGAGTAGTCTGAGTGTCCACCATCACCAACCAATTACCTTATGTATGGGAAGATGGAGCTTCCTTTTCCTTAGAAGGTAAGCTGCTACTGGCACCATACACTTCATGAATACTCTTGCAGCTGCTGCTAGTCTGAAAGGAACCACTTTGAATTGATAAATCTTGTGACCCTCTGCAAACAAAGGTAAAGGCAACAGTGCAGTCTTATAGAAACATGATAGTACACATCCTTTAAGTCTATCACTGCAAACCAATTGACTGCAAAGTCACCGTCCAAATCATTTTTGTTGTTACATACTTGTTGACACCTCTTCGATTTAGAATTGGACCTAAACTACGATCTTTTTTGTGGACTGTGAAATAACAGGATTAATATCCATTGTAGATGTGCCTCTTGGGTACTGGCACAGTGGCATCCTTCTAAAATTATATTGTTACCTCCTCTTTGAGAATATCAGATGGTGTAGTGATACAGATATGTCCTATAGGAGGAAGTCCACTGAATTCTATTGAAAAACCATAGGTAGTGATGGCTAAAACCCATTCACTGGTGGTGACAGTGCACCAGGTGTTTAAAAAGATGCTAGCATACCAGTCAAAGTTGTTGAAACAGAAAGAGTGGTGAATGGATTGAAAAAATACTGTCAGTCTCAGTAGCGAGAGTGTCAAGGGTGCAGTTTAGTCTTTTTATCACCTTCACTGTGGATATAGTGGATTTGTATTTGCTCTGAGGATTGTATCTTTGAGGTACTGAGTTGTCTGAACTTTTTGATTTTTCAGAAGGTGACATATTTCTTGAATATTGATAATTCCTTCTCCATGTTGATTTATACTGTGAAAGAGATTGGCACTGAATGTTTAAACCCTTTTTTGGGAGAGGTCTATGGTTTTCTTTTTGTAAAGATCTTCCATGATCATGTCTGATTTTTTGTTGAAAAGTCCTTCTCCATCCAATGGGAGGTCCTCAATGCACAATCTGGAGTTCTCCAACATTCTTATTGGTTGAAGCCAAGCATACCTTCATAGTTTTACTGCCAGGCTTTTAGCCAGATGACACACAGAATGTATCTTGTGTGCTGCCAATGAATAAGTTTTTGCTAGAATGACATTGCAAATGACTTTGTACCTTCTGGGAGACTTGTTATTAGAGGTTGGAATTTTTCCCATATAAACTGATGGTATGCCCTCATCGCTGATTGATAGTTAGAAATTCTCATTTCCAAAGCACCCACTGAATAATTTCCTCCCCAAGATAATCCAATTTCCAGCCTTCTGTATTAACTGGTGTTGTGTGGCCTCTATTTTTTGCCTGGGTTGTCTCAACAATGATGGAGTTTGGTACAGGATATTTGAACAAGAAGTTAATTCCATCATCTTGGACTCTATACAAATTTTCTATACATTTTGATGTGGGTGGTATCATAGATAGCTTCTGCCAAGACTGTGTTATAAGGTCAGTTGAAGTTTGTAACATTGACATTTTGACTGGTAAGTTAGAATTTATCTGGACATGTGCAAATATCGAATCTTTAACAGTTTAAAGCTGTTTGCTTATCTGAAATTGCAAAGATTCTGCCATTCTTACAACTAGATCATTATATGACATAATGTCCTCAGAAGGTGATGATGAAGATGTTGAATATGATGAAGAGTCTACATCAACATCAGGAGAAGATACAAATGGAAAAAGAGAATCCGAGACATTGTCAGATTCTGATGTTTAAATGTCAAATGTTTTGTTTTCTACAGATGTTACTGGTACTGGAGGTATTTTTGTTTTTGACACTGATGGATTGGATGTTGACACCAAAATATGATATTGAGAAAATGCTGAGGTAACTAGGAAAACTGGATCAGAGAATGGCAAAAACAAAGGAGAACGAGAATGAGGAGGAGGAGGAGGAGGAGGAGGAGAAGATTCTGTTGACCAAATCAATAGCTTCATGATTGTCCTTGATGTTGACTCCAGTTTAGAAGTGAACTCTGATTGACCAATTTTTCTTGTTTATGAAATCATTTGAGCAGTGGCGGCAACCTTGATGTCCGCTGTCCTCTATCTTTTAATTAGGTTTTCTCAGAAAAGCAATGTGTGTGTTGATTTCTGGGCCTGGACTGAGTTGTATGCACATTTCCTTAATATTATTCAGATGATGATAGATAGCTTGACACCAAAGTCTCCTTCTCAGAAAATAAGTCCTCCTTTTTGGAGAGAAACTTCACCAACTCTAATGTTTTGGGGATTTCTTTTTCAACTCTGCCTGATCCTGTCTGTAAGACATCATGGAAGGCCATTCCATATTTCTATAATAGTACGGTGGTGGGTAACAGTATGGTGGCAAATACTGAAAATCCCTCAGTGGTGATCATGATTGACTATAGGCACAGTAGTGTAGAGAACGATATGTTGAAGTCAATGAGGACTAAGATCTTGATTTAGAACTTCTCCTCTGATGAGGTAATATAGGAGGATGTGGCCTTCAGCCTTGAGCTGGACAAGCTTTCAGAAATGGGAGCTTAGAAGATAGAAACTTAGGATAGATGGGCTGTGGACCTTTCCATCTGAAATAGAACCAACATTTTGGTGTTCCTTCTGAGGCTCTGTGACTGGTTGACTGGTTACAGCTGGAACAACAACTGAATGTATTCATGTTAGCTGTTGAGGCTTATCCTTTTTCTTTATTTTTTCCAGTTTGTCTAAGTCCATACGAGAGGAGCTCTTTCTTTTCTTTGTTACTGAGGACTCTTTTGATGTCAATGTCATTTGTGATGTTGACAGACTGGTACCCTGTTTCCCCGAAAATAAGACGGGGTCTTATATTAATTTTTGCTCCAAAAAACGCATTGGGGCTTATTTTCAAGGGATGTTTTATTTTTTATTTTTATGTACAACAATCTACATTTATTCAAATACAGTCATGTCATCTTCTGGTTGCTGCACAATGGTGGAAGGCAGGGTTTCACTTAACTGGAGCTTATTCTTGGGGTAGGGCTTATATTACGAGCATCCTGAAAAATCCTACTAGGGCTTATTTTCAGGTTAGGTCTTATTTTCAGGGAAACAGGGTATCATCTGTCAATGTTGATGCCATTGTTACAGGAGGCAACTTCTCTGATCCTGTGTTCATTTTAGTTAAGTTTATTTTGGGTGTTGCAGAAGTAGTCTGTTTGATTATCTTTTTCTTTGTGAGTAAATCATAAGTGTTCAGGAATTTTTCCCACAAGTAGCATTTCAAGAGTGACTGGCAATTTTTCAAAGTGAACTTTGTCAAACTCCTACAAATTGTACAACTTTTAGTTAAATGTCCTTTTCATAAACAGTACACACATTGATCATGCCACATGCAGAACAGTACAGTGGTGCCTCGACTTACGACCAATCCGTTCCAGATGGTCGTAACTCAAAATGGTTGTAAGTCAAAACACCATTTCCCATAGGAATGCATTGAAATGCAATTAATCCGTTCCGGCCGAAGAAAAAAATCACACAAAAAAAAAATCACTGCAAGACCGGTCGGACACACGATTAATCCCTTCCAGCCGAAGGGGGGGGGGGGGAGAGAAAAGCAATCAACCGTGCAAGACCCATTGCAAATGCAAACAAGAGAAGGCAAAAAGCAATCAAGCGTGGAAGACCTAATGCAAAGAAAACAAACCAAAAACCAATCAACCGTGCAAGACCCATTGCAAATGCAAACAAGAGAAAGCAAAAAGCAATCAAGCAGATCGTGCAAGATCGGAAATGGGGGGGGGGGAAGCAAACAAACTCCCCAAGACCCATAGGAAATGGGGGGGGGGAAATCCAAAAAGCAAGGAAACCCCCCAAGACCCATCAGAAATTGGGGAAAAAATCCAAAAAGCAACCAAACCCCCCAAGACCCATCGGAAATGGGGGGGGGAACCAAAAAACAAACAAACCCCCCAAGACCCATCACAGCACAGAAACATAACCCCCCAGCTGAAAACCACGCTGCAAAAACACCCAGAACAGTTTTTAAAAAGCAGAAAACAGCACCTTACCTTACAAGGCAGTCCGAAGCCTCCCTGCAAACACACACACATGCTCTCAGAAGCAGAAGGAGGCAGTCCCAAGCCTCTGACGAGGACGCACATTCTCTAACTGCTGGGGCGAAAGAGCTACAAAGAAGCAGCCTCGTCGCCACCTACAGTTAGAACTTATTCCATCTCAGGACCATTTTCCTAAATATTTCCATTCCTTAGTAAATCCACACTGAAGAAGAGCCTTTATGTTAGCCTGTTACAATATTTTTCCTTCGGCCACTCATGCCGGTCGTTTTCTTAATATCCCTCGAGAAAAAAAGACTCTGTCCCTTTTGTTTAGAGACTCCTGACACCTTGTTCCATATATTGTTTCAATGCCCTGCTCATTATTATCTCCAAAAAATTTTCCTCGAACCATGGTTTTCATCTCTCTCCAATTTATCTGAGCCAATTCTTTCTATTTTTATGAGTGATGAATGTAATTCTCTGACCGCTGCTGTTGCAGGTTTTCTATCTGCAATTTTGAAATTGTCCCCTTCTTCTTGCTCCAAATTTGTGTAATTTTATTGCTTGTGCTGTTGTAGTTTGCGAATGCCATTAAAGATTTCAGAATCAGAATCAGAATCAGTTAGAAATTTGAATTTCCTGCCTTTTTCCCCTGCCTTTTTCTGTTCGTAAGTGGAAGCTCCGGTCGCAAGTAGAAGCAAAATTTTGCGACCGGAGCTGGTCATAACTCGAAATGGTCGTAAGTAGGGACGTTCGTAAGTCGAGGCACCACTGTATTTCCTTAAAGCCATTGAGGCCATCAATGAAGCAGGATTGACTACTGGAAAACCCTTTGATCAAAAGGGGATGGAGCAAAGGAAAGAGTGATGAAATGGACTATACTCTTTTTTTCTTTTTAGGCTAACAAAAGGTGAAGAGAACAAGGAAGAGAAAAAGGTAAGGAAATTTTAAGGGAAGGTATTTACAATAAAGACTCTTTGAGCTCTGTAGATGTTGCTGCTGCGGTGAACAAAAACGGACTGAGAACCAAGGATGGAACATGTACAGAGAGAAAGTCATGGAGGCTGTTACTTCTGGAACCTTCCATAGACTGTTTTGTGCAGGTGCAAAATCCATTTGTGTATATCATAGACACCCTGACAAAGAATATGATCTTTCAGATGGTTTTGGGTCCAACAGTTTGACTAGGTCCTAGAAAAGGACTGATATTCAGTGAATATGTTGTAGAAAGGGAGTTGTATGTTCTTATGAGCTCATAACAATCTGCTAAGACCCATCACTTGCTAATATAATGCATCAGCTTCTTTGGAGCAACTGCAATGCATTTGAACTTCCAATGAACAAAATCTATTATCACAACTTACTATTTAAAAGTTATATTTTTTTACACATAATAAAAGCCAGTGTATTCAGAACATTGATAACAAAAAAAAAAAAAAAACCAAAATGAGTATATTTCTAACAATGTATGTACTTATTTTTACTTTTTTGTTATGAATGTTGTAAATAGATTAACTTTTGCTTTTTCATAATGTGTCAAAAATATAACCTTTAAATAGTGAGTTCTTATAAGAGTGTGTGTTCATTGGCAGTTCAAATGTATTGCAGGTATGAATATGTTGTAATGAATATACTCATTTTTGCGTTTTTCATTATGTGTTAATAAATATATATTTTAAATAGTGAGAGACTGTTTACAGGTTGCTTAGAAGTACTAGAAAATGTAGGTTTACTGTATCTCCCATTCCCCCCTTGTTTTCTTTTAAATAATTACATACAAGGAATGGAAAAGCTAGAATATTTTGGAGGTTTTAAAATATACACACTGATTGGCAACCAGGAAAAAAAAATATGTTTACCAAATAGTGTGTATACTTTAATGTTTAGCAAACTAACTCACATATCAGCATATTTTATGGTACAAAAATGCAACCAAATGAAAATGAGAAGATATTTTCAGGTACGCTTTCATTTTCAAAATGCAATACAATAAATAGATACAGCTTAGAAGTAGTCCAGGAACTCAGATTATGCAATATCTAGGAGAAGAGAACAGTTGCTTAGGTGTAAATCCAAGTTGCTAGGATACCAAGCTACTTGGCTTCCCACACTGAGGCTGGCAACTTAGGTACTCTCATCTATATTAAACATACTCAAACCAATGTGTTTTCAAAAGAATAAAATATAAGTGGCTCTAGGATAAAGTATAAATGAGTATAGGTAGGACATCCCATGCAAGTTAGAAATCCTGGACTTTAGGATTTCAGAACTGAGAAAACAGAATGGGGCTACTGCATCCCCCTCCCATTTTCAAGAACAGGAATTTGCAGATAAGCAAATTTTCCTTTTCTCCTGGGGTACCAGCAGAGGTCATTGTCACAGCTGGAGTACATAACAGCAGTGTCAGTCCTGCAGTGTTTCACAGCCAATGCTGGCACTACTCTCTGTCATGTTTCTTGCCAATTGTCTCCTCAGCCAAAGGAGCATTTGGCAGGAAAGTGTAGTGCCAACATGTTCTCATGTCCTGTAAAGTTTGTGTGCCTACATGGGTCCTCTAAAAGTAATTTCACACTCAGAACTGCAGTAGTAATTACTTCCCAAGAACTGGGCAGTGGTTGCTTGAGGAGCAACATGACTTGGTAACTGACAGAATACTAATTCATATCTTAGTTTTTTGTGGTAGGCTTGATGAAAACCATAACCACTCATATCTATCCAGACGGAATCCTCAATACCTACACTTCATGTGGGGAAAGGGGGTGGTAGTGAGGTAAGAACATAAGAAAAAAATCCCCTCTAACATGTGAAAAGGTTTGCTTTGAGCACAAAGGAAGGGACCAGGCATCATCATCCCTTAAGGAAAACCACACAGGATGACTCCCTGACAAAGCCTCATTCTCTGAGATCTACGTGCAAATTAAATAGCTACTGTTTAACACTAGAAAGGATTGTCGTAAGTCACAATTGACTTAACCGTGTGCACACACATACAGAATTGGCTCCTTTAGTCAAGGGTTTCAATTTTTTTAAAAAAAAAATCCATACAAGGAATTTACGAATGATTGAATGGGGATATGCACTGGTTAGACAAGGTATGGCCATAAAATGGGAATTAGAGACGATATTTTGCATTTTGGGATATTAGTGCTGGAGCCTTTTAAGGAACTGTCTGAACAAGTACTTTTTCCAGATTACCTGTGCACTTCTGTGGGAGGGCACTGGATTTGCATGAAGAAAGTCCCAAGTTCAAGCCCTAACATCTCTATGTAGGAATGGAAAACTCCTTTGAAATCCTGGAGAGCATGTACAAGTCAGTACTGACAATATTGGTCCAGACAGAACAAAAGCCTGACTTAGTAAAAATATTGCTATGTTCCCAAACTAAACTACAATGCATGATCAGAATCCTTTTTGGATCGTTAAGTGAAAGTAGCTGTGACTCACTGCAAAAATGTTGACTGAAGCTTAATGCTATCTGTCTGAATATAAACTGTGATTGGCCGAAGATCTCTATATATTGAGTCTTTAACTACCACATGGAATCCAGACCAATTACTTGGAAACCAGCACTCATAGTGTTTGATCTAACACCATATGACCCACCTTTGCCAATGATCTTTGCCAGTGTCCTGATCTGAGACGTAATCAACATTATTTTGTTATGTAACCAATACCTTTTGCCCAATCATGGAAGAAAGAGAGATTCAAGCCAGATTGTTCAGTGCTCTTAAAAGATCCATAGATTGGAACACACTAAAACTATGCACAGAAAACAATACAAGTCACACAAATATGTAGTCTAGTTACTAGCTACTGGCTGAAACCTTGCGGTATCCCTGGTGTAGCAGTGTTGGTGAGTCAACTGTTCTGCAAGCACCATTGATTCAAATGGGCATCCTCTAGTTGTAACTTACTTTAGCATAGTAAATTGCAACCAGAGTAGGCCCATTTGAATCAATGGAGCTTACAGAAGAGTTGACTCACCAAACCCCCACTGATTCAATGGGCTTACTCTAGCACAACTTAATATGTTGAGCAACAGGATTTCAACTACTGAATTACTTTCAAGCCCTCAATTTTTAGCATATTACCTCAATTCTTTAATGCCTAATAGCAAAACTACCACTTAATGTACCTGTGAAATGTGACACACCATTTGCAGAATGTGCAAAAAACACTAAGATGACTGACAGTTTTTTCAAGGTGGATTGTTTTCCCAACTACAACTGCTTGCTTATGGTGCACAATGTACAATTCATACAAAAATAATTAGAAGTCCTTAGGTATATGAAAAGCGCCTTTGAACAAATTAAGAAGCTTTCTCCTAGACTAAAACAAAAGTCCTGACATGTGTATGTTAACAGACCTCCCTTAGCATTCTGGTAGCATCAGGTATTAAGGATGGGAGGAGCTGCACATACAGGGTAAAAGCTTTGGTTTCTTACTGCAAGCTAGAAGCACCAACCACTACTCACTTTCAACAAGAAACATTCTCCTTTAGCATGTGATACCACAAATGCAAGTATCTCTATGAGCTAAAAGTGCCCTAACACATAAAATAAATGGAGACTTAGCAACAAGAACAACAAAATCCAGACTTCCATTCTATCATATAGTTTAAGCAGAACATTCAGTATATGTAAAATTGTATCATCTTCTTACAAGTTCTTCTTTTTCTTCTTCTTTTTGGAATAATCATTTCCTTCTAAATTAGAGGGAGACATTATGCCATAAAATTTTGCCTGGTACAAATTACAATCTTGTCTAGTAATAAAGTCTGATGTGTCTCCTCCTTTGAAACTCAGATTGTGAAGTTTGCAAGGGCAGTTCTATAGAGATTAACCTTTCCTTCATTTTATCTGCCTGGGAGGAAAGGCTTTAAGAAGCACCAACCAAAGTGTCAAGAACAAGAAAATGTGCTGCTGCTCCTCAAAGCATGTTCCTCAAAGGCCCCTGAAAATTAAGCCAAGTCTCAAATTCACCTCAGACATACTGATTCCCCCACACCAGTTTTTGTCTTATTAGAAAAAGGAAAGCACTATCAATAGTAATAATAATAGTAATAATAACAAAGTAGCATAATGAAAGATTTCTGATTCAAAATGTGACATTCAATTTAGAAGGCCTCAGTGTGCATTCAAATATAACCACATGAAACATTCCTCTTCAGCAAAGTATTTAAGAGTCCATTTTAAGAATGCAATGCTGTGCTCAAGCATGTCTCTTTAAACCTATAACACGCCTACACAAGAGATTACTTTAGTGTATCTGGGCACAGTCATTATATGACTCAGATCATTTAGGACATGCTCTTCTATTGCCTGTTCTTCCCCCCTGTTTAGAGGCACATTTTGTTATTCCATGGTATCTGCATATCTTGGGTTACACAGGGGGTTCAGATTGGTCCTCTGCCAGGCAAGGGAGTACTCCTACCTTAACAGAAATAGTGTAAGATCTCTGCAAAGTAAATCAGCCTGCACATGTAAACAGATGGTTTTGAAACTATACAAACAGGTAGACAGAATGAGAACTGTCAAGGCAGGGGGACCAACTGCATGATTCTGTAACCAACAGCCATAAAGTGATAGTCCAGAGTTTTACCAGTTCTATCCATCTTCACTATATATATGCATGTGTGTGTGTGTGTCTATGTATGAATATAATACACACATATACACACACATATCCTGCAGTCTCATTTGCACCAAGTTCTCATTTCTCTACCATTTTCTTCTTCATCCTACACTTTTTTCTTTCCTACTTGTAAATGTGGTTCTTTGAGTGGCCATTTGTGACCCTGCCTGTACTTCTGGTATATGCACACTCTGGTGTGCCTCAGAAAAACTACCTTGCTTCAAAGTGTGCCACCAAAGAATGACAGGAGAAATCAGAGGAGAAATGGATGAAGAGTTAACAGATTATCACTTGAAGAGCTACAATTAAGGAGAAGCAACCTGTGCTGCTTCTTTGTGGTTCCTCTGATTCACATGTATCAGTGTCCAATAATCTCATTTACTTAATTAATTAATGGAGGTGGGAAGATGATTGCAATTACAATCCAGTACTATGTAAAATATTGCTCTCCCAAATCAACTTGTGAAGGCACGCTCAAATATACAGTATAATGCAAAATGAGGTGGCCAATTATGACCAAGTTGGTGCTCTACAAATGTCTGGCAAAGGTTTTTCTCTAAAGAATGCTGTTGAAACAACCATCATGCTAGTTGAGCAGCAGTTCACAGAGGACTAGCATGGCAATTTTGACAGCTGGTGAACAAGATTAGCAATAATCTCAATCCATTTAGTCAGTTTCTGGGATTACACTAAGATGTTTGAAAACTTTTGGTCCTGTGTATATAAAAAGCTAGAGAATGTAAGGTCAATTGTAACTCAGATTATGATGATGGGAAGAAAATAAGCAGATCTATATGTTGGTTAACATGAAATGAATGAGCCATTTTTTTTGAAGGAAAGAGACACTAGTTCTTAAAACCACAGTATCCTTATAAAAAATCAACTCTAAAAACACAAATTTCTACTGCTCTCCTAGCACAAGTAATAAAGACTAGAAAAGTACCTTCAAAATCAATAAATAGATGTTACAGGTGGCCACTGGTTATCTGTGAGTTGAGAAAGCACTGTAGATAATGGGCTTGAAGGTGCCTTAGCTCAGGATTAGCAGGAGGTCTAGTTTTTAAAACCCTTAAGAATTTGTTTTATCACTGGATGGGTGAACAGTGAAGCTTGGGAAACTTTATTGATCAGCCACCACAGCTGTCAAATAAAGTTTTAGTGATGAAACTGTCAAACCTTTTTGTACAAAGATGTAATAAAAACTCCAAAACAGCTTCAATAAGTGCAAACGAGGGAGGCACTCCTTTTTTCTGGCAAACACAACTAATGCAATCTACTTCCTCTGATAAGAGACTCTAGCAGATGGCTTATGAGCCACTTGTAGTACTTCATTCATTGAATCAGAGAGGATTAATTGGGTGGATTCTTCATGCTAATAGTCAAAAAGCAGACTGAGCGAAATGGATGGTCCAATCACGTTGCCTGAATCACAGTTCTGGAGCTACTGACAACCTGAAAAGCAGTGCTGCATGACAGGTGTAGGAGAGCGATAAGCCATGGTATCACACTGGCAATGTCAATTTGAAGTTTGACAAGCAATCTCTTGAAGTAAACAGGTATAAAGTAAACACTGTGTCCAATAGTTCCCATTCATTCTGACCTTTCTCCAATCTGCTGAAAGAATGTGCAAGACTGTTCATGTTTCTTGCTATTTGTGTCACTGAACACACCAGTTCCAGAGAAGTAACTAGTCAAAGGAGCTCTGGAAAATGCGGGAATCTGGATTATCTTCCCTTGTATCATAGGACTGAAGGTATGAAAAGCAAATATTGGTAGAAGTGGCTCTAGTAGGTTGACATGGTGGCATGTAGTTCTTGGAGATTGGACAGAATGGTAATGCCTACTGATCCTATTAGAGATTGCAGAAGTAATGCCAAATCAAGTATTTTGAAGGGGAGTCTACCACTGAACTGCAACATGAAGGCAGTACATACAACTGTTTGTCTTGTAGTATGTTGAAGTATTGTAGAAACCAGAGTTGCAGAGGTTGGAGACAGAGCTCTGCAAATGGATTGACAGCCATTGTAGGTGACATTGACCTTGGTAGTCTTAGAACTGTTTTGCTTTGCAGCATTGTTTGTCACGTTACTACAATGTGCAGAAACACTGTCTATAGGAAGAAACACCCATTCTACTGTAGAATCTAACAGGGCTCCTATAAATTGGATATAGAATGTAGGCTGAAGATGAGATTTTTTGCAGTTGACTTTGAGATCCAAGCCCTATAAAAGAGACAAGTTGTGGTTAAGGCTGTTCTGAAGACATGTGCAAACTTCTTGTCCACAAAAGCTAGTATTCTGTGTATGTATGGAGCACATATACTCTCCTAGTAGTGTACAAGTCATTGCATAAATACTCTTGAGACAACGGTAAGTCTGAAGAGGTGATTTCCCATGGTGAAATTAAGGAATCACTGTAATTAGGTTTGATGGCTATATGAAAATAGACATTATTCAGATTGAGGAACATGAACCAGTCTCTATGTCTTAGAAGGGGAAAGCATGAGTAACCATGCAAAATTTATTCAGACATATGTACTGGCTTGATGCTTCACAGATCCAGAACAGGATGAAGGCTTCCAACTTTTTTTGGGAATGTGAAGCAGTGGAAGAAGAAACCAATGTGTTTCTGGTGCACTCTATAGAAGCTGTGCTGAACAGAGTAATGCCTTCTTCTAGTACATTTGAGGGTCTAGTGGTAGGTAGTAAAATTTTATGGCATATCCATGCAAACCTGCCTTCCACATACTCTGATCAGTAGTGATGCTGTGCCAGATGTTGTAGTGACATACCAGATGGACCACAACTGTTGCATCACTCAATATTTTATTCATCAATGAGGGGGATGATGGGAACATAATCTATATCTACAGTGGTTAGGCTATGAAGTCAAAAGAGGCAATCAAGGTCTCTGTCATGTAACAACATCTTAGGGCAAAACAATAACTATTTTTGCATTATTTCTTCTGAAACTATAAAGTATGTGGGGAAGTTCTAGAGAAATCTGGTAGATTGCTATGTAGACAAACATGAAGATGGTGGACCTTTCCTCATACATCTAAATTTCCCAAGCACATATTCTTGGGAAGTCATCCCCATCTTCTTTTGGCATATGTGTTTTAAACAAGCTGATAAGCTTTCAAACTAGAGATACCCTCCCTCTAAAAGGCCAAGTCTTCAATCCCAGATTTCGTATTGCTAGTGACTGCCAGAGCACACAGTAACACATGCTTGACAAAAAAACAAAAACAAGCACCTCACCCCCCCAAAAAAAAATTCACCAGCAGCTACGGCCTTCACTGACCAATCAGACACATGCCTTGCTGTATTAACTTCCTGACCTGCTGGGTAATAAGCCTCTTTATGCAAAACTATAGCTAATTTTCTATGGTCATCAGGCAAATGGTAAATAAAAGCACCCATGTTTTCCCACAAGAACTGTTGGTATGCAGTCATTGTTGATTGATAGCTGGCTATGCAAATAGCTAAAGCAGCTGAGGAATAGAAATGATAACACAGCTTGTCATCATTTTATACTGAGTGCTTTTGTCACCGCTTCTGGCTGACATCATCAACAAGTGACATGATTTATGATGGATGTAGAAGCATTCTACACTAACATCCCATACAAAGATGAACTACAGGCTATCATGAATACCATTCAAAACAACGAATAAGCCCACAAAACCACTACACTCTGTGATATTTTGCTCACACACAACTATTTCACCTTTGACAATAAAACCTACCTCCAGATAAACAGCACTGCAATGGGCACTCATATAGACATACAATATGCAAACATATTCATGGCTGATCTCAAGCAATGCTGCCACAACCATTGCACCCAAAACCCAATCCTCTATTTGAGCTACATTGATGACATTTTTCTGATCTAGACCCATGGAAAGAAATCTCTAGAGAAATTAAGTAGTTAAATGTTCCCATAGCATCTCTTTACCTATCTTGGGCATCAGGTCCCTCCTTTCCTCCTTTATTCTACCTGCATTGGGTTGTTCTCCTTCAGTGGAAAACAAAGGTGAAGTATGTGTTTAGCAGTTCTGCCTTCACTCTGTTGCTCAGTAGCATTTGTCCTCTCCTGCACACTGTGGACCTACTGTTCTTCTTGCTTCTAGCGTAGCTGAAAAGCCCTTTTGTTGTTGTTGTTGTTTTTAACCTCTTCTGCAAGTGTGAGCCCATTCTGAGCTTCAGCTTTCTTAACCTTCTCTCTATAGTTAATAGCTACTCATCTGTACTTTTACTTGGTGATTTGCCCTCTTTCCATTTATTTTAAACCTTGAACTTCTGAACCGCTGAGTAGTGGTGAGAGTATCCAACCAGATAAATGAAAAAAAATCATTGTTGTTGAAGAAAAGGGATTGCCAAGTGTCCAACACTGAATGTTAGTCTGATACTGAAATCAATAATACAGAAGTCAGAGGAGTCAAAAATGAAAATGTAGAATTAGATTACATCATTTAAGTGCACTGAAAGCACAGGAATGTTGCCACCAAACATTATTCAGTTCTGGAATGTTGCAGATGTGTCTCTATCCAAGTGCAAGAGCTGTATCTGCAAGTTGCAGAGACCACACTGAAGAATCTGTGAATATTTTTGCATACTTTTTTAAAAAAAATAATGTGCTATTTTTGTACAGCTTTTCATTTGTATTGAACATTATTTTATTGTCCATTGATGGAAGAGTATTTGTGTGCATCATAAAATCATAAAAACTTCTAGTGTAAACATTTTTTTATCACTCACAGTCTTGGGAAGTGCAAAATGGGTGTTCTAGCAGTGAGATAAAAACTCAACAAGTTTCTCACCTATCTAATATACATATGACCACTAGAAAAGGTGGTCTTTGAAAGACATAGAATTAAAACAATTTGACATAATTTCTTTAAACAATAAATAAGTATTCTGGTTGTGGTTTTAGATTTCATAGACTTTGGACCAGTATTAGTAAGTGGACAGTTAAACATACAAATGTGTAACACAGCTAAATTAAATGAGCAGATAAAATACTTCTAAACTACGAAACTACGAAATGGCATGACCAGAGCCAAGAAAACAGCTTTATAATATTTTTGAAATATATCCCTGTGCTAGTGAAAGAAAGTTGCAAAAAAGTTTCAAAAGAAAGAATGTTGAAGAAAAGTTTCAAAGAAAGAATGTTGCAGTTCCGGGGCAATTATTGAGACAGAATCTATTCATATTTGTGATATCTCATAAAATGGCACTCTTCATTACACTCAAGATAGACACTGATTTTCAGAGTGCTTATATTCATGTATGCATCAATATGCAATTGCCAGGCCAGGTTTAGACATGTGTTTAAGGCTGGTGGCGCTGCGGGTTAAACCTCAAAGCCTCTGGGCTGCAAGGTCAAAAGATCAGCAGTTCGAATCCACATGATGGAGTGAGCTCCCGTCACTTCTCCCAGCTCCTGCCAACCTGGCAGTTCGAAAGCATGGAAAAATGCGAGTAGATAAATAGGTACCACCTCGGTGGGAAGGTAACGGCGTTCCGTGTCTAGTCAAGATGGCCATGTGACCACGGAAACTGTCTACGGACAAACGCTGGCTCTATGGCTTGGAAACGGGGATGAGCACCGCCCTCTAGAGTCAGACACGACTGGACAATTGTCAAGGGGAACCTTTATCTTTACCTGGATTTTGCTGAATCAAACAAAATAACTGAATTGGCAGGTGTTTTCCAATTCCACGAATAATATCAGGAGCGTCAGTTTACCCAGTCAGAACCAGGTTGGCTGCTTTTCAAAATGGACAATGGAACTAAAATATCTGAGCAATATAAAAAAATATATACTCTGTGTCTAGAAAAGAAGAAATGCTAAATGCTACAAGAGTGTGAATGCTACATGGATCCACAGGACCACAGCCAATACTTCCAAAACTTTTAATTATGCTCAAACAGCTGGTAGCATCATTGACTCAAAGCCCAAGATTACCTTGATTGCTCTGTCATTATCTCTAATCAGCTGCTGCTTCTGATCTTCAGACTTTTGTAAAAGATCCTGCAGACGCCTTTCTACAGCAAGCTGCTGCTGGTTGCTTTCCTCTGTCAGAGAGGAAATGGTTGTCTTAAGTTCAGCTATGATCTAAAAAGAAAACAGCATGCTAAAACTCCAACTACAGAAAGAAGTACATATTTTGCATGTATTTATGCTTGACAAAAAATTTGACTCGGCAAATGCGATTGTGAAAACTAAATACTTTAAATTAACATATTATATGCTAGCAAGCAGAAAATGCTACATGGAAAGAAGGAATACAGTATGACCGGAACAGCATAAAACTGCTGAACGTAAAAATTTATGGGAGAATTTTCCACTATAAAATTCCTCAATAATTTACTCACCAGAACAAAGCACATTTGTTATGTGAAAACATGAGAAATGTAGGTTTTAATTTTTTTCACTCCACTGAAGTGATTCTGAAATCCAGTACTTAAACACTCGTTTGCACACTTATTATGACATGTAGAGAACATTCAGAACATTCTGAACTAACCACCAAAAAATGACAATTGAAATATAAAAAATAAAAATGTCCTCACTTCTGAGGAAAGCTGGGAATTTTGGCTTTGAGATAGTGAAATTTGGGTTTCCATCATACAATATGACTGGGAATCCAAAAACATCACACATACTGGAGAGCTTTGGCTGTGCCAAATTCTGTCTTTTACCCATAGCCTACTGCACTGTATTGCATGCTGAGTGGCATATGAGTGGGGGTTTAGATCTTCTTCTAGCACAGATGGTAGGGCCTCAGAAAGAAATCTAGTTCTGAGTGACAGTCTGACAAAAGATGTGTGCCCAAGTATTTACTATCAAGGGCCACAATAGTTAGCATATTACTTAAGAATCATCATCATCATAATCTTAGAAGTCCAACTGAACTTCACAGGACAGAATAAGGAGTAATTCTGCAAAAGATAAATCACTTGAGATATTTAGTCAAATTGTTGCTTGCAATAGCAAGCTTTGGAGTCTTCACTGGACAAAAAACATGTAAGATATATAATGACCACTTTGGCCAGTACCACAGCAAGGAGAAAAATTCAAAGGAAAATTAAAATTCTCAAGTATTTGGTACAATAACATATTTTAACAGGAAAACACCTGGGAAGTATTTTCTTGAAAACAGCCCAAGCAGACCAGAACACACCAAGGTCAATAATCATAGAGCTGTCTTTTCACCCTCAATAACTGACATAACTCGTCTTGGGCATATAGACTGGGCACATACACACAGCCATTATCCTGGAACTATGATTTGTTAAACTGGCATTCCAGGCTGACACAAGGAAAGAATGACTAAGGAGGGATACCTTGTAAATTGTGGATGCAGTCTGACAAAGCACACCCAGTTCTACCAAGTTAAAGAATGTATGTTAAAGACTGAAATGCAGGTACATTTGGATGATCCAATTAACATGTAACATAGAAAAGGGAGGCATACCTGGATCAAATAAATGTATTTTGGATTAAGAAACTAAGTTTCTTTAATAATATATTAATAAACCTTTTAAAGCAGCAGACAGACAAGGAAACGCTTTGGGCACTAATTCTCAGCGGGAAAATGTAACTGTTTATTTTGTTTCAACTTCAGAGAGAATTTCTTGGAATCTATTTTCTTGTGTGGGTGTTAAAAAGTGAGTGTTCCATTAGACCACAGAGTTAGATTAGGCTGATGTTGTCAGCAGTACAACCACATGAAAGTTACAAGTGGCCTATTATTAACATTACATTACGTAAATTATGTGCAAATGACACTGTATGTCTGATGCAAAACACCAAAGAAGTGAAGAAATTTGGAATTAAATATGGATTTCAATCTTGTAATTCATGCTCCATGAGAAAAAGGTGAACCCCAAAAGGCTTTCATAGATGCAGAAACCCACACAAAAGCTTATTCAGATCAACAGAAAACAGAGGTATGAAAACATACAATGAATATATTTCCTAGGATATATCCAGAGAACAGCTTGTGCACATCTCATACTGTGTACATCCATCAATTAATTTATTCATAGAACATCTAGTATTCTGTCTTTTGTCCTTCAAATGTACTTTCTTTTTGTCATTAAAGAAGACAATATGCACTAAAATACTCCTGAGTAGGTCTGGTGGGAGTATAGTGATGCTTTCTTGCCCCCAGTTATGGAGAAAGAGTGTCCTTCCTTTATTTTCTTCCCTGTAGTGAGAGTAGCACAGAATCATAGAATCATAGAAAAGTGAAGTTGGAAGGGGCCTACAAGGCCATCAAGTCCAACCCCCTGCTCAATGCAGGAATACAATCAAAGCATATCTGCCAGGTGATTATCTAAGTTTTTCTTGAATGCCACCAGTGTTGGAGCACTCACCAAATCCCAAGGTAACTGGTTCCACTGTTGTACTGCTCTAACAGTTAGGACGTTTTTCCTGATATTCAACCGAAATCTGGCTTCCTTTAACTTGAGTCCATTGTTGCGTATCCTGCAGTCTGGGATGATCGAGAATAGATCTTGCCCCTCCTCTGTATGACAGCCTTTCAAATATTGGAAAAGTGCTATCATATCACCTCTCAGCCTTCTTTTCTCAAGGCTAAACATGCCCAATTCTTTCAGCCTTTCCTGATAAGGCTTGGTTTCCAGCCCCTTGATCATCCTTGTCGCCCTCCTCTGAACTTGTTCCAATTTGTTAGCATCCTTCTTGAAGTGTGGTGTCCAGAACTGGACACAATACTCAAGGTGAGGCCTAACCAGTGCTGAATAGAGGGAGGGACTAGCACCTTGTGGGATTTAGAAACTATACTTCTATTAATTCAGCCTAAAATAGCATTTGCCTTTTTTGTAGCCACATCACACTGTTGGCTCATATTTAGCTTGTGATCTATGACAATTACAAGATCCTTTTCGCTCGTAGTTTTGCTGAGCCAGTTATTCCCCATCTTGTAACTGTGCAATTGGTTTCTTTTTCTGAGGTGCAGTACTTTGTACTTATCCCTGCTGAATTTCATTCTGTTGCTTTCGGCCCAGTGCTCCATCCTATCAAGGTCATTTTGAATTTTGTTTCTGTCTTCTAGTGTATTAGCTTTTCCACCCAATTTTGTAACATCTGCAAATTTGACAAGCATTCCCTGCACTCCCTCATCCAAGTCATTAATAAAAATACTGAAGAGCACCGGGCCCACCACATGACTGTCTATAAAGCTATATTTTAAAGATCTGTCCCTTGCTCTCAAAGCTAGGAGGAAAAGTAACCCTGGGGCAATTACAGCCCTTAGTACTCTACAGTCTTGCTGTAATTCAGGTAGCATTCCTTGCTTGACAGTTGTAGGTGAAGGAATCAAGAGAAAGAAGACTTTCTCAGTTTCTTTACTCTTTTTTCGAAAGACAAACTACTATTCTAGGGCCTGCTGACTACTTAGAGCTAGTCTGTTTGACAGAATCTAGTCGGACCAGGTCATCGACCTGAAAGTATCTAGAAAATTCTAGCCCTGCCCCTGAGCTAAAAGGTGGTGGTATCCTATGGACTAAAGTTTGCTCAGATGGTCCAGGGAGACAAAGTCTAGCAGCATGAAGCTTTAATGCTTTCACTTTTAATGCCTCAAGAGACTTGTGCACCCATAGTGCAAACTGTTATCTTTCACCTGAAATTAACTAGGTATCTATCTGCTGTTTAAAAATTGCTGCCATCCTTGAAGGTTGATACATTTCTTTAAATTGATGACTGGGGGAAGGGGGGAAGGGTAAAAAGCACCATGGCAGTTTGATTTGTCAGAAGTAAGGTATGCTTGTCTGGAGGTGAAAAAGAGGACTTGGAATTAAATGTTAACATCATAAGAACAGAAGCAAGTATGGTGTGTTTCTCTTTTAATTTTTAACTTAAAGAAGAAAAGAAAACTTCTTGAATCAATATTTTCATCTCATTTTAATTTTGTTTTCCTGTTTCCTACCTGTGAAGATTTGGCAAGCTTCTGACTGTATTCCTTTTCGATCTGCTTCAACCTGCTGTTGGCCTGAAATACACACACACACACACACACACACACACACACACACACACACACACACACACACACACACACACACACACACACACACACACACACACACACACACACACACACACACACACACACACACACACACACACACACACACACACACACACACACACACACACACACACACACACACACACACACACAAAGGAAACCAGATTATCTCAGATGAAGAACGTGTACAGACATTTTGCCACTGACCCCTTTTGCCTGGCACCCACCTCGTCTACACGCCTATCACTAAGCAGCTGGGAGCTCTGCCAATTCCAACGCCCTTTTGTGGCAGCCAAAAAACCGCTAGGGCTTGCCTTTGATCTAGGGCCAACTATTCATCACTTGAAAGAGCGGAGGGGGGGGCGGCTGAGGGAGGAGAATAGTACCTCTGCTGCCAATTATTAGAAAAACATAAAGGATTCTGTGGATTAAAAAAAAAAAGGTGGGTGAGGGGGGAGAAAAGAGAGTGTTTTATCAGGATGACTTCATCTCAGCGAGAAGTAAAAAAGGAAGGAAAAAGCCACAAGCTCCACTAGAGGCTATAAGGGTACAGTGTGACACATACTGTATGGATTTGTGCCAACTGATGCCTGAAAATTCCTTTTGTTATATTCTTACAACCTTTAGTCCCATTAAAGTAAAATATTATAGGCTCCATTTAACTCACATATCTTCCTCTCTCCCTCTCATCCTTCATATCTCAAAGATAAGGTATAAAGCAATATAGAAACAGGGTTTCTTTGTTGTTTTGATATCACAGACAGTTTAAAGGGTAGTGTTTCTGACATTTATTTTACACACAAGAAAAGCACTTAAGTTCTTTACATTTCTCAAGCTCACTTGGGACACAATTGTTAACATTTATTTTAATAACTAGTTCCACATATATCTCTCACAACAAATTTCATACCAATAATTGTTCTCTGTTTTCATGGTTCTGGATATAAAATGAAAAAAACAGCCCACCACATACATGTGTGGAAAATGTTTGAGAGTAAGAAGGCAGGCAAGTTTACAATCCAACAACTGTGACTCTAGAGACTTCCTCTGGGAACCCATCATGACTTGGACAATCACTGTCCTGAGAAGGAATGAATTTCTTTATGAAAATAAATAAGCAGCATGAACCAAACCCACTTATTGAGAGAAATGGAAGAAAACAGATTCAGTCCAAGCCAATAACTATGTGGAAAAGCTATGGCCCTATTTTTGGGTTCAGTTGCACAGTTATAGGTCAGACTGAACTCCTCTGAACTAAATAAAAAGAAGGAAGTAGCTTAGCTTGTGTCAGCAAAGAACTTTACTGACACAAGCCGAAAGAACATTGTGAGGTAAAGTATGCCATGCACAAATGGCACAGGACAATACCCGAGCTTAAAAATTCCATTCAGTATTTGACAGGAGTGCATATAAACAGAACCCATATGACACCAGTTCAAAAAAATTTGTACTGATTGCCATTATGGTTTCAAATCCCAAAACAGAGTGGGATCTAGGTATTTAATTCTTCTTCTTCACCACCATCATCAAACTGTAGAGCTGGAAAGGACCCTATGAATCATCAAGTCCAGCTCCTGTTATGGAGGCACAGTGGGGAATTAAACTCTCAACCTCTGGCTTTGTAGCCAGATACCTAAACAACTAAACTATTCATTTTGAAGAATTATCTTTCCTTACAGATATCTGGCTGATAACTGTGATCTCCCGAGATGTCTACCTCTGCATTACATCACTGAGAGTGGCACACTACGTGGAGATCTAGGAGAAGACTTTGTCAACTGTAGAACCCCAACTGCAGAATACCTTCCCCTTGGAGGTCCATCTGGTACCAACACTGCCTTTATTTCAACACCAAATTAAACCATGGTTGTTTACTCAAGCATTTGGCACCTAGGAAAACCATGGTATTGTTCCAAGTTCTTCAGTTTGCTCATTTGTGTTTTCTTTGAACTCTTAAGAGGTTGTAAAATGTTCTGAATTTTCTTCAGTTTCCCTGTGAAGTTTCTTTGTTCAAGAACAGGCACGTAAGACCAGCACCTGACTGCTCTGGGAGGTAGAAATGTTCTCCCATTGTTTTCTGAAAGCAGACATCTTTGATATTGGAGCTGTATCTACTTATTTTTTCATACAAGAAGTAACTATGTCCTTTGTAGAATACAGAAGGACACCACACTACTAGATAGCAGGCAAGTAATAGAACGAAAAGCAGATGAACCAGTCCTTCATGTTGCAGCTGACTTTATGAAGTCCTGTAATAATACTGCCTGTCTCAATATATAATCTGAGAACATTATTTTCCATGAAGCAGTTGAAACAACCTGCCGCTTACTGCAACTATGGGATTAACTGTCATTGAACAACTGTAGAAACACTAACTGTCAGGAGGCTTTGCTATGAATAATTAATCCTATTGGTTCCATTTTCTTAAATACAATGACTGCCCACCTAGCTCTCATAGACCCTTTTTTAAAATGAAAAATTGACAGATCAAACTGCAGGCAATGTGGGCTCAAACTAATGTAAATCTTCACGGTGAAATTTCTTCTGAAAAAAAATGTTATATTACTTCAGTTCTGTTCTTGATACTGGCAGTAATCTTCAACACAGATTACTGACCAGGTCTACACCAGCCTCACAGCCATAGGACCAACTTAACATCTGTTCTGTAAAACTGGGATGGGATTTTTGGATTTTCTGAACTACAAACACTATGAGTCTCCATTCTGGGAGGTCTACCTACCTTCTAGGTATTTTGCAAAAATACCTGAAGGTGATGCACCTGGGAGAAAGGACTAAATTATAAGGCTCTGAGGCTCAGCTAGACCATGTTCTGTCCAAGTGTCCTGTTCATGCCTTGGTGTTAGGTGGGAGCTTTCTTTCTGGACAGGACACTTTTGGGGGAGATAGGCCTAGTGGAGCCTCCAAGCTTTCTCATTTAGGCCTTTCTCCCAGGTGTATCACATCCAAGTTTTAGTAAGGTGCCTGCAAGTTAGGTAGAACACCCAGGATGAAGAATTATAATATTTGTAGTTCAGAAATCCCAAAATCCCATCCCCACTGTAAACTACCTATGTATGTAAAGAGTCTGTAGAGTTCTGGATCAAGCTCAGGGTGTGAGCCACTACCAGGAAATCAAAGGGATGGTTCGCTGAAAACTTACCAAAGATGTTTTCAAAGATTAACATAATTTTTCAAAATGTATAGTTGCAACATATACAAGCAAAGATGGAACATATGAGTATTTTTTTTTTTGCAAGATAGCATTACAACAACTAAACAGAAAAGTAGTAAATGTGTTCCAATACAGGTTAGAATTCACAACCACATACACACCTAAACTTGGCATGTAAGGTAACAAATAAGTATTGTAACATTTGAAAAATTCATTAAGTAGATACAGGTAGGGGAATATGAAAGCTGAACTGGCATGATTATGCAAATTCTCAAGCATGATAGCAGTTTTATTCATATAAAATGTTTCACTTCACACTTACCTCGTACTTGTAGCAGAATGTATATGATAAATATACATCGTATATTATATAATGTATAAATAAATATACATTCCAAAAATAAAGATGAAATAATATACAAGTTATTATTAGAGATGGGCCTTTCACGTTGACACAAAACACCAAAAACACAGAAGAGGCTCTATTTCATGTACTCTGAATTTTTTCGTTGATCACCAAAATAGAACTCCTTAAACACAAATGAACTGTGGCTACAGAAGAGGGGTACACAAAAGTTTCATGTTTCTTTCCTGTTCCCTCTTTTGTGTAACCTTTCAGTACCCCTTTGTCTGTCAATTCACCTCAGAAATTTTACATCCAGTAATATGTTCTGAGGGACATCAGCAGCCAGTCAGAGTGTCTGGAGGGAAATAGGGAATTTTGAATCTGTAAAAAGGCTTGGAACCCATTAAGAAGTGTTCTTTGCTTCAGTTGTTTTATTGGATTACGAGTGCTCTCCATCTTGGATGGCTGCCTGCTTGCCTCCTATGCTTCCCTCATGGATTGCTTCATTTTCTACCATGAATATTCCTATATAGTTTATGTTTTGACAGAAGATGCAAAGCTGTACAATGTATAACTCTTTGGTTTTGTGATGCATAGGAAGAAATACGCTGTGTCCATGAACACTCATACAAAATAAAATTTGTTAATTTTACAGGTGTCACAAGGTTCACTGTTGTGTAAGTTACATGATGTTGAGCTTGTTAATACACTCCCCACAACTTTTAAACAGTGGCTGAAATCCAGTAGTAAAATGTATGTCATGTAAGGCTGATAATGTCAATAGATGGAGTGGTTCTTCCGAAAATAATTTTTTTCAGTTCCGTCCTGAACCTCCTTTCTGATCCCTTTCATTGTGAGGTACGCATTGGAAGCTGTGGGATGTCTGGACTTGAAAATTGCCAGGATGATTCTACTAATGGCAGCAATATTTAGAAAATTTAACCAGTTCTGTGAGCTTGCAGCAGAAGCCAGTTCTGCACATATTAACCAGCTGGTACCTATGTTATCAGAATCTACCTTCCTCACCCTCAAAACAGTTTTAAAACTCACAAAAATCGTCATTAAAGAAAATAAAATGTTGTGTCCAATGAAATGTACAAATTGTGCACTTACATTTTTAAAAAGTAGACAAACCATTTGGCACATGAGGGGAGGGAAAGAATAATAATCAATTTTCTAATTGGGGACAACAGACTGATCAATGTTACTGTGAAGGCAAAAGAAGACAAAAGATGAAAAATCTGCAGATTTTCCTGCTGCATAAGAAAAATCTGCCACAATTTACTGTTTTGTCTGCGTGTACTCTTCTGCAAGGAGGGCTGTGTATGTTTTGCAAATTAAAAACAACCACTTTCAGCTTGTTATTCTGCACCAAGTTTATCCAAATTCTTAGCCAACAATAGCTCACCTCTGCAAAAAAAATTTTAAAAAAATCTCTATTCTGCTCTAGTTTCACTAGTCCTTTAGAGCAGTGGTTCCGAACCTTGGGTAACTCAGGTATTCTTGGACTTCCCAGAAGCCTTCAACACTAGCTATCCTGGATGGTGTTTCTGGGAGTTGCAGTCCAAGAACACTTGGGTTACTCAAAGTTGGGAGCCACGAGTTTAGAATGATGAAGGTATGTGCAGGCCAGCCATATTCCAGGCTACTGGAAATCTTTCAGTGTCCCTTCTGGCTTCTGCAGTTTACTGCAAGCATCACTTATACAATGCAAAACATACCTTTGCAGTCACGTGGGCTAGAAGGTTGCTCTGGTTCAAATACACAACCTGAAATCTAGTACTATCTGCTGAGCATTCATCACTGACAGGATTAGGAATGTAGAGCAAAAGTTATTTATGCACTGAACTGTAATGATAATTTTGACTTGCATGATATTTCAGAACCCCAAACGAGAAAGGAATGACCTAAACTAGTTCTCTGGAAAGCCAGGCAGCATTCATTATGGTTTAAATCATTCATTATTGTGGGGGGCCACAATAATTTGGCAGTAATTGCCAAATGGTTTTACTACCAGGTTCAGGTGCTTTATAAAACTGTTATGAGACATCTGGCTGAAACTTTCAAACTGAGGAAACAGTTTTAAATTGAATAAACCATGGTGGAACTAAATCCTATCCAACCCTACTTTTTGTTTTTAAACAGATTGCGCAATTCCCTTGAAGTTTCAAACCTTAACAGGCTGTGATTCTAACCACGTGTCTTTGGAAGGAAGTTGCACTGACATGTAGAAGACTTGAGGATTTAAAAAATAAGCATATCTTTTTAACTTAAATAGTAGGGAAAGTTTTCAAGAAGGGGTGCCAGGACTATGTGGAGTTTTGTAACTGAAATGCATTCCATTCTATCAGTGATAAAAAGCTGCTACAGGTATGTACATTTACACGCCAGCACTCACTCTTAATTATATCCATATTGTTGGCTGTGCCACATTCAGCCAAAGCTTGAATGTTAACAGTTAACTGGAATTAGATCAAAAGGCTGCACTGAGCTATCTTTTAAGGTCTTGAAACTGTGCTAATGAAGGCTGCACTATCTGCTTTCCTTTCAGTCATATTTTAAAGAGATACAATTGAACTCCAGCTCTATGGTACTGTTCTTCAGAAAACTCACACACTACTTGCTGGTAAAAAAAAGCTTGTCAAACTTCCTTAAACAACTCCAGTCAGGTCAGAAGTGATGATTAACAAGATATTTGTCTTGTAAAAAGAACTTTTGAAGCATTCCTTCCCTCTTGTCTGACTCACTCAGCTGAGCTGCGGGCCAGTGTTTGTGACACTACAAACAATCGCTTGTACAGTGATCAGTTCTGACATCATAAACACTGGGTTGTGGTTTCCCTGAAATGAATGAGCTGTGCAGCTGGCTGCTGCCTCAGTGAAAGTTTTCAATCCTAAATACCTTGATGAGCAGCCACAAGAAGAACGGAAATGACAAATGGGTTTGGTTTTTGCAAAAACATAAGGGCTCATAGTCTGAAAGAGCAGCTGTCTCTCTATAGTATTATAGCTCTGAGGTCCATAGAGGCACCAAAATCTCAGTGTTTATGTTTCTGTCCTTAGCTCACCCTGTATAGCCCAGTCACTGCAGAACGTATAGCATGCAAATCCTCTTGTGGTGAGTTTGTGGAAGATGTGAAAACAATTCTCCAAGTATCAGTAAGCAATTCAAGGGCAATAGTTTTTGAAGACACAGCGGGACTGGCAGACAGGTAATATGCTGCCCACTATTATCTTGTCTCCCCACCGTCTCTTAACCTGTTTCACAGGCACAGAAAATGAGGGAAGTATTATTTGGCTTACTAATAACATGGCAAAATTACAAGGACCACAACTAAAACTGTGACCAATCCAAGGATAACCTGTAACTACAGTAAAACAAAAAACAAACAAAAAACAGACAGCTCTCTTTTACCTCTGTACTTTCCTGGGGATGGGTGGGGAAAACATTGTCATGTTTCATTGCAACTTATCAATAGCAGGACTGTGACACTACTAACTATAAATTGGTTAAATATCCAACGTTGCACTTACTGGGCAGAATCCAATGCTGTCACTCCACTGATTGATTTTTAATTTTTCCCTCCTCTGGTTTTCCTCCCTACAGATATTATATGTGAACAATGCTCATGAATTTCAGTATGTATATTTTTAGTATATTTTCAATTGTCCATTTTTGGAAGAACAGGCTTCAGCTAGTTAAGCGATGAAATAAAATCTAAGTATATTTTAAAAATCACAATAGTAAGGCAACAGTCACAGAGAGTTTAGTGTTCCCTAATTTGCTGAATATGTGGTGGCGCTGCGGGTTAAACCGCAGAAGCCTCTGTGCTGCAAGGTCAGAAGACCAGCAGTCGTAAGATCGAATCCACGCAACGGAGTGAGCTCCCGTCGCTTGTCCCAGATCCTGCCAACCTAGCAGTTCGAAAGCACGTAAAAATGCGAGTAGATAAATAGGTACCACCTCGGTGGGAAGGTAACGGCGTTCCACAGCTAGTCGCGCTGGCCACGTGACTACGGAAACTGTCTACGGACAAACGCTGGCTCTATGGCTTGGAAACGGGGATGAGCACCGCGCCCTAGAGTCGGACACGACTGGACTAAATGTCAAGGGGAACCTTTACCTTTAATTAGCTGAATAAAAGTGTAAGCAAACTTTAAAAAGACAGGGAGGGAACTACAGAAGACTTGCTCCAGGGAAGAAGCAACAGTTCTCTGATGTACTGCAAAGCATTTCACATCAAAAAGCTAATGTAAATGGGTCCGTATTCTAAAAACAGTAATTTAAAAAAACCTTCTTTCTTCCAGACTGTTTCTTACACACAAAATCAGCACCAAATTCATCAATTGCATGACAGAGGCAACTGATGTAGCAGGACCCAAATCATCTACAGGAACTATATTCCAGTACCTATTCTGCCCCCAAAATCTGTATTGTATAAAATAGCTTGGAGCAGTAACTTTTGAGTAGGAGACACAAGAGATGGTAAGTAGCCAAAAATCATCCACAGAAAACATATGCCAGTTCTTTTCCTGGGTTGCAAGTCTGTCTTCAGTAAAGCATCCCAACATAACAATTTCTGAGGAGGCCAAGGAAACCATATTCATCAGTCAAACATAACTGAATGGGAGCAATCCAAGAAGTTACAAACTCCCAGAGGTACACATTCCAGGCCTAAAATCTGAGTAGTGGTAATCTAGACCAACCTTTTGCTGATTCAAGAACTACTAGAGTGTCCTTGATGTATAACCATCCAACCTCTTTTAAAAACGTGCAGTGTAGGCAAACACTGAACCCTTGGACTCTCTATCATTTCACTGTCAAACAATTCTTAACAGTTGGAAGTTATTCCTAACATTGAGTCATAATCTCCTTTCTTGCAATTTGTATTCATTGGTTCAATGCCTTCCTTCTGGAGCTCCACAGCTAAGCAGGGTCCACCTGACACATATCAGCCATTCAAATATTTGAAGATAGCTAAAGAGCCACTGTGTTTAGGGGTAGAGTGTCTAGACTAGAGTTCAGGAGAACCAAATTCTAATCCCTGCTTGGCCATGGAACTCGGGGGATGACAATGGTTAGCTATTCCTTGAACATCTCACATGTCTTGAAAAACATTGGATATCAACTGTAATCAGAATCAACTAGAAGGCATAGAACAACAACAGTGCATGTCTTCTCAGTCTTCTCTTCTCTATGCTAAGCCAAGGTGATGGGCCTGGGAAGGCTGGCAGAAAGCACAAAGCTACAATCTGTGTTCCTGTGAAAGGTCAGTGGTTTGATATATTACTCCCATCCAGTCATAGGCGACTGGTGAACTGGTTGCTGTCACCAGCTCTGAAGCTGCTGTTCATTTACTTTTCTGAAAATATGAAATGGCTCCTATGTGATTCCTTGGAGTATATTTTGGTTGGTTGCATCTGTTTCCTCTACTACAACTGGATGGATGAATTTTGGTGATCTGGGATGCTTTGCCATTCTGGACTGTTTTGTATAATGTTGGTTTGTGGGTACTGAAATAGGCTTACTGAGGATGTTACATCATCCCCCAATCATCTGATGTGAAACGTGAATATTTGGTACAATACAGATTTTCTGACTAGAGCAAGTACTAAAATGTGGTCCCTAGGGCTGTTTCGTGGCTTCCTGCATATGTTCCCTCTCATCAGTTGGGACAGGTTCGTTGGGCTGTCCTACATGTAAGTCACCCTTTTGGAATGTTTTTTTTGTTAAATCAAAGTTCTGCCCAGAATGCGTACCAGAATGTTGTTCTTAGAGGTGTTCTGTAGATGGTTGCATCTGTCCCCTCTCTAGTTCGATAGGGATTTGTGGATTTTATTCAGCTATCCTACTTGAAGGTCACCATTCTGGACTGTTTTTCACAAGACTGATTTTCTCGCCAGAATTGGTACCAGAATGTTGTTCCTGGGGATGATTTTTAACTTGCTGCATCAGTCTCATCTAGTTCCATATGTGTTCTGAATTTGGTTGGGTTATCCTACTCCAAAGTTGCCGTTCTGGGCCATTTTGTTTTGCTCTTGAAGGGTTTTGGACAATAAAGAGTTTATTGGATTTGAGATGTAAAATATTGTTCTGATGTTTGTCCATTACATTTTTGACATCAGTTTTCATTAAGAAGTGCCTGTATTTGCCTCTTCCATTCCAGTTTTTACATAGTCATCTTACTTAGTAGTAAGTTCTTTCAAATTCAGAGAGACATGCTTCTCCAGTTTTTTTAATTCAGCTATACAGCATGAATCTGTGTATTCTATACAGCTACTTAAAATGAGAGGAAGAAAGAAAACAATTCAGTGTCCAATGTGTAAATTTCTATTGGGTTGTGAGGGAGTCTCTGCTAGCACCCCGACAGATTGTTGGCCCCCACCCCAGACACACAGGCAAGACGCTTGGAATTAGTGGCTGCTGGATCCGAGACAAGTGAGGGATGGAAACACCTGACCGAAGAGAGGCAGGAAACCACTGAGAAGAAATACCTGTGGAGAGGTGAAGAGGAGGGAGCCTCCCTACGTATGAGGGCTATAAGGGAGGAGACATGCCGGCAGTTGGTGAAAGGGAAGGTGAGGGATGTGTGCCAGCAGCAGGGTATGACTTGTTGAACTGGTAGGAGGAGGAAGCAGCAGGGGGATGATGCATGGGAGGATGTGAAAGAAGACTACAGTTGGAGGGGGGACTGGGTGTACATGTACTGCTAGGATACCCATACAGGGGTCCTTGTTGCACTTCATGCACCCAGAGGGCAAGACAGCATGCCAAGGGCTATCTGACTTCAATTAAGAAGCCTCAACAGGGCCAAGTGCGCCTCACACCAACACAGAGGTGACACCGGAGGTGAAAGAGACAAAAAAAAAAAAAAAAAGCCAGTAGCACCTGCAGCAGCAGCTGCTTGTTCAGCCAATATTGCTGAACGCTACATCTTGCCCTCCCTACGGGCTTTCAAACTGCCCCCTCCTCTGGGCACCTGCTTTTGGACCACTATGGAGGTTGCCACTGAAGGACGTAAGAGAGTCATGGGCCCCAGTTAACCTAACTCAGGGCCCAGAACTAGCAGACACTGTGCAGGAGCATGTCAAGATGTGAAATTTTGTGTGTATAGAGTCAAAATATTTAAGAGTAGTGAAGAAGAAGTAGACCTGAAAATGAAAGTGCTTTTTCAACTGAGATTTGAACAATAGTTTACTATAGTCATTGCAAAACAATTAGCCAGCTCTCCAACCAAGCAAGGTCGCTGTACCATAACAATCCTGACAGTTGAATCTGTTAATGTTGCACTGTGTAAATATGGAGGTGGCACATATAATTAACATTTTTCGCAAATTCAATACTTTGGAGTTACAATATTCTAGTTTTCCAATATTCTGGTGTTCCTTAGTCCCACAAGCTTTGCAAAATTTTTTGTCAAAATAATGATGTTATCGTCATAATGGCAGCTTGCCAGATTGTAAGTTAGCAGCTTGCCAGATCTTTAGAGTTACAAGGAATGCAGGGTCATTAGAATTTCCTTTTTTCCCCCTTGATGCTCATGGCCCATGAAGAAGGGATTGTTTAGACTTGGAAGGGAAAGGAAAACAAATATATGAGGTAAGTAAGGCACACCAAGAAGAATTCAACTCATCAAGGCAACTACATGCTACAATGCGCACACACACCAGATACCAACAACAATCATGTAGCAGTGCAGCAGCAGACTTCAATTCCAGAAGCTAGCAACAACAAACATCATGGATTTTCCTCCATAGATTCAAATTAGGTTGTCTGGATGAGAACATTATTTAATAATTTCCACCTGTGTCTGTCTAGACATGCTAAAAGGCTGGCTTTTAGCAGAAGTTACCCAAAGGAGGTTGCTATGAATACTGTGCACTAGATTATATAATATATGATAAATTAAGTATAGGAAATGACTGCTAACTGGCTTTCAGTGGCAAATTTCATAGCTAACTGTGAAGTTCCTGCCTCTATTGCAGCCAAGAGCAAAACTCCCACCTTTTCTGGCAGGATGATTCCTTTCTAAGGCAGTTATCCTGAATAAGTTTAAATTACATCAGATCTATGTAGTTACATAAAGAAACCAGATTCCTGCAATCACTCCATCATTCATCCATTTTATCAAGAAGGTTATTGTGCAAGCTGGACCTGCCCTTGTCATATCTCATATTCATTCCTCCATCACTTTTGTCAAAGTAAGCAATGAATAAGATCTCTATTTTAAATAAATGTATTTAATATTTCACTATTTGTCTTTAAACTAGTTGTTATCATAGCAACCTTTATATGATCATCTGAGGAAATGTGTGGGACTGTTGTCAGCATTGTATCTAGGGTCTGCTCATGTATCATACGTGGCCCACAATGCCACCATTTGGATTCAGTGCACAAACTGATGTGATTACCAAAAACTGCTGCTATCGTCATGGACTCCTTTCTGGGTGCACACCTTAAGGTGGTGAGGGGGTTTGAGTGCAACAGAGAAGCCAAGAGCAATGCCATTAAGAGGCTAACCTCCATTATGAGTCTGGACTCCCAGAAGGGCCACCCAAGGTGGAATGTTCACACCTGAGGCGCCAGACTAAGATGCATCCACCTTCTTCAGGAGTAATGGTACAGCAGCAGAAGACAATGGATAGTTCTAAATGGTGACAGAGGTGGAGACACTTCTGAAGGGCACCTACTGGCAGCAGCAGTAACTGAAGGTGACACTGGTGAAGTATGTTTCACAAACAATGGTGATGACACTCAAGCAAACTTTTGTTACTACTGAGCAGAAGAAGACAATGGTAAACCACTGCTGAACTTTTCATACCTTGTAAACTCTATGATGAGACAGTCAAAAATGAAACAAGAGATAGTGCTGGAAGATGAGACTCTCAGATCATAAAACACTCAGTGAGCTACTGCAGAAGAGCAATCAACAAGTGCAAATAGTGCTGTCCCTAATGAAGAATTATACTAATTCCAAAAATTAATAAGGACCCTACTTATCTTGGAGCTTATATACTTTTAGGTAGGTAGGTAGGTAGGTAGGAAGGAAGGAAGGTAGGAAGGAAGGAAGGAAGGAAGGAAGGAAGGAAGGAAGGAAGGAAGGAAGGAAGGAAGGAAGGAAGGAAGGAAGGAAGGAAGGAAGGAAGGAAGGAAGGAAGGAAGGAAGATTTTTATAGGAATAGTAGTAAAGAGAATGAATAACTTTATTCCTAAATATATTTGAAAAGCTCAAAGTGAGTTTATGCCAAGAACAAATAGCAAACTTGACTAGAAGCGTGTTAAACAGAATAAATATAATAAAGCAAAAGGTGAATATGGATATAATTTCATTGGGTATTTTTAAAGCATTTGATTGTGAGGAATGGCCAACATTAAATATGACAATTAAGGTATTAGGCTTTTGGGGAAAGATTTATGGTAATAATCCATAAACAGATAATACTGCAGCAGTATAGTCTGTGGGGTAAAAATACATTTTATTTATTTATTTATTTATTTATTTATTACATTTATACCCTGCCCATCTAGTCAATCGACTACTCAAGCCGCCCAGAGTAGTCGATTGACTAGATGGGCGGAGTATAAATGTAATAAATAAATAAATAAATAAAATATGATAAATTATGGGACAACATAATAGATATCTCTAAGCAATGGCACTGGAGAAGATGTCCCATTTCCCTGATATTGTTTGCTTTAGTTATAGAACTATTTGTTGTTGTTTAGTCGTTAAGTCGTGTCTGACTCTTCGTGACCCCATGGACCAGAGCACGCCAGGCCCTCCTGTCTTCCACTGCCTCCCGGAGTTGGGTCAAATTCATCTTGGTAGCTTCGATGACACTGTCCAACCATCTCGTCCTCTGTCGTCCCCTTCTCCTCTTGCCTTCACACTTTCCCAACATCAGGGTCTTTTCCAGGGAGTCTTCTCTTCTCATCAGATGGCCAAAGCATTGGCGCCTCAGCTTCAGGATCTGTCCTTCCAGTGAGCACTCAGGGTTGATTCCTTCAGAACGGATAGGTTTGATCTCCTTGCAGTACAAGGGTCTCTCAAGAGTCTCCTCCAGCACCACAATTCAAAAGCATCAATTCTTCGGCGGTCAGCCTTCTTTATGGTCCAGCTCTCACTTCCATACATCACTACTGGAAAAACCATAGCTTTGACTATGCGGACCTTTGTCGGCAAGGCGATGTCTCTGCTTTTTAAGATGCTGTCTAGGTTTCTCATCGCTTTCCTCCCAAGAAGCAGGTGTATTTTAATTTCGTGGCTGCTGTCACCATCTGCAGTGATCATGGAGCCCAAGAAAGTAAAATCTGTCACTGCCTCCATATCTTCCCCTTCTATTTGCCAGGAGGTGATGGGACCAGTGGCCATGATCTTCGTTTTTTTGATGTTGAGCTTCAGACCATTTTTTGCACTCTCCTCTTTCACCCCCATTACGAGGTTCTTTAAGTCCTCCTCACTTTCTGCCATCAGAGTGGTATCATCTGCATATCTGAGGTTGTTGATATTTCTTCCAGAAATCTTAATTCCGGCTTGGGATTCATCCAGTCCAGCCTTTCGCATGATGTATTCTACATATAAGTTAAATAAGCAGGGAGACAATATACAGCCTTGTCGTACTCCTTTCCCAATTTTGAACCAATCAGTTGTTCCACATCCAGTTCTAACTGTTGCTTCCTGTCCCACATATAGATTTCTCAGGAGATAGATAAGGTGGTCAGGCACTCCCATTTCTTTAAGAACTTGCCATAGTTTGTTGTGGTCCACACAGTCAAAGGCTTTTGCATAGTCAATAGAACTATTAGTGAGTATTATTAGAAAATATAAATAAGTTTTAGGTATTGATATTCAAGATAGAGTTTAAAATTAATTTATTTTCTGATGATGCTTTACTAATAAAAAAAACCCTGATAAAGGTTATGAAGTGGGTGAAACTACATTTTAAAAAAATCTGGGGAAATAGCAGGGCTACACATAAAGTGGCATAAATCAGAGATGTTAGTATTTAATTATAATAAATAATTATAATAAAGAGAATAAGGGAAAAAATAAGAAAGAAATAGATATTAATATTCAAACGTCTATTATGTAGGTAAGGTCACATGGCAGGAGATCCTAACAAACAAACAAAAAGGAGTCCAAGATGGGTGGGAGTTTCTAAAAAGGAAAATTCTAAAGGCACAAGTACAAACAACTGAAACAAGAAAAAAAGGTGGAAAGCAGCAAAAAATATCAATGTAGCTTCACAAAAAGCTCACAAAGGACTTGAAAACAAAAAAGGACACATATAGGAAATGGAAGGAAGGCCAGAATACAAAGGATGAGGAAGAGGACTCACAAAATAAGATTAATGAATTTTGTAATGGAAACAAAAAGTCTAGGATTAATAAGAAGAGATGGTATAAATCTAAAAAACCTGGAGGGCTGGGACTTCCTAATTTAAGGTTATACTATATAGCCAAGCAATTAAGACATACACTAGATATTATAGCTCAGTCTAATAAAATATGTTGGCTGAATATGGAAATACAAGAATTAGATTTGAACCCTGTACATATTCTTTATATACAAGATAATAAAAATATAGTAAAAAAATTCCTTTCTTTAAAAATATGCTTTTAATCTGGAACAGCTATAGAAAAATATTTATTCTGCCAGTTTCTCCATTAGTTTGAAATAATAGATTAAGAAATTTACTAAGAAAAAGACAAGTTAGAATAAAAGTTTGATTAGAAAAAATGGGGAGTAAAGAGCAAATTTAAAAAGTAGTAAGGAATAATGAAAGAGGCAGTAAGCAAAATTTATAAAGTGTTACTGGAAGCAGAATATCAGCAGGATTTACTTCAAACATTATCTGATTATGATCTGCAGGAAGAAATAAGTACCTGTATTTAGAATAATACTATGGAATATTAAAATATTGAAATTTATGTCAGTAAGGAGAGAAGAAAATTTGTATAAGTTAGTTTGAAAATCATACTTAACTCCAGTGAAACTAAATAAAATAAATTCCAATTACTCTAAGATATGCTGGAGAGCGTGCAAAAAACCAATTACTTATTTTCATATGTGGAATGCAAGACTATATATAAAAATTTTGGAAATAGAAGGAAACAAATGAAATAGGTAAATTAAACTTAGCTCTATGTCCTACAATAGTGCTTGTATCAATATTTGCAAAGGAAGAATGCAATCAGACAACTAAAAAATTGATTTCCAACTTGTTAACAGTGGCAAGATTGATTATAGCTAGAAACTGGAAAATAAGATGTAATTTACAATTAAATGACTGGTATAGAGAAGTTTGGGATATAACTATTAATAATAAGCTACCATGTAATATTAAAGTTAAGAAGGGGGTGCTAAATAAATATGAATTTACAGATACATGGGGAAAATTATTGGTTTTGTATTAATAAAGGGGAAGGGACAAGACCTTCTAGCAAGAGTCATTACAATTTTAGAAGGGGAGCAGGGCACAATATAGGTAAATGGCTGCAGCTCACAATTGGTACCATTGGGGGAGCACTTACTTACTTACCTACTTATACGTATACCACTGATTTAGTGCAAAGCACTACTTGAAGCGGTTCACAACAGAACAATAAAACAATAACCCACCCACCCAACAACCAAGATTAAACATATCTAGATGAACACGTACAATTATTAAAAGAAACCCCTAAATGATGGTGAAATCAGGACACAAATAAGAATTAACTAATGGGAAGATGCCTCTGAATGCCTCTTGAAATTGTTAAAGATTTTGTATACCTTGGTTCGATCATCAATCCAAATGGAGACTACAGTAAAGAAGTAAGAAGAAGATTGAGACTCAGAAAGGAAACAATGAAGGGATTAGAAAAGACCATCAAGTGTAAAGAAGTGTCACTGGAGACACTCTCATATTCCCAATTATTATGTACAGCTGTGAAAGTTGGATGATGAAGAGTGTTGACAGGAAAAAAAATTGATTCATCTGAAATATGGTGGTGAAGAACTTCGTGGATACCCTGGACTGCCAAAAGACAAACAAGTGGGTCCTAGATCAAATCAAGCCTGAACTATTTCTAGAGTCAAAAATGATGAAACTGAGGTTGTCTTACTTTGTGCACATAATGAGAAGGTAGGATTCTCCAAAAGAGCTGGAGGCAGCAGGAAAAGAGGAAGACCAAATATGAGATGGATTGACTACATCAAGCCTTGAATTTGTAAGAGCTAAGCAGAGCTGTTGAGTACAGGACATTTTGGAGGTCACTCGTTCATGGGGTCACCATAAGTTGGAGGTGACTTGACAACACATAACAACATGTTCATGGAGAAAACAAAACCCTCAAAGAGATAGTTGTTCACAGACCAAAGGTGGGGAAAGTGTGGTGTGGGGAACACATGTGGTCCACCAGGCTGCAATATACACTCACAACAAGAAAATGTCAAACCATGCCTCTTGAGTGCCCTACATAGATGTTAGAGGCCATTTGAAGGTTATTTTTCTCCCAGAGCCTGTTTTAGGCCTTACATGACTTTTAAAAGGCTATTCTAGTCACTTCGTGAAGGTCTAGGGAGCATGGGAGCAGAAATGGCCTACAGACTACAGGCAACTGTACGTACTTGACATTAACTATGTTTATTTCTATCTATTGATCGATCGATCGATCTATCAATCAATCTATCTATCTGTCTGGCACCTTTCTCCCGATAAGGACACTTCCAGCTCAGTTTATAAACTCAATGGTGGCCTCATTTCCTCCAGATGCAATCTCTATGAAGGCTATTTTGATGTGTTACTTAATTCTTGTTACTTAATATCACAATGTGACAGATCTTGGTCAGTACTGGAGTTCAAATAAGGGGCAAGGAATGAGAACACTCAGAAGGAGAGAGGCCTATGTTCAACCCGCTTTTGCAGTTAAAACTGTGAATTAATTGCAAATCAAATTGCAAAGATGCTAATGGTTAGGAGTAAGAAATCAGAGTGTAATTAGTGCAAAACAGTGTTGAGTTTTGTGGGAAAGACTTTATGAACTATAAAAGTTGACAAAAGGGGGTGCCGTAATACTTTAATAAATGCCTTTGATAAGTCATGCAAAATCTCCCTGCTGTTTGTGAAGTGCAGCCAAAACTCCATGATATGAAGTAATCAACGTTCTTTAGTAAGATTACAGTGGATTACTTTAAATAGTTTAAATACAACAAAAGCTTCAAAAAAGAAAAAAAATAGTAAAACTTCACAGAGCCAGAAAACATTACAGAACCAATGATTAACCATACACAAGTCCAGCAAAATCCCAATTAAAAGTAGAATGGAATGTATTGCTCAATCATAAATGCAATTAAAAAACATAAATAAGACATTTTGGAGACTCCAGCTTTTCAATGTTTCATTATTTATCAGTACTGAGTTTGCAGCTGTGGGTCAGAGTTAACGTCTGTGAACTAAATATGAAAAAGAAAACACTTGGATGGATTTATTCCCATTCATTCTTTCACACTCACACACAGAGACATTACCAAACACTCCAATTTACTTCAAATTCACACAAGAATGGCAACAGTTTTACCTAAATCAGATTTTCTACAAGTTAAACATCCTTCCTACACTCAGATGTGACTGTGAAACTACTTTGATCTCTATTCCCAAATATATTTCTCTGTGTAATCCATGACAAAATATAATGTGATTTACTGTATCTCTATATGACAGCCCAACAGCTGACAGAACTTAGTAATTTAGCATAAGGAAAATAAAAAAACCTTCTGGCACCAAAATATACAAATCATAATTGAGGCACTTTAGTATCATATTACAATGAAGCACATGCAGGCTGATCATAAAGACTTCAAAACAATTATAATTCTTTCTCACCCATTTAATGAAGGTGGTTTTTATTCTCTGACATGTTTTGCAGCTGCAAGTCATTTTGGAATACTTTGGGCTTTTTCCTTCACATTAAAGACTATGTAGGGCTAAAAGCATCAAATTACTCAATTCTGGTTTTCCAACTACTCCCACTATTCTCACATCCTTTACATTTTTCAAGATAATTTAAGGAAAAGGCCATTTGTGTTATATGTGCTCTAAACCAAGGCTGGCTTATCACAGGGTCTTCACTCTGTGATCTGCTGAGATTTGGAGAGCAAAAGTGCATACACAAAAACTCATCATCATAACATTATGACTGAAGTTCTCTTGCACAGCTCTGCCTGTGTAATGGGAATGACATCATCAGTATTGCTGCTGCTGAATTTATTTATTTACTTAAAATATTTTACCCCACCTTTCGCCTTGAAAGGGACCCAAGGCAGCTTACAAACCATGAAAGACAAAGGCTTCCTTTTATGATTTCACAGTGTACCTGGCTGGCACAAAAGATAACTAAGTCCTGTGCATTCTGAAATTTAGTCAACAGCAATCTGTTGCTGCCAAAGACACCATTCCTTTTGTGCAGGCAGACTCCAATATCTGAGATGTATGGCCAATTTTACCCCTCGATAAAAGTGAAGAGGTAATAAAATATTTTAGAGGAGCAGAAAGGAAAAGAATATGTAACGGTCAGTTTGGATCGTCATCTCAGAGAAACCTTACTGAGACACTTAGGTTACTTCCACTAGAGAAATGGCAACATGAAGTTAAAATGTGGGGCAGGGGACAAAAAGATTACATGATACTTAATTAAAGGGGCTGCCCAATACTTTAGCTCCTATAGGTAAACTGTTAAGGTTTAGAGGCAACTGAGCATACCAGATCTGTTGGTCTGCACTGCTGCTCCTAAAGTAGAGTACATGAGCATAATGGGCTATGAATCAGAAAAATGAAATTCTAGCGTTCTGTAGTCATGACCTATGTAGGACATGACCAAGGTAGGTCCATTGAGATGTTTAGGAAAAAAGTTAATATCTATGGTAATCCCATTTAGGCACTATCTATAAAGGGGAGTGGGGATAGGAGCATGCCAGCTGCCCCCTCCCCACTAGTTCTACTGAAAACCTTCATACATTGAGACTTTCTATGTGTTTTAAAACCCGGAAGTCAAGGCTCCAAATCACACAGACAGCCTCCATGGAATATTGGGGGCTCTCCATGCTGTTTTCCTCCACACACAGAAGGCAATGGGAGGTGGGATTAGCCTGCTTCCCTTCCTCATATGCAACATTCCCTCTAATTGTCACCCCTGCTGAGTGGGAGCCTCACCTGTCTGTGTGCGGGGGGGGGGGGCAGGGTTTCATCCAAAACCCAGAAGTAAACAGGCTCAACCCTGGCTGCCACTGTGTGGCACCGATGGAGTGCTGCATGCCTGCGCCCACAAACACCTTAGAGGGAACATTGCTCACATGTTTACAATATATAATGTCTGAATATAGTTCATTTAATTGGGCACTTGGGTTGGTGATACGGATAACTATCTATTGTAGGTTCCAGGGCATTTTATTGCACCATTCTTAAATATTGGTTATTTAGTTCTTCTTTGTTTTACATCATAGCAGTTAAAGGAATGTGTTGGAAGAGTAGTTGAGGACTTCTGTAAAAAAGGTGCCACAAGAGATATTTAAAACAGCAGCAAGGACTAGAATGAAGTGACAGCTCAAAACACAAATGAACATTAAAGAATGGTAGTTGAACATTACCTAATTTGGAAGTGATTACTACAAGAAGGCCCCTTCACGGATTGCTGCCTTGTCGTGGCGAAGGGGCTTCAGTAATTCAGAGAAGCTATGGGCTATGCCATGCAGGGCCACCCAAGACGGACAGGTCATAGTGGAGAGTTCTGACTAAACGCGATCCACCTGGAGCAGGAACTGGCAAGCCACTCCAGTATCTTTGCCAAGAAAACTCCATGGACAGAAACAAAAGGCTAAACGATATGACGCTGGAAGATGAGCCCCTCAGGTCGGAAGGCGTCCAACATGCTACTGAGGAAGAGCGGAGGACAAGTACAAGTAGCTCCAGAGCTAACGAAGTGGTTGGGCCAAAGCCGAAAGGATGCTCAGCTGCGGACGCGCCTGGAAGTGAAAGGAAAGTCCGATGCTGCAAAGAAAAATACTGCATAGGAACCTGGAATGTAAGATCTATGAACCTTGGTAAGCTGGATGTGGTCAAACAGGAGATGGCAAGAATAAACATTGACATCCTGGGTGTCAGTGAACTAAAATGGACGGGAATGGGCGAATTCAATTCAGACGATTATCATATCTACTATTGTGGGCAAGAATCCCGTAGAAGAAATGGAGTAGCCCTCATAGTCAACAAAAGAGTGGGAAAAGCTGTACTGGGATATTATCTCAAAAATGATAGAATGATTTCAATACGTATCCAAGGCAGACCTTTCAACATCACAGTCATCCAAGTTGATGCACCAACCACCAATGCTGAGGAGGCTGAAACTGACCAATTCTATGAAGACTTACAACACCTTCTGGAACTGACACCAAAGAAAGATGTTCTTGTCATTATAGGGGACTGGAATGCTAAAGTAGGGAGTCAAGAGATAAAAGGAACAACAGGTAAGTTTGGCCTTGGAGTTCAAAACGAAGCAGGGCAAAGGCTAATAGAGTTTTGTCAAGAGAACAAGCTGGTCATCACAAACACTCTTTTCCAACAACACAAGAGGCGACTCTACACATGGACAATACCGAAACCAGGTTGATTATGTTCTCTGCAGCCAAAGATGGAGAAGCTCTATACAGTCAGCAAAAACAAGACCTGGAGCTGATTGTGGCTCCGATCATCAGCTTCTTATAGCAAAACTCAAGCTTAAACTGAAGAAAGTAGGAAAAACCACTGGGCTAGTCAGGTATAATCTAAACCAAATCCCTTATGAATACACAGTGGAAGTGAAGAACAGATTTAAGGAACTCGATTTGGTGGACAGAGTGCCTGAAAAACTATGGATGGAGGCTCGTAACATTGTACAGGAGAGAGCAACAAAAACCATCCCAAAGAAAAGGAAATGCAAGAAAGCAAAGTGGCTGTCCAACAAGGCCTTACAAGTAGCAGAGAAGGGAAACAAAGTGCAAGGGAGATAGGGAAAGTTACAGAAAAAGGAATGCAGACTTCCAAAGAATAGCAAGGAGAGACAAGAGGGCCTTCTTAAATGAACAGTGCAAAGAAATAGAGGAAAATAATAGAAAGGGAAAAACCAGAGATACGTTCAAGAAAATTGGAGACGTTAAAGGAACATTTTGTGCAAAGATGGACATGATAAAGGACAAAAATGGTAGGGACCTAACAGAAGCAGAAGACATGAAGAAGAGGTGGCAAGAATACACAGAGGAATTATACCAGAAAGATCTGGATGTCCCGGACAACCCAGATAGTGTGGTTGCTGACCTTGAGCCAGACATCCTGGAGAGTGAAGTCAAGTGGGCCTTAGAAAGCATGGCTAACAACAAGGCCAGTGGAGGTGACGGCATTCCAGTTGAACTATTTAAAATCTTAAAAGATGATGCTGTTAAGGTGCTACACTCAATATGCCAGCAAGTTTGGAAAACTCAGCAGTGGCCAGACGATTGGAAAAGATCAGTCTACATCCCAATCCCAAAGAAGGGCAGTGCCAAAGAATGCTCCAACTACCGTACAATTGCACTCATTTCACATGCTAGCAAGGTTATGCTCAAAATCCTACAAGGTAGGCTTCAGCAGTATGTGGACCGAGAACTCCCAGAAGTACAAGCTGGATTTCGAAGGGGCAGAGGAACTAGAGACCAAATTGCTAACATGCGCTGGATTATGGAGAAAGCCAGAGAGTTCCAGAAAAACATCTACTTCTGCTTCATTGACTACACAAAAGCCTTTGACTGTGTGGACCACAGCAAACTATGGCAAGTTCTTAAAGAAATGGGAGTGCCTGACCACCTTATCTATCTCCTGAGAAATCTATATGTGGGACAGGAAGCAACAGTTAGAACTGGATATGGAACAACTGATTGGTTCAAAATTGGGAAAAGAGTACGACAAGGCTGTATATTGTCTCCCTGCTTATTTAACTTATATGCAGAATACATCATGCGAAAGGCTGGACTGGATGAATCCCAAGCCGGAATTAAGATTTCTGGAAGAAATATCAACAACCTCAGATATGCAGATGATACCACTCTGATGGCAGAAAGTGAGGAGGACTTAAAGAACCTCGTAATGGGGGTGAAAGAGGAGAGCGCCAAAAATGGTCTGAAGCTCAACATCAAAAAAACCTAAGATCATGGCCACTGGTCCCATCACCTCCTGGCAAATAGAAGGGGAAGATATGGAGGTAATAACAGATTTTACTTTCCTGGGCTCCATGATCACTGCAGACGGTGACAGCAGCCACGAAATTAAAAGACGCCTGCTTCTTGGGAGGAAAGCGATGACAAACCTAGACAGCATCTTTAAAAGCAGAGACATCGCCTTGCCGACAAAGGTCCACATAGTCAAAGCTATGGTTTTTCCAGTAGCGATGTATGGAAGTGAGAGCTGGACCATAAAGAAGGCTGACCGCCGAAGAATTGATGTTTTTGAATTGTGGTGCTGGAGGAGACTCTTGAGAGTCCCCTGGACTGCAAGGAGATCTAAACTATCCGTTCTAAAGGAAATCAACCATGAGTGCTCACTGGAAGGACACATCCTGAAGCTGAGGCTCCAATACTTTGGCCATCTGATGAGAAGAGAAGACTCCCTGGAAGTCACAATTGACCAGATAGGCGGGGTATAAATGAAATAAATAAATAAATAAATAAAATAAAAGACCCTGATGTTGGGATAATGTGAAGGCAAGAGGAGAAGGGGACGACAGAGGACGAGATGGTTGGATAGTGTCATCGAAGCTACCAACATGAATTTGACCCAACTCCGGGAGGCAGTGGAAGACAGGAGGGCCTGGCGTGCTCTGGTCCATGGGGTCACGAAGAGTCGGACACAACTGAACGACTAAACAAAACCAAAGTACAAGAAGGAATTGTATGTGGGGGGGAGGGTTTGTGCTAGAATAGTGAAGGTATATTTGATTAGCTCCCAGTATGCAACAGACTATGTGCAATGACCATTGTCATAATTCTCCATATTGCATATAATGAAGGCAGCATACTTGTCACATGTGAAAATGACAGTGGTGGCATGCCCAAGCCCAAGGAAAACAGAACCAGCTGTAACCTGGCAATTGTGATTAGCACAATATATCGGGTTTCTGCATATGAGACTTTAGGAGTAGCCAGTGGGGGCAGAAAGAGATCATAGCAACAGGCAGGTGCTTTTGGTTACTCCTATAGCATTATGGCTCCCAAACAACAGATTTTTGTGTGCAGCTTTATTTTGTGCACATGTCAATGCTCATTTGTTCCTCTTGGGTAGTACTGATCAGTGCTGTGGGTTCTCTTCAAACCTTCAAGCTGGATAATTTTCTGGAAAAAAATGTCAACACTTCAAATAAAGTATGATTGGATTTAGTAATTAGAAAAAAATTAAGCACAAGTACTGCACTTTTGATACTATTTCAAACACATTGCAATGGTCTGTCTGGAAGTTTGGTGGATTCTACTTCACTTGAAGTTTTGAAACAGAAGGTAGACAATTGTCCATCAGGGATGCTTTAGCTGTGGGTTTCCTCTTTTGGCAATAGGTTGGACTCAATGATCCATGATGTCCCTTTCTGTTGGACAGTTCCATGATTCCATGAAATTCAAAAGTTTATATGGAAATTGTCTGTAACAGAATGCTCATCTTTAAATTTTTATAACACATACTTTTCTTACACTGTTTGTTAAATTTAAAGGGCAAAAGCACTGAAAACTGCTATTATGCTAATTTTAACATTCACAGTGAATCGTGCATAGTATGCTGTAGCTGTACAACCATTTTTCATTTAGAAAAAAATGGAAGAAAAATTAAGAATTGCAGATTTCCCAGAAAATTTACTATTTTGGAAAAACTTCAGAATAAAAAATTCTGTCAAACAGCAATCATACTGGAAAATTTGGCACAGGATCTGCTGCAGAAGGAGGAGAAAACAGGAGAATTGACTGTGGCATCCTTCTGGATGTGCATATGCTCTTTACGTAAGAACAAAAAAACCTAGAATACATGTGCATGTACACGAGCACAGATGCACTCACAAACCTCTACCTGTACAGTACATACAAAGTGTATAAGATATCTGTGGTTCAAAATTAAAAAATATATTTTGAGTATAACTTTGAAATGTTCCAAGATTGCTTATGCAGACCACACCTGCGGGGGTGACCTGGCATGTCAACTAATCTTTTAGTCACCAATTCTGAATGTTTTCCCCAAGTAAATAAATATCTGAGATGCATGTTACCAAAGGTACATATCAAGGCAAAAATCACATCTGTACCCACTTGAAACTACAGCTGATCTCCTTTTACTAATATCCGATACATTTTTAAAAACCACCAGGACTTTATACAGGGTGTTAACCTGTCTAGTAATGTTTAACCACAGGTTCTATGGATGCAAACTATAATATGTACCCTGTTTTGTTGTTGATATATGCTGTCAATTCACCTCCGATGTATGGTAATCCTATGAATGAGTGCCCTCCAAAATGTCCTATCATTAACAGCCCTGCTCAGTTCTTTAAAAATTCAAGATTGTGGTTTCTTTTATTGAGCCAATCTATCTCATATTTGGCTTTCTCTTTTCCTGCTGCCTTCCATTTTAACTAGCATTACTGCCTTTTCCAGGAACTAATATTTGCTATGTTATTTTGTGCTGTCAAGTCAGAACTGACTTATAGCGAGCCTAATAGGGCTTTCAAGATAAGTGAGATATTTAAGGAGTGGTTTTACTAGTTCCACACTCCCAGTGGGTTTCCATAGCTCAGCTGGGATTTGAACCCAAGCCTCCTTAGTCGGGGTCTGTCACTCTATCCACTGTACCTCACTGGGTATCTCTATCTGCCTTTCTCACTACATCTGAAAATGTCTGCCTTACCGAAATGCAAATCAGGTTACACATGGTCATGTATAACAGTGACCTGAAGGCATCTAGTTCTTTGTCAATTCTTACTGGGAGAGGGCAATTTGCATTAAAGAAAGTACAGAAGGAAAAGGAAAAATTCTTCTGTTCTCCCTTGCTTTTCACCTGAAAGCTACCAATTAGCCACAAACCTCCTGAGGGTACTTGCAAAGAAGAACAGGATGTCAAGGTTTTGTTACATGCTGCTGCAGGTTATGCGCTTAATGTCCACCCTCAATTTTAACAATAACATTAGTGAAGCATCAACTTCAGTAGGATTCACCTTCAGCTTTTTTTTTAGCCAGCATTTATCATAGTTGCATACAGTATAGTCACAAATTTAGAAGTGCAGGAGACTTACACCACACCCTCTCTACTCACTATCCTTCACAGATGCATGACTCTGTAAGATTTACAACATTCTATGATAAATGAACATGAATGAATGAATGAATGAAAATAAATAAATAAATAAGCAAGCAAGCAAGACATATACCCGCTTTCCATGTTGGCAGCTCCCCTTCCTTCCTGAATACACGTGCACACACATTCACACACTCCAAATTATGACAGAACGATGGGACAGGGATGCAGGAATCTGGGGGAGGCAAGAGAGAAGCTGCCATCCAGAGATGAGCCCCCTTCTTGCACAGCTTGTGTTATCTAGTAACTAGTCTTGAAGAGCATACTGCTTTTGATACTGGAGGCAACATACAGCCATCATAACTGATAGACATTGAAAGTGTTAGCCTCCATAAATCTATATAATCCACTCCCCTTCTGAATGGCACTTTTCCGGAGGATCATCCCGCAGAGTTCACCTACATGTCAGGCCAAGGATCCAGTACTATTGACTATATGCTAGTTTGTGCCTCTCTAATTCCGCTGATAACCAGCTTTCAAGTGTTACCCTATCTAGAGAGTGACCATTTCCCCCTACTGCTTCAGGTTAAACCTTTATTTCCAACTCAAACTATGACTGATCAGCCTTCACATGAAGGCTCTCAAGTACTAACTCGTAGGGTGAGATGGTCTGCACAAATGCAATCCAGGTTCAGAGAAGTAATAGAGGTCAAAGATCACTGTATTCCTAAATTTGAAGACCTGGACTACAATATACAGAATGATCCCATTAAGATTTACAACGGTCTAGTACAGGAACTAAAAATAAATTTAACTGAATCTAAAGACCAACCATTAACAACTTATAGGAAATCCAAACCCTGGTTTGATAAAGATTGCCAAGGAGCAAGAAAGGCCCTTACAGCTGTCTATTATCAGTCATCCACATTGGTGTCTTTTATTACAATCTGTGGTAGTGAATTCCATTATTTAATTATGCACTGTGTCAAGATATACATCCTTATGTAAACCAGGGCATAATACTGGGGTAGGAGCAAACTAGGGCTCAGGTGGGTCTCTCAACCAAAGTATCCATGTATTTTGTGGCTCTGGGCATGCCCCTTAAGAAAAATGATCTGCTAATACTGTTAAGGGTAAAAATAATGGGCATCGCATGCATGACATTGTTATAAGAAACCTGTGTTGTAAGAAATTATGAAGTTCAGGCAGACTCATAGGAAGGTCTAACTCAAAAAGCTCCAGTTTGGGGACAGATTGGGATTGGGATGGAGTGCATTTCTCTGTGCATCCTGTGATTGCCAAGGAAAATATAGCACTGGGCCACTTCACAAACAGTCCAGATTGTGATCTATTTCCCTGTGTGATCACACACTTAGCCTCCAAATAGTCCATCTGCTTTAGGGATTTAGAATAAAAAAGCTCTTCATAACTTTGCCTTCCTTCTGTACAAACACTAGCAAGCACTTATAATTTTGGGCTGATGTTAGAAATTAATTCAGTTGTATTATCTTTTTTTTTAAGTCAGCTAATGTTTAAGAAGCTGAAAATATATCACAGTAATCAAGTGAAGTAACTTTAATTTGGAAAGAAGAAGTTAACTTTCTCTTTTGCTATGCTTTACATATAAAAAGATCAAAGAAAGAAAAGGATTGAGATTCAAATTCAACTTTTAAGCAAAAATGACAATGTCTTCACGAGTTAATATTAATCCCTTAATTATGAATTTCAAAGGTTTAAATACTTTCTCTGACCTTGGCTTTAAATAATTATGCCAAGTGCAGCTTTCTTTAAATTCAAAAAAGATTCTGAATTGTTGATCACAGCCATTTAATAGTTTCAGGCTGGCAGATTGCCAACATAATCCTTAGAATGCTGTTTAAAATTATAGACCCAGAACCTGGTGCAGGTAAATGAAATGTCAGTTTCACAAAGGCTGTTCCAACTCTGTATGCAAATTGTTCCATTTGGTTGCTGCATTTCATCTTGTAATAAATTGCAGATTGTGCTTTGCTACACGCTAAAGTATTTAAACACCTGGACGCTGACCAATGTAGATAAGCATTTTGAGAAGTTTTAACATAGTTTAATATTGAAAAACAAATACATTGTTTTATTTTGCCACAAAACATCAAGGATTTAAGATCTACTGTCAGCACTGGGGAATAATTTTGTCACAGCAGTAGCCAACATACTGATTTAAAGTATTTGAAGAAAATAAAGTAAACTCTTATCTATTCATGTATATTAAGAATGCTGGTTTGCAGGTATGCACAGAATGCACACATATACATCTTCACTCATCCACTGTACAAAGCTGGCTATAGTTGTCGGGGTGCCCTTGTACAATATTACCTCACAGCTGGATCTTCCTTACAACAGAAACATCCATTCTGCTAGAGTCATTCCCTTGCTCCTTCAAGCCAGAGCAAAAAAGGAAGGAAAGAAACAGCTAATTCTAGCAGTTCCCTCTTTCTGCTGACCAATTGCTCTCCCTCTTCCTTTGGACCAATATGGGAGAGTTGTTAGACAAGTGAGGAGGCTACCATATTTCCTTGCTGCCATCAATACTTGTAATGGGGACTGGACCGAACATGGGCCCAATCTCCATAAATGGGCCTAATTCTCGCCAGTGCCCAAAAAGGCATTTGGTGAAGACCCTCGCTTGTGTTTACTGGCATACTAGAATGCCAGCCAGTGTAAATGATTCTAGGCTAGAGGAATCTGTCACGTGACTTAGTACAAAGAAGCTTCTTACATCCCTATGTGCAATCTCTCCAATCTTGAAGACAAAAAAAAAAAAAGACTGGTGTCTTTCTGTTAACTTAAGCATTGTATCCTCTCTTACATCAAGAGTTAGTCCAAAAAGATCTATGTACTTAGCTGTACAGTGCCTTCTTTGGGTTTATTTCAAGTGTCAGGCTGTTTGGGTATCGCTGTCCTTACTGTGGGAATAGCAACCTCCTTGAGATGACTTCCATTTCGGGGAACAGAACTACCTCCTTCCATCTGATTCAATATTATGTAAAAGCAGCAGACTACTACAATTTTACAATTTTGGGCAATACCATGGCAACAGAGATGCTGTCTCTTGCACGACAATAGAGGCAATCCTTATACCTTTTGTTAGAGATGCACATAAGTGTGCCTCTAATATTCTGTGACCAGTGAAAAAGTTCAAACAAGAAATTAGAACTTTTTAATGACTCAGAACCATATTTGGCAGAGTGACATGGACAGCAAGGACTTGCTCTGTGCCAAAGTTGAAGAAGTTTGGGCAAGCAGTTTTAAAATTATACCTTTTGTTTTAAAAAAGGTTCCCTTCCCCTTATGAACTCATTTTGCTACCATGTAGCCAAGGCTGCATCTATTTTTCAAATGCCTACCACTCCTTCCTGGGGGCGGGGCTGTTTTCTGCTACATGCTTATTTTGTTTGAAGTTGATCCGTACTGTCATTTAACGAATACATGACCTTAAAAATGCTTGTTTTATAAAGGGAATCTTTCATAAAGTCTGGCTGCAAAGCCTTACTGAAGTATTCCATAGCAAATGCCCAAACTTCTTGCAAGTACTTGAGGAAACTAAGCACTTCTGTGAAGTGGTCTTACTTCTGGGGAAAATGGTAGATTAGGACTACAGTCTAAATCCCAACCTGACACAGAGAGGAGTCACAGAGACATAAAGGGGGGCAAGGGAGATGGAAAGAGAAACACACAGAGAGAGAAGGGATAAAGAGAGAGAAGAGCCACGAGAGAGGAAGAGAGAGGGGGTGCATAAGGGGAAGAGAGAAAGAAGGGCAGGAAGAACAGAGAGTAAGACAGAAAGCAGAGCCACAATAAATAAATAAAAATAAACAAAATGTGTGTGTGTGTATGAGAGAGAGAGAGAGAGAGAGAGAGAGAGAGAGAGAGAGAGAAGGAGGGAGGGAGGGAGGGAGGGGGAAGGAGGGAGAGAACGCACAGAAGGAGGAGGATAATGAGGGAATCGGAGAGGGGGAAAGGTAGAGAAATCTCAGGGTGGGAGAGGATCCACAGCAAGAGTAGAGGGAGATGGAGGATCCAGAGGAAGAGGAACCACTGGAGAAAAGTGGGAGGATCCAGAAAGAGAGAGAGAGAGAGAGAGAGAGAAACATTAGAGTGAGAAAGGAGTGGGAGAGGAGACACAGAGTGAGATAGAGAGCTTCTACAGAATGTTTTGATTCTGTAGCAATCTGAAGCAATTAATTCCCTTTCCATTTCTTTGCTTCGCGGATATTTCAAAAGAGCAAGCCCGTATTTGTATACTTCAAAGTGAGCTCCATTCAGTTCAACAGGGCTTATTCTCAAGAAGTAAGTCTGGCCTAAGTCACACTGAGGTGAATGGGGTTTATTTCTGGGCAAGAATGTGTGTTACGACTGCAGCTCAGGAGTGGGTATCAATTAACCCAACCTGGCTTCCTTCTGAATACAGTGGCAGGCAGGTTCACTTGCACACAAAGTATCCAGAAACATTCTACATACATCTGAATTCAAAAGCACTTTCTTCTTGGGTTGGCCATACAGAAGTACCAAAAATACTTGCACTCCAATCATGTATGAGCCTTTTCAGAAAGAATACCTGTTGAATTCAATGGGACTTAGTTCCAGATGTATACCATACTGATTGAAATCCTGCTTATGCAGCTATGACATGAAAGGCTGATGATGTCATCTGCAGTGATTCTTTTGGAAATAAAAAAAATCAGATTTCTTATTGAAGGCCCCAAGGCTCCCGTGGAATCTTTTTTTTATCATGGGGAAGGTGTCAGGGGTCGTGGGACAGGAGAGAATCCTTAACTTCCAGTAAAGTCATCCCCGCAACAGTGAATGTCAGAAATTAATCTATTCCCTAGCCTCAAACCATTTCCCCAAGACAAAAGGGAATTCCACAGGGCCTTTGAGTGGGATGGGGGAGAAATCAGAAATATTTTATTTCCACTGTTGCTGATAACAGTACAAATAGTATTTCATTTGCTGTAGTCTAGAACACCAGATAATTCCTTCCAATGGAAATATGGATATACTGTGTGTAGTTATATTTCTGCTTTAAAAACTAATAAATTCAATTCTTCAAAAATCTCTGATTTCTGAATGTATACTACTGCTTCAGTGTCCACAACTCAAAATGCCAGGAAAGGGTCCAACATTGCTTTACAATGTTTCCAGAAAAAAGATTCCAAGCTTTATGTAGCACATGCTATGGAATATTAGCCCAAATGTCAGCAGTCAAAACAGTTTATAGGATCCCCTCTCGTGTTCACTACCATTCACAAAGAGACAACAGGCAATGGAAAATCCCAGAATCTGTCAATTTTTTCATCAGTTAATTATTTCTCACCCAAATTCAAAGCCACCGTGATGGCTGTTTTTCAGCAAATTCTCTAGGTATGGATTGCTTGGGGCACAAAGCATCCAAATGGCTAGAAGAAATCTTCTGTTCAAGCATATATGTCTGAGTTGTCACCACCCACTGTGATGAAATTTCCTCTTGTAGTAACTAATTGATAATTGCTCATTCACCCAGATGATCAATCATATGTATGTGTGAACTGGCCTTTAATCTGGCTGTAGGTATGTAAGAAGGGGGTAGCTCTGACTTCAGATTTCAGTTTCAGAGAATTAGGATTACATTGGATGTGACTTGACAGCACATAACACAAAATATAGATGTATTGTGGCCTGCTGTTATATCTTAAAGAATATTTGACCTGAATACTTCATGAAAGAGAGCCAGCGTATTGTAACAGTCAGAATGTTGGACCAGTACTCAGGTGACCTGGCTTCAGATCCTGATTTGGCCATAGAAACTTGTGTGGCTGGGTGACGAAATGGTACAGCATTGCTTAAGCATCTCACATAGCTCAAAAACCTTATTAGGGTTGCCAGTAACATTCTCTCTTCGCTGCACGGCCACACAGCGCTGCATCGGTCCAGTGCACCCACAGCCAGTGTCACCACCCATTTGGTTTCGGTTGTGGCAGAACCCCGCATACACAGGGTGGGGGTTCAGCTCAGTGCTGGTGGAAAACTGAATGGAATTAAAGAACAGCATATGCTGCTCTTTAATTACATTCAATTTTTCACCAGCAGAAACTCTGCTCAGTGCATGCAAAGTTCTGGCTGCGACTGGAATCAAACGGGCAACAATACTGGCTGTGTGTGCACCAGGCTGATGCATCTTAGAGGGAACAACCAACTTGATGACATGTAAAAACAACAGTATTAAAGGAAAGGAAGATGAGTAAAATCTTCTTTTGGATACTGATGCCTAGGAGTACCATGCATTGGGGGTTGCAAGGGGTGAAAATACAGGGTTGGCTGAAATTCCTCTTACTCCTCAAAGGGACAGCAATCAATTGATTTTTAGCTCAAAAGGCAGGTGTCTGAATTAACACACTGTAACTGAAACCACATTTCTTCTAGGCATTCAGATTGCTTTGTGCCCCAAGCAATAAATTCTTAGAGAACCAATTGGAAAATAGTCACGATAACTGCTTTTTGTCTAGGTGAGAAGTGATTAATTGAAGAAAACAAGAAGTTAGATGCTGGATTTTTCCCCTGCTTGGTGTCTCTTTCTGAATAGTAGCAAACACAAGAGACCATCTTGACTGCTGACATTGGTAGTGTCAATATTCAGGCTGGCCTTCACTTTGTCAAGCTTGGCATCCTTTTTCTTTATTGGTAATGTGGGCACGATATTGAACCATCTGCTGGCTTTTTGAATCATGGGCACAGAAGCAATATCTCACTTTCATAAACCAGAGCTCTTTTGAAGGACTGCATACTTGTAAGTTGACTCAGGGATTCTAAAGGGAGGAAGCTATTTGGTCTTTCAGTTAATTTTCTTTGCTGTAGAAGGAGTTTTTCTTCCCTCTGCCCTTTTCTTTGTCTTCTAGAGGTTCTGCAAACAACCTGGAGCTCACTAAGGGAGATTTAACTAGCTAAAATGACAAATTAAGTTTACTACTCAACTTTTTTCCATTTGTCCTTATTGGCCACCAGGGTGGATTCCGAGGTGTATATTTCCATTTCTCAAGTACTGAAAAAAGCAATCTGCTAGGAAAGGTACAACACCTTTGTAAGAAAATGTTCTGAGCATATCTGCATTTTGTATGGGTTGGGTTCTACTGTGGCCCAATCTTTCAGCAACATATACTCTTTTATAAAAAAAATTAATATTCTAGAGCAACCATTGATTGATGCTATCAACACAATGCCAGGTACTTCTAAGCCCTGTCTCATGTCATTTCTGAAACATGTAACTCCTGCAGGATACCCTGCTGAGGATTTCAGAACTACTGTAAGAACATCAGCCTGTGGAACTTGCTACCACTACAGTCCTAATGGGAAGCTGGAGGAGCCTGTTGAGAAGAGAATGCAATTTTGTTTGCACTTGTATTGTGAGTAGCCATGAGTGTAGTTCCAGCCTTTGCCTCTGGATTCAAAAGTTCAACTGAACCCAACTCCCCCTCCCCTTATTTTTCCCTTTAGCTAACTCTTCAGAGGTGGAATTCATACCATTTCTAATAAATGTTTAATCTGCTATAGAAAGATAGGTACAATGTAGTTATCTAGGAGATCTAGGTAAGATGGTGTGGCTGTGGTTCCTAAGGAGTACTTATGATTCTTATGTTTTCTTGCTACATGTATCACTCCTGTAGTCAGTTCTGCCTCTGGCTAATGAATCTGATATGCCTGCTATAGCACTTTCTGTTGCCACAAGGATTGGTCCCCAACATACCAAGCTTGAGGGGGTTGTCTCATTCATTCATTCATTCATCTTGTATACTGTCCCATAGTGCATGCATTCTCTGGGCAGTTCACAGCACATTAAAATCACATACAGTAGGACCCCCATATCCGCAGGGGATTGGTTCCAAATTCCCCATGTATAATAGTGAACACCTCTCTCCACCATTGTCACCACTCTCACAAGAAGTGGCCCAGACCAGCCCCACATCTGTCCACCTACCTCCCACAGTGACAGTGGGAGAAGGGGCCAAGCCACCAGGGGTGGGGGTGGGGTGAGAGCTGCCCTTTCTGTCTTTGCTTCCTCGCCTAGACGCAGCTCAGAGGCAGCAGTGGATCCTGCTTGCCTGAGACTGAAGAGGAACATGGGGAGAAGGATGAGCCCCCTGCATGCAACGGAAGGCAGCCGCGTGTCCAGGATCGGGGAGAAAAGGGCAGGGCAGGGTTAGAGGCTGCCACTCTCACAAGCGGTGGCCCAGGCACACCCCCACCCTTCCACCTACCTCCTGCAGCAGGTGATGGGGATGAGCCACCAGGATGGGAAGGAAAGGGAGTTGTTAAAAATTTTGGAACCATTGTCATAAAAGAAAAAGAAAAATCCTGAAGAGAACAAGAATTCATCTCAAGCTCCCTCTAGTGGCCAGGTCTGGTAAAACATGCAATTTTGGGGTGAGGGAAGATTTCTTTCTATTAATATTTTTAATACTGTACAGAACAGTGTTTTCAGACTGTGGATAAATGAATCAGCGGATATTGATCCAGCGGATATGGAGGTCCTACTGTATAATAAATGAAACAACACTGTACAAAAATATCATAAAATTGATAAAATCCTGTCCTTAGCTTAAACTTATCTTTAAACAGAATTAAACAAATTAAACAGATTTGAACATATCAGGTAATAAATGTACTATAAAAGATGGTTTTAAATAGTTCTGTTTTTACTAATTTCTTAAAAACTGAGAGTGAAGGTGCCCGATAAACCTCTGTTGGAAGTTTGTTCCAAGGGGCCACAACCGAAAATGCACTGTTCCTGGTGTTTACTCTTTCGATCTCTTTAGTTGTTACCATTTTTAATATAATGGACTGTGAGGAGAGGTTGGCACAAGTAGCTGTTCTGTGGGAGAGATGTTCCAACAAATATCAAAGTCCTAAACCAGTACCCTGAATTGGAAATGGAAACTAATGGGGGCCAATCAAGGTGTGCCAGGATTGGGGATAGGTGTTCATATCTGCTGGTATCCGTAATCAGTCTGGCTGTTGCATTTTGGGCCGCCCTATGCAGAGAGTGTTACAGTAGACTATTTTAACAATTACCAACGCATGAACCACTGTTGTTGGGCATTTCTTCTCTAGGTAAGGGTGCACCTGGGCAATCAACTGGAGATATCTGTGCCTTCACAGAGATTGCTGGGTCCAAGAATACACCCAACCTGTGAAGCTGGGAAAGTGTAACACCACCGAGGTCAGGTAAATATCCCCCTAATTGTCTTAACCTTGCTTAATTGGATTGCCTTGGAACAAAGTCTCTTGGTAGCAGGGGATAAGATGATCCAACTACAACAGTCACCTTTCTTCTGCACTATGCAGAAGGAGGATCTACACTGGCTGGCAGCACTATTTCAGCCCGGAAGGAAGAATGAGCAACTGATGTCACCTGCTCCTGCTGCCAGTTTTGTCTCACTGTTTCTGTGTGGGCAGGAAGTTCTTTCAGCAGGAAGCACTGACTTGTCCTTGACCAACATATAAATGCCTCATATGAGGCCTGAGAGAGATATGAAACACCTTCAGAAGACAAGCTGTACAAGAACTTTTTGTTGCCTGCTAGTGGTATGGTAAGAGAAGAGGGAAATTGTTTGTTTGGAGTGAACCACCTTACTCTAAATTTGGCAGCTTAGTCTTGGTCTTGATGGGAGGATGACATGCTACAGTCTTCATGTCTTTTTCCCTCTCTCTGTCCCCTGGCATCGAAGGGAGGGAGGGAGGAAACACACATAACATGTAGAATCAGAGCTAAGGAAAAGCTACCCCATCTCCAGGACATAGAACCCTTCAATGAAGCCAACCTGAAGTCAAAAATGGATCTATCTTTCATGGGGAGAAACTGCTGTTCCCAAAGTGAGAAACTCCCCTCTGGCTACTAAATGGAAAACATTACTAATATGAACATTGTACAGAAATGGCATAAAACTGACATTAGGGGAAGTAGGGCAGTAAAGAATTAGTCTTGCCCACCTTTCTCCAATTTTAAAGAACCACTTGGTAGTTTAAATAAAGTCAAGATGTATTGAGGGAGAACAGAAAAGATGTATACATGCTACAAGGGAATAAAAACACTGCCATGTTAGTCCAACTTCTCAAAATGCATATACAGCCGCAGTTTCACACATCACCCTTCCACCTCCAAGACTTGCAATATCCTGATCACCAGTTTTGCATCTGTACTTACTTTTTCTAATCCCATTTCCTTTTCTTCAGCATTTGCCCGTTTCAGGTCAAGAATCCTCTTTTCTGACTCAGCTTTAAGGTTGTTCATGGCAGTCTCGTGCTCCCGGGAAGCTCTTTGCTTTTCTTCTTCTCTAAGGAGGCTAAGTTCAACCAGCTGTTGCTTTCTCTGAGAATTCACCTGAATTAGCTCTTCCCTTAATGTATGGATCTGGGTTTCCAAATCGCAGATGACCTTAAACAACAAACAAATAATACTTTGGTTTACTTTCTCTGCAAAAAAAGTGAAAAGTCATATTTTCTCAGTTCTTTGGTTGTTTACTTTTTTTTGTAAAAAAAAAGAAGTTAAGACCACCTGTGGAAGCAACAAACTATATTGTAGCTAAGTTAAAAACATGTTTTTTAAATTACAGTATTGGTAGATGAGAGTACACTGAAGTAGCTATGCTGTCAAAAAAGTATAAAATATAATAATAATAACTGCATACTGTCAAGTCGATTCTGACTTATGTCAACCCTTTCCAGGGTTTCCTATGTAGAGGACACACAGAAGTGGTTTACCATTCCCTTCTTCTGGGGCCACCCTGGGACTGTGCATCTTGCCCATGACTACACAGGCTGGTTCTTCTCCCAGGAGGCCCAGTGGAGAATAAAATTTCCAAGCTCTGGCTCCACAGCCAGATAACTAAACCACTGAGCTATCCAGCCAGCTATATAAATATAATAATATATGTATATAAATATGAACCCTGACACAGTACACAAAAGTTACGTGCTCATATAAAAACATTTCTACGTGTACCTTGGAATAAGTTCCATTTAAAACTATGAGACATATTTCTGAGTAGGCAGGTCTTTATGATTGCACTCCAGTAATCCATTGATCCACAGAAGATGTGCTGCAAATTTACTACTTCAGATTATTAAGGGCATTGGGAGAGTATTTTTTAGCAGACTGACCCTTGGATAGGGACCTGTTTCACTGGGAAATAAGTCACGTTTTTTTCCAGTGGAACTTAATACCAGGAAAATGTGTGTAAGATTGCAGTTTACAGGCCTGCTCTGGATACAACTTGGATTAAACTGAGAAATGCTTCTGTTTCAACATAAGTCATTTGCAAGTCTTTGTTGGCACCTAGAGGAAAGCAAACAGAACTAGAAACAAATATGCCAACCAAGACACAAGGCTAGCTTAGACTCCTGATTGGAATGCAGTTGATGTATCAACATTTCACCTCTAAAAGTCTGACAATGTGGAGGTGGTGGGAGGATATTTTACTTTTAAGGGAAAAGTACAGTCAGGAATAAATAAGAACCAATATCCATTGTAAAACAGCTAACCAAGGGCATTGGATACCAGTACTATACGAAGTGCTGTTCAACAATGTCTTTAAATATTGGCTTGAAGGGGGGAAAAGGGGGAGTAAAAACTGGTGAGTGATACAAAAGTGAAAGGGACTGCAAATGCTGGAGAACAGACCTCAAGCATCAAAACTGATCTTAGTGAGGCGCTAAAAACCTGGGGAAAGCATCTATGTTGAAGTTTAGCAATTGCAAATGCTAATATGTTTCACACACTACAGACAGATCAGAACTGACAAGCAAAATTGTTCTAAGAACATATTTATATTTTGATTTTTCTCCTGCAGGAGAAGGTAGTGACCTGCCCATGGCAGTAGAGCTACAGCAGATGACCACCATCCATCGTATCTAGGGCAGAAAATGAGGCCCAGATTCACTTCAGGCAGACCCATGGTTGTCATGGAGGGCATGAAGCCCCAAGCAACCCCCAACAAAGTGGACTCATTATGGATATCAAAACCCTCCAGGATAATAAGCCAAGGAGACTTCAACAGCACTACTAAGAGTAGCTCAGAAACAGCAACTACTGAGTAATGGGGTGGACAGTAAATCAACATATTCTCTGTGCACTTTCAACACACGCATAAACCCAGCAGATGGGATACCTAGTGTGGAATCATGACAGACTTCTAAAACTCTACCTCTCACTCACCAGGTCTCACATGCAGATATACAGAGAACCCAAGTTGATAAAGTTGGAACCCTTCCAGTTTCATTCATCCAGATCTCTGTAGTACTGGTCAGGTCAGCACATTTATTCAGGATCAGATCCTGGATGATTGCTCTTTTCCCATTTAGTGACTTGGCACTGAACAACAGCAATTTCAACCCAGGAGGACAGTCTCATAGGTTATCCATGTTATCTGAACTGGCGGCGGGCGGTAGTTAACATACGGTGGCTCTCCAGTCTCCCATGATGACACAACAGTCTCTAAGTCATTTTGTAAATCCATATCTTACTAATGATGCTCAAATAATTTGTGGTGATATTAATGGAACTGAGAAGCCAGCAAAACACTGGTACTTTCTAGAGTGCGTTGTCACATGAAATGGGAACAACAGGTTCTAGACTAATGATCCATTAGCAGCAAAAGTAACTAATGAATTTTAAAAATATTTCTGAGGGGTACTGTGATATTTAGCATATGTGTAATTTTGAAGCCCTTTAAGTTATTTCAACACCACAGAAAAATTACACCTAAACCTGGAAAAATAAAAATACTGATCCCCTGCCCCCAGTGGCTTTAATTCAGGGAGAAGAGTGATGAAACACCATGTGGTACGTAGCTCACACATCATGGCTGAGGAATGTCTGGATCACAGAAGCATGGAGAGCTGACATAAAGTATTGTTTTTTTCCTCAGTGCTTCCAGGGTATGTGTGACCCTTCTTGTCAACAGAGGTTTAAGCAGTGAATTTAATTTGCCAAATCCCTCTTGCTTTTTAAAAATCAAATTGCCCATATGCTACGTTATAAATTGATTCTAGATAACTAGAACAATCGTGATTGTAAACACAGAGATCTCCTGCTGCTTTGTCTAGTTTGACCCTAAAACATGGCCCATCCATGTGCTCTCCCTCAGCATTTAGCAGCATGTACTGTGTTTGGATAGTCTTCATTTATTTATTTTGGGCAAATGGCTATATGTGTCTTTTTCATAAGATCTATAAATTCAACTAAGCTTTGCATTCCATATTGCCTAATTATTTCTAACTTTTGTCTATTATGTGTTGAGCTCCTTTAGAAGATAACAGCTTGTCTGAGTAGAAGACAAGAACAAAGTGAATGAAGATAATGTGATACATACAAGAACTGCTATTCTATTGTTCTTTTACTGATTGAATAATTTCTAGAAGGGTTTCCTTATTTTTCCTCCGCTCAGATATTTGCATTTTGTAACAGTAACACAAAAAGTGCCCTTTTTTTATAAGTTGCCTCATTTTTATGCATACATAGCTTTAAACAAGAATATTTTCAGTGAACAGCTTATGCATGAGAATGTGCTTAATGGCAAAGCAACCACTGAAATTCACAGGGACCTGCATACAAAATATGTTGTCAACCCACATTTACATTTTTGTACTGTAAATCCTAGTTTTGTAATAATAGAATTTCATCCACATAAATGCTGCTGCCATCCTAAGAGATATGGGGACACACATAAGAATTGATTCTTAAGTCTTAAATACTACCAGGAGAAATAAGATTACTATGAACATCATAACGAAATTACCCATTAGTATTCAGATTCTACAGCTAGTATTTAGAAATAACCCCTATAACATTACTTTAAAAATACATTCTCAGCAGCCTACAGTGTCAATTGATCTCTATGCAGCTCTCCTCTACATACGTCTTGTGAGAATTCCTTCCCAAATGTCTTTTGAGGAACATTTATATTCTGTAGCATCTGAATAAATTATGTTTAGCTTTCTTGCACAGTATTTGACAACTACAGCTGTGGTCTTCAAACCTGTCAACCATACAGAAGCCTTAGACATCCTTGCAGTGTGCGCGCTACACTAACGCTTTGAAAAAAGGGGATGGGGGAAATAATTCACAATAGTAACATCATCTTGATCCTATGACACTGTTTAACTGTAACAGCACAAACAGTGGCTTCTGCTGTCACAGCAAAACAATATCCAATGCACAGGGAGCTCTGCCTTAATGTAAGTGAATGTCAGCATACTTTCTCTTGGGCTACCACACCATGGATAGGTGGGCTCTAACAGGCAGTTAGGGGCTCTAATTTGAATGTACTGAAATAATGTTGGCTTTTTTACCCAAGTATGCATCTGCCAAGTCCTTCCTGAAAACTGTTCTGCATAGATGGTTCTCTTTTCAGAATGCTGTGGGGAAGAGGTCAGGGACATCCAGGTCCCTGCCAGTGAGCGGTCTCTCCCCAGCCCAATGGAATTCCCTGCAGCTGGCTCTCCTGTGGGGATGGGAGGAACCATGTTGTACTTGGAGGGCAGGGGGGAGGCAGAAAAGGCGGGGGAAAAGAAAAACTGGGAAAGGGAAGAAGGACATCTGGAAGAGAAGAAGAAGGAGGAAGGTATAAAAGGAAAGCAAGGAGAAGGAGAAGGGGAGTTGGAGGAAAAGAAATCTGGGGTAAAGAATGAAGCCTTGCAAGGAGGGGAGACAGATAAAGAAAAGAACTGGACAGATGCTACAGAAGAACCGGGAGTGAATTCCTGCCTGGCCGAGGTGGAAGCCCTGGGAATACTTATACCTTGGTAAGAGTGGGAGTATATCCAGAGGGAAGATCCTTGGACAGGATAGATAGTCAGCTTCAGATTGTAAGAAATAAAAAACACATTTAAAATAAAACGACAGTGGCAATGGCTAGTGGCTGCGAGAGGCAACCAGCGTGAGAGTGGGCAGGTGCAGGACAATGCCTCAAATGCAACGGTTCTAAAAGCCTGTGTAGCCCCCTCAACCAATATACAACACAGTTTAAAAATGGATTAAAGTTTTTTCAAGAGGACACACACTGACCCAATAACCACGTTACTACCACCAGACTTAAAACCAAATTCAAAACACCAAATCCTTTACCAGAGGGCAGGCGTCCATGTGGGTGGATGGGGGGGGGGCCTCCGGGTGGAGGGAGATGCGTGTGTGTGTCCGTGCAGGGGGGCGTGCGTGCATCCGTGCAGGGGGGTGCGTGTGTATGTGCGGCCGCGCATACGCACCCGTACGTTTCTTCGGCCCTCAAAAATGTTGAAAATATACAATGTGGCCCTCATGCTCAAAAGTTTGGAGAACCCTGATTTAAACAATAAAAATACATTTTTAATTTAAATCATGATTTCAGTCAATTTGATTTTTAAAAAACTACAGTAACTACAGGATGATTAATTTAATTTCTCATGAGTGGCAAGTGCTAGTTTATCTTTGCTAGTCCCCTGTGGGATGCAATATGCAGAATGACAACTAACACAATGATAACCTTTCCTATGGAATTAATTTTTCCAATTAATTGGAATTCCATCTTGTCTATAAAACCTTCTCCCTCCAATGTCTCTTGTGTCCAATCAGTCAAAGGGCTCTGCTGAGAGAGGGAGCAGCAAGAGCTCCAGGGTCAATGTTGCCTTTCCTGTCTCCAACCCCATAGGGTTGCAGGTACACAAATTAATCTTTGTCAGGGTAACAGAAAAGAAGTAAAGAACTTCCTAGAAGCTTGCTTTTTGCAATAAGCTTAACAGGTCACCAAGGACTTCACCACCTTGCCATTATGCTGATCTGGTCTGAAAGGTGGAGATAACATCTTCCCCTCCAGAAGAAAATGTAACTCATTTTGGACTTGCCTACTGATTCAAAGGAAGAGATTTTCCCAGAGTGACAGATTAGAAAGTACTCCAAGAGTCCAACGTGCACAGTAGCTCTGACAGCCTTTTTTAAAAAAAAATAATTTTCTTGCTGTTTAACTGAATATGAAAACATGTCACTTGACAGTCGGGGTGAACAGCCTTGTTCTTCCTAGCTTAAAACAGATCACTAGATAAACTGGCACCATGTGTTTACCAAGTTGCAAATACTCTAAGAAGGAGTCAGAGACACAATCTTCTCAGTAGGTGCTCCCCCGCATCTGTGGAATGCCCTCCTAAGAGAGAGACACATAAAACTAACTATCTTTATTGGCATTATTTCAGACAGTAAGCTAAAACCTTTCCCATCTGGCAGGACCATTTATAAATATTGCACTATTTTTAAATTATTTATGTTTTATTGTTGACTTTTGTTATTCTTGTATATAAGTATCTTGACACTATTTGGCTGATTTCTTTCTGTAGTAAGATTTGTAATTTTCTCAATTGTTTTTATATGTGGAAATGGCTCAATGAGCACTGCCAGTTGGGCAGTATATAAATATTTTAAATAAAATAGAATAGAACAGAACTACAGATCAAAGAAGCTAATGTTCTCATTTCTGGATAAGCTCTGAGTTCCAAAAATGTATGGTTATTCTTCAACTTACAGTTTTCAAACAGTGGTTAATCAACTCTGAATACATTAAATAAGGCTGAACTTCTAGGGCCACTTCAGTTGTTCCCTATGATGGCACTGGATCTGAATTATTTGATATAAATAATCAGCAGCTCCTTCTGTACTGTCCACTTTGGCATTCCTACTTAATGAGAAGATGTGGTAAGATGGTAATGATTACAGACGCATTCCTTGGAAATTTATCCTGTGGAATGCTACAGGTTAAGGCTTTTCTTGGCGAGATTTTCATTTTCATCTGATTAGGAAGCAGCAGAATTTATTCTAAAATAATGTTCAGAAGGTAAGACAAAGTGAAGAAGAGCTAATGAACTGAAAACAGAGGAGCATGAAGCTCAAAACAGGTAAGCTAAAGGTGAATCCATATAAAATGGATGATGGTCTTGATGAGATAATATCCTCTGGTTTAAATAAGAGTCACAGTCCTTAAGACTAAATTTATAGTCTGTATGTAGTTCTTGATCCATGTATATTTCTGAATGCTTATCTGAACTGTGAAAAAATGCCTTCTACCAAGTCAAATACATTCCCTCCTGGAAGACCTCTTGCCATCATCTACCTTTTCCCAGGTAGAGCCTTCACAATAGTGCTGATAAGACATGGCAAGATAGAAAGCTAGCTGCAGGGAGAAAAAGGACCCAGGCCTCATGGCACAGTGGTTAAACTGCTGTACTACAGTGAAAACTCTGCTCGTGGCTTGAGTTCAATCTTGGGCTCAGGTAGCCGATCGATTCAACCTTCCATCCTTCTGAGGTCAGTAAATAGAGTACCCACCTTGCGGGGGGGGGGGGGGTTGGCAATGTGTAACCTACATAATCAAATTGTAAACTGCCCAAAGAGAGCATGGTATATAAGCAGCACACTTTGCTTTGCTTCTCTGAGAAGAAAAAAATGAGAGACTGTAGGAGTTTTAATTTCAGTGGTACTTTCATTTCCTCTCTCTGATGCACTGGCTGCCCAGTTAGCTTTAAAGCAGAAACCAAGGCGCTGGACTGTTCATTTCTATAACCCTAAGTAGCTTCAGTTCAGCATATCTGAGGAATAGTATCACTTTTCTAGGCTTTAAACATAGTAAAACACCATAAGCAAGTTTGTTCATGTCAATATTTGGAAGAACAGGTTGCCTACCTGTAACTATTATTTTTTTAACAGTCATCTGTGAACATACAGGAGTCTTATACTTGTGCAGAGCCATGCCTCAAACATTCTAGACCTAAGTAGCTACTGCTGGCCCCACACCTCCACTGCGTATGCTTACACACATTTTAGGATAAGTTCCTCAATTCTGAGTCCATATCCAATATCATTTCAGAGAAGTAAGATGTTGAAAGGAATGGAACTTGGGCTATGTGAGTTCGCAGATGGCCACTCAAAGAATCAAAGCTACAGGTAAGCAATCCATTGTCCTTCAACGCCTCTGATTCACAATTATGAGTTATTACCAGAGAAGGCAAGCCACCGAGCAAAAACAAAAGAAAGCACTGAATTTCTAAGAGACATCTGCTCCACCCCTTGCATTCAACATATAAAGGATAACACACACAGAGGACTGCAACCAAGTAGCAGCAGGCTGTAAGGAAGCGGCAGCATGTTGGAAACATCTGATGCACCATGAAATACTATTTATTGAAAATATTTTTACCCCACCATTCTCTTTCAAAAGGACCCAATGCAGCTTACAAATAATGAAAGACAATATTTAAAGTTGAAAACAATGAGTATACAACGGTGGTGAACATCATTACAAGACAATATTTAAAATGACGAACAATTAATAAGGAGGTGCCTTACAACATTAACAGGCAATATTAAGGCAAAGATCAATAACTATACCAAAAATGTCACTGAGAAATGGAAAACACAAAAATGGAAACCACAAGTAGTACTAAAAATCGAGTCAAAGCAGTAATGTATAACAATCTATCTAAAAATCACACACAAGTAGCTGGTTTACTGAGGGAAGGCTTGCCTGAAGAGAAAGGTCTTTGCCTGCTTGTGGAAGGATAGCAGAGATGAGGCCAGGCTGGCCTCCTGTGGGAGGGAGTTCCAAAGTCTCGGAGCAGCTACAGAGAAGGCTCTCTCCTGTGTCCCCATCAGACACACCTGTGAAGGTGGCAGGACCGAGACAAAGGCTTCTCCTAATGATATTGACACCCCAGCCAGCTCATAATAGGAGATACGGTCTTTGAAGATAGCTTGGACTTTATTTGGGACTTTATAGGTTAAAACCAGCACTTTAAATTGTGCCCGGTAACTGATTGGCAGCCAGTGGAGCTGCTGTAACAGGAGGGTTATGTGATCTCTGTAACTAGCCCCAGTCAGCAATCTGGCTGCTGCATTTTGGAACCCCTGAAGCTTCCTGACACTTTCCATTGGCAGCCCCACATAGAGCGCATTACAGTAATCCAGCTGAGAAAGTAACTAGGGCGTGTATCACAGTGGCCAGATCAGAATTCTCAAGAAACAGACATAGCTGGTGCACTAGTTTTAATTGTTCAAATGCACTCCTGGCTGCTGCTGACACCTGGGCATCCAGGCTCAGGGATGAATCCAGGAGGACCTCCAAGATGCGCATCTGTTTTTTCAGTGGGAGCATAATCCCATCCAGTACCAGCTCCCTCCCTATTCCTTGATCTGCCTTTAGACTGACCAGGAGCACCTCTCCTTGTCTGGATTAAGTTTTAATTTATTCACCGTCATCCAGTCCATTACTGATACCAAACACTGAGCTAGAGTCAAAGTAGCTTCCTCAGATTTAGGTGGCAAGGAGAGGTAGAGTTGGGTGTCATCCACATACTGGTGACACCGAACTCCAAAACTCCGGATAATCTCTCCCAGTGCTTTCATGTAGATGTTAAATAACACAGGAGACAAAACAGAGCCCTGAGGGATTCCACATATCAGCAGCCAGGGTTTCAATCAGGAGTCCCCCAGCACCACCTTTTGAGTTCTCTCCTCCAGGAATGACTGAAACCACGGTAAAACAGTGCCCACAATTCCCATTCCAGAGAGACGGACCAGGAAGATACTGTGGTCGATAAACAATTATGGATGAGGGCCCCATTCTTGTAGAGTGGCTCTTGAGACCAAAAGGCATAGGTGCGAGCTAATTCATAGGCCAGTTGAAATGACGGTCACCATACACTTGTGCATCACTGCATCAAAACTAGAAGCTCTTTCCTCAGTTCCATATAATGGAACAAAGACTCTTTGAGACCACCAAAATGGCAAAGTGAAGCCTCCATAAAAAGCCAACTCTATCCTCATATATAGCATATGCAGGATGAACTCCTGAGGTCCTGAAAGAATTGTTTTATTTTATTTTATTTATATACTGCCTGTGACCCAAGGTGGCTCACAGTAGATAAAACAGCAGATTGAAAAACATGATATAAATATCACATTTAAAAAACAATTAAAAACATATTAAGATTTTTTTAAAAAATTAAAATTACTTTTAAAACATTTTAAAATCTGAAAGTTCAAAACCAGCATTCCTGAGACAAATTACTGCTTAAAAGCTTGCCTAAAGAAGAAGGTCCTTGCCTGACGAAGGAAGGACAAGGAGGAGGGGGGCAACATGGCTTCTTGGGAGCAGCCACTGAGAAGGCCTTGTGTCCTCAGCAAACGAGCTTGGGAAAGGTGAGAAGAAGGTTGAAGAAGAAGAACTGAGAAGAAGGCTGAAAAATCTGTGTCTTGGCTTAAGTAACTCTGTGATGCCACTTTAGGAAGAAAGGTGGCAACAGGTCTACCCTGTGTTTATGAAAGGGCAAATACAGAAAATCCAACTGGAGGGTGTACAGCTCACTAGCATGCCTCGCGGTACTGCCATGAGAAAATCTGCCTTACATATCAGGAGACAAAAATTGGCAGTTGCCAATGGCTTGAAGGGGTTTTGTATTAGCTGCAAAAGAACAGTGAAATGTGACCCAGGAGGTACAGGTCTGGCTACAAGTTATTCACTGCTTTGAGAAACTTCTTCACCAAAGGATGAGAGAACAAAGAGCTTTCAGATCTGCGATTCATCTGATGCACTGAAACAGCTGCCAGATACACCTTCACAGAGAAAAGCAGCAGGAAGAGAAAGCAAACTATAGTGGAGACAGAGCAAGGATCTGATACTTCATGGATACATTCAACAAAAACTTAAAAATTTAATTATGGAATTTTCTTGAGGAAAATCCAAGTTGCTAGGTGAAAAGTGGTCACCAATGCATGATCAGGACCACACTGGCATTGTCCTCATAAACCTTCATCACACCTTCTGACCAAAGGAAAGGTAGTGAGAAGGATAGTGGATCTTCTCTGAGAAACTGAGAAGGTGTCCCCTATGGGTAGGAGTGATGTTCAGACGAATGATGAAAAGTGTTGCTGGTGATGTTACACCAGCTGTGGAAGTAGCATGAGAGGTAGCTCTGTGGAATTGGCACATAAGGTTGCCCTCTTGTCACCAACAGAGTAGGTGAGAGCTGCTGAAGATTTGCTCAGTTGACCTTTATGGACAGAGGAGTTAAAGCTATTACTCAGAGTCACAGGATAACCTCTTAGTAGAGTTTAAAGTAGTGGTTGCTTTATTTATATGGGCAACTTTGCAATGTGGATGACTATCTAACTTGGATAAGAAGATGAGAAACAGTCAGGAAGACTTGTTATGCTTCACAGGCTGAGACATTGGCCATTGAACCACAAGTCCCCTTTTCTCAATCTGGTATCACTGACACTCCAGCAGATCTAAGCCAAGTGTGTCTCTTCAGAGATACAGCTCTAGCAATTACTTGATTAGCACAACAGGCCACATACTAAGCTGTATTATAAAATTGCTGCCTGGCATTGTTAGAGTTTCCACTTCAAACACATTAAAACATTGCAATATTTGGTCTACTTAGGACCTAAGATCTCCAGAGGAGGGAGGCAGTGGTGCAACATCTTCCATGGGAGGGGTCAGAAAAGAAACCTGTAGTGATGGAAGCAGAGGTGGAGAGAGTTGTTGCTTGACAAAACCCCAATAAATAGAAAAAGGTTGATCTAGATCAGGGGTCTCCAAACTACGGCCCGCAGGCCACATCCAGCCCACCTTGCCTTTTTATCCGGCCCGGTCCGGATTCTAGGACCTTTCCCTCCACCTTCCCTAACAGAGCCTGGCAGCAGGATTGGTCTCCTGCTTGTCCTCTGCCCTAACGCTCTTGCTCTCTCTCTCTCTCAGCCTATGCACCATGGGAAAATGATGAAGCTCCTGCCCTCCCCCAGGCTTCTCTCTTGTGGCCCTCATACTGAAAGGCTGGAGACCCCTGGTCTAGATGAACCCCACAGAAACAAAAAGAACACTTTGAATGCCTATCTAAGGGGAATCAACAAGGCATCAATTTTTAACTAGTGGCAATTTGCTGCAGCAACTTAACACTATTTGAATTATGCCAGCAGCCATAAGTAATATGATTTTGGCCAGTTATTTCCTGGTTGGAACATATAAGATGTGAAAGAGGAGAGCTCTGTGGCACTAAATGCCCAGGGACACATACCAGAGAGGCATAAATGGCCACAGCTGGTTGGCACATGTTTGCTGCATGTCTTGAAATGTACTCTTTGCATGATATTCCCCCTGGAAATAATATGATTGGATCATGGCCTAATACATTTTCATTTAAGAAAAAAAAACATGTTAAGCAAAGGATTATCCAATGCGTCAACAGTTCTATAATCTTTCAAGAAAATGCTTAAGATTTTCAGAGGAAAGGAAGATAAACTATACCATATAAGTAAGTTTTAAAATGTGGATTTGGCTTAAATATTATTTGCTATACCTGGAAGTTGAGTCTAGCACCAAACAGTGTGAATCAGTTCCATCGTAACTCTGGCTGCTGTTGTGAAAAGTTGAAAGATAAGACGGCAGATGCAGTTGCATACATTTTGTATTTACCATTTAGATTACAAATCCAATGGATAGAAAGTTAAATACCTAAGTCAGTTATACTATCCCAACATTTCTCATTTCTTTCACATGAGCAAACATGTGACAGATCCTTTTTTTAAAAAATGTCTACTAGGAGCAAGGTGTTATGATACTACCTTGTGCATGTCCTCCATTAATTTTAACAGTATTAATCTGCTTACAAATGTCAAACCTCTCCTGTATGAAACAAGTGACAGGTTCTTTGAAATTCTGCATACTTTTGAAATCTGTTTATCTCTAGTGAATCTCTTCGAGGTACCTTCCCCTTGCAAAACAGCTGTCTGCATTTTATGTTAATCAATATTTTACTGCATTCGATACAATGAAGTGGACGTTCTGGCAAGTCCTTTTGTTCTCAGATAAGAGCACAAATGTTAGGGATTTTTAAAATTTTTATGTTAAAATAATCTTTTATAGACAACTTTGGGAAAACGTTTAAGCATTTTAAAATTATCTTTGAACTGTCAATGTTATAGCCTACTATCTCACATATCTGTCCGTACTTGCTGATACCCATCTTGAAGTGTCATTTTCTTCAAAGATGATGGACACTGATGGGGGGGGGGGGGGGTTAGCCCTGGAACTCAGGTATGGAATCCGTTTCCCAGGCAGAATTTCTTAATGCTAGTGTTATTGTTTAGAGGGTAAGGCAACCCCTACTTTATTCACCCATTCATTTTGTATGTATTTCAGCATTCATCTGCTGCTATCTCTGTGTATTTTTAAATTTAGGACTGCAGTTTTAATTCTTATATTATTGTGAGGAAACCCAGCATATATTTTCAATGAAGGATGGCACGTAAAATACCAGTCATGTACTGAGATGTTCCCTAGAGTATTTAAAATACAACTACAATTACAACTAAATTTGCTATTTGTATCTTATATTTATTGCTCAATAGAAATCTTTTTTAAAATGCCTATTTTAAATTGTCCCAAAATGTTATAAAGATAAATCCTCTCATTTTAACAAGGAAAAATATCTGTTCTTTGAAAATTTACAGAATAAACAAGTAACTGTAATATATTTTGATCAGAGTACTTTCTACGAATGTCAGAAAACAGCCCCCATTCCAGTGCTCTCTCGCCTCTTCTTCCACCAACCCAACCCCTCACCCCATGCAAACATGCTGGGGGTTTCTTTCCCTCAGTCCCAGTATTCACTCAGCTATACCGAGCTCTCACATCCACTCACACTGAAATGGAGCTCCCTGCTTGGAAGCTTGGAGATATAATTTTCACAGTCACATTCATCTAATTATTACAATTAAAAGAACAGTATTTTCAGCCCCTACTGTATGTACCTTTTTTTTAATCATAGCATCTCATCACCCAAGTCAATTGTTGGAAATACTGATTACAATACACATTATCAAAGTTGACAGAACTTGTAACTAACAAAAAATGATGTATTTCAACCATAGCCAAAAGGAGAAGATATTACAGTTGAGTCTCTATTATATGCTTAATAGAACAGTCCACCAAATGCCTATGAACAGTAGATCCTGGGGTAACCAATTTTGAGATATAACCAACCTAGTTGGAAAATCAATAGTATCCATGCAAACATATGTGTTTATAGCTGTTACCATATTGGAGACCTGTTGGGATAAACAATCAGACTTTCAAAAATATATGTAAGACTATCTAGTTCATTTACAATTTTAAGGCCCTTCTAGTTCAAGTTTACTGGAGAGGCTTTACAAAAAAGTCCAACAAGCACATATTATCAGATTCTAATAAAAGCTAATTATTTATGGGTCCAACGGGGGCTCTGGGCAAATCACATCTGAGATGTAACCTGCCCAGTAAATTCATTTCAGAAATTAGTAGCATTCATGGAATTCTGCTTTATGAGGTCCACTATTTAAGTATATCTTGGGAAGTCAGCTTTTTATTTTGTTCTCTCTGCATTCGTCGAAGAAGTTAATCAATTGGCTTATTATTCTATCCACCTAACTTGGTTTTTCTGTTCTGTATTTAAATAAAATATTAAATCATGGTTCACAGGTTATGTGTTTTTTCATATTTATGAGAGATTTCTAGGATTAAATCCAGTCCTTTTGCTCTGGTCATACTTTTGATTCTGAGGAAGCAGGAAGTTTACAGTTCTAGGCCTTGGTCTCCTCATAGCCCCAAGGGTGCTCAGAAAGGCATACGTTTCCTTTGGCTTGGGTTGTCAAGCTAGTACAGAAGCAAGGGCCAGCCTATCTACCTTTCAGTATTGGTTTCAGCCCTTGCATTTTATCCATATATGGCACTCATTGGTAGGTAGTCTATGTGGGCTTACACTCTAGCACCTTATTACTAGGTCACTCTGTCATGGCCTATTGTCATCAGATAAAATAAAGGAAACTTCTAACACAGATTGGCAAGGTCATAACCTTTGAATAATTGGATTTATTAACTAAGAAGGCTGTGTGTCATGTGCCATTAGGTCGCATCTGATTATACTGACTCCAAAAGGGTTTTCAAGATAAATGAGATATTTAAGGAGTGGTTTTACCAGTCCCACACCCCAGTGAGTTCTCATGGCAGAGCAGAGATTTGAACCAAGGTCTTCTGAGTCCTAGTCCATCACTCTATCAACTACACGACTCTGGGTACTGTGACTTAAAAGGTACTCTTGATTAATCAGGTAACAGATTAAAAACTATTTTAAAACAAGTTCTTTATATGATACAGAAGGCAAGTAAAATATTAAGAAACATTATCGCTTGAACAGGACATGTCCTGTTCAAGAAAACATGTCCTGTTTTCTTGGCTTAGTAATACAATGAGTGAGAAGGATTTTGGAATTGTTGTAGATCAAAAGCTGAGTATGAGCCAGCGATGTTATGTGGCTGCAAAAAAGGGCAAATGCTATTTTAGGATGTATTAACAGAAGTATAGTTTCCAAATCTCAAGAGGTATTAGTCCCCCTCTATTCAGCATTGGTTGGGCCTCATCTTGAGTACTGTGTCCAGTTCTGGACATCGCAAATTAAGAAGGATGCCAACAAACTGGAACAAGTTCAGAAGAGGGCAACAAGGATGATTAGGGGACTAGAAATCAAGCCCTATGAGATAAAAATGAAAGAACTGGGCATGTTTAGCCTTTAGAAAAGAAGACTAAGGGGAGATATCACTCTTCAAATACCTGAAAGGTAGTCATATAGACGAGGGGCAGGATCTGTTCTCAATCATCCCAGATTGCAGGACACATAACAATGGTTTCAAGCTACAGGAAGTCAGATTTAGGCTGAATACAAGGAAAAATGTCTTAACTGTTAGAACAGTACAACAATGGAATAAATTACCTCGGGAGGTGGTGAACACTGGAGGCATTCAAACACTGGAGGCATTCAAAGGAAAATTAGACAACCATCTGTTAGATCTGCTTTAACTTGGATTCCTGCATTGAGCAAGGGGATGGACTCAATGGCCTTATAGGCCCCTTCCAACTCAATTATTCTATGTTTTAACATGACGCCTGCTATGATACAGTATACCTGTCACCGGAAATAGGATGCTTTTGTTTCTTGCTTTGAAATGATTGGTTTTATTTATACAGATGTTTAACCTATTAATTTAGCTAGGATTATCTTAATCCTGAGACCATTTCTTTAATATTTTAATATTTTACTTTGGCCCAAAGCCAAAGTCCAACTGGGGAAGTGTCTCGGGGCTACATGCCTGCAGTAGGATGGGCCAAGTAATGTTTGGAAATAACACTTTAATTGTACTTTTAAATTTTAAAATCATTGGTTTTGTATTAAACAGAAGAACAACAGCTACAACTGAGAAATGTTTTAAACCTTTTAACATTAAAAGCTCTCCTCTTAATACAAAAGTCACTGAGTTTAACATTAATATTTCAGACTAAATGTCTTATTTCCATGTTCTGGCAAGGGCATGGAGCAGAGCCAAGGACAACCTATGTGGGGCCCAATGCAAAGTGGTCATGTCCAGATCTAATTCTTACGAATTTGATCATTTTCCCATACCAAGCCTGACTCAAATTCTATACATGTTTATTTAGGGCATGAACAAGGAAACACCTCAGTGAAATAACGTTTCCTGCCTTGAAAACATAGCCCAATTTCAAGCAGCAGTGTTCCTACCAGCAAAGCACAGCTCAATTATATGCAAAAAACTTTCTTGCCTGTAACTCAGTTCAGTTCTTCGTTGGATATTTAAGGCTTAAATGCTTTGAACAGTATGTTACGAGTAGAAGAAGCTTGAGGACTAAAGGTTCCTCATCTTTGCCTTGACCCTAATTGCAAGTACTAAAGTATTTATTTATCTGATTGATTGATTGATTGATTTTTATACCACCCATCTGGCAGCCAAGGCCACTCTGGGTGGTTTACAACAACTAAACAACAACGAGTAAAGAAAGGCAACAAATCCCAGAGATCACCAGGCAGAACATAACAGAAAAAATGTAACTGTAACAATATAACAATATATTTTGTTATAACAATGTAACAAAATACGTTATCAAAAAAGCTGAAAATGATTTGAGAAACAACCATCTGCCCCCTGTGACCCATCATAAAAATAATCCATTGTGTAATTGCCTTGTGATGATTTCACTATAAGAAAATATGGAAGGGAAGTTAGATGTCAGTTAGTTTTAGATGTTGCTCATACAATTTTCACTTAAAAACTTGTATTTGGAATACAGTTTTCTGATATCAGAGTTTTTGGAATCACAGGGTATCTTGGAAACTGGGCTCACAAAGACATCCTTATTCTTCTTGCTCACAACAGCACCACCAGGCCCCTGAAAACATTGCACCTTATAGTTTTAAAAAATAAAACAAATCCATTACAAACATTGTATAATGGTATTAGAATGGTATTATCTGCTTCACATACTGCTGGATGTAGAAGTCAGTAACAATCACTGTCAACAGCCTTCAGTCCAACATATTGCAAACAGACCCTGTTTCAGAAAGATTCCACCAGAAAACTGTATTAAGTAAGTTTAAATAATTTAAAGAATATTAATTTGATAAAAGAAAGCATAGATCAAGTTCTTTCTCAGGTTAACTGACTATGATGTTTACTTCCAAGAGTGCACAGGAATTAAGCTTAAACACACTGACAGGTATCCTACAAGTGAAGAAAGAACACTTTTACAATTATATGAACATCTACCAAATCTAAACAAAAGCAGATACAAGGATCCACAGAGAAGACCAAATTATTTGTTACCTTTATATCCCACATCTCTTCCAGCGAGGTAAAGGCAAAATACATGGCTCTCTTCCTTCCCACTTTACCCTCACAACAACAATCCTATGTGATAGAAGAGGCCCACAGGTGGGATTAGCTCAATGTCACCTAGTCACCTTCACGGGGATATGAATCCTGGACTTGTCCAATACTCTAATTAACCACTCCATTGGTTTGTTTCCACTGCATAAATGAACAATTTCTCCCTGAAACTGACTTGTTTTACGCTGTCAGAAGACTGTTGGTGGAATGATGATGAACAGTTAAAATTGTTGGGTATACTATAATCCGATACATAGTAGTTCCAGGAAGGGAATGGTTAAACCATATCACTAATGAGAAGTTGTCTATCCTAGTTTAGGCACTTTATGGCATGTAAAACTCCTTCCTGCTCCATTGTCTTCATTCTCTCCCTCTCCATGTTTCTGAATCCTGCAAGAAATCTCACTTGTGAACTCGTGGAGGTTGGGCTTTTTTCTCTGTGAAGATGCTTGCCCATCTAAACAGCCACATGGGATAGTTGCTGTGTGTGAGCACTTCCAAATAAGAGTTTTATTTTAAAAAACCTGTATCTAATAAAAACTACCCTCCTGAAATAAAAAGTTGCATTGATTCTTTGGAATCTTGCTTCTCAATGGATAAACTATTTTACATAGAGTAGTGAATTGCCTATAGGGACGTGGTGGCGCTGCGGGTTAAACCGCAGAAGCCTCTGTGCTGCAAGGTCAGAAGACCAGCAGTTGTAAGATCGAATCCACGCAAGGGAGTGAGCTCCCGTTGCTTCTCCCAGCTCCTGCCAACCTAGCAGTTCGAAAGCATGCAAATGCAAGTAGATAAATAGGGACCACCACGGTGGGAAGGTAACGGTGTTCCATGTCTAGTTGCGCTGGCCACGTGACCACGGAAACTGTCTTCGGACAAACGCTGGCTCTATGGCTTGGAAACGGGGATGAGCACCGCGCCCTAGAGTCAGACACGACTGGACTAAATGTCAAGGGGAACCTTTACCTTTACCTAGTAAATTGCACTGGAGTAGGTCCACTGAATCGATGGGGATTTGGTAAGTCAATTCATCCATAAGTTCAATATATTCTAATGGACTCAAACCTGTACGAATGGCAAAGAGGTGGGACTTGATGATATCCAAATCGAGCAAATTGAAAATTTTGTGCAAAACACAAAGGAATAGCTCCTTCAACTCTTTAATAACTGATGGAGAAGCAAACACATTTTAAAAAATATGGCAGAAGACAAAATCAATTGCTGTACTGAAATCAGGAAAAGAAACATCTGACTCCAAAAACTACAGGCCAATCTCCCTTTTATGTCATTTACAGAAAGTGTTTAAATGAATGATATTAAACCATTCATCCCCCAAAATTGAACCTTTTCTAATTCCCGAACAGGCAGGCTCTAGACTTGGCAAGACCAATATGGTTCAAATCTTAAATCTAACCCAGAATATAGATGATGGAAATTCATGAATTAACTGGAGCAGCATTTGTCGACCCTACAGTGGCATAGAATACTATCTATCATCAACTGTTGCTCAAAATGCTCTAAGGTAAAGGTTCCCCTTGACATTTAGTCCAGTCGTGTCTGACTCTAGGGCGCGGTGCTCATCCCCGTTTCCAAGCCATAGAGCCAGCGTTTGTCCGAAGACAGTTTCCGTGGTCACGTGGCCAGCGCGACTAGACACGGAATGCCGTCACCTTCCCACCGAGGTGGTACCTATTTATCTACTCGCATTTTTACATGCTTTCAAACTGCTAGGTTGGCTCTATCTCCCTACTAAAGATCATGAACTAACAAGAATGGTTGCCGTTCTACTTCAAAACCAAAGATTCTTTGTTGAATCTCAAGAGAGACACAGTTGCTGGAGAAATCAAAGGAACAGTCTCTCACAGTATAGCATCTTGGCACCATTACTTTCTACTATTTACAGAAATGATCAACCAACATTCCTGAGTTTCATCTATGCTGATGATCATGCTTTGACAGTCCAGGGCAAAACCTTTGAGGCCATCAAGCTAGCCTCTGCAATAGAAGATCTTTCCTTATATTGTAAAAACAACCAGCTGAAACCAAACCTTTTAAAGCACCTTGGAACATTCATTGCATTATACCAAAGTATTTGGATGTTATTCTGGATTGAACCCTGACCTACAAAAAAATTGTCTAAACACCAAACAGAAAGTTGCCACCAGAAATAACATACTTAGGAAACTGGCTGGATCAGACTGGGGTGAACACCCACAAACAATAAGAACAACAGCTTTGCCCCTGTGCTACTCCACAGAATATGCTAGTGCCACGTGGTATAAATCAGCACATGCCTAACAAGAGGAGGTAGCTCTTAATGAATCATGCAGAATTACTCACTGCCTGAAACCTACCACAACTGAAATAAATCTATTATTTGGCTGGTATCGCTCCTCCAAAAGTATGCCTAATGGAGCCAGCAAATAACTGACAAAACAAGGCAATACAGCACCAGACTGGACACCAACCCAATAGATAATGGCTAAAACTGAGGAAAAGTTTTCTGCGTACATCTAAAGCTCTAAATATTAAACCAGAAGAACTTAGGCTATGGAGATAGAGAAAAAACACCTTGCTGAATGGATGAATGCTGAAGAGCGTCTCCCCCGGCCCCTAGGACAAGACTCTAGCTGGACCATCTGGAAGTCACTTAATAAGACTTTGAAGCAAAGTAAGAAGATCAAAGAATAATCAAGTCAAATAGGGTTATGTGGACACAGGACAAATATTCTGTGACTGCAGAAATTCAGTCAATGCAGCACTTATATGCATGCAATTTCTGTCCCATGTACAAAAGAAGATCTAGCAAATGGCCAAGATAACGCTATTGAAGTAGCCTGCTTCAGGTAAAAAATACCGTATTTTTCCGGGTATAAAACGATACATTTTCCTTAAATAATTTGAGAAAAAAATGAGGGTCGTTTTATACACGGAAGGCAGCTCTTTACCACTGCCTTTTGCGAAGGCACGGGGCTTTAGCAAAAAGGAAGGGGAGCCGATGCTCCCTTTTTGCTAACCTCCGTGCCTTCTCAAAAGGTGAGGGCGCGCTGGGTTTAGCAAAAAGGAAGGGGAGCCATCTACGGCTCCAGCGCACCCTCGCCTTTTGAGAACGCATGGAGGTTAGCAAAAAGAACAGAAGGCACGGAGGTTAGCAAAAAGGGAGCAACGGCTCCCCTTCCTTTTTTCTAAACTCCGTGCCTTCTCAAAAGGCGAGGAAAAGCGGCTTAGCAAAATGGGAGCCCTTTGATCCCTGCTTTTTCTAATTTGGGGTTAGAAAAAGGGGGCTTCATCTTATACTTTGGGTCGTCTTATACACGGAAAAATACGGTAGTATCATTATCTTAATATTTTAATATTTTAAATTTTATTTATATTTCATATGTCCATAATTCTAAATTGTGCAACACTCAGAAAGAAAGAAAGAAAGAAAGAAAGAAAGAAAGAAAGAAAGAAAGAAAGAAAGAAAGAAAGAAAGAAAGAAAGAAAGAAAGAAAGAAAGAAAGAAAGAAAGAAAGACCTGCAACTTACTAGGCCCATTTCAATCAATTGAACTTATGGAGGAGTTGACTCACCAAATCCTCACTGATTCAGTAGGCCTACTCTAGTGTGATTTACTCCGACAGCAGACAAAAGCCTTAAGGAAAACTTCCACAAGCCAGAGGTTTCCTATCTCTACTAAAACATATCACTTTTATCATTATGGAGGGCTTATTTCTAATTAAACATGTATCATGATGTTATTTGGCATCTACAGCCTCTGTGTTACAGAGACTTATACATAATCTATATGGAAATCACATTGTTGTATGGCTTTCCAAAATGGTACTCAGATTCAGGGAAAAATGAATAAAAACTTATATGGCCTATTAAGCATTCAGAAAAGTTCAGAAACAAGGACTATCAGCAAAGGAAAAAAAAACTAGTTTGGAACTGAATCGAACAGTTTCATAGAAGGCTATACTGCTAAAATCAAAGCAATATATATTTGCAGTGAAACAAACTTCAATAAATCAGGAAAAAAGTGCCTTCCCAGGGTTATGTTAAGTTTAGTAGATGATGCCACTCTGTATGCCACTCAAGATTTGTCTACCTTAAGAGATAAATAAGTGAAATAGTTTACAATTTACATAATTGTGGCAATTCCTTGTGAGTAGCAATTTGTAAACTATTTCATTTATGTTATCTTTTAAGGTAGGTAAACCTCGAGTACAAGAATTTTCAACATCAAATGCTACTTACACTCCTGGAATCCTTCGCTATTTTGAGTCTTAGAAAAACTTCCATTACAGCCTGTATAGGTACATTACTGCTTTGACTGAACTTAACGAAGAAGCCACTACCTAAATAGATAGGTTACAAACATATTGGTGGCTGCAATCTATAAAGCCATTGCCTTTTTGACCAAAGATTATGGAAAAACAACTGCACCTGATTCCTGAAGATGTCAGATCTGGTTGTCAAATTATGGCCTATTAGGACTACTGTAATGTGTTCTATATGGGGCTGAAAAGAGTTCAGTTCGTGTTGGACAAGGCACGTTAAGGGCATTATTTGCTTCCTTTGTTAGAATGGCTTCATTGGCTACTAGTCTTTTTCCTGGAAGAATTCAAAGTGCTGGTTCTGACCCAAAATCTTCTATGACTTGGGGGGAATCAAGCTGTTTAAAAGGCTACATTCTTCTATACAAGCCTGTCTGGCTTTTAAAATCTTCAGGGGAGACACAAGAGAAGGCCTTTCCAGTAATAACTTCCAGTCACCACAAACAGTTGTGATAGCACCTAAAACAGGTGCATTTGATGCATTAGCTGTGTGAATGCACTCACTCCGACTGCCATTATCTTAGCTTCTGGGTTCATGGCTGAATCCAGGATCACACTCAAACCAAAAAAGTGAATGTAATGTCGTCAAAAGGTTCAATCTCAATTCATTAATTCACAGTTTCACTGATTAGGAGCCTGTGTTTTGTTTGGGTTGAACTTCAATATGTTTATCTTCACATCCTGTCACTCTCATCTCACATTCACTTAGGACTAGAACAGCTTCTTTGGATTTAGCCAGAGAGAAGAACAGTGAAAAAACAAAATGTCTGGACTTGAAATGTTGTTATGAAGAAAATCTCCGACAACAATGGGTTGCACCATACCCACAGTAGACCTTCAGGCTCAGGCACCACATCACTCACTATTCTGTATCAAGCCCTCATCATCTATGGATGAGGCATAAACTGATCCTTTACAAATCCTGATTTTGCAAATATCTGCACAAAGACTGAACATATGTATCTATATAGATCAAAAACATTACTGCGTATCATATTCAGATATGCAATAGTAAGTAAAAGTATGTTTTTGTAAAGAAACAAAACTACATTTTAAAAGCGAAGGCTCTTGATCTCTTCATGATCATACATAATTATAGCTTTAATGAAGGCAGGTGTTTTGAGGAAAAAACAGTAATTCTCTGCACTAAAAGCTGTCCAAAACTAGAATTCAACAAAACAAGTGGATGTCACAAATATAAATGAAATAATATTGATTAATGCAACATACTATTTTCTATAGTAGGATACCAAGGGAATAATGCTTATTGAAATGAAAAGAATTTTAAAACCCTATTCTAGGATACTTTTTGAAAGGAATGTTACATCTACCAAGAACACTTGCACAGGAGTCAGGTAATGCTGGTAGTAATTAATTGGCAGCTTTTTCTCCCTGTCGTCTTCTCTGAATCTCATATGATGAAACTGCTTGTTCCTTTTATTGAACCAGCTTGGCCTAGACTAGCTTGTCCCGCAGTGACATGTATACTGAATACAAATCAGACAGCATAGCTTTAAGTCTGTGTTGCAGCTCTCATTTCCAATGCGAGAACTGTACTATAATCATAAGCTTCTAGTGGATGAAAGAAAATCAGCACTCTGAATATTAGCTAATGCCACATTTGCAAGTCCTGAAGAGATCTGTGCTGCGTGTTTTTTTTATAAAAAAGATCATTTCTCGTGAACCTATATATATATATGAATTGCTTTGTACTGCTCAACTGATAGAAGCAATGCCTGTGCTGGGATTAAACCCTTTTCATCATAAAGCCTCATCTGGTTCGGAGTCCAAGTCCATCAAACCTTTTCCCTTTAAAGTCCCGCCTTTGATTCGACATCAATTTATTCAAACCACAGCTGGGTGGCTGAAAACGAAAGGACAGCATCATTTAAACCAACCATGTTCCCAACTTGAAAGAAGGGCTATAATTAAAAAAATGGGCATAAAAGAATGGAAATGGGATAATATTTTTTAATGGTAGTTCAAAGGCTGACAGATGTCAAAGCCTTTGAAGATGTCAGTACAGTGAGCAAGAAGTTGCCATTAAACAGTATGCCTGAGAGGTGAAGCTTTTTAATGACTGAAAAAGCCCTGGCAGACACATCCTTCTGTTTTTAATTTGTCAGAGTTTCTGCTGTATTTTCTGAATAATGACATATGATTATAACTGCATAGCAAACATATTTTATAGTGGGTTAAATGAATACTTTATGTCACATTCTTGCAGAGCTAGAGAAGAATAGGGAAGCTTTAACAGAGAGCCCACGATATTTAGATTCCTTCATATTTATGTCAAATTTGATGGGACTGGCCAAAGACAGAGTTACTACATGTTATATGCTTTGTTCTTTAAATGGTACTATTACTAAAGCCATTACAATCTGCACTTGCCCACTGTGAATCAGGCTGACATACACCCTTTTTTGAGACCACATAGAGTGGGCGGCATATAAGTTAAATAAATAAATAAATAAATAAAAACAACAGTGTTTTAAAATCTTGGCTCATCAGTTCAAGTTATTACATTGTTATATTGGGGTTGGACTTGATGACTTTATAGGCCACCACCAATTCCATTATTCTATGATTCTATGACTTGGGGTGGGGAGAAATTAACATCTTAGCCTAAATATAGGTAAACAGATGAATCATTACAAGACTGTGTTCAATGAAAAAGCAGGCATATATGTTGTTTTAGGAAGAAGCAATAAGGTGCTTCAGCAAAACACTCATTATACACAGAGAAAGCAATATCCACTCACTGCAAATATTATACATTCATTCAACAACATCGTAACAGCTTCAAATATAATTCTCCACATCAATATACAAAAAGAGGTACATCATATTTCCAATAAAAAGTGGGTTGCATCAGCTTTTTAAAAAACCCCTGCAATCTTTGCAAATAGGACCACATTCTTTGTGCCATTTGAGATTTTCTAAAAGGACAGTATCTGTGCTAATTAAAAAAAATCAAATTAACCTAAAGGCTAGAACTTTTGTCCCACAAAGATGAAGTAAATATGTGCAAACAGCACAAAAAAGTAGTATCTTGATCTTATTAAAGCCATCAAAGGAAGAAACAAATTAATATCTACTTCTGCCTGTTTTAACCTGCCAGCAACAGACACACGAATAAGGATATTTCTCCTTTTGTTCATTCATATACTCCTCATTTTATCTCAGTTTCCTAAACCAATAATGGGGGCACCTGAGGAAGGAAACTGAGAAAACTGAAATTTCCTTCATACACAAATACAGGAGCCAGAGAGCTGCTTCCCTATGATGTGAATTAATTAATCAACAAACAAACCCAAACAATCTAATGCAATTCTAGAATGAATCTACAGAAGTACAGTGTCCACATCAAGGGATATAATGCTACTACTTAATCTGCTTTTGGCAGACTTCATCTGGAGTACTGTGTCCTTGTTTGAGGCATCATAGTTTGAAAAGGTAATTGAATAACTGGGCCATATCCAGAGAATGGCAACAAAGATGATAAAGGGTCTGGAAATGAAGCATTATGAAGAACAGCCAAGGAGGCTATGTATGCTTAGACTGGGAATTCAATGATTGAGAGGTGATAGGATAGCCATTACAAAGGAGGAAGAATAAGCTTGATTTCTACTGCTCCAGAAAGCAGGATTTGAACCAGTGGATTCAAATTACAAAAAAAGAGAAAAACTTGATTAGGAAGAAACAGTTAAGAGCTGTTTAAGAGTGGAACGGACTGCCCCAGAAGGAGGTGGACAATGCATGTCTCGGATTATTGATATTTCTTCCACCAACTTTCACACTTCCTTCATCTGAATCTAATCTAGCTTTCTGCATGTTTCTGTTCTGCATACAGACTGAACTGACATCTTTGCTTATGGGAAGCCATTCTGTTTCTCTATATTCTGTTCCAATAGTAGCTGGGTTTGTTGTTGTTGTTGTTTTGTCCAAAATATAGGTTACATATCAGGACAACCAACCAAATGAGTGTGTTAATGCACAGCTTCTCATGACCAACACAGCCGAAGACTTTCTTGTAATCTATAAAAAAGAAAGTGATTTTTTTCTGCAATGTTTTGGTAAGCATCACTGGCCAATATATATTTGCAATATGATCTCTAGTGCCTCTTTCTTTTCGGAATTCAGCTTGAATATTGGGCATTTCTTGCTCTATATATGGTAAATGTGTTTGTTGGGAAACTATGAACATCATTTTGATTGCATGGAAGGTTAACACAATGGTCCTATAGAAATGCACTTTTCAGCATCCACTTTCTTGGGGACTGGAATGTTCACTGAATATTTCTAGTCTGTGTACCATTGTTTTGTTTTTGATATTTGTTTGCATATTCTTATTAAGATTTTGATAGATTCAGTCTCTGAAATTTGGAACATTTCTGTTAGTATCCCATCTACTCCTGCTGATTTATTACTTCCGAGTGCTTGAGAGTAGCTTTCACCTCACCTTCTAAAACTGTAGGTTCTTTATTACAAGATTCTTAGGACACATTTATCTGTCATAATTTCCTCTCATTCTGTACAGTCCTTCAGTATATTGTTTCCACCTCTTCTTTATTTTATCCTGGTCAGACAGTATATTTCCCTGTTAATCCTTCAGCATCCCTAATTTAGGTTTAAATCTGCTTGATTTCTTGGATCTTATGGAAAATATCTTGTTTTTCCTCTTCGGTTGTTCTATTTCTTTCCACTGATTATTGTAATAATTCTCTCTACAAGACAGCCACAGAAAGGGTACATTTAGGATTCTGATCCTATCTCTGTCTTCACATTAATAAAGTGTAAATGAATTTGTGATGTGAGGCAAGTTCTCCTGCCCCTGCAAGCAACAGCCAGTGAAACAAAACTAGGAATTCAACAGTGCAGTAACATAGTGACATCTTCAAAATATATAATTGGATAGTTGATATGATATATGCAGGAATGCAATGAGCCAAATTAGCATCGAAAGCAGACCTCTAAGAAGCATTATGCAGCAGAAATGAGAGAAAATCTGGATAATGGCACCATTTAGAACAATTTCAGCCCAGATCAAGGAGAATACCTTAAAAATAGCTCAGATGGTACTCAAGCCCTATGGCTATCAAAAATGAATGTCCCATGTTTCTTCTGCATGCTCGAGAGCGTGTGGCTAGAAAGGAACACTAGCTCACATATGGTGAAAAGCATTTTAGAGGAAAGTGGGTGCTCATATTTCTAGTCAAAATATTGAGCTTTCTGGGGCTCTGTACAGATTATATATCTATATGTGTCCTAATGAGCAGCTGCTAAATGAGCAGTTGATATCCTTCCCAGTGGCGGCAGTATGGCTAGGAACAGCAGTGCAGTGGAGAACCCTGGAGGGGTTCACAACAGAGAACTGGTTTAAAGAATATTGCAGACAGCAGTGGAAGAAAAAATTAACACATGTTCTTAGATGGTCAAAAGGGACAACCAAGTTGGATGCTTTCTTTGCAACATGGAACCCCTTCATTAAACACAATACAGCATCCATAGGGGAATTCAAACCAAAAGGACACTGCTGAGAATTCTGAAAGAATGTGTTATAAACTCAGAAGTGTATTAACACTCAAAAAGCAATACGCTTTACCCCAGATATACACTGTATCTACATGAATGTTGTATTAGTTATTAAATTGTTTAATTTTGTATGTTGTTTTTGAAATGTGAATAATAAAAAAGGAAGAAAGAAACAGCAGTGATATGTTGTCACATATTTTGTAGTAGAAAGTAATACTGGGGAAGCAAGGGAAGTTGATGCCATACTAGTCCTAATGGCAGATCCCATAACATGCAGTTCTGATATATGTTTGTAGTTAATAAAGAAGAATACTATTTGTTGGAGTAAATTTGCAGAGTTTTGTCCCAGTCCAGACAGTCCAGTTGAATCACACATACAAGGACAGCTTCTTCTGACACCAAGTACATTTACAATACATACAGAAGTTTTGGCAGTACAAACCGGCAGCATGACAGCATGACATTCATCAGAAGAGATCCTACATCTTCTCCACATGTCCACACAGTTATACACATGCACAATTTACATATAGCCAATCAGTGAGGACATTGCATCACCGCAGACACTACTTCATTTAATACACATTCTGCATGATTCAGCATTTGCACACCTGTCAAATATGGCTGCTAATTATTATAGGCCTTGTTCTGCCTCAGTGCGGAAATTATCCTTGGCACTATTCAAATGTTAGCCTAGTCCTTGGTTTAACTATTTGACTAGTTAATAATTTTATAGCACTGTATAACCTGTATCATACACATCTTTTGAATAAGACAGGTTTGTATTATGCTCTTTTTATAAACTGAAAACTGAAGCCAGGAATCAGTTAATAAGCTCAAGTCTACTCAAGTAAACTCACAACAGGCAGAGAACATAAGAACGTAAGAAGAGCCCTGCCGGATCAGGCCAAGGGCCCATCTAGTCCAGCTTCCTGTATCTCACAGAGGCCCCACCAGATGCCTCTGGGAGCACACGAGACAATTAGATACCTGTCTCATGATACCCCTTCCCCTGCATCTGGTATTTTGAGGTACCTTCCTTTTAAGCCTGGAGATTATACATCCCCATCATGGCTTCTAACCTGCGATGGACTTTTCCTCCAGGAATCTGTCTAATCCCCTTTTAAAGGCATCTAGGCCAGATGCCATCACCACATCCTGTGGCAAGGAGTTCCACAGACTAACAACACCTTGGGTAAAGAAATATTTTCTTTGGTCTGTTCTCACTCTCCCAACACTCAATTTGAGTGGCTATCCCCTGGTTCTGGCATTGTGTGAGAGGGAAAAGAGCTTCCCTCTATCCACTTTATCCATCCCCTGCATAATTTAGTGCAGAGCTTTAATGTGAACCTCTCTGGACCACATTTATCTCTGCACTATGTTGTCACAATGATGTTTAGGGTTTACTCATGTCAAAGCTATAGGATGAATAACAAAAATTAAATATGGCTGAACTACACATATGCATAATGCCAAAGTCTACCTCCAATGGATTTAAGTTTCGGCCATAAAAAGCTACTCCCTCAAAAGCTGCTCACAAGCAACTAACACAACAAACGTTGTTCTACATTTAACTGTGCTATATTAATGGAATGACTGCCTTTTCTGGCGTGAACTTTCTCATATTCTAGCATTATCATAAGCCATGTTATGGATCCCCTCTTATGAGGTGAACAAAACAGTGAGACAAAATCAGGACTTCTCCTCAAAAGCATACAAGCTAATGAATTCACTGTCTGAATGCTTAGTTTATGGAACTGCCCTTGATGTTGTCTTCACACAATTTACACATTTTCTTCACACAATTTACACATTTTCCAATTTTCTGTGCAATGAAGATACACTTTTGCTTAATGTTGATTCATTACTTTAAATTAACCTGAGGAGTATTATCGGTAGAAGATTGACAATAAATATAGGAATAGTTCTTGGATATAACTGGACTTGACTATAATACTCAGAAATCTTAGCTAACAATGGGTCTATCGTGTTTTTAAAGCTTTGTGGAATTAAAGTTTATTATCCCCCAAAACCCCTAGGCTATGAACCAGGCCTCTAAACAGAACCAACTGGCCCTTTCCAATCACATTTCTTCAGTACATCACTGCAGGAAACTTTGACGAAAAATATAGGTCAGCATGCAGCACAGCTGTACCATCATTTCACATACCTACTAAGGTCATGATGACCAATTCGTTGTCACCAAATCAGTTCAACACAATTGTTCAACAACCGGAGGGTGGGGAGGAATTACTGGCTTCAGTCTCCCACAGGCAGTTCTGCAAAATTCCAGGTTTTGGAACAAAGGCAAACCCTACCGCCTCTGTCCAACATGAACATAGACTAATAAACAAAGTCTCTCCCCTCCCCTGTACACTGGGACAGTAAACCTCATCCAGGCTTCCTTGACCTCATCTGGCTGCCTGACCAAAATATAAAACAAAACACAGAGAAATGATTAATAGAATAGGGAAGTGTTAAAAAGAGCTTAATATCTAACCCTTTTGTTCATTATGTGTTTTGTTTTATATCATCAAAACTGGGCTACCCAGTATAAATGTAATTTAAAATGAAGATATTAGCTTCCTTCCTTTGGGGAAGGGAAAAATGGATTGACATATGCCCTCTGCAAAGGACAAAAACAAACATTAATTAATATTTCAATTAATAAGTCAATCATGTTACTTTAACAAGTTAAACACTTTCCGTTGTCAATGCTAATAGTAATGAGTTATTTCCCTATAATTTTAAGGTTTGATCTTTTTTTAAAAAAGACCTCACATTCCAAGCTCTGTCCAGATGTTAGATCTATTCACAAGTCAAGGCTCAGAGACATTCCTGAGCCCATTCTGTGGCAGACTAAAGCAGTTTCATTATTCTTCACTCCGACTGGCACAGGACCACAAACAGGGCTCTGAGGGGCCCATCACTTTCTATCCTGTTCACTATGCTGTAGACATCAGAGATTGAACCTGGGACATGATGAACCCAAACCAAGCACTTTGCCATTGATCTGCAGACCCTCCGATGAATCTAAATGAACAAAAATGCATCAATATGTTTTACATGGTTGATTCAATAGATATAACTTATCCTTTAGAAGGTGTACATTTCACTTACTTGTAATTGTGTTTCAAGAAATCATCTGTGCATTCACATATATCAGTTCTCTGAACTTGTGTTATCAACAGCCTTCATGGCCTTTCTCTGGGGTGTACCACGACCAGATGTCTGCAGAGTTACTACATAGACACAGGCAACTACATTCATCATCCACTATACATTGGACACTAGACCTTGTCAGGATGCAAGTTTTGGCACATTTTGTCCTCTGCTCTCCAGTGGTATCCACCCTTCTCTAAAGGTAAGCTTGTTAAACTCCCCTAAGCGTGAGTCCACAGAGATCAAGAAGAGGAAGGAAAGGTTGTTACCTATAACTGTGATTCTTTAAGTGCACTCTCACAACCCATCCTCCTTCCCTCTCAGATGTTGTGCCATATGATATTCCTTTGTGGAATTAGAACTGAGGAGAGTGGAGGGAACACAGGGCACATGTATAATAAAAGTGTATGGGGCTCCTGTCAAAACCTTAGTTTTGGAAGGTTCTGAAGATGCACCACAGACACAGATGTGGAAGTCCCCGAGACCATAAAGAAAAAGCATATTTAGATATTGAGTGATAACTTTCAAACTTTCCGTCTTTTTAGCTTTTACTAAGCTGCACAGTCAATGTGGATCAGTGAATCTGAATCTGGATGAAATGAGCTCAAGTAACAACACAGAAATAAACTTAGTCATGATCAGAGCCCCACTCATTTCTATAAATCTATTTGAAGTATGACTAAGTCTAGATCTCACTCAATACAAAAAAAACTAGGTACCCATTTATAATCAAGAGTTACAGGAAGCATCAGCTATGGAGCAGTGTACACTCTACTACCTGTTCCCAAGAGTTTTATGAGCAGGAGACCTTTCATTTTGCATTTGCCTCTATCACTGCATTCCGCTCTGGCTCCATAACTTATTTACAGCCAGTTGCTGGAGCTGCGGAAATACAAAGATAAGGCAGAAATATTTAACAAAGAATACTAAGAAGAAGACACAGTATCATGCCATCTCATCAGATCATCATCTAAATCAGCTAGCCAATTGCCTGTGACAGTTTGTGTTCAGTATAAAGATGTTGAGAGGGCCCTCAGGAAATACGGATCATGTCATTATCTATGATAATCCCTTCCTATTGTTATGTTTTGCGTGCTAACATATTTTTGTTATATACTACAATTGGTTGGTTCTGAAATAATTGTAACAAGGTCTAGCATTGCATATCTCTGTCTGAGGCTTTCAAGAGGAAACTCTATTCAAAACATTTGGAAAGGAAAATCAGTGATCCACAAGCAACATCGTACAATGTGTACAGGAAATATTTTATTATTCAGTGGCTCACAGGCATAGCTGAATTTGTGAATCTATCTTTGATGTTAAACCATATAGTAACACACAATTATGATACATATCGGGATGCTTCACATTCTAGCATCCATATTCACAAGGTTCATTGCTTGTTTTCTGAGTGAGCAAAGTGGTAATTCTATTGCACATCTCCCCTTTTGCTACTCCTAGGTTGAATGGCTTCTGATATGAGTGCAATTCAAGTTTCAAGAATTATGTACATGAAATGTTACCACTCTTGTTACCTTTATTGTACAAAGTAATTTCTGGCTAGGCTAATTTACAGGGGATAACTTGATTGTGATTGTTGTCCAGGTGACAGAAAAATCTTTTTCTTAAAAAGGGAAATAGAAAGCTCCACCCACAAGCATCCGATTGGCTTCTCACAAACCCTGACTCTGAGATAGTGTTCATATCACAAAGGTTAGACAATCCATTTTTCTCCAACTCAGAGGAGTCAGACAGAAAGCCTCCATCCTGGCTTCCCAAGGTCTACATGCTACTAGAGTTCTGAAAAAAAGAACTCTAGTTTGCAATTTAAATATTGAGTCCGGCTTAGTTTTTCCATCTTTGCTTGGTAAGACAAGCAACCTAGATAATTTTGGCTTTCTACTTTGTTGTTGTTGTTTAGTCGTTAAGTCGTGTCCGACTCTTCGTGACCCCATGGACCAGAGCACGCCAGGCCCTCCTGTCTTCCACTGCCTCCCGGAGTTTGGACAAAATTCATGTTGGTAGCTTTGATGACACTGTCCAACCATTTTGTCCTCTGTCGTCCCCTTCTCCTCTTGCCTTCACACTTTCCCAACATCAGGGTCTTTTCCAGGGAGTCTTCTCTTCTCATGAGATGGCCAAAGTACTGAAGCCTCAGCTTCAGGATCTGTCCTTCCAGTGAGCACTCAGGGTTGATTTCCTTCAGAATGGATACGTTTGATCTACTTTAACTAATACTAATTTTGCATTTTTCTCCATTATGAATTATCCTTATTTTAATAAAAGGCAAAGCCATATACATCCAGGACAGAAAGAGAAATGTAGAACTGTGATTAAGGGGATGGGAGACTTTAAACCAATTCTCCCTCATGGCTTGAGATGCCAAATTAAAATTTTAATCATCAGTATGTTAAAATGCAGTACAAGCTTCAGTTGAGTGCTCCCCTCCTGTCAAGGTGCAACAGAAGATTTTAATCTGGGAAAAACAAAGTGCAGCCTTCCAACACTGTTGGACTTCAAGTCTCACCAACCCCAGCCAGCATAGCTAAACTCACTTCAATAACACTCAGAAGACAGCACTTTGCCTACCCCTAGTTTAAACGCAGTGCAAGCAGACTGAAAATCTTTCATACTTGATTAACAGAAAAACTATGCCTTTGTTCATAAAAATATTATAATAAATGGATACGCCTTTATTTCCTGAAAGTGAGGAATGGTCATGTCAGAAAATGTGTATAAAGGGAAATTCTAATTCCATTTTAATACAATTCATGCTTGTGCAATTCACTGTGCCAATGTCTTTTCAGTGTATTCCATTAACTCCAATAACTCCTTTCAGTTCACAGCTGTCTCTATAAAGATCTGGCTTTCTTTGACATATTAAACTTGGATACCAGCAATGAGATCAACAGAGGTACTAACTGCAGGAGAATTCATCAAAAGTATTAATCCAGAAGACCACATTTTAATATATTATTATATTCTACTAAATAACATTGAACATAAACACATAGGCTCCTTAATCTCTATTTTTAGTACCATGAACAATCTTTTTATATATTAACTATGATTCCTTTTGTGAAAAGATAGTACTGTCTTAGCCCTTTGGTGAGCTAGGATGTCCAATAAGGCACATGCCTTTAAACCAATTCTTTCACTGAACTTTAGATAAAGTAACTGCTAGATAGTTGTTGTAGATTTTTCGGGCTGTTTGGCCGTGTTCTTGAGGTTTTTCTTCCTAATGTTTCGCCAGTCTCTGTGGCTGGCATCTTCAGAGGACAGAAGTTAGAACTCTGTCTGTATTCTGGTGTAGTGTGTGGGATAGTTGAGTATCTGTAGCTGTGGGATCAGCTTTTTGTCCTTTTCAGGAGATTGGGTGATTATGGTGATCAGGGTGTCCTCTGAAGATGCCGGCCACAGAGACTGGCGAAATGTTAGGAAAAAACACGGCCTAACAGCCTGAAAAACCTACAACAACCATCAGATCCCGGCCATGAAAGCCTTTGCGAATACATTTAACTGCTAGATAGCTCAGTGGTTTAAGGCATCTGGTTGGGAGTCTGATTCAACACTGTCCCTCCTTGACAGTAGCTGGACTTGATGATCCATATGGTCCCTATTCTAAGATTATAAATAAATAAATAAATAAATAAATAAATAAACAAACAAACAAACAAACAAACAAACAAACAGTGGTCACCTTGCCCACAAACAAGGTCTCTCTAATTCAGTCTCTAAATCCCTGTGTGTGCGCACGCATGTTTATCAATTGTTGTAATGTTCTTGGAGGCATAAGAGTCATACACAGATTTCGAACCACATGCAGGTCCAGTACCCCAACCCCAGAGCTGTTGAAGAGACAACTGTAGATGCTTCTGCTTGTTCTGAGGCTTATTATGATCACATTCACTTCTGCCAAGTCTACAGCCCACACAGATTTGAAAACCCTGTAAAGGGTAGCCATATGTCAGAACTGACTGGACAACACACAGTTATTAGAAATGGGACCGTTCTACCTCCCATAAGACAATATTACTGAAAAAGTGGCCATTCTTGAGCAAAATGAGTTCAGACAGATGCTACTAAATCAGAAGTGACCAAGAGATTTAATTCTATCTCCTGCATCTTGAAACAGAACCAACAGTTTTATCACATGACACAAATTAACCACTTAACCAATGTTAGGAAGTTCATATTATCATCAACAACTGTTTTGTGAATGGCTACTGTTAACAAAAAATTATTAGTACCCTCTATACTTCATTTTCCTCTTACCTCAAATCTCCTCTTCACTTGTAACACTTATCTAGCACAGGGTACCACTTCCTGAATCCAACAAAATAGACCGTGGCTCAGGAAAGTTTGTGCCATAATAAACCTGTTAGTCTTTTCAGTACCATAACATTTCTCATTGTCTTCCAAAGCAGAAAATTTAATTTTCTGTATTGCATCCCATTTAAGTCATAAAAGGGAAATAGAAAGAACAAGTTAATGTTAGATAAACAGCTTTCTCTTGCATCAGCAAACCACCACCTTGTGCTGACTTAGAAAAAATGAGAAGAGAATAAAACGGTGGCTTTGAACACCAAAACAGCTGCAAGAGAGAAAAAAGAAAATAAAAATATACTTTTAAGAAGCCAGCCTTCCATTCTTCCTGCTAAGCACAGGCAAGACACTGCTACAGGACAGAGCAAAGTACTATAAAGCTCTAGGTCCATTCAGATCATAAGGATAGCTAAAAGAGCATAAAATCATAAATATATTAATGAGTACAGAATCAGAAGGTGGGACTCTGTCCACTGAAAATTTATTACAAAATTCTTTGCTAAAATCCAGCAGCCCATTGTTTAGTGAACTGCAGATGTGTCTGTCAATGATGCCTTAGAATGTAGTACCCAAGGGATGGCCCATTCAGTGCAATGGACCATGGACCACAAAATGGGTGAATTACCCAAAGCCTTCTTGCCTTTGTTGGATAACACCTGTCAAAGTATCACCAAGGAAAGAATCCATGGTATGTTCTGAATGTACACAATATATTCATAGAACTGAAGCCAGGCAGATTTAATAAATATTAGTCATTTTCATTCCATTATTGAAGAAAAGCAGACTTGAAAACAAAATTTCCAAAACATTGTACGTAGTTTGGAGAAAATAACCCTTTGAGTTCCACCTAGCATCTAGTAAATGTAGTTCTTTTAAGTTGTTAGGGTTAGAAAGACAAAAAGCTGTATAATATTAGGCTATCAGGTTAACAAAGAGTAAATCCTGACAAAAATCACAGAATATCCATGTAGCTTTACTGTGCTCAACTAAGATGACCAAACATTATGGAAATGGGAAAGTCTAAATATTAAAAATCAATGCTGAACATATAGCTCAATAAAGTTACACAGATTTTCTTCTATACATACAGATACCAGTTTTTCAAAGGTATGCACGTGAAGAAATATTTCAGTACCATATCTGCTATGGAACTCAGTGCTGGAATTCTGAAGACATCAATTTCTGGAAATAGATTGTTTGAACTCCAGGGCATTTTATCTGATGACAGCCCCCAAGACTGATCTATCCTTCCTCTACTAATGTATTTGAGGTACAATGACAAGTAACTGCTGTTACTGTGGGGATGGGAGATTGTTCTTTCTCCCCAGTAAAGGCTGATGACAGGAGTTGGAAAGATGAGAGTCCTTAAGCATGAAGTCCAGGTGTTCAGTGGGCTGTAATGCAATCATATCTCCAAAGGAAGTCATGGTGCAGGGACAGGAATCACATTCTTTCCAGGGCCTACACAGCAGCCCCACAGGTTGCCACTGATTTGTTCCTAAACACAGGAACAAAATGATCCAATATCTTTCCAAGCTGTTGTTAAGTGCCAGGTCAATAGAAGAGAAAGACAACCACCAGCCAGGACTTGATGCTGGATGAATATGCCAACGTGACCTACATTACAAAGAACTGGTTTGATGAAGCTGGGTGTGTATTTGTAGAATCAGTATTTCTCAGATTTGCCCTCTGGAATTCTCTGTGTAGGAGCAGACTAGACTTTGAGAAGAGGAGGCACATTTCTGAGAATCTATCAATACTCCATCACCCTCACCAGGTGTCCCGTCCCACAGTGTGCTGGGTTTGAGGACCTACACCTGAAAGTGTAGCCCAGTGATTCTCTTGGTGTACTCTCCATCCTGACACACAACAGTCTTTGTTGCTGAGCTGAGCTGGTCTTGGGGTTGGTGCTGGGGTCCCTTCACCTAGTTGCACGGGGAGGACTTCAATATTGGTGCTGAGGCCATCTTCTTAGGATGCCTCAGGATTTCATGTCCATCATGATGACCATCGGCTGTCTGAAGTGACATCTGTTCCATTCATGCTGAAGGGTACATTTGGATGAGTTTTCAGGGCTGGGCAGGATGGTGATGGTCTGGGTATGGAAGAACCCTCTGTAATTCTGTTATCATGGGTGCATCACTACCTGCAGATTTACCAGAGCTCTGAGCCTCTGTAGGCTAGTGGACCAATTAAGGTAGTCCAGTCCAGGAGGCTTATAGTTCCAAATGTTGCCTGACGGCTCATTGGGAGTTCCTGTCACCTTGGCAGGTGGATCCAATCAAATCCAGTTTGAATGAATGGGGAGATGGATGGGGCAGTGGATATGATCATTCCGGAACATATGTTCCCTTGAAGTGGAGCCAAATCTGAAAAGCTCTTTGGTTTACTCCAGAGTTGGAAGTGATGAAACAAATAGAATGGAGACTAGATAATGGTGGAAAATACAGGCAGATCAAACAAACATTTGCTTGAGCTCACTGGAAAGCCTATTCCAGCGCAGTAGCAAAGAAATTATTTTTCTCTCCCATCCCAGCATCGATATATTCTCCATTGCGCCTGAGGGTAGGACAAGAACCAATGGGTGGAAACCCGTCAGTGGGAGATCCAACCTGGAAATAAGGAGGAATTTCCTGACGGTGAGAACCATTAAGCAGTGGAACAGCTTATTTATTTTATTTATTTATTTATTAGACTTCTACCCCGCCCATCTAGACCAAAGGTCTACTCTGGGTGGCAAAGGTCTACTCTGGGCAGTCTACTCTACTCACAGCTTGCCTCCCGATGCTGTGGGTGCCCCATCGCTGGAGGTTTTCAAGAAAAGATTAGAGAGCCATCTGTCTGGGATGGTATGAGGTCTCCTGACTTGGGTAGGGGGTTGGACTAGAAGACCTCCAAGGTCCGTTCCAACCCTATGACGATTCTATGATTCTATGAGTATACAGAACTATCTAGTGGAGCTGCCTCGTGTGGTTGAGGGCCTACTATATGTTCACCCAGAGTAAAAAGATGCTAAACACTCAAGAACAGACAAAGTCACTCAGATCTGTTCTGACTCAGATACTATAGTTGATGCAGGTCCTGTGGAAATAATTTGGCTTGTTTGTCCTATCATAACAGTATGTTTCAATTTGTACAGTCTCAGGATGTGGGCAGGATTTTGGAGAGGTTTGCTGGACCCTTGCCCTTCCTGACATACGAAAGCAGCCAAGTGGAAAATGATCTAGTGGGTAAGGAAAGTGGTGAATTATCCTCACTGCACTTTAAGACTTTTGATTTGCACCCCTAATGTATTGATGTTGTTATTTGCTATTTTGCTACTTTGTTGTTTTTTGTTACTTGTTGTAAACCGCCCAGAGTGGCCTTGGCTGTCAGATGGGCAGTATATAAATAAAATAAATAATAAATAAAAATGCCTCCTTGCAGCAAGACAGGGTACCATCTGTTCCAGCAGGGTAGGATTCCAAGACTGACATTAAAAAAACCAACCTGCTGTGCTGGATAATTACCAGCCAGTCTCCAATTATCCACTTTGGATCAAGGTACTGGAGCACAAGATGGCTTTTCAACTCCAGGGGTTTCTAGAGGAGGCAGATTATCCAGATCCACTTCAACCTGGCTTTAATCATGATTATGGAATGGAGATAGTTACCTTGGTGGATGACGTATGCCAGAAACCAAATTGGGAAGTATGGCCATGTTGGTTATGCTGGACTTCTTGGTGGCTTTCTATACCACTGTTCATGGTACCTTTCTGAATTTTTTCTCTGGAATTGATCTTGTAGGCTCATATTATGGTGGTTACTCTCCTTTCTGGATGGCTGAGTTTACAAAGTTGTGCTGGGGAGATCTTAATACCCTTGCTGTTGGCCAGCAAGGACCCTCAGGGATCAGTCCTGTCCCCCATGCTATTTAACTTCAACAGGAATCCACTGGGAGAGGTTGCCTGGAGTTCCGGATTTGGTGTTACTAAGTATGGCAATGTCACCTAACTCTATCTCCCCTTTCTAAGGAAGCTGTTTATGGTCTCACACCAGTGTCTGATCTCAGTAACAGACTAGATGAGGGTATATGAATTGAAATTTAATACAGACAAGACAGAGGTGCTCCCCATCAGTTAAAATGCAGACCAGGGAATAGTGATTCAACTTGTACTAGATAAGCTACACACCATCTGAACTGTCAGGTCCACAGCTTGATGTGATCCTTGATTCAGTCCTGAGACTGGGGACACAGGAGTGTTCAGTAATGACCAGGAATGTTTATACATAGTTAATGTTAGTACACCACTTGCATCCTTGAGATATCTGATCTAGCTACAGTGATACATGGCTCAGTTCTATCCCACCTGGATTACTGCAACATGCTTCACATGGGCTGCCTTTGAAAAGCGTTAAAAATGTCAGCTGGTTCAAAATGCTGTGGCCACACTGTGAGGGTTACAGGGAGACTACAACTTCCTTATGAGAACAGCTTGACTGGCTGCTAGTCCATTTCCAAGCTCAGTTAAAAGTACTAGTCATGACCTGTAAAGGCCCATACAGCTTGGATCCAGGCTAAGTGTTATTATGGGATGCTGCATACACACTCCCCCCCCGGTATGTGATACATGTAAGTGCTTTTACATGATGGTTGTTAATATGATTTGTTTTAATATGATTTAATTGTTTTTAATATTGTATTCCATTGTGTTTAATGTCACTGCTTTACTTGATTGTGAGTCACCTCGTGTGTCTCCATTGGGAACAAAGTGGCATATAAGTTAAAACAAACAAATGTACTTTTTATCTAGGTTTGAAAGAAGACAACTTTGTTTTCAGTTCAGTAATAAACAAACCTTTTTAGAAAGTTCAGCAGAGAAAACATATGGCTATGGAAACAAAGAGTGTGACACTCCTGATGATTGTGAACCTGTTTCCAATTTGCCTCTTAGAACTATCACTCTACTCTATTACGTTAACACTACAAAGGGGCACTGAGAGGAACAAATAGGCAGACACAAGTTCTGAAAGGACGTGGTGACAGTCAGAGAGGTCACAGAAGATTATGCCGCAAACCCAGCCTAGGCTCCAGACATGGCTAACTAGAAGCAAGCACTGAGCAGAATTACAATGCCTTCACAAGCTCCTGATAACACAATATTTTTGCAAATTATGTTCACTAAAAGGGCTATGCAAAAAAGACAGTATCCAAAGGTAATGTCAAAGGAAAAGCAGGATGCTATACAATGGGTTTCAATACAGAGAAGCTATTCTTAATCTAGATTTTTATAATTCTTTGAAACAATGGCCTTCTTCTGCCTCAAACCAGAAGGAAAATCCACTGTTAACTGATGTGTGAGCTCCATGAGAAGAATAAAACAAACTACTCTTCCTGAAGAACACTTCTATGAAACCTGAAGGCTTCCATGTTACTACACCAAATTGAACTTGTATAATGAACTCAAATGACATTTACCTACTTTTTGGTTTGTATGCATGTTAACTATGAAGCCTGTAGCACAAAATCATTTCAGCAATTGAGAAAGCAAATGTCTTCAAACAAAGCTGACAAAATAATTTCCAGTATTTTAAGGAACTGGACCTTAGTGAGTATATAGAATTTATGGCAATCCCAAGAATGAGGCAAAGATTTAGATTACTACAATTCCTGTGACTAATATTTGAATCTTCAGTTAGTTTGTGCTATTTCATTGTGGATGATTCACTAGTCTTAAATATGACACATGGTACGATGATTTGTACGATGACCTTTGCCGGGAGAGAGACAGGGGGAGTGTGACCCTGTTGATAGTCCTGGACCTCTCAGCGGCTTTCGACACCATCGACCATGGTGTCCTTCTGGATAGGCTGGCTGGGTTGGGATTTGGGGGCACTGCTTTACGGTGGTTCCGCTCCTTCCTGGCCGACCGTGTCCAGAGGGTGGTGCTGGGGGACAGTTGCTCTGTCCCATGGCGTTTATGTCATGGGGTTCCTCAGGGCTCGATACTGTCCCCCATGCTATTTAATATCTACATGGAACCGCTGGGAGAGGTCATCAGGAGGTTTGGGCTGAGGAGTCAGCAATATGCTGACGACACTCAGCTCTACCTCTCGTTTTCCACCAATCCAGGTGAGGCGGTTTCCGGGCTGAACTCGTGTCCTGATAATGGACTGGATGAGGGTTAATAAATTGAAACTCAATCCAGACAAGACGGAAGTGCTGTTAGTGGGTGCTTCGCCGGACAGGCTGGAGGGCCATTTCCCTGCCCTGAATGGGGTTACACTCCCCCTAAGGGACAGGGTCCGCAGCCTGGGGGTGCTCCTGGACCCCAGTCTAACTCTGGAAGCCCAGGTGGACTCGGTGGCCAGGGGCGCCTTCCTTCAGCTGCGGAAATTGTACCAGCTACGGCCCTACCTGGACGAACGGAGTCTCATGACAGTTACACACGCACTGGTAACATCTCGTATAGATTATTGCAATGCGCTCTACGTGGGGCTGCCTTTGAAGATGGTCCGGCGACTGCAACTGGTCCAGAATCGAGCTGCGCGGCTGGTGAGTGGTGGGGCCGCTAGGGGACATATCAAGCTGTTTCTGATTAAATTACATTGGTTACCAGTTGCTGCCCGGGCCCAATTCAAAGTGCTTGTTTTGACATATAAAGTCCTAAGCGGCTTGGGCCCTGGACACCTGAAGGACCGCCTCCTTCCATATGAGCCTACCCAGCAGTTAAGATCTAGCCAGGGGGCCCTTTTGAAAGAGCCATCCCTCAAGGAGGTAAGAGGGATGGCTTGTAGACAAAGGGCCTTTTCGGCAGCTGCCCCCAGACTATGGAATGCCCTCCCGACTGAGATTCGTCTGGCGCCAACGCTGATGACATTTCGGCGCCAGGTCAAAACCTTCCTGTTCCAGAAGGCTTTTAATTGAAATAATATCAACTGTGGGTCCTGATGGCAATTTTTAGAGTATCTATTTTAATTGTATTTTAATTGTTTTATCTTTTTATTGTATTTTTATTGTATTTTAATTGTTGTAAGCCACCCAGAGACCTTTGGGTAGAGTGGGTGGCATATAAGTTAAATAAATAAATAAATGGTTTCAGTAAAATTATAACTGCTATTGGGCAAACTTTTTACATAAAGTCTACATTCACTTTTCTTTTTGGTACATTCACCTGTTAGTAGAAATAATCTAATATAATAATCTTAAAATTGCAGAGCTGAAAGGGACCCTGTGGATCATCATTCAGCTCCTGCCAAGCAGGCATAGTGTAGAATCAAACTCCCAACCACTGGCTCTGCAGCCAAATACCTAAACTATTGAGCTATCCAGCAGTTCCTGTCTTCAACTAGTGGGCCTAACTAAGGTGGATTACCTAGTGCTGTTATGTATATGCATATATGTGTTTTGTTTAGAAACAGAACACGATGGATGGAGAGAGGAGGTAGAAGTAAGAATTGCTGAATTCTGTTTGCTCAGACACCCATGTAAGACTGATGATGTAATCAGCAGGGGCAATTTTTCAGAACTTTAATACTTATTTCTGTTTCACAGCCATGTAATCTCTTTAATCATTTAGAAGCAGTGGGAACCGTAGGATGGGAGAAGGAAGTCTTAAACTTCCAAAAATTGTTGTGACTGGGATGAAAATACTGGTTGGAGGAATTTTTGGTAATTAAAGACTTCCCTCTCTTCTTCTGTGGCCCTCTCAATTTCCAAACAATGATCATGATTACCTGGGAGTCATGGGAAGTGCAGGACAGAAGTTGGAAGTATTTTACTTCTGAAAAATTGCCCCTGCTGATGGCATCATCAGTCTTACGTGGGCACAGCTGCATGAACAGGATTGTGTCACAAAAGAAAAGAGAAAAGAAAAGGTCTCATTACAACCTGGACTTAAAGACAGGAATTGGAATTTGAGAAGACTGAAGACAGCAGTACTGCTTTAAAAAGCCTTTTGCTCTGGATATAAAATTTCACCCTAATTAACTAGTAGGACTAGGATTTGAAAAGTAGTTCACGAATCACTAACATATTGGCACTATTATCACTACCGGTATCAATGTATACTGCAAGGAGATCATATGTATCCATTCTGAAGGAAATCAACCCTGAGTGCTCACTGGAAGGACAGATCCTGAAGCTGAGGCTTCAATACTTTGGCCATCTCATGAGAAGAGAAGACTCCCTGGAAAAAACCCTGATGTTGGGAAAGTGTGAAGGCAAGAGGAGAAGGGGACGACAGAGGAAGAGATGGCTGGACAGTGTCATCGAAGCTATCAACATGAATTTGACCAAACTCTGGGAGGCAGTGGAAGACAGGAGGGCCTGGCGTGCTCTGGTCCATGGGGTCACGAAGAGTCGGACAAGACTTAACAACTAAACAACAACAACATCAATGTATATGAAAAACAAAGATATGTCTGTTTAATCTTGTATGCTAAAAATAGATAGATCTTTCATGCATTTAAAGGTGCATTAATGTTGTCTTTCTGGTAATAAGAAACACAACAAACTCAAGCTAACATTAATTTTATTGAACCTTCATTTTAGCAAACTCAGACAGAAACCATCTGAAGTAGAATATTCTACATGGTACCAAAATTACTATCACGTTTTCTGTAAGTGGCATCTATTGGCCTTCATGCTCCTTCTACCTTTGGGAAAGTCACATGTGGATTTTAAGAAACCTACAATCTCTCCTAAATGTATTAAGATGTATTAAGAGTACAGATCTAATTTAGACAAATTCTTAAACAAATCAAGGCAATTTTTCCAAAGCAAAGCAAGAGATCCTCTGAATCACTTCTGAAGCTTGAAGAGGTACAAAAGAAAGGCATGAAAAACAAAACAACAACAACAAAAAGAGAACTTTCTTCCCAAACTTTTCATACTAAGGGCAAGGGAGAGGAGGGAGTGTAATTCCATGATTGGCAGTTCTAACTACCAATCAAGGAATGCAGCTTAGCAGGCAAGAAAAATGCTCAGTGCCTCTATTGCCTCCATATTTGTGAGAGGCCCAACAAAGAACATAGTAAATTGTTCATAAAGGGGGATAAACATTCTGTTCATCCATCCCATCCTGGAGAATACACTTAAAATTACTGAAGAGTTTACTGAAGTAGCTGAGAAGAAAATAAAGCTAACAATAAGATAGAACTGTTTTTTTCATTACCAGAATTCTCTAAGCCTACATCTATGTTCTAAAACATAACAAATTACTTGTTTAGGGCCACCTTTATGACATTCTCGTGCAAACTGCCATAAAACCTCATGAGAACAACTGAAGGGTGTGTGTGCTTCCAAACAGGTACTGAACTCAGTCTTGTCTTCAATGGCAACCATAAGAGTGAAATATTGTGGGATTGTAAATTGAGGGCATTTTCAACTGTCTAATAAGAATGTTAGTAGACCAAAATTAGGTTTAGGCTGATCCAATAAAAAGTAACTAGAGATCAGGAGTAATAACTCAAAAGGACTCAAAGTGCTTTAGTACTCCATTGAAAATTAGGCTGAGGATAGAAGTAGATATTAAAGAAAAAGTGAGAAATTAGTGAAGATTTACAAAAATTAAGGAAAGCTGGGCAGAAAAAATGACACAGAAGTGAAATAGTGGCAAAGCAGATACAAGGACAATAAAACTAAACAAGAAGAAAACATATAGATACTATTTTTTCTAGTTCACGCCACATTCTGATATGAGTTCCTTTCCTATTTCAAAGTATTTAGAATAAGGGGAGTATTTTCCATCACTCTGACATATAATTATACTAATTTAGAATATGTATCATTTTATCTTGACAAATGACAACAGTTCAGGGTCAAGTGCATTCTGCAGCAACATTTTAACCACTGATCTTCTGTAACATACCTGATGAAAGCTGTCCTATTGCCCAATTTATTGGTGAACCATTTATGAATGGAAGAAAATGGCAAGGCAGTACATTGTAACAGAAAATAGGCAAAAAGGGTTTAATGTTTCTAGTGTTCACTTTACAACAGAATAGAGTCATTTTTTCTGAAATTCATTCCTTTCTTCTCTACCCAAAGGTCAAATGGTCAAGGAATAAGGATTAAGATGATACAGCTTTATGCAGCAGATGTGAATAGTTCACTTCTTGAAGTGTCAAAGATGTGTGTCATGTGTGAGGGAAAAGGTGACATTAATTGGATCAAGAAATAACATGATCATGAAACTGATACATCTACTAGCAGCTAGAAAAAAACAATATAAGATAGAAAAGTATTTTTTTTAAAAACCAAACTGTCTTTTTCTGTTGAAATATGGCTATTTTGTTGTAATAATATTTGTTGTAATAATATTTTCAGAAGTATTATCTTAAATAGGCTATTACAATAATTCATCCAAATGGGATCTTTGTGCTTATGTCATAACCATTTGACATATAATTATCTAGGAAGATAGTACATGAAACCTATATTTCACACATACGTGCTAGATATTTCAATTAAAAAGTCAAAACACTTACATGTCCCATATTTTAAAGTAAGTCTTAGTTACAGTTGGGAAAGAGGTTATTTCAACTCTAAATGAATCAATAAGTTGCAATGAATTCTAATGGAACATTAACATTACATACTAAAGCCATAGAGGCATCCCTTTGATGCTAGGATGACTAGCCCGTTAGAATAGTTGCCATTCCGAAATGTTATTAGTCTACAATAAGATGTTAGAAAATATTTATCATGATCAATTAAATTTGAGCACTATATGAAAACCATAGTCCAGTCACAGAAAAGTTGTTTCTCTCAATCAAGAGAACAGAATCTAGAATACAGTAATACAGGCTAGCCATTATAACATTAGAATTCTTTGGAAGTTACTAATCCAGTTGGAGTTGAAACAACCTCTTTCCCACTGTAAAAAAGACTTTAAAATATGGGACATGTGTTTTCACTAAACTCATTTTTGATGGAAATTTGTAGCACATCTACTATCTTCCTACATAATTATATATTAGTTCAAACCTAGAAACAAATGTACACTTTGATTGACTCTTGAGAACTAATATAACAAAATATACATGTACGTTTCTAGTTTATTCACTGCAAATATATTCAAGAATGAATCCTTCTATCTTTTGGTAGTCAAGTTATTTAAGATTTCAATGCTATAACACACACAACCAAATCTTCCTAATACCTTTTCAAAATGCTCCTTTTTTCACAACTTTATTATACTTCTTAAGAAATTCTACACAACATGATTTTTTTTTTCAAAATAAGGAAACCTGATCTTTGGAATGAAGGAGAAGCCAAAAAGTTATGGAAAATGCCTTCATTACTGTTAGTGTAAAACCCCAAAACAAGGATCCAATGGGTCTTTCAAAACACATATCCATCAGAATGAGAAGTATTTAAGGTATACAAAGAAGCTAGCTAAACAAAATGGCTTCCACTATGTCACTAGAAGTGGAAAAGCACATTGTACAAACATGATCCATACAAAAACATGTTTAACATTGAAGGCCATCATTTATTTATTAATACGCTACTAATATTTGCACACATTGTTCCTGCATTCATGTTGTTATTACATCTATTTCTGTAAGCAGACAATCAATATGTACTAATTATATTAAAGGTTCACCGCAAACAGTTTTAAAATATTTTATGAATGATATCGCTACTATTTATTAAATTAACACACTCGGCATCTTGACTCCACCCCAGTAAATCCTAAGAATAGATAGCCTTTTTAAACCAACAGCAAAGTCAAGGGAAAATACATCCTCCTTATTGCACTGTTAGGATGGTAATGATAAGACAGGGAGAAAATAAAAAATATGAAATAAATATATCTAACTTAAAGCCCATTTGCTGTTATTCATCAGCTACTACATAGCACATAAGGATAAGTGGGATGACAGAGAGATTATTAACAAGAATACAACTAATTTCAGTACCACAGGAAAACTCTGCAATGCTTTTCTGATTTTCCTATATCTGCTAAATAACACCTCTAAATCCTGCAGATGCCAACTTTTGCTATTGAGCCAAACCCAGCAGGTAGATCATACAAATAAGACAACAAAGATTAGAGTCTCAGAAGTGGGACTGCATGCCTACTTGGTACAATCCAGATGTTTGGCTTAACTTTTCAAGGGTGCAATCAAGCTAAATGAAGTATATAAATCAAATGCTTACTCCCAATAAACTTAACTGAACTTGGGAGTGAAATGCTTACCCTTCATTGATTACAATGAGACATCTTTCAGTATTTACATCCATTGCAGCCACCTACTGGTCTATAATGAACAGAAAAAGCAGTAGTTTCAATTGTTTAGGCATATGCTCTTTATACACTATTACGTCAACTAAACATGTATCAGTCTGGATGCACAGCATACTTGTAGTTTGTAGTGCATATAATCTAGGAAAAAGGCTAATGGAATAGACCAAAGTCTCACTTTGTGCTGCAAGGTGAAAGAAAGCTAAGAATAGGAAAATACACACAAGATTATTACCCAAACAATACAAGTGCTACCTAACTTTCCAAAAGCATCAATTTCTTGTTAAACATGCATAAGTGCTATTTTCCCCTTCTCTTAAGGTGATAGAACAGGAAGAAAAAGATAAATAAACCAAAAAAGTAACAGGGTGCCTTCTCCTTGTATTCTAAATAATAATACTGTAATTATAATTATTTGCCTAAATCACACTAAGTTTCTAAGATACATGACAAAAATCATACAAAACAGATTGCTGCAATAGTCTACAATTTTATAAAGAAAGATGTCCACATGGCCACATTCTTCAACCAAGCCCTGTTAAAAGGATACTAAGAGCAAAACATATATGGCGGTTAAACTACAGAAGCAATGACACCATCTTTACAAAAAAAAAATCAAAAATAAATAAACAATCCCAGGCCACTCTAATACAAACTAACAAAATAATTATTTTCTATTTTACTAAATAATGCAAGAAAATTTTAAGTGTATTCTCTTTAGGCCTGTACAGCACATACATTCCAGATAATGAAATACGCCAAAATACTTACACAGTAAATAATCATCATGACCAACCAAAAAGATTTTTTTAAAAAATTAACATCCAATAAAGATAATTTTCCACTATGACAGTGCACATTTCATCCATACATCTGAAATGTCAAATGCGACCACAGCTGGAGGCTATTCTGCCAAATGGCTTCCAACAGCGACCATAAAGATGGGAGGGGTGTGTGTCTGTATGCGTGTGTATGTGTATGTATGTGTGTCCACGTGGGCACTTGTGTGTAGAATATACATATGTATATGCACAAACATTAATTTTGCACAATTAGACGCACAGATGCATGTCTAAATTAAAATGTACTCTTCTCAGAACCAATCCAAATTTCAAAGCGTCTCAACTGTTCATCAGAAAAATTCAGTCAATCATATGCGAATAGGGGGAAAAAGAAAACCAAATTCTAACAAACCATTCGAAAACTAAAGTACACGTAATTTGTGGGCTGCCTGCAGAGAAAGAAACTTTTTAAAAATCCATATGAATAACGGAGATATATTTAATTCACTTACCCAGGGGGAGGGGGTTTTGTAGATAAAGGGGGAGGAAGAAATATATTTTTTCCCTTTAAATCCATCATGAAAGAAAATGAGACAAGATTATAAATAACAGGCCACGTTATTGCACACCATGGGATTCTTAATCTGGCTACCTGTGGTTTTGTCAGTTAAAGCCTTTTTCAGCAATGGCAGGGGGAGGGAGCGGGATGGGAAAAAGAGAAAAACAAAATAATGTTTATATGTTTTGCAAACTCTTAAATGGCGTGCATTAATAATGACACTAAAAACAGGAAAAACTGATTTTGATTTTTGGGGAAAAACCCAAGCCTATGACTTTTGAAATGAATTATTACCTTCCCATCTCGTTTCCTGCATTCTTGACTTTTATTGTCGTACTCGGTCATGGCAGCCCGAAGCCGTTTTTCTAGTTTCTCAATTTCCCGTTCATGGTCTCGGACCAGGCTATCCTTTTCTGTATTATGCTGTTGCAATAGGTGCATCTTCTCCTGTTCATGCTCCAGCTTCAGCTCTACTATCTGATTGGACAATGAAGAGTACAGTTCATCAATAGAACATCCCTGTCGTCATGACAACTCATCTTACAGCTTAATTTTTCTCCCCCCACAATTTCATCAAGTTGGTTTTATCATTATTTTTACGTCATTCTTACCTCACCCTTTTTTAAAAAATTACCTTTGTCTCGGGGAAAAAAAGAAAATTCTTCCAAGTAATTTTCTTATGCATGACAACTAAGCAAATCCGGTACAAACCCACTGAATGTCAGAACATTGGGAGAAAATATTCGGTATCCTGCTGTTGCTATCCAGCAGTGATACAGATTAAAAATAGTTAAATCAGTCTCTTCTGCTCCTCACGCGTGCACACACACACAAACACAAAAGCATCAGTTAAATCTTCTAAATATTTTGTTATAATTTCCCCAAAATAAAAAACCCGTCTACGCAACTGTATCTTAGATTCTTTTCATTAAGGAAAAAAATTATATTAAAAAGCTCTATTATTTCGTTGTCAGCCACGGTACACCAACGTAAACAGATGTACGTATTTCAGGAGGGCACCTGCTGTGCTGCAAGCTTGCGCCATGATTTCATAAGAAGCATTCTATTCTCAGGAAGGATCCGTTCCCAGTCCATAGCACACTGGATACGATGACCTTGGCCAGTCTTAGCCTCTCCCGGCTAGACTGAATGGCAGCCTAAGACCAATGGCCTGGTTGCCGCAGCTTTGATACTAATCCTCCCAGGCTGTGCACAATGGCACCCTACCTGGCCTGCAAACTATAGCCAGCTAGGCTGCCTTTGAAGCAGGTGATGAATAGGGGACTGCAGGAAGCCAGCTTTCCTAGTGAACTCCAGGCCACACAGCTGCTAAGAACAGTCACTTGGATTTTTCTTCAGTTTTGGTGGATTTCAGGAGAAGAAAAAAAAAAAGCTGTTATCGAGAATATGCTGGGTATATGCAGCGTGAGAATCCCTCTTCTCCTTCTTCAAAAAAAGAAAGCAAACAGTGGGAGTCTGCTCAAAATCGATCTTGTTTGTGTGAGGAAAGCGCATAGGCACCTTATCTTAAAGCGATAGCACTCATTTTTTAAAACATGCATGCTCTATCACTGTCGGTTGTTCTGTGACATTTGTCAAGTATAGCTTTAAATTTGCCCATGTAAATGGATGTCATATAGATTTTGAACAATTAAAAATGTTTTTTTTGCTGACATTATAGAAATATTTAAAAACAAACTCTCTCTCACCCCAGAAAGGAAACAATTTTATCAAACACAGCGCTGTACTTGTGCCTTCAAAAAGAAAGATATGTTCTGCCCTGATTATCAACACTTTACAAGTAAATGTGAAGTATTTAAAATTAGAATTTATACAAGTTACTTTATGGGACTTGCTGATCATCATGCTTGCGGAGGAGATTCTGGGAGTCATAGCTCCCCAAAAAGTAATTTTTCCAGGCTCTATTCCCAAAACAGCTTATTGGAAGCCTATCAATCCAGATCAGGTGGGCCTGTACCCACTGACATGGAAGGGACCTTCCTTGATTATAATAGGATGCACTTCCTTCTCACATGAATTCATGGATCAAATGAAGTCAAGAGAAGATACATTATTCTGAAGTATTTTGCCTAAATATAATAAATATGAAGCTTGTCAAAGTAATACCTAGAACTATGTTTTTTACTGACATCATGTTTACAAATTGATTCCTCAACTGTCTAGTCACCTTTCATTCCCCCACACCAATAATCCAAGATGTGTAAAGTATGCCTGGTGTTAATTCTTGAAACTGAGTGAAAACATATCAGAAGAGCACAATTTTAGGTTTTATTTCTTAACTTTACTCTATTTTCTTTATAACAGGAGAAACACATAGCAGAGAGAAGACACTTACTGAAACTAGCAGATACGTAGAGCAAACTGGAAGCAGCCCTGCCTACTCTGACCACAAAGCTGGATTTAGTTCTCTCAGAGGCCTCTGTCTTAGATCCAAATGACTAGTACGGTGGAATGATGTTTCATACTCATTGCCACCACAAGTACAGAGGCTGACCCTAACCTGGTGACCACAATTTCTTTGAAGCTGCAGTTTTGTCTCTGCTTGAGCAATCTTTGGATTGTAGACTGTCAACAGTTTCATTACTCCCTTAATAGCCCACAAGAAATTCAGCAACAGTTCTTTTGAATATAGATACTGGAAGTTTTTCCAGTATCCACAATGAAAATTATAACTAATCTGATTATGAGAACCAAAATATAAGGGCAGAATCTTCTTTACCTACTCAGTACATACAACCACCCCTTACATGTGCAAGTGGGATAATTACAGACTTGCACAAAGAGGTATCTACTAATGCCTTGAGCAAGTATTAGCTCTATTCAGTACAATAATGCGATCTCAGATACACATGCATGGATGGAAAGACCAAACAGGGAAGTGGATACAGGGACACATAGAAAATGGTAAGCAATATCCTGAACTTGCTCTCCCCACTGTTTAAAGGCCAAGTGTTAATGTTCTACCACCATTGTATCAGGATACAGTGGTGCCTCGACTTATGACCATAATCCGTTCCAGAAGATGGACGTAACTCGAAATGGTCGTAAATCAAAGCACCATTTCCCATAGGAATGCATCGAAATGCACTTAATCCGTTCCGGCCAAAGAAAAAAATCACCCAAAAAAAAATCACTGCAAGACTCATTGGAAACCTGATTAATCCCTTCCGGCTGAAGGGGAAAAAGAAAAGAAAAGCAATCAAGCATGCAAGACCCATTGGAAATGCACAGAGAACAAAGGGGGCAGGTCGGAAATGCAAAGAAAACAAAGGAAAAAGAAAGGGAAGCATGCAGGACCCATCGGCAATGGGGGGGGGGAACCCAAAAAGCAACCAAATCCCCCAAGACCCATCGGAAATGGAGGGGGAAAAGCCAAAAAAAACCAAACAAACCCCCCAAGACCCATCGGAAATGGGGGAAAAAAACCCAAAAAGCAACCAAAACCCCCAAGACCCATCGGAAATGGGGGGGAACCAAAAAACAAACAAACCCCCAAGACCCATCAGAAATGGGAAAAAACAATCCAAAAAGCAACAAAAAACCCCAAGACCCATCGGAAATGGGAGGAGGAACCAAAAAACAAACAAACCCCCCAAGACCCATCACAGCACAGAAACATAACCCCCCCAGCCCAAAACCACGCTGCAAAAACACCCAGAACAGTTTTTAAAAAGCAGAAAACAGCACCTTACCTTACCAGGCAGCCCGAAGCCTCCCTGCAAACACACACACACGCTCACTCAGAAGCAGAAGCGAGGCAGTCCCAAGCCTCCTCCGACGCACACTCTCTAACTGCTGAGGCGAAAGAGCTACAAAGAAGCAGCCTCGTCGCCACCTACAATTAGCAATTTGAATTTCCCGCCTTTTCCCCCTGCCTTTTTCTGTTCGTAAGTGGAAGCTCCAGTCGCAAGTAGAAGCAAAATTTTGCGGCCGGAGCTGGTCGTAACTCGAAATGGTCGTAAGTAGGGACGTTCGTAAGTCGAGGCACCACTGTACCAGCAATATATAATAACATATAAAATAACATTATTAATCATAATTCTTGTTTTTTATTTCCTGTCACCTCCAGGCCCCTCCCCTTCATCAAGAAATAATAACACATGTGTGTCTAAATTATTTCATTTTCTACAGATGGGATGGAAGTGGAAGAATGATTCATGCATGAGATCCATGTTTTTGCACCACTGCAAAACCATATGCTAGGGAACCCATGATTTCTGTGGTGTAGTGTGTGGGCACGGGTCCTATGATTAGTGGTTTGAACAGAATGCAAGATGAAGTACAGTAGGGCTACTGCTATACTTTTAAGTTCCTTCCAATGATCCAGAAGAGTAGAGCAAACTCACTAGTTCAGTGGGATTTACTTAAGTGTTGACTTAATAAGACCTATTCATTCAAAAGGTGTATTCCGGTAGAGATATTTGGATTTAGCTACATAAAATGCCACCAACTCAATCATTTATCTAATAGAATGAGTTAGTTGGAGGTTCTGATGAGGTAGTGCAGCTATTGTTCACTCTTGACCAAAGAACGGTACACTCCTATCTGGGATAGTTGTCCTCTTCCACTGAATGTGCAGCTTCGGGAAGGATGCACATGGACTGGTGAGGGAAGACGGGGACAGCCGTCTACCCTGCCAGATCAGCCAAATCAAACCTGCCAATCAATGGGGTGACAGATGTCACAGCTAGATTGCCCTTACAAATCTGCACCTCAACAAGTCATATGACTGTAATAAACTTAATCATTGATTGGATTCATCTAATAGAATAGAACTATCTATTATTTATCTTATAGTTTGATAAAATGACATGTATATTATTTCTAACATAGAACTATACACTTCCACCTACCCATCTCCAGTGTGTATTTTTTTTCACACTCTGCAAGCCTATAAAAACGGCTTGGGCCCTGGATACCTGAAGGACCGCCTCCTTCCATATGAACCTACCCGGCAGTTAAGATCTAGCCAGGGGGCCCTTTTGAAAGAGCCGTCCCTCAAGGAGGTAAGAGGGATGGCTTGTAGACAAAGGGCCTTTTCGGCAGCTGCCCCCAGACTATGGAATGCCCTCCCGACTGAGATTCGTCTGGCGCCGACGCTGATGACATTTCGGCGCCAGGTCAAAACCTTCCTGTTCCAGAAGGCTTTTAATTGAAATGATATCAGCTGTGGGTCCGATGGCAATTTTTAGAGTATATATTTTAATTGCATTTTAATTGTTTTGTCTTTTTATTGTATTTTAAATGTTGTAAGCCGCCCAGAGACCTCTGGGTAGTGTGGGCGGCATATAAGTTAAATAAATAAATAAATAAATAAATAAATAAATAAATAAATAAATAAATAAATAAATAAATTAATAATAATAATAATAATAATAATAATAATAATAATAATAATAATAATAATAATAATAATAATAATAATAATAATAAATTTTACTACCTTAAAATTATCCCAAATTCTTAATCAGTTTTATTCTACTATATTTGTATTCTTCTTGCACAATTTAGCAAAGGTTCTTGTAATTACTGGCCAAAATGCTGTTGCTTGGTGTAGTAAAACATACTAGAGTAGGCTCACTGAATTAATGGAGATTTAGTGTGTCAGCTCCTCTGTGAGTGCAATTGATTCTAATGAGCCTATTTTAACTGCAACTTACCATGCTAAAATAAATCACAGTTAGAGTAGGCCCATTTGAATCAATGGAATGTATGGAGCAGTTGACCTACCAAATCCCTATTGATTCAGCAGTCAGACTCTAGTGAGATTTACAATGCTAAGCATCAGCATTTTGGCCACTGTAAGAAAAAATCTTAACAGCATACCAATTTCACATATTGCAATAAACAATGACTAAGGTACTAGTTTTAACTAAAAATCTCATAATTACCATTTACCATTATTACCACATTTTTCTTCTTTCATTAGTTATCTAAAAAAACTCCCCTCTATTCCAGAATTAAGAGGAAGGGGAGAGAGAAAAAATTGTAAGTTACATCAGCAGAATATGGGATTTATTAACAGGTCCTTTTCTTTCTAAATGACAAAATTCTTTAAATAACCTTCTTAAATAATTCATTATGATGTCACATCCCTTCTGTTTGTTTTTAGTAACCTTACAAGTATAGATGAGTTAGCTGGTTGCATAATAGAATGAATGGGTTGATTGACAGGTGAGTGCTGAGTCAATGGCAGTTAGACTGTTGTGACATTTGAGGAGGAATAAATATGGGATATTCCTTAAATTAGGAATAAATATGAGATAGATTAGATATGATTTGTAGAAAAATAAGGATTAACCTAGATATACAGGAATGCTGCATGACATATCTTTGACCTAAAGTATTACTATTTTTATTCCGAGCATTTATTCTGTTATTAAATAAAAATACTACAACAACCACCTTAGAACTGCAGAACTGGAAGGGACCCTATGGATCATCAAGTCCAGCCCCTGGCAAGGAGGCACCGTGGGGAATGGAACTCCCAACCTCTGGCTTCACAGTCAGAGACCTAAACCACTGAGCTATGCCACAGTTCCCAGTTTATTTTTTTGAACAACAATCATCTCTTTATGTTCTTGGGGCATTTACTAAATAAGAAACACCCACACTAGCTGTTTGGCTGTAGCTCAGCAAAGGGAGAAAGGAAGGAAACCAAAATAAAACTTTTAAAAAGGGCTTTCAGTTTGAGAATCAGTGATGGCAGCATTATTGAAGGGTTACTGCCCTAACATACATCCGATGAAAACAAAATCCTTCCACAGGGTAAAGTGGAGGATGAAGAAGTGGCCCAGAGGTCTCCGTTGTATATACAGCAAAGAACTGCACTAGTTGTCTGAGTAGTATTGAGGGAGACATGTGAACAGGAGACCTGCATACTAATATAAGGTGGCAACCCAGCTCAACTTCATGAAATAATTATCTTTCATTCATTGCTACTTTCATTACGTTTTCAAATTCTATTCTTAGGAAACATGCATGCAGGGAAGAAGTACTAATTATGCTGTTCTTTAGGCCAAGGCATTAACCACAATCATTTATTTGTCCAGTAATACCATTTTAAATCTGGAATGCTCAAACAGACAGGTTAATCACTATAACAGTGGTCCTTCAAGTGGTCCTATATGTTTTCACACAACTGGGCTCTGCACCTGCACAGACAATCTCCATTGAATGTTCTGAGCTTCAGTTTCACGTTTCTTCTCCCTCGTCTTTAGTACGCATGTTCCACCCACTTTCCTCAGTCCCACCTTGTCTGCTGCAAGATGATGATTGCAGGACAGTAGTGGAGAAGTGAGCGGGTTGTGTGACTACATAGAGGACCACTTGAAGAACCACAGTTATAGGTGAGTAACCTGGACTTCTTCATCGTGGTCTCTATGTATGCATACAATGACTGGCAAACTCAGTTTTGGTGGTGGGTTTCAAGTCAAAATGGAAGAAAGGATAGCTCTACCAAACAATGCACCTTTTTGAGACCTCAAATCAAGTCTATAAAAGTTTACAGAAGTTAGAGATTGATACCATGTAACTGCTTTACAAATGCATTGAATGTCAAGTCGTCTCATGAATACTGTTAAAAGGCTACTGATCTTGTTGAATGATTTTTTTACTTGGAATGGGATTTTTGCCATATTGCAAGCCAATTTTATGGTATCAACTACCCACTTTGAAAATCACTGTGAAGATATGGACAACCTTTCTTAGGTCCCTGCTAGCAAACAAAAAGATGAGATGTCATTCTGAATTCTTTCGTTCTTGATAAATAGAAGGCTAAGGCTCTCTTCACATTTAGTATATGTAATGTTCTCTCCAGACTGTTTTTTGGTGAAGAACAGAAGGTTAGTACTATCAATGGTTGTGATACATGAAATGGTGACACTACAGTCAGTAGGAAAGACATGTCATTGTATAGTGTAACTTTATCCGTACTAAATTGAATACAGGTTGGGTCAAATCTCAATGCTAGGATCTCACTTGCTCTTTTCACAGAGGTTACCACAATCAGAAATGCTGTTTTAAATGTCACTAGTCTAAGATCTGTGTGTGAGAGAGAGTCAATAGATTGTGAGCGTAAATGAATTTGACTCTTATAGCTAAATGTTACATTTTTTAGGCTATTAAACTACTGGAGAAGAAAAAAAGGAAAGATAATGTTCTATTATAAAGAAATATTTTGTCACTTCAGGATCTGGAACACTTGAGTGGATGCCATTGCCACAGTGGACAAGAAATGATTGAGGAAAGTAGGTGGAGCACATGTACTAAAGGCTAGGGAGAAGAAACAAGAGATCTGGGATGTTCTGGGGGGATCATCAGTGCAGAGCCTAATTGTGTGCATACACAGAGACTATGATGAAGAACTACCATCTTTCACACTGCAGATGCAACTTTAATTTATCCTTGCTTTCATACCATTCCAAATGAAGTTATTATCTGTTGCGCATGAAGTAATTTGATAAAACATATTTAAGAAAGATTTTTACTACACTCATTTTACAGAATTTAGATTTAAATATATTCCATTTTCCAAATCCTACTGAACTTTACTGAAGTACAAACATCTCCACCGTACTTATTCATAGGGAAATCGTGATCATATTTTATATAGCTTTCTGAAGCCAAGTCTCTCCAATTATCTTTTCTCCTTTACTTAAAAAAAGCTAATTATATGTGATTTTTAAACATTTATCCCACAAGGTGTCCAAATCCATCATCCCAAAAGTGGGCATTAATCATGCAAAATGAGTTCTTCTCACCTTTCCAGACTCCCTGTGACAAGCTGAAATCTACTCTGAAGGATCTTCCAATCATCCAGAGAAGGTATTGCCAATGTATGCAGAATTGTGGAGGGAAGAGGAAATCGTTCCTCCCTCTGTTTCACTGAAGGAAGGGTTAATTAGAGATCAACATTTTTGGCAATAGTCTGCACAACACATTAATTAATTAATTAATTAATTAATATGTGTTATCTGTTTTAAGTTTATTCTTTCTAATTTCAATTATTTTGAACTGTGAATATTGCAGAATTCTTAAAATAAGTTACTTCAGATATACAATTAAAATAAATGCAGATAGATGGAGTTCCTCTATTCACTTTAATTTTTTTATAATTATAAATATTAGCCATTTACCACGGATAGATCAACAGACCAAAATCTGAACAAACTGATTTAGTCCATTAAAAGTTTCATTATCATATTTCATGAAAAAGTAAGGCAAGTTGAATCTTTCACATGCTCTCCAGATTCAAAATTATTTACACATAATTTGGTCCATGTATTTATTTACGATCTTGCTTAGGTGAAAAGCCAATGCTAAAAGTAATATTTTGCAGTTGATATTAAGAACTATCAGTCTGTATGGCTAAAATACTTATTTTCTGGCAGGGTTTGCATGATAATTTTCCACAATAGTGGAAGTACACAATAGTGGCCCCCTAAATATTCTTTGCTCCAATAAAAAAATCTGTGAGAGGACAGGAAATTTTTGCCAGTCCTTCTATTCTTTTTTAGTCTTCTCTCAGGTTTTCATGCTATTCCAAGGTAAAGTAAAGGTAAAGGTTCCCCTTGACATTTAGTCCAGTCGTGTCCGACTCTAGGGACACGGTGCTCATCCCTGTCTCCAAGCCGTAGAGCCAGCGTTTGTCCGTAGACAGTTTCCGTGGTCACGTGGCCAGCACGACTAGACATGGAACACCGTTACCTTCCCACCGTGGTGGTCCCTATTTATCTACTCGCATTTACATGCTTTCGAACTGCTAGGTTGGCAGGAGCTGGGACAAGCGACGGGAGCTCACTCCGTTGCGTGGATTCGATCTTACGACAGCTGGTCTTCTGACCTTGCAGCACAGAGGCTTCTGCGGTTTAACCCGTAGTGCCACCATGTCCCATTTTTTGCCAGTCCTTCTATTCTTTTTTTAGTCTTCTCCCAGGTTTTCATGCTATTCCAAAGGGTCCCCTAATTCTCTGGAATGTGTTTAGGTGGGAGGGTTCTTAATAAGGAATCAACAAAAATTACTTTCTCCTATTCTGTTTTCAAAGACCTCTGCTGGTTCTGTAAATAGAGGGACACAAATGATTATAACCTCCTCATTTTATATTTATACCTATAGTCCTTGTGGCACTCACACACCTTCTCTGTCTTTGCTGCCACCCAAACTACAACCACCACCAAATCACCTACACTAAATTTTGGGCTGCTGCTCAAACTTGGGAACAGGCACTCCTTCTCTTGGATTATCACTATCATTAACCAAGCCAAACACCCAGTGTTCCCTTTCACACTGCTATTAAAACACTGCCAAAGCTAGATTTAATTCACACTGCCCTTTTAAAAGTAAGAATGATTTCAGTGAAACATAGTTTCATTTACTTTGGTGATACCACATACTCATGTGTCACAACACTGACTGCTGGTATACATGGGTATAACCACTTACGACTAGTACTTATAAAATAACAAGTAGGGTTGATAAAAAAAGTTTTATTTAAAAACCCTATAAAAGAATGAAATATTCAATTTTCAAAGTAAAATATAAGAACAATGTTTCAAGTTATCAGATTATTCATCATGCCACCAGAAGTCTTTATTTTTCTTCTTTATTATTTAAATACTTTCTGTCCTTATAAATAATAGGCATTTGCTCTAACACAAGTACTAACTCACCCACACTTTTTTTTCAGTCTCTTCTCAAAAAAGACTACACTCATCCTTCCCCACTTTAACTCTCAAACACTAACTCACTCTCTCCTTCAGATACACACTCTTACATACAAAACAAAACCTTTCCAGCCAGTAAATGCATAGCTGAAAGGCCACACAGTTTATCTGTGGTTTGGGGCCCAGCCCCTCTGGTACATGCCCACTTGGAAGCAGTGCCTCGGTTTCCCTGCCCCACCTCCTCTGGGCGCTGTCTCTGGGTGGGCACCCACCAGAAGGGGTGGGGCACAAAACCATGGATCAGCTATGCAGCCATCAGCCAAATCAGCACAAACGACAAAACGGCAGTTTGTGCCCATTTCTATTAGCAATATAAGGGTTGAACAAAAAAATTATCAGAAATTATGGCACAATATGTTTCAGCTGCTGTATCATTTTAACCATCCCTTGCAAATTTTTCATATGTGAATGCCACCTCATTTGCTATAATTTGATGCACGTAATGACCAAATTAGACTCTTACCTATAAAGATGTAATTATTAATAGGAAACATGGTCATAAAGCCAGTACAAAGTAAAAAGCACATGCTATAAATAGCACAAGCTGGCTGGATTACTTAGTGGTTTATGTATCTGGCTACTGAGCCACAAGTTGGGAGTTTGATTCTCCACTGGGCGTTCCTATGCGTAGAGCCAACTTGTGTGGCCTCAGGCCAGCTACACAGTCTAAGGGCACCCCCTCCCCCAAGAAAAAGGAAATAGTAAACCACTTCTGCGTACTGTCTATCTAGAAAACCCTGAAAAGTGTTGCCATAAGTTAGAATTGACTTGATGGCACATTATTATTATTATTATTATTATTATTATTATTATTATTATTATTATTATTATTATTATTATTATTATTATTATTATTATTAAAAACACCAGGCACAGTCAAAATTATAAAAAACATTGACTGGTATTACAGTGGTGCCTCGACTTATGAATGTCCCGACATACGACCATTTCGAGTTACAACCAGCTCTGGCCGCAAATTTTGCTTCGACTTGCGGCCGGAGCTTCGAGTTACAACCAAAAAAGGCAGGGGAAAAAGGCGGGGAATTCAAATGGCTAACAGTTGGTAGGCAAAGAGGCTGCTTCTTTGTAGCTCTTTCGCCCCAATGGTTAGAGTGAGTGCGATCGGAGGAGGCTTCGGACTGTCTGTAAGGTAAGGTGCTGCTTTCTGCTTTTTAAAAACTGTTCTGGGTGGGTTTTGCAGTGTGGTTTTGGGCTGGGTGGTGGGATTATGTTTCTATGCTGTGATGGGTCTTGCAGGGTTTGTTTGTTTTTTGGTGTGTTTTTTCCCCATTTCCGATGGGTCTTGGGGGGTTTGTTTGCTTTTGGGGTTTTTTTCCCCCATTTCCGATGGGTCTTGGGGGGTTTGTTTGCTTTTTGTTCCCCCCCCCCATTTCCGATGGGTCTTGGGGGTTTTGTTTGCTTTTTTGGGTTTTTTCCCCCATTTCCGATGGGTCTTCACTGTGCGAACTTCACTGTGTGAAGTTGTTCCCAAAGCCCCAATGACTACGGGAACCACTGAAGTGTGTTTCTTCCAGAGGCGAGATGTTTCGACTACCAGATCTCTGGACTTTGTTAGTTTTTCCAATTCTTTATTTTCAGCACTGGCATCACCTGGAATTGTAAAGTCCATGATCTGGACATTTCTTCTTTCTATTACTACTATGTCTGGTGTGTTATGTTCAAGGTGTCTATCTGTTAGGATTTGGAGATTACACAGGACCTTGACTTCCTCATTTTCTGACATCTTCTCTACCTGATGTTCCCAGGGGTTCTTGGAGGCTGGCAAGTTATATTTTTTGCATAATGACCAGTGCACTAATGACCAGTGCACTAACTTTGCCACTCTATCATGTCTAACTTTGTAATCTGTTTGTGCAATCTTTGGACATTCACAGATGAGGTGTGACACAGTTTCATCTTTTTCTTGGCAGAGTCGACATTTGCTGTTAGCACTAATTCCTTGGATCTTAGCTTTCATAACATTGGTTTGGAGTGCTTGTTCTTGTGCAGCAAAAAAGAAGCCTTTGGTTTCTTTCTTAAGGGTCCCCAGTTTTAGCCATGCCCATGTTGAATTATGATCATGCTTTCCATCAATATTTCTCAGGTGTTGTCCATGTAGTGGTTTATTTTTCCAGCTGTTTAATTTCTTTTCAAATTGTTGTTTCTTATATTGAGCCTTTGTTTCTGTTGTTTTCAAAATATTCTCCATTTTCACTGCTTTCAGTAATTTTTCTCTGCTTGTACTGATATAATCATTTAGGCTTCTTTTTTCTTCTTCTACTACCTGATGTATTTGCAGTAATTCACGGCCTCCGATTTTTCATGGTAAATATAATCTGTCCACATCGCTTTTTGGATATAGTGTGCGATGCATGTTCATTAGTTTCCGTGTTTTTCAATCCAATTCTTCTAATTTGTTTTGAGTCCAATCTACTATTCCAGCTGGGTATCTAATTACTGGAATGGCCCATGTGTTTATGGCTTTTATTGTATTTTCTCCATTTAATTTTGATTTTAAGATTTTCCGCAGTCTTTTGATATATTCTCTTTCTGTCAGTTCTTTAACTTTTGTGTGCACGATGTTGTCTGCTTCTAGTATTTCAAGGTATTTATAATTTTCATCACTTGAGAGTGATTTTATAATATTGCCATTTTTTAACTCAATTCTATCTAGTTTTTGGATCTTGCCACGGTGTATAGACAGAGCTGCACATTAGTCAATTCCAAATTTCATTTGGATATCTTCACTAAATATTTGCACTGTTTAGCAGTGATTCTATCTCTGTGGAACTTTTTGCATATAGTTTTAGGTCATCCATTTATAACAGATGATTGATTTTTTCCTGCTTGTTCTGAAATATGGTAGCCCAATCCAGTTTTATTTAAAATTATTGACATGAGGATTAGTGAGATATTAAACAGCAGTGGTGATAAAGAATCCCCATGAAATATTCCTCTTTTGATGTTAACTTCCCCAATTTCTTCACCATGGGCCATTAAGACGGTTTTCCATTTTTCCATGTTTTTCTTGAGGAACTTCTGAATGTTTTTACTAATCCCAAAGATTTTTAGGCAGGTGTTAATCCAGCTGTGTGTCAATGAGTCAAATGCCTTTTTAAAGTCTCTCCAGGCCATGTTAAGGTTTGTTTTTCATCTTTTTGCATTCTTCGGTATCATTTTATCAATAAGCAGCTGATCTGTTGTGCCTCTTGACTTTTTAAAGTTCCCTTTTTGTTCAGTTGGGTACAGGGAGTTTTCAGTTAAGTAATTATATATTGATCTTGCAAGTACTCCTGTGAGGAGCTTGAACATTGTTGGAAGGCATGTAATTGGTCGATAATTACTGGGTTCATTGCCCTTTTGATGATCTTTTATTATCAGAAATGTACAGCCTGTTGTCATCCAGTCTTCAGTTGTAGATTTTTTAAGTAAGTGGTTAAATTGCACTGCTATATGTTGATGGAGACTTGTTAGATGCTTTAACCAAAATCCGTGCAGCTCATCTGGACCAGGTGCACTTCAATTTTTCACAGCCTTTACTTGCCTCTTTATCATTTCAGTTGTTATTACAATATCATCCATTTGTTTTCCTTGAGTTTCTTTACAAATGTATTTAATCCATGAGGCGTTTTTGTTATGTTCGGTTGGGCTTTCCCACATTTCTTTCCAGAATTTTAGAGCAGCATCTTTACAGGGGCCTAATTTCTTTTGCTCTGCATTTTCTCCTAGTGATGCACAGAACAATCATTGGTTATTTCAAAATTGCGTGTTTCCTCTATATTGTTTCAAGCGTCCATCATATCTTTCAGTTTTCTTTGCTGTAGCTCTTACCTGCTGTTTTAATTCCTCCATAGTTTCAACTACTGTTTTCCTTTCTAGGTCATATATTTTGCATAGTCTGGCTTTTACTTTTTCATTTATAAGTTTTGCATCTTTCAAGTGTTTTAAGTTGCTAATGTCTGCACGTAATTTGTTTATTTTTCTTTCCAGCCGAATTTTCCATTTTGGAGTGCCACAAGTTTTCCGGGTTTTTTGCAGCTTGTAACCAAGTTCCATGATTATTATGGTAGCTGTGCTATACATGAGCTGGTTTGTTTCCTTTAGTGTGTTGGTTGGAATTGTTCTGATGACAACATTTGCATCATTCAGTAGATCTTTTACTGGTTTACTTTGTAATTGGTGCAAACTGGGGAACCTTTGTCTTTCTGTTTCCTAGCTAATATGGGTTACTATTTTTTCCCTCAGTGATATTTGCTGTTCTGTCAACTCATAATTTCTGGGCTGGTCCATAAGTTGTTTCTCTATTGACATGTTTTCTTCCACTATTGTATCTACCTCTACCCTCCATTTGTCTTCCATATTATGGACATTGTTCTGTGTTGATTTTGCCACCTTTTCTAGTTCTTGCAATTCGAGTTCTGAAAACACTTTACTCCGGATGATAAACCTTCTCTGGTCCATTAATCGTTGTTCAGTTATGTCACTACTTGGGTGTTTCCTTTTCCAAATTTCCATCATTCCTTTTTTTTAAACCACGGGCTGTTGGGTTTGCCTCGTAATAACATTTCATAATTTCTCGATTTTTTGCGAGAGTCAAAGTTTTGTGTTTACATTGTTCCAGTAGCTTTGCAGCAGCCTGTCCTGGTTCCTCAACAGGGTCTGCTGAGCTCTGTAGCCCATTTGTCATCAGATGCCCAGGGGCTATAGCATCTGACACGGTGCTTGTTGACCTAGGCGACGACCAATCCAGTATGGATTTCTGTTTATTTCCTCTCATCATAACTGATGGTTGGTGGACACAGTTGGTCTGGCTTCTCAGCTGAAACCTGTCTGGCTTGGGAGACCCTTCAGCATAGCTCTCAACCTCACTGAAGCACACAAGCCCCTCCGCCTCAACAAGGCCTGTGTCGAATGGAGAGGATGATGATGATGATAAACATATAGATATAAACAACACAAACAGAAATATGAGGTTAGTATAAACAACCAAGTTCAATGCTCTGAAAGTATACAGGAAATTTTTAGTAACAGTATTAGAACAGTTGACTGAAACAGCTGACAACTTGAGGGAGCAGTGTATTTCAATTCATGTTTAAAACAAGTGCATTTTGCTGTGTTACATATTGTTTTGCTGTTGTAAGAGTCTACTCCATAGGTTTGTTATGTTTAGTAGTCCTTTTATCTGCTCCACCATGTTGCTTCAGAGGATGACTCTCTTATACAGCATTAGAGATAAGGGTTGCCAGTCAAAAAAAATTTCTACTTCCCTGGCTTTTCCTGAACAAACGTTGTTGATTTTCCTTACCAATGTTTAAAAATAACCCAAATTATAACATTCATAGCTTGTATTAGATAGAACAAATGGTTTAAAGGTACATTTTGCCAATGTAGGAGTGTAGGACTGTTAACAGAAGGAACTCATGTTTTGAAATTGTACTAAAAATTAGAGAGCATAAAGCGTTTGTTCTTCGAAGTCCAAAAACAGAAAACCCAAAATGCAAGTTTCACTCTGCATGGTACAGAAGGGAAAGCACTTGTTCTCTGAAATCCAACAACAAATCCCATCTGCAAACATTTCATTTAACTCAAGTTTTTTTGTGGTGGCAGGAGGCAAAGTTTCCTTCTCCTCTCTGCCATTCTCTTCCCAAATATAGCTTTCCAGCACATGGAGCTCTGTGTTGTCTATACACTTGGGTGGTGACGCTAGGAAGTTTTAAATTACTTTATACTTTAAACCTTTTATGTAAGCTAACTATAGTGCTAGTAGGAAAGGTCTGTTTCAGTGGATAATTTGCAGGTTACCTGCAAGTGAATAAAAATCTTGTGCTGCAGTACATGAGTGGCCCTAATTAGTGCCATATAGAGTCAGCCAGACTTGGAGTGCCATCCTGAAACTATTTCTTTTGATTCCAAACAGCTTCCAATAATCCTGTTTTAACCATTCCTTGTACTCTATTACTGTAAAACCAAACCAGTTGTTACTTATACAGGCTTAGAGCATTGATACCATAGAGCAAAGAGGTCCATGATGCCTGGGACTTAGAAAACTTATATCACTTCAGGCTAAGACCCACAAAAGGCCTATAAGAAACATGCTTAGAGAGGACAAAGAATTAGCTGAAAAGTATTGCTTTCTTGAACATATTAGGAAACTAGTTTGATAAATTTTCCCTCTATTGATTATTTTTGCTCTTTCCTATTAAAAAAATAATAATAAAGTGAATATTTGCTCCAGGGCAGAAATGCCATTATTTTCTTTTATATAAGTAGAAGTGAGGTCTCAGTGCTAAATTGTATATCATGATGGTTGGAACCCAATGGAAAAATTACACTGGCATAACTCCATCAGCATCAATTCCAACTATGAACTGCCACAAGTTAAGAAGTCAGCAAGTGCTATACAGCATCAAATGCTTACCCTGTCTTTTTTTAACATGCAAAAATTCACAGAGGAGATTTATACCAATAGAGTTACGCTTGTAGGTGTATTTACTAGGATTCTGGCCAATGTTTCTAAATTCCTGTTTTACCAAATACATACATATCCATAAGGTCCTCCCACACTTGTTCTTTATTGGTTCATATGAACGGCGATGGCTTTTGATTAAATACAAGCTGAAGTTACTGCAGTTGAAAGAGATTCAGAGATGTTCCATGATGTAAGTAGGTGTAAGTAGGCAATGCCCTGCAGGCTGCTCAAGGGGGAGGGCACGACATGCCTCTTAATGGAATGTCCTCAGTACATTGACTTGAGGGCAGGTATCTTGAGTCGTTAATAATCAGGATGAGAAACTATCCTCCTCCATGTTCAGTTTTATTTTTACTAGCTGGCACAGGCCTACCAAATTTGTCCAAAGGACTATGGAACAGTGGAAATCATTCTTTGTTACATTTTTTTCCTTTGATGGTTTTAATATTTGGTCTCAGGGAGAGAATGCTCATCTTGTTGTTTTGTTGATCATTTATATTTAGATGTTAGATGTCAAGAGTTATTTCTAAAAGTTGTTTTAATCTTTGTTTATGCTTAAGGCCTGGTTGGCTACTGAGCAATAAAGAACTGAATCAATTCATAGATAAATATTAATATTTAAAAATAGTTTTCCTTTTATTAACAATAGTTTCACATAGAAGGTCTAAAACAGATCTTTAGGAGATCTCCACTGAGTTAAGTGTCGATTTATTCTCACTCTCTGCTTTCTCTTCTGTAACTCGTTATCAATCCACATGAAGATGTCTCCTTATACCCTATGGTAGTGTTGTTTGTTCAGGATACTCTTGTGTGGAACTTTGTCAAAAGACTTTACAAATCCAAATAAACAATATCTACCATGGACAGGTTCCCTTTTTCATAGAAGATAATGAAACCATATATATTTAGGATTATATGGTATGCTGTGATAACTATAGTGCTGAAGAGAATCAAATTATACATTTGGAACTTCTTTGTATAAGACATTTGGAGCAGCTTTCAAAATTTCCTAAAGTCAGTCAGGTATGCCTTGAGCATTCCAAATACTGAGCACATTAGCTTTCAAATAGCTCCTTTCATTCAATACCAACCAAAGTGCATTTTAAGTAGAATTAAAAACAAACAAACATCCAAGTAACACACACATGCACACAGTATTATTATTATTACAAACACACACACATACCAGTTTGTATACTGAAGGTCACTGAAGCTTGACCTAAACACTGAAACTATTTCAAAGGCAGGAAAGACTGCTGCCTTCTCTGTGGTGTCCAATGCCTTTGAAGTATCTAAGGCAGCTGCTCCTGGCAGATAGGAACCTTGTTGTTCTTTCAAAAATATACTTTGCTGTACTTACAGCTGGTAGATTTAAAAGTCCAACTGAACTAACTTAAAAAAAAAAACCACCTCAACCATTAGAAGTGCCCTTATTGGATACTTCAAAGGAAAGTGAGAAATCATAAATAGATGAATGCAAGAAAGTGAGGAACAGCTGGCATCAAGGCCTTCCCTTTATATTCTATTAACAGAAGTGCATTTTGATGGAGAGGCATATACGATACAACGATTGGCCTCCATCTAGCATTTCTTGTGACCAATTTGCAGCATTTTTAAAATCAAAAGTGGAGGCCATCCGCCGGGATCTTGCACCCTATTTGAAAACAGTGGATCAAGCTGAGACGTCCAGCGCAGCGCCTTGTCCGTTGAGAATTACTCAGTTTCAACCTGTGACGTCCACAGAGGTGGACAAGGTCCTTGATCGCGGCCGAGCCACCACCTCCTCCCTTCACCCTTGCCCGGCCTGGCTAATCAAAGCTGCCAGGCTGGTGATAATTGAATGGGCCACTGAAATAATAAATGGGTCTCTTCTTGAAGGCAAGATTCCTCTTGCCCTTAAGGAAACACTCATTAGACCCATTAGAAAGAAACCGAGCTTGGCAGCGGACAACATTGGCAATTATAGGCCCGTCGCCAATGTTTCTTTTCTTAGCAAGGTAGTTGAGAGGGTGGTGGCCGACCAGCTTCAGGCTCTCTTGCATGAAACCGATGCCCTGGATCCGTTTCAGTCGGGCTTCAGGCCACGCCACGCCACGGAAACGGCATTGGTCGCCCTACTCGATGACTTACTTAGGGAGGCCGACAGGGGCAAAATGTCCTTGCTCGTCCTCCTTGATATCTCAGCCGCCTTTGATACCGTCGACCACGGTATCCTCCTGGGGAGGCTCTCTGAGTTGGGGATTGGTGGCCCTGCTCTCACTTGGCTCCGGTCCTTCTTGGAGGGCCGTCCTCAGAGAGTGCAGCTTGGGGAGAATGTATCGGCCCCGTGGTCCCCTCAGTTGTGGGGTTCCGCAGGGTTCGATCATCTCCCCAATGCTGTTTAACATCTATATGAGGCCATTTGGGGGGGGGGGGGTCATTCAGGGATGTGGAGCTTCGTGTCACCAATACGCTGATGACACCCAGCTCTACATCTCCTTTTTTCCATCTGCAGTGGATGCCGTTCCATCCCTTGGGTGCTGCCTGGAGGCCATTCTGCAATGGATGCAGTTGAATGGACTAAGGTTGAACCCGGACAAGACGGAGGTCCTGCGGGTGGGGGCCCCCGATGTCAGTGGTTTGGGGAACTCCCTCTCTTTGGGGGGGGTGACTCTCACCACAATGAATTCGGTTCGCAGTCTGGGGGTCCATCTTGACCCGGCACTTACCATGGAGACCCAGGTAGCGTCTGTGGTTCGGTCTGCCCACTTACATCTTCGGCGGATCGCCCAGCTGTGTCCCTATCCAGACACGGGGGCGCTCACCACGCTGGTCCATGCGCTCGTAGTCTCAAGAATAACACTCTCTATGTGGGGCTTCCTTTGAGACTGATGCGGAAGCTTCAGATGGTCCAGAACACGGTGGCCAGGCTATTAACAGGGGTGAAAAGATTTCACCATATTTCCCCCACTCTGGCCGCCTTATACTGGCTACCTATTCGCTTCCACATTGATTTCAAGGTGTTAACCATTACATATAAAGCCCTTAACGGTTTAGGACCTCGATACCTGGCAGAGCGCCTTCTTCCGCCCAGTTCTACCCATATCACCCACTCCAGTCAGACTGGGCGGCTGAGGGGCCTAACGCCAAGAGGGGCCTAACGGTGGGGAAAAAACCAGAAATTGGGCCTTCTCAGCAGTGGCCCCTCGGCTTTGGAACAGCTTACCTGTAGAGATCCGCCTGGCTCCCTCGCTGAGGGCCTTCAAGACTAACTTGAAGACATGGCTATACAGGCAGGCCTTCCCTACAGCCAGTACCTAGCCTATCCCCCCTTTTCTTCTTTTTCTTTTCTGTCCTTTTTCTTCCTCTTCTTTTTTCCCCTCTTTCTTTTTTCCTTTCCCATCTTGGATTAATCTGGATTTTATCTTAGTTTATTTTTTATATTATATGTAAACCACCCAGAGTAGACCCGTTCTAGATGGGCGATATATAAATCTAATAAATAAATAAATAAATATAGAACTCTTTTAAATTGATGCACATAAACCAAGAAATTGAGTAACTTTATGAAAGTGTGAGCAGTTCTGACTACTACTGATTAATACAGCCCTCCCCAAACCAGTCCCCTCAAAATGTCTTGGATAGCAACACCCAGTGTTTCTAGCCAGCACAGCCACCAAGATCCATCTGGAGAAGGTTGGATTAATGCACCTAGGGGCAGCTTGTCCAATGTATCCTCTGTCTTACTATACCTTCCCTCATTCTCACCAATGGCCTTAACCACAGTGAGGTTTTATGTGGGAAGCATCACTAATCATGTTCAAACTAACCAAAATTTCCACTCAATCAGAATTCCCTATTACAATATAGTAGTGCCTAAATTGCTTACATGATTTTTATTCTTCTGTTCGTTTGTCATGATCAAACATAACGCTCCCAATATAAGTCATGGACAAGGCCAACGGTGGGAAGGAAACAGGTTACACTGGAGAAAGGAATAGAAGCCACAGGTTGCTTACAGATTATCAGTGAGACATATATTTCACAGAGGTCTTGTGAAGGTTTCCAAACAGACACACAATACTGAGAAAACATGGAGTTTTGAATGTACGTAAATACTTGAGATGGAGTTTTAGAGCAAATACATTTTATCTATACCTACTATAAGGTAAAGGTAAAGGTTCCCCTTGACAATTTGTCCAGTCGTGTTCGACTCTAGGGGGCGGTGCTCATCCCCGTTTCCAAGCCATAGAGCCAGCGTTTGTCCAAAGACAATCTTCCGTGGTCACATGGCCAGTGCGACTTAGACACGGAACGCTGTTACCTTCCCACCGAGGTGGTCCCTATTTATCTACTCGCATTTGCATGCTTTCGAACCGCTAGGTTGGTGGGAGCTGGAACAAGCGACGGGCGCTCACTCCGTCACGTGGATTCGATCTTACAGCTGCAGATCTATAGACCTTACAGCACAGAGGCTTCTGCGGTTTAACCCGCAGCGCCACCACGTCCCTTGTATACCTACTATACCTTTCAATAAAAGACTCTATTAGGAAAAAAAAAGTCTGGCACATGATATTAACTGCTAGAATTAATCAGTAGCATCAACTGAAGCCAGCTGTAGCCAAAGTGGATTCTGCTGAAGAAAGGACAGTAAGCACTATCCTCATAATAACTTGCTTTAAAAGAACTGCTCAAAGAACTGCTGGATAGGTTCAATGGTTTAGGCATTTGGCTACAAAGCCAGAAGTTGGGAGTTCAGTTCCCCACTGTGCCTCCTTGACAGGGGCTGGACTTGATGATCCATAGGGTCTCTTCCACTGCAGTTCTAAGATTCTTATTCTTATTCTTATTTATTCTGCAGGGTATTATGAAACATTTAGACTTCTGGGGAAAACCATCCCTGTAACCGTACCATACACACACCCCTATTTCTCTTATATTTTCTATATAAATAATTCGATTCCATAACTGCAGGTAAACATACAGTCTGCAAACATGTCAAACCATAGGCTTTGGCATGATAACCATGCTGCATAACGCAAGGCACAGTATGTATAAAACACACTACCCGTTCAGTTAAAATATCCTACTCTAACCAATATTTTGTAATGAACACAATACCAGAGACAGCACAACAATCTTCAAAATTCAGAAACTGTACGAACCTGACCCTAACTTAACACAAACAATCAGCATTAATAAAAAGCATATAAAGAACCCAATGCAGGACTGAAAGGGGAAAATATATATTCAGAAATCACTTGTACTGAAGTCTTGTAAGTTGCTGACGGAAAAGACAGCATAAATAGAGGAAGAGAATTGAACTATTCATGCCGAGTTTTAAAAACATGAAACCTGAGCAAAAATTGGGGTTTGGGAAGACACTTGCAGAAGACTTTTAGAAAGGAATATGTTTGACATTTCAGTAGATAAGCTGATGCTTAGATAGGTCCTTAGATCTCAGAGATGTGAAAACAAAACTTGCTGAGGACACTCTTACTGAAAATGAAAAACTTAACACATTCACACATTTATCGTAGATATTAACAAGAGGGCATTTGAAGATGCCTTCTGCAATAATTTCATGGAAGGGTCCCCAGAATACACTGGAAGGGCATCATTAATAACAATGAGAAACATTATGAGTAGTAGCACGCATTTAAATTAAAATTGTACTTGAGAGATAATTTAAACTGACATAAAAAGTAGTAATTGCCAATTTACTGTCAGTTAGTCCATCCCTGGGCACTAGACTGAGAAAGCAGTTTCTTACAGAGCAACTGAGCAGAATGCTGCCAGCATATTTTCTTACATCTCTGTTTGTGAATGGCTAGAAGACTTTCAAATAAATGCTGCAGAGCCAGGGAAGGGAACTGGAAAGACTAAAAATACCCTGAGAAAGCCAGGCCACAAACATCTCATACATATGACTCTGATCTTGGCATTATAAATGACTGAAAAAAAGAGGCTTACCTCACTTTCAAGACTATATATCAGTATTACTAATACAGAGAGATCAAGTGCTGAATAAGGTGGACTAATTCCCAATGCTAGCACATTCTAGTAATGTTGAACAAGGGAAACATAATGAATGTAGACAAACATAGCACCAAAAATATCTATACAAAATTACACTTTGCTTCTATTTTAGAATTGGCATTTTAGATCTGCAAGGGCCTACTTCAGAAGTGTCTAAGCATTAATTTACTGGACTGCATTTTTATTGAATCTCATCTAAACAAATAATGTTCAAGGTCATCAACAAACATGACTAAAAATAAATTAAATAATAGAACCATTAAAATCATCACAATAATCCATAAACATCCATTTAAAAGGCCAGAGTGATGAAATGAACCTTTAAACCTTTCCTAAAAGCAGCAAGAGTCGGAACTGACTGCAGTTCTGAGAGGAGCGCTTTCCACAATCTGACAACAACACAGAAGAGAACCATCTCCTCTGTACCTATCAAGTGGGAGTTGATAGATATTTTATAGTATTTTATGATATAACTGGACATTTTGACATGAGATTTTAACATTCTTCCAGGTATGGGATAGAGCAGAAAAAGTTATTTCTAGGCAATAGGATTACCAGTGAAATTTATCATAAGAACATGTGTCTCTTTCCACTCCAAGATCTGTATTGGCCAGTCTGATGAAGAGTCTTAAAGTAAGGTGAAAGGTATGACAGCATAAAAGAAGTAAAACAGGAAAGCAAAAGAAGTTTTAGGTTGGGTGGGATTGTCAAAAATTCTTATAGCTACCGTATTTGCCGGCGTATAAGATGACTTTTTTGCCCTGAAAAACATGAATCCAAGTGGGGGGGTCGTCTTATACGCCGGGTGCACTTCAGTTGGGATAGCCTCTGCAAGCGCCCCTCGCCGGCTTTGGAGGTCCCCCGCCAGTCCTCGGATGGTGCAGGAAAAGCCTCCGAAGTGCTCTGAAGCCGGCGCGCGCGGTTGCGGGGCACCCCCGCTAGTGTTCCGATGGTGCAGAGAAAGCCATCGGAACACTGGCGGGGCTGCCCCGCAACCGCGCGCGCCGGCTTCAGAGCACTTCGGAGGCTTTTCCTGCACCATCCGAGGACTCGCGGGGGTGCTGGGCTAGCCTCTGCAAGCGCCCCTCGCCAGCTTTGGGGGTCCCCTGGGGCTTACCTTGCACCATCCCAGGACTCGCGGGGGTCCCTCCGCGCGGCGATGGGCATTTGCAGAGGTTGCCCGGCACCATTTTTGAAGTTCCCGCCCTTTCCCCCTGCCTTCGGCAAGCCTCGGAAGGTAAAAAGGCTTTCTTTTTTTTCTTTTTAACCTTCCGAGGCTTGCCGAAGGCAGGGGGAAAGGGCGGGAACTTCAAAAATGGTGCCGGGCAAACCTCTGCAAATGCCCATCGCCGCGCGGAGGGACCCCCGCGAGTCCTGGGATGGTGCAAGGTAAGCCCCGGGGGACCCCCAAAGCCGGCGAGGGGCGCTTGCAGAGGCTAGCCCAGCACCATTTTTGAAGATCGGGCCCTTTCCCCTTGCCTTCGGTAAGGCTCAGAACGGAAAAAGGCTTTCTTTTTTTTCCCTTTTTCCGTTCGGAGCCTTACCGAAGGCAAGGGGAAAGGGTATATAACAAACTCTATATTTTGAGTGGAAATGTTGGGGGGGTCGTCTTATACGCCCAGTCGTCTTATATGCCAGCAAATACGGTATTTCCTTTTCTCCAAAGCTTAAAGCAAGGGCAAAAGGTGAAGGAAGGAGTAAGGATGACATTTTTCACCTTCTTGTTAGGTCTTCAGTGCAGTAATGTAATGTAAATTTAATACCAATTTAAATACCCTCTCTTAATTAACTTTTTAAATTAAAAGCTAATTTAATTTGTTTTTTAAACTTATTAATTATTAATTTAATTTAATTAATTAATTTTGTCATGCTGAAATTCTGTTCAAGAGGGTGTACAGTGTGCTGGGATTTACACCCAGGCAGCTAGCATCTCACAATCATAGAATTATAGAATAAAGAAGCTGGAAGGGGCCTATAAAGCCATCGAGACCAATACTCTGCTCAATGCAGGAATCCAAATCAAAGAAGATCTGACAGATGGTTGTCCAATTTTCCCTTGAATGCCTCCAGTGTTGGAGCGCTCACCACCTCCCAAGGTAATAGGTTCCATTGTCACACTGCTCTGACAGTTAGGAAATTTTTTCTGATATTCAGCTGAAATCTGGCTTCCTATAGCTTGAGCCTATTATTTCATGTCCTGCATTCTGGGATGATCGAGAACGTATCCTGTGGTTCATGCCATGGCTGTACAGTTGACTGCACAATTCATGTTGAGACTGTCATGCAACACACAGATGGATGTTGCTGTCATTCTGCTATGATGTCTTATATTATCTCTGCCGCTTTGTGTTATGAACATGTAGCTGCAGAACAGGACTGGCTATTCAGGATATGGGCACAGCACCACACAAATTACATTCACACAGGCTTTTCTTCCACAGCTCACCCCCAATCCCATTAATGAAATAATGTAATAAGATTGTAGGCTTAGAAAAAGAAGAGGGCCTTTGGTTTATCAGGCCAGGTTCAAAACTTTGAGAAACAGCAACATGTATCCACCTTGATTTAACATAGGACACTGCTTACATTTCCATTTACAGAAAAATACAAAAACATGCACAAACCACAGAGCTACGGAACTTTTGGAAATAAATAGGAAATTCCTATGAAGAGGACAACGTATGAGAAGAATATATTAGAACAAAATGCAATTATTAAACCAAAGAACTTTTTGAAAAAAGAAGTCAACAACTTCCAGTTGCATAAATAAAAAGGGAAATATTAGGACAAAAAAACACAAGGTGCCTGCTGTGCCAAAAGATAAGTGTGTGAGGCTACAACCTACCTGTTGTTCATATCTTTTTTTAAGTTCTTCTAACTGTCGGGAGGATTCCTTCGACTGCTTTTCACGGAGAGATTTTGATCTGCTTAGATCTGCTTCCACTCTTTCCATCTACAATGTAAGAAAAAATATTTAACATATTAATTCAAAGGGATCATCAGGACTATCTAGCTGACAGTGAACACTTAAAATGCTAACACAAACACTATTTGTTTGTTTGTTTGTTTAAATTTGCATACTGCAATCATTAGTGCCACAGCACTACTCTGGGCGGTTTACAATAGAATAAACAATCAAAATGGAATAATATAATAAAAGGAATCTAACATCTAATCATATAAAACAGAAGGCACCAGAGCAACAGTGAAACTAAACATAAAATAAAGAATAAAATAAACAACTGGACAAAGATGTGCTAAGGTTGGAGTGGAAAGCCTCCCTGAAGAGCCATGCCTTCTATTGCTTCTTGAATGTGAACAGGGAGGGGGGCCAGGTGAAGCTCCTCCAGGAGCTGATTCCATAGAGATGGAGCCACCACAAAGAAGGCCCTACCCCTTGTAGAAGATTTATGGACCTCCCTCAAGGTGGCTAAGCCAGAGGAGCCTCACCTGAGACGATCTGGTGGGTTCGGCAGTTAACATTGGGAAGAGATGCTCCGATAAGTAATGTGGGCCCAAAAGGTGGAGAGCTTTATATGTGAGAGTCAAAACCACCACCACCACCAGTACATCATCATCATCATCATCATCATCATCATAATCCATCAAATCAATTATGATACGACAACCCTTTTTCAGGGTTTTCCAGGTAGAGAATACTGAGAACTAGTTTCCCATTCCCTTCTTCTGGGGCTGCCCTAGGGACTACGCAGCATACCCAGGGTCATACAGTCTGGCTCCGCTTGCAGGAGGCACAGTGGGGAATCAAACTCCAAATCTCTGGCTCCATAGCCAGATACCTAAGCTACTGAGCTATAGGAGACTTAAACTGGTGTTAAAAGCTCATTGCTTTTGTACTTGATGTTCAATTTGCATCTGGTTCTGCAGTTGGTCATCTCATTCACTAAGCCAAAAAAAAATCTATATTTATATTAGCATTTCTCCCAGTACAGCAGACATTCATTTTTTAATATTAGGCTGACACAACAGGATGCTGTCAGTCCATATGCAATACAACAGCAACAGCCATGAACTGCTAACTCACAATGTAAATAACCCAAATATTAAATTTAATTCAACTGAATTTAATCCGGCCCCCTGGATACACATCATAATATGGTGATGGGATTTTACTTTGTCAGAGAAGCCAAGAGCAACACCATGAGGAAGCTAGACTCCATTACAAGTTTGAAATTCTAGAAGGATCACCCAATGCAAATGGTCAAAGTTGAGATCCTAGACTAAGATGCATCCACCCCAGTCAGGAGTAACAGTAGCATCAGCAAAAGATAAAGCATAGGACCCATGGTAATGGGGGGATGGCAAAACATCTTAGGGGCAGCTGTTGGACAGCAGTAGTAGTTGAAGATGTCACTGAAGGAGGATCTTTTACAGACAACAGTAGTGACGCTCAAACCAACTTTAGTTAATCATGTACAGCAGAAGGCAAAGGTAAACTGTAGCTGAATATTTCTTACCTTGAAAACACTATGATGAGACAATCCAAAACGAAACAAGAGATAGTGCTAGAAGATGAGACTCCCAGATTGGAAGGCATTGAATTAGCTATCAGGGAAGAGCAAAGGACTAGTACAAATACTTCTGTTGCTAATGGCACAACTATATTAAACCTGAAAGGACATCTAGTGGCCAACATGCACAGAAGTGAAAAGCAAGCCCAATGCTACATAACACACACAAATGGAACAGGGAATATGAGAAGTACGAAAAAGGTAAACTAGAATGCACCAAAAAGAAATGAAGCATTTAAACACTGAAGTAATTGGTGTGAGTGAACTGAAATTGGACATTTTCAATGTGACAACTACAAAGTCTTTTACTCTGGAAATGACAAAATCAGAAGAAACAGAGGGACTGTAATACTGAGGCAAAATGTAGCAGAGGCAGTTAGGGGTTATAATACAAGGTGTGACCGTATATTATCAATCAGACTGTTTGAAAAACCTATCAACACAATCACGATTCAAGTCTATGCGCCAAATACAGATACTGAAGAAGATGAAATTGAAAGCTTTTACACAAACATCCAGGAAGAAGTTGATCAGATACCAAAAGAAAACACAATGAAAATCATAGGTGACTAGAATGCAAAAGTAGGAAACAAAGCAGAACCAAATGTTGTTAGGAGAACCCAGTCAAGATGTCTTTAAAAAGCAGGAGAATGACTTATAGAATTCTGTGAAGCCAACAACCTACTTATTGCAAATACATTCTTCAAGCCACAAAAAGGACTGTAAGTATATATATCACCAGATGGCCAATGCAAAATTGGAAACAGAAGCTCTATCCTCTCTGGCAAAACAAGATCAGGAGAGGATTGTGACCATGAATGGTTAACATCAAAAAATTAGAACAAAGATGAAAAAGAACACTTAAAGAATCACAATGCCAAAATAGAATTTAAATTGCATTTCTGATTAATTTAAAGTCTATATAAAGAATAGATCTGCATTAATTCACAATTGACCATGAACCAGAAGAACTGTGGATTGAAACCATAGATACTACTAGGAAAGAATATAAAACTGTTCTTCTAGTTTTTTTATATAAAAAGGAAAGCCTAGATGGATTATGGAAGAAAAATTTAAAATTTTTAAGGACAAACAAGAAACAAAAGTAGAAAGTGGTCAGAATCCTGAATGCAACTTTTTAGAGACAAAGAGAACTATTACAATGGCCAGTGCAAAGAAACGGAAGGGAATAACAAATGAGAAAAAGCAAAAGCAAAGCAAAGAGCAAACTGTGCTTCTTATATACTGCCCCATAGTGCTGAAAACACTCTCGGGGGGGTGGTGGTTACAAGTTAATTATGCAGGCTACACATTGCCACCCCCCCGTGAGCCAGGTACTCATTTCACCAACCTCAGAAGGACAGAAGGCTGAGTGAACCTTGAGCCAGCTACCTGAGATTGAACCTGGGTCGTGAGCAGAGTTTTGGCTGCAGTACAGCAGTTTAACCACTGCATCACGAGGCTCAAGATATTTCTTCCAGAAGATCCAAGAAATCAAACAGAAATTTAAACCAAGATTAGGGATGCTAAAAGAGAAAAAGGGGAACGTACCTTCTGATGAAAGTTTTAAAAAGAGAAGGTGAAAGGAATACACTGAAGAACTATCCAGAAGAAATAAAAGGGTAACAGATTCCTTGGAGGAGGAATGTTATGATGAAGAACCTGCAACATTAAAAAGCAAAGTGGAAAAACTGCTCTCAAAGCACTTAGAAGAAATAAATCACCAGGGGCAGAAGGAATACCAATAGAACGATGCCAGGCTGCAGAGACAGAATATGTCAACATCCTAAAATGATATGCCAGCAATACAGAAAAAACAACAATGGCTCACAGACTGAAAACGTTCAATATACATTCCAATCCCCAAGAAAGGAAATGCCAAAGAGTACAGTAAATATAGGCCCCTGTATATTGAACATGAACTGCTGGATAGCCCAGTGGTTTAGGCATCTGGCTGTGGAGACAGAGGTTGGGGGAGGTTTCAATTCCCTACTGCGCCTCCTTGACAGGGGCTCTTGAATAAACTTCAACAAAGGCAAAAGAAAGAAAGAAAGAAAAGAAAAGAAAAGTCATTATCTTATGGTAAGGGCTTGCTTTAATCTCTGTCTACAACTTTTTTTCTTAAACACTGGTGTAGCCTACAATGGTGGGAGGATGGCTATTATCATACTGATTGAAACTGCAGAAATTCTCAAAACACAAGAATATTCTTTCCCTTAGTGACTGGCTATCCAAGAGGAGTATTAAAATCAGGATGATTAGTATTTTATTGTTTTTAATGTTTGATAATTGTAGTCATCATCATCATTTTTCATTATTCTGGCAGGGAAAACCATTGAATGAGGCCAGGGAATATGGTGTTGTTGTTGCGGTCAGAAATACTCTGCTGAGATCCATTGTTCCACCTATTGCGGGGAGTGAAAGAATCCTGTCTCCGCAGCTCCACTCATCAGCGGGACCGGTCACCCTCATTAGTGCATATGCATCAACACTGTCATCTACAACAGAAGTCAAAGACAAATTCTACGACGATCTGGCAGCTACTATCAAAAAAATCCCCGAGAGAGAGGTGCTGTTCATTCTCGGAGACTTTAACGCTAGAGTTTGTGCTGATCACAATTCTTGGCCCACTTGTCTAGGCTGGTTTGGCATTGGGAAGATGAACGAAAATGGCCAACGCTTGCTGAAATTTTGCTGTTATTATGGTCTTTGTGTCAGCAACACGTTCTTTAATACGAAGCTTCAACACAGAGTCTTCTGGAGACATCCAAGATCGAAGCATTGGCATCAGCTCGATTTGATCCTCACTAGATGCTCTAGCCTTCCTAGTATTACGATCACACGCAGTTATCAAGGTGCTGATTGCAATACTGATTACTCCCTGGTGTGTAGCAGAGTAAAACTGCGAATAAAGAGATTGTATCACATGAAAAAGGAAGGAAGACCACGTATTGACATCAGCAAGACTCGCGATCAGAGAAAAGTGGAGGAATTTGCCCAAGCGCTTGAGGAAACTCTTCCAGGCCCAGCTGGTGCAAATGCACCTGAACGATGGGAACATTTCAAGAACGCTGTTTATAACACCGCCTTGTCCACATTTGGCAAGAAGACCAAAAAAGATGGCAGACTGGTTTGAAGCCCATTCAGAGGAGCTGATGCCAGCCATCGAGGAAAAGAAGAGAGCTCTAGCAGCATACAAAGCCTGTCCTAGTGAGTACAACTTCCAGGTTCTTCGAGTTGCTCGTAGCAAAGTCCAACAGGTTGCCAGGAGATGTTCTAACGATTCTTGGCTTCAGCTCTGCTCTCAGATACAGATAGCAGCGGACACAGGTAACATCAAAGGAATGTATGACGGTATCAAGCAGGCTTTAGGTCCAATACAGAAGAAATCTGCTCCTTTGAAGTCTGCTACAGGCGTGATCATCCAGGACCAAGCACAGCAGATGGAATGCTGGGTGTAGCACTACTCTGAGCTATATTCCAGAGAGAATGTAGTAACCGAAGAGGCATTAAATAACATCGAGTGCCTGCCTGTCTTGGAAGAGTTGGACAGCGAACCAACTTTAGCAGAAATAAAAGCGGCCTTGGATTCCCTCGCCTCCGGAAAGGCACCTGGGAAGGATAACATCCCTGTTGAAGTGCTGAAGTGCTGTAAAGAGATCATCACCACTGAGCTGTATGAAATCTTTTGTCTTTTCTGGAGGGAAGGTGGAGTACCACAGGACATGAAGGATGCAAACATCGTCACATTGTATAAGAACAAAGGCGACAGGGGCGACTACAATAACTACCGTGGCATCTCTCTTCTCAGTGTTGTAGGGAAGCTGCTTGCCCATGTTGTACTGAAGAGACTCCAGGTGCTTGCAGACAGAGTCTATCCAGAATCACAGTGTGGATTTCGAGCTAATAGATCCACCATTGACATGGTATTTTCCCTCAGACAGTTGCAGGAGAAATGTAGGGAACAACGACAGCCACTCTTTGTCGCCTTCATAGATCTCACAAAGGCCTTTGATTTGGTTAGCAGGGACGGCCTTTTTAAAATACTTCCCAAGATTGGATGTCCACCTCGGCTCCTTAACATCATCAGGTCCTTTCATGAGGAAATGAAGGGCACTGTAGTTTTTGATGGCTCAACATCAGATCCCTTTGACATCCGAAGCGGAGTGAAACAGGGCTGTGTCCTCGCACCGACTCTGTTTGGGATCTTTTTTGCTGTCATGCTGAAGCACGCCTTTGGAACTGCAACAGAAGGTGTCTATCTCTGGACAAGATCAGATGAAAAGCTCTTTAATCTCTCTAGACTGAGCGAAGACCAAAGTCCAGCTGAAATGCATGCGGGACTTCCTCATTGCCGATGTTGCAGCTGTTGTTGCCCATTCTGCTGAAGACCTCCAACAACTTATGAATCGTTTTAGTAAGGCCTGCCAAGATTTTGGATTAACAATCAGCCTGAAGAAAACACAAGTCATGGGTCAGGCGTGGACTCACCTCCCTCTATTACCATCTCTACACAAGAATTGGAGGTTGTTCATGACTTTGTGTACCTTGGCTCAACAATCTCTGACACTCTCTCCCTAGATGTTGAGCTGGATAAACGCATTTGCAAAGTAGCTACCATGTTCTCTAGACTCACAAAGAGAGCATGGCCTCTCCCAATTCGAAGAGACACTTGTTCAGCAGACTGAGGCAAAGAGGCAATCCTGAAACCAGCAAAATCAGGTTGCTGGACAGGGGACAGATTGTATGGAAAGGATTGTGGAAAGGATTGTCACTCTCGAATTAGCCTTCTCAGCCACACTAGACGCTGTTCCAAGACCTCTATTCAGAGCATGTTACCATAGTCTCTCGAGACTGAAGGATGCGTACACATCATCTTAGAACCGCAGAGCTTGAAGGGACCCTAAGGATCATCGAGTCCAGCCCCTGTCAAGGAGGCACAGTAGAGAATTAAACTCCCAACCTCTGGCTCCACAGCCAGATGCCTAAACCATTGGGCCATTCAGCAGTTCATGTTTAATATAATGTATTATTTTTAAATATTTATATAGTTTATTGTTTTTAGCTATCTTTTTTAATGATGTAAACCACCCAGTGTGGTGTAGTGGATAGAGCTGATGGACTAGGACTCGGGAGACCAGCCATGGAAACTTACTGGGGGAGTGGAACTGGTAAAACCATTCCTTAAGTATCTCACTTGCCTTGAAGCGGGCTAGATAGCTCAGTGGTTTAGGCATCCAGCTGCGAAATCAGAGGTTGTGAGTTGGATTCCCCACTATGCCTCCTTGATAGTGGCTGGACTTGATGATCCTTACCGGTCCCTTCAAGCTCTGGGGTTTTAAAATTATGATTATGAAAGCCTTATTAGGATCACTATAAGTCAGTTTCAACTTTATGCCACATAACTAACTAACTAACTAAGCCACCATGAGTCTTTCTATGCAGAAAGGGAGGGTCAAAATACTTCAAGCAAACAAACAAACAAACAAACAAAAGGAAATGACACAGAGACAGAAAAATCATTTGAATTTTTTATCAGCACCCAGTTTAATAGACATCAGATAACTTTAACAACCTAAAGCTTTAGCAAAAAAAAAAATCAAATAGAAAAAGCCAGAAGATGTCCCACTCTCATTTTCTTAGTTTAAGATTAGAAATGAAAGGGTGGAGGAGAGAGATCAGGTATAGCATTGCTAAGTTACTAGAAGTTCCCTTGATATCAGCCATGGAAATATACATTTGGTCTTCATAAGAGGAGAGATACTCCTGTGAACTAATTATCATAACAATAAAATACAAGGAAAGAAAAAAAATATGCCATCTCTATGAGATTTCTTTGGCTACAGCAGTGACTTAAAGTTTTCTCTTCTGTAAACTCATGAGAATTCTCAACCAACTGGGTCATACACCTTGTGTCCCAAAACAAAACTAAGTTGTTGTGAATTCCCCAGAAGGACTCATTCTCTCATCTGGCACTATTAAGAAAAACAGTAAGTAGTTTGATTGCCTTTATATCCATAGGGGCTCCTAGTTTTCAGGCCAATTTTTCAGGAAATGCACATAGATAGCATTCTCTACATCAAAGCATTTCCCTTGTAGTCTACAAAAAAGCTTAACAAAGTGTACCAAGTGGCCCTCTACTGAGACTCGGAAAAAGAAGCATTAGGATAATATAATGTCAAATGTTTTGTCTCCCTCTTGAAAAACTGAACTCTGCCTGCTGGTGATAGAGCAAATTACCGACTCAGAATCTTGGAAGAATGCCATCTAGCTCAAATTCTTGAACACTGGGGGAAAGGGATACAATCTGCATTCTTCTACACTGATCTGAAAGCAGATTTATTAACAACCTTATTCACCATAACTACCTGTCCTGTCTGTGGACGAAGAGGTGGACCTGGATCAGACTGGAAGACAGAATGCCATCTGAGTCAGGGGAGCAGCAACTTGCTGACAGCAATTACACTCAACTCGCTCATGCTTGTATTTGTCAATACTCCTGCATCTGGACTTCTCCTCAAGAGTCCTAGCCTTATAGGGAGACACTCTGAACTAAATCCTCTTCTGCCATCTCCCTGTGAAGTTCACTGAACTCACATTTTCCACCATACCACACCACACCACACATTCCATTTTCCCCTCCATCTTTTCCCCATACCCAGTGTCAGAAAACACCCACTGTACTCACAGAATGATTTATTTTGCATTTCCTGCAAGCAAAGAAGCAAATTCTCAGCAAAGGACAAAAGGGACTCCCTCACCACTGCAGGAGTATACCGGATACCTTGCAGTTGTGGCCAGGTATATATTGGAACCACAAAACGCAGCATCCACACCAGAATCAAAGAACATGAGAGACACTGCAGACTAAAACAACTGGAAAAATCGGCAGTAGCTGAACATGCCCTGAAACAAGCTGGACATGAAATTCTATTTCAAAACACAGAAGTACTGGACAACACCAGCAAAAATTATGTTAGACTGCACAGGGAAGCCATTGAAATCCACAAACATCAGCAGAGCTTCAACAAAAAAGAAGAAACTCTAAAACTCAACAAAGCCTGGCTCCCAGCACTGAAAAACACAGCCTGCAAAAGGTCAACAAACTCTACCCAGCCACAAGGACCAGTGATCATTGCACACAAAAGACTAGTTAACAACACCCATCAATCACAGTGACAGATCATCTCCCCCCTTATCACAACAATACACCCATAACAAAAAACACCCTGATCACCATAATCACCCAATCTCCAGAAAAGGACAAAAAAAGCTGATCCCACAGCTATACTCAACTATACCACAAAACTGCACCAGAGCACAGACAGAGTTCTGACTCCTCTGAAGATGCCAGACACAGAGACTGGCGAAACGTTAGGAAGAAAAACCTCAAGAACACGGCCAGACAGCCCGAAAAACCTACAACAACCAAGCAAATTCTCCTTGCTGAGGATCAGATGAGGAGAGGTCAAACCTTCAATGAACATAGGGAAGGAGGAGAAAAGTGGGATTATGTACAGCCATTGTTCCCAACTGAACATATTCTGATTGTCAGCACAGAGATTAGGCATCTGCGACTGCATGCATGTTGGAATTTCTATGCCAGTAGCAACCCTGCTCTACACAGAGCCTTATTGCATGTGGTTGCTATAAAAACAGACGGTAAAGATGCTGTCCTGTCTAGTCTTGGGAAGGGACAATTGACTGGTTAATATTTAGAGAATGCTCTTAGTGTGAGAAACATACTTTGTGCTGCAACTACTTCAAGTGAAAGTAATGCCAGTAATAGGAGAACCTGATTGTGAAGTGCGTTGCCAAAATAATCTGTTTACTTTATAAACTATTAGACAAAATCCCATTGGCATAACTTTGCACCAGAGTAGCCTGGATCAGGTTCTAGAAATATTCAATTTTAACTCATGGCAAGTTTCCTATCCCCCCTCCTTTCATGTTCTGAGGTTGGCTAGGGCTCCCTTTGCCCTGGGAAAGCCTTTGGGAGCCTTGGGGAGAGGATGGGGAAACTGCCCAGGAGTACATTTCCACAGTTAAAGCTAATGTGCCAGCTATGCCCATTCCTGGAGAGGTCTGATCTGGCCATTGGTAACATATGCCTCAGTTACATCCCAGCCGGATTACTGTAACACACTCTATGTGGGTCAGTCTTTGGGAAGTGTTTGGAGACTACAATGGGTCCAAAACGCTACAGCCAAACTGTTAACTGGGGCTGGTTACAGGGATCACATAACCCTCCTGTTACAAAAGCTCCACTGGCTGCTGATATGTTTCCAGGCACAAATGAAAGTACTGGTGTTTTAACCTACAATATTAAGTCCTAAACAGCCTGGGTCCAAGGTAAAGACCACATCTTCCTTTATGATCCTGTATTAAGATCATCAGGAGAGAATTCCGAGAGACCGGCTTGACGCTGCGACGAGACAGCAGCAGGAGGACGGAGCTCTGTCCCCTGGGCTGAATTCTGACCTGTTTGGGACACCCCAGGGTGTCGAAACCACCCCGAAGAGGTGGTGAACTGGGGAGGAAGCCTGTTGATCACGGGGGGGACGGCGGTCATCCCCATTTGATCCAGGAAACTCCCCAATCAGCCAACGGGCAGAAACAAGCAGCTAGGAAGCTTGCTTGCAAGTCGTCGGCAGCCGGCAAAAGAGAAGCAACAATCAGCTATTCAACATCAGTGTTATTATCGGGTGAGATATATTTTTACAACTAATTGCTTAAGATTATCCCTGGAGAAGACAATTCCTATATACAGAAAAAAGAATCTTCTATCATCTCATCACTTATAGAGCGGTGGAAAATCTGGAGAGAGGGATAGTTGATGCAAAGAAAATAATTTAAAGATTAATGGGACATTAACTACTCATTTAAATACATTTAAAATATATTTTAAGAAGCTGGGTATTAATTTGGCATTATAAATCTTAAGAAACTTTTCTCGTAAGCTATTATCAGTTAAGCAGCAAGTCTGGAGTTATCTTTATGTTATGGCTACCTGAAGTCTTTTGGCAGAATGCCCAGAACAGTGACCTTGAGCACTCTACTGCTGTTTAAAGCTTGGAAACCTGTTTTCTATTTCCTTTTGATTTTTTCATGACTGGCTAGAACATAGACAAATTAACCCTAAAGTGGATTTTTTTAAAATTGTACTTTGGGAATCAGTATATTGGGCCAAAGTGAACTTTTTGGAACCACTTCCAGGGACTTGGAATTTCAGTTTTGGCCGATGCAGAGTTGCGGGAACTAGGCTACCAGGACATAGATACAAACACTGAATTGGACTGTGAAATTTGGGGGTTTTGAACCTCGGTTCAGGCCTATTTGGCCAAAGTAGATCCTCTGAAACTGCCCCTGGAGCTGGAAGTGTTTGTGTTTGATTAGCTGGCGTAAACCTGTGGAATTAGGCCATCAGGCCACGGATACAACCATTGAATTGTACCTTGGTACTTTGGGGGTTTAAATTTTGGTTCAGGTCTATTTGGCCAAAACGGACTCTTTGAACTGACTCTGGAGACTTGGAATATCTGTTTGGCTGGCATCAATTTGCCAGGGATCAATCAGGCCACGGATACAATCATCGAACTGGACTGTGATACTTGGGGGTTTCGAATCTTGGCTTAAGCTCTTGGGCAGCTGGAACATAATGGCACAACAAGGACAATTTTGGGATGAAACAAAATCTACCCTTCAAACAATCCTAGAAATAGTGAGATCCCACTACCAAGAGGCAAAATTATTCAAGGAACAGCTGAAGAAGAATTATAGTCAACAAGAGACAGGGAATAACTAAAAAGGAAATGAGAGTGTGCCGGATGATGTATGCCAATCAAAAGAGGAGCTGGAGGAAATTAATGGGGAAAACCTAAGAGAAACAACTTTAATCTTGGATCTGAGGAGAGTATTAAGGGAAGACAAGGGGAGAAAATCAGCAGAATTAATTAAAAAAAGCCCGGAAGATCTATTGAAGATAGACCAAGTGCATAAAGATCTAGTAGAGATAAATCAGATGAAGAAAATGGTTTCAGAGGGCACGAAAGATGGCAGAATGCTTAGAGAGACAGAAACAAAAAGTGAAAAAAGAGAAATAAGAGAGGGAATTACTTAGAAAGATGAAAAAGGGAAAAATAGGAAGGGGGCCCTTAATGTTGAAAAGCATGTATATATCTAACTTCGGGCACTAACCAGGGTAAAGACGTAATATGTATAGTGGGTTTTCTTTTTAGATAAACTAAACTAGATATAAGGTTGGGGCATGGATCTGGAATTACTTTTATTAAGTATGTTATTAGAAGATCTTGAGAACATTGTACACTATGAAAGTAATATTATGATAGTAGCCAATATTATATACTAAAATACGTACATGAATGGTTTGAATGTTTGAAAGATGTCTGGAATTTGGGGGGACAATTGGGAAGACACTGAGATGTAAAAAACAAATAATTGTAAGCAAATCATGTAACACGATGTTTGACAAGCACAAACCAAATGTAGATGGAGTGAAAAACTAATAAAATGTATTGGGGGAAAAAAAAGATCATCAGGAGAGGCCTTTCTCTTGGTTCCACTACTGTCACAGAGGCATTTGGTGGGGACACAGGAGAGGGCCTTCTCTGTTATGGCTCTCAGACTCAAACTCATTCCTACAGGAGACCAGGCTGGCCCCATCTTTATTGTCCTTCCACAAGCATATGAAGACCTTTCTCTTCAGACAGGATTTCCCTCAGTGACTGGCTGTATCTGATGGGTTTTTAAAAAGAGTGTTGTGCCTTGCTGCTTTGAATGTGTTCTTGTTTTTGATTTTGTGTACCATTTTTAGTGTGGTATTTTTTTAAATTCTTTTTAAATATTTGAATAGTTAGTGGTTTTAGCTTTTGTCTTTTAATGCCACATTGGGTCCACATTGGTCCACAAATGCTACTGGCATTTAGTGCCACATTGTCGTGAGAATGGCTGACGGTCGGATTCCAAAAGATCTCCTGTATGGAGAATTAGTGCAGGGAAATCGCCCCAGAGGGAGACCACAGCTGCGATACAAGGATATCTGCAAGCGGGATCTGAAGGCCTTAGGAATGGACTTAAAACAGATGGGAAACCTTGACATCTGAGTGTTCAGCCTGGAGGCAGGCGGTGCATCATGGCCTCTCGCATTTTGAAGAGGCACTTGTCCAGCAGGCCGAGGCAAAGAGGCAGTCCCGAAAGCAGCAAAATCAGGGAGCTGGACAGGGGACAGGTTGTATTTGTCTTAAGTGTGGAAGGAATTGTCACTCTCGAATTGGCCTTCTCAACCACACGAGACGCTGTTCCAAGTCCTCTATTCAGAACACGTTACCATAGTCTCTCGAGACTGAAGGATGCCTAATCTGAATCTGAGGGTCCTTTTTAACAAGAAAGACAGGGTAAAAATATTTTAAATAAATAAATTAATATAAAAATTGCCAGATAACTGCTGCCAGAATTGGAACCACTGGCGGCAATCCAGCAGCATGTTTTTTAACTATTAAAAGTTCCCAAAGGCTTCCTCGTGTTTAAAGGGAGCTTTAGGGAGTTTCAGAACCTGAAAAGGGAGCAGGGAAAGAGGAAAGTCTGCATGAGTTTAAATTAAATGCTTCCAGACCAATCCAGATTACAATAATGCAAAGTTACACAAACAGTATGTTGCCCACTGTGTCATTATGACATGTGGATATTATGTCTGAAATGTACTGCAGGTATTGAAATGATTCTTAATTATTTGTGTGCACTGCTTCCACTGTTTGTTCACCATGGATACTGTGAACACCTAGAAAATAATTACCTTTTTTGAAAGGAGGCATATAAACAAAAGTGCAGGGTCATCTAGTTGAGAACTTTGCACAGAAGGGTTTCTCTGGAGACCCTCAAATTCATGTATGAGATTATTATAATTCCACCAAACACAGACACAAATTAGTTGCTTTGTCTCAAATGTCTTAGCTTTTCTAGCCTAGAGAATATCATGTTGGAAAATAATTGCAATAGTGCATATATTGAGGTACAGAATCAGAAGATTGGAGGGCTGGTCAGAGGCTGGCAAAGAACTCCCCCGCCCCAATCTTTTGCACTATGGTGAGAACCAGCCCCTGCTCCTTAAGGGGTTGTGCCAAGGGAGCATCTATCTTTCCCCTATCTGGACCCTTGCAGTATTGGCCACACCAAGCAGCTGAGCCACATGCAGGAGGGCCCACACCGACCCAGAAAAGGTGCTTGAGGTAGAAGCAGAAGCAGCTACTTCCACCTGTCTGGGAGTGAGATGAACAGCTCCAGCAGGAGGACCTGACAATGCTGGCCCTCATCGAGAGTACTTTAAATTTGATCCAAGCTCTGGACTCTGAACAACAGAGGGCTGGTGGCTACAACTCAGCCCCAGGCACAGACACTGAGGGCCTAGGGAGAGAAACTAAGCCCCTCTGTCAACTTCAGGGATGAAGGACAAGGATGCTTGATCTGACAGTGTAGCCCTGCCATAATAAAGACAAGTGACTTATCTGAGTGCCCAGAGCCTATGGTCAGGAAAACCCGCCTAGCCACCCTGGGCAGTGGCGGTGGTGATCACACTCCACAAGATTCAAATTAAATGCAAGTGGCTTCACTAATGAAATAAGGAAAGGTATGCTATTTTCACAGTTTTCAGAGAGGTAGCCGTGTTAGTCTGTTTCATTTTAAGCCTTCTGTTTGGAAATGGACTGTGTTCAGAAAATGTTACACTAAAACCAATTTGTCAGTCTTAAAAGTGCTGCCATATTTTTGTTTTGCTTTTGCATTTACTGTTGCTATTATGTCACATACTACAAAAAACAATGACATTACCTTTGTAGACCCAAAGGAAATTGCTCCCTCCTTTTTTTTTATGAAAGAGAGAGAAATGTGAAAAATGGGAGATGAGATGCAATTCAACATACTGGCCAAACTTTTATTTTATTCGTATGCTCCTGAAAAAGCCCTATTCAGTAACACAGCTATGGATAGTTTCATAACAATGACAATTCTGGCTTTGTTATAAAGATGAATCAACTGCTAGCATCCTTTTTTTACTGACTCGCTGGCAAAGCCACTACATTGTGACAGAGTTTGATGTACCACTATCAAGTGAAGTGTGTTCCTGGCAATCTAAGATGAGAATATGCTATCCCACTGAGAGAGAGAGTTTCAGAAAGGCTGGCATTGTGACCTCCTCACCTGCTCTTTCATTTCAGCATAGACTTTTTCTGAGTTCAGCTCCACCTGCCGCTTAAACTTCTCCAGGGCAGCGTCAGCCTGCTGGGCTTGCAGCCTCTGTACCTCCATCACCTGAGTCAGCTGCTCCTCCTTCTCCCTAGAAAGTCAGAGAAATTCCTCACAGTACAAGTATGAAATAAAAGAACATGTGTGCTGGTGTAAAAGAAAGGCCTTTAACCCTCACCATTGAAAACAGTATTCCATTTTCAATTTCCTGTCCATGGTTATGCCAAACTTCTCTTAGTAATACTTTGAAGATGAGAATAACAAGTCAGATGATAAATCAGGCACTTTTTTAACTCTCTTATTGAACTGGAAGAACCTAAACACAAGACTGGGTTCTTATTAAAGTTACCCCAATTTCAAAGTCTTCAGTTAGGACAAGACAAGGAAGCTTAAATAGTACTGCTTTATTGTGCCACATAATCTTCCTTTAACTAACGTTAATACATCATCCAAAGATATTTAATCAAAAAAATGTTTTGCAGTAGGCACCTCCCCCACATAATCTCTTCTAAGATAGAAAGAGGATTATATTCTGCCTGGTATACGTCAGATTATTAAGTATGGAAAACATGACAAGCATTGGATTTTCTCAAGGCAGTGCAGTTAGTGGAAACCCTTAATGCACAGTTATGATATCAATTCAACATTTCCATGGGTGACACAACTTATGCTTCAAAAATGTATAATTATGCCAAATCAATGTCAAGGAGCTAATGTTAAAAGGCTGAAATGCAGGTATCAGGAATATTTAAAACTAACATATCACAAATGACAATAATATTGTTGTTTCAAACTTTTGTCCTGGGCCTGTTTTCTTAACAGATTTTGACCGATGGATATTCCTGCAGTTGACAAGTACTTACCAATCAATCCATCGGTTCCTTTTAAGTGGCCAAAACAGTACCACCCACACAAGGAGGTACTCAACATGTTTGGATGAAACCACATGGTTCACAGAAGTATAAACATTCCTTAGAAAAATCTCCACAAAAATTGGCTAATGAGAACTAAACATGTAATGAAAGATTGACTGTTGGAGAAAAGGAAAACTGAGTGGAAGAGAAAATGGGATAGAGTACCCTTGAGGATGAAACAGCTGGGTGACTGGAACACTGAACAAGACACAGAAATTTATCACCCTGCCATATTTTGCCACAATGAAGTCCTTAATTACAAAAAACTCAACTTCCGCTGGTGATGTTATTACCCTTCTGCAGATGTAATACACACAATAGGGTTTTGGCCAGTAGGATTTACATCTACATAGATACATATATGAGAAACAACAAAGAGTCTTGTCTTACCTTAAGGACTAAATTTGTTATTTGATAGAAGCCTTCTTGGACAGTAGCTTAAATTTTCAGTATACAGATAAAGAAGTGGGCTACAACCCACAAGTAAAACTTGCTATACATTATGGTACCACAAGCCTCTCTTCTCTCCTCCCCCATCAAACTAATATGGCTATTCCTTTGGAAACATATGATTGAAGTTTTAACTACTAAACATGAAAAATACAACCTTTTCTATATAAGATTTATGCAGTTTTCTTCTTCAGTTTACCTATGTCCTGTTTTGAAAAACATTTGCTCAGCAACTTCCTTCCACCGCAAAAAGATTAAAAATGAAAGATTGAAAGATGCCTCCCACAAAACCCTGTGGCTTGCAGATGACATACAAAAACTGATTTACCAAAAGCTTACCTTTAAATTACTCTTGGAAAATGAAGCACAACAAACTTCATTATATTTTTCCTGATTCAGGCAAAATACATTGCATTATTTGGCTACACTGACTTCCTCTACCTATTACATATTTTAAAACTAACTCCAGCTTGAAGAATGTAAAGGCTACACTGTTATTCTCTGATTTCCACTGTCCAACGAGCCTGTGTGCCCCAACAAGATGAATGCAGGTTTGAATTCATAGTGGAGACACTGCCTTAAATGGAGGGCCACAGGTTTCTAACTTTCCAACTCTACAGTAAGTGACATCCAATACTAATATTACCTTATGAAAAACTCAGATCTTTGTTCACAGTAACCCTCCTGCATTACTTCCTATAGCATGTCCTGTAACAAAGACTCAAGATCCAGCTGTCCTCACTTTCCCTTTTTCCTCATCTCACTTACTTTTCTTTTCATCTGACTGATAAAGAGTTGAAAGCTTGCTCATTGTTTGTTCTTTTGCATACATTTTTGTGTCTTTTGGGGGTTTTTTTTGATAAAGGTATCACCTCATATATATTTTGGAATGTCTCTTCTTCTAATAGTCCTTAATGTCAACAAACAGTCACTCCATTGTACTCTGAGCATTAACAGAGAGAAATTGCTAAAAACTGAAACTCAAAAGACATAACAGCACTTCAGAAATTACCTTCCATGCATTTTTCCAAATACTGTATGTAAATGAAGAAAATGAAGAAAAAATGTACTGAAATCCACCTGCTCTTCAGAAACCTTAATATTATAAATTCAGATTACTTTCAAAGATTAATCCCCTCAATAGATGTCCTAACCAGGATCTGTTTCCATTTATTTCTCTGGTTGCAGAAGCCAGCACTGTTTGGTTTTCATACATTTGCAGCAATAAATTCTGACTCACAAACATAAGAACAGCTTAATTTGTTTCCTCCAGGATACTGAGAAGTATCACTTCCATGAAGAATTAAAATATTCACTTTGAAGATTTGTTTTCCCCTGTAGTACTCACTGTGGGGCCCAATACAATACGCTTATGTTGCTCAAATCCCTAAAGCTGAGCCAACATGAATATTAAAAGGATGAATTTACTCTTTGGCCCCAATTTATTTACAAAAAAGCCAATTTCTCTCATGTCAGTGTATAAAGGATATGGTTACAGAATTAACAGTATTAGAGAAATCTTTTCCATTTAAAGACAGTTATGACGTCCAATAATAGTTTCAGGAAGCAAATAAAGCGATATATTTATTTGATACTTCTTTTAAGAGTTTAGTTAATTACTTTCTACCTCTTTCTCTCCAAAGATGAGGAGCAGGTGGACAATTGAAGCAGTTGGATTAATGTCATGTCATGCTCAACCTACATGGGAGACAAGTTGCATGAAATTAAGCCAATAGCCCAAAGTCATAAAAGAGAGTTGGACAAGAAGAAAGCAGTGGGAAGGCCAAAAGGAATAGAGGACAGAAGAAGAAGCAAGCAGTTCACTTGAGGAAAGGGAGGGCAGAGCCAGTGTGCATGATGCAAAAGGGTGAGAACCCTCCACAGATGGTTGGTCAGTTGTATTTCTGGAAAGTACTATCTATATTTTCACCAACCTTCTGCTGGGCAAGTGGGAGAGACAGAGAACAAAAGTGGTGATCTTGTCCACTTTTGGTTATGATCCCACCTACTTTTGGCTGCCCACCCAACCCACCACCAGCATGTGACAAACAGATTACCCCCAAGTAATCATAACCAATGAAAAAAAGGTCCCCCAATTTTAGTATAAAAGAACCAAGTATTTACTATACCTATTATACCATGATATTCAGTATCTCTGGTTAAGTGAAATTGTAGCTGTTTAAGTCTGCACCCAAAGACTGCTCACCAATGGCATGACTAGGGGTGCCATAGGGTTCTGTCCTAGGCCCACCATTGGTTAATATTTTTATAAATTAACTTGGATGAGGGCATGGAAGGGATGCTTATTTAATCTGCAGATGACACCAAACTTGTGCCCCACCCTCCCCGTATAAGTACCTTGGCTCCAAGTCTCTCTCCTCTAGTCAACTGCAGGTGAGGGCATGACAGAAAGGGCAGGCTGGGCAGGATGTGTGATTTCACAGAGGACCACTCAAAGAACCACCGTTACAGGTAGGTAACCTCTTCTTCTTTGTGGCCTCTGTGAATCACATTTAGAGTGACTAGCAAGCTTCCTTACCTGAAAGGAAGGTGTCACGCCAGGATGGAGGACAGTATACCCCTCCAAATAAGGCATCTGCCTTCTGCCGTACATTCAGGCGATAGTGAGTAACAAATATCAATGGCTGTGACAATGTGGCTGCTGTGCAGATGCCCAACAGAGGGACATCGTGGAGGAAAGCTGAGGATGCCACCAAGGCCTAGTAGAATGGGCCCAGAGAGGTGTTGGCATTGGGGTGTGAATGAATTTGGAGGTGAGACAAATAATGGACACCACCCATTTAGATATGTGCTGGGAGAGAATTTGGAAGCTCTTAGAAAGGGCTTGGTAGCTGAAAAAGAGATGCAGAGACTTCCAGAAAGGCTGAGTTCACGCTATATAGAAAGCAAAACATGTGTGAAGGAGACATTCCTGCAGAGTGGACAGAGTCAGAAGTAGTCGTGTAATGGAGACATTTCATCGGGCTTTGGACTGGGAGTGAGTGATGATAAGCCAGTTGTCGATATTCAGGAAGACCTTGAAATCTGAGATAGGCTGCCATTGGGGCCATGCACTTGGTGAATACCTGAGGCACCATGGAGAAACCAAACGGCAGCCTCTTGAATTGGTAGGCCTCACCATTGAGCTGAAAGCAAAGGTATGGCCTGTGAGCAGGAAGGATGGATATGTGAAAGTAGGTGTCCCGTAAATCAATGACAGCAAACTAGTCTGCCTTGTTTATTAGAGGAAGAATGTTCTCTAGGGTAACCATGCAGAATTTGGTTGTAGTGATGGGGCGAAGGCTGCCATCCTTCTTGGGAATCATGAAGTAACTAGAGAAGAACCCCTGAGCCATGAGGTATGGTGGTACATATTTGATAGCAACTTTGAAAAGTAAGGATTGAATTTCTTCCCTCAGGGCTATCGAAGAGGCTGTGGTCCTGTGACAGGCCGGAGGGGCATGATGGAACTCTATGTGATACTCGTGCTCCATGATGTAAAGACCCCACCTGTCTGTGGTGATGTTTTTCCATGCAGGTAAGTGGGAGCAAAAGGTGAGACATTAATGCGGGTGGGGAGAAGAATGGTAGTGTGATTATCCCGGCCTCCATACCATCCAATCTGCTATTTGGTTTTCTGTTCTTGCAATCTGGTGGTGGCTTGCGTCCGAAACCTGGTATGGGTCAGCTGCTGTCTGTAATAGGTGGATGCAGATGGCTGTCTGTGTACATCTTGAGATGTCCTCTGGTAGGTGGCCGAGGGGTGTCACCACAGAGGGTGCTGTGGGTGCTGCTGTTGGGCCGGATACACCCCTCAATGCTTGGCGGCTTTTCACTTCTTCTGGATATTTTCCAGAATATAATTGATCTATGAGTTAAACCAGTGGTCCCCAACCTTTTCTGAGTTGCAGACCGGTTGGGCGGGTGGGGTCCATGCGCGGGGGGGCACCCCCTGAGCTCATGGGTGGGCGGGGCGTGCTCCTGCGCATGTGCAAAGGAGCAGAGTGCGCTCACGGACGGGAGGGGCGCGCTTGCCAGCCCCAGCTAGAGTCTTGCATAAACAGAAGAGTGTTATCTGATTCTTTAAATATTTTCTTCTCTCACCTCCTTAAATTACTGTATATTGGTCAATTGCCTATTGAGTTTACCATGCACAGAACTGCAAAATGTAGATGTGGCTGCAGTGACGTAGAGATCCAGTTCTGTTTGTGTGGTTCTTCTCTAGAAACACTAGACCTCTCTACATCACCACAGCCACTTCTGAATTTGCAATTTTACACATAGTAAATTCAATAGGATACTCTCCACTATATTTCTATCAATTATAACTAGCTTGCCTAGTCTAAAAAAACACATGTCTTTTGAAAGCAGATCTTGCATTATTATCAGCACAAGCATTGATTTATTGGTCACTGTCTGTCTCACTAAGCCCTAAACTCTGAGTTAGATAGGTCACAACATTCCACAGATTTTCGACAAATACAACTTTATAAAGATATGAGCAGAGGAATGGCAGGGACTTACTGTAGCAATATTAAAACAAAATATTTAAAGGGTGATCCCAATGTTAATCACTAACATTTAATGATCACATTTTTAATGCAGTAAATACGACACCATAACTGAAATCCAGTAGTAAGTCACAACTAGAGTACATCCACCAAATCAGGGAACCATATGGAGGTGTTGACTCAGAAAATCTCCTCTGATTCAATGGGCTTGCACTAGTTGCAACTTATTACTGGATTTTAGCCAAGAAGTAGATTGGTCTGATAAGTTAGCAATATGGATAAATAATATGGAAGTCACAGGTAAATTTGCCACTAATTCTCTTTAAAGCAATGCTTCAATTCTTTTATCATCCGTACAACTGACTTAGAAAGAAGTCATATAACTGGGTATATCTCTCTTCTCATAAAAACATGCTATGATGGCTCTCATCAAATCAGCACTACCTTTAATGGAAAAGCTCCTGCCAATCTAGCAGTTCGAAAGCATGCAAATGCAAGTAGATAAATAGGTACCACCTCGGTGGGAAGGTAACGGCGTTCCGAGTCTAGTCGCGCTGGCCACGTGACCACGGAAACTGTCTTCGGACAAACGCTGGCTCTATGGCTAGGGATGAGCACCGCCCCCTAGAGTCGGACACGACTGGACTAAATGTCAAGGGGAACCTTTACCTTTACCTTTATGGAAAAGAGGGCAATTTCCACCAGTTTCCCGTCTTTCTGCAGCTTCTGCACTCTCTCCCCCATTCTTCCAGAGAAATTCCCTCCTCTCTAGAATAGATTTTCATAAGGCTGCAAAGGGATGGAGGAATCACACCAAACTGCCACATTTCTCCATCCTGCCAGTGGAAATGTTCCAATGGATTAGAAGCCTTCTCCTGGAAGGTTGGTTTTTTCAATTCATAGTATGGTAAAGGATGGTGAGGATGAAGAAGAAAAAGAAAACATACTTATGTGTATGCATATATCCATATGTATGTATATATACATGTAAACATACACACACACACATACACAAGTATACAAGTTTACACGCCCTTTATTGCCACCCTACTAAATATTTCCTTGGTAAATATTTTGTTGCTCAGCTTCTGTTTCACAAAGAGGAAGTAAGGAATTTCAGATAGCCACTATATAAAAACTTTAATCATAATTATGCATTTAAGCAAAATTTGTCCATATATTTTTTTGGTTAAGCAAATAAATGTACTGTTCATTCAGTAAGCATTGCTGACCATTGAGACATAACAGAAGAGCCTATAATAAGCCAGAGTTTGGAAAACAAGAGAAATTCATAAGCACATGCTAGCAGAAACTCAGATGTGCTGTCTGCGTTACCAGATTTAATTATGGTTTAAGAATAGTTAAAACAAACTATGGCTTACAGACTCATTCCATAATTCATGGAAACTATGGAGGGAAGTCCCCTTCACGGATTGCTGCCTTGTTGTGGCAAAGGGGCTTGAGTAATTCAGAGAAGCTATGGGCTATGCCGTGTAGGGACACCCAAGACGGACAGGTCATAGTGGAGAGTTCTCACTAAACGTGATCCACCTGGAGCAGGAACTGGCAAGCCACTCCAGTATCTTTGCCAAGAAAACTCCATGAACAGAAACAAAAGGCTAAAAGATATGACCATGGAAGATGAGCCCCTCAGGTCGGAAGGCGTCCAACATGCTACTGAGGAAGAGCGGAGGACAAGGGCAAGTAGCTCCAGAACTAATGAAGTGGTTGGGCCAAAGCCGAAAGGACGCTCAGCTGTGGACGCGCCTGGAAGTGAAAGGAAAATCCGATGCTGCAAAGAAAAATACTTCATACGAACCTGGAATGTAAGATCTATGAACCTAGGTAAGCTGGATGTGGTCAAACAGGAGATGGCAAGAATAAACATTGACATCCTGGGCATCAGTGAACTAAAATGGACGGGAATGGGCGAATTCAATTCAGACGATTATCATATCTACTATTGTGGGCAAGAATCCCGTAGAAGAAATGGAGTAGCCCTCATAGTCAACAAAAGAGTGGGAAAAGCTGTACTGGGATAGAATGATTTCAATACGAATCCAAGGCAGACCTTTTAACATCACATTAATCCAAGTTTATGCACCAACCACCAATGCTGAAGAGGCTGAAATTGACCAATTCTATGAAGACTTACAACACCTTCTAGAACTGACACCAAAGAAAGATGTTCTTCTCATTATAGGGGACTGGAATGCTAAAGTAGGGAGGCAAGAGATAAAAGGAACAACAGGTAAGTTTGGCCTTGGAGTTCAAAACAAAGCAGGGCAAAGGCTAATAGAGTTTTGTCAAGAGAACAACCTGGTCATCACAAACACTCTTTTCCAACAACACAAGAGGCGACTCTACACATGGACATCACCAAATGGGCAATACCGAAATCAGACTGATTATGTTCTCTGCAGCCAAAGATGGAGAAGCTCTATACAGTCAGCAAAAACAAGACCTGGAGCTGATTGTGGCTCTGATCATCAGCTTCTTATAGCAAAATTCAAGCTTAAACTGAAGAAAGTAGGAAAAACCACTGGGTTAGTCAGGTATAATCTAAACCAAATCCCTTTTGAATACACAGTGGAAGTGAAGAACAGATTTAAGGAACTAGACTTGGTGGACAGAGTGCCTGAAGAACTATGGATGGAAGCTCGTAACATTGTACAGGAAACAGCAACAAAAACCATCCCAAAGAAAAGGAAATGCAAGAAAGCAAAGTGGCTGTCCAACGAGGCCTTACAAATAGCAGAGAAGAGAAGGGAAACAAAATGCAAGGGAGATAGGGAAAGTTACAGAACATTGAATGCGGACTTCCAAAGAATAGCAAGGAGAGACAAGAGGGCCTTCTTAAATGAACAGTGCAAAGAAATAGAGGAAAAGAATAGAAAGGGAAAAACCAGAGATCTGTTCAAGAAAATTGGAGCTATTAAAGGAACATTTTGTGCAAAGATGGACATGATAAAGGACAAAAATGGTAGGGACCTTACAGAAGCAGAAGACATCAAGAAGAGGTGGCAAGAATACACTGAGGAATTATACCAGAAAGATCTGGATGTCCCGGACAACCCAGATAGTGTGGTTGCTGACCTTGAGCCAGACATCCTGGAGACCGAAGTCAAGTGGGCCTTAGAAAGCATGGCTAACAACAAGGCCAGTGGAGGTGATGGCATTCTAGTCGAACTATTTAAAATCTTAAAAGATGATGCTGTTAAGGTGCTACACTCAATATGCCAGCAAGTTTGGAAAACTCAGCAGTAGCCAGACGATTGGAAAAGATCAATCTACATCCCAATCCCAAAGAAGGGCAGTGCCAAAGAATGCTCCAACTACCGTACAATTGCACTCATTTCACACACTAGCAAGGTTATGCTTAAAATCCTCCAAGGCAGGCTTCAGCAGTATGTGGACCGAGAACTCCCAGAAGTACAAGCTGGATTTCGAAGGGGCAGAGGAACTAGAGACCAAATTGCTAACATGCGCTGGATTATGGAGAAAGCCAGAGAGTTCCAGAAAAACATCTACTTCTGCTTCATTGACTACGCAAAAGCCTTTGACTGTGTGGACCACAGCAACCTATGGCAAGTTCTTAAAGAAATGGGAGTGCCTGACCACCTTATCTATCTCCTGAGAAATCTATATGTGGGACAGGAAGCAACAGTTAGAACTGGATATGGAAGAACTGATTGGTTCAAAATTGGGAAAGGAGTATGACAAGGCTGTATATTGTCCCCCTGCTTATTTAACTTATATGCAGAATACATCATGCGAAAGGCTGGACTGGATGAATCCCAAGCCGGAATTAAGATTGCCGGAAGAAATATCAACAACCTCAGATATGCAGATGATACCACTCTGATGGCAGAAAGTGAGGAGGAATTAAAGAACCTCTTAATGAGGGTGAAAGAGGAGAGCGCAAAAATGGTCTGAAGCTCAACATCAAAAAAACGAAGATCATGGCCACTGGCCTCATCACTTCCTGGCAAATAGAAGGGGAAGATATGGAGGCAGTGACAGAGTTTACTTTCTTGGGCTCCATGATCACTGCAGATGGTGACAGCAGCCACGAAATTAAAAGACACCTGCTTCTTGGGAGGAAAGCGATGAGAAACCTAGACAGCATCTTAAAAAGCAGAGACATCACCTTGCCGACAAAGGTCCGCATAGTCAAAGCTATGGTTTTTCCAGTAGCAATGTATGGAAGTGAGAGCTGGACCATAAAGAAGGCTGTCCGCCGAAGAATTGATGCTTTTGAATTGTGGTGCTGGAGGAGACTCTTGAGAGTCCCCTGGACTGCAAGGAGAACAAACCTATCCATTTTGAAGGAAATCAACCCTGAGTGCTCACTGGAAGGACAGATCCTGAAGCTGAGGCTCCAATACTTTGGCCATCTCATGAGAAGAGAAGACTCCCTGGAAAAGACCCTGATGTTGGGAAAGTGTGAAGGCAAGAGGAGAAGGAGACGACAGAGGACGAGATGGCTGGACAGTGTCATCAAAGCTACCAACATGAATTTGACCCAACTCCGGGAGGCAGTGGAAGACAGGAGGGCCTGGCGTGCTCTGGTCCATGGGGTCACGAAGAGTCGGACACGACTAAATGACTAAACAACAACAACAATGGAGGGAAGTATGCATAAATGAATGAAGTTGACTCTTCATGTACAAATCTAGTTTGAAAGAAGCAAGTACAACTGCTCTGAACCTTTAAAAAAAACCAAACATTTCGTCTCACCTGTGAAGAAAAAGCAGAGTAGTCTATACAAGGTGATCTAACTGACCTATGAATAGGCTGTAAATAAGTTTGGCAAGACCCAGTAGGCTCCGTCTGGATATTAAGAAATAGCTGTGGAGCTTGTGAAAAGCAGCCAATTAATCTTTTTGCAGTCTATTAGATAATTTGTACTAAGAATCATTACTTGATGTGAAGAAAGTGGACTGAAGTGAGGAAATCATTAAAAGGCATTGATAAAACTCATAGAAATGAGACTAGAAATAATATTCTACATAGCAGGATATGTAAATAAATTTGAAAGACCTGTCAGGCAGTATGACAGAATATTACATCTGAAAATATTATGCATCCTAGTCTCTCATCTTGCAAGCTTATTTGCATCTTCAAAGAAATGTCACGATCAATTCACAGATTTTATATACCACTTTTATAAATTCTAAGTCAGCTGGATGCATTTTTCCCTTACAACATGTCAACATAAATCTCCCATCATCATTAGAGCCTATTTATGCAAGGAAGTAGTTACTGATTTTTACACGTTTGACCTGCTGGCTTGTGAAAATACTCACAGAGAAAGCAAAATGCACACATTTTGCAATACAAGAACAGATGTTCCTATTCCAGGTGGGCAAGATTACATATTTTGGAAGCAGACTCTTACTTCCATTTCTAAATATGTGCAGGGGACTCTACGTACTCTAAAAATTCTGTAATGACTATCTGCATGTGACAAGATAAAGAAATACAGCAGCCATCACCCTTTAGATAAATTAGTTAAATATGGGGCATCCAATTCAATGACTGAAAGTTGTTCCATTTTGTTCCATATGATTTATGCTTGCATGCCTTGGAATTCTGAGAGAATTTAAAGAACAACTCTGTTTCTTTTTCCTCTGGCCAATATACATACACGGCCATGGGCAATGCACCAGACACCAAAAAATAAAAAATAAAAAGGCTGCACATATCTTTCTGCACTTTTTTCCCATGCAGCCAACTCTAAAGCTCTCATAATTTAACAAGCAGAGAATGTGAGCTGGCTGAATAGTGGAAGGTACCTCTCAGCCTTCTAAGGCCTCTCCTTGGTCTGTCACTGTGCCTCTGAGCAGTCAAGGCACATATACTGAGGGAAGACAGTAACAGGTTTCCACTGAATCATGTAGAGATCCCTCCACGCACAGGCCCCATGGTCACATGAGGAAGTATGGCTTCTTTAATTTGTACACTTTTCTATGTAAAATAAAGTCAATATACTACATAATTAAAAACAATATTTCTATTAACTATACCCTGCAGTTAAGATTAAATTGAATATTTTATATGGAAGGCAAACCACAAAAAATAATGTTGATTATCTTCTATAACTAAAAACCTCAATCTATAGAAAAGCAGTTACTGCTTTTTATTCCAATATGTGTGGAGTTGGGAAGAAGTGACACTGTGAAGTTATTCAAGTAGAATGATAACTAAACCAAGCCCAGATCAAAGGAATAAAGAAGAAAGGCTGAAATGTGAAGCTGAAATATTTATTGCCTTCAAAACATCATCCCTGTCCTGTCCCTGGGCACTTTAATATTGTGAAGTAGCTAGAAAGCTTTCTAAGTTGCATTCATCACCACAGGCAAATGAACCAAAAATTTAAGGAGACAACAGCCTTGTTCATTATTCAATACTTTTGAATATAATATGGCATTTCTTGTTTAGGGTTCAGGAAACCAAACATTTAACTGAAGAACTGTTTACAGTTCATATAGTTTAAGATGTTAACATCAAAGTGATTATATGCATTATTTTAAATACTAAACTACCCACAATGAAGAAACATCAAGCTTTAGTTTTTTTAACATGTGTATTAAAAATGCTAATTAATACATCTTGATCTTTCCACATTTTATTGACTAACAGTGAAATAATTATCCAAGCATGGGGCATTCAAAATAGCAGCATTCACATATGACAAGGAGATATTAGGAGGCCTGTGGAGTCTCCAAAGTTTGCAGAAGTACAAAGAGCACTTGGTGGGCAAAACATTAGTCCAAAATAACTCAGGACTGAATTGAGTGAATATTGGTGGAAAAACAACAACCAGAAAACAGGGGGAATGGGGGATGGCAGGGAGTATTCTGGCAGCAGACATGCCTGGTTAGAATCCTCAACGGAATCATCCATACTTTACCATTTCACTGCACATCTCACATGTTCATTAAGTCTACAGTACAAACAAATGTGCAGGCAATGGTGAAAAAGTTAACACATCTTATTAAAAGATTAGGAGAAGAAACACAGATTAGGAGGAAAAATAATTAACTATTTCTAATCAGCACGTCAGGGCAGCTAACTGGTCAATAAATTTGATCGAACCAAGTCTAAGTCAAGAGAAAGTTCTCTCTTTGAAGATATTTAGCCATTATTTCTATGGAGTTTTCTGTTAATTTAACCACATATGCACCATGTCTCCATAGTGGTGGCAGTCTGATCCAGATCCCCTGATCTGGAGTTATATGTTCACCAAATGAAGACAGCATGCAGTTCAGTATCTCCTTGTCATCTCAGACTGAGCCCTGAAAACATTTGCTGAATTTGGTAGAGATATCAGTCAATCAGGCTTCAGTAGATAGTGTCTGATATGATTGTTTTATAATTTGAAGCTTTAAGAACAGAAGCATGCAACACATTTCTATATAACACAACAAATGTGAAAATAAAATACCCTCCATGCTTATTCACTACACAGTACATCACATTCAAAAGACATCTGGTGTATGACACTCTACTTTGTATTCATTATATTATTTATAACAGTGGTGAATTCACTCTAACTTCTGAAGATAGAGCAATGAGTGTGTTAGGAATAAAGCAGAATACATCAGACAAATGCTAGAAGATGTTTCTGAGCTGCACTCCTCTTGCTAGTGTTAACTGACTTCTGGAGATATGGAGGTGGGACACAGGTTGGAAACAGTTTCTGGATACTTTGAATCGAGACTATAAAATCAAGTTTCTGTATACCTTCTGTTCTCTGCTCATACGTTTACATTGTACCCCCTAGAAAGAGTGTTATGTCAGCATGTTCAACAGAACTAAAGGAATATTTGTAATAAGATGGAAAGTTTGACTGCTACTGCTCTAAATGGTTTCAGATGCTTAGAGTACTGAGCAGAGAAGAGCTGCTTTCCCCCCCACTAACTTGAGGGTATGAGAATCTTAAGCAGAAAATACATATGATCAGACTTTGATCTTTATATTTATCATGGCTTTCAAATCTTAGAGATTACTGCTCTTACAATTTTTTATGAACACAGTAGTGAGCATCTATAATATAGATTCTATATTATTATGCCAGTCTTCCAATTTTATATTATTCACAAACTTGGATTCTACATCTCATAAGTGTCACATTCCTAGATTCTGAAGGAAATGACATCAAACTAATCACAGCATCCACACTGAAAAATGTCCCGAATATTCTTTAATACCAACAAGTTAGTTCGGAAAAAAGGCCGGACTTCTGGCTGGATAAGAAAAAAGCAGAATGTTCCAAAAATGTTGCAGGGAGGGGGGAGGGGACATCTCACTTTAAAGCAAAAAGTTATGGCTGAAAATATACCAGCAAAACAAAACAAATCCTGGCTACAGATCTACTCCATTCAAAATGTGGGCACACTGATATATACTTCTTGTACCTCAGTTGTTCCCCAAATACAACTCCATAATCTCACTAACCACCCCACTCCCTGCATAGTGCATCACTAGCAGTGTGGAAGAACTAAAATTAATTGTAAGCTTTGACCGTGTCAGTATTTACAAAGAGCAGATCAGCTGTCCTATCCATAGGTAATCCAGTCCAAAAGATCTATATTCAGGAGAAAGATGTCTTGTCATGTTTAATACGTTTAATGTTAGGTGAGCAGTAAGTTTTTCCTCTTTATGAAATCAAAGAGTGGAGCTCATACTTTGGATTTCCTTGGGGTACAAAAGACTGCATCAATGTGGTCTTGTTTTAAGTAAGGAGGAGAGGGCTGATCTGTGATCTGAACTTGTTTTTTGGGGGATATAGCTTTCATCATTACATGTTGTGTTAAATTAAAGATTTTTTCTTTTGGGCAATCTTCCTTTTTCCCCCCAAAGATAAGAACACATACACTGATGTTGGGCAAACAAAGTCTTATTAGACACTGTATAAATAAACAAAATGAACAGCTAAAAGCCAAATCGATCCCTGGACAAAGCAGACCATCTTCTCCTAACCGGTTTCACATTAGCTCTCACGCTGGAGGTTGTCTCTTATAGAAACAGGTCCTGCATACTACAAGAGATTATTCATAAATCTGTCCCTTAAAAAGTACTGATGTATTCTTCGTAGGTTCCATCCAAACAAGGAAGCACAATCCAGGATTAAATGTGTTTAAAAGCTAAAGTTACCCCTGGAGCAATGGATCTAGGTGTTAGAAAATTAGATTCTTTACCAGCAAGGGCTTGGAGCTGAGATCCCTTCTAGCTCTAAAAGTCTGTCATGGTCACTGTATATGGCCCACCTGGGTAAAAGACTCAAGTAAACCCCTACATCTTTCAAATCCAAGAAGAGTGGAAGTGCAGCATCAGCAGACAGCAATATTAACTAAACTTTTCCGAAAAGGGGGTTGGGGTAAGCACACCATTCATTTCTATAGGAGTAATACTATGGAAGCAAGTAAACAACCATAAATAGGCAGGCTGAACCACTATACAATAGTTTTTAACAATCTAACATCGGGTTATGGTGCATCATGTAGGAAAAGAGGCAAGGAACACGAAGAAAAATTGTGCTATCCTTCCAGGTCCTCTTTTGCTGGAATCTATGATTCCTGTTCTCTCTAAGTCAGATGCGCACAACTCTACCTCCCTCTGTGCAGCTCTCTTCCTCCTCCCCTTTAGTTCTAGTCACGACAGAACCCTACGCACTGGGGGGGTGGAGTAGTGCATGCATGCAGGGGTGAAGTTGCACACGAGAGGTGGAGCCCCACCCAGCGAGGCTGAAAATTAGAGGGTACCTTGCAGCATAAAAAAGGATGTCAAGCTTTACATAGCAAAAGACAGCCTGAATGCTGACAATACAAATGTCAGTAGTCAAGATAGTGTTTAGGTCTTAGAGAAATGGTATTGTGTATAGATCTTAAAGAAATGGTGATGGAAAGGTATGAGTAAGTGCAATACATGCCACTGAGAAACATACACACCCTTTTTTAAATAACTTAAATCAATGTGATTTTTAAAAATTATTGATTTTTATCTACCCTGATAGAACCAAAAGCTCAATGAACATGCTGTATGCATTACTTCCAAAAGATGTCCCCTTGCCTTTTGAAATTAGAGGATGGATCCCTATTCCTTCATCTGCCTTTTGGCTGATCAGGAGTACCTCTATCTCATCTGGATTAAGCTTCAGTTTATTCACCCTCATCTAACCCATTACTGGCACCAGACACTGATCTAGAATTGAAATGGTTTCCTCAGATTTGGATGGAGATTTGGGTGTTCTTTGCATACTCTTAACAGTGAACCCCAAAACTCCAGACAACCTCTTCCCAGTTTCATGTAGAAGTTAAATAGCACAGGGACAAAAGAGAACCCTGAGGAACATGACACACCAGACTGTCAAAACAAAGTCCCCCAGCTCCACTCTCTGAATTCTCCCCTCTAGGAAGGATCACAGTGCCTCCGAGTCCCATCTCAGAGAGATGGCACAGAATATTATTAATTTGGAAGAAGTATAGGAATATATTTATTATTTTGAGTTCTCTATTACACTCAGTGGTGGAACTGGAAGAATTTCCAGAAAACCTGAAGCAGAATTAGAGGAAGTACTGAGGATGAAACAAGTTATTAGGATAAAAGATTGTCTAGAAAAGATGAGGAATAAAGAACAAATAAAAGAAATGTTAGGAATGGAGAGAATATCTTGGTTCAAACTTATTCAGTTAGAGTACTGGTCTCAACATTGTGTGAAAAGACACAGCAAATGTGGGGAATTTACCAAATTTGAAGCAATTGTATTACAGAAGGAAGATAAAGACAAACATAATGAAAGGGGCAACAGATAAAATTTATAAAATATTATTAGATGCTGGGGATCAGCAAAATTTTCTTAAATCAATGTGGGAATATTATTTGGGATATGAAATCAGTACTGAGGTATGAAAAATATATGGAATATAAGAATATGAAACTATGTCTATAAATATAAAGCAAAATGTTTGTATTTTAATTTGGTGATGGCATTTAATTATGATTAAGTTAAATCAAATAGATACTAATTTTTCTAAAATGTGTAAGAGAGTTTGTCAGAAATTTGGTATTTATTTTCATATGTGAAGAAAAAATATATCCAAATATTACTTCATTTATTTCCTTATATAGAGAACCATGTCATAAAATAGTACTTCTATCAGTATTTGATAAGAAGCAATGGAAAAGGAATACAAAAGAATTAATATCAAATATATTAACAGCAGCAAGATTAATAAGAGGAAGGCATTGGAAAGTAAAATATGATTTCAAATTTAAAATATAGCAATTAATTATAAATTGACATGTAATCTTAAAATTAAGAAAGATTTGTTAAATAATGTTTTTATAGGTATTTGGGGAGAATTTATAGGTTGTGTACTAATAAAGGGGAAAGATTGTACACCATCGTAAGATTCAATGCAGTTCTGGAAGGGGTAGGATAATCTGTATAGGGAAGAAAATTGACTATATCTCCATATGGTCCTGGTAGAGGGGGGAGCACATTATGTTGTATGCTATATATGTTATGTTGTTATTTATGTAATGTTTATATTTGTTATATATATATTGCGAATTTTTTAAAATGTAACTTAATAAAAGGAAAAATAAATCTGGGGACATTTCAGTTTGCTTGCTTCTGCATGGTTGTTGTTTTTTTAAGTTTTACTTTAAAAAATCATAACTTGGATGCCCTTTGCCCCAAATTTGGCACACAGCAAGAGCAGACTGTCTGCTACCTCTGGATTAAATTTGGTGCTGATCTGACATCCAGTTGCAAAGTAATAATTTTTTGTTTGGGTGTCTCCCATTTTTAAAATTGCTTTATAGAATTTCCTCTGCCAGCACAATAACATCACTGCACTGTCATGCAATTATAATGTTTTTAGAAGGTAATTTAAATTGTTTACACACTATGGATTATAATGTAATGCCCATATAATTGCTTATGACAAAGAGTGGTTTCTTGATGATCACTATATATTAATTGAATTGTAAAAGCACGCTATGTGGGACAGGTAACTTGTCAGGCTCATTCTCCCTATATATAATCTCATTTGCAATGATTATATAAAATGGCAGTGAGCAGAACTTAGATTGCTATTTATGCAGCAAGCTATCAGCTAAGGATATACATCAGATTCCTGGAAATATGGTTTAAATATGTGTATGTAAAAGGGAGAGTGTAATTACAAGAAATAAACATGCCACAGTAAAAGGTGAAAAAGTATACATTAAAGAAAAAAAACCAGGCATTTAAAAAGGTATCCCTCAGTGAATAAAATATGAGCCTAGATTGTTGCCTGATTTTGTCTGAAGTACATTACTATCTATGAGCATGTCTTTATATTATACGTTTCTTGGAGAAGTAGAAGACTATATACTAAAGTAATAAGCAATGCTGATACTGTTGTCCCATACAGATTGCCATCTAGAGGACAGATGTAAAATAACCCCAGCCTTTTGAGGTTCATGGTCACCAGTATGCGGATAACACCCACATCTCTCTCCCCTTTCCACGAAAATCCAAGAAAGCTATTTCAGTTCTAGATCAGTAATAGACTGGATGAGGATGAATAAACTGAAACTTAATCCAGAGAAGATTCTGAGGTGCCCGTGATCCGTCAAAAGGCAGATCAAGGAAAAGGGATTCAACTTATACTGGATGGGGTTGCACTCCCTCTGAAAACACAGGAGTGCTCCTTAGGTGTGCTCCTGCATTCATCTCTGAGTCTGGATGCCCAGGTTTTGTTGGTGGCCAGGAGTGCCTTTGACGTTAAAATTAGTGCGCCAGCATTAGTGCTTTGTTCCTTGAGAGATCCATCTGGCCACAGTGACACATGCCTTAATTATATCTCACCTGGATTACTGTAATGACCTCTACATGGGCCTCCCTTTGGAAAGTGTTCAGAAACCCCAGCAGGTTCAAAACGCCATAGCTAGATTGTTAACTGAGGCTGGTTACAGGGAACATATAACTCTCCTGTTACAGCACCGCCACTGGCTGCCGATCTGTTTCTGGGTACAATTCAAAGTGCTGTTTTTTATCTATAAAGCCCTAAATGGCTTGGGTCCAAACCATCTAAAAGATAGTATCTTGGCTTTATGAAAATGCCCAGGTGTAAGATCATCAGGAGAGGCCTTTATCTCAGTCCTGCCACCTTCACAGGTGGATTTGGTGGAAACACAGGAGAGGGCCTTCTCTGTTGCTACTTCCAGACTCTGGAACTCCCTCCCAGAGACTGGCCCCATCTTTACTGTCCTTCTGCAAGCAGATAAAGACCTCTCTCTTCAGGCAAGCTTTCTTTTAAATGACAAGATTGACCAGAAGGATTTTTAAAGGAGCTGTTGTATTCTATTTTACTTATGCTTTTAATATTGCTCTTTTATACACACACACACACACACACGTTTTAATATATATATATATATACACACATTTTATACACACACACGTTTTTTTATATATATATAAAAAAACGTGTGTGTGTGTATAAAAGAGCAATATTAAAAGCATAAGTAATATATATATATATGTTTTAATATATTTGCTTAATTCTTTTTTTAGTATTTTAATAATTTATTATTTTAGTTTTTAACTTTGTTTCTTTTAATACTATAAGCCACCTTGGTTTCTTTAGGAGAAAGGCAGCATATAAATATTTTAAACAAACAAACATACATATATACATACACATACACACACACACACACACATATATATATATATAATCAGATAACCACCATCTCCCCAATCTTCTATTTCTATATAACCCTACTCTTATATCACCTATTAGCCCTTCCAAATTATAATGATCCATCCCTTCATATAATTGATATTATCATTTTTTATAAATTCTATCATTTCCCCAAATACATCCAAATGCATAACTACTATCTGATCCTTTAATTCATATTTCCCTTAGGATAATCTACTACTAAAGAACTCCCGAAATTTCTTTTCCTTTAAATTTTTAAGAAAAATAAATTAAAAATAAATTTTAAAAAACTCTATTTAAGTATAACCTAGCCCTTAAAATTTACCTTTTACTTTCTTATCCAGGGTAAATTGTATATTCTAGAAGAGCCCTGGTTTATCAGTTAACATTTCCCATTTCCCTTAATAAACTCTTGCATTTACTCCCTTGGGCTTACTAACATATCTTTAATCAATCCCATCTGGTTCTTCAGATGAATCAACAGTTTATAATTATTTACCATAACTCTTCCCACCAATTATCAGGAGTAGCATATCCCAACATTTCTCCTTAATAGCTTTCCATTTTCAATAAAAAATTCTAGTCCTTCTGGGCTAAGGCCAATCAAATGCTAATCCACCAACTGCTCCTTCCAGGTCTTCTTCCCCCTCAGAACTAGTAGCTTTACACTCAAAAGGATAAAACAGTGACTTTCTTATAAACTGAGCAAGTGTGGAATGGGCTTAGCCCCAAGACCATTCCAAAGTAGATACACTGCTGCAACTCTACAGAGAATTATCATCCAATTTTTTAAAAGCAAAGCAAAGTGTGCTGCTTATATAGCACCCCATAGCACTTCAAGCAGTCTTTAGGAACTTTACAATTTAATAATGCAGGCTCACATTGCCCCCCAGTAAGCTATGCACTTCAGGATGGAATGCTGAGTCAACCTCAAAGCGGTTACCTGAACCTGTCGGGATCAAACCCAGGTCATGAGCAGAGTCTTGACTGCAGTAGTTTAACCACTGTGCCATGAGAAATATTCAAATATTTCTGTATTACATTTGAAAGGAATCCAGATTACAGAGGCTGAAATATTGATCCTCCCAAAATGTCTTTCAAAAGAAAAACAATCACTTTGTTATAAACAGAATGTGAAAAACAGGTTTACAAAGCATTGTAAAGTAGATACATTGTTGAAGCTTCATGGCCCAGGAAGGGAGAAACTTGGATGGCAATGAAAGGTCACAGAAAAAGTCAAAAGACAGGTTTTTCCCCCAGAGTAAAACAAACAAACCCAGGCTAGCTTTAAAGAAAGTGACACAGAAGCAATCCTCCAGAAAGGGACATTTTGCCATGTATCTCCAGGGAATTAGCATACAATTTTGTAAGGCATATTCAAAGTAATTCTGCATTACAAAAGCATGGAGTAGTTGTATTTCCCCAACCCACAGTGCTTTCAGTAAATATTTCTGAAACCAGGTTCCTGACACCACTCCTCAAAGGGGGAATCAGCACCAGATCTGGGGCAATCTGAACTTTTGACCCTGGCCATCAGGACTCAATTAGCTGAATCTCAGAAGGAGAATTTTTTAACTCCTTCCTGGCCAAGGAGGCATTGCTGCTAGAAATTTGATTCTGCATCCAGTTGTAGAAGTATTTAAAAAGAGATTTAAAAAAAAGAACAGAGAACAAGTGTTCAGAATCTCACTCATTTCAATTGTGAAATTTCTTTTTTTCCACTGTCGCTAAGCATGGTCTTACTTGATGATAGCAGAGCTTTGGTGTCAATATTCTGTCATATTTCAACCATTCCTCCCATTTTGTCGTTATACAATGGTCTGATAATTAAGAAAAAAATCTCCAAATATGTTAAGTGCTATCAATCGCTTCTGATGTATCGTGTCTATATGAATTAATGACCTTCAACATGTCTTATCTTATAATTAACATCTCTGCTCAGATCTTGCAAACCATCAGCATCTCATGTTAAGTTATTCTCTCTTCCTACTGCCCCCTTTCTAGCAATATTGTCTTTTCCAGTAAGTTCTGCTCAGGTCTTGCAAATTAACAGCTAGTTTCCTTTATTGAAAAAAATCTGCCTCATATTGTGTCTTTCTCCATTTCTAACCCTCCCTTCACTTTGCCCAGCAATATTGTCTGTTCTTTTCAGTTCCCTATTCTCATTATATGTGCATAGTAGGAGAGCCTCAATTTATTCAAAGGGAACATCTTTTGGAAAACATGGATAGAACATGTTCATAGAGCTTTCTGTCTGATATAGCTTTACTTCCTCAGAGTGCCTAACCCAAGGAAAGGATTTGGAAATTGCAACATAGTTTTCTAATCTGCACTCTGCAGAGCAAGCATGGCAACATTAGTTTATCTAAGACATTAAAGGGTGTGTATTTTTCTTCAGGACAGATCCTGAAGCTGAGGCTCCAATACTTTGGCCATCTCATGAGAAGAGAAGACTCCCTGGAAAAGACCCTGATGCTAGGAAAGTGTGAAGGCAAGAGGAGAAGGGGACGACAGAGGATGAGATGGTTGGACAGTGTCATCGAAGCGACCAACATGAATTTGACCCAACTCCGGGAGGCAGTGGAAGACAGGAGGGCCTGGCGTGCTCTGGTCCATGGGGTCACGAAGAGTCGGACACGACTAAACGACTAAACAACAACAAAATTTTTCTCCATTGTATTTGTTAAACTTACCTACACCTTTGCTTCACTATTTCGCATTAAATGCACTCCCTCTGGCACAGAGGGAGTGCAGCCACATCTCAGCTGTTTTTGCTTCTGTCCACTCACGCACTCATCTTCTCAGATGCTGCACTAGTGAATAATGAGGGGTGTTTCTGTTGGAATTTTATGTAGTTTATGTATATGTAAAATTCTGTTTTTAAAAGCCAGGAAATGTGATTGTTAAAAAAAACACCCAAAAAACTCTTGTATATGAATGTGGGATATTGTGCTTCTGTACCCATGCTTCAAAATGCCAGAAAACGGGCCAATATTGTTACACAATATGATGCCCAAATTGCCAGCAGGAAAAAGGATGCCAAGCTTTATATAGCAAAAGGCAGCCTGAATGTGTTGACACCAATGGCAACAGTCAAGATGGTCTAAGGATATGCTCACTACCATTCACACTTGTTGAAAAACATCCCTGAGAAGTGCTTTGTGTTTGGGTGAGAAGTGGTTAACTGAAGGAAAAAGGAGTCAGCTTCTGGGATCTTCCTTTGCTTGGCGTCACTTTATAAATGTTATGAATTATATCCATTTATTGTACAGGCTCATTTCTCATATCTTGTTCCTTAACACTCCTTCTACTTACTACATGACAAATTATGTTAACTTATTAACTCAACCTCACTTCTGTTTCCTTGAACCATGTTAAAAGTATCACACTATGAGCTAAATTCCCCAAATATAAGTTGAGAGCAAATCTGCATCTGGATTCTACCACTAATGACAGCAGCATTAAATTATGAGTATTCTGCTACAGAAACCTATGAACAGAGAGTACTTTACATATATAAGGACTCAATCATGTTAACTCATATACACAATTCTACCTGTGGGATGTCAGCATGTTCCTACACTATATTACATGTATTTCTCAAAATTGGTAAGGATGCATAAGCTATGTGCTAAAATGTTTGGTGCCTGGGTGATAGAATGTTGGGTGGAAGGATGAATGCTGATTGCTTACTGTTTCAAATGTGAAGGAATATGATCTTTCCTTTCTTTGCTTATGTCAGAATCACCACTGCAAATAGAAAGCATCAGATATGCTGATAATGGGCAGCATCAAAAACATCTGGATCAGCTAACATCAAGGCTTCCATGGTACGTGCTAAGGGGCATAGACAGATGACACAGATGTGAAGTTCCCTGTTTTCATCCACACTTGCCAAGCAATGTGTCCATGAGAAAGACCCACCTTCTTAAGTATTTAAATTCTCCCAATGCCAGTTTATATGACTTTAAAGTATCCCAGTTCTCCGTGTGACTGAAGGATGGGCTTTCCTGGGGTTCCATCCATTTTGAGAGGCGGGTAATTCTTTCCTTCCACACTATACTCATGCCATTCTCTACTGGTCCTTCAGGATTCACAGATGTTCTGAAAAAATATTCCTTTGATTTTAATCTGGAAGGAGCAAGATAGTAGCCAAAGAAAGGACGCACATTTTATGTACATGCCTTCAGTCTTTCTCTATTAGCTGCCATCTCTCTCTGTATGTAACTGAGTCCAATACTTCTGAGGTATCATATTTTACCAATACAGCATGGCTTCAAGTACACAGTAATGATTCTACAGTTTTCATTCAATACCGTGTCTTCCTGTTTCGCATGCACTGAACTACACCCTCACTTGGATGGAATATTTTCCGGAGGAGCAGCAGAGGCTGTGGTTCTTTATGTTTGTGGTTGTGTGCCCCAACTGGTTCACAATAGATTTCAAAGAATCTTGTTCTTTGCAGAGACCTTTTGATTTGTACTTTGGCAGTGTTTCTTCTAGGACAGCATATGATCCAGAGCAACACCTAGGTATTTGGGGCCAAAGCAAATCTAGTTGGATACCCTCCCAGGTAACCTGAAGTTTGCACGACACCTGTTTGTTTCTGAGAGGAAAAGCACATATTTGGGTCTTTGTAGTGTTGGGATTAAGTTGATTTTTATCATAATCTACACCAAGTTCTTCTAATGCATCTGTTAAGAGATGCTGTACTTCATGAAAACAATTCAATTTAGTAGCAAGTATGAGCATAAATAAATCTTCTGCTGCTTTCAGGAATCAGTTGATTGTTGATATAGATGTTAAACAAACTAGGAGCCAGTATGCTTCCCTGGGATAGACCATTCTATGGAGTCCTCCAAAGACTGTGTTGTCCTTGAACATTGACAAAAAAATCTGTGATTTTGAACAGTAGTTGTTATTACTTTAGTTAGCATATAGTCCTTGGTTTGATTACAGAATTTTTGCACTAGTACTTGATGAGTTATATCCAGTCATAGGCAGTTAAGACATCAACAAAGGCTAACCTCCTAGTTTCAACAATGTCCTCAATATGTTATGTTAAATGCAGAATTCGTGCAGTACAGTTCTTCCCAGGATTATAGTCAGCCTGTTGTGTGATGATGAGTGGTTCCACTACTTCTGTTTGATTGTTAAGGATCATTCTTTCCAGCTCTTTATTAAGAAGATAAAGTAGTCAGATCAGTCTGAAGCTATTTGGCTCTATGTACTTTACCAGGTTTTAAAAGAGCAATCATTTTTTACTTTCTCCAAATTTTCAGAGTCCAAATTTGAGAACATCAAGACAAATACTGAAGAAATGAAAGGGCTTTTTTTGGTTACTGTGTCAAATTGTTTTATCTGTTCTATGTGGATGTCATCCTGGCCTCCTGCCTTGCCATTTTTGCTGCTACAAATGTCTTTTTCCAATTTGCTCAAACTGAATGGTCTTGTAAGGTTATCGGTCTCCAGCTGCTTGTTTCTTTCAAGTTCAAGTTTTGATTTCCTGTGGCAGTGTTCAGATCTGTCATTAATGAGGAGTTGATGGGTTATGTGATTTGCTGAAATGTCTGCATTAGTAACACCTTTAGCTTGGTTGTTGTTAAGCTCCTTTAAGAATCTCCAGGCCTTCTGACTGTTTCTTGACACATTTACAACTTCCATGAATTTTATGCAGTTACCTCCTTTAGTTTCTGAGAAACCAGAAATTAATTGCTCCCATCCAAAATGGTTTCTGCACTCAAGAGATTTTGTTCAAATAGAGAAAAAATAAATCTTCATTCGGGCAACTGTTTCCAATATTAGACCTTGATTATTAGTTGGTTCTGCATCCCCAGGCCATGTGAGGATGATCTTTTCACTGCCTTGATGAACTTTTCCTAGGGCTCTGGGACCAGACAGATGTTTGAAAATGTTCATTCAATGTTGTACTAAACCTCTGGCAATCAGCTTTTTATAACTGATTTATTTCCTGCAGAATAGTATGGAGAAAATGAAGATGTCCACTGCTTCTCTGATGCTTTCATCAAGAGTATATATCCATAGACTTTTGTGACAACTGAAGTCTCCGATTATGGAATTTATTATTATTTTTCTCCTATAATGATTGGCCAGGGTTACTAGACAGTATTTCCAGATCAGGTTTGACTAATATATCACTTCCATATTGTCTATGAGATCTCTCAGCTGCAAGTTTCACATCGGATAATTTGAGATATCACTGATGGCTGCCTCTATGCATTTCCTGAAGACAAAGTATATCACAATGCTTGCTCTGGCAGAACTGATGCAAGGACTGTAACGTAAAGTGACAGCTAGGGAGTCAGTCATTTAGTCAGTGTGTGTCTTCAGGCAGAGAGGAGAAAGGAGTCTTTGAGAGTGTTTATAGTGTGAGAACAGCTGATTTTGAGTTCTGGATATAGCAGAGTATTTTAGAGGGAAGTATGCATTAAAATTGTAGAACACACATATAATTATTTTAGTCTTCATCTTAAACACTGAAAAAACTGGCTTTTCCTACCTTCCATTCACCTGTATCTTCCAAACAAACTCCTTTTCCTTCTTCCTCAAAAACACTCTCCTCACTTGTTATTTTTAAGTGTGATTTTAAAGATATACTGTATAATAGAAGGAAAGAAGGAATATTAATGATAGGAGTTTGAGGTTAATCCGAATGGAAAACGCCACAGAAGAGCTTCCTTCAGTTTTGGAGTCTCTTGTGGGTTTCTGATTGAGGGCATCTGAAATCCCTAAGACCCAGAATTCCAAAAGAGTAGGTGCCAAAGATTATGGATTTCCTCTATCAGACTACTTCCACTTAACCTATACGTACATGTAAAGTTTCCCATCGCCATCATTCTCTCTCCGCCAACAACCCATTCTACCCACTCCTGTCATTCCCTCCCCACCCCAAGCCCCATTCTTCCCCCATCCTATCATTTCTTCACTGTCACAAGCCCTGCTCTTTTCCATCTACTCTGTCATTATCTCTGCTGCAAGTCCCATACTTCCTCACTGCCTCACTGTCACAAACCCCATTACCCCCCTCCTACTGTCCCATCCTCACTGCCAGCTGTGTTCTTATCCCCACTGCTTCCCTACCATAAACCCCACTGTTCCCGCCCGGTCTCCCTCCCCATTGAAAGGCCAACCTACCCCACGCTCTCTTGGCAGTCAACCCCTACTGCAAGCCCCCTTCTCCCCCACCCCACTCTCCCATCATTCCTTCCCCACCACAAGCCCCATTCTTCCCCCCGTCATCCCCTGTCTGCTACCAGCCCCATTCTTCCCCACTGCTTTGCCACCACAGACCCTGTTCTTCCAGCTGCTGTCATTACCCCCCTGCAGCCAGATGTTCTTCCTCCATTGCCTTTCTGCCACAAAACTAATTCCCCCCTCCTATCATCCTCCCACCACAAGTCCTGTCTTCCCCCAACTCTCATAGAATTCCTTCTGTGTCACAAGCAGTTCTCCCCTCCCACACTCCTATAAATCTCTCCAGACCACAAGTCCTGTTCTTCCTCTCCTGCTATTTCCTCCCCACAATAATCCCTGACCTACTGTGCTGTCATTTCCTCACCACTGCAACCCTCATCCTCACCCACCATTTCCTCCTCAAACTCCATTTAATAGAATCATAGAATAACAGAGTTGGAAGGGGCCTATAAGGCCATCAAGTCCCACCACCCTTCTCAGTGCAAGAATCCAAATCAAAGATCTGACAGATGGTTGTCCAATTTTCTCTTGAATGCCTCCACTGTTGGGAGTACTCACCACCTTCCGAGGTAATTGGTTCATTCCACAATCATATTGCTCTAAAAGGTACGTTTTTTGGATATTCAGGTGAAATCTAGTTTCCCGTAACGTGGGCCCATTTCCTGCCTCCACTCTCCCATCATTCCCTCTGTGCCACAAGCACTGTTCCTCCTCACTCCTGTCATTGGCTTCTTCCTGGCAAACCCTGCTGCAAACCCTGTTCTCCCCACTGTCATTCCCTTCCTACTACAAGCCACATTCTTCCCACTAATCCCATCTGTTGTTCCCTCACCAGTAAAAACACCATTCTTCCCCCCATCACCTCCTCACTATAAAACCCTTTATTTCCTTGTCTTTCCCTCTATGGCACAAGTTCCCTTCTTCCCATTTGCTATCCTGTTATTTCCAACCCCAGCCAACTTCAGCTCTTCCCCCTCCTGTCACTGGCTCCCCACCAGAAACAATGCTCGTCCCCCCATTGTTGACTCACTGCCTTGAGCCCTATTCTTCCCCTCTCCTGTCATTTCCTTCCTCCAGTCATTCCATTCCCACCATGAGTCCCATTCTCCCCCCTCCCCAATCTCTTGTTATTCCCACCTTGATTGTAAGCTCCATTCCTTTTCACCACACAATGACTCTCATTCTTCTCCCCTCCTGTTACTGGCTCCCTGCCACAAACCATGCTCTCCCCCCTCACTGCTGATACGCTGCTACATCCCTTTCCTGCCATTCCCTTCCCACCACAAGCCCCATCCTTCTGCCCTCTCTCGTTATTCCCTTCCTGACTGAAATACCATTCCTTTCCATCAAACCATGGGTCTCACTCTACTCTTGTCACTGGCTCCCCACCACAAACCATGCTCTTCCCCTACATCATTGCCAAGCTGCCCTGTTCTTTCCCCCTCCTCTCGAAAAAAAGCTCTCATAATTGCTTTGTGTTTGAGTGAGAAGTGATTAACTGATGAAGGAAGAAGTCAGTCTCTGGGATTTTTCCTTGCTTTTTTTTTTTTTGTCACTTTGTGCATGGTAGTTAACATAAGAGGGTACCCTGTAAACCATCTTGACTGCTGCCATTGGTGTTGTCAACATTCAGGCTGTCCTATGCTATATAAAATGTCACATCCTTTTTCCTGCTGCCAATATTTCCTGGAATTTGAATTTTAGATACAGAAGCACAATATTCCACATTCATAATCTAGAGGTTTTTTGTAGAACTAAAACAATATCTTAGAGTAAAGTAATTTCTGCTAAGTAGAAAATCGCAGTGATTGGTGTGCCAGCATTAAATATAAAGTATACTTTTGATTTATTTTCACTCCGAGTTTCTTATTGCTGTAGATACATTAAAATTACATGAAGCATTACTTCTACTTCACTGTTTGTTTCAGGACTGCTACCCCTCACTACCATACCTTACCATTTCCATTATAATGCAAACATTCTAAACCAATCCTGTTCTATCACATCAGAATAAACATCACAAAACAGGCCCAGTTTCCTTTCTAAACTTACGATACAATCCTGTGGTTCTTCAAGAATTAGAATGTAAGCAGACTGAGTGAGGAAATACTAGCATAGCTACATTCTCTACAACTTTTAAAATAACGTTTCTAATGAAGATTATGTTTCCCAACCTCCAGGGGGCAAATGGGCTAATATTAATAGGTAGGACAAGCTGACTAATTAAAGATGGTACTGCCACATTAATAAATGTTTCTATTCATCACAAAGCATGCATGGATACAATCAATACCAGAGTTTTGAAGTGTGCAGCTACATCTTTGAATCACTAGAAGCCACTTTAAATCATTCCCCACCCCCTTTCAGAACAAACACAGCACACCCTCCAAGACGGCTTTAATGTCAGCTGAGGAACTTGGGGAACCAATACAGCTGAACCAATAACACTGAAACTCTGAACTGTATGTTTTGAATTATACCCATTTCTTGTAGAGACTCATTTCTCATATCTTGTCCCTTCATACCCTTCTTACTACTATATCACAAGTGATGTTAACTCATTAACTCAACCCATTTCCGTTTGCTTGACCCATATTAAAAGCATCACACTATGAGCTTAATTCTTCAAACAGAAGATGAGAAAAAGCAAACCAGTCTCTGGATTCCGCAACTACTGACAGCAGCATTACATTATGAGTATTTTGCTACAGGAGATGATGAACAGGGAGTGGGGAGTATTTTTTATGTATAAGCACTCAATCATGTAATCCAAGTACACAATTTAACCACAAATTTAGCATACTGGAAATGCCCTGGTCAGACCGCGTATATTTCAGTGAATGCACACAGTATGGTAAAGAAATGACTTTGGAAGCTTTTGCTGTCGGAAACAAATGAAAAAATAGTGAACTCCCTTTTACATACCCATTGTATGTACAAACCCCAATCAAACTTAACTGAACCTTACTGTAGTACTGGGGGCCCAACTGCACTAGAGAACAGCAAACTAATTTACACGGAACAGGGCAGACTTCCATTCAACTGTAATTCTATTCACCTGTATTTCCCAAATAAACTCCTTTTGTTGGTTCCTAAATAAAACTCTTCTCACTTTTTCTACTTAGAGAATGTGTACCTCACTAGTGAGAAGGGATGTCTTTCTGGTGAGGTTGAATCAGTCACACGCAGAGAGAGTTCTGTTGGTGCAACAGAAAACCATTATGTGTTTGCAAACTCATCGGGTTTGTGAATTCTTAAGCATAGTTCTCTATGCATTAAGTTAAAGACTGGTGCTGTGAACATGACAAAGTGAAACATTATTCTCAATTCTATTCTAGCAAATGATAAACTGAAATTGAAAGCCCATACTTTTACTAAAGTCTCAGAATCTAGTTTGTTTCAGAACAGTCACAAAATTCAAGTTTTGGAAAAGTGTAGAAAACTACGCCAGCTACTCTATGGGAATAATGTTCCAGTCTTTCTAAATTGTTTAAGCCATGTACCTAAGAATACAAGAGGAGCACAAGGACACAGACTTCAGTTTAAAAAATAAACTGTGAGAAAGAAATTTGAAACAGTTTTTATGTATTATTAAGTTTCTAGGTTACTTCATATTACCCACAGTTCAGATAAAATCATCTCCATTGTGTTGAAATACGCTCACAACATTAGGTTAAACATGTTAAAATACTTTTCCAGTAATTAAAAAAAAGAATGAAAGTCCAAAACTTTCCAGCTTTGCATTGCTGGTAGGTTAAAAACATTCTTCTCCAAAACATGTAATGAAATCTATTGTGCTACAGGAGCAGTTACAATTCCTTAACACCACTACCTTTTCTCCTCTTATACTTTCAACTGAGAAAAAAAAACAAGGATCAGACACGACACGTTTTGCCCTGGAAAATGCAAACTACTAATGATACATTCCCCTTCACAGATTGCTGCCTTGTCGTGGCGAAGGGGCTTGAGTAATTCAGAGAAGCTATGGGCTATGCCGTGCAGGGACACCCAGGACGGACAGGTCATAGTGGAGAGATCTGACTAAACGCGATCCACCTGGAGCAGGAACTGGCAAGCCACTCCAGTATCTTTGCCAAGAAAACCCCATGAACAGAAACAAAAGGCTAAAAGATATGACGCTGGAAGATGGGCCCCTCAGGTCGGAAGGCGTCCAACATGCTACTGAGGAAGAGCGGAGGACAAGTACAAGTAGCTCCAGAGCTAATGAAGTGGTTGGGCCAAAGCCGAAAGGACGCTCAGCTGTGGACGCGCCTGGAAGTGAAAGGAAAGTCCGATGCTGCAAAGAAGAATACTGCATAGGAACCTGGAATGTAAGATCTATGAACCTTGGTAAGTTGGATGTGGTCAAAAAGGAGATGGCAAGAATAAACATTGACATCCTGGGCGTCAGTGAACTAAAATGGACGGGAATGGGCGAATTCAATTCAGACGATTATCATATCTACTATTGTGGGCAAGAATCCCGTAGAAGAAATGGAGTAGCCCTCATAGTCAACAAAAGAGTGGGAAAAGCTGTACTGGGATACAATCTCAAAAATGATAGAATGATTTCAATACGAATCCAAGGCAGACCTTTCAACATCACAGTAATCCAAGTTGATGCACCAACCACCGATGCTGAAGAGGCTGAAATTGACCAATTCTATGAAGACCTACAACACCTTCTAGAACTGACACCAAAGAAAGATGTTCTTCTCATTATAGGGGACTGGAATGCTAAAGTAGGGAGTCAAGAGATAAAAGGAACAACGGGTAAGTTTGGCCTTGGAGTTCAGAACGAAGCAGGGCAAAGGCTAATAGAGTTTTGTCAAGAGAACAAGCTGGTCATCACAAACACTCTTTTCCAACAACTCAAGAGGCGACTCTACACATGGACATCACCAGATGGGCAATACCGAAATCAGATTGATTATATTCTCTGCAGCCAAAGATGGAGAAGCTCTATACAGTCAGCAAAAACAAGACCTGGAGCTAATTGTGGCTCTGATCATCAGCTTCTTATAGCAAAATTCAAGCTTAAACTGAAGAAAGTAGGAAAAACCACTGGGCTAGCCAGGTATAATCTAAACCAAATCCCTTTTGAATACACAGTTGAAGTGAAGAACAGATTTAAGGAACTAGATTTGGTGGACAGAGTGCCTGAAGAACTATGGATGGAGGCTCGTAACATTGTACAGGAGGCAGCAACAAAAACCATCCCAAAGAAAAGGAAATGCAAGAAAGCAAAGTGGCTGTCCAACGAGGCCTTACAAATAGCAGAGAAGAGAAGGGAAACAAAACGCAAGGGAGATAGGGAAAGTTACAGAAAATTGAATGCGGACTTCCAAAGAATAGCAAGGAGAGACAAGAGGGCCTTCTTAAATGAACAATGCAAAGATATAGAGGAAAACAATAGAAAGGGAAAAACCAGAGATCTGTTCAAGAAAATTGGAGCCATTAAACGAACCTTGTGTGCAAAGATGGACATGATAAAGGACAAAAATGGTAGGGACCTCACAGAAGCAGAAGACATCAAGAAGAGGTGGCAAGAATACACAGAGGAATTATACCAGAAAGATCTGGATGTCCCGGACAACCCAGATAGTGTGGTTGCTGACCTTGAGCCAGACATCCTGGAGAGCGAAGTCAAGTGGGCCTTAGAAAGCATGGCTAACAACAAGGCCAGTGGAGGTGATGGCATTCCAGTTGAACTATTTAAAATCTTAAAAGATGAGGCTGTTAAGGTGCTACACTCAATATGCCAGCAAGTTTGGAAAACTCAGCAGTGGCCAGAGGATTGGAAAAGATCAGTCTACATCCCAATCCCAAAGAAGGGCAGTGCCAAAGAATGCTCCAACTACCGTACAATTGCACTCATTTCACACGCTAGCAAGGTTATGCTCAAAATCCTACAAGGCAGGCTTCAGCAGTATGTGGACCGAGAACTCCCAGAAGTACAAGCTGGATTTCGAAGGGGCAGAGGAACTAGAGACCAAATTGCTAACATGCGCTGGATTATGGAGAAAGCCAGAGAGTTCCAGAAAAACATCTACTTCTGCTTCATTGACTACACAAAAGCCTTTGACTGTGTGGACCACAGCAAACTATGGCAAGTTCTTAAAGAAATGGGAGTGCCTGACCACCTTATCTATCTCCTGAGAAATCTCTATGTGGGACAGGAAGCAACAGTTAGAACTGGATATGGAACAACTGATTGGTTCAAAATTGGGAAAGGAGTACGACAAGGCTGTATATTGTCCCCGTGCTTATTTAACTTATATGCAGAATACATCATGCGAAAGGCTGGACTGGATGAATCCCAAGCCGGAATTAAGATTGCCGGAAGAAATATCAACAACCTCAGATATGCAGATCATACCACTCTGATGGCAGAAAGTGAGGAGGAATTAAAGAACCTCTTAATGAGGGTGAAAGAGGAGAGCGCAAAAAATGGTCTGAAACTCAACATCAAAAAAACTAAGATCATGTCCACTGGTCCCATCACCTCTTGGCAAATAGAAGGGGAAGATATGGAGGCAGTGACAGATTTTACCTTCTTGGGCTCCATGATCACTGCAGATGGTGACAGCAGCCACGAAATTAAAAGACGCCTGCTTCTTGGGAGGAAAGCGATGACAAACCTAGACAGCATCTTAAAAAGCAGAGACATCACCTTGCCGACAAAGGTCCGCATAGTCAAAGCTATGGTTTTTCCTGTAGTGATGTATGGAAGTGAAAGCTGGACCATAAAGAAGGCTGACCGCCGAAGAATTGATGCTTTTGAATTGTGGTGCTGGAGGAGACTCTTGAGAGTCCCCTGGACTGCAAAAAGAACAAACCTATCCATTTTGAAGGAAATCAACCCTGAGTGCTCACTGGAAGGACAGATCCTGAAGCTGAGGCTCCAATACTTTGGCCATCTCATGAGAAGAGAAGACTCCCTGGAAAAGACCCTGATGTTGGGAAAATGTGAAGGCAAGAGGAGAAGGGGACGACAGAGGACGAGATGGATGGACAGTGTCACCGAAGCTACCAACATGGGTTTGACCCAGCTTCGGGGGGCAGTGGAAGACAGGAGGGCCTGGCGTGCTCTGGTCCATGGGGTCACGAAGAGTCGGACATGACTGAACGACTAAACAACAACAATGATACATTACAATCATAGAACTGTAGGGTTTAAAGAGACCCCCAAATCCAGCCTTTGGTTGAAGCAAGAAATCCACAGCTAAACAATCCTTGATAAACACTGTTTAAAACTCTCAATGAAAGAGTCAACCACCTTCTGAGATAATCCACTGCACTGCTGAATAACTCTTACTAAACTCTTCCTAACATTTAGTTAAAATCCTTTTTGTAATAACTCTTACTAAACTCTTCCTAACATTTAGTTAAAATCCTTTTTGTAATATGACTCTGTCATTTTAGGTCCTAACTAAAGAAAAAAGATTGCTTCATCTCCCATGTGACAGACATTCAAAGAGTTTATGACAGTTAGTTATCTATCACCTCTCAGTGTTTTCTTCTCCAGATAAACAATCCCAGTTACCTCAACCATTCTTCATAGTGGCTGTGTCCAGAACCTTTCATCATTTTGGTCATCTTCCTCTGAAAACTTTCCATCTTACAGATATCCTCTTTGAACAGTGTACACAACCATGGCACCCAGAACATGGTATTCCTGGTGACTTGTATTACTTCCCTTGATCAGGACATGTTTCTACTGTTGGTGCAGCCTAATACTGCAATAGCTTTTTTTTTATGTCTACATCACCCTGTTGACTCATATTCAATTTGTGATCTTCTAAGACAATAGATCTTTTCCATGCACATCACTGCCATACCAGGAGTCACTCATCTTACATTTCTGCATCTTGCTTTTCCTGCCATAACACTACATTTTCTCTGTTGAAACTCATTTTCTTTTGGCTTTTTTCTCCAATCTGTTAAGACCACCTTGAATACTTATCCTTTCATCTGACATGGAAGCTACACCTTCCAGTCTGATGCGTCTGCAAATTTGAGGAGCATACCATCAATGCCCTCACCCAAATTATTTATACAGATGTTGAACACCAGGATACACCCCTGTGACGCCCCACTTTTCATGCCTCCCTAGTATGATGAAGAGCTATTAGTGAGGACATTGAGTATCAAGCAGCTTAAAATCCACCTACCGACAGAATCCTCTACCCTACAGTTTACCAGCTTTTCTCTCATACTGTGGCTCCCAGCTACTTCTTCATGATAAAGGGGATTCCACAGGAGTCTCCAGACCTTGGAGTGGGCGGGTGTCAGAATTTTTTTATTTTCTGAAAATTGTTGTGGACAGCAATTTAATCAGCCTTGTGCAATGCAATGGTGGAAAAAGGCTTTCAAGCACAGTGTTCTTTTGTAAGTGCTCTTAGTCAGACTGAACAGTGATCTGTTGTCCTCCTGCAAACATGGAGCTCAAGCAGGCAGATGAGTGTTTCAGTGTTGCTTTGTGGACAGCCAGCACCACCACTCCTGCTAATACTCCATGCAAAGGGACTGACTGTGGATGCTCTCAAAATTCTTGTTATTACGGATGTGCCATTTAGATTTTTTAGACTCCAGCTCTCAGAATACTCCAGGCAGAATTCTGGGACTTACAGCCCACGACCCACACCTATAGCCATATCTACATTTTGTTCACCTGAAGAATGGAGTACTCAAAGTCCCTACAGTCTAGGTTCCTATTTTTTTTATAAAACAAGTTGTCCCACTGCTGCCTAGGAGGAATGGTCTTGCTAATCTCCCAAAGCACTACACCTCCCAGGGAGCGCTAGGACAAGGTGAGGAACATACAGTACACTGATACAGGTGTGAAGTTGCTTGTTCTCTGTGCATGCAAAGAACTGTGCCAATGCAAAAGCCCCATTTTTTAGGTTCACCTTTGTTAGTGTTAATTGTAACTGGCAAACTGCAGTGGCAAATTTCCACTGATTAACAAACTACTGCATGCATTCCCAGTTACACACCAGTTGGATGATTTAATGAATGACAAGGAATGAAAGTGGCAATCTGTCAATCAATAGTAATCTGTCACGTAATTAACACAATTATACTTATGCCAGCACAAATCCCCATTAGGATTCTCGATACTGACACAATTACTCATGCACTTCTTATATACCATTAAAAATCCACAGGAGCATAATCAATATACATAGTGATTTTAAACTTTTAGCATCTGCTGTTTTGATGACTGTATCATAGTCATCTTGTCCCAGCTCACTGATAGCATACTGAGTAAGAGCATCCTGGTTTTGGAACCAAGGGTTTTGATTTCAATTCTCTGATGTGTCTCCCATGAGAGGAGCATGCCTGTGTGGCTTTGGGCAAGCTCCACAGTTCTAGAGTGTTCTCATAAAAAGTGAATGGTGTATCACATCTAAATACTTTATACTTGAAAACCCTCAGAAGGGTTGCCATAGGTCAGAATTGACTTTACTGCACATTGAGTGATGATACTATACTGGAAGTATCTGGAAAGTTCACTGCCTTTTCAATCGTCAGGAGGGATTTTGGCTCCCAAAACCAACAGCATCAATATTTGGCTATGGTTGAACATTTGATTCAGTCCTATTATTTGGGACACTGTATCTTTTAGTCTGATTAAAAGTTCAAGAATAGTTCACTAGTTTAGCCCACATCCAAAGACTTCTGTGTTTGATTCTTGGAATACAAATTTTGATGCTTGATGCTTAGAACAAATCACATATTGCTCTCTCTCTTTCTTTTAACATCATAATTCTCATAATAAAATCCTCATGCACAGAATAAGTAACATACACAAAGACCTATGCAATGTGTTACAGAAAAACCTATGCAATCTGAATGTAGAAGTCACTCCATCAGCAATAAAACTGTAACAAAATCTTCCTTAGAGACATTTCCAGAAACAACAGGTTGCTTATTTGCATTTTTAGTTCTCTGAGTGGTCATCCTTGAACTCATACAAATGGGTCTTGCCCCTATACAGAGCCACAGCCACGATCCTCCACAGCTGAGTAGCTTTTAGAAGGAACCTTACCCCACCCTCCTTACTGCACATATCTAAAGATGCCATGGCACCTAGACACCTCAGTTTATTCATGCATTTATTCAATTAATTAAATCAATTTTTACCCCATCCATCTAGTGGTCAGGTCACTACTCGGGCAGCTTACTGCTGGTGGCTTACAATGAGAGCATCAACAACCAGACTAAAATTCAATAGTGTAGGACCCCTGAATCTGCGGGAGATTGGTTCCAAGTCTCCCCGTGGATACTGAAAACTACAGATAGTAGCAAACACATAGCAATTATAGTAGGACCCCGTATTTTCACAGAGCAACAATAATTGTTTAAAAGAAAAACGCACCTCCCATCCTCTTTGAGTTCAGCTGCCCCACTTAGCTACATAGACAGCTAAACCATCACAAACCAAAGTGGTGTTGGCAACTCTCTCTCCCTCCACCCCCCACTAAGCCCAAACAACGAAGACGACTCATGTTTTTGCATGTGCATAAGCACTCCTGTCCAAAATCTGGTGGGGAATTCCCCGTATTACCTGGGGAAGGTGGAGGATCGATGGGGGGGGGGGGGTGAAGAGCAGGAAATGGAGGTAGGGGAAGGACAGGAGCTGGTTGGGTCCTTCTCTTCCTCCCCCTTCCCCATGCATGTTGGGAGCTCCATGCCTCTGCCCAGGGAGCGCAGACTCCACCCCAGGACTGGTGCTGCCACCTGTTTCAACCAATTTTCTTTGTTTCCCAGTGGAATCTCAGCCATTTTGACTTGTCAGGAGAAGCTGAGGTTGGAGTGTCCATGCCTCGTTCTAGCTGAGGGCCCAACTGAGCCCAAGCCCAGGAGAGCCTGAGTGAGAGGGAAGGAACCAGGAGGATCCCATCTCCTGCCAGGCCTAGCAGAGAGTTCTTCCTTGCCACCCACCTGGTCCAGGCATTCTGAAATCTGGCCTGGACCCAAGGAATGGAGATTTAGTACAGGGAGAGCTAATCAGTCACCTGCGGTTAAGTGAAACCATTTATTTATTTATTTATTTGTTTGTTTGTTTGTTTGTTTGTTTGTTTGTTTATACATACATACATACATACATACATACATACATACATACATACATACATACATACATACCCCGCCCATCTAGACCGAAGTCTACTCTGGACGGCTCACAACACTCCAAATAATGATAAAATAAAACAAAACAACATTAATACAATTGAAGATGGCGAAATAAATTAGGTATTGACAGGAGGGAAGGCCTGCCTAAAGAGCCAGGTCTTGAGTTTGCTCTTAAAAACACCCAGCGAGGGAGCCAGACAAATTTCTGGGGGGAGATTGTTCCAGAGGCGAGGGGCCACTACCGAGAAGGCCCGCTTTCTTGTTCTTTCTCTTCGGGCCTCCCTCAGCGTTAGGCCCCTCAGCCGCCCATCCAGGCTAAAGTGAGTGATTCGGCTAGATCTAGGTGGGAGGCGGCGTTCCGCCAGATACCGAGGTCCTAAACCATTTAGGGCTTTATATGTCATCATTAATACTTTGAAATCAATGCGGAAATGAACGGGCAGCCAATGCAAGGCAGCCAGAGTAGGGGAGATATGTTGATGTTTTCTCACCCCAGTAAGAAGTCTGGCCGCCGCGTTCTGCACCATTTGAAGCTTCCACATCAAATGGTAGCCCCACGTAGAGAACATTACAGTAGTCTAATCTTGAGACTACAAGCGCATGGACGAGAGTGGTGACAGCCCCAACATCAAGATAAGAACCATGGGTATTGTGTGGATACAGGGGTTTTACAGTAATAACAATTAAGACATTAGACAAAAAAACAGACAAAAGCCCAGCTTAAATAGATAATAAAATCTATACTAAGGTACAAGATGGCAACAAACCAGACAATCAGCCAATAAAATCACAGGTCATCAAAAATTACAAAGATAAAAACAAAAAATTAATTAAATTAAACAGGGGCAGGAATATGAAAAGCTCGAGTAAAGAGCCAAGTCTTTACTTCTTTCCTGAAGCCAAGTAGGATAGGGTCCTGCCATACTTCAACAGGAAGAGAGCATGGCAGCCACCACTGAGAAGTCCCAGTTCCTAACAGTGGATTTCCAGGGCTCCCTTGGAGTGGCCACTCTTAGCATCACAGCTTGGGAAATACGGGTGGATGGAGGATCAATCTGAGGAAGAGGTGCTCTAAGTAGTGAGATCCCAAACCATTTAGAGATTTGAATGTCAACGATAGCACCTTAAACTTGGCCAGGAAGCACAAATGCACCAGTATTGATGAAATATGATCATATTTTGATGTTCCTGATACCAGCCTGGCCGTTGTATTTTCCACTTGATGCAACTTCCACACCGCCTTCAAGGGCAGCCCCCCATAGAGAGTATTTGCAATAGTCTACCTTCAAGATTACCAGCACATGAACCAGTGCCATTAGGGACTTCCCATAAAGATAAAGGCAGAGGTATGAAATCAGTCTCAGATGGAAGAAGGCAGACTTGGCCACAGTAGAGATCTGAATTTCCATTGAGAGGGCAGAGTCCAGGAACACTAACAGATTATGAACCTGATCCTTCAAGAGGAGTGTAACTTCATATAGATCAGGTAAAAGGCCTCCTAGTCAATTCGGGTTCCCACCCAATAATAGGATCTCTGTCTTGTCAGGATTCAATGGTGTGATGACTTTGGAAAAACTTGAAAAATGCTGCAGCATTCGAGAAGGTGTTTCTCATCCCAACAAAATAAAGTACTAGTGTGTCCATCTGAGGGGCCAGTCACATGCTGCCGCCCCCATGGACTACATACTTTTTGAAAAGGGAGACAGAGGACATAAAATTAAGAATGAAAATATGTGTTTTATTCCTTTTTTAGATGTTAACAAAAAATATGGAAAACAATTCAAAATAAAAAGAAAATGCCAATCAATGAACAACACTCTAAGAACCATCTTTTTGATGCTATTAGCACAATAACGAACCAAGGACAAGGTACTACAATGTATCTAGATATGCACAGTAAGAAGGTAGAGGTAGGGTATCCTTCCAAAGCTATTCAGCTGTAGAATATTCTGTATGTGGCTCTGGAATCACACATGACTCCTTTGTGTGAATCACGGAGACCATGTGAAAATACGACAAAAATAAAAATGAAAGTATTGGAGCATTTCTAACACTAATAAATTTGTTTCAATATGAACATTTACAACATACTTCCTCAGAGACATGGAGCATAGGATTTAAGCCGCAGCTTTACAGAAAAACAGTACAGGCTGTGGCCTATTATTTTAAATCTATCTCGAGAGGTGGAATGCAATCCACTAAAGCTCACACTGAATAAATCTGTCAGTTTTTCAGTGCCACAATATTTTTGTTCCTACTTTTGTTATACTAGCTGAAACAGACTAAAATGGCTACCTCTTTGAAAACCAGAAAGGACATAAAGCACTTATCAAGCATTTGACTTACCTCTGAATGTCTTCCAGTTTTTGTATTCTCTTATGAAAATCCATCCTCTCTTTTTCAAAGTCATTCTGCAATGCATGAATCTAACATTGAAAAATGGGGGAAGTTACAATCTAGGAACCACACACTCAAAGAACTGTGACATGGTCAATGTCATAAATTGTTTGATAACTTCCAATGTGGATCTGCTTCCGGATACTGCTTAGAAAAGTTGGATGAGGCAGAAAGTGGCAACATGCCTGTTAACATATACAGACCAATAGTGCCACATATCTTCGGATATCTCACCGGCTGTCAATTTATTTTTAGTACTGGTAGTTCTTTCTTTTACAGTCCATTACAGTTATCATTGCTACCAATTTTCTCAGGAACATCTTCTCCCATGTTTCTTTCCCAAGTACATGAACTATTCTGATTAGAACCTCTTCTATAGTCCCTGGGAAAGCTAAACTAGCCTTTTAGGTAGCAGATAAAATATTCTAAAATCATTTTGCTTATCCTATTAGTTTCCAAGTCATAATATTTTGTTAACACTTTCTAATACATGATAATTTTGACTTCAGTTAGTTTTGTATTGTATTGTAAATACAGTAAATATTGTTGAGAAAGTTGTTAATTTCTGTGAATTATCAGCTCATAATTAAGTTTCTAAAATAAACAAAATAAAAATGACAGACTAAAGCTAGCTTGGAATTTAAGGATCTGTGTAACAAGACTATTGCCTTAAACTCATCAGCTAAATCATACATAATCAGATACCTCTTTTTGAGACTAGTAATAACATGTAAACACAATCACAATGTGTAAGTACAGTACACTACATGTAGAGTAAAATATCTGGATACTATCTGTGTAAACTGTTATAAAGATTCAGAGACGTGAATGTAAGCCTATTATTCTTATGCTAAAGGTTCCTAAATGTTATATTATTGTCTCCTGAGTGTTTTAGTTTAACTCGAAGTAAAGATCAAATATGTATTTTATAATTTTGTTATTTTATTTTATTATGTAGTATAGAGACTTGTGGATACCTTTGGTATGAAGTGTTATAAAATCCAGGTGACAATTTTGATGTAACAAATTTTGTGTTTTTTAAATTTTATTTTAATATTGCAGTGCAATGATCTTATGATTGAGCAATAAATGATTTATATACATGTAAGCACAGTAAAGAACCATGCAAACTCATGAATTTGATTTTTTTTAACCACAGCTATTAGTTACACTGAACTGAAAAGCCATTTCTCAACCTGAAGACTTAGTTACTTGTCTTTTCAGAAGCAGAAAAGGCCACATCAAAAACAGTAACTGAAGCGCTATTTGCATGCATACATACACAATTAATGGCTGAGGATACACTGAACTATGGACAGTCTCTATGACAGTATCTGCACCACCTCAAACAATCTATGCTAAATTGCATAACAGTTACCACATTATAATAATCAGGGGGGAAAAGACAAATTGCACCTCTTGAAGAAAGCTCCCCTGCACTGAATTACACTACTTGTCCATGTAGTCCAGTATTTTCTACTTTAAGTGGCAGTGGTTCCTGAAGAGGTCAAGAAAAAGTCTCTCTCACATTACCTGACTGAAAATGTCAGGAATTCAAACTTAGTCCTTTTGCATACAAAGCCATATGCTGAACAACAGTTTTTCACAAATTACAAAATGCTATGAATAATCTGAATGTAAACTACTGCTATTTTTTCTTCTAGCATAGGTGAAATTTATGTTGGAATGTATAGTTCTGCAACCCAGCATGTATTTGTATGTGTGTGTATGGGAATGATTGGGATATATTATTTGCATAATAGAATCTATGTAACCAATCAGTTTTGTCTGATGTTAGCCAATGGGTGTTAAGTGGGTTAACTGTCAGATAGGCAGAAAAAGAAGTGACAGTTAGGATTAAGTTTATTCTGATTAGTCTTGTCTGCTTGCTCTGTTTAGTCTGTTTGTGCTGCTTGTTCTGTTGGGCTACTTGTCTGTTACTATGTCTAATATGAATATATTATGAAACTATTATAAGCATTGTTGGTTTATTCTTCTTCACAGTTTATACAGTAAACGTTCTTTAAAGTTTAACCAATACTAAATGAACACTATTTCAGCTACTGGCACACACAAGGAAGAATACCATTCACACAATTTGTGTGGTTTTTCATACTATACTTGACCTGCTGTGTGTATAAACTCTCAAACATTTCAACAATTTGGATGTTAAAAATGGTATACAACATGTTCTTGATGTGATCAAAAGAACTAAATAATTAGGCAGAATGGATTAAGTGTCTACATGGATTGTAGATTACAGATTTCAACTGAAAATTTTTAATGAGTGCTAAATTACTCCACTAATATTAGTACAGCTAGATATTGTGTGTCTTAAATACAAACCACAGTTAAATAAACTACAATTAGATAAAACAGTGATTGAAAAACTAAATCTATCCCTGACTCCAAACTCACTTCATCATCTAATCAATGATGTATTATGATCTAAAGCCTTAATCATCTTTATTTAGCTTGGTAAGTGGGAAAAGGTTTGTATTTTTGTTGCTTTAAAATGTTTTAGTAAAACTTTTATCTAATATTTTAATATAATGTTTATTTAATTATTTTTAAATATTCAAATAACTTACACTTTTTAGCTTTCAATATTGTCTTTTTTAATTATGTAAGTTATCTTGGGTCTTTTTTTAGGAGAAAGACAAGGTAAAAATATTTTAGAGAGAGGGAGGGAGGCAGATTTAGGAATGATTTCAGTACAGGTATACAGAACACAAATTGCTATGATCACTAAAGGCAGAACTCAGGAGGCATTCCTCCCCATGGCCCATAGAGAATTCTAGAGTCAAGTATTATTCATGTGCCTTCTGGATAAAGGAAATAAATATTTTTCCACTGAAGTAACAGTTTCATATTTCATCAATTAATCAAACAGCCACGTGTTAAGTACTGTTTAATTAGTATGATGTCTTGAAAAATATTCGATATGTTTTCTCATTCCAAATCTGTTTTTTCAGATTAAAGACATCACACTGTCAGTATATTAAAAGTAAACAAGTAATGAAAAGGTCCTGAGGGCTGCTAAACTATCACTGTATAAGAGGAAAAATTACGAAAGCACAACTATGGTTTCTTAAAGCATAGTGAGCATCTCATTGAATTTATTTTCTTTAATAGGAAAGAGGGATTAATCAAACAACACCCCTGAGAACACATTATTAGTGCTGTCTGTATTAAGGCAATTTAAACAAACAAATAGAAAAAAAACCCAACCATGCTAAATTTTGCATTCAAAATTTTTTATATTTTACATACAAAAGATAATCAACACTGAACATAAGTATACTGAAACACTTTGCTCATAATAGGAATGGAGAGAACTGCAAGGCTGACTGAGCAACTGCCAGTCAATCCTATGAAGTTGAAGGAAATGTAAACATAAAGCCATAATAAAATAAAACATTGAAGGCCACGTATTTTATATGTTTTTTTCTATTAATTAATGTGTACTGAAACCTGCTATAAAGATTTTATTCCTTTTGCCACCTCACATGTAAAGGTAGTGTTAAAGCAGTAGCAATTGTGATCATCATTCCTGGCAATTTTGATCAAGAATAGATTTTTGCTATTCAATGCTATCTATTCTTCCCTTAAAAGGTTAAAATCATTGATAGACATAAATATTAGGTGGTATGACTGCAGTACTTGGTCGCTAACTGTTCTGCTTTGTGGAGGGCCTTTTACTCTGAAACTAACTTTTCTTTATTGGTCCAGCAGAGTCAAAACATGCAAAGCACACATGTTTTTAATGATTCCACCTATTGCAGATCACACCTTAATGTTGTTTTATCTTCTCAATTGAGTTCAGATGCCCATGAAGCTACGTCAGGTTCATGTCATTGCACTGGTTGAAAATTTAGAAATACTGAAGTATCAAGTGGATATTCCTAGTTTTAAAATTTATAATAAAAATAATGACAATACCATATTTGTGTCACAGCATAAGTTTCCACTAAAGCAAATACCATGAGTAGGGACTAAATGACTACTTTTAATTATTTGTGTATAAATCATTTATTGAAGCAATCACCTTCTCCTACTTCTAATAAGTATTCCCAGACCAGACGGTAGCTACTGCCTGCATTGATTTCAATCTGCCTGCAGCATACAGAGAGTCAGCAATTTGCTGGCACACAAAGAACAAAACATATACACTTAATTTAAGGACATTCAAGAGTCTGCATGGAGCTGTACATTGCCACTCAACAGAATTTTAAATGTTTGTTTCTTGATTGGTATTCATGATAACATCAGCAGTGGTGCTGGACAATGTCAATGCCTTTTAATTTGAAGGAGTGATGGCTAACCAACAGCCTCTTGAGCCCAATTCAACAAACAAATACCAAATTCATTTAGAGACAGTATCGTGTGCCTTCTGAAAAAGAAAAGGTATAGAATGTGGAACCCCTGACACTATGAAGTCAGGTAAACTCCCCCAGCAGAGAGATCTTTGAAATTTCTTGATTTAATAAATCTGCCAGTTTTAATTACAAGATGTTATGGATAGCCTTCTCCTTTCTTCAGATACAGTGAAATATCAAAATAGTCCTTTAGCTACCTTCTGTTAAAAAAAAGGTGGTGTCTCCCACTAGTGACAAGACAAAATCTTTTGAAACACTTTTATGACTGATCTCAGCCTGTTCCTAAATAGGCAAAATAGTCTGGTCTATAAAGCACACTAAATTCCCAGTGTGGTGCAATGGATGGAGTAATGGATTAGGACTCTGGAGAGCAGGATTCAAATCCCTCCTTCAGCCATGGAAACTCACTGGGGGAATGGAACTGATAAAACCACTCCTTAAGTATCTCATTCACCTTGAAAGCCTTATTAAGGTCACTATAAATCATTTCTGACTTGACAGCACAGAATACACAGACATGAAGCATGAAGAATTTTGCACAGATATGAAACATCTTATAAGGTCTAAAAGAAAGTACTGTACAGAGTTCTTAATGGATTTAGAGAAGATCCTTAGGGCCCTAAATATTTTTTCTGGCTCTGAATGCCTCTAACCACTTCCTTACCAAATGTCCTTTCTTCAGAATAAATTTACATTCTACAACTTTTGCTTACATAGCTGCAAGGAAAGATACATACAGATAGCATGATGTGTGAATACTACCATACTGTTTTCATAGAAATTTCCAGAACGGGAGATGTATTAATCTGTTACAGCAAAATCAACTAAAACTCTTGTAGCACCTTAACAATGCATCAGCACTCCATGAAAGCTAACACCAATAAAACATATTAGTCATTAACATGCCACAATACTTTCATTAATTTTGGTAGATACATTTTTTGGGATCTGAACACTAATCCTAACAAGAGTTCAACCATCAGAAGGACACATCTCCATACATGATTGTATCCTCTTATTGTTTCCTCAATACATTTGTATGAAAAAGTCATATGTGAAAAAGACATGCTATGTATTCCATTTTGGAGTAACCAGTGAATCTGGATGACAGGGTGTGAAGGAGTACAATTAAAATTAAAAGTATAAGTATAAAGCCTGTGAGAAACCCATTTACTCTTTTTTAATCAAACACAGTAGTTACGATATACTTGAGTGGCATAAGCAACACTGACTCCTTCACTCTCTGTCCCAATAATTATTGATAATGGGCAATACAAAATTTAATCTGTAGTTATGGTTTTAGTTTATAAATCTGTCAATTAAGCATTTAAAATCTTACAGCTCTAATAACTTGAAAAAAATATTGAAAGTTCTTAAATGCAGCCAGGACAGGCATTCTGATCTGCTCTACCTCAGATGGTTATCTCCCATTATGAGCCAGCTAGAGTGTTAAGATCATCAGGGGAGGCCTTTCTCTCGGTCCCTCCACCTTCACAGGTGCATCTGATGGGAACACAGGAGTGGGCCTTCTCTGTTACTGATCCCAGACTTTGGAACGCCCTCCCACAGGAGGCCAGCCTGGCCCCATCTTTGTAGTCCTTCCACAAGCAGGCAAAGACCTTTCTCTTCAGGCAAGCCTCCCCTCAGTAACTAGATACCTGTGTGTGATTTTTTTTTTAGATGGATTGTTATGCATTACTGCTTTGACTGGATTTTTGGTACTACTTGTATTCTCCATTTTTGTATTTTGCATTTCTCAGAGTGGCATTTTTTTTAAGTATACTTACTGTTTTTAGCTTTAATACTGCCTTTTAACAATGTAAGATTCCTCTTTACTCATTGTTCTTAGCTTTAAATATTATCTTTTAATTATTTTAACCACTGTTGTGTACTCATTGTTTTCAACTTCAGATATTGTCTTTCAATGTTGTAAGCCACCTTGGGTCCTTTTTCAAGGAGAAAGGCGGAGTAAAAATATTTTAAACAAACAAACAAATTTATCTAAGTAAATGAAAAAGTGTTATCAACCTTTTTAGCCAAAATCTAAATCCTATGTGATGTTCGTAGACAGAAAAAGTATGACAGTCAGACTGTGCTAGATTTAACCAGCACATGAGTGGGTAACACAAGAGACACAAGATTACTGTAACACACTCTACGTGGGGCTGCCTTTGAAGATGGTCCAGAAACTTCAGCTGGTTCAAACTGCAGCTGCCAGAGTGCTGACTGGTGCCAGTTTTAGGGAGCATATAACACCCTTGCTATTACAACTGCACTGGCTACGAGTTTGTTTCCAGACCCAATTCAAAATATTGGTTATCACTTATAAAGCCCTACACAGTTGGGGTTCAGGCTATCTGAAGGACTGTATCTCCCCATATGAGCCTTCTAAGCCCTTAAAAACTGCAGAGGAAGCCCTTCTCTTGTCTCCAACAAATACACCTGTGATGGCAATGGAAACATAAGAGAAGACCATTTCTGTGGCTGCTCCCAGGTTGTGGAACAGTCTCCCTCAGGAGATTAGGTTGGACCCCTCTCTTATCCTTCTGCAAAGAGTTGAGGACCCAACTCTTCAGGCAGGCTTTTAACAACTATGACTGAGTCCCTGGGTGCCAGTGTTTTGCTTTTTAAAGTTTGTTTTTAAAGTTTTAAATGTTTTTTTGATTAACTGATTTTTAATCTGTAATTTACTGTGATTTTAGTATTACTTGTTTTAACATTCTGAGTCACAAAGAAAGAAAGAAAGAAAGAAAGAAAGAAAGAAAGAAAGAAAGAAAGAAAGAAAGAAAGAAAGAAAGAAAGAAAGAAAGCATATTCATGTAACTTGCACTATGCAACCAGTTGTATGAAGGAAAATCATACTGAATCCCTCCCTTGCACTATGTCTAAAAATTCACTTCCACTGAGTAAACTCTGACATTGTTTGATGAAATGAATTTCTAGACAGAGAAATAATTTCAAGTTCAATTCAACCCAAGGTAACAACACAATTCTGTCAAAAACAGGTTGCTAAATGTTTTCTTTTACACAAGTTTTTAATATTTTGCCCCCTCTATGTTCTGTTTTTCCCAATATTTCCATGATTTATAAACTGGAAGTGCTAATAAGAGAGGGAAGGAGGGAAGTCCCTCCTGCTTATTACCTTTTTTTCATGAGATCTCTCCAAATGACCTTTCTCCTGTAGAAATTTCTGCTCCTGGTCCTGAAAAATTGAGAAAGTGAAACTAGTAATCATATTCCATGATCCACAAGCTCTCATCAAGAACTATAAACTATCATGAGGAGAACAGAAAGCTGTTTTAGGAAAGTAGAAAAATTAATTTTACAACAGAAGAAAAATTAGTCCAGAAAAGGTGTAGGAAGTTTAGCTCAAAACGTCATCTTCCCATGAGTATAGCGCATATTCATTTCTGTTACAAACACACAGAAACAGTCTTTGTACCAGACACCACAATCTCAATATTGCAAGCTGGTACATCTGAACAATATACACTAGGTCGGATCACAGAGCCCCATGGTGTACAATGGAGCTTTCTCAGTTTACTCCAATCATCCCTTGCATCCCTCCCCAGGAGCTCCTAACAGTTGAGCGGTGTAAGACTCTAGCAGAACTGGGAAATCAAGAAAATTCAGCAGTCTACCTGCTATCTGAGCTGGATAATGGCAGGGGCATGAAAGACCCACACATACAAACACACCAACACTGGGAAAAAACAGGCCACAACTTTATCAATAACATTTGCCAATAGTTCTCATGCTAGCATGGAGGACGGATCCACATCAGCCAACCCAAATGCTGGCTGATGGTGAACCCAGGTGACCAGGACCAAGTTTAACCATGTGGGTGTTCACCACTGTGTGGCCTCTCCATGGAGCAGAGTGAACAGCTCCCCAAGCTGGGACCATGCCAGTGGCATTCCAGGCCCCTCATGAAGGGGAATCAGCAGGGAGGTGATTGGTCTGGAGCTCCTGAGCTGGAAAAGCCCATGAAAGCCACCAAGATATCTGGGAAGGCAACTCCCAGCCACAGGAAAATGGTGACCGTCATGCCACCTACCCTAACCACCAACAGCAAGTATTGCAAATAACATATTGTTACCTACAACATTGTATCCGAACCAGTAAATACATATGCAATTGTGCACTCTCTTAAAATAATTCCTGAGAAAATATAAGAGAAATTGACTTCATTCCCTCCTTTTTACTTTCCAAGTGTTCCAAAGAACATGATAAACACCAGCCTTCTAAGCATTACACAATTCACAATAAAGGGTGAATCACAGATAAGGAGCAGAAAATGGGGTATGGGAAGCTCTGAAGAAGATGCAGTGAACATACTTTAAGGGATGAGAAAAAGAATAGGAGCCAAAAATAAATTGGACAGAAAGGAAAAGGCAGCAAAATACTACTGCGTTCTTTGAAATATAGCAGCAACGTGACAAGTTTATGCTAATATACCAATTTATACAAATGTAGCGATCACTACGTAAGACAGACATAAGGATTACTTTCAACTCCACTGTATGCTGTTCTTTAATCCACTGATATATATGCTTTTCATATCAGTTCAATAAGCAAAGAAATAAGACAAATAGCCCCCAAGTTGCTTTAAAGGGTTTAACCAGAAATTAGAACATATTCCATTATTTCTGGTGTTGAATGACTGGCTCATAATATTACCAAGAACTCCAGAAACTCTTACTTGAGCACTCTAGTCATACAAATCCCAAGAAGAAGTTAAAAGGGCTCATCATTTTTCCTGAGTGAAAAATTCAGGGCTCACCCTCAGCTGTTGCTGCCTTTGATGTTCCGATTCTAGTAACTGTTGTTTTAATTGAGACACACACTGTTCTAATTCTTCAATCACATCAGATGCCTGTAGGGATTTAACAGAAAAGCCAACATTGGTCTTGCCTTAATTCTGGCAGAAAAAAACTTTTCCTTTTTTCAAAGTTATACTTTAAAAGACATTTAGTAAAATAAAGTAGAGCTAATTAAAAAGATGTTGGGGACAGATGATCTACTTGTAAAAGATATGAACACTTTAAACTTAAGCACTGAATATTTTATTTGTCCTTAAAATGCAAATACTATTATTATCACTGATTGAATGTGTGTGTGTTTTTTTCTAAAATACTAACTGGAACATGATTAAATAGTGCATATATCTCAGAGAAACTACTCACTTAAAAAATGTAACATAGCAAGTTTAGACTTCAGGCTTGTCAATATGTGTGCATGTAAGTACATTAAGGCAAATGAGAAAACCCAGTTAAACAAGTCAATGTTAATTCATATACAGTGATGCCTCGCAAGACGAAAATAATTCGTTCCACGAGTCATTTCGTATTGCGAAAAGTTCATCTTGCGAACCGCGCGGTTTCCCATAGCAATGCATTGAAATTTAAGGGGAAAAAACGCAAAAAAATTCATCTTGCGAAGCACGGCCATAGAAAAAATTGTCTTGCGAGTCACCAAAAAAATCGCAAAACGCTTTCGTCTTACGAGTTTTTCGTTGCGCGAGGCATTCGTCTTGCAAGGCATCACTGTATATACAAGGGTATGAAAGATTAATACCCCAGAAATTCATACTGAAAACGTTCTATTTCTTATATATTGTTAATAAGCAAGCCTATCTATCTGTTTTCATGATTACATACATCTAAACATACCTTTGCTGCAGAAAGAGCATGTTCCTGTTTCATCAGTTTGAGGTCAGCATCATATTTACTTTGTAGCTGTTGAATACTTCCTTCAAACTCTTGTAAAATATGCCCCTTTTCTTTTTGAAGCGAGTTGTGCCTACAGATAGTACAAGTATAGCATGATTCTACTACCCTTACAATGTGAATAAAACTGTATTCTGCTTTTCCAAGTTGAAAATAACGTATTCTAATCAAACCATGAGTTAATTTTACAAAACCAAAGGTAGTCTGTTGGGGAAAGAAACAGGAAATACGGATGCAGCCTGTGCTGAATGGGGTTACACTCCCTCTGAAAACACAGGTACGCAGCTTGGGGGTCCTCCTGGATTCATCTCTGAGTCTGGATGCCCAGGTTTCGGCAGTGGCCAGGAGTGCCTTTGCAGTTAAAATTAGTGTGCAAGCCACACCCATTCCAGGAGTGGTCTGATCTGGCCATGGTGACACATCCCTTAGTTACATCCTGGCTGGAGTAAAACACTCTATGTGGAGCTGCCTCTGGAAAGAGGATGGAAGCTTCAGTGAGTCTAAAATGCTGCAGCCAGATTGTTAACTGGGACTGGTTATAGGGATTATACAACCCCCGTTACAGCAGCCTCACTGGCTGCCAATCCATTTCCAGGCACAATTCAAAGTGCTGGTTTCAACTTATAAAGCCCTAAACAGCCTGGGTCCAAGCTATCACAAATAAACTTCCCTTCACAAGCCGGCCTAGGTGTTAAACTCATCAGGGGAGGCCTTTCTCTCAGTTCATAAGATGCATTTGGTAGGGACACAGGAGAGAGCCTTCTCTGTCGCTGCTCCCAGATTCTGGAACTCCCTCCCATGGGAAGCCAGGCTGACCCCATCTTTGCACAGTTAAAACTAGTGTGCCAGCTATGCTTGTTCCTGGAGAGCTCTGATCAGGTCATGGTGACACATGATTTTATTTACGGTTTTTAATACAATGTTCAATTCTTTTTTTACATTTGTATACTTACTGTTTTTAGCTTTTAAATATGTTTTTTTTAATGATGTAAACCACTTGGGTCCTTTTTAAGGAGAAAGGCAGGGTAAAAATATTTTAAATAAATAAAAGAAGTTACATATAGCAGCTCCAACAGCTGGACAGGGCTCACTATATTTTGTTGTTGTTGTTTAGTCGTTAAGTCGTGTCCAACTCTTCGTGACCCCATGGACCAGAGCACGCCAGGCCCACTGACTCCCCGAGTTGGGTCAAATTCATGTTGGTAGCTTCGATGACACTGTCCAACCATCTCGTCCTCCGTCGTCCCCTTCTCCTCTTGCCTTCACACTTTCCCAACATGAGGGTCTTTTCCAGGGAGTCTTCTCTTCTCATGAGATGGCCAACGTATTGGAGCCTCAGCTTCAGGATCTGTCCGTCCAGTGAGCACTCAGGGTTGATTTCCTTTAGAATGGATAGGTTTATTCTCCTTGCAGTCCAGGGGACTCTCAAGAGTCTCCTCCAGCACCACAATTCAAAAGCATAAATTCTTCGGCAGTCAGCCTTCTTTATGGTCCAGCTCTCACTTCCATACATCGCTACCAAAAAAACACATAGCTTTGACTATGCGGACCTTTGTCGGCAAGGTGGTGTCTCTGCTTTTTAAGATGCTGTCTAGGTTTGTCATCGCTTTCCTCCCAAGAAGCAGGTGTCTTTTAATTTCATGGCTGCTGTCACCATCTGCAGTGATCATGGAGCCCAAGAAAGTAAAGACTGTCACTGCCTCCATATCTTTCCCTTCTATCTGCCAGGAAGTGATGGGGCCAGTGGCCATGATCTTAGTTTTTTTGATGTTGAGCTTCAAACCATTTTTGGCGCTCTCCTCTTTCACCCTCATTAAGAGGTTCTTTAATTCCTCCTCACTTTCTGCCATCAGAGTGGTATCATCTGCATATCTGAGGTTGTTGATATTTCTTCCGGCAATCTTGATTCCGGCTTGGGATTCCTCTAGTCCAGCCTTTCGCATGATGTATTCTGCATATAAGTTAAATAAGCAGGGAGACAATATACAGCCTTGTCGTACTCCTTTCCCAATTTTGAACCAATTAGTTGTTCCATATCCAGTTCTAACTGTTGCTTCCTGTCCCACATATAGATTTCTCAGGAGATAGATAAGGTGGTCAGGCACTCCCATTTCTTTAAGAACTTGCCATAGTTTGTTGTAGTCCACACAGTCAAAGGCTTTTGCGTAGTCAATTAAGCAGAAGTAGATGTTTTTCTGGAACTCTCTGGCTTTCTCCATAATCCAGCGCATATTAGCAATTTGGTCTCTATTAGCAATTTGGTCTCTATATTTATCTTTATTCAAATAATCTAATTCAAACATATCATTAGCAAATCCTAGAGGATGCAGTCAGTAATAAGACCAACAAGCACAGGAAGGTCTGAGGTATATAAAGGATCTAAAATCCAAGATCTAAATACTATTTTAGAATTGCTACTACAACAGTACCATTCTTTTCCAGATGAAGTTCAAAGATATATCAGCTATATCCTCTTAGTGATCACCTCAGATTATCTGCAGGTTCACTGTATTTTTCTATGGAACAGTGAACTGGTTGCCACAAGATTCCTTGTTGTTTCTGCATCAACAGTCAATACAGCAACACCTCTAAATTTATTTATTTATTTATTTATTTATTATTAGATTTCTATCCCGCCCTTCTAGACAGGAGTCTACTCAGGGCGGCTCACAATATATTGTGCACAAAACGGATTTAATTTCATGGCTGCTTATTGACTTGATAAGTCAATAAGATATTGACTTATCTCAAGATGCGGGGAGAGAATCGGCAAAAAGCCTGATTTTGCTTGGGGCTGATAACATTTAACTCACATTTAATTCATCCTGGGAATATGTGAACATATCAAAGCATATGAAACTTATTTCACAATAACTGATAGAAGAAATTGATAAATAAAACATGTCAAATGTTCATGAAAGTCAATGCATAAATTGGTGATTATTCTTCAATTAATAGTGGCTGAAGATTAATGTTTTACAAAGAAAAACCACTTCATTAGTACCTTGCTTTGACTTCTTCAATTTCTATGCATACAGCCTGGTAGGATTGTTCCAGATTGCTCTTTTCTTGAGATAACTTCTGACGCTGCAAATTACTGGCTTCTGCTTCCACAGTCAACTGATGGACACGAGCCTCGAATTCTTTGATCATCTGGTTCTAAACAAAGTCAAGACTATTAGAAATACATCCACAGGCTGTTTAATATATGACAATCTATCTAAAATTTTAAAGCTTTAAGGCTTTACGTCATTGTGGGATCAGCAGAGCTCCCCCCCCCCAAAAAAATGTCAGGGTGGGTGCTCAACCTCTTGGACAATGCTGGCCAGATTCCCCACTTGCAGCTCACCTGTGGACTGGGCTGTTGGCAGGGCAGAGGCAAATGAAATCCTTGAGGCCACAAGTGTGGCCATGGCAGGACCAGGGCTTAAAGAGAAGCAGGAGGCAGAGGAGGAGGACCGTTGGGCTGATGCCATGGACTGTGATGCATACAAGACTCAGCAGATGCTGCCAATACTGCAGAAATTAAAGGCTGGATGGGAGATGGTCTGCAGGTAAGATCCTGAGACCAGGGACTGGGTGCAGCTGCTGGTACTTCCAGAGGAAGCCACCCAGGTCCATCAGGACCAGGCTCGGCGCTGAGAGGCTTGAAGGCTCAAGAATCATTGCCAGGACCGTCACCACCAGAAGAAGTGCCAGGGGCAAGTGGCTCCATCGGAGATCCCCCACAGGCATCTTCCCTGTGAGCCCCAGGGGGCTCCTTGCTCTGCCTCTCCACACTCTCCAACCCATTCTCCTGGGGAAACTAGCCAGGTCTGCATGGATTTTGGAAGAGCCTCCAAAGAGGACTACCAGACCTATGGACTGACAGCTGCTGGTGGCAAGCAAAGGGGAGTGGCAGGAGAGGGAGCCTTTGTTGCTCATCTGCAGGGACACTTAATGGCCTGCATCCAGCACCCCTGCTGCGGGACCTCTTGCCTGGCCCACCTGCAAGGGGTCCCAGATCTGGTAGAGAAGGCAGGGCTCCTAACCTCCCAGTAAAGGCTACAAATTGACAGTTTCCCAAGGATTGAGAAAGTGGCGCCCTTAGTTGAATGTTCTTTTTGTTACTGGCCTTGTTGGCCCTTTAAAGTTCTGTTGCTCCTAATAAAGAGCCTATTTCTGAAGCAACATTCTGTATCGTCATAGAAGGGGGCACAGGGGCAGCTCACAGTTGTACAGAGCAAAAATATATCCATACATTACAACTAAAATAACAACAATCTCCACCAACAAATGGAAAAACACTTTTATACCCAATTTTAAAGCTATATAACTACAAAAACGCAGCATTAGAGAATTTCCTAATCACATGATTTCCCTTGGCATCCTTACAACAACTTTTGCACAATCAGGATAAAATCCCTTCCCATAAAATGACTGGATCCATATATGAATCACTGAGACTTGTTTGTCTTCTCTCTGTATATGCATCCACTGTACGGGTGGGCACAAAACTCTCTTTTCTGCTCAGTTTAAGAAAAGAAACACCAACTTCTGGTTGTTATTATTATTAATCATGTGCCATCAAGTCACTTCTGACTTATGGCAACTCTTTCTAGGGTTTTCTCAGTAGAGAATACACAGAAGTGGTTTGCCATTCCCTTCTTTGGAGGTGCCCTGGGACTATGTAGCTTGCCCAAAAGCCACAGAGGCTGGCTCGACTTCACAGGAGGCACAGTGGGGAACTGAACTTCTTCCAACCTCTGGCTCAGCAGCCAGATACCTAAACCAGCGAGCTATCCAGCCAGTTCTGATTAGCCAAGTAATATGGACCAAGGAGGACAAAACTTCCACTTCACATCAGTGTTCCATGTGCTCATGTATGAATATGCTGGTAAAATACTTTATTATGTCTTCTGGAGATCATGTTCCGTGGACAGACCTTTGCCAACAACTCCCTTGATCCTGCAGTGGATGTGCACAACAAGAGAAGGAAGGCCTAAGTGCTCCATCCTCTTTTGATTTTGTTTCTATACTGGGCAGGACAATGAACAAACAAACAAAAAACCCTCCTCTCAACCCTGATTAGCAGAACAGTCAACTGTTCTTTCAGCCTCTTCATCTAACCAGGTGAAATTCTCAATCATCTAGAGTGATCAGGCAAGTAATTGAAAATATTGTTACATTATAGTTCACTCTTGAGACCATATGTACAAATCAAAATTTGTACATATTTGTACAAAATATAAACACTGCGAGACACTGCTACTAATGTAGGAGAAAATTAGCTAGCTACTTTAAAATATGTACCTCAAGTAACTTCTCACCCAATTACACAATCTGAAGATTTTTATTAGCCTAGAAAAGGCACTTGCATTACATTACTTTAATCACAGACAACTGGCCTCAGTGCAGCTTTAAGGACTGTATTTGTTCAGACTAAAAGATGAGGACATTTCTCTTTTCAATTATAGGATCTGCTGTGTAGCCAGCAGAGATTACTATCCAGCTTTTTGATAAAGAGTAGCTTTCAGACACCCTGTATTCAGCAGATTTGACCATATGATAAGATTAAGAGGATATCCTGCTTTGCCAGTTGGTGGCAATTTGGCAAAGGGGGGAAAAAACCAACTTAGTCAAACTATAAACAGAATCAAGAAAACTTTCTTTTAACTGTTGGTAAATTCATAAGAAAAACAGAAAACTGAATAGATCAAAATATTATTTTAAATGCACTGCTAACCATATACTCACTTACTACATATTGAACTATAGACTTCTACAAGAATCCCTTTGTGTGTGTGTGTGTGTGTGTGTATAGAGAGAGAGACACACACACGCACAAAGTATATAAACTGATATATATATATCAGGCACAAATAATATTCCAGGAAAAGTGCAGTACATTTAACTTTAATGTTAAAATTACATTTTTTTTAATTAAGAACTGTAAAAAGGGGGAAAGGCTGTAAAAAGAATGAGTTCAAACTTAATTCATACTGTATAAGACATGAAGAAGGTGGAAGCTGAAAACACTTTGTTCAAATACTTGTGCTTGACAGTCACTCTTATAAATGTGTGTGTGTGTGTGTGTGTGTGTGTGTGTGTGTATAAGTGTATATACAGTTCAGTGATTAACTCCATTCCTCAAACAGATCCAGAAAAACTTTGACAGAAGTGCTAATTAGTTCTCTCTGTGTGTGACTCTGTGTGCGTGTGCGCACATGTGCAAAACGTCTGAACTATAATGCTGGAGTAGCCAACATATTCTATTTTTTATATTTTATTATTTTATATTTTATTATTATTATTTTCTTTGGGTTTTGCCTGATATTCTTGCATAGACTATCATGGCTGCCTCTTCTAAAACTACTCCTAAAAGGAAGTTAGTCAGATACAAGGTAACTCTAGCCCTAAATATCCACCTTCACTTGGAAAGAGCAGAAATTCAATAGTAAGTACAGCAGCTCCATTTTTCTCTGAGAATCAAGAACAACAACCAGTATGTAAAAAAGCAGTGCACCCCATAGGCTCTTCTTCATATTTCATCAATAAGAGAAGTATGGTTTTCATCTCCAAGAAGAGAGGGCTATTTTTATACTGCTGACCCAGGTTGAAATACTCTCCTTTAGGAGGTAAGCCTGATGCAAACAGTGTACAGTTTGTTGTGGCATCAAAGACTTTTTTGTCTGGAGTCATTTTAAAATTTTAACATTTTAACTTGCATTTTTTGGCTGGTTAAAATAGTTGTCATGCTCTCAGCTTTACTGTATTGATGTTCAGGTTTTATGATGTTTTTATTATGCTGAATATTTGACTTTTAAATATCTTTCTTTTTTTGTAATATGAAATCCTATTTAGGGTGAAGGTTTTTTAAAAATGCAACCAAGAAAAACAGGATGTCCGTAAAATTATATCTTCTGCTGGTAGAAAAATGACTGGCTGTTAGAAAGAGTGCCTCCTGCTCCCAATAAATTTATTTATTTATTTAAAATATTTATTTTAAAATATTTTCCCCATCTTTCTCTTTAAAAAGGACCCAAGGCGACATATCATTTTTTGCATCATTAAAAGCCAATAAAAACATCTGGAAAGTTCCATTCACTCTCTAGAAGAAATTCCAGTTCTTTATAGGCTAAAGGGCCTCAACAGTGAAGGCTGAGGTTCATCTACAGAAACCATATATATTTTGTGGACAGGCTCACCACATACACTGTGGCAGCCTTGTCACTGGAGTATAGACAAGTGCTGCTAGTTCACTTGTGCTGCTTAGTGGTGTATTTATATGTATTTATACGTTCTCAGTTATTTATATGTCTCTATTATTCATATGATAGTCAGCGTGGTATATAGCAGGCAGAGTCATAGACTAGGACCCAGAAGATCTGAGATTGAATCTTTGCTCTGCAACAGAAATTCACTGAGTGATGGTAATGGTAATAATACTCCTTAAATATCTTACATACTTTGAAAACCATAAGAGGATCGATAGAAATCAGATGTGACTTGATGCCACACAAAATTATTAAATCAATGAGAAACAGAACAAATCTCTTATATTGAAACCTTAATACTAATAATTATCATCTGCTATAAAGTCAGTTCAGATTGATGGTGCCTCTTTTCAGGGTTTTCCAGGTAGAAAATATTCAGAAGTTTACCATTCCTTCTTCTGGGAGCATTTTGGGACTCTGCAGCTTGCCCAAGGCTACCCAGACTGGCTCTTCTCTCAGGAGGCACAGTGAGGAATCAAACTCTCCAATCTCGGACTTCACAGTCAGATACCTAAGCCTAACTATCCAGCCAGCTCATAACTTAATACACTATTTTGAATGATAAATCCTGATCCTTTTTCTGAGAATTGTTCCAAAGATCAGGAGTGATTGCTATTCTTATTTATGTACTTATATTGATTTAAGGCCATTTTTTAACTTGAACTGTTACCAAAAGTGAAGTGCAACTTGTTTACACAACATGTTTCTACAGCAAACCGTAACATTGAAATCAATAAAGCAAGTTATAATATTAGGGCACTGTTGGATTAAAAAGTTTTAATACCACATCAATTAAAAGAATAATGAAAATATATTGTGCCAGAATTTAAAAAAAAATCTTATCCTTCACAACGGCTCAAAATCTGCCTACTTTTTGGGGTGATGGCAACAGGGTGGAGGTCAGACTAATCTCTCCTGGAAGAAAGTTCTGCAGCCTTGAAGCAATCACAAGAAAGCCCTTTCCTGCATCCTCACTAAATATTACTGTCTGGGTGGCTGAACTATGAGAAGGTCTTCCTCTCCAAAAGCCAGCAGGCTCAGACAGGAGAATACAGTCCTTTAAATATTCCAGTCTCAAATCATGCAGGGTTTTGTAAGTCATAACCAGAGCTTCAAATTGTGCCCTAATGCAGACCAGCAGATAAACTGTTACAACTAGCGCATTGTACACTCTCTGTAACTGGCCCCAATCAACAGTCTGGCCACAATATTTAGGACTAGCTAAAGTTTTCAAAGTTCCACACAGAGGATGTTACATTCATGCAAATACAATGCAATGATGGAATGTGCCACCATGGACTGAGCAGACATCTCCAAGAATGGGCACTTGAGCACTAGCTTCAACTGTGCAAAAGCTACTCCCAGACTCCACAGAAACCCTGCTGTTTGGACTGAGAGCTAGCTCAATTCAGGAGTACCTGGGGGGTGGGTACACCATTCAATACAAACCAAAACCCTATTCCCTGCTATACCATTTGACTGGCCAGAAGAACCTATGTCTTGTTTATATTAAGCTTCAAAGTGCATTGCCCTCATCCAGTTCATTACTGACACCAAGCATCTGACCAGTCGAGAAACTCATTCTTCTTTGGGGAATAGGTTGAAAAGGCTGCAGATCAGGTTCTTTAATCAGAACCTCCTTCACCATCCCTCCACTGTATTTTCTTTTCTACTTGTATTTCCCTCAGGGAAGAATCCCCATAGATTCTTATGTTCCTTTATTATGAGCCTGGAAACAATCAGGAGTCAAGACTAGATTTGCTGCCTGTCAGAAAAACCACCATTCATTTATTTGCCAGTTGATAAATGCCTTGTTCCCAAGGCACCAGCTATTTAAAAAGTGGCAACTTATTTGACAAAACAAACACCTCTTACAAATACAGCAGCAAAAAAGAAAACAAAAGAAAAAAAAAGAAAAAGTGATATACAACTTTAACCATTGCTGGACTTAAAATATGTTCAAGAAATCCCACCCTGCTCACCCACTCCCAAAACAGACATGTGTATAGCAGAAGAATATAATTTGCAAGTCCCATCACTCAGCAAAATTCACTTGTGCTCAATAAATGGCACTCTTAACAGAATAAAACTCCATCAAGAAAGGAGTGGGGGTTTCTGAAATAATAAGAAAAGAGAAACTAATTTTCAGTGACAGTCTAGTCTTTCATCTTAAGCCATGCCTTGAACTCTACCTTGTTTAATTATTAAAATCAGGAGCTGCTGTGCAAGATCTGTCTGTTTTTGAAGGTTCTTAAATTCAATCCTGCTGACAGACTGTGTCCATTTCTTGCCGTATTTATCATTACCAATGACAAAGTCTGAATGCTAATTTTTTTTCAATTCAACTTTCATTAACAACAAAATCTAAACTTTGAGTGAGCTTTACAGGCAACATCAAACAAACAATCACTTTTCTAAATGTGCCACAGTGATGAACAATGTCAAAAGGCACTTCCTGATTTAACACAGAAATATTTGCCTTACAAACCAAGTGCAAAATTTATCTCACCTAACCCAGAAAGAGGACACAGACACAAAGCCTCAAACACATCCACTCGGGTGAAGAACATAGAGCAATCATGGCAGTTGATTTATTTTCTGTCTTTAGAGTCCAACTACAATTAATAAAGGATAATGACTACTATGGAGAATGACATGAAAAGCTTCCCTTCCAATAGAGGAATAATTCTGGATGCCTTCCTCCAAGGAGGCTCCATCAACACTCCTAATCCATGCCAATTTGTTATATGATGGATCTCCTACTCAAAACATTACTAGATCTTTTCAACATGCTCAAGCATATCACCACACCATCCTGCAAGTCTCTAAAAGTGCAAGGTTTGTACCTGCATCTCCTGTTGTAACAGGACTTACGATACAAAAAAACTAGACTAGACTCATTGACACAAAGAGATTCACACCACGTTAACCTACCTTTCAGTCACTGGTGCAATTACCACAAACCTAATTATTGTACTTTGCTGGCATTAAGTCCATCAGCATAAATTTCAGCAGCAAGTTGCCCACAAGTTAATAAGTGAGACTAGGCATTTGGTGTCACACACCAGTTGTGTGACTTTGCACATGGCAATGAATGCCTACACTGTCAATCTTACCTAGTGGCTAAAAAAAAAGTACTCCAATGCATTTACACTACTAAATGTATTCTACTAGATTCCAGCCATTCGATTTACTCTTAGTTGGAACTAGCAATAGTATACTGGCCTAGGTTTTGAAACAGTGTGAAGGTTAGAGCAAGGGTAGGTGTGATGGAAGCAACAGTTAGAACTGGATATGGAACAACTGATTGGTTCAAAATTGGGAAAGGAGTACGACAAGGCTGTATATTGTCTCCCTGCTTATTTAACTTATATGCAGAATACATCATGCGAAAGGCTGGACTGGATGAATCTCAAGCCGGAATCAAGATTGCCAGAAGAAATATCAACAGCATCAGATATACAGATGATACCACTCTGATGGCAGAAAGTGAGGAGGAATTAAAGAACCTCTTAATGAGGGTGAAAGAGGAGAGCGCCAAAAATGGACTGAAGCTCAACATCAAAAAAACTAAGATCATGGCCACTGGCCCCATCACCTCCTGGCAAATAGAAGGGGAAGATATGGAGGCAGTGACAGTTTTGACTTTCTTGGGCTCCATGATCACTACAGATGGTGACAGCAGCCACGAAATTAAGACACCTGCTTCTTGGAAGGAAAGCGATGACAAACCGAGACAGCATCTTAAAAAGCAGAGACCTCACCTTGCCGACAAAGGTCCGCTTAGTCAAAGCTATGGTTTTTCCAGTAGCGATGTATGGAAGTGAGAGCTGGACCATAAAGAAGGCGGACCGCCGAAGAATTGATGCTTTTGAATTGTGGTGCTGGAGGAGACTCTTGAGAGTCCCCTGGACTGCAAGGAGAACAAACCTATCCATTTTGCAGGAAATCAACCCTGAGTGCTCACTGGAAGGACAGATCCTGAAGCTGAGGCTCCAATACTTTGGCCATCTCATGAGAAGAGAAGACTCCCTACCCTGATGTTGGGAAAGTGTGAAGGCAAGAGGAGAAGGGGACGACAGAGGACGAGATGGTTGGACAGGGTCATCGAAGCTACCAACATGAATTTATTTATTTATTTATTTATTTTAACTTATATGCCGCCCACACTACCCAAAGGTCTCTGGGCGGCTTACAACAATTAAAATACAATAAAAAGACAAAACAATTAAAATGCAATTAAAATATATACTCTAAAAATTGCCATCAGGACCCACAGTTGATATTATTTCAATTAAAAGCCTTCTGGAACAGGAAGGTTTTGACCTGTCGCCGAAATGTCATCAGCGTCGGCGCCAGACAAATCTCAGTTGGGAGGGCATTCCATAGTCTGGGGGCAGCTGCCGAAAAGGCCCTTTGTCTACAAGCCATCCCTCTTACCTCCTTGAGGGACGGCTCTTTCAAAAGGGTCCCGTGGCTAGATCTTAACTGCCGGGTAGGTTCATATGGAAGGAGGCGGTCCTTCAGGTATCCAGGGCCCAAGCCGTTTAGGGCTTTATAGGTCAAAACAAGCACTTTGAATTGGGCCCGGGCAGCAACTGGCAGCAAATTTGACCCAACTCCGGGAGGCAGTGGAAGACAGGAGGGCCTGGCGTGCTCTGGTCCATGGGGTCACGAAGAGTCGGACACGACTTAACGACTAAACAACAACAAGAACGAGCTGGAATTTTTAGCATGTATACATTACTGAAACAGTGACGTCTACGTTGGCTTGGGCATGTCGTGAGAATGGATGATGGTCGGATTCCAAAAGATCTCCTGTATGGAGAATTAGTGCAGGGAAAGCGCCCCAGAGGGAGACCACAGCTGCGATACAAGGATATCTGCAAGCGGGATCTGAAGGCCTTAGGAATGGACCTAGGCATTCAGCCTGGAGGCAGGCAGTACAGCTGAGGCTGAGGCAAAGAGGCAGTCCCAAATCCAGCAAAATCAGGGAGCTGGACAGGGGACAGATTGTATTTGTTTTCAATGTGGAAGGGATTGTCACTCTCGTATTGGCCTTCTCAGCCACACTAGACGCTGTTCCAAGACCTCTATTCAGAGCACGTTACCATAGTCTCTCAAGACTGAAGGATGCCTACCTAGAGGTATCTCACTGCCAGCTGAACTGACATGGATTTATCCCTTAACAAAGCACAGCTAAGAATCAGCCGTATATAGAAATTTCAGAACAAATGTAATTTTTGGCAACAACCAGGAAAAAGGGGTTGTTATTTATTTAACTATTTAAAATACTCATAACCTGCCTTTCTTCTCATGAGGACCCAAAATGATTTACAATATTAGAACAACAATACTGAAAGCTAAAATAAAAAATAAAAAATGAAAATAAATCAATTCTGATTCCAGGATTTTCCTGATATTGAGTACTTGGAGGTAGTTTACCATTCCCCTCTTCTGGAGGAACCCTGGGATTATGCACTTTCTCCAAAACTACACAGGCTGGATCCTCTCCTGGGATGCTGATTGGGAAATATAACTACCAAACGCTGGGTTCTGAAGGAGATCGGTCCCGAGGGCTGGTAGCATAAGCTTCGCAAGATCAAGGATGAGCATGTGTGCATGACTGAGACCTGCAGAGCTCTTGAGATCGACGATGGCTCCTATATGACTGGGAGGGCCAGCCCATGTCCCTGTCCCTGTCCCTGTCCATGAATCAGGGAGGGCAGAAGAAGGGTGCACAGTAAGCATCTTCATGATATTGAGAGCTCATTGATGGACATTGAGTGGTGCGGTTGGTATCGATGGGGCAGTGATCGCGAGAAGTATCGCGATCTGGACCTCCTACTCTCCCTATCATGGTGTCCTGGTTGTGGACCACTGAGTAAAGGAGAGGGATCTCGATTTTAACCACCGTTCATCCTCAGATAGTGGAAACAAGGATTGCTCTTGCAGCGGACTCCGAGTCAATGGCGTTCTCAGCAAGGTGGCAACACTCTGCACAGAGGGGCTGAAGCGTTCACCCTCTGAGACCGAGACCATATACTGGGCATCAGTAGTGGGAGCAGATGTAGACTCTCAAATCAATAACTGCAGATCTGAAACTGCCATACCCGTGACAGCATCTACAGGCAGCCACTTCTTCTTCGCCGTGTCGATATTGGGAGCTGCTGTGCATTTACAGTTGCCATGCTCCAATTTCAAAGAGGATGAAGCGACTGACTCTACATCCAGGGTTGGCTGATCTATCTGGGTGGTCGAAATTGTCCTGGGAGGGGGATCCGGGGCTCGGAGGGATTGTTCCCAAAGGAAAGATCAAAGCCAAGACTTATAATTCTTGAGTGTAAACGCAGTAAAGTTCTTACAAATTTTACAGGATTGAACTAAATGGGCTTCCTCTAGACAAAATAACCAGGTATTGTGCCCGTCGGACTGGGGAATTTTCTTGCCACATGTGGCACACTTTTTCTTTAAGGCAGAGGTCATAAATCGTTAGAAAAGGGGGATGACAGAGTTGTGGGGGGGAGTGTGAGGATAACCCCCCCCTTTTGGCAGAGAAGACAGCACGAAGGGGAAGGAAAAAAGGAGTAAGGAAAGCACTTATCGGAAAGAAGGAAGGTAAGAGAAGCGAGGTTCCGAAGAAATCCTTTGCGTGCTGTCACAGCGGCGGACAAAAAAGGACTGAAGAAAACAGGGCTGCGTTTGCACAGTATAGGCTAAAACACTTGCATTTTTGAGGCTCTGGAACTTTCTGATGTGGTGTTGCACAGGCGCACACACCCATTTTGTGTGCATACATGGACACCACAAAAAATGAACCATGCTACAGTAATACAAACAGGATCTAACAAAGGCATGTGTCACCATGGTCGGATAAGACATATCCAGGAACAGACACAGCAGGTGTACTAGTTTTAATTTAGCAAATGCATTCCTGGCCACTGCTGAGACTGAGGCATCCAGGCTTCAGGATAATTCCACGTTGACACCATGGTCAAGTGTTAGAAAACATCTGGTTATATACAAATCTCTCTCTCTCTCTCTCTCTCTCTCTCTCTCTCTCTCTTTGTGTGTGTGTGTATGTACAAATCTGTATGCACTCTATGCATGTATTTTACAGATATGAGATACATCTAAACTGAAGCAGAAATTATTAAGGATTCAACAACAAGGTATTAAAGCGGCATTGGTATTTGTGGGGGAGGGGGATAATAAGCAGGCATTCATTGGTGATTTAATATACAAATCCCAGGATAGAATGAATACGCAACTTTTCATACAGCTCATCCAAATCTGCACAGGAAGGCCCCTTCTACCTCAGCTGTTAAATGTACTGATATAAAAGAAATACTCCACAATAATGTCTCGTAACACCAGAAGAGCTAATCCATTAAATAGGAAAACTGAAAACACCAAGAAAAAAAAGTTCTTCACAGGAAACCCTTTTAAATTCCACAAGGGAAATAAGGCCATATTAAAGGATAGAAAATGCCAAAGACCCATGTGTACAAAACCATTTCTTTATGTTCCATAGTATTGCTAACTTAAGAAGAGAATTGTGATGTGTAATTGCCCTGTAAAAAGAGTACGTTTAAAATGGTTATTCAGACTAATGCTTAAAAAGTACTCTCATACACTATGAAACAGTAAAGATCTGTGAAAAGTGATACAGATGGCTTCGAGAGACAGACAACAGAGGTCACATTATAACTAGGTTCCAAACATGTATCCCAATACCCCAGTCTTCCAAAAAGGAGTCTTTCATCAGTCTCTACACTGAACTGATTGAAGTTGCAGATCCAAAAGTAGGTCAGGAAAGTAGAATAGGATCTGCTCAATCTAATTGAGCAACTCTTTGGAAAATGAACTAAAGAAATACAACTATAATACAAACATGAGTATTGCTTATAGCAATGGGCCACTACAAACAATATAGAAGAGGATAATATGCCTCAAACACAGACTTGAAATGAGTGTAACTGAGTCCCTCTATTCTCATTCTACACAAAAAATGTACCTAAAATTCTACATAAAAACTTTCAATACTAACTTGGACTGGGCTGTGGACCAGTGGTGCAGCAAATGCATCATGTGCAAAAAGTCCCAGACTCAATCTCTAGCATCTCTAAGTAGGGTTAAGAAAGAATCTTGCCTGAAGGAATCCTGTCTTGATAACTGCCTCTACTCAGCATTGAAAATATGGGGCTAGATGGATCCAGGTTCTGACCTACCTATGACTTTGCTTACTCACGGAATCACCTTTGTAACTCACACACATTTTTCTCAACATACTTGCCCATTTAGCTTCTGTTACAAATAATGCAAATTACCAGGATATACATTCATACTCATCTGTAACAAAACATGTCCCTGTATTGTTTCTTAACAACCCAAAACACTGAAATACATAAGAGAATATATATTTCACTACAGAAGAATTATATAATGGACCAAACAGTAAAAACAATGGACTCAGTCCTCTGTGCATTCTTTTTATTGTTTGGTCCTTGCAATATCCCTTTACAGCTCTTCCCAACCAGGCGCACTGTGTTGGACTAAAACTCCTGTCATTCCCCAGTCAGCACAGCAACTCTTCTTTCTACCTGGGTATGATGGGGTTGTGACTTAAAACATTTGGAGGGCACTGGGTTAGGAAAGCTGAAAAAGCCAGCTAAACACATTTATCATAGCTTAATTTGGGACCTTAACGTATACTACATTATGTAATATCTACACAAAATCAATGGAAGGAGGTCATCTATGAAGCCGTAATATAATGTGTTTGACAAGCAGCTCTGTTTCTGTTTTTCACCTAAGAACACCAGGGAGGATGTGGGACTTCTGAAGGCATGTGTGGAGATGGTCCTGACAGATGGAAGAGAACAAACAGAAGCTTTACCAGACAAAACAGAGGTACTCTGGTTTGTGAGGCCACTTAATGAAAGCAAGGGAAGCTGCTGATTTGTGATGCAGTTGCACTTCTCTTGTATGAGAAGTTCATAGTCTGGAATCAGTGCTTTCTCTGGAAGTGTAGGGAGCATCTCTTACCAATTAGGGTGCCAACCACTAAATGGGTGGGGTATAAATCTAAATAAATAAATAAACCATGACTCTAGCCAGAGAAAGCAGATTTTAGCTACAGTTATCCATGCACCAGTTACAGCCATACTGGACTACTATCAATGTGTTCTTCATGAAGGTGTCTTTGGCTATCCCTTGAAAAATGTAACTGGTCTGCAAGGCATCTGCACAGATATTGGTTGGAAGTACATAGTCAAGAGCATATTACTATACAAGTTGCTTGAGTTAATCGTATTCTAAGCCCAATTCTCAAAGTACTAGTTTTGGCTTTTAAAGTCCTAAACCTAAATGTTTTGGTACAGGTTATTTAAAAGACTGCCTGCCCTCCTAATAAAGCTGCCATGCTCTTTTAATCAGTATCAAAAACCTGCTGCCAGCCCACAATTAGGAGTAAAGACAATTTGTTTGTTTGTTTACCACCCCAATCTGAGTAACTTTCTCCCAGGGATGTATGGTCAGTCCCATCAATGTTCACTTTTAAGATCACTCAAGATGACTTACAATTTTTTTAAAAACAAAACAGATAAAACCATATTTAGCTAGACATTGATAAATCACAAAACCATTAAAAATAAACATTTAAAACCATTATCTGACATAGCACTAAATTGGAAAGGCATAATAAAAATTGTTGGAGGAGAAACAAGGAGCTCTCCATTCCCCTTTTTTATTAATATAACAAAATATAACAAAAACATAAATGGCATATAAAATCACAACTCAAACATACAGTATAACTCACCACCACTGGGAATATAAATGTGTGTGTGTGTGTGTAGTATATATAAACAGTACATATAGTGTGTGTGTGTGTGTGGTATATATAAACAGTACATATATAGTTTTAATGGGATTTGGAACCCTTATATAGAATATGTATTTACAAAACATAAAGGCTATACCCCAACACAAAAATCATTATATTCCACATCTTATTATACCATTCTTCCAACATAAATTGATTATTATTTTTCCAGTTCCTTGCAAATATCAGTCTAGCTGCTGTTAATGTAATAACAGTTAGTTGCATTTTCCCCTTATCTAATTGACAGTTTCCAAATATATTTAACAATGCTAACATTGGACATCTTTATGTATCTGTCCCTAGAATTTCTTTAATCTCATTAAATATAATCATCCATTCCTTCTGCCTTTCTTCACATGCCCACCACATATGATAGTATGTTCCCCTTTCTTTCTTACATCTCCAACATATAGATTACTCTTTATTCAATGTATTCAATTTCACTGGTGTTAAATACCATCTCCATAGTACTGTATAACAGTTTTCCTTTACCCTAACTGACATATTTTTCATTATTCTTTTTCCCCAGATCCTCTTCCATACCTCTTCACTGATTTCTTTATTTAAATCTCCTTCCCATATCTCTTTCAAAACACTTATTATCCCTTTTCTTTGAATATTATCATCCATCTCTTCCCTCTTTTCAATTATTTCTTCAAATTTAGTCATCCCCCTACATTCGCCTTCCTTTTTCCCTCCATTCCTTGGTCCAGTTATCTGTCTTACATTTAATCAAGTGACTCCTTCTCCTCCAAGGGGCTCTTCCTTGAGGAGGATGCTCCCACTGTACTAGCATACTTTTCAGCAGGACCATCTCCCTAAAGTGACTGCCTCTTGTTTCTCCTCAGAACCATTTTTATTATGGCTTTTTAAAATTAGCAATATGTCAGACAAGTAGTGCAGTTTCACAAGTTATTGTGTCAGTTCAGTGCTATGTCACTTGTCAATTGTTTTTTTAAAATGATATCCCACTCTCAATGTCACCTTAGGACATCTCTGTCCCTATGACTTAATACAAATGATCACATGTTCCAGAAACCAACAAAAGGTGACACTCCCAGAATCCCTAAAAAACCAAAAAACTCTAGCCCCTGCTAGCTAAAAAAAGAAAGAAAGAAAGAAAAGAAAAGAAAAAGGAATTAATGTCTAAGCAAAAAGATCAGGCTTTCTTGTGATTATATGTTATGTAGTCAATGGTAGGTATGCTGAATTTAACCACACAACTCTGGCAGAAACCACGTGGTAAACTGCACTGCAGTCATACCATTCTGTTCATCTTTGCGATGACTTGAATTGTATTTTACACAATTTTCTAGCAATTACACAATTGCTGCTGAGGTGCTGTTGTGGTGATTTTGGTTTGCGGTACTTTTGGTAATATAATTTTAATTTTAACTTCTGTAATATTATGGAAATTATGTTTTATCTGTAAAGAAAAGTGTTTTGAGATGAAAGGCAATCTAAAATATATTAAATTAGAAGAAAAACAGCTTTCCATGTTGATAAATCTATAAGTGGAAAATAAGGTCAAATATCTGGTCAACTTCTTATGAGCTATAGTTTGTCAGAAGATGTACTCATTCTAAACAAGAGATAAAGGACACCCACTTGATGACTAGTTCAATGATACACAGCTACATTCATTGCTAAAGAGCAATTGCTGATTAGACATATCAACATAAAAATCCAGGTCTACGGTGGGATAGAGGTTTTGTAGTTCTCCAGGATTAATCCTTCACAGAAAAGAAAGTATGCTGAGAGGGAAAGCTAGCTAGGGTGTACCTTGGTGCACTGGACTACTACTCATTTATAATTAAGATGTGGCTATAACAACTATACATTGTAAATGTATTTTGTATATAGTTTTGTGCTTCATGCATAGTAAGTTACTGTGGTTTCTTTGACAGTTGTAGGTTGGATTTTTGCAAGCAGAGACAGGTAAAACAGTTGAGAGGTCTGAGAATGGAATAATTCCTGGAAGGAGAGATGCTGTTTTATATATGGCTAGGGGATGAGACAGAGAAATTCAAATTTGTGAGGAAGAGAAAAAGCTGTTGATAAATCTGAGATAAAGAGAAAGAATCATGCTGTTAGTCAAAGCTGAGAGTGATTTTTGTGTGTGAGTAACATGTGAAAACTAGTGTTCTCATGGGAAATGGTGTCAAAACAAGCATCCACCTTTATTTATCTATCTGTAAAAAAAATGAATGAAATGATAAAAACATAAAGTTAAAAAGCATATGGCTTAATAACAAAGCTGACAGCTCGAACACTGTTACTTTTTACTTTTTCCTAACAATTTTATATTCCTTTGGTTTTTAATAGTACATTTCCTTTTTATTTACAAACTCTGCTTATCATTTCTGACAATAAAGGTCACAAACTGCTATTTCCATAAATGCCATTAGTGCATGATGGTTTACACAGTGCCACTAAGGCTGTGTGTTTTATCAGAAGCATTCTTACACTTTTAAAACTGCTATGGCCATGTTTAAACAACAGACTAAAAGGGAAAACTGGCAGTTTACCTAGATTATTGATAGGAATAATCCAAGAGAAGGAATTCCTTTGTATGGGTTCAAATAGGAACCCTAGACTTAGTAAGGGGGGTTGGAGGTGACTGCCATCTGCGTAATGGCACAAACAGATAAAAAAAGTTGTGTGAAGGCCGCAGCACCATTAACTTATAAAAGGCATAAAACAAAGAGAAAGGCAACCCTGTGGAATCCAGGAGCAAGAGTAGTAGAAGGGGTATGAAAAATAGTGCATCCTTTGCCGCCCAGAGTAGACCTTTGGTCTAGATGGGCAGGGTAGAAGTCCAATAAAATAAATAAATAAATATATCCCGTTTAATAAACCAGTTTTAACACTTTTTTCAGCCTTGGACTGTGAGAATGCAACATAATTTTCAACATAATACGTATTTAGGCATATTAGACAGAAGATATTTAAGTAATGGTTTTCTACAACTGCAAGCTTTCAGAAAAGTTACCAGTGCAAACTGCTGTTTCATGACGCAAAATGTAAAATTGAACTTTGGCTACCATATAAAACTTACAGTTGCTTTTGTCTGTGCCAAATATTCCGCTTCCATTTTACTCAGACGTGCATTTGTATCCTCCAACAATTCTTGGATATTTTCTGTGTGCTTCTTCTGAAGATCAAATTTTTCCTTTTCCATTTCAGCCACAGCATTGTGGAGCTATACACACAAACACAGAAACATAAATGAATTTAGTATTTAGCAGCTAATTAAAAATCCAGTTGATATTCTTGTTATGACCAAAAAAACACCAGTATTCCCATATGTGTAGAACATCAATGCTATTTCCCAAAATACTATTCTATTAATACCATTCAAGAAAGATTAATAATTATAGATAGAGGAATAGGGGAGGAAAAATGGTTACAGATGAAAAGTGTTGGGAAATTTCCTTTTTGTTTTGTTTTGTTTTCATTGCATTATACATCCTGCCAAAGCAGTAAACAAATCCATCAGGACCAAACTGAAAAGAGATTAAGAAGGGCAACATTGTGAAATAAATGTTATGTACATATTTTCCTGGATCAGGCAAATGAGTTTAATACTCTACCTGAGAATATTCTGTGAATATTCATTCATTCAGTAGATAAGCCCTATTGACCTACTATTGTTTGGGGAATGGTGGATCTAACCAATCATAGCACCCTCCTATGTTGGGCAGAAGATCCAGACAACCATGAGAAGCCAGCTGCTGATTCACCATACTTTATTTTCCACCCACACACTAGAACAACCTTGGGTCCCCAGACGTTCTTGAACTATAACTCCCATAAATCCTGGCTAGCAGAACTAGTGATGAACACCTAAGGATCCAAAGTTAGGAACCACTGCACTAGAATAACTAAAACTAAAATGCATACAATGGACTGGAATTGGTGGAACAGTTTCAGTTTGTTGTCAGATACTGGCCAAAATCCTACTGTTTAATGTAGTAAATCACATCAGTGACCCTATTAAATCAATGGGGATGTGGTGAGTCAACTACTCCATATGTTTCATTAATTCAAATGAGCCTACTCTAACTGTGTATTACTTTAGCACAGTAAGGAAATGGATTGTAATCCTTGAAAGATGACACTAAAATAAATGTTAATCTTCAAGGTACCACAATACTTGGTTTTTTATTTTTGTTTTGTTTTTGTTATATAAAATACATGTGAATGTTCTCTGCATTAGTAATGTAATATATTTTTAAATAGAACAGAGTGTGGCACCAAAGTGACAGAGTAAACTGGGAACACACAGGCTAGTTATTACTGAAGTGGTATAATTGCCTTTCTCTAAGCTGGTGCACTTCCTCCTGATGTCTTTGACTACAGCCCACATCATCCCCACTTACCCATAGCCACAGTATTGACTCAGAATTAACATGGAACATACATGAACATATAAGAACATCAGGTTAATTTAGGCCTCTTTTTAGAAAACCTCAAAATTTGACATCATTCAGCATCATCCCATAGGGATGGTATCCCACTCTGGAGAACAGCGCTGTTATCTCTCTTTCCCATTTCATGGCAAAATGCCTCTAGTCTCCCTCTAGCCACTGGTCAGTGTATCTGGACAGGTATTGTGATTAACAAAAGAAAAATGCAGTTGCTTCCCCAAATTGTAAAGTTTGATTTGAAGCTTATTTTAAATGGGGTACAACAAATAAAGCTTGAACTGTAGTCAGAGAATTCACAAAGAAATACAATGCTATAAGCTCAGTTCTATCTCAGTCCTTGATTGTGGACTGAAATTGAGTTGCCATCACTTAAAGTAAAACCAAACCAAAGTGTGCTGCTTAAATTCTACCCCATAGTGCCTAAAGCTCACTCTGGGCAATTTACAACTGAATTACGCTGCATGAGACTGATGACACCACTAATAAATATTTTCAAAAATTATTTCAAGGCTCCCATGCAATATTCTTCATTGGGGGGAAGTCATGGGGTCACAAGAGGGGAAAGTCCTTAATTACTGAATATTACTGCCAGCAGGATGAGCTCCTGCTCTTACATATATCCTTTCTAGGCACTGGGGAAGACATATCTATATGTGAGAAAAAGCCTGGTAAGATCCAGAATTCCTGTTTCTAGATCACAATAGAATTGTCACCTTTTTTAACTACATGAAAATTTCTTGACAATGCACTCAAAATGACCACAATAACAAATTATTTTAACAAATAAATGAAATACTATTACTGAAATAGTTTTGCTAGGGCCTTTTCATTTTGACCTGATGTCAAATCCTATTGTTAATTAACATGTTTGTAAGTGAAATCATGTACACTGCAGTGGAAAACTACCACTAATTAATGAGATGCCAGCCACATTATTGGTTGTTTGAAACTTGTTAATTAACAGCAAATTGTATCCACAATGCAGGCAATTTCAGTTATGCATGTACTGTCAACTGAACTTTGGGCAGTATTATGGAACAACAGAAACAGAAATACAGGAAAGAACGTGGTGCATTCCAAACCACATCTTCTTCCTCATACAGATTAAGAATATGCACTTCACATTTCATAATGATTCACAAAAAATATTTCAGAAGAGCAGCAGATCATGACCAACCTCAAATGCTATAAACATAAGGTAACAAAAAGTTTTCCAATTAATCAGAATGCAAAATCCTTGTATATGGAAAAAGTTCATGGAAGATTTGTATAGAAACACTGTGAAACATAGGCTGTAATATTTTAACTAATAAGATTGTTAATCTAAAAATATTTAATTAATTAAAACAGCATTTCTGATTAATCAGATAGCAGATTAATTTTCTCCTTCACTTTCACTAGAACAAGCAATTATCATTACCCTTTTCTCCCACTCATTGTTCAGAGAATCTGTACTCTGCTCACACATTTTTTTGAGCTCCACAATTTGTTTTTCCTTAGCTTCTCTAACGACTTGTGACTCACGGACAAGCATCTGAACTGTCAGAAAAGAAACAAAACCAAGAAGAAACATTATGTGAGATGAATATCAGCCTATTCCACCTGGCAAAAGATACTCTTTCATTTTGTTTAAAATAGAGCTGCGTGGAATTGGCCTCTCAAAATTCCCCACCCTAACCTGGATGCCAAGAAACTGGCAGGACAATTTCACCAATGTTCTTGAAGTGAATAAGAAATTCTCCAGCAACTTCTCTGAGGTGTGACTCACCATTAGCAGCAGTTACAGCACTCTTGAGTTCTTTCTATAAGGATTTTTGGTTTCTGCACAACCATTGGCAGGGGCAACAACAACCGCTGCATTGGCAACATGGCCATTCCTCCACAATACCCTCTATCTAATGTCATTCAGTCTAGTGCACTGTGATGATGACAGTGAGACAACCACCATAGAAATGGTGGGAAATAATCTACAAAGTGACTAAATGCAATTGTTAGTAGCTACAAGAATAAGTCAACTGATCAATGGGATTTACACCTGTTGACTTATGTAAGTTCCATTGTATCAGCAACTCTACCCTAACTGGGATAAAGAACAGGATTTAGCTCCAGTTGTCTCTCAGAATAATGTTTCCGATGCAGTTTTTGTTCACTGCTAGTCGTCATTCTTCAGAGTACACACTTTCCCAAGGTTTCCAAATGTTCTATTTTGGAAAGGTTACTGCAGATATACTTCATCTCCACTATAAATGCTTATACCACAGCCCTTTCCCCGTGATCTCGGTAGCAGCCAGTAGAGAAGAAAGTGTTATGTCTAGTTTCAGGAAAAAAGTTAAATTAGTAGTGTGCCATAATTTGTCCTTCAGTTTCCCGTTCTTTTCAACCATGAAAAACACTTCCATTTTTATGCCTCATTCCCAGAGCCATTTAGATTTTTTTTTTGGTCATTTTTTTTAATCTTTCCATAATGTAAGGTGATTGAGACTGCTTTTTCCCTTTTTTTTTTTTTTTTTTTTTTGTAACAGATCTCTTCCTCAGATCAGTTATGGCAAAACGTAAAACAAGGAAAATGGAAAGAAAACTGAAATTTTCCTGGCTTCCAAAATTCTTCGTCAGAAAAAGGCCAGTGGAAGGGGCTAGCATCTCACTGGCTTCATTTGAAGTGGGGGAAACTGAGTAGACTTTGGCTGCAACAAAAATGATTATACAGTGAAAGTCAGGATATTCACATGCATTGATAATCTCATCACCAGGATGAGAACCAGAATCCTGAACCTCACACATAAAATTTTATTTGAAATTCTTCCTTCTCTGAAATTATTTTCAAAGAAAATTTCCTTTCTATCAAATTGAATGCGAATGATCAAATTTGCCATGCACAACATAGCATCAGTTTAAAATCACTACTCATTTTATGGTGTCTTAAATCTATCTTTAATTTTATTTTAATTACAATTAATAATAAGCATTCAATAATCTTTCCTTAAAGTTTTCCTTCCATGTTATTTGTTAACAATTTCCCATGGTAAGTGAAATCATATAATGTATCTGCATTCTAAAAACAACCTCTAATTATGATCTAGAAAATTAATTATATCCAAGACAGATGTCCAGCAGAATTTTTTTAAAGCTTCCTCTTAAGTTTCAAAAGCAGTTTGCATCAGATACTCACGGTGATGCTAAAGAAAAACACAGTCCCAAAGCATGCTGGCTACACAGCATGTTAGGTATTACAGTTCTTTGCTATTGTTTAACTATTTTTGGTTTAAGAATTAAGCAATCAAAATGTTGCACAAATTCCATAAAACGTCTAATAGGAAAACAACAGACAGAGGCATCTTATATAAAGGAAAAAACAGTTGTAAAAGAAGAACCAAACCAAACCAGATTCTTTTTTTTGGGGGGGGGATGTGTACTTTTGGTACAAATGGAAATGAACACAACACTATCAGGCCAGAATGCTTTGTTTATCTTGCATCACCTTTCTTTTCAAGCTTTTGAATAGTCTCCTCAGCTTCACTCTGTTTGGTTTTGTACAAGGTCTTCAGTACTTCAATTTCATTATTCTTTCTGTCCAAAATCTGCAGTAGAAAATGATTGTTTAGTAACCCAATGAAACTAAATGGAAGAGAAACATCAGAGTAGCATACAAAACAGCATAAACAGGGACCTTGCTGTTTTCTATATTAAAAAAGTTTTTTTGAAATGTGTATGTTCCAGACATATTGTGAAGCCTTTGTGAATTTAGAATGTTATTTTGAGTACCTAAATGCCACTAAGCAGCAGATGGATTGTGTTGGTCAAACTAGCAAAAAACATTTTTTTTAAGAGTGGTGCAGTTTTAGTGTAAATGCCCCTTGTGAAATAAAACTGAAAAGCAGGAAAAAAATGTTACACAAAAGACTGATTTTAGAAGATTTATTTTTCCCCAAGGCGTCAGCACCTCTCTACAATCACATAAAGAATTCTGAAGTATAACAAGTTTTGAAAGATAACTCTAAAATGCAAATGTAAGTATTATTGCTAAATGCTCTGTTTAAATCCTTTGGGATCCAAGAAAGAAAAGAAAAGAACACTCATGAACACAGGGAAGAAAACATTCAAGATGAAATATTTTTCTTAGGAAAGAACTGAAAACTGGGTATTCAGTCTGCACACACACAAAAAATAAAAGGATTCTTCTTTACTTTAGAATACCATAGGAATCTCATCTGGAAGCCCTGCTGTGGCAGTCAAAACAAGACTATTCATTTCAAAGGAAATGCAAGGGCAATTATTTTTCATTCTAAAACTCCCTTTTGAGAGAACTCCCCCAGAATACAGTGTTGTACATATTTATGAATGTTAACCAACTGAAACTTTTCAGTGGTTTCTCTAAATCCTGAAATAATGCATTATTCTCCCAGACATAGTCTCTGGCCAAAGTCTTACCTTTGTTAACAATCCTTTGCCCCACTTTCTACTCACATAGTATTTGCCGATACATTTCTATATAACTCAGAACTGTGAATAAGACATTCTGGCTGGCTGTCTTTTTTATTGCTGCACATACATAAAGTCTTTGACAGACCTTAGAGGCAGCAACTGATCACAACAATAAAAAGACAGGTTACTTACCTGTAACCATGGTTCTTCAAGTGGACCTCTGTGAATTCACACAATTGGGTTTAGACAGCGCCTGCGCTGGTCTTCTCGGAATATTCTAGAGCTTTTGTAGAAAAGTAACAAAGTTTAGAGTTGCCCCTATAGCGCATGCTCCCGCCACCTCAGCCTTCAGTTCCATTTATCTGCCACAAAGCCTGTGCTTATCAGAGACATAGTAGTGACGGACAGCGGGGAGGCTGGGCGGGATGTGTGAATTCACAGAGGTCCACTTGAAGAACCATGGTTACAGGTAAGTAACCTGTCTTTCTTCTTTGTGGCCTCTGTGAATGCACACAATTGGGTGACTAGCAAGCTCACTTACCGGAAGGAGGGCCGTCACTCTAGAACAGAAGTCAAAACTGCTCTCCCGAAACTTGCTTCCTTTTTGGCCCGAAGGTCCAGTCTATAATGTGTCACAAATGTGGACGCATTAGACCATGTAGCAGCTCTACAGATATCTGGAACATCCACACCACGAAGCAACGCTGTAGATGTAGCAACAGCTCTGGTGGAATGTGCTTTCAGGCTGTCAGGAGGAATCTTGCCCTGTAGCTGATATGCCAGATTCATAGTAGAGACAAGCCATCTAGAGACTGTAGAGGAGGAAGCAGGCGAACCTTTATGTGATCCATGAAAACAAAGGAATAACCTTGGAGAGCCACAGAAGTCCTTAGTTCGCGAGGTGTAGTAAGCCAGAGCTCTGCGAACGTCCAGTGAATGGAGCGTGCGCTCAATGTCCGAGGAAGGTTGTGGAAACAAGGTTGGCAATATCAAAGGTTGATTGAGGTGGAAGTCCGTGACAACCTTGGGTAGGAATGAAATGTCAGGATAAAGGATGACTTTGTCTTTAAAAAATTGAAGATAAGGAGAGTCAGATCGAAGAGCTGCTAGTTCACTTGCACGCCGAGCGGAAGTAATAGCCACAAGAAACAAAGTCTTGAAAGATAAAAGGCGAATGTCACAAGAGGCCATGGGCTCAAAGGGATGACGCATAAGGGAGCGTAACACAAGCTGCAGAGACCATTGAGGCATTGGTGGTTTGACATGTGGTCGGATATTTGACAAACCTTTCAAGAAGGATTTAAGCATTGGGTGCGAGAAGAGATGTGCGGAGTCGGAGTCACGAGGCTGAAAGGAGACAATTGCTGCAATGTACACCTTAAGGGTAGACAACGCTAGACCGGAATCAAACAAATAACGCAAGTATTTGAGCAAAGTATGAAGAGAAATAGGCAAAACTTGCAAACCTCTTGATTGAGCAAACTTTGTAAAGTTGTTCCATTTATATTTATAAAGGAGTTTGGTGGACGGCTTTCTTGCTCTGTCCAAGACCTCCTGGATCAGGGAGTCAGTCTCCAGGCTGTCAAGTGCAGTGACTGCAGGTCTGGATGGAGAATGTTGCCTGAGTCCTGAGTGAGTAGATGTGGAAGGAGAGGCAGCCTGAAGACATCCGACGCCATTGCTCTGAGAGCGGAAAACCACGGCTGTCGAGGCCACCATGGTGCGATGAGGATGGCCTCCGTTTCTGATTGCCGAGCTTTGACCAGGGTCCTCTGTATGAGTGGTATTGGAGGAAAGAGGTAGAGGAGACCCGACTCCCATTGAATCATGAAGGCATCTCCAAGTGAGTTCATGCTCCTGCCCGCACGAGAGGCATACCTCTCGCACTTTTTGTTGTTCTGTGTAGCAAACATGTCCACTGTGGGGAGACCCCATCTGTTGCAGAGTAGTAGAAAGATGTCCGTGTCCAATTCCCATTCGTGGGACTGTACCGTTAGTCGACTCAACGTGTCCGCCAACTGGTTGTCGGTCGTTGAGATATGGAGGGCAACCGGAAAGACATGATGATGGTAGCACCACTCCCAGAGGTGTATTGACAGGTAGAGGAGAGACATGGATTGTGTCCCTCCCTGTTTGTTGATATAAAACATGGTCATGGTGTTGTCGGTGATTACTTGCACACCACGACCCTGTATCATAGGGAGGAATGCACGAAAAGCCTTTATGACTGCCAGCATCTCCAGCTGATTGATATGTAGATTCCTGTCTTGGCGAGACCAGAGAGCATGTATCTTGTGGGAGTCGCAGTGAGCTCCCCATCCCATGGGGCTGGCGTCCGTTGTTACTTGAACTGAAAGGTGCCAGGGTCAAAAGGGACGGCCGATGAGGAGATGTGGTAGAAATGTCCACCATCTCAGTTGGGCTGCTAATTCCGGGGTAACAAGCAGTTGTTTCCGAGGGCTGTCTACCAGAGGATTGAAGAGAGCCAGAAACCACACTTGAAGGGAGCGCATCTTTAGGCGAGCGTGTGTCAGCGCAGATGTTGTAGAGGCTGGGCATGCTGAGCTGAAACCATAAAGTTTGGATGAAACTTGTGAATAGCCTTGCGCAGTTTCAGTATGCGGTTGGGTGGGAGAAATATGCGTGCCCTGATGGAGTCGAGCCTCGCTCCTATGTAATCGGCTACTTGGGATGGAATCAGATGTGATTTTTTGTCGTTTACTGTGAGGCCTAGGTCTTCTAAGGCAGGGGTCATCAACCCCCGGTCCGCGGCCCGGTGCCGGTCCGTGGACTTGCCGGAATCGGGCCGCCGATACAGATCTCCGCCCCCCCCCCACACGCACGCGCGGGGGCGTGTCGCACTCGCGGCGGGCGTGTCACAGAACAAGGAAGTAGGTCAACTGAAGCCTTTACACTAGACTAGCGTGACCCCGCCCCCGGAGAGGCAACTGCATCTCCGACCATGCCACGCGACAGCATGCGCCGTTGTGAGGGCAAGGAGGCGCGTCACCTGGTACGTGATATAAAAATGGGGGGGGGGGAAACGCTGTACCAGCCGCCCTATTGTTATCGCCGCGCCAAGCCTTGAGGGGCAGGTGGTGTGTCTGATCAGGTCTTGTTGCCTGCCAGAGCCGCCGCCGCCACTGGCTTCGTATTCCCTCCCCTCCCTGCCTGAGGCACGGAGCTGCTGCTGCTTGGACACCATCCCCTCTCTTGGGGACCTCGGGCTTCGCCCTGCAGGCCTGGCCTGTGCAGAGTGAAGGGAGGAGGAGGAACCAACCGACCGGCAGGCGGAGGGCGGGCAGACGGAACCCCCCTACCCGCTGAGTGGCTCGGCTCGGCTGCCTTGCAAGGGAGGGCCTGTCTTCTGAGAGGCGGGGCTAGGGGGCTTTTTGTGGACGGAGAAGGGAGGCTGGAAAGAAAAGGGCGAGAGACTGTTTCACCAAAAGTAGCCAGAGGTTTGGGCACAATAGGTTCTTCCCACCGTCATGCATCTGTAGGAGGATGACATTTTAATGGGGGAGGGTCTTCCTGGAGATGCCTGGCGACATGCCCACCCGCAAGCGCGACACTTACTGATGCTGTTGCTCGGATGGTTAGTTTCAAAGAAGGAACATCCTCTCTCTTTTAAGAGCGAAAAAGTCCTGCAAACTGGGGAAGTAGACAATGCAAGGCGAGGTGGGCGAGAAGTTAGATCGCATTTTTACGGCGAGCTTCCGCTTCTCGCGCTGCCTGGCACAAATTAGGGATGACTGCTGAGGGTGGCCATGTGGGAGGCGATGAAGAAGAGACCTTGGCCGTTTGCTGCAGGAGCAACTTTTCGAAGTTCATGTCATCCCTTCTAAACTAGTCTAAAAGCACCAGAATGTGTCTTGCCCAGTTCCCTTCTCGCTACCAGTCGCGAGCAGTAGAGTCACATAAGATCGAGCGAGCAGGCAAGCAGCCGAGGCAAACACCGCTCAGAAACTTCATTCGTACCTCTGCTCTGTTCTTTTAAAATACATGCACGTCCCCCATTAAAGGGCTTTGTACACCAATTTCTCATTCCAAGACTGAGTAAACAACGGTGCTTATTTTGCCTGTACGTACATTTACGAAGGGTAAGTAAGCGGCATTTCATCTCCAGCCCACAAACAGTCAAACACGAGCGTGAGACACGTCTGCGTTAGAAAATGTGTCTCGCTGTGAATGCACTGCACACACCCCCTTCCGTGCAACTTTGCAGCCATTGAGCTAACAAGCGCTCTCCCCCCCTTATAAGGTCTCATTTCCTTTTCTGGACTTACGGAGTAAATATATGAAGAAGGTATAATTACTGTATAAACAGCGTCTGTCAAAGTTTATGCCACAATTTAAAAAATCTTTGATTTTTAAAAGTGCCCCAAGGCTCTTTTGTTGTTTCTCCTACAAGGAATAGAGAGGCTCATCCTCTTCCCCCTCCCGCCCCCGCTTCTGCTCTGCGATTTTTACACCACAGATCGTTGCTGTTTGCCTGCCTGTCTGGGGAAAGATCGGAGTTTTTAAGAGCTTCATTTAGGAGTGGGCAAGAGGGCTGTTCTCCAGGCGATAACCTCTTTTTTTAAAAAATCTTGGGATGGAACAAAAGGTCTTCTTTGGGGTTTCAGTTTTTAAGCGAGCACTTGGCTTTTTAGGTGTAAAAACGCTGGACAAAAAGGCGGCGGCAGCAGTAGGGTAACGAAGGGGCAGAGGAATCAGGACGCATGGGGCACTGAGACGGCTGTTTCTTTCTCTGCTTTGAGGGAGAATTGTTTTCAGGGCACTGGTGGGGTGAAAGGCAAGAAAGAAGGGGAAAACAGCACAACACTGAGGAATTTCTAGTATTTGCAATGTCTGTAGTAGGAGAGAGGGTGCTAGTAAAGGAGGGAGGGAGGGAGAGTGGATTAGATTGAGAGTGGAAGGGGGGTGGGCAGGGCTTGTTGCCTTCGTCCCCCCCTTTTTTCAATGGGATTTGCTTTTAAACAGTCTCCTCCCGTCCAGTATTTCTATGGAAAGGGGGTGGAAAGTCGTGGGGGATAGATTATATAAATAGTGTGTGGGTTGGGGATGTGCTGCTTGTCGAGTGCTCCCCCCTCGCCTTCCTCCCTCTTTTTTCCTCCTTTTCTGAAACTCGTATTTACAGCTCTTTTTGGTGGGAGACTGTGTTCTGTCCCCTTCTCCGTCACTCTCACTGGAAGCCGGGGAAATGGTGGTTTTAGTTAGTGCTGCGATACGTAAAAGGGGTGGGGAGGGGTGGAAAAGAGTGTTACGCCTGGTGGTAGAGGTGACACTGGGGTGCCCGTTAAACATTAAACTCCTCTTTTCTCCAGTGGCGAGGAGGTGGAGGGTGTTAGAAACCCAGCAGGTTATTGCAGCGCTTATGAAGGGAGGGTGACGGAAAGCAGTTAAGTATCCATTTGACCCCTTTCATGCCGTGAAGAGTTTTATTATGTCGCAAGTAGGAAGGAGAGCAGGAAGAGGGAGAAAGAAAAGGAAGAAATGAGCCTTAAGTTGACAGTATGAATACCCGGTTGCGAAGGGATAAGGAACGGAGGGGGGTACTATTGAAGGACGAGCGTGACACGCCCCTCCGCAAGCGCGACACGCCCACTTGCGAGTGTGACACGCCCACCCGCGAGCACGGGGGTTCCCCAACGCCCCAACCGGTCCGCGCATGGAGCCTGCACCCGCCAAACGGTCCGCCATCGGAAAAAGGTTGGGGAACGCTGTTCTAAGGTGTGTAAGACAAAGTTGGTATCTTGAACGGCCTGTCGTCTGGATGGGGATACCACCAGCCAGTCGTCTATGTATGGAAACACTTGTATGCCGTGTAGACGGAGAAAGGCCGCTACTGGGGCCATGCACTTTGTGAAAGTGCGAGGAGCTGTGGACAAGCCGAAGGGAAGGGCACAAAATTGATAAACGGTCTCTAGAAAGACAAAACGGAGATACTTTCTGTGATTTTGATGTATTGTAATATGAAAATACGCGTCCTTCAGATCTATCACAACAAACCAATCTTTCTCTTTTAGGAGCTGAACAATGGATTCCAGCGTCACCATTCGGAAGCGTCGTGGATGTAGGTAAGTGTTTAGGATTCTTAAGTCCAGAATGGATCTGATCCCGCCGTCCTTTTTGGGAACAGCGAAGTAACGGGAGTAGAAACCGTTGGGTATGTCTAGAGGTGATACCCGTTGGATAGCATGTTTTTTGAGAAGAATAAGAATCTCGTCTTCTAGAACAGGGTCGAAGGATGTATGTCTGACCTGTCCTAGAGGTGGAAATTCTATAAACTCGAGGCGGTAGCCGAATTGAATGATATTTAGGACCCAAGTATCTTTTGTGATGTGGGTCCAGTTTTGGAAAAACGGAGCTAAACGAGTAGTTTGGGGAAGATCGGGAAGGCGTGTGATTGAGTCAAAGATATTGCTTTGACTTCTTGGCAGGTGGCCAGTATGATTGACGTCGTTGGGAAGATGCCTGTGGTCTGAAGGTGGAAGCAGGTACAGCGGCCTGAGAGGATCTATTCTGGTTCTGATTTCTGAAAGACCGGTAGGGTTGAGAAGATGGCTGTTGGTACTGCTGCTGAGAGTATTGCTTGCGCCACTGATATCTGTTGTACTTAGGTTGCTGCTGGATTGTGTAGGACTTAGCTGTTCTTTTAATTTTATGTAGATTTTCCAGCAAGTCATCAGCTTTCTCATTGAAGAGCCCCTTAGCGTCAAATGGGAGGTCTTCAATGCGAGTCTTGACGTCCTCTATGATACCCGAGGATCTGAGCCATGCATGGCGCCTCAAAGTAATGGCTGATGTTAGGGTCCTTGAGGCTACATCCGCCGAATGGCGAGACGCCAGGCGTTGGTGTTTAGCAACGGTAAGGGCTTCCTCATAAGTGTTTAGGAAACCCTGTCTGGTGTCATCTGGTGCTGCTTGTAGGGCTGGAAGAATTCTTGACCAAAGCTGCCTTTGGTATGCCCCCATGGCTGCTTGGTAGTTTACTACCCTAAGTAAGAAGGTGGTGAAGGAATATATCTTTCGCCCCAATACGTCCAACTTGCATCCTTCCCTATTTGTAGGAGTGACGAGGCCTTTCCCAGAAGATTTAGAAGAATTAGACTGAACGATTATAGAGTTAGAAACAGGATGTTTAATGAGGAAATTGGTATCGTCCCCATGTGTGCGGTATAGATTTTCAGTCCTACGGGGTACTTGTGAAGATGAAGATGGTAGATTCCATGATTCTTTAATAAGCTCCATCATGGCTGGGATAAAGGCCAGACTCAATGGAGGAGATCTCTCCTGGTTAATATCCCCAAATACCAGATCCTCTTTGGGGGCTGGAGGTTGTTCAGTTTGGAGTTTTAATGTTTTGGCCATCCGGGAAACCATTTGGACATATGAGGAGAAGTCCTCTGAGGGTGAGGAAGGGTGAGGGTCTCCAGCATCCGACTCAGGAGTTCTTCCATCTACAGGGGATTCGTCTGAGGTTTCAGAAAACACCTCATCGTCCTGGTCTGCGTCAGATGAGAACACGTCTTCTTGTTCAGAAGGTGAAGGTAAGCGTATAGATTTTCTATATGTTTGTTTTTTCTTGTCAAGACCAGGTGTCTGATGCACCCTTGATGTCTTCGACGCCGACTGAAGAGTCTTGTTGTTAGAGGAGATCTTACTCCCTTCCTGGCGTTTAGTAGGATGTGTGTCGACGTCGAGATCTCGTCGATGTCGACGTCGAGGTGGAGACGAAGCGGACGAGGATGATGTAGACGCATAAACATACCGAAGCTTTTTCTTTCTACGATAAGTCTCCGAGCTCGAAGAGGAGTCGGTGTCCGAATCGTCATGGCGGCATCGACGACGCGACCGGCCGTGCTCGACCTCGATGAAAACGGGGTCATCGTATTTTGACTTATTTCGACGTCGATACGAACGAGGCAGGACGACCACCTCCCATCGAGAGGTTCGGTGCCGCTCCGGCGAAAGATGTTTTCTTTTCGCCGTCCGTTTTCGAGGTGGAGAGTTCGACCTCGACGAAATCGACGGCGATAAGGGTATCGGTGACGCCCGCCCGGTATAAACAGGGCTATGGTGGGCAGAAGCCGGGCTAGAGACCACAACGTCTACTAGTTGGCTAGGGCTCGGAGACCGGTCAGGCCGAACAGGCGACGGTTCCAGCTGAGGTGGAGGAAGAGAAGCTGCGGCTTCAGAAAGATATTCCCGGTCCCGAGATGAATCCTCGAGAATCGAAGATGGCAGGGACGCCGACACCGGAGGGATTAGCTTCCGATGATCTTTGGATTTGTCCTTCTTACTCTTCGAAGACACCTTTTTCTTCAGAAGATCCTTCGAAACAGTGTCGGAAGACTTCTACGTCGACGAAGGCAGTTTTCTTGTTGTCGACGCGGATGATTTTTTTGTTGTTTTATCTGTAGGTCTCGACGGCGACAAAGGAGGAGGAGAGACGACCGAGACTTCCCGGCGTGGAGTAGACGAGGGGGTATTAGCCGTTTCCATCTCGTTGGGTTTCGACGCCGAGAGGGTCTTATCCCACAGGTAAAGTTTTAAACGATGCTGCTATGCTTTAAGAGCGGCTTTGGTGAATTTCTTACAATGCCTACAGGTTTGGGGTTGATGGGTGTCCCCTAAACAAAATAGGCAGCGGTCGTGACCATCAGAAAAGGGTAGTTTACGGGAGCACGACACGCACCGACTGAAAGGTCCTGAAGGGGACATAAAGTATAAGAGATAAGGAAGGAGGACTCACGATCGTAATAAAAGTCCTAGGAATAAAGTCCTCTAGCAATTGAAGACGAGTCCTGAGCGTCAGAAAGTTTGGGCTTCTCAACGAGTAGGCCCGGAAAACGCGGGAAATCCAAACCGTCAGTCGGTCGCAAAATTGAAACAAGCGATATCCAAAAAACAGTCCGTGGTCGAGGGGCAACAGAGAGCAGGAAAGTCGTAGCGGAATCCGATTTCAAAACCAAATAATCTATCCGAAAAGTTTGTAAAGATCGCTCTAATACCGAGAAGTTCCAAGCACCTGAGGCGGTAAAATGGAACTGAAGGCTGAGGCGGCGGGAGCATGCGCTATAGGGGCAACTCTAAACTTTGTTACAGTGGTGCCTCGCTAGACGATGTTAATCCGTTCCGCGAAGATCGCTGTCTAGCGAAAACATCGTCTAGCGAAGCACGTTTTCCCACTGGAATGCATTGAAATCTCTTCAATGCGTTCCAAGGGAAAACTCAGTCGTCTTGCGAAAATCTCCCATAGGGAAACATCGTCTAGCGAGCGCGGGTCCCCGTCGGAATGCACTGACAGCTGCACTGACAGCTTTTGACCACTAGTCGGCGCATTCCTATGGGGAAACCTCGTCGTCTAGCGAAAATTCCCCATAGGAGACCATCGTTTTGCGAAGCGCAGTAGCGATCGCAAAAAGGCATCGTCTAGCGATTTCCTCGTCCTGCGAGGCAATCGTCTAGCGAGGCACCACTGTACTTTTCTACAAAAGCTCTAGAATATTCCGAGAAGACCAGCGCAGGCGCTGTCTAAACCCAATTGTGTGCATTCACAGAGGCCACGAAGAAGAACTAGCTTATATGTTCCAGTGTGCCACATATGTTTATGAACTACCGTATTTTTCCGTGTATAAAATGACACTTTTTCCTTAAATAATTTGAGAAAAAATTGAGGGTCGTTTTATACACGGAAGGCAGCTCTTTACCACTGCCTTTTGCAAAGGCACGGGGCTTAGCAAAAACGAAGGGGAGGTGTTGCTGAATTGAATAATTCAATAATTATACAGAAGAGGTGCAAACATCTTGATGAAGAACCAGCAAGTTTAGAACATGAAGTAAAACCTACTCTCAAAGCACATGGAAGAAATAAATAACCAAGGTGTGATCAGGTTCTTCTAAAACTACTGGCGGTTCCCTCGTCTTGGCGGGAATGAGAGACGGAGGCGGTTTCAAAAATAGAACAGATTCTTTTTTATTCCTTTCAACTTCGATTTCAACCATATCAAACGGATCAAGTCAACTTAATTCTGGCAACAACTTATAACTTTTAACGCTTAAGTCCGGAGTGAATATATCGCTCCTCACATCGGGGCCGGGCCAAAACGCTCCCGATCGGTCATCGCTCGTATCGGTGCACTCCTTACCGCACATACCGTCCCGCAGCAAGGGTGCCTTGCCCAATCCCCTTCCAGAGGCGGTTGGTTGAAGGAAGGTGTAGGGCGAATAACTTTCCTCCCCCCATCTTGATTGCGGGGGTAGACTACTACAGTCCATTCTACCGGTTTTATCCATTGTCCTTCACACTTGGGCACCTCTGGATCTGGAAGCAATCCTCTTCCAGTCCTTAGGTTAGGGAACTCCCGTGTTAGTTCTCTAACCTTGTCAGACGTGCTACCCTCATCTTCTGTCTGCACAGCACAATCTCTTGTGCGTCTCTCTGTCTGGTCTGTCTCCACCACCACCTGAAATTCCCGCGCTTCTTCCCCCTTCTTTATAATCTCCTCCCACACTATAAGATCTAACTCCTCCCCTTTATCTTCTGCTAAGCACACCTCCAGTGCATTTTCTCTCCTCCCCTCACTCCCCTCTATTTCCACGAGCACCCCTTCCACACACGCGCATGTCTCTTTTGATATTTTTCCTTGTGGGGACAGCACACTAGCTTCCTGTCCTTCACACAAGGGCAGATAGAATATCAATATAATTATTCCAGGTTGCAGAAGCAAAATCTGTCAATATTCTAAAAAAGAGTATGCCAACAAATATGGAAAACAAAACATTGGTCCACAGACTGGAAACATTCAATATATATTCTAGTCCCCAAGAAAAGAGATGCTAAGAAGTGCAGTAACTATAGGACCACTGCTGTAATTTCCCATGTAAGCAAAGTGATGCTCAAGGTATACAAAAGTACCAAAGACTTTAACCCTGTATTATGTAAGAAATGCTAGATGTTCAGGCTGGGTTCTGAAAAAAAGAGGCACTCGAGATCCTATGGCAAACATATGCTGGCTACTACATTGCATCCAAGAATTTCAGAAGAATATCACTCTATGCTGATCTTCATCCATATCTCCTCATACCTTTTATACCTAACAACAGTACCATTACTCCCATCCATGCACATATTTGGCTAAAAGGAGAAAGCTTCCCAGAGATCAGGTAAAATGAAAATTAGCCACCCATTATTAACCCAACAATCACATTTTTGAGTATGCACACACGTTTGTATCCATTTTTTAATTATCTGATCCATTTCATAAGGCCAAGAAGTTTACAATCCTAACAGATCAACAGAAGCTACAGAAAATACTACCTATTTCATAACTGAAACTATCCTTCAACAATTTTTATTATTCTAATATAAAGGACACACAATCAATATCAACTTTTAAATTCTTCAGTATCCAATGGAATGCTATTTAATGCCTAATTATGCAAAATCTGCCAAATACCAAATTCAGAAAAAAGTTTCTCATATTATTTCTTTGTACAATACAATATCCCATACAATAATCCCTCAATATTTTTTGTGCCTTGACACACTGTACCTTTTGAACATCAGCATCATGCTTTTGCTGCAATTTAAGCTTTTCTTCATGAATTCTAGCTTCCATTAGTTTCGTTTTCATCTCCATCTGTAAATCAAGTTTGTATTTACAAATCACTTTTGGAAATAAATTTAGACTTAACTCTAGTTCCCTTCATCCTCCAAAATGGGCCCAGCATCTTCAAACTGGGCCCAAATCCCAAAATGTCAACCCCAGGTGGCTAAGTGCAGTAGAACTAATTCTCCTTGATCAGATGACTAAATGTCTAACAAGCTATATGCAGCAAAACTGGCTCCCTTTAGCATCATGACCAAAAGACTAGCAAGTTATTTAATTTTTTTATTTAAAATATTTTTGCCCCATCTTTCTTCTTAAAGAACACCCAAGACAGTTTACATCATTAAAACATAATACTTAAAAACTAAAAACAGTAAGTATACAAATATTTTTAAAGGATAAAAAATACCATACTAAAAAAGGAAAGCAAGAACAAGACGACATTGCAAAATTATGAAGCAGTGCTCATTATTTACTGTCATTTAAGGAATTAAGGGCTCCTGTCCTGTTTACAGCATGACATACTGAAGTTCTCCACGTTTTGGAAACAAGCCGGCTACATTCTTGTTAAAAATACTGAAATCCACCTTTTTGTCAACTCAGGTAAGTAAAACACAACACATTCAAAATGGTTTCCTCTTGTACAGTGAGGTGGACAGGGGCTTTTTAAAATCAGTTAACCATTTTGCATTCTGGTACTTGTACACTGGTATCTATCCACTTGTACAACTACCAACTTGAATCATACAGGACAGTTCTCAACATCTTCCCATAACACATTGAATTGTGTCCCACCTATTCATCTTTTCCTAACAGCCCATGTCAGAGAAGGCAGAAAGATGCAAAACAATCTAATGGAAATGTATACTGAAACCTACAAAAAGTCTCTTGAAACCTGATATTTTTCCTGATATGAAATATTATCCCATACATTGCCGTCATTCTGTCTTGCCTTTTGAAAAAATCCTACTCACATTGGTTGGAAACATACCATAAACAAATATAAGACACTTGTACACAAGGAAAATGTTATGTGTCATTAAGTTGCTTCCAACGCATGGTGAGCCTAAGGACTAATGACCTCCAAAAGGTCTAATCATTAATAACTGTGCTTAAGTCTTGCAAACTAGAAGTCATGGCTTCCTTTACTAAGTAAGGCAAATACCAGTAAATAATTATGAAAATATGTTGAGCACCAATTCTAACACTGCAAAATAACTGCCAAAAGCAAGGTGCATAAAACATAGGACTCAAAGCCACCTTAATACAGTGGTGCCTCGACTTACGACCGTCCCTACTTACGACCATTTCGAGTTACGACCAGCTCCGGCCGCAAAAGTTTGCTTCTACTTGCGACCGGAGCTTCCACTTACGAACAGAAAAAGGCAGGGGGAAAAGGCGGGAAATTCAAATTTCTAACTGTAGGTGGCGACGAGGCTGCTTCTTTGTAGCTCTTTCGCCCCGCCAGTTAAGAGAGTGTGCGTCGTCGGAGGAGGCTTGGGACTGCCTCGCTTCTGCTTCTGAGAGCGTGTGTGTGTGTTTGCAGGGAGGCTTCGGGCTGCCTTGTAAGGTAAGGTGCTGTTTTCTGCTTTTTAAAAACTGTTCTGGGTGGGTTTTGCAGCGTGGTTTTTGGCTGGGGGGTATGTTTCTGTGCCGTGTTGTTTTGTTTTTTGGTGATTTATTTTTTTTGCAGCCCCAGCGCCAGGGCTTGCTTTGCTGTTTATTTTTGTGTTTTTTTTTTTTTTTTTGGCAGTCCCAGCGCCTTCGGGGCTTGCTTCGCTGTTTATTTTTGGTTGTTTTTTTTTAAGCCCCAGCCACAGAGCTTGCTTCGCTGTTTATTTTTGTTTTTTGTTTTTGTTTTAAAGCCCCAGCCACAGAGCTTGCTTCGCTGTTTATTTTTGGTTGTTTTTTTTTTTAAAGCCCCAGCCACAGAGCTTGCTTTGCTGTTTATTTTTGTTTATTTTTAAAGCTCCAGCCACAGAGCTTGCTTCGCTATTTATTTTTGGTTGTTGTTTTTTTAAAGCCGCAGCCACGGAGCTTGCTTTGCTGTTTATTTTTGGGTTTTCTTTTTTAAAAAAAAAAAAGCCCCAGCCACAGAGCTTGTTTCGCTCTGTATTTTTGGTGTTGTTTTTTTTTTAAAGCCCCAGCGCCTTCCGACCAGGCTTGCTGTGCCCTTTTTTTTTTTTTTTTGCCGGAATGGATTAATCGCGTTCCAATGCATTTCAATGGGAAATGGTGCTTCGACTTACAACCATTTCGAGTTACGTCCATCTTCTGGAACAGATTATGGTCGTAAGTCGAGGCACCACTGTACGGCTTTCAAGGTAAATAAGATACTTAAGGAAGGTAAATAAGATACTTAAGGAGTGGTTTTACCTGTCCTCCCTCATGCGTTTTTGTGACTGAGTGGGGATTCTTACCCAGGTCTCCTGAGTTGAGTCCTAATGTGTCATTCTGTCCACTACAACACACTTGGTACTTCATCATAATATACAGCCATTTAAAAGAAAGTACACATTTGTCTAATCTAAGTTTAAAAAGTATTTATATGCTAAGCATGGTTGCATCTCTGACCTCAAAGCATAATCTCTCACAAAGTAAGTTTCCACACCCACAACAACTGTCTTTCATATTTGTTCAGTTACAATAAGCTTGGCACATCACAATAAGTAAGAAATTTTGCTTCTAATATCTAGGCCATTTCAATGAACTCAATGAACTAAATTGGACACATACAGGATTGCTCTGTAGATCTTTCTGCAACAACTCATAAACTAAAATTCAAAGGATACACAGAGGATCAGCATGACCCCTAAAGCTCTGAATGAAATGGTGCCAGATATTTCATTAATTTGAGAGGTTTACTTTTCTTTTTACTGAGTCAATATTTTCACACATCATCACATTTTCTTTCATCACCATCCAGGCATTTGTCTCAAACTAGTAAATTATCTGGTTAAAACAAAAAGACAAAACTAAAGTCATGTCATAGTGGAATATTTTTGAAAAATAACAAAAATAATTATAGAAGCCTTTCCAACATATTCATCCATAGTTTAATTTTAATGTGTTTTAGCACACATAAAACGAATGTGTCATTGTGAAACATCTTTTCTAATAAAGCCAAAAGATGGATGTAAAAACATTTAAGTATTGGATCTGCACTAGACATTTGAGACAGGCTTAAGGAATTCTAGATTCTTTAAGTCATTTTAGCCATAATTCCTATAATAAAGTCTTCATAAATACATACCACAGAACCAAACAAAAATTAGTTTCTGTAGAACTAAAAGCAAAGCGTGCTGCTTATATACCGCCCCATAGCACTTCAAGCACTCTCTGGGCGGTTTACAAGATAGAACTATCAAACTTTGCAAAATGATTTTATCTCCCTTGAAGTAGAAAACTGTGGGAGAAGACACAGATGTTTTCTTTATTCTTCATATACAGTATATTTTAATATCCATGAACTATAGCAAAAATACTAAGAATAATAGAATTCAAGATTTAAAGAAACGAAAATCCTATTAAACACCAAGACGTGCTATTTAGAATGTAAATATAAAATATTTAGGTGGAGAGATGAAATGAATTTCAGGATTTTATAGAAGAAAATCCACAAAATCACAGGAAAGTATTTCTCAGAACAATCAATAGGAACTGTAACTGTGTTCACATGATATAAGGGGGGAAATCAAAATACTTAGTATTTATCAAAATACTCCACTGAGATTTGTTACCTACTACAGCAACCTAGTTTCCAGTGCTTCACATTTCATTCATAACCGATAACAGGAACTGTTAGATCACACATCCATTTTTGTTTTGCAGGGTTTGAACCTTGTCTGGGTCCAGTATACCTAAACCTCCCCACAAATTCTAATCACTTCCCCCACTGTATGAGTTTGTTAAGCAAGGTCTTTTAATTCAACCTAAACTATGATGAATATGCAGTTTTATGTCTGTTAATGACCTACACTCACAGCTGGCTGGATAGCTAAGTGGTTTAAGTATCTGGCTGCAGTGCCAGAGTTTGGGAATTCAATTCCGCACTGTGCCTCCTGTGAGTAGAGTCAGCCTGTGTGGCCTTAGGCAAGCTGCAGTCCAAGGATGCCCCCAGAAGGGAATGGTAAATCACATTCTAAACCTGGAAAACCCTGAAAAGGGGTGTCGTAAGTCAGAATTGACTTGATGGCACATGTTTATTACTAATAATAACTTACAGTGGGAGCTTTAAATGCAGGCCTTATCTTATTTTCCCAGTATATGGAAAGAGAAACTCACTTTCCTCAGAACCTCACTACTTTGGTGAGCTCAACCATGCCAAGACTTTGGTTGTACCTCCAATGAGGAGTACTGCATGTATGGAACAGCCGCCACCAGCAGTAACTATGGAGGGGTACCTGGGGTACGATCCCATGCTGCATTACTCAAAGGACAGCTGAGTGCCTGCATCTAGCACCCTTGTTGCGGCAGTCCGTTTTAGCATGGGGTTCTGGAAAGGAGGCGGAGCTCCACTCCTCCCAGTAAAGGATTGTTCTGAGGTTGCTATCCCTATTTTGAACTATTTGGGACTGAAGTTAACTTCCTGGCACTTTAGAAGTTTATAGGTTTACTGTTGACCTATGTTGTCTCATTAAGAAGTTGTGTTGCTCCAGTAAAAGAGCTTCCTCCTGCAAGTACTTGTCATATCATGATGGACGGGGGTGGGTGCTGCTCACAACAATTTTGGCCAATTTATCAAGTAGTTTCGGTATCTGGCTGCAGAGCCAGAGGCTGAAAGTTCAATCCCCCACTGTGCCTCTCTGATAGGGGCTGAACTTGATGATCCATACGATCCCTTCCAGCTATGAAGTTTTAAAGATTATCATTAAAAATAAAACAACTGTTTCTTTTTTTAAAATAAAGCTAAAGATTATCCATAAAATGAAGATAATATTTGAGATTATTTGTACTAAAAAAAATTAAGTACAAAAATTTAACTACCAACCCAGCTCATTCCTTTGAGTTTCTGTCATTGTTTATGCTCTTTACAGAGAAATATGAAACATTTAAGCCTGGCAGGCACATAAACACTACTGATGTCAAACATCTGAACATCTGTTCTGTCCCTATAATTCAAGAGATTGAGAATGATACTAATTTTGTGAGAGCAGTGAGTTGAGAGTGATACCAATGAAACTAATGTTATGCACTGTCTCTCCCTCTCTCTCTCTCTCACACACACACTTTTTTCTTCTTAAATTCAACAACAAAAGCTGTTTCATAATACTTTGCCTGAAATGACTCTCACATATTAAAAAATACTTTCACTAGGCAAAATCTTAAACTGAACTAGTTAACTGAATGTGTAAGCAAAAAGCATTTCTGATTGGGCATGGGGAATGGGCAACAGACCATAATGCATCACAAAATTCTGCTCTAGAGGAATATTCAGTTTTCATGTTAGTGGGACAAATTTGTTCTAGAGCTAAAGTAACTGCTAATTGCAAGGGAGAATTAGCAAATCTGTGTATCAGTGAAGAACTTCAATGTTCATGTTTGCATCCCAGTCACTGAAGTGTTATACAGATGGTTACAAATGGCTTGTATACATGAGAGATGTGCATTCAGAGTTGGAAATACAGTAGGACACCCTTATCTGCAGGATCAGTATTCACTTATCCACAGTCCAAAAATACAGGTATTAAAAACGATACATAGAAAAAACTAGAAATACAGTAGATATTTTCAAGATGTAATGATCAGAACTGGCCTCTTCAGTCTTCAGCACATTGAGCAATGAGAGAAGATTTCAACTTGGCTCTTACTCATAGAGGCCACATGAAGATAAAAAATATAGGCAAAGGAGTGGTTGCCCAGTGAAGTGATTACCCATTGGAAGTATGGTAATTTACACCAATTCTATGTCTCTCTCAATGTGCCATCCCCATACTATTTAAAACTCACCTTAAAAAGCTGGAAAAATTAGTAAAACCCACATTCCACCTTACTCTGGAGGCATCCTTTAAGTAAAGTTTTATTCATGAGCAAACTGGAAACAATTCATGAACGTAACAGGATTTACTTTTCAGTAAGCCTCTATAGGATTGGACATTATACCATACTTATGGAAACTGTGTATAAGCACCTACTAGGAATGTGCAATTTTTTGCATGGGGTGAGGTTGGACTCTCAGAATTCTGCAATAATTCCCTAGGCAGAATTCTGAGAGTTCCAACCACAGAGTCACATCTCCTGACACCTACCTTTTGCTCACCTGGAACAGGGCCTATTTCTGAGGCTGTACTGTCTAACTCCAGTCTTCCTTCCTGTTGGTAACATAGAAAAAAATAAAGCTGCTGAAGTACTTCCTGAGAGTGGTAGTTCTGCTGCCCATTAGGCTATAGAGAGTACCTTCACAAAGATCTATCATTCCCAGGAAGCACTGCTGCAGTTTCCTCTTTTTGTACATTAGCAACAGAAAAAAAGATCAGTGAAGCTGTGGACCAGGTGAGCTAAATCTAAGTGTCAGGGTCTGTGTGTCTGTGGGCTGGAACTCCTAGAATTCTGCCCGGGGAATTCTTGGAAGACTCTGGGAATTGGAATACCAACAACAACAACAACAATGATGATGATGATAGGCACATCCCTAGCATCTATCATAGAAAGTTGCTTCTAGTGGTCTCTCATAGCCTCTGGTTAGAATAGCTGGTATTTTTCAGCCATGTGAGAACAAATATGTCTTTCATTTCATGCCACTAACAACTGTGTAAGAAGTTTTATTAATCTCTACTACAAAAAAGATTTTTGTACCTGTGGAATTATAAAACTTAAGCTGTAATTTTTAGAATATGTGATATACTCTAACACAGCTCAGTGCCTGGAGTACTCGGCTGTGCTGCCAAGGGCTAGGAGTTTAAATCTCTGCTATTCCTCACAGGAGAGGAACCACTTCACAGCTTGGAAGCAGCAACAGAGAAAGCCCTCTCTTGTGTCACCCCTGATGTGTCCTTCAAATGGCAAGAAGCACCTGTATCTTGTCTGGATTAAGCTTCAGTTTATTCGCCCTCATCCAATCTATTACTGACACCATGCACTAGTTTAGAACCAAGACAGTTTCTCTGGAATTAGATGGAAAAGATGGAGTGGATGTTAGTCACATATTGATACCAAACTCTGGACAACCTCTGCCAGCAGTTTCATGTAGATGTTAAATAGCATGGGAATAAACAGAACCCTGAGGGAGTTCTCTCTTTCAGGAAGGACCAGAACCACTATGGAACAATGCCCAGAATGATAACATGGTTGATGGTATCAAAGCCACTGGTATGAAAGCCGCTTCCCCTGTACAGTTCCTGGCATAGATCATACACCAAGGTGAGAAAAGCACTCTCCATCCCATAATAAGGCCTGGTGCCAGACTGAAGTGGATCTAGATAATCTACCCCACTTAGGAGTTCTTAGAGCTGAGAAGTCACCACATACTCCAATAACTTGCCCAGGATGGAACATTTGAGACTGGCTAGTAATTGACCAATACCATGGGATGCAAGGAGAGCTTCTTCATCTTAAAAAACTATCCTTCCTCTACATTTGTTGCCATTTTATTTCTACAGAGTAGCAATACTTTTAATTCCTATGAGTATTGGTTTTGAAAACTTAAAAATTTACATCTTTTTGTACTTCAAAATTAAAAATTTAGAACTATTATCTATTCATTATTAATATAAATGTCTGTTTGGAGAGCTTTCAAAAAGAAAATGCCACCTATGATTTTATGCCTCTAATGTTTTATGGATATCAGCCCCAGGGAAAAAATATTTTAAAGTATTATATTCTAACTTGAGCACTCTTCCCTACCCATAAGAATTAACTCTAAATTCACTTCCCATTAAGTCAGTTTAGCAGCATCACTTCTAAAATCAGTTACTCTAGTTGAACACTGTAACATCCAAGCCAACTTACTTTGTCCATGAATACTCAAGCACCATACTTGTTCTTCTATTTATTTACTTTTCCTAATGGATATAGTATAAACGTCCTTCATTTTAAGAGAGGGTCTCTTCTTCTCCCCCCTGCATGCCTTGAAAATTAACACTTATTCTACAAGAAGAGACCTCTGTCGTCACCTGCCCAAACGACACATGGGTCCTACTACCTGCAAAGGTCTGTCCTTCCCTATTCATTTCCAAGAAGTCTGCACGAAAAACCTACAACAACCAAGTCTGCTATCCTTACTTTCAGATACCCAAGTCTGTTTTTCATTTTTCAAACACATTAAAAGTAAACAAAGATAAAAACACAACAGCACAGTATTTGTAATTGTATTTCTGGAGCTGCATTCCTATCAACACTGAAAAATTAAGTGTCACTGTAATGATGTCTGCACATACTTCAGCTTCAGAGACAGGGTATTACAAAGAGTTCTTCTAATAGCTCGCAGGTAGGAACAATCCTACCAAAGTTAGGATTTTAACACAATCCATTCCTCTAAAAAGTACCTTTTTGTGTGTGATTTTACACTGAAAACAGGTTCATCCCTTACATTCCAGAAAACCAAAAACTCCTTAATCATATATCCAACCATACATACTAGGGCAGGGTAGGTGGGGACACAGCATATGTATTCAATAGCCTGCAAGCCAACAACATAGTTCCTGACCAATTACACCTTTTAATCCAGACTGTATTTTCACAGCAGTCTTTCAAATACGTTTGTCTCCAACAACCTGGAGAAAGACACATATTATCAAAGCATCCATAAAATCCAAATAATTGGCACACATTCCTTTTGAGCCTGTTTTCACATGATGCAAAAAAAATTTCCACGTGGGCATTTTCTGAGGAAATTGTATCATATTCAGTATAATAAAACAGATGGTCTACATTCTAATCGTTATGTGGAAAGCAAGTCTGACAAAAGATTGATCCCCAGCTACTTGGTAATTATCTGAACATTATACTAGTTAAATAAACTGTCCTGAACAGTTATACCAATGCTTTAATCTGTCTCAAGAGGCTCTAGTGCATATGTACAATAATTAAAGGCATATGTGAGTCTTGTGTCATAAAAAAGCTAGTTTGTTGTTTAGTCGTTAAGTTGTGTCCGACTCTTCGTGGCCCCATGGACCAGAGCACGCCAGGCCCTCCTGTCTTCCACTGCCTCCCGGAGTTGGGTCAAATTCATCTTGGTAGCTTCGATGACACTGTCCAACCATCTCGTCCTCTGTCGTCCCCTTCTCCTCTTGCCTTCACTTTCCCAACATCAGGGTCTTTTCCAGGGAGTCTTCTCTTCTCATGAGATGGCCAAAGTATTGGAGCCTCAGCTTCAGGATCTGTCCTTCCAGTGAGCACTCAGGGTTGATTTCCTTCAGAATGGATAGGTTTGTTCTCCTTGCAGTCCAGGGGACTCTCAAGAGTCTCCTCCAGCACCACAATTCAAAAGCATCAATTCTTCGGTGGTCAGCCTTCTTTATGGTCCAGCTCTCACTTCCATACATCGCTACTGGAAAAACCATAGCTTTGACTATGCGGACCTTTGTCGGCAAGGTGATGTCTCTGCTTTTTAAGATGCTGTCTAGGTTTCTCATCGCTTTCCTTCCAAGAAGCAGGTGTCTTTTAATTTCGTGGCTGCTGTCACCATCTGTAGTGATCATGGAGCCCAAGAAAATCAAAACTGTCACTGCCTCCATATCTTCCCCTTCTATTTGTCAGGAGGAGATGGGACCAGTGGCCATGATCTTAGTTTTTTGGATGTTGAGCTTCAGACCATTTTTTGCGCTCTCCTCTTTCACCCTCATTAAGAGGTTCTTTAATTCCTCCTCACTTTCTGCCATCAGAGTGGTATCATCTGTATATCTGAGGTTGTTCATATTTCTTCCAGCAATCTTAATTCCGGCTTGAGATTCATCCAGTCCAGCCTTTCACGTGATGTATTCTGCATATACGTTAAATAAGCAGGGAGACAATATACAGCCTTGTCGTACTCCTTTCCCAATTTTGAACCAATCAGTTCTTCCATATCCAGTTCTAACTGTTGCTTCCTGTCCCACATATAGATTTCTCAGGAGATAGATAAGGTGGTCAGGCACTCCCATTTCTTTAAGAACTTGCCATAGTTTGCTGTGGTCCACACAGTCAAAGGCTTTTGCGTAGTCAATGAAGCAGAAGTAGATGTTTTTCTGGAACTCTCTGGCTTTCTCCATAATCCAGCGCATGTTAGCAATTTGGTCTCTAGTTCCTCTGCCCCTTCAAAATCCAGCTTGTACTTCTGGGAGTTCTCGGTCCACATACTGCTGAAGCCTACCTTGTAGGATTTTGAGCATAACCTTGCTAGCATGTGAAATGAGTGCAATTGTACGGTAGTTGGAGCATTCTTTGGCACTGCCCTTCTTTGGGATTGGGATGTAGACTGATCTTTTCCAATCGTCTGGCCACTGCTGAGTTTTCTGTTCTTCACTTCCACTGTGTATTCATAAGGGATTTGGTTTAGATTATACCTGACTAGCCCAGTGGTTTTTCCTACTTTCTTCAGTTTAAGCTTGAATTTTGCTATAAGAAGCTGACGATCAGAGCCACAATCAGCTCCAGGTCTTGTTTTTGCTGACTGTATAGAGCTTCTCCATCTTTGGCTGCAGAGAATATAATCAATCTGATTTCGGTATTGCCCATCTGGTGATGTCCATGTGTAGAGTCGCCTCTTGTGTTGTTGGAAAAGAGTGTTTGTGATGACCAGCTTGTTCTCTTGACAAAACTCTATTAGCCTTTGCCCTGCTTCGTTTTGAACTCCAAGGCCAAACTTACCTGTTGTTCCTTTTATCTCTTGACTCCCTACTTTAGCATTCCAGTCCCCTATAATGACAAGAACATCTTTCTTTGGTGTCAGTTCCAGAAGGTGTTGTAAGTCTTCATAGAATTGGTCAATTTCAGCCTCTTCGGCATCGGTGGTTGGTGCATCAACTTGGATTACTGTGATGTTGAAAGGTCTGCCTTGGATTCGTATTGAAATCATTCTATCATTTTTGAGATTGTATCCCAGTACAGCTTTTCCCACTCTTTTGTTGACTATGAGGGCTACTCCATTTCTTCTACGGGATTCTTGCCCACAATAGTAGATATGGTAATCGTCTGAATTGAATTCACCCATTCCTGTCCATTTTAGCTCACTGACTCCCAGGATGTCAATGTTTATTCTTGCCATCTCCTGTTTGACCACATCCATCTCACCAAGGTTCATAGATCTTACATTTCAGGTTCCTATGGAGTATTTTTCTTTGCAGCATCGGACTTTCCTTTCACTTCCAGGCACGTCCGCAGCTGAGCGTCCTTTCGGCTTTGGCCCAACCACTTCATTAGCTCTGGAGCTACTTGTCCTTGTCCTCCGCTCTTCCTCAGTAGCATGTTGGACGCCTTCCGACCTCAGGGGTTCATCTTCCAGCATCATATCTTTTAGCCTTTTGTTTCTGTTCATGGAGTTTTCTTGGCAAAGATACTGGAGTGGCTTGCCAGTTCCTGCTCCAGGTGGATCGCGTTTAGTCAGAACTCTCCACTATGACCTGTCCCATCTTGGGTGTCCCTGCTCGGCATAGCCCATAGCTTCTCTGAATTACTCAAGCCCCTTCGCCACAACAAGACAGCAATCCGTGAAGGGGTTTTAAAAAAAAAGCTAGTAGTGAAACCCTATGAATGATAAAATTGGCAACAAAAGAAATTCCAGATTAAATACTCAAAATATAGAAGTATACTCACTCTGCTCATAAAGTAGGCATGATAAAATTATAGCAATAGCATTTAGCTTACCACACAATTATTCAACCACAAGATGGCATAACACTGAACAAAAATCACAACATAACTGCTCAAAAATGAAATATGTTGATTCATATGTTTGCAATCAGAGATCTAGAAGTTAGGAACTTATCTTTCAAAAACGAAAGTGTTATGTTTCAATTTTTCTCTATGTAACAGTGATAGAATAAATTTGAATTCAAAATACTTTTTTCTGCAAGACTTTATTTAAAATGTAAACACAGCTTTCATTTCTGGGAGAAAACATTAGAGAATTTTAAAAATGCAATACAAATATAACACGTAATACAGTATAAGCCCCCAAATTAGGCAAAAATGCAAAGGTTATAAATCCACATAGCTTATATCATGCAAGTCAATTGTTTGAAAGTTGCTAATAACCACTAAAACAATAGTATTATACAGCTTGATTTGTTTCTATTCCAATCAAAGATCAAACTCAATACCTAACAACATGTTTGATTTCATGTTACTAAGAATATACTGTAAATTAGAACTTCACTCTCTTTTTCATTTTATAAATGGGTGGCATTCAGAATAAGTGGAGTGCAAAGGGAACTTTTCTTTCTCAAAATGAACCAGTTTAACCAGCTGTTCTCAGTTCCTCTGGAAATGTTCAATAGAACAAGATTTCTACTTGTAACTGTAGTTCTGAGTGCTCATCTGTGAATTCACACATACAGGTGCTCCACCTGCACAGAGTAGCTATCATTCAGAAAATTCTAGAACTCCACGGCTTTAACAGTTTCTCCTCCACCAACCCTAATTTAACATGTTCCAACCACTCCTAATTATTTTACTTCAATTCCTCACCATGCCAGTCTCTTAGAAAATCTAATAAAAAGTGAGATAACAGCAGGGAGGTGGGAGGATCGTGCAAGTTCACAACATTACCATTCAAAGAACCACATTTACAGATTAGTAACCTGTCCTTCTTCACATGGTCTCTGTGACTCACAAATATGGGTGACTTATCTAGTAGGCATCCTTCAGTCTCGAGAGACTATGGTAAAGTGCTCTGAACAGAGGTCTTGGAACAGCGTCTAGTGTGGCTGAGGAGGCCAATTCGAGAGTGACAATCCCTTCCACACTGAAGACAAATACAATCTGTCCCTTGTCCAGCTCCCTGATTTTGCTGGTTTCGGGACTGCCTCTTTGCCTCGGCCTGCTGAACAAGTGCCTCTTCAAATTGGGAGAGGCCATGCTGCACCACCTGCCTCCAGGCTGAACGCTCAGATGTCAAGGTTTCCCATCTGTTGAGGTTCATTCCTAAGGCCTTCAGATCCCGCTTGCAGATATCCTTGTATCGCAGCTGTGGTCTCCCTCTGGGGCATTTTCCCCGCACTAATTCTCCATACAGATCTTTTGGAATCCGACTGTCAGCCATTCTCACAACATGCCCGAGCCAACGTAGACGTCGCTGTTTCAGTAATGTATACATGCTAAAAATTCCAGCTCGTTCTAGGACTACTCTATTTGGAACTTTGTCCTGCCAGGTGATACCAAAACTGCGTCTGAGACAATGCATATGGAGTGTGTTCAACTTCCTCTCCTGCCATGCACAAAGGGTCCAGGACTCACTGCACTACAGGAGTGTACTCAGGACACGGGTTCTATAGACCTGGATCTTGGTATATGCCGTCAGCTTCTTATTAAGCCATACTCTCTTTGTGAGTCTAGAGAACATGGTTGCTGCTTTGCCAATGCATTTATCCAGCTCGACATCTAGAGAGAGGGTGTCAGAGATCGTTGAGCCAAGGTACATGAAATCATGAACAACCTCCAATTCTTGTGTAGCGATGGTAATAGAGCGAGGTGAGTCCATGCCCTGGCCCATGACTTGTGTTTTCTTCAGGCTGATTGTTAGTCCAAAATCTTGGCAGGCCTTACTAAAACGATTCATAAGTTGTTGGAGCTCTTCAATAGAATGGGCAGCAACAGCTGCATCATCAGTGAAGAGGAACCCCCGCATGCATTTCAGCTGCACTTTATCCTTTCCAGGTTCCTTGCCGGAGGCGAGGGAATCCAAGGCCGATTTTATTTCTGCTAAAGATGGTTCGCTGTCCAACTCTTCCAAGACAGACAGGCACTCAATGTTATTTAATGCCTCTTCGGTTACTACATTCTCTCTAGAATATAGCTCAGAGTAGTGCTGCACCCAGCGTTCCATCTGCTGTGCTCGGTCCTGGATGATCACGCCTGTAGCAGTCTTCAAAGGAGCAGATTTCTTCTGTATTAGACCTAAAGCCTGCTTGATACCGTCATACATTCCCTTGATGTTACCTGTGTCCGCTGCTATCTGTATCTGAGAGCAGAGCTGAAACCAATAATCATTACAACATCTCCTGGCAGTCTGTTGGACTTTGCTATGAGCAAAGGGTGACTTATCAGATCTAGTGTTAACTGGCAGGTTATTAAAGAGCAGACTGGGGCCAGACTGTCCACTCACCTTCCACTGTTGCCATGGACTCCGCGCTCCCTTCCTATTGCTCTGGAGCTTGTGGTCTGCGAGCTACTCCTGGTAGGAGGCGGGAGAACGAGCCTCGCTGCAAGGTCGAAGAGTGGCTCACAGACTGCAAGCTCCGGAGCGATAGGAAGGGAGCGCAGAGCCCGTTGCAACAGCAGAAGGGGAGTGGACAATCCAGCCCCAGGGGTCTGGGACCCTCATTATGTCCACCTGTGCACAGGTATTCGTATATGAATATGAATACCTCAATCTCTATTCATGACACCCATAGCATCTTTCTCAACCCACCCTCTGGAGCACTTTCTTCCTTTAAGTTTTGGAGTGGTCATGAGGTCTGTGGCACTGACTCCCAGAACAGGGCTGGGGGGCTCACTTCCCATCTCTGTTCCAGTGGCATTCTGAACAATCCTGGGAGGCCTCCACCTGTCTCTGGGCTTCTATTTGAAGAAGTGGCCATTGGGATGATGGTTTAGTATCTTTTTCAGCCTCCCTCCTAGCTTTCTCCTCCTTTCCCTTTTTTCTCTCTCTCCCCAGAAGGACAGTTTCTTAGGAGGTCAATAAGAACATTTAAGAGCTGCCCCACAGGCACGGAACTTCCAGCACACCCCTTTACTAGTCATCAGATCTATCTGTATCACCCACTCTTATCCCTCAGGCAGTTCATCGGGGTCACTGGCTGCAAAAGGTTTGGGTTCTTGGGGTTCCCTCTGTTCTACTGCCTCAACCTCCTCTCCCCAACTAGAGCTTTCTCACTCTTCTCCCTTTTCCTCCTCCGGCTGCTGTTTTCTCTCTTCTCCCTCATTTCTAACCTCTCCCACCTTTTCCTCCTCTTTTATCTCCTCCAACTTGTCTGACCCCTACCTTCCTTAATCCTCCTTTCCCATGCAGCTGATGGGAATAGTCTCTGTCTTCTCAATGAGATTTTCAAGCGATAGTCTCTTCACCTTCTCTACCATCACTGTTGCCGTCTTGTACCCATTGACCATTAGGAGCAGGGACGGCACACTGACAGAGGAGTTATCCATCCTGTCCCATCCCCCCCAAACAGGAGGTCATGTCAGAATCAAAAAAGGACAGACCTCGGCCAATTTAAATGTGCTTGCACATCTAGTCTGTAGGGAATCACTAATGTCAAAGGGTTGGGACCATGTTGCTGCTTTACAAATGTCCTGTAAGTCCACTCCCTTTAGGAAGGCAATTGATGCAGCCATGGCCATTGTTGAGCGACACCTTAGTTGACAGAGCTGGTTTTCTTGCTAATTCATAAGACAGTTTAATTGTAGAAACCACCCATTTAGAATAAGGCTGAAAAAACACTTAATTTGCTTTTTTAGGACCTCAGGAACATACAAAAAGTTTGATCACTTTGACAAATTCTCCCACACATGAAATGTAGAATGCAAGTGCACACCCAACATCCAGTTTAAGTAATAATCTATACAGATTATTAGATGATGCGAGATACAATGTTGATAAGGCAACTGAAAATAATAAACTATTTTTGGCAGAAGGGTTACGACTGGCTGTAACATTACTTTCTCTTTGTGGAAATTCAGGAACAGGGGTCATAGAAAAGGGCACATAATTCACTTGTTCATCTAGCAGAAGTGATCGCCACTAAAATGGCTGTTTTGAAAAACTAAGTCTACCATTGCCATGGGTCTGTAGGGAGATACCATTAACTAGATGAGACCAAAGACAGAGATCAAGATGGTGCAGCTGTTTTAACCTCTGGATATAAATTATTACATCCTTTTGAAACTGCTTGATTATAGAATTCAAAAATAGAGTTTGGGCTCCTGTATTAGTTGGCTGATACCAACATTTTTTTTCCTATTTATATGAATAGGTTCTCCTTATTAATGGCTTTCTGGAGGCTTGAAGAATCCTATGGTCAAAGAAGAAGGAATCATCACAGAAGCTTCCATGCTACTGGCTCCAATGTTTGCGACTATGGGTGTCAAGCCCAACCCTTCTGACAAGTCAGCAGATCCAAGTATACTGGTAACTTCTCGTGCACTGTAGACATTCATGACGGTGTTGGGAACCAAGGTGTTATCAAAATGACACAAGTCTTGTCTTGCTTGAGTTTTACAATTACTCTGTGAAGGGAAATGCCGGAAAGAGATAGAACATATAGTATCTCCTTTCCAAGTCATCTCAAAAGTATCTCCTAAGGAATTATGGCCTATCACTGCTCTCAAGAAGTAACCATGGTCTCTTCAACCAGTTTCCCTTTTCAAGTAGTGGTAAGATAGTTTGTAGGCTGACCATCCAAAATCTCCTGTATGTAATGTAGAATTTGACATTAAAGTAGAGTCTAAGGTCTACGTGCACCTTTCATTGGGTCAGCGAAGTAACAGAAATAAAATCCACTATGCTTGTCCTTTGGGGATACTGGCTGGACAAATTCTTGGTTCAGCAGTTTTGTAATCTCTTCTGTAAGAATTTGAGTCAATGTTCCCTCCAGTTTTCTGTCCCGCTATGCTGGAGCCTTGCTCCATGCACTCAGGGGTGGGTGGGGCTTCATTCGAAATGGGAAGGAAACTAACTGGTGCCCGTGCACAGCCCTGATTGAGCTCTAGGCAAGCACAAGTGCACACAGCTTAGAACATTGGTTGGAGTTGCTGATGAAAAACCTCCCTCATGTGGCAAAATGTCGGATTCTATAGCATACTCATGTGATATGAAGGATAAAACCCATAAATAAGTGTTGGCATTGAACCAGAAGTTTACAGAAGTTGCTAAATAAACCCTCCTGAATAAAGGGCAGTTCTTCAATTCTGGAGCATGTCCCTTCTGAGAATTCTGCAGATTGGAGCTAAGCATGTCTTCTTAACGTTACTTGCAGCAGCCATACATTTGGCTGCAGTTTGCTTCAACACTAACAGAATGGATTTGCTGCACAGCAAGCAAGTGAGCTTCTTGCTGGAATTTCAGAGCATCCACTTTTTAAATCATTCAGCAAAGTTGCCAAGAAAGGTTGTATACACTCCCAAATGAATTACTGATATGGCTCAGTAACTGGCAATCTGCAGTCCTAATGCTTCAGCTGAGTACATCCACCTACCCAACAGATCTGGGTTTTCTATCTTCTCAGTTTACTGAAGTAGAATGCAATCTGTCTTTTTTTTTAACATGTAGTGCTTCAACTATTATTGAGTTGGGTGATAGATGTTTGAAAAGAAAATTCATGCCTTGATCCTGAACTTTATAAAGATTCTGCATGCAATAAGATGTCAATGAAATTGTATATGGCTTAAGTGAAAAACTGTTTGACCTAATCTTCAAAACTGGCAAAAATGGAATTTGTAAAGATGTTGAAGAGGTTTGTTTCACTCTACCAAAAACTGGATCTGATATCAGCTGGATAGACTTTTTTAACTTTGAGTGGCAATGACTGCCATTTGTTATAAATGAGAGTATGATTTCATGTCCTCTGACAGTTATAGTGGGCTATAATCACCAACCTGTGAGTCTGGTGAAGACACAAAAACTGAAAAGTTGGTAGTATTTGTGGTACTGAATTCCAGTAGGTTCTATAAGAATGATTTCAATAGTGATACCTACAGCCTTGATATCATAGCCTCCCAGCATCAGTGTGATACTTGCATACAATGGTTCTCAATATTGAGCATTCAAATCATCATGACATCAGCATGAACAGTCTCTATATCAAGATGCCAGTATCAAACATCTTGAAGTCTGCATCTCAGTGTTCCAGATCTGAAATATCTAGGAGATTACAATTGGTCCCAATAAAGCAACCATGCCTTTTGTTGTATCTGAACCCAGAGTCTCCTTGGGCCCAGGCATTGTCCCCCAATGGTCTGGAAGAGCCTGCAAACAAGTAAAGAGAGACATAGTATCTTGACAAGAAAAAAAGTAGCATCTTTAATGCTTAGATCCCATAGATCAGGGGTCCCCAGTTCGCAGCCCGGTGCCGGTCCATGGCCATGGCAGGACCGGGCCACGGAGACAGATCTCCCACCCACCCCCCGCACGCACTCCCCCCACGCACCCCACCCGCACGCACGGCCCGCCACCCACATGCATGGGTGCCCCGCCCCTCCACGCATGCGTGCCCTGCCACTCCGCACATGCACACGAGAGCACCCTACCCACCTGTGAGTACAGGGGAGTGACCCGCCCCACCCGCGCACGGACACCCCCCCCCAACCGGTCCGCAATTCAGAAAAGTTTGGGTGCCACTGCCATAAATGATCAACAGGGTCAGAGACTCTAATGAGATACTCGATCTAAAGTGTAATTAAGATGAGCCATGGTGCCGAGCATATGCACCCCTCCATGATTTTGATGAATCTCTATATCAAGGACAAGTTTAAGGTGTTGGAGGACAAGAGACAGTTCACAGTGATGATCCCTATAATTCTCCCTTTGAAAAGGAAGCTGTACAAACATCATCTGATTTTTCTTGCTGTGTCATTGATTATTTCAAAACTGTTGTTCTTTGTCGAAGCTGGTTGTGTCACAAGTGATGGTACCATCATTTTAAATAAAATTTTGTCTCTTTTTTGTCTGTCTGAGACTGTTTATCATTTGAAGAATTTTTCTTCCTTTTAGCTTGTGTCAATGCCGAGCCCAGTGCCAATGTAACCATCAGAACTGAAAGAACTGCTGGATACTCTATGGTACTAGGAGGGATTGCTGTTTCCAAAGTTGGTATGTTTTCATTCAGTTGCAAATAATCTCTCCAGAAGAGATTTACAGATCGATATCAACGTTGATGTCTGTTCAGATGCTTCCTAAGAAGCCTGTAAAGATTTATCCAAAAGACAGTTTTAGACAGCACTGCTTATTTTGAAAGGCTACTCTAGTAAAGTTTCAACAAATGCTACACTGTGGGAAACTTCTGCTTGAAGGTTGTAGCTGCATTCTGTTCCAGTGACGTGCATACACTCCTGGCAGAGAGCGGCAGCTGCCAGCAGGCGGGGTAACCCCTTATTCTGCCCTTTCGCTTAGAGGTAGAGCATAAGATCAAAGGGTTATTTCAGCCAATCCTGGTTACGATTAGGTAACTAGTATCCTATCTGAATTCTAACAACATACTATGTAATCATGCTAAGTAAAGAAAAGAGCTCTCAGGGCGTTGCCTGTAGGCTCCACTGGCTCGGACATCCGTTGTCGACTCCTTTGTTCTTTCTCTAAGGCAATTAAGCCTTCCTTTGTTCCGTGATCACCCACACTACACTATTGGACAAAATGCTCTTCTCCCAACAAGAAAGGCACTTAAATTACAGGTCCAAATGAGGGATTTTCCCTCCATAGACCACACACTTTTTATATGAGGTTCTGAGGTCACAGAAATACGGCCTGATGCAGATGACAATTTTTTTTTAGACACGACGACGACAACAAGGGAAGATAATACAAAAGGAGAATAAGGTAAGACTATGAAGGAAAAAACTGTTTTATCGTAATTACTGTAACCCTCTTCTACTTAGCTGCTTTTCACATGGTGGACAAAAAAGAAATGAGCAGAAACCATTAAGGAGTGGTTGGAGTATGCTCAGTTGATGGGTGGGGGGGGGGGAGAGAAAGCTGAATAGTTGTAGAATGTTCTGAATGCTGGCTGCTCACACTCTTACGTGCGAGTCACAGGGATCATGAAAAAGAACAACATCTCCTTGTTTGCTACTTCTTCCTCATCTGAATACACCTTCACTGATCATTGCTACCAAATGGTTTTACACATTTCAAAAGCACACACAGAGAAAATGGTAAACATTTTGGTTAATAACCTCCACATTTATAGAGGTGATTTAACACTAAAAAAAAAGACCTTGTGTTTTCTCTTAGGGACTCAAAACAGGTACAAACAGTTTATAACTAAATGATAAAGGTTAAAAACAAAGAGACTGTTAACCTACTTGACCCAGTTCATTTTGTTGCCAAGAAGATCTTTTTAAAGTCCTTATTTAAGCATCATCTATCTGTATAAAGTTTCATATGCTAGTACCCTTTTGTGCTATGAAGCTAAAGGTCTTGGTTACTACTGAGAATATAAAAAGCAACATCACATGTGTATCACTTGACTAACACAGCAAGAAAGGTTAATACTTCTCCATATTGGAAAGTGTCAAAAGGTTTAATAGTTATGTTTTCAAAACAAAACCATCTGTTCAGATACTACATACTACACTGAATTTATTTTCCATGAATTCCTCACATCCATTTTCTATTCATCTAAGTGGAAACATTGACTCACAGTTTGCGACCCAAACCTAAAATAGCAGCTTGTGGGGTTAAATATAAGTGTAGCTGGGACAAGACTAATGTTGCTAATGAAACCATGCAAGACTCATTATGATAGAGAAGCTACTGCTACAATGTCACTTACATGCCACTGCACACCAGACTTCAACACAGTATCAACCGCAAGACATAGCCAGCTTATGCTGCTAATTCAAGGCACCTCTCCAGAGTACCTTGAACAATAGCTACAGAGAATTGGACAAATGTATTCCAACTCTGAAAGAACAGTAACAAGAAATATGAGCTTTTTATCAAATTCATACACATTAAATATAGGGTTGTACTTCTAGTATTGTAGCTACTTAAGACATAACAATCTGGATGACTCAAGCATGTTTGCCTCTTCTTGGTGCTCCTTCCAATAAAGTGATGGCAACTTGCAACATTTAACTACCACAGTTAACTATGACAATATATACAGATTGTTATTTCACCATTGTTTAATAACAATTTAAACCAACTTAGTAAGTAGTGCCATCCTTCAGTGGTCAATAGAAAGAAATATTGCAAAAAGTTTTAATTTTATTTAGCTTTTATTTATTTCTATGGCATTAAATAGTCAAGGCAATAAGGGCACTTCCTTTCCACAGCTTTGTTCTCCCAAGACATCCTATGTCAAGAGAAGGCAACTCTGATCAAAGGAGGAGGATTTTCCACATTTCACATGGTATGCCATTCAGGACAGTCCTACATTTGAAATGGCATTTCAGGCAGGGGGGTATAGGAGAGACTTTTAGCTAAGAATAAGGAGTTACATAAATATATATCTACCTGGAATATAAATGAATGCATCTTGCATGATTACAACAGGAACTCAGACTCCTAAACTATGGTTTGGATTCGAAACTGTTCACCTACTAGGAGAAATATTCTCCCAGTTTTGGAACTAGCAGAAGAAAGCTGCTTGACAGATTTGACCTCAACTTCAGGGAAAGTGTTTAATCTAGGCAATTTTACCTATAAGACTTTTTACACATCTTTTTGAAGACCACGTCTGTATTAATTTAACTGTACTAATACATTTTCTATCATGCACAGTTCTTCAGATGAAACCCTACCTATGTTGATACAAACCAAAAAAGGAGGCCTCTTCATACATAATGGATCTACGTTATGAAGCAGTTCATAAATAATGTTAGCCATCCCACATTCCATATTTTAGGCTTAAACATACTCATGTCCAACCTCTACTTATGTCCTTCACATTAAGAAAATCTTCACTCCATTGAAGGTCAAAGGAAAAAATGAAAAGCAAAGAAGGAAGAGGAAAAGAAATAGAAAAAAAGATAAGAAAATGAAATGTCAGCAAGATTGCCAAATATAAAGTTAATTGCAGTGTTCCTACTGTTCTCTGAAGTTTTCAACTGTTCCTTGAACAGGAAGTGGCTATTAAGAGCATAAAGAAAAGCAGGAAAATGCATTACAAGATTGAACAAATAGACCTTATATTCTGAAATAAGTTTTTTTTACAGTGGAGCTTAGAAGTAACACCTTCACCCGTTAATCCCCAAACTATGTTTTAGTCTGGGGATTAATGGGGGGGGGGGGGCCAACAATGTTACTCTCAAAATAATTCAACAACAACTAGCATTGCTAGATGTTTTGTTTTGTGTAACAAATTATGTCTAATCATTACTTACAGGCTCACCGATATACCAATTGTACCCATTAACCTGGATGAATGGTAATGATGACTTTCCTGAGGTAACCTAATGTTAAAATAAAAGTCTCCAATTCCTGACAGTCAGCTCTGCTTACTTTAACCCACAAGTTTTGACAAAGAAAGGGGCAGAGTTAGACTACAGCCAACTACTGGAATCAAAGGCAGCAGAACTAGCACAAACAAGAGAAAAGCAATAAATAACAAGCTCAGAGAGCACAGCTTTATTCTGAACTTGATATACAATATAGCATCTCCAATTCAGTGACCTCTTTCAGGTGTGCAGATTCTAACACAGACATATTGGGCTGTGCCACACAGAATACTCCCTCATTTATTTCATCTAAGGGGGCACAGACACACACCTCTCTGCTTGTAGAATGTTAACCTTTGACAAACAGACCTCACTCTTCATTTGATTCCCAGCCAGAATTATAACACTACTGACTTGAGACTAGTTTTTAGACATTTCACTGTGCGCCTTGTCATAGGGACTTAGATGAACTATAGCTTGTATTTCCACAGTATTTGAGGGATTCTGGTCAAAATACATAGAATTTGTTCTCAATCATGGCATGTGAGAAAAGCATCAACTTTAGGCTGTGCTCTAAGGGGACATCTGTCTTTTCCAAGAGATCATGCTGTATTGCTACAAGCAAGAGACAACTGTGGTATTTTAAGTTGTTCAACCTGCTACCTTCCCAGCTTCAGGGGCCACAGAACTTTTGTCACAGTCATGAAAATGAAGGAAGCAGCTTCAACACAGAGCTTTAGCCAATGACTTTTCTCCTGAAATTATTAGCCTATGTTCTTTATAAAAACATCCAATGTTTAAAATGCACATTTTCTAAATACCAGAAGAAACCTCTGCTGTCACCTTTTCAGTGGCACAATTGTTTTCAATCCTGCATAGTAAGTACTGACACTTTGCGGTGGGATAGGGAGAAGGTAAACCACAATACATTCACCATCGGACAGCTTACTGCATATGTCTCATTTTTTAGCTAGGCTGCCATTTAGCCACATTTTAAACTACATACCAAACCATTTAGTATTTGCAAGCTTCTTATAGAAACCACATACTAAAATATATGTAAGCTATCGGCAAACAACAAAAAATAACACAGGGTGTGGATTAAGACACAAAACCACAACGTAAGAATAATTTTATATACTGTATATGAACAGGTTCGTGATGTTTCTTCCTTTAAACGTCTATGTGTGGTACAATTGGGATATTTATTTCAATACCAATATGTCATCTCAGGAAGTAAGTTTATTACATATATGGCAAGAACATCAAAAAATAAAGCTGCCACTTTTAATTACTCCATATATCCCAAAAGGGGAAAAAGTACCAGAATAGCAGCCACCAAGAATAACATGGACTAAAAAAATGGAGGAGGAGAGAGGCACAAGTTGCTAACTTTTTTTTTAAGGAGACTCCAAGCCTTGATTGAATCTGTGAAAATACTGGTCACAATCCTGAACAGAGTTACATATAAATAAGTCTCATAGACTTCAGTAGAACTTATGAAAACTAACTACAAGATCAAACTGTAAACCTTGAAAATTTTTATTATTAAGATTTTTAAAATAGTTTAAAAGCAAATTATACTACCATAGGCAGTATAAAACTACTTGCACAGTCTTTTAAAAACACAACATCCAAGTAATTGGCTCTTCAGAGACTTGTCCACTCAATTTCTTTAATGGATCCTGGCTCTATTCTAAACACATCCAGCATCTGGCACACTGACCTGCATTTCTTTGAAAAGCAGATTGCTAAACTATATCACAAATTACTTCTCCTGCAGCAAACCAGATATGTGGATCTTTTTAAAGCCCATTTCCAGACAGTATTTGAACCTGACATTACCTCAATTATCTTAATGCAATGGTAGGCAACCCTGTGCTGCCCAGATGTTCTTGGCTACAATTTCAAGAATCCCTGACCATTTCCTATGCTAGCTAGGGCTTACAGGAGATGTAGACCAGAATGCTTACTCTGTTCTAGCAGATGAGTTACAGAAGCTGCTGGTTTTCATCAGCAGGACTGAAAGAGGGTCACTTTGTATGATTCCAGTGTTACGGGAAAAAGTAGTTCTATGCCCCCCAAAATATCTTCTAGGCTGTTGGAAGCCCTTTGATAAATACAGCATGAGAGATAGTGCAAGAGGCTATCAGGGGAATTAGCAAAACTAGCTACCTGTCTTTCAATGATCAGCAACTACCACTAAATTGCTAGACCTTTGACAAAGCTTTAAATATTGCCTTTCAATGATGTAAGCCGCCTCGGTTCCTTCTTAAAAAGAAAGGTGGAGTGAGTGAGTGAGTGAGTGAGTGAGTATGTATGTATGAATGAATGAATGAATGAATGAATGAATGAATTTTCTTTCTCTGATTTATATCTTTTTCCTCCAAAGACAGGGAGTCAAGAAAACTCACAATATCAAAAGCAAATAAAATTAAAAGCAGATAAAATCAGGAAAACAAAACCATAATAAAACAAATTATAATATTAAAACAATTAAAATGTTCACATCAATAAAAAATAGAAGTAAAAAGTACAGCACCAATCTTTAAAAGTCCCTTTTTCAGCTGCAGTCAATTGCTGAAAAGGTTGTCTAAATAAAACAGTAATTGCCTGCTGACAGAAGGAAAGGAGAAAGAGGGCCAGGCTCCCAACCATGAGAAGGTTTTTCATAGTCTGGGAACAGCCATAAAGAAAGCTCCCGCTCACTTCACCACCAAACACACTTATGAAGGAGGCAAGACACAAAGAAGCTGCCCCTGAAGATTCCAGACCCAGGCAAACTCTCATGGGACAAAATAGTCCTTCAAGATAATCTGCACCCAAAATAGCTCACAGCTTGCACTGCATATGTCCAGAGAGAGAGAGAGAGAGAGAGAGAGAGAACTATTTTCTATTAAGACACACTCTGAAGGTGTAAATATGGATCACATTATTATGAGACACACACACACACACACACACACACACACACACACACACAGAGAGAGAGAGAGAGAGAGAGAGAGAGAGAGAGAGAGAGAGAGAGAGAGAGAGCATGATAAAAGGGAAAAAAAACCAGAAAAAAATTATTTTCACATTCATGACCAAAACTGGCCACTAGAGGGTACCAGAGACCATGCTATGATTATTTTCACATTCATGACCAAAACTGGCCACTAGAGGGTACCAGAGACCATGCTATGCATTCTTCACTAACAAGTATTCATAGCATGGTCTCTGCATCCCTCTAGTGGCCGGTTCAGGTAATACATTTCAAAAGATTTTTTTCCTGGGTTTTTTCTTTTAATATTTTTAATATTTTCAGAGAGTGGATAAGTGGATACTGATCCCATAGATGAGGGGGTCCTACTGTATTTACATATCTACATAGCATTTTTTTCTGAAGTATTTTTCATACTGATAGGTTTGTTCTCCTTCTATTATGCTTGCTATCCAAAAGTCTCTTGAATGCTATTTAGAAGATACTTTGATCCATACATTTATTATTTCTCTGAAGACATACAGATACTCTACATATTAATTCAAGTTGTAGAAGGGATAGCCATGTTAGTCTGTGCAAGCATTATAAGCGAAAACAAAACAAAAGTAAAAAGTTTAAAAAAGACAAAAACATGGGAGCACCTTAAAGACGAATGCTTATATTTTTTAAATGGAACATTAAAAAATATAAAAGTTAGTTTTAAGGCACCACCACGTTGTTGTCTTTTTTTACTTTTTACTTTTGTTTTGTTTTCACCTATCATATTAATTCAAGTAGATATATTTTAGCCACATAATATGTTTTATGAATTGGTTGTATATTTTTAAACTGCATTTTGTATATTTTAGCCATAAATATGTTTTATGAGCTGGTCACCCGACTGTAATAAATAAATTCAAAAAAGTAGATCAAGACTCACAAAAAAGTTATGAGGGGGCTGTCTTCTTGAGTAGAAAGGTGGGGTTTAAATATTTTAAATAAATAAATAAATTTTATTTGTAAGATGCCTAGAGATTCTTTATTGTTTCAAAGAGGCAACCAAGAAATAGATTTAAAAACAGTAGTAATAATAATATACCTCCTTTTCATGCATATGGAATAATGCCTGTTCATCCCGAGAAGTGCTGTTTTTCCCAATAACTATCTTGGGCGACATCTATGGAAAAAATAAATGTTTGTACTTAGAATCATTTCTGAGGGAAACTGATGAAGAAGAAAAAAACAAATAATGCTACCTACCAGTGACAAGGGTATAGGTTTTTCACGTAAATATCTGGGATTTTCAAGCTGGAAAAGAGATATCAAGACAAGTTGAATACGCAAGACTTTCTGGTCCTACATTATTAATATCGTAGAGTAAAATTCAGAGGAGTGACTAGTTTTAGAATTCTTCATTGTATGAAATATTTAGAGGAAAAGTGCTCATCATTTTCCAAAAGTTACATCTTGAAGATTCCATGCTATATTAAAGTTTCCCCTCAATTCAAGAAGTTGAATGAAATATTTCTGATAAATCACAATTCCTTAACTAAACTATCACACAGGATTATTCTGAGAACAATGACCAAGCACCTGAAGTCTGTGGAGAAAGGGTAAAATACAAATTAAAAGATCTATATGAGAAAAACAATGACTGAGATCCTGTTGTGTAACTTCATACTGCATAGGGCCAATAATATCACCAAATGCAGCATTTTTCCAGAAACTCAGAATTCCTGATTCCCCACCCCCACAAAGGTTCCAGGGCTCCCTTAGGATCCTTTTCATTGTTAGGATGCTGCTGGGGGCTCAGGAACTGAGGGGAAGACTTTGATTTCTAAGTACCACCATTACCAGTAAAATCATCCCACCAGTGGCAAGTTTCAGAAATTGGACTTCCCTGTATTTTGCAGCCCACAACAGGTTCCCTATTAAAAAAGGGATCCCAAGGGATCTTCTGGAACTTCACAGGGAAATAAGGTGTTTTTAATTTTCAAGAAATCAATATATTGAAGTGATATGCCCTCACACGGCATAATTTAATACAACAAGATTTCAGTCACTATATTCTCACTATGTTATGCATTTGTTACATTTATGGCCAACCGTTCCAACAATGAGCTCCGGGCAGCATAAACACCCTAACCTTTTTAATTCTTACCTTAACTCATCAGAATAATGAGCAGGGGGTTGGACTTGATGGCCTTGTAGGCCCCTTCCAACTTAACTTTTCTATGATTCTATGATTTCTATAAGCAAGGACTCTAGGTCCACTTTAACTTCATGAGCTTATCTGCCATACACTACAGATTCAAAATACTAGGGTTTTTTTAAACACTTTCACAAACTGAATAGTAAGTTTTTCCTGTTTTGTCCCTTATTCACAGAAAGTACAAAAATATGGCAGAGCAAGTAGGTATCTAAATAATTCACCATTATACTGACACCTATTAGCACTGCCATATTTTGGTACTCTATGAATAAGGGATGAGACAAAAACTGTTGCTATTTAGTTTATGATGGTATTTTAAAAACCATCAATCTACGCAATTCATCATTATATTGGGAGACATAGAAGGAGCCTCCCTGAAGACTAGAAAAGCATTGTCACTTGGGCAACAGCACACAGCTGGCAAATCCTTCACTTCCAGAGCATTCACTGGAACAGCACCGAACATACTCACTCCATGGACGTCAACCCTCTGGATGATAGCTAAAAGGGAGGAAAGGTTTCTACAAACATCTCAAGCTCTCACCACTTCTGGTCAAAGAGAATCTGACTTTCTTGACATTTTAACTGTGGTTTTTTTTTTAATTTTGCCATATTTCATGGCTGGACTGGATGAACCCCAAGAAGGAATTAAGATTGCCAGACGAAAATATCAACAACCTCAGATATGCAGATGATACCACTCTGATGGCAGAAAGTGAGGAGGAATTAAAGAACCTCTTAATGAGGGTGAAAGAGGATAGCACCAAAAATGGTCTGAAGCTCAACATCAAAAAAACTAAGATCATGGCCACTGATCCCATCACCTCCTGGCAAATAGAAGGGGAAGATATGGAGGCAGTGACAGATTTTACTTTCTTGGGCTCCATGATCACTGCAGATGGTGACAGCAGCCACAAAATTAAAAGACACCTGCTTCTTGGGAGGAAAGTGATGACAAACCTAGACAGCATCTTAAAAAGCAGAGACATCACCGTACCGACAAAGGTCCGCATAGTCAAAGCTATGGTTTTTCCAGTAGCGATGTATGGAAGTGAGAGCTGGACCATAAAGAAGACTGACCGCCGAAGAATTGATGCTTTTGAATTGCGGTGCTGGAGGAGACTCTTGAGAGTCCCCTGGACTGCAAAGAGAACAAACCTATCCATTTTGAAGGAAATCAACCCTGAGTGCTCACTGGAAGGACAGATCCTGAAGCTGAGGCTCCAATACTTTGGCCATCTCATGAGAAGAGAAGACTCCCTGGAAAAGACCCTGATGTTGGGAAAGTGTGAAGGCAAGAGGAGAAGGGGACGACAGAGAATGAGATGGTTGGACAGTGTCATCGAAGCAACCAACATGAATTTGACCCAACTCGGGGAGGCAGTGGAAGACAGGAGGGCCTGGCGTGCTCTGGTCCATGGGGTCACGAAGAGTTGGACACAACTTAACGACTAAACAACAACAAACACAAGAACCACTTCCTCTGTCATAAAGACACAATAAACAATGTTATATTTTCCCCCAGTAGAAAGCAACAGAATGTATATGCAAAAACATTTTTAAAAACTAATTTTAAAAAAAAAAATAGAGTGTTCCCTAGACGCATCACTTAAAAACCTATCTGAAAAGGAAGGTCTTTGCCTAACAACAGAAGGACAAGTGCCAAGGAGCCAATTTGGCTTCTCAGGGCAGTGTATTCCAAAACCTGGGAGCAGCCACTGAGAAGGTCACCTCATAGAGACTTAATTTCAACAACTAAAGTAGCTTTGCACTTGTTACTTGAACAACAGCAAGACATTTTTATGACAAGCCAATTTCAAAACTGGGGCACCTTTCAAAAAGGAACCTAAGAGACAGCTAAGTGATCTGCCATTCAAAGAGAAAAATGTTATTGGGCATCCCTACAGTGACCGTTAAATTTCTGGCCTGCTAATATTTTTAATTTACCTACTATCTTCATTTAACACTAAAGCAGTATTTGTGTCTTTCCATTTAAATACATTCGTACGTTCAAGATTTTTGTCATAAGCCAAAACATCACCAATATGCATTGGTGTATTTCTTGGGCTAAAGTAAAGTTCAGAAGTTGAATCTCATGCACTTCAATTAGGGAACAACCTGTTGCAAAATACATGAGACTGTCACTTTAAAGACTCCCCTATAAAAAGATTCCATCCTTACATCCCTTCATAATATCTACCTCATAAGCTAACAACAGTGCTATGTACAATGTTCACCAACCTCCATGGAGCTGCCACTGTGTAGAATTAAGTAGGGAAACAAGGACACATTCAAGGCACAGAACAAACTGAAATTACTAGGGAAAAGAACTCCAGACTCAATGACTGAAATCCTTGTTGCTTTCCGCAGTAAGGCACATGAGAGTCGGCCCACCAAATCAGTGAGTCACTTCCTCCATAAATTCCATTGACTCAAATGGGCCTACTCTAGTGCAACTCACCTGACTAAGTGATTGTTTTGTGTACACAGTTCGTAGCATTTGAGCATCTAGAAATATTCCAACTGAATTGATGAGTCAAAACATATTGATATTTGCTATTTCAGTTCACATTTTCTCTGACATTCCTAAAAATTTTATTCAAGGCATTAAGATGCTTTTTAAATACCACCATTCAGCTCTACAATTTAATATGCCAAGAACTCCTATATGTTCAATAAAGGTCATTTACAACCCTGAAGAAAATGGCAGGAAAACAGAACTTCATCATACCATTTTTTAAATTTAGAGGCAGGATTGTCTTTGTCTTAGCACTTTAATTTCCAATAAGTTTATAAATATTGACTATAGTCTTAAGACATCTTCCTAACAACTCCTTCTGAAGAACAATCAACTTTAGTGGAGAATTTTGTGAAAATTACTAATGTGGAATGAAGCTTTCAGGATTTGTCTCTCTCACATAACATCCCCCTTCATATAAAAAAACCCTCTTAATTTCTAAAGAAAAGTTTTCATTTTTAAAACGAGGTATGCAAACAGACATGCAGCTATTAATGGAAATGAAAATTGACAGCTACTTTGCATATTTTATTTGGCATGAAATGCAATAAATGGATTCTAAAATAAAGTAAGGCTATAAGTAGGAAAGGTAAACATCACTTGTTTACAAATGAACAAAATGCGGCCGAGTGGTTGCTCTACATAAAGTTTTGCATTTTCTAATTTAGAGAGAGACATACTTTGAAGTTAAACGCTCCCAGTCTGTAACCTTGTGGATCACATTCACTCAAATTGATCTGCAAACATTCTGACTAAACATTCATTCCTTTCCAGCTGTTTGTCCTTGCATTTTCTCATTTCTCAAGTAATGCCACAGTAAAAAGACAGTCACAATAAATGGTACCCAATTTTTTAGAAAGTGAGACAAGCAAACAAAATAAAACATTTCCAATGTGCATTTGCCAAGTTGAGCAGATTAACATTTTAAAAAAGAAACCCTTTTGGCTACAAAAAAGGCAAATGCTATTTTAGACTGCATTAACAGAAGAATAATCTCCAAATCCCATGAGGTACTAGTTCCCCTCTATGCGGTTGGCTAAGCCTCATCTTGAGTACTGTGTTTTCAAGAAGAATGCCAACAAATTGGAACAAATTCAGAGGAGGGCAACAAGGATGATCAAAGGTCTGGAAACCATGCCTTATGAGGAAAGGCTGAAAGAACTGGGCATGTTTAGCCTTGAAAAAAGAAGACTGAGGGTTGATATGATATCACTTTTCAAATACTTGAAAGGTTGACACACAGAAGGAGGGCAGGATCTGTTCTTGATCATCCCAGAGCGCAGGACACACAATGATGGGTTCAAGTTACAGGAAGTCAGATTTTGGCTGAATATCAGGAAAAACGCCCTAACTGTTTGAGCAGTATGGCAATGGAACCAATTACCTCGAGAGGTGGTGAGTGCTCCAACACTGGAGGCATTCAAGAGAAATTTAGACAACCACATGGCAAATATCCTTTGATTTGTATTCCTGCACTGAGCAGGGGTCAGACTCGATGGCCTTATAGGCCCCTTCCAACTTTATGATTCTATGAATCTGAGTGCAGAGAACTGCTTGAGAAGATTTTGCTCATAAGTTTCAGTGTTTTTAATCTTTCTGTTGGGTTAAATAAATCAATTTGTTTTATTTATACCTTCTCTCAATAATGGGACTCAAGGTGACTTACAAAATGTTTAAAAGTTAAAAAAATTAGAACATTAAAACCACTGAATATATTACATATTAAAACTACTACTCAACACAATTTTTAAAAAAATAAAAGCACATTTAAAAAGAAATATAGGATATCCTCAGTAAAGAACCTTTCCAGGGCAGCCAGAAAATGAGAAAGGTCTTTCCTGCTGGCAGATGACAGCAGGGAGAGAACAAACTGGATTCCTGTGGAAGGGAGTTCCACAGTCTCTATGAGGACACTCTTTTATGTTCTTATCAGGAACACCTAACAGCATGACAGGACCAGGAAGAAGGCCTCCTCTGAAAATCTTAAAAGAAAGGAAGGCTCATACAGGGAGACACATTCCTTCAGAAAGGTAAACAATTCTACAGAACTAAACAATCAGCCTACTACAATGGAATACTCACTATTTTAGAGATACAGTATGTACTCTCATATGGAAGGGAACATATAGGCATGTAAACAAAGATGTTCTGGGAGTCTTTAAACACCAGTTTAAAAATAATGGAGACTAACTTAGCCACATTACAATTACTTCCATCCTATGGGACAAGAAACTTGGCAGAAGCAAAACAATATTTGAATATCTAATTGTACCCTCAGTTACCATTACTGAGATATTTTCAAGCAGCCATAATACAAAAAGCTGCAACTAACTCCACACTTCTAAGATGGTTCTGGATTGTATTTTTTTTTTAACTCCCTCATGTGGCCAATCACTTTCAACAGCAACAGGACTTTGCAAGATAATTTATGTTACTGCTATTCAAAGGGAGGAAACCCAACAGTATACTGTCAAATCAAGCTCTTAGTCTAGCCTGAAATAGCTCTTTGGCTCTCTGCTTATATTTTAAATGCTTCGGATAAAAGAAACTGCTATTGCTCACACTCTAGGGCTTGTGCTTGCCTAGTGGGATTTTTCATTCCTTTAAAAAAGGAGATTCCCCAAGGGCATGTCAGAAACTTTTCAAATTCCCTCCGTTTCAAAGTCCTTTTACATAGCATAGCAATCTGTGCATCAAGAAATTCTAACCTGAAGCCTCAGTAGGAAAGCGGAATCAGTTTCAGGGCTGTCCAGAACCTGACCATAAATATTTTCTAAGGTATCACTTTAATTCCAAACTTCCTATATTCATTTTTTTTCTTCAATAAATAAATCTTTCTGCATTTTGACTGAGCAGCTATTTTTGTTTTCTATTTTTTTTTTCCTATTTTCAAACAGAAACACCTTCCTGCCATGTTTTGGAGGGGACTGAAACAGGTTTCTCTCATGATCCTTTCTGGCATCCATTTTTCTGACAGCATTTGAGTGTTATTTGCCCTCTGCAGCTATAAAAGGGCATTTGGACTCCAGTTCCAGAAGGAGTTTTCAACTGCTGTGCCCTTAATTTGTTTCTGAAGCACAAGTACAGGGAACGACCATGTGAATCCACTCCCTGAGGAAAGAGGGAGTGGATTCACATTTCAAGGAATTTCAAGGACATTTCAAGGAATTGGTGCAGCTGGTGAACCAGCTTTAATTGTGGAAATGCACTCCTGGTCACTGCTGAAACCTGTGCCTACAAGCTCATGGTTGAGTCCAGGAGCATACCCAAGCTGCAGATCTGACTTTTCAGAGGGAGTGTAATCCCATCCAGTACAGGCTGAATCCCTATCCCCTGATTTGCCTTGTGACTGACCAGGATCACCTCTGCCTTCTCTGCATTAAGTTTTAGTTTGTCAGCCCTCATCTAGTCCTTCACTCACAACAGATAGTGGTCTAAGTATAGAACAGCTTCCTTGGAATCAGATGGGAAAAACAGTTAGGTGTCACAAGCATCCTGATGGCATGGAACCCTAAACTAAGGACAAAATATACACCCTTTCTTCTGCAAGGAGTTTGGAACTTGGACCATAGCTTTCAAGTTTTCATTCTGTGGAATAGGCATGGTAACATTACCCAAAAGAGTAAAGGATGTGTATATTTTTCCATTGTATGTGTTGCATTTACTCACACCTTTGCTTGGCCATTTCTTTTAGTCCAAAACAGCCCTTCCAAATATTTTAGTAGAGATGGAAAGCAGCTACATCCCAGCTGTTCTTGCTTCTGCCCTCTCCCAGTATTCAAAGTACAGATTATGTGCTCATCTTCTGAGATGCTCTACCACTGGATAATTCTACAGAGGAAAGTTTTTGCTGTAATTTATGTGTAGTGTAATAAGCTTATTATGGTCGTATGACCTGTTGGTTCACAACCAATTTACACACAATACAAAGAACACAAAAAGATTTAAAAAGCAATGACAAGTTACAAAGCATCTTCCGATAAAAAGGCCCTTCTTATTACAGGAAGGAAAAAAAAACCAGCAACTTGAGCAGTAACATAAGGATTCTGATCAGGCAATACATAACCAACCTCTTATCAGGATAGCCTTGGAATTTTTGCATAGGGGCCAAATTGTAGGCATCCTTCAGACTCGAGAGACTATGGTAAAGTGCTCTGAATAGAGGTCTTGGAACAGCGTCTAGTGTGGCTGAGAAGGCCAATTCGAGAGTGACAATCCCTTCCACACTGAAGACAAATACAATCTGTCCCTTGTCCAGCTCCCTGATTTTGCTGGTTTCGGGACTGCCTCTTTGCCTCGGCCTGCTGGACAAGTGTCTCTTCAAAATGGGAGAGGCCATGATGCAGCGCCTGCCTCCAGGCTGAACGCTCAGATGTCAAGGTTTCCCATCTGTTGAGGTTCATTCCTAAGGCCTTCAGATCCCGCTTGCAGATATCCTTGTATCGCAGCTGTGGTCTCCCTCTGGGGCACTTTCCCTGCACTAATTCTCCATACAGATCTTTCGGAATCCGACCATCAGCCATTCTCACGACAGGGGCCAAATTAAATCATTCTTTATTTATTCTTAGAGCATATAGTATAGAAAGACATGAGAAATGGCTGGAGAGTCAGAGGTTACGAGTTCAATTCCCCACTGTGCCTGCTTGACAGGGACGTGGACTTGAAGCCACGCATGGACAATGTCTCTCTTGACAAGAAATTCCCAAAAATCTACGCTGGAGCAATGCTGAAAGTAGAATATTAAATCTAGCAACTATAAATGCTCTGTGAGCCAGGGGTTTTCTAAGAGTTGTTAAATATGCTGCAGTTCGTTCATTCATTCGATTTGTATACTGCCCAGCTGGCTACCAAGGCCACTCTGGAAAATTCACAGTTGATCCATATATTGGCAATACACCATTTGCAACAAGGGCGTGTATACACAAACTTCCATTTTAAACAGCCAAGAAATTCAATTCTTCAAAAAAACCTCCTGTTTATGAATGTAAGTTATTGAGTTTCTGTATTGACAACTCAAAATGCCAGGAAATCGCCCGATATTGCTGCACAATATAACACCAGTGATGCCAGAGGGAAAAAGGATGCCAAGCTTTACACAGCAAAGGGCACTAATGACAGCAATCAAGATGATCTATAGGATACCCTCTTGTGATCACATACTGACACCATCCAAGGGAAAAATATAAGAAACTGACTCCTTTATTCATCAATTAACCATTTCTCACCCAAACACAAACCAATTGTTAGGACTGTCTTTCAACAAGCGTGAATGGTAGCAAACATCAGAGGTTAGCCCCCCCCCCTTCTCTCCATGCCACATGTCCCATTTGTCCCCACTCCTCTCCCTGGCACTGCTTCACTGCTGCAAACCTTCTCTTTAATTTCTGCCTCTCTTCCCAAGCACAAATCTTGTTCTTCCTGATCTGAAGTCATTTCCTCCCTAGCACAAACATCATCCTCCCCTAACCATTTTCTCCTCAAGCCCCATTTCTCCCTTGCTCTCCCATCAACCCCTCCCCTGCCACAAGCCTCATTCTATCCCAATCCTGTCATTAGCTTCTTCCTGCAATTACCTCACTGCTGCAAACCCTTTTCTTCCTCCTACTGTCACTCTCTTCCCACCACAAGTGCCATTCTTCTCCCCTACACACCTGTTATAACCCTCCCCACTGCAAACCCAATGCCTCCCCCAATTGCCTCATCCCTATAAAACCCCTTTTCCTTTCATTCCTGCTATGGCACAAGCTTATTTCTTCCCATCCACTCTCCTGCTGTTTCCTTTCCACCACAACTCTTGCTGTTCCCCACTCCTGTCACGAGAAGCCATGCTCTTCCCCACTAACATTACCCCACTCTCTTTCCCCATAATTTATCACGTAATGTCACTGCCCCATCCTGCCTAACAGTCAAGCTAGCTGTAGGATGTCAGCGTGCTCCTACCCTCTATTACATGTATTTCTCAAAATTGATAAGCATGTATAGATTAAGGGCTAAAATGATTGGAGCCTCGGTGACAGAATGTTGAGTGCAGGGCTAAACGCTGATTGCTTTTTATGTCTCAAATGTGAAGGAATGTGATCTTTTCTTTTTCTGCTCATGTCAGAATCACCACTGCACAATTAGTGCAAAGCATCAGATAATTTGCAACCAATTTATTTTTATTTATTTATTTATTATTTAATTTATATCCCGCCAACCAATAAGAGGCAATATCAAAAAATATCTGGAGCAGCTAACATCAAGCTTTCCATGGTGTGTGCTGAGGGGCACATTGAGTACACTGACACAGCTGTGAAGCTCCCTGTTCTTCTGCACACTTGCCAAGCAATGTGTCAGTGAGAAAGACCCATCTTCTTAAGTACTTAAGTTCTGTCAATACCCGCCCTTAGTCTCTTGTATGACTTTCAAATGACTCAAGAGGTGGGTTACTCTTTCCTTCCACATTATACTCTTGACATTCTCTGCTGGGCCTTCAGTATTCACAGATGTTCCGGAAAAAAATTCCTTTAATTTTCATCTGGAAGGAGCAGGATGATAGCCTAAGAAAGGTCGCACATTTGATGTACATACTTTAGGTCTTTCTCTATTAGCTGCTGTCTCTCTTTGTATGTAAAGGAGTGCAATGCTTCCTAGATGTCATATTTTACCAATACAGCATGGCTTCAAGTATACAGTAATGATTCAATAGCTTTCATTCAGCACCGTGTCATCCTGTTTCGCATCCACTGAACTATATCCTATACTAAACTTGGACAGCATATTTTCCAGAGGAGTAGCAGAGATCCAAGGCTGTGGTTCTTCATGTTTGTGGTTGTGTAGCCCAACTGGTTCACAATACATTTCAAAGAATATTGTTCCTTGTGGAAACCTTTTGCTTTGTATTTTGGCAGTGTTTCTTCTAGCTCAGCATATCATCCAGAGCAACACCTAGGTATTTGGGTATTCTGAGAGAAAAGGCATATATTTGAGTCTTTGTAGGGTTGGGATTATGTTCATTTTCATCATAATATGCACCAAGTTCTTTTAATGAATCTGTTAAGAGATGTTGTACCATGTGAAAATGGCTCAACTTAGCAGCAAGTGTGAGCACCAGCATAGCATAAGGTTCTGGTGCCTTGAGGAATCAACTGAATGTTAGGAGAATACGTTAAACAAAGTAGGAGGCAGAACACAAAGATCACATGGTAATCTTCCTAGTTTCAAAGACTTCCTCAATGTGTTGTATTAAATGCAGGATTTGTGCTGTACAGTTCTTCCCAAGTTCACAGTCAAATTGTTGATTGATGATGAGTGGTTCCATTACCTCTGTTACATGGTTAAGGATCATTCTTTCCAGCACTTTATTAAGATAACGTTGTCACATCAGCCTGGAAGTTTTTTGGTTTTGTGTGTTCTTCACTAGGTTTTGAAACAGCAACTGTTTTTTTATTTTTTCAAACATTTCAGACTCCAATTTTGAGAGTATCAAGACAATTCTTAAACAAATAAGGAGTTTTTGTTACTGTGTCAATAAATTTTATGTTCTTTATGGATGTCAACCCGGCCTGCTGCCTTGCCATTTTTGCAGCTTCAAACAGCTTTTTCCATTGTGTTCAAACTGAATGGTATTGTAAGTTCATATGTTTCTTTCAAATTCAAGTTCTGATTTTCTATAGTAATGTTCAGATCTGCCATTAATGAACAGTTGATGGGCTAGCTGATTTGCTGAAATTTTTGCATGAGTAGCACCTTTAGCTGTGTTGTTCAGCCACTTTAAGAATATCCAGGCTTTTTGACTGTTTCTTGACATGTTTATTTCTTCCATGTGTTTGATCCAGTTATCTCTAAGTATCTGAGACCACAAAAATCAATTGTTGCCCAGTCAAAATGGTTTCCTTTCTCAAATGATTTTGTCCAAAGAGGGTGTAGAATGATTATTGATTTGGGAGGCTATTTCCAATGTCAGGTCTTGGTGTCAGTTTGTTCTGCATCCATGGGGCATGTGGAGATGATGTTTTCACTGCCTTGATGATCTTTTCACTGCGTTGATGAACTAGTCCTAGGCCTCAGGGACTAGAGAGATGTTTGATATAGTTCATTCAACGTTACACTAAACTTCTGCCAATCAGCTGTTTAAAACTGATATTTCCTGAGAGATGGTACTGCTAAATGGAAGGTTTCCACAGCTTTTCTCTTGCTATCATCAAGTACACACATCCATCTAGCAACTGAAATTTCAGATTATGTAATTTATTGTTTTGATTATGAAAATTGGCCAGGGTTTTCAAGAAAAAGGTTGCTAGACATATTACAAAGTCAGGTTTGACTAGTATAGCACTTCCACATTGGTTATGAAGAATCTCAACTGCAAATCCCAAGTCAGATAGTTTGAGATGTTACTGATGACTGTCTCTGTGCATTTCTTGATGACAAAATATATCATGATCATGTGTCTAGCAGAGCTGATGCAAGGAGTGTGATGTAAAGTGACATGTAGGGAATCAGTCAGTCAGAGTCTTTCTTGGGGAGCAGGGGAGAAAGGAGTCTTCAAGAAAGTGTGTAGCATGTAGCTTGTGTGAGTGGGATTTTAAAGATATAAAACAGGAAAGAAGGAATATTAGGGATATGTGTTTTTCCTCCCCTTTGCCTCACCACCACAAATCCTGTTATTCCCACTTCTGTCATCCTCCCCACTGCAAGTCCCACCTTCTCCACACTCTTGGTATTCCCTCCCTACCACAAACCTTCCCCCACCCAACTCTTCTGTCGTTCCTTGCCCACTCCATTCTCTTCTGTTCGTCCCCCCACTCTATCATTCCCTCTCTGCTGCAAGTCCCATTCTTCCCCATTGCCTCTCCACCACAAACCCTGTTCTTTGCTCTACTGTAATAACCTCCCTGCTACTACCTCTGTTCTTCCTCCATAACTTCGCTGCCACAAACCAAATTCCTTCCCACCAAAAGCTGCATCTTCCCCCAACTCTATTAGCATTTCCTCACCACTACAAGGTTGGTCCCCCCTCACTATCCTATCACTCCCTCCCCATTGCAAGCCCTGTTCCTCCCCCTCTCTTGCCATTTCCTCCCCACCACAAGCCCTGATCCCTCCACACTGCCAGCAGTGTTCTTCTCCCCATTGCTTCATCACTACAAACCCCAATATGCCCCCTCCTGTCACCCTCCCTACTGCAAGGCCCACCATCCCCACACTCTTCTGGCATGCCCTCCCCATCTCCCCCAAATCAAGACTGTATACCTTATAAGGTGCTGTGTGATCAATTGTTTCCAGTCTGTGGCCTCCTTCAAATATGCTACAGCCCCCGTTGACAATGGCCGTTGTACAGGTACCATCTTCTGCTCACTACCATTCACAATGTTATACCAAACAAAGGAAAATCCTAGAAGATAACTCATTTTGTTTATCAGTTAACTGTAGGTGATCACGGAACAAAGGAAGGCTAATTACCTTAGAGAAAGAACAAAGGAGTCAACAGCAGATGTCCGAGCCAGCGGAGTCTAAAGGCAACGCCCTGAGAGCTCTTTTTATTGACTTAGCATGAGTTACATAGTATGTTGTTAGAATTCAGATAGGATACTAGTTACCTAATCGCAACTAGGATTGGCTGAAATAACTCTTTGATCTTATGCTCTACCTCTAAGTGAAAGGGCAGAATAAGGAGTTACCCCGCCTGCTGGCAGCTGCTGCTTCCTGCCAGGAGTGTATTCACGTCAATGGAACAGAATGCAGCTACAACCTTTAAGCAGAAGTTTCCCACAGTTAACCACTTCTCACACAAACACAAAGCAATTGTCAGGGTTGTTTTCTGACTAGTTTCAGTAGTAAAATGGTGGGGTTTTTTTTTGAAGAATTGGATTTCCAAGCTTTTTAAAATAAAAGTTTACATTTACATACACTACTCAAATTCCAAGTTAAACTTCCCTCTGTAGAATTACACAGTGGGTAGAGGATACCAGAAAATGAACACATGTACTTCTATGCTATGGTTGCTGGGAGGAGAGAGAAACAAGAACACCTGGGATGTGGCTGTAGTACCTCTATGCCAAATATATCTTGAACAGTTGTTTTGGACTTAATGAAATGGTGAAGCAAAGTTGTAAGTGAAACAATTACAACAGACAAACACACCCATTTACTTTTCAGGTAAATTGAGGTTGCCAAAGACCTGTTAACATTGAGGAAGATTATCCCTAGACCACCCCTAGCCACCAAGAAAAAAAATTAACAGCTTAAATGAGTGTGCTTCAGAATATTTGTTCTCTATTTTTTTGTAATATTTTTACAACTAGACACAGAATCTCTTTATCAGCATAAATCTCTATTTGGCCAAGAATGCGTTAAACCTTCAACTGGGCCCTAATTGACACGTTCAACAGTTCAGATCACCCCAGACCAGGAGCCGATTTCCTCTTTGAAAACTTTCATGTCTTTAGCTAGTTTTATCTGAAGTAGCTTCTATACTTACATTTTAATGCTGCCCTTATCTAATCTCTTTCCTTTTCCCTTTATTTCTTATAACAACACCCTTCAAAGAACTTTAACCACTTCACACTCCATCCTCTATTTCACTTTTAATACTGTTTCCTCCTGGAATTTATGTTACTATTATTGTTAATAAATTGTTCTTCAGATTTATATCCCAATCCCAATCTCAATAGTGTCCATATTATATTTTCTTTAAATCTTCTTCCCAACAACATCCACATTAACTCTTCCTGAGTGAACCATGAACCCTTTTTATAGCATGTCTTATACCTAACAAATAACCCTAGAGCCACCAATCTCAATTAGTTATAAAATAATTTTTTTTGTTCTCTTGGTCTCTTCAGCATTTTTAAAGTTCAGTTGTTTCTCCCTATGAGATGGTCAACCAACCAGCTTTCCAACTAGTTCAGCTCCCTCTTGCTTCACTTGAGTTTCTCCCTCCAAAGTAGTAGTGATCCAACAGCTATTCATCCAGTTGAGCTCTCTCTTGTTCCCATTGCTGTTCAACCAGCCATCTCTCCAAATCTTCTTCCACACAACCTAATCTTGGGGCAGCTATATAAATCCACTGTAATACTGCATCTCTGAGTTTTACTCTATCTTGGGCTCCACCTTCCAGAAATCCATGTAGTTTCAGGTTTTTCCTCCACTGATTTTCCTCCAAATCAATGAATTTTTCATCAATTTTGGTAAGCTTATTTTCATATACACATAATTGTCTGGCCTTAGCCTTGGCTATTCTACCAATCTCCTTAGCTTCTGTGCCCACCATTTTCACTTCATCTTTAATTTCTGATACTGCTTTATAAATCTCTCCTTTAATTTCTGTCACAGCTTTCTCCATTATCACATTCAAATATTTTCTTAAATTTATTGTAGTATTTTTCTGCTTTGTTTCCTCCATTTAATTTCCAATATATTTTCTCCATTTTAAAAAAAATTATCCAAATAATCCAACTTCCTCTTTTGCCATTTTCCCCTTAGGAATAGCTCCAAACATTTCACTCTGAACTAACTCTTTATTATCAGAGCAAACACTTCTTCCTTCCAATAACATTGCTCTATCCTACAAATGATCAATGAGTTCGAAAAGTTGAGAGGGTGTCGCTTCCTCCCTGGGCTTATATGAGCTATAAATCTCCAAGCTTCTTTCAGAGACTGCAGACACTTCAGTAGCTTCAACTCTCTGCAGCCCTGATGAACTAAACTCCAAGCACTTTGACATTTGGCAAGGAGGATGAGATTTATCGCCCATTCAAATGTTTCCTTCTTCCTGCCTCTTCTTCTTCTGCCTTTTCAGCATTCATACCAACACTGAAAAACTTTCTCATGGAGGGGAAGAGCTCTTAGCAATTATTTTCACTCTTTACTTAACTGCTGTTAATAAATTTCCTCTTTTCCTCTTTCAGAATATGAGTAGTACTCACAATTTCACAGCTACATATATGAGAATATTTATTAATTCTTTTTTGGAGATAGGCAGCCTCCTGGATCAGCTGCTGGGCATCCTCAGAGCAGAAACATATCCCACTCCCCACACATACAAAATATAATGCCTGCACTGCCAGCAGAAAAAGGATGCCACATTTTATTTAGTAAAAGGCAACCTAAATCTTGATAACACCAATGTCAGCCATCAAGATGGTCTATAGGATACCTTCTTATACCCACTACCATTCACAAAGAGGCTAAGCAGAGGAAAAGTCCAGAATCTGACATCTTTTTTCATCAGTTAACCATTTCTCACTCAAACACAAAACAACTCTCAGGGATGTTTTTCAAAAAGATCTCCAGACATCTATTGCTTGGGAGTACAAAATAATCAAAATTATAGAAGAAATGTGTCTTTCAGATTACCTGTGTGCTCTCAAGTACATGTCTATGCAGCTAGAAGGTATTGAACTGTTAATCCCTAACGAATTTCCATGACATTGGAGCGCATCTGTCCCAAACAACCCAGTGTACAGCACTCCCAGCTGTATTGAGAAAGAATTCCCAACTATGTTCCTTCAGGGCTCACATTCTTTTATGCTCAAGGGAGGATCAGAACACGTCCAGATTTTGAGAGAAGGCGAAGAGAAAGGTATGGATACTTGTGGCAAAACCTTATTTTAAAACATTCGCAGGGCTATACAGTGTGGATCTTTCTTTCCAAAATGATGCTTACTGGGGATTTATTAGAACCTTTGGGAAGGAAGTGAAATGACTTGAATTAGGGAATCTAATTGACTGTCATTTGAACTTAAAAAAATTATGTTAAGTTCAACATCCCTCCTTCACCTTTAAACCTTCTACAAAAGCAAGCAGCAGCACAAGCACACACGCCTTAGTGAAGGCCTTTCTTTAATCAAAATTCATAATATCAATAAAATAAGATGGAAGGGTCAGAAGGAGAGAGAAGATTGGTTACTATTCTCAGAGTGCCTAATAATTAATTTTACTGATATTTTTTCTTCCGAAGAAATAAAATGAAAGAATTTGTTTTGTTTTACCCCAAGATTCCAACTGTTGAGACGAGCTTCAAAGTCACTGTCATCCACAGAAAAAATCTTTGTACGGTGATCATCCTAGAAAAGTCAGTTTTCAGATAAAACATTATAAGAGCAAACAGGGACAAAACAAAGCATGAGAATTTAGTGGGGGAGAGGGGGGAAGAAGAATTTTGACCTGCCACAATATATTTTTTTCAAAAACTTTGTTGCAAAACTTTTCTAGCTTTCATTACAATAGGTTTACATCACAAAAATAAACATTTCATTAACACGTGGGATGTTTAATTCTTCTTGAAGAAAATAATGTCTAATTATGTTGCAGCCCTATGCATTTGTACTTGCACTCATTTCTTCTCAGGAATTTCTCTCTACTCTCCAGTTCTAAACATTTACTTCTATTATATAAGTACTCTGCATACGACAAAGTACTTATGTCTCTCCTCTATCACCAACCCACAATTGTTTGTCTAACTAAAATATTTTTATACAGAATAAGATACATTATCCAGAACATGATCTTTAATTATTAACATGCAACTTGACAAACAGTATTTGCAAATACATATTCACTAATCAGAGTTTTTAGCAGGGCCATTTTTTTTCTGAATGGCAAAAAACAGAACTACAGAATCCTTTAGGCTGAACTACATATTTATATAATAATTTTACTGCAAAATGGAAAAAAAATCTCACCAGGGTTTTTGATGAGGAACAGTCTTCTGACAGATGAGGAGGACTCAATGAATGTGACTTCAATGAACGCTTTCCACTGTATGCATATTGCTCCTTGCTGCCACAATACAGAAAATCAGAATACAAAAACTCCATGAAGTTTTAAAAGCTATTGAACGCCAATCTTCCAAATTATAAATATTTTCAACTGAAACAAAAACACTAATTTCTTTTCCCTAGTTTTTCAGGGTGAAATACAAAATTTTATCAATAGTTTGCTTTTCTCCAAAACTGTCATTAATACTTCTATTTTTCAAACATGAAACTTGTTTAGTTTCAAAGATATTAGATGTACTACAAAAGTGCATTTAGGTAAACAGATTTCAGTACTGCATATTTAGTATACTATCTACACAATTGCCTTCCTCTTAAAAACAGCTATAATATTGGAGAAGGATCGAAGAAGAAATGTGCAGAAGATTGTAAGCAAACTTCCTATCTAGTTAAATAATAGATGAAAACCAAAAAGAAACTGTTTAATATTTCATTAATGTTTAATTTTTAAACATTCAGTTTTTTCCTAATTCTTACACAAATTATTAAAATGTGTTTTAAAAGTGCATAATATCTTGTTATAGTTTATTCTTATACCACACTGGTACAGAACAATACCAGTTCTAAAAGCCACTTTTTAAAACTTGTTCAGTTGGGATTCCTTTTTGACCAAGCAATATGCACTAGCTAGAACTTTAGTGTATATAAAGTTATACATTTTCCTTTTTAACACTGAAACCATATGCATATGTTAAGAATTCCCAAATGACGGACTGAAACACACCACCATGTAGTGAGAGACTTCATGGCAGTGCTACCGCTGGCTAGCAAAGACAACTCAGAAACACTAAGATTTAGAGTGAGATCACACACATACAATTAAACATTAAAAAACAATTAAATCATACACTGATTAAAATACAATTGAACAATTAAAAGCAAGTCAACATTAAAAATTATCTTAACTTTAAAAAGGCACTTAGGGTCTCAATCATGATTGTTAAAAGTCTGCCTGAAAAGATGGGTCTTCAGCTGTCGGAGGAAAGATAGACGGAAAGGGACCAGCCTGATCTCCCGAAGGAGAGCATTCCATAACCTGGGAGCAACCACAGAGAAGGCCCTCTCTCGTGTCCCTATCAGCCGTGCCTGCGCTGGCAATGGGACCGATAGGAGGGCCTCCGCTGACAATCTTAAATGCTAAGAAGTCCCATTTGGGGTTAGTTATAGCACATATGAACCAATTTATGTGTGCTCCCCTAAACATATGTTCTCCACACAGACCTCTTTAATACACTTTGGGAATCATTTGAGACATACTGCAAAATAAAATAGTCCTTGCTAGTTTTTTCTCCAGTGAACGCAATAGTACACCAAAATTCCCTGGAGTTCAACTACTGTATTTTCAACGTAATTGTTATCCAAAGTATGTATTGCTTCTTAGCCCACAAGGTCCCCCAAAGTGAAAGAAATAAACCAACAAAAACCCATACACAAAAATGCTTTAAAAACAGATACTCGTTTTTAAAAATCAATCGAAAAAGCAAATGATCTTTTAAAAAAGGTCAACACCACCCTAAAAGCCAACTTTAAGATTAGTTTTAAATGCCAAGTCCACATAAAATGATGCAGTTTTAGCTATATGCCGGAAACTCAGTAAGTGCGGAACCTGTTGGACTTTCCTTGGGAAAGAGATCCACAACCAAGATCCTGATACAAAGCAAGATCTGTGTTGTGTACACTCTAACTTTGTCTCTCAGGAGCCTCTCAGAGTTGCTGAGATAGGCAAAGGCACCCTACATTCTGGCAGGTTTATGTGAAAGGAGAGGGTGTTTCAGATATCCTGAGCTCAAGTCCTTTTGGGCTTTGCAGATTAAAACCACTGCCATAAATTGAGCTCAGAAGTAAATTGAAAGCCAATTGACCTACATAGAGCACATTACATTACTAGTTTTATTAGGAGATAATTAAAGGATAGATCACTACAACCAAATCTACCATCCCCAGGAGCGGGGCACAACTATCACACCAGCTGAATTCAGCCAAATGCACTCCTGGACAATTTAGCTTTACTGGTTTACTGTATACCACTGTAGTGACTTAAAATGGAAAGACAACAGAAGAATTCTGGAAATAAACCAGGACTGATGAATGTGTAATTCTCTGGATGTTTTCGAGTGCCTATCACTTTTAGGGAGCGAAGAAGAGAGAAGGAAGCATTGTGAGTTGTCACTAATTAAAATCTGGAGGACCACAAATTCCCCACCTCTAAAATAAAAGAGTAAACCATATCTCCTATTTATCCAAGGTATCCTCTCCATCACTGGAGAGGGAACAGCAAAGCAGTGTCAGAGAAGCACCGAACAAATGTCAACATGCAGTATAGAAATAATGGTACTATAACTTTAGAGGTGTAAATCATCAATTTTCTCATCTCCGCAGATGAGAAGGAATTATATTTTAAAAGTTTTCATCACACTGCAAGCAGCCAAGATATTTTCTCAAGACACTGACAATGTTTACATCTTGTGCAAACTGCAAATCTCACACAAATCCTGCTGCCTTGTTGCAATGACTTAAGAATCAGAAGCAACCTATGACTTGTTTAAGCCTTTGGGGCTTTTTTGTTTCATAGCAATCAGCAAGTCTTTAAATGACTAGTTAACCAAGGGGATTTTTTAAAGGGATTATTTTATTCACTTGTTTTACTTAAGCTTTTAATATTGCTCTTATTTAGCAGTTTTAACATATATGTTTAATGCTTTTTAATACTGTAATAATTTTTTAGCTTTTAACTTTGTTTTAATACTGTAAGCTGCCTTGGATCCTTTAGGTGAAGGCAGCATATAAATATTTTAAATAAATGATAATAAATCCTTCTCTACTTGCTGTGTGCCAGTGCTCCTGTCTATGTTTCAAGGCTGGGCTGGAGCGGGAAGGCACACCAGAGGAGTCCTGTGGGCCTGGAGATGCAATAATTGACCTCAAGCGTTTCCTCAACAGATCTCTCACAGGCTCAGCCCACACCGATGTCATCTTGGAGCGACTGCACAGGTGGAACCAGGATGGCAAGCATCAGGCCTCCCTACCAGAAGGGAGAATCCAATGGGTAATAGGGCAGTCCTGGAAAGGGAGTCAGGAACCTCTTGCCCTGGTGGCCCTGCGAAGGCAGGGAGCCATGGCAATCGGGTCCTGCACAGGCAGGTGGCATCAGGCCGTAGCAGTACTACAGGCTGCAGTACGCATCTTTGGAGCCAGTTAGATAGTGAGTGTTGGCTACGGCCTTAAAGAGTTGGGGAGTGGCATGCTGAATGGAACGCTGAGAAGGAGCCTAGGAGCATGTACCGGTCCTAACTGGGAGACTGCAAGGGAGTTGGTGAGAAAGATTGTTGGCCCAAATGTTTCTCTTCCGATATAGATTCCAAGCAGACATGTTCTCCAGGGTCTTTGTCAGGTGGCCTCAAGGGCTGTAGAGGCATTGGTTGCTCCACAGGGGCTGGCTGGTTGATAGGAGGCTTTCTATTGTCTTGAATTTCTTTGCCAACTGACGGGTTCAATCTGAGGCGGCCTTTTGTTTCCTTGATGCCAATGGCTTCAGTGCTGAGGTGAACTCGAGCTGGTTACCACGCAGAGGTAGCATCTGTCAGACTTGAAGGAGGCTTAGGTTGCTTGGCCAACTCTGCTTTAACTTCTTCCATGATGGTAGTTTTGGAAAGGAATTTGCAGACCGGACAAGGAGGTGAATGTGGCAGCAAGTGAGTCGGCCGGATCGCTTGTAGTGATTTTTCCAAGAGATCTAACAGCAGCTGAGACTGGCAATTTTTAAGGGCTGCTTTAGTGAATCAGCAGCAGTGAGGGCAGCAATGAGTGGGGTGTGCCTCACCTAAGCAACAGAGGGACTTGAAGTGGCCACCTGAAAGCAGTATTTTATTCACACAGATGACGCAGCATTTGAAAGAGCAAGAGGGGGCGATGAAAACAGGGCAAGGCTGCTGCAAACAGTCCAAGGCCTCGGGGAGTGGGGGTACTAATAAGGAAAGGTTTTGTTTGGGTTGTTTTTTTTAATCTCACAAAAGGAGAAAGTTGGGAGATGCTAAAGTAAGCACGAGAAAAATAGAGACGCTGTTGAGGTTGCCAAGGTCGCTAAGTGGAACTGAGGGGAGACCACTGGACAACAATGCCTAAAGCAGAAGCTCTAGAAAGTTACAATGTGGTATTGTGTATACTCCTACATATGTGTGCATTCACAGAGACCACAAAGAAGAAATCCATGTACCTTAATCCTTGTATATGAAAAGTAAGTTTTTCTGTCAGAGCTAATAAATTCTACCTTTTTATGGAGATAGACTTGCATTGGAAAGGTTCTTGTAACCAATCTGGCAGCCAAACAATGGTTAAAAATTAAGTGCTTAGGAAGAAGTGATTTAATGGCTGGAATCCTACAGGTGTTTGTGTAAGTTATGTACTGTATAACTTGACAAAATACTAGGTCACATCTCAATTTTGCAGCTGTACTGCCCGGCAAGTTGCCTATTAGCCTGAATTAGCCAGAGCAAGTATGACAAACATTACATGAACACCAGCATGATTCTGGTCATTATCTCTCAAAAATAGAAACAATAAATCTAATACTGGGAAAAATTCTGTATCTTGCTTAGTTATATTCTTCTATCTCTGCAAAAAGTAATAGCCAAAAACTTTATATGCAAATACAGCCCACCACATTTGTACATACAGTATGTTCCTTGTTCTGTTGGTATCTCCGTCATGAATATTACTTGATATAAAACACAGCTTAACTGGGGTGTAGTGCCAACAGTATGTTGTCTTTACAGTGCTCATTTATCTTAGCTAAACTGAGCACACTGGGATCATAGTCTGTATCTACTTCAATACAGAGTCATCAATTGTAAGCACAAGATCTCTTTACCAAACTCTTTTAGGGCCAGATTAATTATTATACTGAGTTCCAATAAGGATTTTATAAATTTTAGATGCTATTCCCCTAGTCTGATCTGAAAACTTTATAACAAATTCCTCAAGTGAGAATTTGGGAATTAGATCTGGACCACTAGAATTCTCATCTGAGGTGAGATGCTAAATGAGCCACTTGAAAGATGTGTAGCGAATTGAATGACACTTAACCCAGCTGATTATGCAGCTATATACTACATTTTGCTACTGAGACCTTAAATCAATCAAATTCTAAATGAATCAAAGGACTTCCAGTCTTGGAATTGGGAGCACTTGTCACTGTTAAAAAGCAGAGGATGGATTTAGGGAAGCATTATTAGGGAAATAATGGAAACACATTTCTTTTACCAACTTTTCCAGTTCTTGAAGATGAGCCTAAGAAATGGACTGCTGAATTTATCAAGTGTATCATGTGAAAAAGGCAGAAATGGAAGGCCTTGTATTCTTTCAAGGTATTTCCTCCACTGCCAATAATCAATAAGGATTAGATTGTGCATTTTTCAGAACTGTCAATAATGATTGAAACAGAAACACCAAAAAGTGACTTTAGACGCCGAGGACCTCCATACTACCTCTCTTTGTGGTACTGTAAGACACTGAGTTTGGAGCTTTAGCTCTTTTACTGTTAGGAACCAATTCTGATATCAGTTTCCATCAGCACTTTAAAAGGCAATCTGATACTTCATAAGGAATTGTTTAAAACAAATAACAAAGTTTCCATACTACTGACATCTTAACTATGGCTATTCTTCCAAACAGAGTAGCTTCAGCTTTTTCCAATGTTAATCTTTTGCTGAATTGGATTTAATAGCAGTTTAGAGTTTACAGAGACAATTTTGTTTAGATTCTCTGGAAGGAGAACACCTAGGTATTTTAATGAAGCTGGGAAAATCTATAACAGCCTAAACACCACCTCTTTCAGTTTGGGGTACATGGCAACATTATATCTTAGATTTATTTATATTAACAGACAAGTAAGATAGAATGCCAAATAAATAAATAATAAATTCAGAAAACAGGTATAAAAATCCAAGGCTGTCTTGTTTTAGATTGGACACTTTAATTACAAACTTGTTTAGAAGGCAATGATTCTCATTTTATTGCAACACTTCTAAGGGTCCTCTAAAGAAATTGGCTCCATGCCAAAGGAACTATGAGAGGGGACACCCTGTTTGATGCCTCTTTTAATACAATCTAAACCACTAGTTTTAAGTAAAGAATACTGGCTGCTATAAAGAATTTGCAGAACAGCTGTAGATTTCTTTCCCAAATTCATTTTTCTGCACACTTTTAGGAGATACTGCCACTCCAACTTACTGAATACCTCTAAGGCCTCAAAAGATAAAAGACCAATTGATTTGGAGCTAATTTTAATAGCCAGATTAATAACATGAACCTAGTGATTGCCAAAAATCAGATATGTATCATTTTCTGATAAATCCAAATTGATCCCCTGTAACATATGATCCTAATTTATTTGCCAGAACACTTCTGAAAATGTTTGCACCCTAGGTAATTACAGTAATTAGGTAATATGAGTCCACCTGCTCTGGATTTTTTCCTTTATTTATGTATAAAAATGTTTCTTGCATTTTGCCACAACAATGGTAACTTCTCATTAAGAAATGAGTTAAACAGCAGGAATAATATCAAAATTAGTTGCTCTTTCAGGGTTTTATAAATTTTGCCATTGGGACTGTCCAAACCAGGGGCTTTATTTGCTTTCATCTTATTAATGGCTGACAGAAGCTCATCCTGAGTAACTGATTCCTTTTTAAAAAAATTCTAGTCCAAGGTCAATTTTTTAAAATCAGTTTTCCTAGGAAATTGGTTGATCTTTAGTTCACTGGGGTTCGAAAAGGAATAAACAGTTTGAAAGAATTTTAATAACTGGTCATTAAAAAATTAGCTGTTTGATGTTAGTTTTGTCTTTTTCCATCTTGGGTGATACCTATATTTTATTTTATTTTTTTCATGCTGTTTGCCAATAATTTAGAGTTACTATCTCCATACTGTAAACATTTCTGATATACTGTAGGTCACAAAAGATTTTATTCATGGCCTACACTTCTGCTTTTGCACCTTGTGTTTGGAATCTAAATTTTTAATCTGAGATAAATTGATCCTTTACTACTTGAGAGGATATTTTTAAGTGCAAAATTATTTGATTCATCTCTCTCATACTACAGCTTTCATTGAGTGCCATAAGATTACAATCTCTAGGTCTGGAGATAATTTTCCTTTAATTAAGTCAAATAGAGTCTTTTTCAATTTATCTCTAATATGTCTGGACATCTAACTAAGGTGGGATTAAAGGACCAGAAGAACTTGGCAGGCAAATCATATTGACACACAATCACTCAAATCACTGCACGATCCAATGCAGTGATAGGCCCAATGCATGCTTAAAATTTTCTGACCTACAACTGGAAATTAGAACACAACACACTCTTGTATGAGTATTATGCCTGTGTGAGAAAAATGAGTAGTTCCTTCTGATAGGATATAATAATCTCCATGAGCCTATCAAACAAAAATCCTTAACAGTATCAAGTAGGTGGTGGAAATAATATTTTTCATGGTAATTAATTGTGTTGAGACTACTCAATTTTGCATTCAAGGCACCCACCAGAACTTTGGACTCTTCTTTGAATGGCTCTAGCAAATTAAGCACCTTCTGAAGAAACATGGCTTGGTAAAAATATGGGCAACATATTGAGCCCAATGTTATTTTTTCTGTCCTACCAAACACATCTTTTACAAAAATGTACCATCATTTAGAGTCTTTTAACTTTTCAAATACACAGAAAACAGTTCTAGGAATAATTGCAGTTAACTGAAACAGCAAAACAGTCTTTAAATTTGTGCTGGAGAACAAATGAGCTGTCAACTCTGTGGTGAGTCTCCTGTAAAATAAAATGATAGGATTTTCTTGATGTATAGTGTTCTGAATCTTTCTTTTTATTCAACATTCTAGCCAGAGTGGATAAAAAAATCAATCCTGGCTTAAAACAATTTGATTTAAATCAAATCCACCCTTATTCTAGCCCATTCACACCAAGTATATTTTTAATTTAGATATATAGTTTGGTGGGCTTGATGTAGTGTTATTTGGAGAGATAAATTTGTCACCTTCAAGCACCACTGAATTGTTGCAGTTTTTTTCAAAATTATCATCACATACTTGTTCTGATGGGGAGGATATATCCAGTGGTATTAAAAAAACAGAGGCCCAAAATTGGCACCATTTAAAAATGGCAAATCTACAACCCAAATGTTGGCTATTTCTAGGAGTTAGTTGTCGAAAGATTGAATCTGATAAAGCTTTCCCATTTTGTCAACAAAAATTGCACCATTTGGGATATTAAACTCAGTCTGCAACCTTGCAGGGGATATATATTGACCAAATATTGAAACCGTAACATGTTTTGGTAGATCATCCTATTGTACCAAGCAGTTGGAGACTAGTAATTGATTCCAAATAGACTGAGACTATCCATTGACAATGTTGTTGGTCTCCACATGGCACTCATTCACATGTAACTGAGTAACCATTGAATTGTTTTTTGAAACATTATATTACATGTTCGCACAATGAGCTATGACCAGCTGCCAGAATGGCACACCTACCAATGGTTCTGAACAATCCTCAAGGCAACCTTATATTAAGAACATTTCTCTGGTTGGGTAATTACAAAGGCTGAACTGTAGCAAGGTCACTCCATTCCAGAAAGGGCAGCAACTAGCCCAAGCATGAAATGGGGTAAAAAAATGACTCCAAGACCACACCCAAACTGTACATTCTTCCTTTAGGATAACAGCTGCCAATCATGTGAACCCAGACATTCTTAGAGTACAACTCTTAGAAGTAAACACAGTCAACAGTAATAGCTTTGGGGACTTGCAGTCCATGATTTGGGCTCACAAATTTGAGAACCTTGGGAACGACTAGTTTAGAGCAGGAGTAGGCAAGTCTGAATCTGTCCAGGGTGCAATTGGGACCCAATATAATTAGGGAATGCAAAAATGGCATGGGCCACCTGGTTTGCTGAACTACAACTTCCACTATCCCTGGCCACTTACCCACAGTGACCAGAGTTTACAAGGCTTATAGCACCAAACAACTGGAGTACACAAGGTTTTCTCCTATTTTTCAGGTCAGTTTGTCCTTATCAAGAGTGGTTTAGGCCAGATTAATCTTGTGGCCTTTAGACAAGTTGGCCTACAATTCCCTAGTGAGCACTGCTTGTGACCAGGATGTCTTGGGAAGATGGGACTTATAGATCCCTTTGGAGCACAACAGTATGGAGAAGGTTGCCCAAATGTATGATTAATGTTAAAGAACAGCAAACTAAAGAGCAATATTTCTGTTAAATTATATTCAGCAATTTTTTAATTTGAACAAAAAAAATTGTCATATACTATCATATAATCAATTAAATTTTACTATTTACAATTTATTAATGTAACAGAAACATTTTCAGCAAATTACAGTAACCCAAGTGAAGATAGAGCAGGTACCAGATATTACACTTATTGTTATGTTGTTAAGTGTCATCAAGTCAGAAGTGACTTATAGCAACCCTAATAGGGCTTTCAATGTAAGTGAGATTTTTAAGGAGTGGTTTTACAAGTCCCACCTCTCTCCCAGTGAGTTTCCATGGCTGATCAGGGCTCAGGGCTCCTGAGTCCTACTCCATTACTCTATGCACTGCACAACACTGGGTATCCCATTACACGTACAGACACCACCCATTTAAAAAAAAAACAGCTAGAAAGAAATTTAATTTGTCAGTTTGTTCTACACAACAATAGCACCACCTGCTGACTATTTTAGTGACTTACATGCAGAAACCAGAATGGCTATAACAATGAGCAGTATTTTTTCAGATTCAGTTACTAAAGCTTAGTAAAAAGCATTTTAAGTCTCTTAAACCATTCACTTAAAAATAAAGAAGCATTACTACATTGGGCTGGTTCCTCTTTTCCCCTCCATACTTCAAACACTATATGAAACTGAGTCCTAACCAAGCACTGCATATACAAACTCCAGTTGACTTCCAACTATGAATATTAGTTTCTAATGATTCCAGATAAAAGTAGTCTTCTTTAGATCAAAAAATTATCTAAGACTAATTCTAATGAACTTTAGAATGTTTTTGAGTAGACACGTATAGAATTATCCTTCAGTTACTCTACATGAGCATTTACCAATTTGTCTTAAGTTCTTATTTTTACATATCTCCAAATATGCAAGTAAAATGAATCTCATTTTTAACTTTTGCAAAGAACACAGAAAAACAGAAACAAAAGAGTAATTTATTATTTAAAATGATTATGTACCACCAACTAGAATTTAACCTTGGGTAGAGATCATCATCATCTTAGAACTTCAGAGCTGGAAAAGACCCTGTGGATCATTGAGTCCAGCCATTGTCAAAGAGGCACAGAGGGAATCAAACTCCCAACTTCTGGCACCGCAGCCACATAGCTAAACCACTTAGCTATCTGTAATAATATTCACATGCTATCAAGTCAATTCTGATTTATGGCAATCCCTTTCAGTGTTTTCCAGATTAAGAGTACTCAGGAGTATACAATTCCCTTCTTCTGCAGGTGTCCTGGGAGACTGTGTGACTTGCCTAAGGCCACACTGGCTGGCTCTACTCACAGGAAGCATAGTGGGGAATTGAACTCCCAAGCTCTGGCTCTGCAGCCAGATACCTAACTTTCTATCTGGACATACTATCCAATAATGAGAAAACTAATAAAACTTTAAAGAAGCATTACCCAGACAGAGACTAGAAGGCACAAGGAGTCCCATCCCATTTCACAATGTTTCTTGGTTTCTCCATAGCAGCCAAAGGCTGAGTGGACAAAAGGATTGTTCTTTCAAAATAAGATGCATGCTCCTTGTACAATTTGTTTTCACTTTGCAGTTTCAAAAAAAAAAAAAGACATTTCACAGCATATTAGCAGAAGGGTGCAGCCTTTGGAGGATTCTAGAGGGGCAATTAGGTCTCACCCCAGTCTTCAGATTAATCTACCAAACAAGTAAGTCTTCCAAATAATGATAAATAAAATAAATTACCCAAGTGGTAAAAACGCAGGAAGTATTTTAAACATGAAGTGGAGATAGAGATTTTGCTGCTTTAGCACTTAAGACATTCATTTTTTAATTATTTGTATTTCATGTATCTACATAGGGGCTTTAAAATTCTCAATGTGATTAAAAGAATAAACAAAACGACACATGAAATAGCTGCTGTATTAAAACAGTTCTATAAAGGTGAGCAGCATATACAGTAATATAAAGATAAGCCTGTGTTTTAAAACCAAAAGCCTTTGGGGGTCTGGAAGGAGTTTCAAAGCTTGGTCACAACCCTACAGGATAGGCATCATAACATATAGAGTGCTGCACGAACAAAAAGTCATCATCTCTGTTCCAAAAAGAATCTCAAGTTGTTAACTATGACAGATACAAAATGAGCAGTTTAAGAAGAATACACTGCTCTGTATCTTCACCAAATTAGTAACCAAGCCCCATGGAAGCTTACACTCCTGTTCCTTTCCTTAATGGCTTGGGACCTTGTTACTTATTGGAGCACTTTTCCTTAAGAACACCAGCCCATGCCACGCAATCCTCACAGGTCATGCTACCATGCTGAGAGGTCAGGAAGACATCAACAAGAAATCAAACCTTCTCAGTCGTGGCACCATCCTTACAGAATGCCTCCCCCAACCCCGGTAGAGCTACACCAGGCCTCCTCCTTTTCAGCTTTTAAGGGGAAGTTCAAGACAAGGCTATTTGCAGAAGCCTTTAAGGGCACACTTTTGAGCCTTGACATACTTATGCCAGCTGTCTTGCCATCGTCTGGTTTAACCTTGGTTTTATGTTAGACCAATTGATTATATCTTGACTATTCTTGATTATTTGTTCTACTATTAATGATTTGTTATTTTTAGGTTATATTCTATAGTTTGTATTTCCTTTAATTGTAAACTGCCCTGAGTAGTGCCTAGCAATAATCGGGCGGTACACAAGTATATGAAATAAATAAATAAATTTCCTACAATACAAATTATTAACAGTAACATGCTGACCTATTAATGAGCTGCAAAAACCTTTAATTTAAGTCTGTTCTGCCTTAGAGTAAGGCAAAACAAATTTAAGTACAATATTCATTATCACAATCTCCCCTTCTTACCTATGTACAAGTGGTGAGGTTAGCACAGCAGACTCCTCTCTAGAAGAAAGCTTCCAGGACTCGTTCTGTTTGCAGTCACTTTGCCCCAGTTCTCCCCTGACCCAGTCCGGTAAATCTTCTGGGCTATCACTCAGCACTCTTGTTGAATTAGGTTCGTCGAAGTAGATAGACTACATTTTAAAATTGAAAATTTTAAAAATATGTTTTGGTGATTCAAGTTTCCAAAAATAATCCCTAGGTTTGTCTTATAAACTCTGTACATTTCTAGACTCTGTAAAATAGTACATAAGGATTATCATAAAATATATAGAAGATCTAAAAATGTAAATTGTTATCCTTTGAAGACTCTAATCTCGATTTCAACTGTCTCAGATTGTGCTCCATGTAATTAAGCTCAACCACCTTTACCACTTGTTTAACAGCAGAAACAAAACATCAAATAGCTGTCAGCTTCAGCTGACAGCTAAACATTTCATATTCCATATTATGGTTATCTCTGATGTTAGCACACATAAACCCCTCCCATTTCACAATCATTGTGGTCACCATCCTACATTATTTCCTATATATGGACAGAAAATGTAGAACTTTAAGACTTTCAGAAAGGGTAATACACATTTTACTATCATCAGACACCAGTGCATCTAACAATTTATGCTAACAATACTATACTGACTAATCTGATACCTCTATTTTCCCCATTATATTCTAACACACATCCAAAACTGTTCCTAATTTCCACAAAGATCACAAGAAAAAAATATACTCATAGAAATTATTTTTGCTGTTTTTCCAACTGTTGTGCCAAACTCCCAAACTGCTTTTAAAACTCAAGCAGAGAAAACATTAAGAATTGGCTGCATGCACCAATCTAAACTAGTGTACATATTTATACTCTGCTCAAATGCAATGCTGAGTTGACACTATTTTTCCCAGTTCTACACCAGAGGTGAGCATAAAGCAGTCTGCCAAAGATCCTCCAGTAATAGCTAACATCAACAAAAAAGAAAAAAGTATTGGGTCATTACCTCCATGGATGCTCTCACCATACATAAAAGTAAGCATGTAGTACCTCCACTCACTGTTTTAATTTTCAACATGTGAGAAGTAATGCATCTCTGAAAAGACATTCTTGCTCACACACTTATTCCACTTTCCAGGAAGAATGCCAGAAAATTAGGGTTCTTAATCACATGTATATGTTGCACTTTTCACATATCAAAAGCAACAACAGACCAGGGAGAGAACAGATACTCCTCTCTAAGTATGATAAACATACCTTTGGGGATAACACTTGAATATTCCTAAAGAATCAGGTGCAAATTCCTCCAAGGTTAATTACTTAAATTTTGGTTAGAGGTTTCATCATAAGAGTAGATAAATTATGCTACAATATTAAAAGAAAAATATGCTTGTGTGCATACGCTTATAACTTACACACAGAATATGTAAAAGCTGGTGACAGGAATACAACATTTATGAACAGATATAACACATTAGCACCTCTGAATCCTACTGTCATTATGAAAACCTGGAAAATCTTAAGCATGTATTTGTAATTTCATCTTTTTAACCTTGTGGTTATTTAGAAACTCATTAAATTATCTCGCCTACAACAGATTGGAGCAGAAGTACAGTAGTTCCTGTTTGTTTGCTATTATATTAGTTTTCTATTCATTCTCCTTTTTTCATTTCTCCAGTTTGAACTCAGTTGAACAAGTGAGCTGAGACATCCAATCAACTCTTTCTATGCAACAAAATGTCAAGAAAAAAATGAATGTGTTGAAAGTTCCATTTCAAACATTATTGACTCAATATTGCACAGCAGCACTGCATATACTGGCTACTATTCGGCTCTTCAAACCACCCTGCTCCCATATTTATATCAAGTAAATTTCAGGTTGTTTAATGTCAAATGGAAGCTCATTAGTACACATCCAATGTCACATCAGTAGACACACACTACCAAGAATGGTTCTCTCTAGGTATCGCCTCCAAAGTGTTTTCCAGATATTCAGATTTAGATTTAGGAGTACATAGGAAGGCCCACTTCCACTTTCTCCAGCAGAACTACTAGCAATTCTGTATTTCCATAAACACAGAATACAGTAACTTGATGGCTACAGCAATGCAAATATTCACCATGTATGAAGGAAGAGTTTTCAGTATCCCTCCGTCTGGCTTCTGGGTAAAGGGTCCCTCCAGTACTCCCCTCTTCAGCATATGTAGAAGCAGTTTTGCATATAAATTCCGGTTCTTCCGACCAACAGCTCCTGTGCCTGCACCTGATGGCTCACAAAGTTTTTTAATCCAAAGTGCACACCTTTGACGTTCTGAAGGGGGAAAGGACGATGAAATTACAATGGTCAGAACACTGGCTTTTTCCATAAATAAGTACTTTTGCACAGAAATAAATGAACCATATATTCAAATAAACATTAAAGGAAACAAATCTATATTGTTATAGTATTTCACCATAAACTTTAAGCAGGAAAACACATTTAAGACACTAGAACCCTGACATTTCCATGCACAAAAAGTCAGTTAAAAAATTAAAAAGAAATATGTAGGGTATACATTTTCTTATGCATGCTGAATGAAAAAGCTATGAGATGAGAATAGTGTAAAATTTGAAAAAAAAAACGCTTTTATTTTGGGAGTCTGACAAATCTAAATAAACTTTACAATATATGAAGCTCACTTGTTGCTAACTATCCCATAAGTGTGTTTAAAATCAGAGTATTGGACTCAATGGCCTGTAGGCCTCTTCCAATTCAATTATTCTATGTTTTTGTGATCTTGGAAGGATCATTTATCCTGAAAAATTCCTTACAAATCCATTAAACAGCAGTGGGTGTAACTACTGTTGTCCATAATAATAATATTTATTTTACCTGATCTCTCTATCCACTAAAATGGATCTTTGGGTAGTGTGGGCGGCATACAAGTTAAATAAATAAATAAAATCTATGTTAGACTTACTCTGCACAATAATTAGTGTAAAGGATTAGTGTACTTGGCACCCAGACTACAACACTGTGGCAATCCAGGAATTTCTGGGGGGTGGGGTTGGCTTGGCTTCCAGGATTGCTACTCTGCATTGCAATCCCATTTTTTCTCCAAATTCTATTCACAATCAACCAATAATAAAAAGGAGAATTGTAAGCCCACCTGAATTCATTAATTATATGCAGCTGAGTAATCAGCAAGGCTCAGATTTAAAAAAAACACATGTTTACTATATGGGGCTTAAACAGGCTTCTTTAAAATGAAGAACAAAATTTTAAAAACTTCCTTCTAATATTTACCTGACTTATGAGACAGTTTCAAAACAAAAGGTTTCATATCCACAACATAATGATCAAATTCTGCATCCAATTTCTCCCATGTTTCTTCCTCGCTACTCATTGTGATTATTCAACAATCAGTGCACAGATGTACTTTAAAGGTCTGAAAACACAACACACAAAAATCGAAATGAGATTGCAGAAGCTGACAAGACATGAAAAGGAAAGAAATATGTGCACTTTTTAACAACATATATTATTATGTATTGCTTCATATGGATATATACACTGAGCCAGAAAAATCTTCCTCACAAGTTACAAAACTCAAAAGGAAAGCACTCATAAACCATGTGATCTTTTCCTTATCATACCTGAGATGTGGGTTTTTCTGTACAATTTTTTAAAAAAATTAAATACTGCTTTTCTCTTTTACAACAGTTTTGGACAACCTTAGTCCTTGGACTAATTTCAGAAGCCCTGTGGAAATTATCAGTTTAGATAACTACAAGTGTGACGCCCCAGGAAGCTGGAAGAGGAGACATAGAAAGACGTGGAAGGCAACATGAAAACCAGTGGGCTCACATTTTCTCCCACCCATCCTTCACTACTAATATATGGCCAACAGCTCACTTCCCCAACACTAAGGTTAAAAAAAGGAATTCTACAACATGGCCAAATCTAATCCAACATAAACTATTAAATTAGAGAACAACCTATGCTGACTCGGAAGGTTACTAAGGAGGCATAATGCTATGGGACTCCCTGTTAAAAAAAAACAGAATTTCAGCCAGTGTAGTTTTTCCCTCATGGACAGACCTAGTGGGCAATAATTAATCCACTGCAAAACCATATCGCAGTGCTGTAAAATATTAAATGTGCAAACTGATATCTGACTTCTACAGCCCACAACTGTCCCAATTTAAAAGAAAATTCACAAATCAGCTCTTCTTGTATCACAAGAGCTTTCTAATCAGAGAATAATTAACATACTACCTCTATTAGTTCTGAGTGCTGTCCATAAAAACCACTGCTATTACATTATTTTCTAGTTTCAGTTACGCAGCTACCAAACCAGCAAACCAGAAAGTCCACTGACATTTTAACCCCAACTTGTAACTGTGAGGATAAACGATGGATGCTCCACATTGCCTACCCTGCAATCCTATGCACACTCGTCTCAAAGTAAGCCTCGTTAAACCCTGTGAGGCTTACTTCTGAGTAAATCTACAGGATTATTTCAGGATTTTGGGTATAGTGAAGGGAGGACCATTGCTTCAAGACACGACCCTAACACCCAAATAAGCCCCTCTTCGTCCAGGAGTACTTCATTCCAAACAGAAACACTTAAGGTTCTGGCCTTTTCATTCCCACCCTCTCCATATCTAGTTCAGAGTTTGCTCCACTAAGTGTAATGGGACCAATACTCATGCACGTAATTTCAGGGGTGCAGAACCGCCTTGGTGGCATCTTCCTCGGGAGCAAGTCCCACCGATGGACTCTCAAGGGGTGCGAGTCCCTCCCTGGCTGCAACCTCGCCGCCTCTTCCTGCCCATTCACACTGAGGATGCTCTCCATTTACCTCACGCTCTGCACGACGGCGAGGCTTTGGGGGCAGCTTTCAACCTTGCCAGAACAAAGGGGGCCGCCCTACATAACGGAGCACAACCCAGCCCCACAAGCAGGGCGAGGGCGCACGCAGACGCTAGCTGAGAAAGTGGGGTGTGGTGAGAGCAAACTGGATGGCCTTCCGCCGCCCCCGGAGTCCTGCCTTTTCCTTCCCCTCTTGCTCTGGGAAAACGAGCCAGCTCCCCAACGGGGCCTGAGCCAGGCTGCAGCTCCTGCCGACCCCGTGCAGGAGGATCTAACTGAGAGCTGGAGGCCACCGCGGCTGCCAGGAGACCAACCAACGGTTCAAACCCTCCCCGCCCTTTCGCGTCAGACGCCCAGAAGTACTGCTTCAGGAGCCTCTCAAGCTGCTTCCGCTTCCGCCGGAGTTGGCCGGGCCCAGTTGTGCTGCAAGGTTGCTAAGCAACGGGCTAGGGCTGTGAAATCTATTCAGAGGAGCGGGGCTTAGCCGGACTCCTCCGACACGAAAGAGAAGCGGATTGGGCCTTGGTTCGGTGGGCGGGTGGAAGGGGAGGGGCTTCTCGGATGTTCCGAAAAGAGAGACTCTGGCGCCTTTCAGGAGCGGCGGCGGCGGCGATGAAGGGCAGAGGCGCCTTGTGGGTGGGCAGGTCGTGGGGCGACTCTAGGGAGTAGCCAGTCAGGCCGCTGTGCCTTGAAACACCAAGAGACACTCGAGCAAGAGGACACGAGCCCTTGGGGTGGGAAGACTAGAGAAACCTGTCCTGCTGAACCCTCCAGCTCCTCTGTTTGTTCTCCTTAACTCCCAGATTTGCCTTTGGGTGCTACTTACAATTTCCACCTTTTATACGTTGCCACCAGAGGAGAATCTCCTCAATGTACCAAATAGGAATAATAACTCTCTGTTGTAAAGTGTAATAATTTTTATTCATAAGATAATAGTTTAATCACATATGTAAATCAAGGATGGTCTTATTTTATTCATTCATTAATAGTGCTTTTGACTTGAGATGTTTGCTTGTTTAGATTTACTTTAATCACAGTGTTACTATATTCAGTTTCTTTTATTATTATCACTTTTAATTCATTCAATTCTTGACCCCATAAACTTTCCAAAACTTGTCCTATTCCTATCTCTTTCAATCTCTCTCTCTCTCTCTGTTTCTCTTCTTACTCACACAACCACGGCCCTAAATGCCTTAAACTGTCATTAACTGTCTTTTAGTCTCCTCTTATTCTCTTGGTTCCGCCCCTCCTGTCATGTCATAGGCTCCCACCCCAGAGCTCTGACTTGACTGACAGGAGTGATCTGAGAGCTGGCCCTCACAACTGCCTTCCTTTAGGGAGTCAATCCATCTCGTAGTTGGTCTTTCTCTTTAGTTTGCAATCTACACTTTGTCCGTTATTGGGACCATGTGAAGCTAGATTCTGATTTCCAGTTCCTTCCCAGCTTTTTCATCTGGGGCAAGTTATGGATTGATCCATCTCAATCCATTAGAACGTGTGAAGAGGCTTGGCTTTTGGAGCAGTTAATTTCTCAATGAAGCAGAGATCACTAGGGGTAAGTGTTCAGACTCATGTAGGGTTACCATAAGGCTTCCTAGCATCCCTTCATACGTAGATTTGTCCTCTTCCCTGACTCTGCTATTGTCTTTCACTGATACATGGATTTTGATCATAGAAGGGACCTTAGCAAAGTATATACTGTATGAACATACTGCTACTAGCTGCATTAGAGGGTCACTATAGTGGGAGTCAGCTGTCAAAGCAAATATTGAGGCCATTATCTTTGCCCAAGCTGGCCCCAGCTTTGGAAGTGTGGCTTTCATACTTGTCTCAGTTTTTCATTTCAGCTGATAGTGCCTGTTGGAAGTGGCCATGGAGTTAGCACTGTAGAGGGATAGGAACAAGCAAGGACTTATTGCAACATGAATCATTCAAGGCCTCTCTTGAGTCAGACCATCCCAAAGGCTGCACTTTTAAGATTCTTGCAACAGTAATGAGCAACTTTGATGTGCCCAGAGACTAGTTTGGGGAGAACTAGGACCTGCTATAGGCTGGACACTGGCTAGTGAAATAAACCACTATGTGCCTCTTTAAATTACTTTCTCCTCAATTGTTGCCACATTTGGCAGCCACATAATTTAGGTGGGCATAGTTTGGAGTGTGCCTTGGGTGAAACAAATATGGCTTTAGGAACTGCATGACAGATCCCCTTGGAAGAATTATCCATCCCTCAGCTTATCCAGAAATGATACTTCCTGGTGTCCCTTCCAGCTATATGAGTTGTGACATAAAAAAGAAGCAAAGACATACCAAGCTCACTGATCTCCATGAGGAAGACAAAACAGACTGGATACCAGTTGATCAATTATAAAACTTACAAGAGCCATCCGAAGTAGTGAACCCTACCACTAAAAGAAGCTTAGCACCTCTTATAGGCCTTTTAGTGTTTGGACTAAAAGCCAGAGCAGATTTGCCACACCAGTGACCTCCGACAGACTATCCTTCACTGGAATGATGCAGTGAGGGATAAAATACAAGCATGACTCTATCCTTCCTCCTTTTGTCCCAATATAGATTGAATCACAGGAAATAATAGTCACACCCGCGCTTAAATTTCTAAGGGAAGAGATTATTTTGCTAGTCAGTATCTTGAAAGAAGAGGAATTCTTGTACAGAAGTTATACAATTTTTCAGCTGCCTAACTTCTGTTGAAGAGAGTAGAAAGCCCAGAATCCAGGCTACAGCCTCAAAAGTAAGGAGCTGTACTAAACAGCTTAGCTGCAACACACTGACCCTCCAGAGAAATTTATTGTGAAAATACAATTGTTGAATATGTACAAATTCCCAGTGTCATGCAACTCACAATTTGAATTGTAAAAAAGTATTCTTTTAGATAGAATGTAGTTTGCTGCTTTTCAAAATCTAATTTTCCCATGCTCTCTTATCTTTGTGAGTGCCTCAGCAGGTTGCCAGAAGAAACATGAGCACAGCTTGAGGCACTCTTTCAGTTGTGTATGAAGAAAAAGGCAGGCTTCATTCATCATCATAAGCTCTTGGAAACACTTCTAGACACAGTACAATATTTCAGGCTTTCTGTACAAACCTTTCATGTTTGAAATGTGAGTCACAAAATTCATTTCACACCATCAAAGACTTTAGGGTAATAATTTTTATTCTTCTTGCCAAAGGATAATAATTATGGAAATATCAACATTTTCCTCCTGGGAAATAGTGACTTAAGTGCTTTAATGCGTTTATCTTAGAAATTGGTAAGTGCAATTAATGACCCACAGTTAGCGGGGTAAGTAGAATTCAGAAAACTTCAGGATTTTGTTCAGAAAATCAGTATTAATATGTTAAGAAATGAATCCCACTGTGATGTAAGAGCCAAACAGTATTTCCAGACACTGCATGCCATTACATAAGTGTGACTCTTCATACAAGTTTTACCAAATATTATGCTATTATTTATTCATTGGCCAGAATCTTGTTGGAATTTTATTTGGAGAAAATGAAAATACAGAAGTCACAGAAGCAAACTACAAGTAATTATCAAGGTGGTGGTCATGTGACAGGTTATGTATCTAGTTGTGACAGGAATGTATTCGGCACTGTGTTAATTAGCTACAGTTTGCCATCACCACTTAACAAACTTCCTTTACTCCAGAGTAAAATCCAATAGAGTAGAATCCAGTTTTGACAATGTTGATAGTGTCTTGTATATCATTTAAAGATATTTTATGACTTGCCATATTTCAAGCAATTAACGCAGCTTATATGACACTGAAGTCAACTGCACTATAGCAATCAAGTTAGAAAAGGAGGAGTGATGCCCCTTTGTATCATATTGAAGTATGGCTGCAATCCAGTATGTATGTCATATAGACGTATGACTGAAGTCCCTGGACATGTATGCACAACCCTTTTTGCATCAAAAGACAGATCAAGCTAAGTTGAGCATTGTGACAGAGATGGAGATGGGTGTCAGTTTAAAAAACAACAACTGCAGACCTCTGTTGTTGGTTTGGGGACATACTTGACCTTCAGTTGCCTGTTTTTAATATAACAGTTTATTATTCAAATATATTGCTGTTGTATTTCAGTACCGTGTTTCCCTGAAAATAAGACAAGGTCTTATATTAATTTTTGCTCCAAAAAAGCATTAGGGCTTATTTTCAGGGGATGTTTTATTTTTTTCATGTACAACAATCTACATTTATTCAAATACAGTCATGTCATTCTGGTTGCTGCACAAGGGTGGAAGGCGGGGTTTCACTTAACCGGGGCTTATTTTGGGGGTAGGGCTTATATTACGAGCATCCTGAAAAATCATACTAGGGCTTATTTTCAGGTTAGGTCTTATTTTCCGGGAAACAGGGTATTACTCCAGCTTAGTCGAGCGTATCTGGAATTAATAAATCAGTATTGGTAGGTATCCAATGTAATAAAGGTCTTCATGGTTGAGGTCAGCAACCACTGACCTTGTTTCTTTAGAAAATCCAGTGTGTTCAATTGCAGTTGATGAGTATGTAGGATAGCCCCCAAAGAAGGGAATAGTAAGCCACTTCTAATTACTTTCAACCTAGGAAATCCTGAAAAGGGTCACCATAAGTCAGAGTTGACGTGACAACACTTATTAAAACACTTCTAAGTTTCCTTTCTATTATCTTTATTGTTTGCCACAAAACATGACTCCGTGCTGCGTTTATATTGTATTAACTATTACCTGCTGTATGAAAGACAAACAAAATTATGTCTACTAGAATTTGATATAACTCTTCCTAAAGTATAGAAGATATTTTGCTATTTAAAGCCCAGTAGTTAGGGGTGGTTTTTTTATATATTTTTGGAACTACACTTCCAGAAGGCTGCGGGAATTGCCCCAGCCAGCGACCCAAAAAAAAAAAACCTCTCAGGTATTTATTATAACTTATGACTGCAGCATAAATGAGAAAAAAGCCTTCCATTGCTGAGGTCAAACACAGGAGGAACTGGCTAGGCAGGGCTATGTTGTGTGGCACTGCAAAGCACTAGGGATATTGTGATCTCTGCTGATTATGCTCTGTACAGGGTCCCTCACAGGAAACTACAATACCCCTAATGCTGTACAGTGCCACAAAGATAAGACCTACCCATCCAATTCCTCTTCCATCAGAACTCAGAAACTGAAGGATTTCTTTTTTTTTTTCATTTATGCTGAAGCATAAGTATTTTAATGCTTCAGTGTTAGCTAGCCAACAATAAACCAGCAATAAGGCTAGCTGAATGCTGGTTCTTTATATGAGCTCCACCAGGAAGATTGAGATTTACAGATTGATTTTGGAGATTATGCCAGCCAATTTGTTCCTATTTTGTTAATGTTTTGTTTATTCTCAATTGTAAAGGTTATCGTAACCATTTGAATGTTAATAACTAAAGATTACAGATTATATCCAATAGTGATCTGGGCTAGTACAAGGTATTTCTATCCACACAAGGCAAGACATCTAATTTTTCCCCCCTTTCTAAATGCAACAGTCCTCCCGACCCCATCCCACACTTGTCCACAGAGTTCCCAATTCCCACCCTTCAGAAACAATGGGGGGAAACGATGTATATAAATAAGGCTCTAGTACAGAGGCCGTCAACCCCCGGTCCGCGGCCCGGTGCCGGTCCGTGGCCTGAGCCGGACCGAGCCACGAAGACAGACCTCCTGCCCCCCCCCGCATGCACTCCCCTCCACACAGCTGCTTTGCGCACGTGCCAGCGCCAGCGTGAGCGCTCCCCCACCCCTTCACGCATGCGCCTGAGTGCCCGCGCAAAGGGGTGGGCGCACGCGCGTGCAGGCGCCCCTGCGCATGCGTGAAGTGGTGGGGGAGCGCTTGCGCTGCTGGGCAGGCACTCCCCCACCGCTTCGCGCATGTGCCCGAAAGCGTGCGCGCACCTGCGGGGGGGGCCGCCTTCCTCGGAGGCTTAGCCGGCCCACGGTCCCAAAGAGGTTGGGGACCGCTGCTCTAGTAGATAGAGAACATCAGCAAAAATCCTCTGCCTGCCTTGCCCAAGTAGAAGTGCTTTCCAGCAGGGAAGTAAGTAGGGTAGGATAAAAAGGGCTTTGCAGAAATCTAGAGGAGAGTCTAAACTTTCTGACATTATTCACTTTCCCTTTTTTGAAAGTGTAAAAATTTTATTTTGTGGGAGACACAACATTTTCCTTCTCTTTTTTCTCTAGAGAGTTTCATGCCTGCAGTTCTGGTCAGAGCAGCTGGGAGACTGTGCCCAACTGCCAGAATTGTTAGTTAGGGCTCTGCTTTCCACTACAAATACTAACCTATCTACCTGATGAACTAGGCAACCGAGGAACTGATCGTCTCTCTCTCTCTCTCCCTCTCTGTGTGTATGTGTGTGTGCATGCGCGTGTGCATGCACATGTGTGTGTTTAACTCAAAAAAGAAATTAAATTCTACAAATTGATATAAATTGTCCAACAAGAAAATAATGGTGTGTGTGAAGGAGGAGTGAGTGAGAGTGAGCCGTCCGTGGTGATAGAGGCCGTGGTAGAGGAGACAGAAAGCAGTGACGTGAATGTGACTGAAAGAAAGATTGTGAATTCATCTGAAAAGGGGGAGACCATGTTGGAGACCGTGTTAGAGGAAAAGAAAGGGAAGGTGGAGATCTGTTTAGTGGAAGAGAGTGCAAAGGGAAAAGGGGAGGAGCAGAAACTGTCACTCTGGGAGGAGAGTATAAATGTACAAGGGGAACAGTGGTTCGGGGCAGAATTGGAAAAGGAGATGAGGAGGAAGGAGGAGGAGAGGCGTAGTGAATATGAATATCGGAAAACCCAAGACTTATTGAAGGACTTTCCGAACCTAAAAGTGGGTGGACTGTTACCAGATCCTGGACCTAAGGCTGAAGGAGAATCCGTGATTGAGACCCAAGAGTGGACAGTCATCGTGTTTCCACGTGGGCAGGGGAGAGGGAGAAAAGTGATCAGACCAGACTCAAGATTTAACACACCACCTAAAGAAGGAGATTGGGCGAGGCACCCATGCTGCGGAACGATTTGTGCAGCGAGGAGTGCTCCCCTTCGGAGACCTACCAACCAAGAACGGTTTGGTCGAGCACCCCAGTGAGTTCTTTGGACTTTGGGAGAGAGTTCTTATCTCCTAGTTATGGTTTGTTGCCTGAGTTGACATGTTTTGATCCAATTAACAATATAGTTGAAAGTTGTGAAACAAATAAAGTGAAGAACATGAGTACTGTTAAAACGTCTCCAACTTTATTTCCCGCCAAAAATGAGGAGTTGCCCAGAGAGTTAAACAAACCCGATCACAGTGTGCATAATAGTGCAACATTCTGTAGTTACATCAAAGCTGAAACTGATTTACACAAACTCTCATTTAAAATGTGCATAAAGCGTGGTCAGAGATATGCTTGTCTTGTGGGTGCGTGTAGTTGGAAGGAACTTTGATGCTTCATTTATGTGCATCTTTTGTAACAACTGGAGATTGCTTCTTCAGTTAATGTTCTCACATGGTGTCAGGTCAGCTATGTCTGTTTTGAAGACGGATGCAAACCAAGAACGTTCTGTTCAAAATAAATGATGTATTTAAGTAAGATATTTACTTCTGGAAAAAAAATTATCAGTCCCAATGACACCTTATAAACCATAGTTTCCATGGGATACTAGCACAATCTATCATTAAAGCACAGCAATTCTGCAGAACACTGATCATCAATCTAGGCCATGGAAAACATGAAGTGACTTAATATTTTCCTACCAGCAAGCCATGTACATTACTGTTGCACCTTAAGATCAGTTTTTGTGTGTGTGTGGGGGGGGGGAATGTAATTTTTATGGAATTAAGTTACTTTTTGCCATCTGACTGTTTATTTGGAATCTGAAGTATCTTTCTCTGTGTGTGTGCGTGCGTTCTGAAGAACTTTATGTCATGTCCCTGTCATGTCCCTAATATCCAGAAGCTGTCCAGACATGCACTGAGCAGCTGAAATACCAGTGTACTAGACTCCCCACTCCCTAAGCAGGCACCCCAAGAGCCCTGGACTTCAGAGGCTTCCTACAACAAAGGTGTCATCTTTGGGACCAGGCCTCAACAATAGGATGGATATTAGGAGCTTTGCGCCCCAGGAGAACATATGCCAATGCCCACTGTGTGTCTCCAGTGGCCATTTGTGTTGCTTATGTTTTTTAATATGGTATTTATTTAATCCTTTTTGTATTTGTATACTTGCCATTGTTAGCTTGATGTAAGCCACCGTGGGTCCTTTTAAAGGAGAAAGGCAGGATCTAGGGGGGCCCTTGTTTGATCTTGAGACACACAGGGCTCAGAACAAGTTGCCAAATGCCAAGAAGGAAAAAGAAGAAGAAGAAAGAAAGAAACCCCATAACTGGAATTCCATTTCTGGATTTTAAAAATTGGCAATCTTGGTGATAAGGAATCCTACACTTTTCCTTAAAAAGTGAATATCCCCTCCAGGGAGATTCCAAGAGTAGCAATCCACATTTTTTTATTGGTCAGAAAAAGGGAGTTGTGGGGAAGGCTGGGGACTGCAAAACACACACACACACACACCAGTATTGGAGGGCCATAAGTAGGGCTGTAACTGCACTTAGCCCATTTCTGCCTTAAGGCTTTCACCATGGAGGCATGTTATATGCTGTCAAACTGCTTTCAACTTATAACAACCCTAATGGGGTTTTCAAGGTATGTGTGAGATGTTTGTGAAGTAGCTTACCATTGCTACTGGACCCCAGTGAGCATCCATAGGCAACTAGGGATTTGAACCCAGATCCTCTTGACTCCTAGGCTGATAACTTATCCAGTAAACCAAATTGACGCAGTCTTGAGCCACTTGTAATAACAAGGCCTCTGTTCAGCTCTAGTCACTGTAAAAGCAGGTGCTCATGAGGAGTTACCCTTTATCCTGCACCTTGTGCCTGCCTCCTCCTGCCAGCTCTCCAGATCAGCCTGGACCTGACATGTTGTTTCTATAATGGCAGCCCTGAAGTTTAGAAAGTCAGCCTGTACTTAGAAAGCCAATCTAAGAACAATATATTAGTTTAACATATGAATTCTTCTCATGCCGATTTCAGCAGTAACAAAAATGTGCTCATCTCCAAGCTGCTCTGAATGGGTGAGGACTGAGGGCTTTGACTGTGTTGTGAAGTGGAGCACACTAAAATTATTACATGTCTCCGAAGGCTTTAATCCTCTTGCCTTGTGAGACACTGGGGCTTCTGTTCCTTTCAGGTGGGTTTGGGAAAGAAAGACTGGCTGTGCGCGTGTTCACTTGATCTTCATAACACCTTGGATGGCTGTCTCCCCCCCTCCCCTGCAAAATTTCCCATCCTCTCCCATGGACCATCACTCTCTTCATTTCAGCAAGTTACTGAACATAACGTTGAAGGATCTCTTTCACTTCCCTTCCACCTCTTAAATTGTTAGACATCGAGTTTAGCTTCAGGTTAATATGATGACGGTCATTTCATGTGTTCCATTTGTGCTACGAGAAAATCTTGACCATACCTTTGAAACACTCAGGGGGTGTAAGAACGCCGTCTATACACTGAGCGGATGCTGTATAACTACAGTGATGCTCCTTGTTTTTACAGAAAAACCAGATAGTTTCAGCATGTCGTATTCCATTCTGGAGATGGTCTTGCACCTTTACTTTCTGATCATTGTACAATACCGTTGCTCTTTTAACTGGTATTTGACATGATGCTGCAAGTGAAAGGGAGAGATTGTGGTTATATAATAAAGCATCCAGTTAGTCCAAAATCTTTACAAGGTAATAATTATACTACTATAATATCACTGTTACCTATTACGCCTATAGTATATTCATGTGACAAGGGCACAATCTAGAAACTGTGTTGCTCAACACCCCCACTGCAAATAATTAAACCTATATTAGTCATGACTAACTTTGGCCCAAATTGGAGCCAAAATGTGTACATGTTTTTCAAATCTTCTTTCTTAAAATAGTTGTAATTAATGTAGGGAGATTAGATAGCTACGCTGAAATATTTTTAAATCAATACCTAAAAGCAGACCTGTCTTGCTCTCCATCACCAGTGAGATTTTCTAAGTGTTATAAGCTATTATGGACATAGACAATAAAAATAGCAACAATGACTTGCATTTGTACTCAATGTTCAGTCATTCTGAATGAATGAATCCTAGTCTGAAAAAGACAAGTCATACTAAGCGTAGATGATTTCCACACAAACCATAACTAAGGATGCAAATCTTAATTTATTTCTATTTTTTAGGTGAAAAGGAAAAGTTTATCCTTGAGATTCCAAGAGTTCACATTTTTCACATCTCAGTACTTTGGAAAGAAACAAAATTCCAAAACGTTTTTCCCCCTACTAAAATGTTTTTGATGTATAAAAGCCCATTCTCTATTTTGTACAAAATGTTGTACCTTGTGCCAAAACCCTTACAGAGTTTTTAAACTTATATACTTTTTGCTGAAAAACTACAAGTTTACGTGTTGATGAATGGGGTGCTAGTCTTTTCACTGCTATGCAAAAGCAAAAACCATGCAGCAATTACCCAGTTTTTTAAGCAGGAATGTCTCAGTGTATTGACTGAGGGTGGGACTAGACAGGGAGGGAAAAGTGGGTTCACATGCTGTGAAATCACACAGGGGAATTCAGATCTGTTCAACTTAAGTAGCCACACAAAGAGAAAGGAATAAAAGACTTGTTAGCTCCTTGCTTACAGTTCTATCTATAGCCCAGCAGGTGGCAGCATTACAAATAACTACATTAACAAAGTGTCAAATGGCTTTTCTGTCCTCAATCTCTTCTTTTTCTTCTTGTTACTTTTTAAAAACAAACAATTTTTTGTGGATGGACTCTTCAATCTTAAATTTAAACTCTTAAGCCTTGCTCTTCATTCTTAAACTGTTTTTTTTAACCAAGCCTCTTTCCCACTGAGGATAAGCTATTGTTTAAAAAATAGAAGAAGAGTCTCACCTACAGAGAGAGGCTTTGCTTGCTGCAGAAGAGTGAGGCAGAAGGTGCTTTGGCAAAGTACTGCTTTGTGTGTACTTGTGTGTGTGCATTTGGCTCATCCTCCCTTTCTGTATCAGTTTAACCAATCACACATCTGAACCAATGTAAAATTATCTCGAGGAGAAAAACTACAGATGGGGGGGGGTGAGAACTGTAGGCTGATTTGCATTTCCATTTCCCATGTGATCAATGGGAAAAAATGTGAATTAGCCCACCCCAAAATACATAGTATTTTCCACATTGAGAAAAAATCCCTTGCACATTTTCCTTCAGGACAAGCAAATACGTATGTGAGTGTATGTTATCCTCAAACTGAACCCTGAAAAATCAAGGTTTCTTATCATATGGAGAGATCACTCACATACCAACTCCTTGGTCTCTTCATATGTGAAGAGGATGATGATAGCCTGTTCCCTCTGCTCACATACCAAAACTCCCCCTAGCCCCACAGCTGAATATGACTGCCATTTTGCTTTCAATGTCCTTTTTATGACTGCACAAGGCAGATGATAAAGCCCTGACCCTTTAAAAAGAAGACAGATGCAGAAAAATGCTGAGGGGTACCTCTGCAAGTTGGTTTTATTGACCACTGGCCGGTATTTTCACACCTTGAATCTGCAGGTCCCTCCAGCACATATGGATCATTACAACCATAAGACACAGTATCTTTATAGAGAAATGATCTGCGAAGGGCAAAGTTTATAAATCCATTTTCTATTTCTTCTGGTCGTGGGCACTCTACATCTGTGTTGAGTAGGAAAAAATAAATTTCATGAGAAGACAGGATGTTAGACATCAGATCCAGCCTAGAACAAAAGTGTTGTGTTCTGATGCCTCAGCTGATTCAGCCCTGATCCTTATACTGGTACTTACGCCTGCATTCTGGTATTGCACCCCAGCTCCCATCGGCCTGACAGAAAGCGATTTCATTTCCAAGCAGAGCTAAAGGCGATAAACAATCAAATTTGATTTTATCTTGGAAAACTGATATGTTGCCAGGCCTAAATCTGTGATAGAAAAGGGCTGAGAATTCAGACACTGGAGGTGGAGGACAAATCACAGCTGGAAAAGAAAGAGAGAAAGTAAAATTACTCTACACAATGTAACGCTCACAGAAAAGGTAAATGCCTGGTACAGAATTCACAATCCATAATATATAGGAGTATTTGCTGAACCATGAAATGCCAAAGAGATGGTTATAAATATGAGACACCATATAGTTTGCCCTTCTTCTTAGGGCAGTCATTCAGGAATGAGGGAGACCGCAAAGGTATGCATACTATAGTTCATTGCCCAACAAGTGTTACACTTTGCCCCCAAGACTTTACCTCAGTTCTCAGAAACAGAAACTACAATCATCTCCCCCTCAACAACTTCCACACAGAAGGTTTATCGGGGTTCTCTCTGTAAGAACTCTCTCAGGGTCCTACCTGTGAGCGTTATCACCTGAAATCTGCTGGGCAGTAAATCAGACTCTGCACAGATTGGACATTTCCTCCCCTTGCATTCGTGCATTTTGTGCCTTAATTCTTTTCTTTAAATCTAGTCATTCAACCACCACCATTATCTCACTGTCCCTTAAAGGATCACAAAAGCAGCCTTATAATCTGGTTGACTAAGTGCATATTCAAAATCCCACACAGGATAATGAAGCTTACTCTCAAATAAGTATGCAAAGGATTTCAACAGTACCATTTTCCTCCTTTAAGATCTCTAAAAGTGCATTGCACGATTGTACTGTATCACTTTCATGTATCATGAGAGTATTTCTGTCTATTTTGAAGATGGGTCCCATGTATCTTGCCACTGGATTTGTTCAATTCTTCTTAATTCTCCCCCCCCCCCCCATATTTATACTGTTAAATGCTGCTTTTGTGACCACTCTTCAGGTTTCTAGGGAATGTAGGTGTAACTCAACTATTCTGAGACACGCTTCATGTGTCCCCTTTTGAGGGACAGATATATAGATGTGCCCTTTCAGGCTTTCTAAAAAGTTAGGGTAGTCATATGTGCCAAAGTGTAGATCTCTTGCTGGTACAGTAGTAGTTTATCCACAAAAAAGGATGAATAACCTGTTACATGGGCAAATTTCAGTTTTCCCAGAGGTCTATGAATACTCAGGATCAATTTTCACCATCCCTCCTTTAATAGGTCAAGCACAACCAGACTCTTTATAGACATACTAGTAATTTCTCACACGTACGCTGGCATTGAGGCAGCTTTGCACTCCATTGCCCATCTGCCTGGCAATGACTGGTTTTCGGTCCTTGAAGATTATACCTGTGAATTAAAACTTTTATATAGCAGCAGTATTTTTGAACATTTCTGAACACTGAAGCTTTCTGAACACATGGAGGTCACATCTGGGTGGGTTGGTTGAATAATGCTTTATCAGCACTGACAAGTATGCCAAAGCTCATAACCCTACAACAATCATTTCATACTTAATAGACTATATAAATTTTTTTCTGTAAGAAGCATGCCAAGATTGGCATTTAAAATCATGTCCACTTTTGCCAGTTGATACAGGAAACATAAGGCCACATCCAGTGCTGGTCCTACCTAGATGCGGCCCACTTACATCTACGGGACTTAGGTCAGCTGAGACTAACAAGTTCCTTCTCATCAACATGTCTACTTTAGGTAGGACTAACATTGTATTTAGCTCGTATTTAGCTGAATGACCCAAATTCCTCTGGTGTATATTTGTGCTGGTGGGAATTGATGACATTATTAATTGGCACTGGTAAAATTGAATTTAAATTAATTAAAAGCTTTCTAGCTCCCTGGTTTAGATTTTGACACTTTTTGAGTCTCTCTTTTGCCCTGGGGAAGCCTTTGACAGCCTCAGGACAAGGGAGGGGGAGCCTTTAATTACAAAAACAATTGCTACTGGATCACTGCTGCCAGGAGTGGAACCATCACTGGTGATCTGGTGGCAATTTTGGGCAATTAAAGGCTTCCCTCCCTCCCCCCCCCAATCTAGAAAGGGGAGCCCCAAGGAACCTCAGAACCAAAGATGGGAGTGGATAGGAAGCCTAATTAAATTTTACTGGTGCCAGCTGATGATATCATGAGCTCCCATTAGCATAAATTTATGCAATAGGATTTTGCCCAATATCTTGACTTGATAAAGATTTTGAATTACACGTGACTTGTGAACTGTTCTGTGTCACATCCGAGGCTTGCATACTCCCACACCAACAGATGGTTTAATAGAGCAGTCACTCATCCTCTGGACTTGACAGAGCAGATTTACCAAGCTTTCTGACATCTGGGCTGGGATATCCATTGTAACTACATTATAATAGTTCTTATTTGTTCCCAGATATAACAACTAACATTTCTCAATACCATGTCTGGGGAATTGAGGCGTGAATCTGGGTTTGAGAAATTGCAAGGCAAACAAAAGGGCATCATAGACAAGACAACAGCTTCTTGTCAGTATGAGAATTATTGCTCATAAATGGCATGAAGAGCATTGCAGAAAACTAAGTGGTGGAGATTATAAGGTCCATTTAAATAGCAAGACAACACATAACTTACCCAGTTTCACATGAAAAGTTCACAAAATTGGGATAGCTCAGGTCTGTATGCTGGATATTTCCATTCACTAAAGGCCCAGGGTAAGTACATTTCCTTGCTGTTTGAATATATAATAGTTTTTCATTATATTTAGACAGATAGGTTAGATGAAAAAGAAAGAGAGAGAGAGAGAGAAACAGACATGAAACAGTTCCAGAGCTAAGAAGGTCAAGTCATTTTAAAATATCCATTATTAGGTTGGTCGGTTTCACGGTGAAACAGCCATTTTAGTAAGCACCGTGTATCATTAAAAGTTTACAGGGATTTTGCAAGTGGATAAGATTAAGAAGTAAACTAACCAATTTTAGTTTAAAGTATGGTGACTAAGCTTTGTTAAACTCCATTGTGGAGAGAAAGGTCACCTAGGTAAGCTAGCTTGCTACATACTATAGAGATGGCTGTACTGCAAGGATAGGTAGCATGCAAGGGGGGGATAGGGTGGGGAATAAATTCTTGAGATTACCAATCTAGGTCACTGTGGCCTTCGCCCTTGTAGCCCCTGCTTGTTTCCCCAAACACAGAGCTCACAAGGTACCTCGGCACGCCCTCTGATACGCTGCCACCAGTTGATCTCTTTTATCAACTTATTTTACTTAGCAAAGACGAAGGTCCATCCAGTACTGACTTTTCAACAAAACAGGTTTATTAATTACAGGTGGTTTCTGGAATAATTCATAAGCACATTCTTCAAGATTCATCAATCATCAATATTAACCTTCTCTATTAATTATCACAAGTTACACTCTAATCAGACCCCCAAAACTATCTTTCTCTCTCTGATTCCAGACTCCGACTCAGACGGACTCTCTCCTCTCAGGCTCCGCCATTTAACATCTCTTTCGGCCCCGCCTCTTAACCACATTAACATATAACATGAATAATGCATAACTTACAAAGCATAACTTAGGGTGAACGCTACAGTCACAAACAAGAGTGAAGGAAAGTTCAGGTTACTAGAGGAATTCTGTCTCTACCATCACAGGCACATAATGCAAAATACTGTTGAGCCATTCATTCTTTCCAACAGTCTTTTGGGGACAGTATAAAGCTCAGTCACCCAGATTAAGACCAGAAATTACAAAAGCTTCTTTTCTTGGACAGTATCTCCCAGAATCCCTGAGACAGTACAACTACGAGACTTATTGCCTGGAGGATTTTGGAAGCTCTAGTTCGAAAAGGAAACATTTCCAACCTCTGATTTAGATAGCCCATTGATGACAGGGATTTTCTTCACAGTAGAAGACCACATGCTCTGCAAATAGAAGGGACTGGGGGGTCGAGCCTTAGGATCTCTGTGGGAAACTTCTGCTTAAAGGTTGTAGCTGCATTCTGTTCCAGTGACGTGCATACACTCCTGGCAGGAAGCGGCAGCTGCCAGCAGGCGGGGTAACCCCTTATTCTGCCCTTTCACTTAGAGGTAGAGCATAAAACAAAGAGTTATTTCAGCCAATCCTAGTTGCGATTAGGTAACTAGTATCCTATCTGAATTCTAACAACATACTATGTAATCATGCTAAGTAAATAAAAGAGCTCTCAGGGCGTTGCCTGTAGGCTCCGCTGGCTCAGACATCCATCGTCGACTCCTTTGTTCTTTATCTAAGGCAATTAGCCTTCCTTTGTTCCATGATCACCTACATTTGGCGCCTGAAGAGGGACTTGAAACAGGGACATCAAACAGGGTCATCGCCTGAGGCAATCAAAGCAGCTCACCTCGCCCGGCAAGGGTTCCAGGCGCGTCCTCGCATCCTTTTAGGATCCCGGTAAACACTCTTACACCGCTTCAAAAACAACATTAAAAAGACTTGATTTATTTGCTTCATAGAGAAGGTCACCGTGATGTATCTGATTCAGTAGAGGTTTTACTGAAGGAAATAGGTACTTTTTGTCCCTGGTATCCGGAAGGAGGCAGCTTTAAGCTTTCAGATTGGGATAAAATTGGGAATAAACTTCACAAAGACCCTGTTGCTCCAGTTAAAGTCCTCCACACATGGCATCTTTGCCGGGACGCGATTTCAAAGATCGCGAACCCTTGTTAGCCCAGTCTTTAGCTAACCTTCCAACAGCCCCTCAGATTTTGCCACCCTCTAAGCCACCAGATCTCCATGAAAATAGAAACAATCCTCCTTCCTACGCAGCTCCTGCCGCTCTTCCAATGGCCCCTTCTCCTCTTTCTTCTCCCCCTCCTCCCCCTTCTCCCCCTCCTCGTTCAGTAATGCACCAGATGTTATCTGATGTTATGGCCCAAGGAAACCCAGAGGATGTTGCTGCCGCCCTCCCCCTTATGTCTGTCTGTCCTGTGGTTCGTAACAATCAGGGACACCGTGTTCATGAAAGTCTTCCCCTTGCCATGTTTAAAGAGTTTTAAAAAAGTGTAGTTGAAAATGGTCTCCATAGTAGTTTTACCCTTGGGTTGGTTGATAGGTTACGAGGAAATGGAAACCTCATTCCAGCTGATTGGAAAGTCTTGGTTAAAGCAATGCTCTCTCCTGCACAATATGTACTTTTCATGCAGGAATGGAGAGACGCTGCTGCCATTTTGGCCATGGATAATTTACAAAACAATATTGCTGTGTCTGCAGATATGCTAAATGGAGATGGACTCTTTGTCACCATGGCACAGCAGATTACCATCGCTAACAGGGGATTGGCACAAGTGGCTGACATTGTTAGAGCAGTCTGGTTAAAAATCCCAGACAAGGGTACCCCTTTAGGGTCTTTTGCCAATTTGCGTCAGGGTCCTACAGAGGACTATATGTCTTTCATTAACAAATTGCAAAGAGCGATTGAACGGCAGGTGGAGAATACTGAGGCTGCTGATATTTTGATGAAACAGCTGGCGTTTGAAAATGCTAACATGGATTGTAAAATGGCCCTTCAGGCTATTTACAATAAACCAGAGACTGACATTGCTGCCATGCTAAAATTATGTCAGAATATTGGGACAGAAACTCACAAGACACAGCTTTTGGCCACAGCCATGGCTACCTCCTTGAACCCTGCCTGAGGTCGTAAATGTTTTCCTGTGGCAAGGAAGGGCACTTCAGGTGGGAATATAGATCAACCCCCCAAAATAATAAACACCCTTCTAAAAAATGCCCCCGGTGTCAGAAAGGTTATCACAGGGCCAATCAATGCCGGTCTGTTCCAATGCCGGGAAACTCCAAGTCGGGTGGTCCTCCAGCCCCGGGTCAAGTGAGAGGAACTCAGTGAATACTACCCCAGTTCAAGAAATCCGACCTGTTACTGTCTATGATTCTCTAGCTAACTGCTTAGAGAAAAAAGGCCTTCACATAGCTCCAGAAAAGATACAAACCACACCTCCGTTTCTTTATCTAGGGCACAAACTGTTGCAAGCTACATCTTTTCCGTTCTTACCAGAACTAAAAACTCAAACTCAATTTACATTAGTGCAATTGCAACAGTTCCTCGGGCACTTAAATTGGGCTCGTCCATTTTTGTGCCTTCCTACTCATGAATTGCAGCCTTTGTTTAATGCACTCCAGGGACATCAGTCTCCTGCTGACTCCATACCCATCACCAAGGCTATGAAACATGCCATACATCAAATTAATGCAGCCTTGCGACGTACCATGGTCGACCGCATTCCTTCTTTTGGTCCCTTGCAGCTGGTTATCTTGAACACTCCCCAACTGCCTACTGGGTTGTTGTGTAGCCTGAAGTCTGACAAGGCCATTTCTGTAGCAGAATGGCTTTATTTATCTAACACTCCTCCCCGAAATGTTTACTCCACTGTGAATGTGATTACAGACCTTGTAATCAAAGGACGCCATCCTGCCAAACAACTCACAGGTTGGGATCTTCTGTGTTGTTACTTACCTATTTCCAAAGCTGACCATGATCATTTAATGTCTATATCACTAACTTGTCAAATTGCTTTTTCAGACTATATTGGTGACATACGTTTTAATCCACCTAAAGACCCTCGCTTAACATTCATTCAGCAAGTACCCTTTCGCTTTTCCTCTCCTTTCTCTGCTACTCCTCTCCCTGATGCTCTAACTGTTTTTACCGATGGTGCGCCTACTAGAGGCGTGATTACCTTTCAGCAACCTCCCGGAACCTGGAAAACCTGTTTTACTTCTATTCAAAGTTCTGTTCAGCATTCTCTTGACTTTTCCTTACTTTCCTTGTTTTTGACTTTAAAAAACCTCCTTGCTGCCAGATCACAACCTTTTTTTGCAGCTCACATCCGATCTCATACTGGATTTCAAGATGCTATCTCGGAGGGAAATCATTGTGCAGACTCTGCTCTTCGTTCCTTGTGTCCCCTCTTTTCCAATCCTATTGACAGCCATTCTTTTTTTCATCAGAGTGCTAAACAATTCCATAAGCAATTTTCTATTCTGCTTTCTCAAGCTCGAGACATCGTCTCCTCCTGCTCTTCCTGTTCCATGTCTTCTATTTCCTTTCCTTTTGATGCTGTTAACCCACGAGGAACGGATGCCAATCAGCTTTGGCAAATGGATGTCACTCATGTTCCTACCCTTGCTCCTCTTTCTTATGTTCATCTAACTATTGATACTTATTCAGGATACATCTGGGCTACCCCTCTTCGTGGCGAGACCTCTCGCCATGTCATACAACATTGTTTACGTACATTTGCAATTATGGGCCGGCCTCAAGCCTTAAAAACAGACAATGGCCCTGCCTATACCTCTCACGCCTTTACCATTTTCTGCAATGAATGGGACGTTCAACTTTCCCATGGTATTCCTTATAACTGCACAGGACAGGCTATTGTAGAACGAGCACACCACTCTTTTAAATTTCTCCTTTCAAAACAAACAAAAAACAGAGGGATCAAGCCCCAAGATGTTCCAGATGTAGTATCAATAGCATTGTTCACATAAAATCATTTAACTGTATCTGCAGGTCAGCATAAGTTGTTGCCAGTAGAGAAACACTTTCGTAAAGAAATCCCCATGGAACAGCCGTTGGTGACTTATAAGCAACCTCCTGACCCTCAGTGGGAGGGTCCAGCCCCTCTACTAACATGGGGTCACGGCTATGCTGCTGTGCTTACTCCCACAGGCCCTTTGTGGATCCCAGCTCGGTGTGTGAGGCCATATCGTGGGAAGAATGAGTTGGCATCGCAACCTGCAGAACCCGATTCCGGAATTCAACCCAGCGATGGCTCTGGAGCGGGACCAGATGACTGAGCGTCGCCAGAAGCGTCCGGCCCAAGCTGGAGGCACTCAGCCCAAAGTTACTTGGGGGATGATAAACACTGAGTGCTGATGCAAAAATAACTCTAAACCAGCAGCAGATCCCAGAAACTCCTGAAACTTTTCTAGCAGCCATTATCTCGCAACTGAATGCTAACTCCGTGACGCTGTTGTGTTGTGTTCTCATTCATGGAATTATGCTCCTCATACTCCTTATACGTTGCTGTTGTTTTATTCAATGTATACCAACCTTCTTTTCCATAATAACTACCTGTCTCAAAGCTTCGCCCTCAGGCCTTCGCCGAAAAGATTTATATGTAGTTCGCAAACATATGAAAGAATATATGCCTTTGCTTAAAAAACAAGAAAAAGGGGGAATGTGGGAAACTTTTGCTTAAAGGTTGTAGCTACATTCTGTTTCAGTGACGTGCATACACTCCTGGCAGGAAGCAGCAGCTGCCAGCAGGCGGGGTAACCCCTTATTCTGCCCTTTCGCTTAGAGGTAGAGCATAAGATCAAAGAGTTATTTCAGCCAATCCTGGTTACGATTAGGTAACTAGTATCCTATCTGAATTCTAACAACATACTATGTAATCATACTAAGTAAATAAAAGAGCTCTCAGGGCGTTGCCTGTAGGCTCCGCTGGCTCAGACATCCGTTGTCGACTCCTTTGTTCTTTATCTAAGGCAATTAGCCTTCCTTTGTTCCATGATCACCTACATTTGGCGCCCGAAGAGGGACTTGAAACAGGGACATCAAACAGGGTCATCGCCTGAGGCAATCAAAGCAGCTCACCTCGCCCAGCAAGGGTTCCAGGCGCGTCCTCGCATCCTTTTAGGATCCCGGTAAGTATTATGAGTTAAAAATGGGAAACACTCTTACACCGCTTCAAAAACAACATAAAAAAGACTTGATTTATTTGCTTCATAGAGAAGGTCACCGTAGCACCCTAGGCTCCGCTGGCTCGGACATCCGTTGTCGACTCCTTTGTTCTTTCTCTAAGGCAATTAGCCTTCCTTTGTTCCGTGATCACCTACAGATCTCCTATCTAAAAGCTCAGGTAGCAGCTGATGTTTAGAAGATTCTCTGTCTTATGTCCTGGAGATCCAGGAAAGACAATACTCGACCAGGAGACAAATAGTATGATGCAATATAAGACAGATTCCCATGTAGAGATGTTCCTAAATTGTTTGCTTGATTGAAGTGACTTGCTATGTGGCAGATACTCCTACCATAGATTACCTCTCACAGCAGTATAATGGTAACCCAGGAGGGCCCCATTGGTAAACCAATGCTGACAATTCTTGCAGACCGACCCTCCAAGCACAAAAAGACAGGTTACTTACCTGTAACCATGGTTCTTCAAGTGGACCTCTGTGAATTCACACAACAGGGTTTTATCAGCGCCTGCGCTGGTCCTCTCGGAATCTTCTAGAGCTTTTGGATAAAAGTAACAAAGTTTAAGTTGCCCCTATCGCGCATGCTCCACCCGCCTCAGCCTTCAGTTCCATTTATCCGCCATAATAGCCTGAGCTCATCATAAACAGAGTCAGTGACGGACAGAGGGGAGGCTGGGCGGGATGTGTGAATTCACAGAGGTCCACTTGAAGAACCATGGTTACAGGTAAGTAACCTGTCTTTCTTCATCGTGGCCTCTGTGAATGCACACAATAGGGTGACTAGCAAGCTCACTTACCGGAAGGAGGGCCGTCACTGAAGAATGGACGTCAACACTGCTCTCCCGAAGCTCGTCTCTTTCTTAGCCCTAAGGTCCAGTCTGTAATGTGTTACAAATGTAGACACATTGGACCAGGTAGCTGCTCTACAGATGTCTGGCACATCGACACCACGCAGCAGGGCCGTAGATGTTGCCACAGCTCTGGTGGAGTGTGCTTTGAGACCTTCAGGAGGTGCTTTGCCTTGCAGTTCATAGGCAAGGGAGATAGTCGAGACAAGCCATCTGGAGAGGGTAGACGAAGCAGCAGGAGAGCCTTTGTATTGTCCATGAAAACATAAGAACAGTCTTTGAGCCGCACGAAAATCTTTTGTCTGTGACACATAATATGACAAGGCTCTTTTTACATCCAACGAGTGGACCATGCGTTCAACATCCGATGTAGGATCCGTAAACAAGGTAGGCAATATAAGGGGTTGATTAAGGTGGAAATCAGAGACAACTTTAGGTAGGAAAGATATGTCCGGGTATAAGGTGACTTTATCTTTTAAAAATTGAAGATAAGGAGGATCAGATCGTAGGGCAGCTAATTCGCTTGCTCTTCTGGCCGATGTAATGGCAACTAAGAACAACGTCTTGAATGACAGCAGACGAATGTCACAAGAGGCCATAGGCTCAAATGGGTGGCGCGTAAGCGCATGGAGGACCACTTGAAGAGACCACTGAGGTATCGGAGGTTTTGTAGGTGGTCTAATGTTGGAAAGACCTCTCAGAAAAGATTTGAGGGTAGGATGGGAGAAGAATCTTGCAGAGTCCGAATCATGAGGTTGGAAAGACACAATTGCGGAAATGTAAACGTTGAGGGTGGATAGTGCCAAACCAGAGTCAAACAGGTAACGAAGGTATTGAAGTAAGGTGGATAACGATACAGGGCAAGCCTGTAAGTGATTCGATTTTGCAAATTTGAGAAAATTCCTCCATTTATACTTGTAGAGGAGATTGGTAGATGGTTTTCTTCCTTTGTCTAAAATCTCCTTGATTGATGGGTTATCATCCAGGCTGTCAAGTGTAGTGACTCGAGGTCTGGATGTAAGACTTGTCCTGAGTCCTGGGTTAGGAGATGAGGGACGCTCGGGAGCTTCATGACATCTACTGTCATCATCCTGAGGGTTGAAAACCAAGGCTGACGAGGCCACCACGGTGCAATGAAAATTGCGCTGGACTTCATCTGTCGAGCCCTGACTAGTGTCCTCTGGATGAGTGGTATCGGCGGGAAAAGGTAGAGTAGATCCTGCTCCCACGGTATCATGAAAGCATCTCCCAAGGAGTGTGCGCCTCTTCCCGCACGGGAGGCGTATGTCATGCATTTCTTGTTGGTTTCGGAGGCAAACATGTCTATGACCGGAGTGCCCCATCTGCTGCATAGGAGATGAAAGATCTTGTTGTCCAGCTCCCATTCGTGGGACGATGTCGACGAAAGTTTCAACGTGGAGGTAAGTTTTTTCGCGGTCTTTTTAGGAGGTTTGTCCACAGCTTTCGATGGAGGTGCTGGGGTTGGTGAGGCAATGCGAACCTCAGAACGAGGGGTGGTGGAAGCATTGGAAGTGGTTTCCATGTCGGAGGGTCTGGATGCCGACAACATTTTGTCCCAGAGGAACAGCTTCAAACGTTGTTCACGAGCCTTAAGGGCAGCCTTAGTGAAGCTTTTGCAATGTTTGCAAGAGTGGGGACGATGAGATTCTCCCAAGCAGAAGAGGCAATAGTCGTGGCCGTTGGAGAATGGTAACTTGCAGGAGCACGACTTGCATCTGCTAAATGGTCCTGATCGGGACATAAAGCAGGGAATAAAGGGAAAAAGACTCACAGTGAGGAAGATAGATGATTTCCGGTGATAATTGGATTAGGAAGAGATGATTAGAGCAACGGAGCGGCAGTCCGCAAGAGCGGAAGGCAGCAATCAAGGAGCGCGGCCGTAGAAAGCGCGGGGAAAAAGCCAATTCAAAGTCCAAAGAATATTTCAAGACAGTCCGATGATCAAGGGGCAACAGAGTAAGTTCAAAGTCAGAAGGCAGTCCGAATTTCAAAGCCGATTTTCCAGTCAGAATATTTGTAAGAATAGAGCTCTAACCGAGAGGTTCCAGTGCGCGAAGGCGGTAAAATGGAACTGAAGGCTGAGGCGGGTGGAGCATGCGCGATAGGGGCAACTTAAACTTTGTTACTTTTATCCAAAAGCTCTAGAAGATTCCGAGAGGACCAGCGCAGGCGCTGATAAAACCCTATTGTGTGCATTCACAGAGGCCACGATGAAGAAACACAGGTTGATCTATATCAACAAATTAGTTGTTAAAACATTGATCTTCACTAGGATCAGGTCTTTGGTAAATCTAATGAGTCTTCATCACTCACACAAGACTAAGTCATCTCAAAACACATTTCTGTGTAAGAAGGATCTCACAACAAAATATTTTTGAAGAACATAGGAAAATCATTAGAAAATCCAAAGCAAAAATGGGGATTTTTTCCCCTCCCAGGTACTGTAAAAGCTGTAGCTGAACTCAGAGGGCAAGGAAATCTAAAAGAGGTGGCAGATAATGAAAACATTTCAGCACTTCAACCCTATATGCATTGACTCTGACATCAACTGCAAATCCACATTTTGGAGGTGTTGAGGAGGCACAATGATGGGAGGCTACTTCAGATCAATCCACAGCAGTTTAAATCCCTGATACCGATATTGCTTGTAGGTATCAGCCAGAAGAAAGAAGGCACTTGAATAGCTAACCTTGACCCAGTATTTCAGTAACTAAAACTGGCATTCAGAACTGTTTGTCTTCTTAGTTCAATGTTCTCCCGTTTAAGTATTTCCTGAGAACTCCTTCTTACAGCCATGTGTCAGGGGAAACCAGTAGTTCCACCTGTTTCCATCGCAAGAAAATCTGTTGTTTCTGCATCTATCTAAGCAGCTGACAGTCAGGGCTTGATCAGATGGGCATTTGTCCCTCTGCTTGTGTGCTGCGAGAGCAGATCGGCTCTCTTCTTTTCTTCTTCCAGCAACCACATGACGAGTGGACCCATTGGCCCCCATTTGCCACCAAGGTACACTACACTTGCACCTTTTTGAGCCTCTGTTAGAGGTTTCTACTTTTTTTTGGTGCAGGTTGGCGTGCTCTAGCATAGTCTGTTGCTAATGCACGCAGTTGCTGGAAATGGACTAAAATGTAGCCTTACGGATGCCAAAGCTCCTTCCAGTTTCAATTTCCAGTATTGTGAAGTGGCTTAATAAATGATCTTCTTCGCAATATCAGAAAATTTAACACTTCCCCTGCTCCTCTGAGGTTGACAGGGGAAGTGATTTTTTTTTGTCTCTGCTAGACCATTGTTGATGTGCTGAATCACTTACAGTAAATAAAAAAAATGCTTTGTTTGTACTGCTTATCAAGAAACTGCCCACACCCATGGTTTTGATTGGCACTTTACACAAATGCAAATTAAAAAAAATCTATGTGATTCAGCACGCCAGCTATGGTCTGGCTGAGATAAAAAATAATTTTAGTTCCCTTGCCTCTCTGCAATAAAATAGTGGGAAATGGTGACAAGGATCATACAGTGAACATTTTGCAAGACTCGGTGCAGAATGTCCCAGTTCAGATGTTACAGTTATTGCGGAGCCAGGGATGCTTCTCAGCTTATACCACCTAAGGATATGAACAGGATTCTTGGGGAGGGGGAGCAACAGCAACTCTGATTGATCAAGGCAGCCAGTTATGGTCTTGGTCAGGTGAATGGAAGTGATAAAAAAAGCTACTGTTGCAGAGATGGATCTTCAAAGCTACTGTCTTTGCAAAATGCAAACAGAGCCTATTGTTTCCTCCAGACCCTTCATCAGACAAAAGGAAGTTGATATATAACTTCTGAAGCCATGAAATACATTGTTGAATGATCAAGCCAGGTCCTCTTGTATTTTATCATTTGTTTTGCCCCTAAAAGGAGCATGAAACATCTCCCAACCAGGGGACACTTTGAAGGAAGTCACAGTAAGCGCATTTCTTTAAAATATCTTGACTCTGACTGGCCTGGATCACTTTGTATGCCTTTGTCCATTTCACTCTTGCTCATACAGATGTCTTTCAACTCCAGCTTTTCCTCAACTGATTGTTTTCTTGGATTGTTGTTGTTGTTTAGTCGTTTAGTCGTGTCCGACTCTTCGTGACCCCATGGACCAGAGCACGCCAGGCCCTCCTGTCTTCCACTGCCTCCCGGAGTTGGGTCAAATTCATGTTGGTCGCTTCAGTGACACTGTCCAACCATCTCGTCCTCTGTCGTCCCCTTCTTCTCTTGCCTTCACACTTTCCTAACATCAGGGTCTTTTCCAGGGAGTCTTCTCTTCTCATGAGATGGCCAAAGTATTGGAGCCTCAGCTTCAGGATCTGTCCTTCCAGTGAGCACTCAGGGTTGATTTCCTTCAAAATGGATAGGTTTGTTCTCCTTGCAGTCCAGGGGACTCTCAAGAGCCTCCTCCAGCACCACAATTCAAAAGCATCAATTCTTCGGCGGTCAGCTTTCTTTATGGTCCAGCTCTCACTTCCATACAGGAAAAACCATAGCTTTGACTATGCGGACTTTTGTTGGCAAGGTGATGTCTCTGCTTTTTAAGATGCTGTTGAGGTTTGTCATCGCTTTCCTCCCAAGAAGCAGGCGTCTTTTAATTTCGTGGCTGCTGTCACCATCTGCAGTGATCATGGAGCCCAAGAAAGTAAAATCTGTCACTGCCTCCATATCTTTCCCTTCTATTTGCAAGGAGGTGATGGGACCAGTGGCCATGATCTTAGTTTTTTTGATGTTGAGCTTCAGACCGTTTTTTGCACTCTCCTCTTTCACCCTCATTAAGAGGATTAATTTAACCTAATTTTATGAAACACAGGCAACTCTGTTTATGTGTTATTTTGTTTGTGGTAGGCTGGCCTCTTTATTCTTTTTATACTGGATTTTTTCCTTTTCCTGGGCTGCCTTCCATATTCATTCTTATATATAATATTAATTAAAAAGCCCTGAAGTAATAAATTAATTACGTTCTAATGCAGTTACTAAATTACACCATTAATTATAATTAGAAAATGGTATTGTAATTAAAACTCTATTTTAATTGTGATTAAAATTAAAAACCAACAATTAAAAGTCCACTGACACTCAATAAATGTGTTAATAGTCCTTACAATCATTATGTCTCACTGCTGAGACTTTCTTATCTACAGATACTCTTAGAGTGGATTAAGCTAAAGCATGAAAATATGACTTCCCTTAAACCATTACATTCTGCCCCATGGCAACCTTGTAGCTCCACTGATATCTCTTCTGTACAGGCAATAGAAATTAGATTCTTTTTTTGTGAGATTTACACAGAGATTGGCTCATCGCAAACATTTACTGTAAATTAGCCCATAGCAAAGCAGATGTGAGCACTGTGTGTTGCTGATTTTTTTTCCTATTGAGGAAGTGGGGAAGCATAAGTGGTCACATCTGGGAATGTGAAAGGTTCAAAAGTTAAAACAGGAGGGTTTCTAAAGACAGAAAAAGGGACCCTGAAAACAATTTTTATTTTCAAAAATTAAGTTCTTACTCTATTTATATGAGTAAAAAGGCAACAAAACATACAGTAGAAGAATGTACTTACGTATACATGTCAACAATATTGAAGGCCATCTACCAGACAAAGGGCAAATGTATTTCCTTGAGCCTGACCGAGCAATATACCCAGGATTGCATTGGTATGTAATTTCTTCTCCAACATTGTATTCTGCCTTGAATACGTCGACGGTAGCAAATGGTACTTGAGGTGGTCTGGAGCAGGCTGAAAGACACACATGAAAGGTTGTGTGATCACTAACTAACTGTTCTTCTCCCACATTACAGAAATAAATCAGTCCAACCATCTCTTTTTCAGCAGGTGATGGGAGAATAAACTCTTTGCCTAAAGTTTGAGAACCAAAGGCAGATTCTGAAGGAAGATTGTGTGAATTCATTTAATCTTCTTAAATACAACAGCACCAGTTGGCCTTCAGAATTGGGAACTAAAGCTGCCTTGGGTCCTTTTAAGGAGAAAGGCAGGGTAAAAATATTTTAAATAAATAAATAGTCACTAGGCAGCACTGCCTTAACCCTAGCAGGGTTCAGTTGGTTGAGTCAACAGGCAAGAATGTAGGTCTTCTGTTTGTTTGTTTATTTATTTCAGTTCTATATCACTTTCCCTCCAATGAGCTCAAGGTAGTTCATTTCATTCTCTTCTTCTTCATTTTATCCTCAGAACAACCCTAAGAGGTACATCAGGGTTTGTTGAATTTCAAGTTGAAATACACAAGGCATTTCAGTTTAATGTCCCTTGTAAACTTCGCCTGATCTACTAGGAAAGAACCACCTACCCCACTATTATATGAGGCAGGCCAATCAGAGGCTGGCCCACGGTCACCCAGTGAACTTCATAGCCAAGTGGAGATTTGAGTCCTAGTCCAGTTCTGGGAGATTCTTGCAGAAACTGGAGTAACCTTTAGGAATGTTTTTACTATATATGTCATACAGTATGTTGTACTACATAGCTTCATTATAATGTAGCATGAGATTTTGTGGAACTGTATTCTCGAAGGCTTTCGCGGCCGGGATCCGATGGTTGTTGTAGGTTTTCCGGGCTGTTTGGCCGTGCTTTGGAGATTTTTCTTCCTAAAATTTTGCCAGTCTCTGTGGCCAGCATCTTCAGAGGACAGGAGCTAGAACTCTGTCTGTGTTCTGGTGTAGTGTGTGTGGGGAACTGTTGAAGCCTCTGGCAATAATTAGCCAAGATGCTGTGATGTCACAGAAGACAGGATAGGAAAAATTGTTGGGTGGCCACTAGGCCAAGGGAGATGGAAAGCAGTTTCTAGGGAAGAGAACGGAAGCCTAAGAAATCAAGAGCCAACTGTGTTTGGAATTAGTTATTTTCCGTAGCAAAGCCATGCAGACCTTCAGCAGCCACACAGTTCTTTAAAATCTAATAGGGTATTGTGGCAAGACCTGTCCTTGGCAGCATGGTAGTTCTTTAAATTTTGAAGATTTTGATTTTATTTTCAGGACTAAATATTCTCCCAAAGCACCTTAAATTAACAAAAAAAGGCAAGTTATATACTATTATAGTATTGATAACACAAATAAATATTATAGTATTAATAATACTAATAAAATAACCAACATTAAAATTACATAAAATAGAAATGCACCATAATGTATCAAAAGAAATGTTCCACTCTGAACCAGACTTTATCTTTGCATTGTACCAAGTTGATGCTGCATACTCAGGCATTCTTGACTCCTACATAAGAACCTCCAGGTTTGCATCCTGTCGGAGAGGTTGACATACAACAAGCAATGCATTCACTGTTTCTGCCATCGAAATAGGTTGGCAGCCCAGAGTAGAATGGTGGTTGTGGCTTAACTACAAGCTTGGAAGTCTCTGATTCAAATCATAATCTGAGCTTTGAGCTCACTTAGGCAAGCCATTACGAGCTGGATCATCAGTAACAGGAAACCATGATTTCAGGTTATGTTGTTGGTCCTGTCTCTCGGCCTCAGTTCCCTATATGTATGGAGGGGATAATAATGTTGGTCTGTTTTATAAAACTATAATAAAAATGGCTGAGAGTACTTGGTAAATACTTTACAAACAATGTGAAATCTTGGCATTAGAGATGGGCACGAACCACAGTTCGGTGGTTCAGTTTGGCGCCGTGCCTGTACTTGTGTTGCACAGGCACCGTGCACTCCCCTCTCCTGCCTCTCCTGCAGGCAATGCACTCTTCCCTCCCTGCCTCCTCAGTGCAACTGCCCACTTACCAATCGCAGGATGTGCTTCCCTCCTCTGCCTCCTCTAGTGGCTGGCCACTCTAAGGCAGCACTGCAGGCTTCCTTGCCCTCATCTGAGTGGGTGGCTACCGGAGAAGGCAGAGGAGGGAAGCGCACACTGCAGTTGATGAGTGGGCAGTCACACTGCGGCAGCAGGGAGGGAAGCATACATTGCCGTAGAAGGAGCGAGTACACAGAGGAAGCAGGAGAGGGGAATGTGTGGTGCCTGTACAACACCTGTGCAGGTGTGGTGCTGACCTGGGCCCAATTGCCAAACTGCAGTTCATGCTCATCTCTAGTTGGCATTCATAAAGTGCTATCTTTCGGTCTACCCTTCCTAATATGGGGTTTAGAGTCAAACCAGAAGTGTGAGGGAGACACCAGAGAAGTGGAGCCTCCCTCATCTCATTTGCACAACAATAATCCTTTCCATCCAGCAACATCAAGGGAAGGTTAATCAGGAAAACAGTGGAGGAGATCAGGTAATATGTGCAACTCAGTACCAAAGCCCAATCCCGACTGCCCTCCCACTTCCACAGATGCTATCCAAAAATCATTTTTATCCTCATCCCCTCCCCTTTCAAGACAGAGGTACGTTCATGTTACATTCAACTTGGTTATAGTTTTCAGTGGTCCCCAACCTTTTGATACTGCGGACCGGTTGGGGGAGACGGGGTCCGTGCGCATGCGCAAAGGGGCGGGGGTGCTTGCGCAGCATGCATGCGCAAAGGGGCTGTGCAGGGGTGTGTGCAGGGGGGCGGAAGATCTGTCTCCACGGCCCAGTCCGGCCAAGGCCACGGACCGGCAGCGGGCCGCGGACCGGAGTTTGGGGACCCCTGGTTTAGATGATCAGCAAGTGAGGTCTTAGCCATACTTCAGCTTTTGCACATTTTCTAAGACAGCAAAAAAAAAAGTTTTAATCCTACAAAATGAATAGAAAGGCTTACCATGAGCTGCAAGAACAGGATGAGTTAGAGCTCCTGCCCACAAGATGAGCAGGACAGGAGTCATGGTTGCTGAACTGCAAGATGCCAAAATGTGTCCAGACTTGAGACTTTGCCTCCTAAATCAGACTGAAGAGAAAGGGTAAATATTAACTCCAAGTATTTATTTTCATTTTAAAAAAGCAAAACCAGGTAAGTGCTTCCCCATATTCCTGGTAAATAGGTTGAACAATCTCTCCAAACATTGCACAACAGATGCAGGAATCCCAAAAGCACCTCAATCCGAAGGTCTTGTTTCTGCTGGGAATTCTCTTTTTTACAACATACCTTTCTGGACTGAAAGTTTCTTTACTCAGTCGTTATCAGATCTGGAAAGTGACGGTAGGTGATTATCTCAGGCGGTAGGAGCTCACAATCAAGTATGCTGTTTTTTCTTACCCTGACATTCTTCTTTATGCTCTTTATTGCAATAATAGGGGATAAAAATATAAAAAGAGTTATCTAAGGAAAAAACTCTAAATATTAGCCTTTTCCCTTTTAGGGTACTTGAGATTCTTCTTCTTTGTTCATGTCAGAAGCATATATACTATACTATACATGTATTAATTATAGTACTATATACGTACTATAATTAATACATGTATTTGATAGCATTTGCCCAGCATCAAGAGGATTTGAGTCAGCTGGTTAGCCAAGTCTTCCATGGTATATGTTGAGTAGAACAGAGTACACTGACATGGGTGGGAAGTTGCCTATTCTTCTCACAGTCACAATGGGTGTACATCTGATGTAGATGCTTTTTGCTGTTAGCAGCTACCTCTCTCCATATGTCACTGCCAGATAGTTGCAAAGCCTCTAGGTAGTTGATTTTCTCAATAAGGTTGACTTCAGGCAGGCAGTAATGATTGTACCGCTTTGAGGGACAAGGAAGGAGCCTCCCAAAAAGAATGTGAGCACATTTAGGTATCCTCTGAGCCATGACAGCACCTGTTGGCTGATCCTTCCACTCCAGAAGCACTAACATAAGGTAATTTATTGCATTAGAGACTGTGGTTGAAATCCAACAGTAAATCACAACTAGAGTAGGCCCATTAATCCTATGGCATTTATGGAGAAATTGCCTCACGAAATCACGAAAGTTGCTGCTTACTCTCAGATTTCAGCCACTATCAGTTTGAGGTTGCATGAGTTTTTCTGGAACTTTTTCTCTCAGGCGCCAACTCTACTTAATATATTTAGAGCACATATCTGAGTGACATGTACAGATAATTGTGGGGGGAATAGGGCATATTTGCAGATCACTCCCTTTTTTTGGGTAAAGGAAGCTTATTTCTGTAGGAGATAGGCCTAAATCTGATTGCTAGCCTTCACTACATCAGACCCACTGAATCACAGAGAATCAATACAACATTGATGAGTGCTGATTTATGATTCAGTAGTTAATTCAATGGTTTTTGGTGGAACTAGCTATTAGATTTAGCAGTTCGAAAGCATGTAAAATGCGAGTAGATAAATAGGTACCACTACGGTGGGAAGGTAATGGAGTTCCGTGTCTAGTCGCGCTGGCCACATGACCACGGAAACTGTCTTCGGACAAACGCTGGCTCTACAGCTTGGAAACGGGGATGAGCACCGCCCCCTAGAGTCAGACATGACTGGACAAAATTGTCAAGGGGAACCTTTACCTTAGCTATTAGATTTAGGCCATGGTTCTTTTTTCCTGGCAGTGGTCCTGCTTCTTTGTCAGCAACGGGACTCATAGGAATGTAACACAGGAGGCTCCATGCTGTAAAAGGTTTAGCAGAGCAATCCTATGGACATGATTTGTTTGTTTTCTTGTTTCTTTAAGTGGATTGAGGAAATATGTAGCAGCTAGAACCTGGCCCTGGCCCTCCTGTTGAATCTAGTCACTGCAGGTAGTTAGGAAACATGTTCAGTTCTTGGTTGACAAGAACTTGCCCAGATCCACAGATTTGTACATAAATTCATCCAGAGCACGAGATTTAAGCATTTCAAACGCAGGAGAAGCAAAAACTGTCAGACCTGCCCATCTTTTCACTACTGGAACGTCCCTAGTGCCAGAGCTATCAAGTGGCAACCAGTCAAGAGAGGAATTCTGTAGTGGACTTTCCTCTCCACTCATAGATTTGGAGGTGTGTAGCGTGTTAGGATCCTCCCACAGAGGACTATAGGAGTGCCCCCTTTCCACATGTCATTGCTTTTAATACGTGCATGGCACTGGAGACAGGAAAAGTAAAGAGAAAGAGAAATATGGCAGTCCCGACTACTTCTGTATGCTAAACCTTCCTGATGACTCCCCTCTCCCACCATGTTTTGGCTTGCCTTTGCTGGATCCCCCTCCCGTATCACCACCAAGATTTTCTGTGTTTGCATTTAAAGTACAAGTTTGCAACATAATATGGAAAGGCTGGTAATTCATTAATCTGCTTTTGATCAATAGTGCTTTTGAACAAGTCTCATTATAACTAGTTTAGGGATCGAGGACATATTTTTAATACATCAAGTTACAAAGACTCCAATAGCATAGTGGAGCCAGGGCTTAAAGGGTCAAAGCCCCAGGATATTTTGACCAGCACTGATGATGACAAAATGTGACACCCCTCCATTTTCCCCAGTTCCCTTTGAGCCTAGCTGCAATGCTCACAGTAGAATGATAAGCTGTAACAATCTGTACTTTTTGTTTCTCATTATGCAACCATAGGATTCTAGCTTGCTGCATTTTATGGGTTTTATGATTTATCCATATATTTTTTTTGCCTCTTTCCTGGTCACCCTCTTAACTGAAGAAAGCCACAGCATCCTGTGATAATTTCTAATGCTTGTGTCTTTTTCACCATAGCCTGTGCTGAAGTCCATGATTCCATGTCATAGAATAGAACCAAGAATATTGTACAATGCATATTCTTGAAGCCATTTTAATGTTTTGTTGTACATTATATTCTTCATTTTCAGGAAGATGCTCGGAGCCATCACTATTCAGACTTCCATTGCATATATATGATCCCAATGTTCATTCATATCAAATGCCATGATATCAACATGCTCAGCCTTTTCTTTCTAAATCTTTAACTGCACTCTTTGGGCTTCTTCTTCTTCTTCTTCTTTTTTACTGATTACCATCAATTACATACTTACTACATCAATTACATACTTAATTGACTTTACGAGTAACCTTTGCAGACCATCTGAATGGTAATTATACTATATTGTATTTTGAGCTCAGGAAAGATTGATAAGAAATTAAGCAAGCTTCTGTGGCATGTTTGCCAAAGATCTTTTAAGGGAGAGGTTTCAAGAAAGCAAAAAGCACCTTGAAACACAGGCTTGCTTTTCCGAACACACTGAATGTCAATAAACTCCTCACACAGAGGGACTCGGGCTGCCTGTCCGTTGCACAAGATTTCAAGGATTAGCTGTTTAACAGCCTGGTGCAGAGCCTGTTTACTCTAAAGCAGGGGTGTCCAACCCACGGCCCACGGGCCACATGCGGCCCAGGATGGCTATGAATGTGGCCCAACACAAAATCATAAACTTAGTTAAAACTATGAGATTTTTTTGGTAACTCGATTGCGTAGTTCTCGAGCATGAACTTTGTAGACGACAGCATCGTGTTGCAATGTCATGTAAAATAAATGTATGTATGCTCTCACTATTTGTATGCATGTGTGGCTTCAGTTTTACGGTGGTGTGCGGCTTCCAGTGTGTTTTTTCCTCCAAGTGCAGACATTCGAATTGACACTATCAGACATTACATGTGCTCATGGGATGTACTATTGCAAACAATAGGCATTTAATGTTATTTAGAAGACTGGTAAGCCTTTTTATTTGATTATTAAGGGTACTTCCACACCTCGGCGGCGGCTCACGCATCTCCCACCGAACTTTACAATCAGCCTTCTGCCTCGCGCTGCATCGGCAGCTGAGATGTGGAAGGGCCCAAATCTTGTTTTCTATTTTCCTGTCAATTAATTTTCATAACAAAAGTAAATATAGTCCCTTATCTATTATTATTTTGCTAATCCCAGCATGGCTTCTACAACGTCTCAAAAGAAAACAGAACTCCCCCCCAAAAGAAAAATTACTGATGAAGGAAGGAAGATTGTTCAACGAAAAGTGGACAGATGACTACTATTTTGTGGAGGCAAATAGTAAGGCACTCTGCTTAATTTGTAGGGAATTTGTGCAAGTTTTCAAAGACTATAATTTGAAAAGGCATTATATGCAAAAACATGCTGCCGAATTTGACTTGTATCAAGGATTGTGTCGTAAGGACAAAACAGAGGAATGGCAGATATAATTTGTGGCAGGTACAATCTGCCCTGAAAAAAAGGGGTATATTTCTAAAATCAGTTCGTCTCACCAGATTATAGCCAGGCAAAGTGAAGAAACTGGAAAATCTATCGAAAGAAGTTTGGAGAGTAATGCTGCTAATTTTAAATTTTATGCTTTGGCGATGGATGACAGCACTGATGCTACAAATACGGCTGAACTTGCCATTTTTATTAGAGGTACTGATGACGAATACAATATCACTGAAGGAATGGCTTCTTTAGTGCCATTAAAAGACACAACTAATGCAAGAGATTATACAAAGCAGTAAAAAAATATGTTAAAGTGATTTTCTTTGTCCTTGCATTTTGATTTGATACAAGAATTTGAAAACAGGTTTCAAGATTTCCAGAAAATAATCAATATTTTGGTATATTTGCAACTCCATTTTCAGTCGACATAAATATGTTGCGTGCCAATTTTCAAATGGAATGCATAGAGCTGCAAGCTGACATTCAACTTCATGAAAAATTTGATCATGTTTCTTTACTGGACTTTTATAGATCCTATCTTCCCAGAGACAAATACCCTGTGCTTCTCAATTACGCCTTATTCATGTCATCACTTTTTGGCAGCACCTACATTTATGAGCAACTGTTTTCAACAATGAAGCACACTAAGAGTAAAATTAGAACCAAAATATCCGATGAGCACCTTGAAAAGTCATTGAGAATTGCAACTACTTCCATCGAACCAGATATTGATGCATTAGTTTCTCAAATACAATGTCAAATATCCCACTAGTTTTATGTTGCCCTCTTTTCTTTTACTTTTATAATAAAAATATTTTTTAAAAACCAATGAAGTTTTATTACTTAGATATGTTCATTTTCTATATTAGTGATCACAAACTTGGGACCTACTTAAGAAATTTAAAAGACTCTCCAAATGGTGATTATTATGTGAGGAGTTTTTTGCTCATCTGTGGTGGTGGATATCACGAAAATTATGCACAGACCTTTTCTTTTCTTTTTTTCTTTTTTCTCATCAGCTTTTGTTAGTGATGTGTGGCCCAAGACAATTCTTCTTCCAATGTGGCCCAGAGAAGCCAAAAGGTTGGACACCCCTGCTCTAAAGCAAATACCAGAATAATATCTTAAAGCTGCCTTTTGCTCCATTAGGAGTTTTGTTTCTGTTGTCTGGCAGTGGTTCTTCAGAACCTCATGCCTTTCCAAGTCACCGCTAATTGTCTTATACACTAGGGGTGTGAAGGATTGAAGTGGGACCTTCTGGATGCAACATTTACAGGCACCTGGTAGATTTCTGGGACTTGTAGGCCTGAATATTAACCTTTCCAGGCTTGGCCTCTGTTCCAGCCAAGGGCTGCAAGGCACCTTAGCTCTCTTAATTCATCATATTTCTAGAATCATAGAATAGTGAAGTTGGAAGGGGCCTATAAGGCCATCGAGTTCAACCCCCTGCTCAATGCAGGAATACAAACCAAAGGATATATGTCAGGTAGTTATATAAGTTTCTCTCGAATGTCTCCAGTGTTGGAGCACGCACCACCTCTCGAGCAAAGGGGAAATTCTCTGGCTCTGGAAACATCAAATCTGTCAGCATTTCCTTTGAGACAAAACAAGACAGAAATTTATTTCTTACATTTATTTATTTATTTATTGACATACATTTATAAATTGGCATACACTGAAATTGTTTTCACATGCTTTCCAATTAATCCAAATGAACTCAAGTCATGACTGACTAACTGACACCACTGAGCTTAATGAACATACCAGAATCTAACCCCGTGTCTTACATTTTATGTCTGGACTTGAATGAAAGAGGATCCTTCTGCACTAGCATTTATTTTTATACAGATTCTGGCATTCTAAGGTTCTTGTTTTCCCTTAGTCACCCTGCCAGCAATTCCAGTCATGGTCACCAGAGGGCAGAGCACACACTGTCATGTACTGTAGTTTTGCAAACTGGGATCTCAAATCATTCATTTTCTTTCGAAAACCTTAGTGGAGGAAAACTTTTCTGAGTATGCAGCCCACTAGTGGCCCTTAGTTGCTTAGGGCCCATTTCCCCATTTTCTTCTTAAAACTACAATATTGTTTCACAAGTGTGCAGCAATACATATTGCATGACAGCCCAATTCTGCATTCCATAAGGCAATTCAAAAACTGGTTTTGGTTTTCAAGTTATGATTTTTTTAAAAAATTAAACTGTTCCCCAATGCAGATGCTGGCAACCTTCTGTGTCTGCAGATTTAAAACAGATTAAATACTTCAAAAGACCAAATTTGCTAATCCTGAGAGAGAATGATTAGTTCCAGCCACCCCCTCTTTTTTTTAATTTGGAAGGAATTCTGATATCCATGACTCTAATACTGATTTTGAAAATAGTCAGGGAGAAAAAAAAATCTGAATTTCTGTTTTTACATTTTGTACCTTGGCTTGCAGGGTTGGGTTATAACCAGAAACAACCTCCTTCTTTAGTCCATCTGGAGCACCAAGGAGCAAGTGGCTGATAGGTGTTGAGAGAAAGCTTTCCCAGTCTCTAGCACATTGACCCTTCTGGCAAGCACCCACATCAGTTAAAGCAAGGATAGTGTGGCTGAGTGGTCAGTGCATCCTCTATGTGGTAGCCTGGCGTTCTTCACACTTGATTAGTTGAGAGCCTGGAAGAGTCTAGGGGAAAAAATTAAAGATAGGTTAGAAGTTACTTAAAATGGGTTCAGATTTTTTTTTATTACTGTGGGGAATGGACTCTGTGCATGCCTCAGAACTATGCTGACTTCTATGTTAGTCTGTATTAGGCAGAAACCCCTTTTTATTTCTGGTGTGTCCTTTCTATTGCCTTACCTTTGTCTCATAGTCCCTTTTTCTCTGAGATGAAACTATACTTCTATTAATGCAGCCTAAAATAGCATTTGCCTTTTTTATAGCCACATCACACTGTTGGCTCATATTTGGCTTGTGATCTACAACAATTCCAAGATCCTTCTCGCTTGTAGTTTTGCTGAGCCAGATATTCCCCATCTTGTAACCGTGCAATTGGTTTCTTTTTCCGAGGTGCAGTACTTTGCACTTATCCCTGTTGAATTTCATTCTGTTGCTTTCGGCCCAGTGCTCCATCCTATCAAGGTCATTTTGCATTTTGTTTCTGTCTTCAGTTATCAATGCCTGAAATCCAACAGTAAGTTGCTACCAGAGTAGGCTCATTGAATCAATGGAGCTGACAGGGGAATTGATTCTCCAAATTCACTCGGATTTCGTGGGCCTTCTCTAGTTGTAATTCACTACTGATATGTTCCCATCACTGATAAGCTGCTTCCCTATTTGTATGTTTTTCTACTAGATTGTATTGCTAGATATGCCATTTTCAGCACCTACAAATAACTGGCCACCCAACTAACTGTATGTATCTCACATGCATGAACATCCTTCAATGCACAGGTTACCTTAAAACTTGAAGGGAAGCTGTCATGACTTCCCATGACTTCTTTACGTACTATATACAGATTATTTTGCTCTAAGGCTGAGCTTTCCTCACCACGTCTTTGTAACATCATCCTCAATGAAAAGCTTTTTTAAAAACCTTGAAAGCTTGCAGAGCATTCTGGGTGTTTTTCATTGGCCCAATAAAACTGTGTTTGAATATTCACAGACAAAGCTGATTCTGAAGTGTTAGGTATCAGCAGGACAGGTTCTCTAGCCTTTCTTTCCCCCAAAAGGCAATTTCTGGTGCCTGTCTTGGTTGAGTGTCAAGGGGGCAATTTTAATGTTGGGACAGGGGAAATATTTCTGGTACCCACTATGGGAGGGTAGGTGTCAGGAGAATCCTTGAAATATTCATTCATTTACTTACAATATTTTTACCCTGCCTTTCTCCTTAAAAAGGACTTTCACGAAGGGGTGCATTGCCTTTTTTTTCTCTTAGAGGAGGAATAGGCAGGCTTTGCATTGTCTCATTTCAAGGACTGGGGCTGATGGGGCAATTTTATTATTGGTGTAAGGAAAATATTCCTGGCACCCGTCTCGGGTGGGTGGGTGTCAAGGAAATCCCTTTAATAGGGCTTCCTGAAGGGAAGCCTTGGCTTTCCTTTTGCTGGACAGGAATAGGCAGGCACTACATCCTTTTATTTTAGGGATGGGGCATATGGGAAATATGTGTTGTATCCCCATTGGGTGACTGGGTGAGTGTCACAGAAATACCTTTAAGAGCACTGAAATAAAGCTGGGAGTACGGCAGAAAGGGGCTTGCTCTTTTTGTAAACTGCACTTTGAGAGGTTTCCCACCTCCCATCATTTCTGCACTTGTTTAGTAGTATTGGGTAGCAAGATGAGATCTTGAGGTGTGTTGCAAGTCTGGGCCTCAGCTCAGCATTCATGATGAGACTGTAGCTCGGCACACAACTGCAGGCACACAGGGGTGCTGATGCAATTTGTAATACTTCATTTATTTAAAATATTTTTACCTTGCCTTTCTCCTTAAGAAGGACCCAAGGTTGCTTGCATCAGGAAGCAGGTTAGAACAAAACTAATCAAAGAGGCATTCAGGAACATCCTTCCTACGTGAGAGATTTCCCAACTCATCTTATGTAATGTGTTGTTATATTATACTTACATCTGGTTTTGTTATTGCCATTGTCATGTATAATTTGGGGTTTGATGTTGTGTTTATGTGTTTGACTTTTGTCAACCACCCAGAGTAATGACTTGCCACTAGAAGGACAGTTTATAAATAAAACAAATAAATAAACACCACACTGCTGCTGAAGAGTCAGAATTAGCTATATTCTTTCATTAGATTCAGACTTAAAAAACATGGTTACCAGGATAAGAACAAGCCAGGATTTGAATTTGTTGTCTGAATATAATGTGTGTTTTTTAACCAAGCCTGGTAACAATAGTTACCACGTCTGTATTATCCCAGTTCTGTGGAAAGAAGAGACTACATTTCATTAACACAGGATGTTTTCAGTACTAGATGATTTGGCAACCCAGGAGTTAGGGGGTGAAAGAACAGAGAGTGGGAATGGCTTCACACACCATTATAATACTGTACTCAGGAATGAGTTACGTTTCAGGAAACCCTCTTGCAAGTCATGGATCAGTTGTGAGGCAAATGGAAAGGTCAAAAATTCTCCAAATCAAAGCATCTAATCTCTGCACTCTGCAATCAAAATTTAAAACCTGCAAAAAATTGTGTTATTTTAAAAGGAAGGCACAAAAATAACATGAAATATAAAATTACGGTTGGAGGAGAAAATGGTTTTCACTCGTTGAGCTGCACTGGTTGCCAGTTATTTACTGGAGTTGGCGTTAACCCGTAATGGCCAAAATGGCTTGAGGCCTAGTTATCTGAGGAACTACCTGTCTTGTTATTCGCCTGTCCAGGTATTAAGATCTTCATGAGAAACTCCCTTAGCAACAGAAAAATTAGAAGGGGAGAAAACCGCAAATGTACAGATCAATACATGTTTACTTCTAATTCTGCCTGATACATTTATTTCTACTGCTTTCAAGAAGGGATGAGTGAGTTCATTCTGTTCATTTTTTTACAGAATTTTCCAAAAGGTATTCCTTTTTTCATAAAGTTGACATTGACGAAAATGCAAACGGAAGAGAGAGCAAAAGTGACAGATTTACCCGTAGAGGTAGATGCTGGAACGCTTAGCTTGTCAAAGTTTGAATTTGGATGCCTGTGTTTTCACAGGATTCCATTCCCTCCTTCTGGGGGCGCCCTGGGACTGTGCAGTTTACCCAAGGCCACACAGGATAGCTGTTCTCAAAGGAGGCACAGTGCAGAATCGAACACCCAACCTCTGGCTCCACAGCCAGATGACTGAACCACTGAGCTATCCAGACAACTCCCTCCACTGGGTTACCTACGCCACATCCTACTGGGGTTACTTAGGCATAGTTTAAAAGATATTAAAAGTTAGAAGTTCTAACTTTGCTTTGTATTTTTCATATGCAGACTACAGATTACTCCAGGAACTTCTGAGGGGAGGCTCCTCCAACCTCCACCTAGTGACTGACAAAATAGAGCACGCCCTGACTTCCTGCCATCCTCGCACTCGCTACTCCGCAGGCTGGGATGCAAAGCTTTTCTACCTCCCTGTCTCTTACCTGCCAACCTCCCTGGCAGACTACGTGCTGACCCGCTCTTGGCCAAGGCCGGCACAGCCTGTGTAGACCATTTCTCTGAAACAGCATCACAATAGCTGAAGCAATCCATCAGATTTCAGCTCACCAGTTGATGCATTGGTCTTTAATTAACAGCACTATCTTAATTGTTCAGGCTTATCTAAAAGTAAATCTCACTGAACACCATCAGTTACAACTTTGCCCTCTTCCATAGTTATGTAGTATAAGATGGGATGGATAAAGTGGGGGCCCCAGAAGCCCAAAGTATCCCCAGACTCCCTAACACGCCCACATCCCTTAAAGTTTAAAATCCCTTTGTTTTTCTACAGTGGACCCTCGACTTACGGAATTAATCCGTATTGGAACGGTGGCTGCAGGTCGAAAAGTCTGTAGGTCGAGGCTCCATTGACCTACAATGCATTGAAAACCGATTAATCCGTAACCGGCCATTTTTGGTCCATTTTGTTTGATTTTCCGGTCTGTAGGTCGATTCTCTGGCCGCAAGTCGAACCTAAATTTTGCGGCCATAGAAGTCTGTAACTCGAAAAGTCTGCAGGTCGAGCCGTCTATAAGTCGAGGGTCCACTGTATTTTGAAAAAGTCCCCTTGTGCCCTTTAGGGGGCATGGAAAGCAATTTTACCTTTTTGTTATTGTTGATGGTAGGGGGAGAAAAAGTCTGTTTCCCATAAAAGAAAGAAAGAAAGTCAGTCAGTCAGTGGAGGGCACTAAGGGTGTTCAAAATAAAAATATTTGAGGGCAGGGGCAGGCCTTCAAAGTCCAGGGCTGTGCATGTACTGCCCCCTTATCTCTGGATGTTGCTCATCCTCCTCATTAGTTTCCCTCAGGAAGATGCCCAAGATTGTTTTATGATACCATTTTTTTTCTTACAGAGTGGTGCTTGTCTTTTCATGGGATGGCTTTGTTTTCCATAATACATTGAGCTTTGCAAGGCATAAGAAAATATGTCGGTTATTCCTAATATTTATATAATTGCTAAATTCAAAAAGGATGCCAAGCTTTACATAGCAAAGAGCAGCCTGTTTGTTGACATCAGTGGCAGCAGTCAAGATGGTCTACAGGATACTCTCTTCTGCTCACTACCATTCACACGTTGAAGAAAACCCCTGACCATTGCTTTGTGTTTGGGTGAGAAGTGGTTAAACGATGAAAAAAGGTGTCAGCTTCTGGGATTTTCCCTTGTGTGGTGTCACTTTGGGAATGCTCATTCTTCTTAAAAGTAATGCTACCAAGTTTGGAATGTTGAGAGGGAGGAGTTCCCTGCAGCCAGCTGGTTTCATGATTCAGTGCTCAGCAACCTCCCTTCCCTTCCAGGAATAAATTACAGCGGGGGAAAATCAACAGGGTAGAAGAGGCGAAGAAGTCTGTGCTTACTCTACAAGCAGTCCAAGCAGGCAGGTCTTCACTTTATCACCAACAGGTCAGTTCCTGACAGTCCGTTGCCACTGCAAAACTACATTTTACTTGTGAATTAGGTTACAGGCATAATACTTTGTAAGAATTTGCCTGATGGAGCCGAGGGGGAGATCTTTGGGTTTTTTTTTTACAATTCGGGCATCAAGCTGAAATTCATTGGACAATCCCTCCCCTTCCTTTCTTCCTAATCTCCTTCTGTGCTCCTCATCCAGTTGTTAAAAGGTGCAGCTGTCCTGCCAGGAGAATGCTGGTAATCTTAAAAGTGGAAGGAAAATCAAGTAAGCTGCACTGTGTACTAAGGTGGAATTTACATGTTTCATGAGAAATGTCTCAATCCAAAAACATTGTTGAATAATTAGGAGGTTTAAAACTGCCCTAAACACCTTCACTTGGAAGAGAAGGGCATAAAATCCAGTGGGTATAACTGAAAAGGAATATAAAACAGTTTCAAAACTCAGTGGAGATAATTGAAATAGGGATCAAAACACTGAAACGTTACATGTTAACCGACTAGTAAAACTGGCCGGCCAAGTTTACTCTCAAGTACGTCAACAGCATCTGGTTTGTGGTGATAATCAGTGAGTGAAACTTTTCTTTGGCTAGAGAAAAAAGTGTTGCACTCATAGGAGCTATTTGATGTAACCATTAGCATCAGGTGGAAGTGACAGAGTTTTCCGCAGTTTTATTCAGAACAAGAACTTTTTGAATATCAACCTTTTCTGTGTAAACACTGCATTTTCCTTTTTAAAAAAACCTGTATTTTTCCCTTGTGCAGAAAGCAGTACAGAGATTAATAAATAATAATTACATGCTGTCAAACCAATCTCAATTGGTTTGACACCCTAACCCAGGCTACAGAGGCTGGTTCCTCTCTCAGGAGGTACATTGTGGAATTGAACTTCTAACCTCTGGCTTCAAAGTAAAATACCAAATTCACTGAGCTATCCAGCCAGCATCATGGATTGAAGAAAGCCTTTAAAAACAAAGAAAATGATCATGCAAATAATCTGGATTAAGATGTGTGTGCCACATAGTTGCAAAATCTTCAAGCTGAAATTATTTTGTTTTAGTAGATCAGCAAAATCTTATAATGATCTGGAAGGTCTGAGAAGTATGATCAGCACCCCCCTGATGGGTATCGCATTTCATGATAATATCAGGTCTTGCTTTATATTTAATATGCTCCCTGTGATAGTTCAGCTTGTCTTTCAATGGATGGTTATGAAGCTGCACAAACCAACACTCAAAACACATGTTATAGAAAGAGTGTATTTCTTCTGCTGAACTTTTTTTCTTCTCTCACAACTGGAGTTCAGACTATCTGTTTTCTTGATACAGAAAATATGTTAATAAGGAGCGTTCATCATGCAATGTATTGTGTGGGTGGCGCTAGGAAGCCTCCATCTGGAACCATTCAAAGACAGCGAGTAAGTCAGTACAGAAATGTTGTCAGTGGTGGAAAATGACCTTCAAGGCTGAAGCAGAAGTAGATTGATTTCTAATAGTAACAATGGGCCAGACAATCTAAAGAAGGCAAGCAAAGTGATGTTATCATCACTTTGAAACCTCTGCCTCTCTGTAAAAAAAGCAGGGACTTTGGATCCATTGATCTCAAACAGTTTCCACCATTTTGAGACTTACTACTGAGAGACACACTTATGACAAGGGATACATGACCATGAAGCCAAGCATGGCTACAATCCAGATCTAAAGCATTCCCATTCTGATCTCTCTTCTTCACAGGCTTTAGCCATGTGGCTCTACTTGGCTGCCCTGTTGGGGCTTTACTTCCTTCGTCGATGGTACCGGGAGAGACAGACTGTGGAGAAACTGACAGAGAAATATGTCTTCATCACCGGCTGTGACTCTGGCTTCGGGAACCAGCTCGCAAGGCAGTTGGACACCCGGGGGATGCAGGTGTTGGCCGCCTGTCTCACCCAGAAAGGGGCAGAGGAGCTCGAGAAGGCCACCTCGGGGAGACTGAAAACCACCATTTTGGATGTCACTTCCACAGAGAGCGTTGCCACAGCCATGGAGTGGGTGAAAGGATGTGTTGGGGACAAAGGTGACAGACTCCCATTATAGCTGTTGTGCTAGCAATGTAATTGGCTTACTTCAGATACGTGACTTGACAATTACCTAAGCAAACTTGCTGCAACAGCCACTGGGCTGCCTCAGGCATTGTCCATAGAAACAGGGCACAACCTAGTCCCTCTAGATTTTTTTCTTCAACAAACGTGCTTTGGCACTCCTGTGAAAAGTGTTAGCAAAATTTGAAAGTGGTTAGGGCAGAAATCTGAACAGTCAAGTGTCTGCAGTTTGGCACAGTAAATCTTTTCATAGATGAGTTTCATGGTGATTTATGAACTACCCTGATCCCGAGTTATAACCATTTTAGTCCTTCTGTTCAAGTGAAAAGAAGCCATCGCTCTTTAGATTTCCAAATCATGGTTATGATGTGAGGTTTGGACCAGGCCCCGGTGCAAATTGCCATATTGGCATCCAAACCAAATTGTGTGGTTGCTTCATAACCCTAGTAAATATCTAAGTCAGCATAACCCTAAAACTGTAAATTATTTCTTGATACAGGTCTCTGGGGCTTGGTCAACAATGCTGGTGTGGGTACTGCTCTAATTCCCAATGAATGGCTGACCAAGGACGACTTTGAAAATGTGATACATGTCAATCTCTTGGGGATGATCGACGTAACGCTGCACATCCTGCCCCTGGTGAGAAGAGCCAGAGGGAGGGTGGTCAATGTGGCCAGTGTGATGGGGAGACTGGCACCCTTTGGAGGCGGTTACTGCCCATCCAAGTATGGTGTGGAGGCCTTTTCTGACAGCCTGAGGTAAAATATCAGCTCTTTGGTGTTATCTTTTGCTTGGTTAATTGGCATAGTCCCCACCCCAATCCCCGGTTACAAAAAGAGACACACGTATGTTATGTTACAGTGATTTAGCAACAGATGCCTGGAACAATGGCCACTAGGGATGTAACATTTGTTCTGTTTTGGATTCTAAAGTGCTTCCCCAAAAGCTACCATACCCAGGAAGCATTGCAGCAGGAAATAAAGGCCTAGAAATCCGCAACATGTGTGTCCCACCAAACTTGACTGTCTGGATGCATCACCTCCTCTCTGGACAAGGGTTTCCACTTAGGACAGAATATGGAAAAACATAATTTTTTTAGTTATCAAAGAGGTTGGATAAGGGCATATTTTATCTCCTTATCTAATCAATTTTTAAACAGAACATATCCCATAAAATGCTGGATTTTTGTTGTTGTTTAGTCGTTAAGTCGTGTCCGACTCTCCGTGACCCCATGGACCAGAGCACGCCAGGCCCTCCTGTCTTCCACTGCCTCCCGGAGTTGGGTCAAATTCATCTTGGTAGTTTCGATGATACTGTCCAACCATCTCGTCCTCTGTCATCCCCTTCTCCTCTTGCCTTCACACTTTCCCAACATCAGGGTCTTTTCCAGGGAGTCTTCTCTTCTCATGAGATGGCCAAAGTATTGGAGCCTCAGCTTCAGGATCTGTCCTTCCAGTGAGCACTCAGGGTTGGTTTCCTTCAAAATGGATAGGTTTGTTCTCCTTGCAGTCCAGGGGACTCTCAAGAGTCTCCTCCAGCACCACAGTTCAAAAGCATCAATTCTTCGGCAGTCAGCCTTCTTTATGGTCCAGCTCTCACTTCCATACAACGCTACAGGAAAAACCATAGCTTTCACTATGCGGACCTTTGTCGGCAAGGTGATGTCTCTGCTTTTTAAGATGCTGTCTAGGTTTCTCATCGCTTTCCTCCCAAGAAGCAGGGGTCTTTTAATTTCATGGCTGCTGTCACCATCTGCAGTGATCATGGAGCCCAGGAAAGTAAAATCTGTCACTGCCTCCATATCTTCCCCTTCTATTTGCCAGGAGGTGATGGGACCAGTGGCAATGAGCTTAGTTTTTTTGATGTTGAGCTTCAGACCATTTTTTGCGCTCTCCTCTTTCACCCTCATTAAGAGGTTCTTTAATTCCTCCTCACTTTCTGCCATCAGAGTGGTATCATCTGCATATCTGAGGTTGTTGATATTTCTTCCGGCAATCTTAATTCTGGCTTGGGATTCCTCCAGTCCTGCCTTTTGCATGATGTATTCTGCATATAAGTTAAATAAGCAGGGAGACAATATACAGCCTTGTCGTACTCCTTTCCCAATTTTGAACCAGTCAGTTGTTCCATATCCAGTTCTAACTGTTGCTTCCTGTCCGACACATAGATTTCTCAGGAGGTAGATAAGGTGGTCAGGCACTCCCATTTCTTTAAGAATTTGCCATAGTTTGCTGTGGTCCATACAGTCAAAGGCTTTTGCGTAGTCAATGAAGCAGAAGTAGATGTTTTTTCTGGAACTCTCTGGCTTTCTCCATAACCCAGCGCATGTTAGCAATTTGGTCTCTAGTTCCTCTGCCCCTTCGAAATCCAGCTTGTACTTCTGGGAGTTCTCGGTCCACATACTGCTGAAGCCTACCTTGTAGGATTTTGAGCATAACCTTGCTAGCGTGTGAAATGAGTGCAATTGTATGGTAGTTGGAGCATTCTTTGGCACTGCCCTTCTTTGGGATTGGGATGTAGACTGATCTTTTCCAATCCTCTGGCCACTGCTGAGTTTTCCAAACTTGCTGGCATATTGAGTGTAGCACCTTAACAGCGTCATCTTTTAAGATTTTAAATAGTTCTACTGGAATGCCATCACCTCCACTGGCCTTGTTGTTAGCCATGCTTTCTAAGGCCCACTTGACTTCACTCTCCAGGATGTCTGGCTCAAGGTCAGCAACCACACTATCTGGGTTGTCCGGGACATCCAGATCTTTCTGGTATAATTCCTCTGTGTATTCTTGCCACCTCTTCTTCATGTCTTCTGCTTCTGTTAGGTCCCTACCATTTTTGTCCCTTATCACGTCCATCTTTGCACAAAAGGTTCCTTTAATATCTCTAATTTTCTTGAACAGATCTCTGGTTTTTCCCTTTCTATTATTTTCCTCTATTTCTTTGCACTGTTCATTTAAGAAGGCCCTCTTGTCTCTCCTTGCTATTCTTTGGAAATCTGCATTCAATTTTCTGTAACTTTCCCTATCTCCCTTGCATTTTGTTTCCCTTCTTTTCTCTGCTATTTGTAAGGCCTTGTTGGACAGCCACTTTGCTTTCTTGCATTTCTTTTTCTTTGGGATGGTTTTTGTTGCTGCCTCCTATACAATGTTACGAGCCTCCATCCATAGTTCTTCAGGCACTCTGCCCACCAAATGTAGTTCCTTAAATCTGTTCTTCACTTCCACTGTGTATTCATAAGGGATTTGGTTTAGATTATACCTGACTAGCCCAGTGGTTTTTCCTACTTTCTTCAGTTTAAGCTTGAATTTTGCTATAAGAAGCTGACGATCAGAGCCACAATCAGCTCCAGGTCTTGTTTTTGCTGACTGTATAGAGCTTCTCCATCTTTGGCTGCAGAGAATATAATCAATCTGATTTCGGTATTGCCCATCTGGTGATGTCCATGTGTAGAGTCGCCTCTTGTGTTGTTGGAAAAGAGTGTTTGTGATGACCAGCTTGTTCTCTTGACAAAACTCTATTAGCCTTTGCCCTGCTTCGTTTTGAACTCCAAGGCCAAACTTACCTGTTGTTCCTTTTACCTCTTGACTCCCTACTTTAGCATTCCAGTCCCCTATAATGACAAGAACATCTTTCTTTGGTGTCAGTTCTAGAAGGTGTTGTAAGTCTTCATAGAATTGGTCAATTTCAGCCTCTTCAGCATCGGTGGTTAGTGCATAAACTTGGATGACTGTGATGTTGAAAGGTCTGCCTTGGATTCGTATTGAAATCATTCTATCATTTTTGAGATTGTATCCCAGTACAGCTTTTCCCACTCTTTTGTTGACTATGAGGGCTACTCCATTTCTTCTACGGGATTCTTGCCCACAATAGTAGATCTGATAATCATCTGAATTGAATTCGCCCATTCCCGTCCATTTTAGTTCACTGATGCCCAGGATGTCAATGTTTGTTCTTGCCATCTTCTGTTTGACCACATCCAGCTTACCAAGGTTCATAGATCTTACATTCCAGGTTCCTATGCAGTATTCTTCTTTGCAGCATCGGACTTTCCTTTCACTTCCAGGTGCGTCCGCAGCTGAGCGTCCTTTCGGCTTTGGCCCAACCACTTCATTAGCTCTGGAGCTACTTGTACTTGCCCTCCGCTCTTTCTCAGTAGCATGTTGGATGCCTTCCGACCTGAGGGGCTCATCTTCCAGCGTCATATCTTTTAGCCTTTTGTTTCTGTTCATGGGGTTTTCTTGGCAAAGATACTGGAGTGGCTTGCCAGTTCCTGCTCCAGGTGGATCACGTTTAGTCAGAACTCTCCACTATGACCTGTCTGTTTTGGGTGTCCCTGCACGGCATAGCCCATAGCTTCTCTGAATTACTCAAGCCCCTTCGCCACGACAAGGCAGCAATCCGTGAAGGGGAAAAATGCTGGATTAAACTCATATAAAGGAGCAGTGAAAATTGGTGTGAAAAACATCAGTCATTTCAAATGTGAGCCATATGACTGGCAGAAAGCAGCAATGATTTCAAGTAAGAGCTGATGAAGTTTAATAAGAAAAAGTAGATGATTATACCTGAACTGTAAGATGACAAAAAGAATGAGTAGAGAAGAATTCCATAATAATAATAATAAAAATAATAACATTGACCATGGAGAAACAGAAGGTGTTGAACATTTTCCATACCTTTGTTTAATCATCAGTTAACCAGATGATTGCAGGCAAGAAATCAGAAGAAAACCAAGGCTTGGAATAATAGCCATGAAGAAACTTGAAAAAGTCCTAGAGTATGGAGAGGAAGCATTAGGAATACAGTGGGAAAACAGAAAGCCACAATATGTGATGGACAAACTCAATAAAAGAAACCATGGCATTTAGTTTGCAAGCCCTGTTAATAACAGGACCTTTTGGAGATCGTTAATTCATAGGCTTGCCATAGGTAAAAAACAAACCTATAAAAACAATTCTAGAATGATATCTACTTCTCTTAAGTATAACAAAGAAGGATGTACATGTTTTTACATTTCTTTACATAAATTAATTTCCTGTAAAATCACCATTAATTGACAAACTATACTTTTGGAACAGTTTTGCAACTGAATGAACCACTGATAGCCCAGCAAACTTTAGGTAATACACTAATAGAATTTCATAATTTCTGCAGAAAATATGAACCTCAGTGATACAGTTAAAACTCTACAGCTGCTTTTTATTGGTAAAAATATATCTAATTCACCTCATGAAATAGTTTTATAAAAATTACCAAGGTCTACCAATTTCCCTTTTTAAAAATACTTTCACGCCACTCTGGATGACTCATCATTTCTTATTCTAGATTTTCAGTCACTTTTCACTGGGCATTTCAAAGAAAGACACAGTCCAGTGCTCTAACAAAAGTGAGATATAGCAGGCATCTCAAATGTTGTTTCTCACCTGTCTTTCCCCAAGGGAACAGCAGCAGAGGGAATTTCTTGGGTTTGGTGATGATAGTTTTCTTCCCCTTCAGTTTTCTAGGTTCTCCAGCCATTGGCACTGGTCTTACTGTACTCTCTAGCACCATAGCAGCCTGGCACAGTTCAGAGGGTAGCTCTTGCCTTCCTCATTATCACACATCTCCATGCTATGAACTGTTGGAATTATTGCACCCTCATATGATGCCTTTAAGTGGTTTTGGCTCAGCTGGACTTTTCTGGACTGGGGTTGCTGTCAGTCAATCTTGTGGCAGCCAAGTGTTCCCTCTCTACTTCAGAGCCGTTTTCCAGTCAAAATAATTCAGTCAGTTAGCAATGGAGTCTGTGGACAATTAGAGTGAAGTGTTCTGTCAGCTATGTAACCAGTTAGTCAGTCAGTCACGAAGCTAGTTAATAAGTTAAGCTCAGTTGATGTAACCAATTAATATTTTCTACTCAATATGATGTTTGTTTTATCTATGAAGTAATTTGTGTAGACAGAAACCTTTTATTGTTTTCTCATTACCAGTATTTCTGAGTGAACGATTGAGACAAGTGACAGTTGAGTTAAACAAATAAGGAAGTTTTTATGTCACCAAATTTCTTACCACTCAGCCCAATATGAACATATGTTCTTATTTTTCCAAGTATGTGCTCTTGAGAAGCCATTTTCCTATGATGGAAATTGTGGGAGCCCTTCCGGTCAATAGGGCCGAGAATTCCCAAATCAAATGTTTCTTATCAATATTAGATTATCGTCCTCGTAATTTTGGTTCTCGTTTTTCTTCCAACTCAGGCGTGAGCTCTTTCCCTTTGGAGTGCAAGTCAGCATTATTGAGCCTGGCGCTTTTGCTACACCCATTATCCAAACAGGAATTGAGAGTTTCAAAGCCGCATGGAGCCAGGCACCTTCTGATGCCAGAGAAGCCTATGGGCAGCCGTACTTTGAAGAATGTGAGTTAGTACTCTCGAAGGCTTTCACGGCTGGGATCCGATGGTTCTTGTAGGTTTTTCGGGCTGTTTGACCATGTTCTGACAGATCATCTCCCCCCTTATCACAACAATACACCCATAACAAAAAACACCCTGATCACCATAATCACCCAATCTCCTGAAAAGGACAAAAAGCTGATCGCACAGCTCAACTATCAGCTCAAATACTCAACTATCCAACACACTACACCAGAACACAGACAGAGTTCTAACTCCTGTCCTCTGAAGATGCTGGCCACAGAGACTGGCGAAATGTTAGGAAGAAAAACCTCCAGAACACGGCCAAACAACCCAAAAAACCTACAACAACCAATGTGAGTTAGGTTTCTGAAAACTCTCCTGCAAGTCATGTATCTAATGTATGGCAAATGGAAAGGACAAGAATTGGCCAAATCAAAGTATCCAAGCTCTGCACTCTACAAACACTATCAAGAGCCTGCAAAAAAATTGTGCCCTTTTAAAAAGAAGGAACAAAAATAACATGAAATATACAATTATGGATGGAGGAGAAAATGGTTTTCACTCGTTGAGCTGCACTGGTTGCCAGTTATTTACTGGAGTTGGCGTTAACCCATAGTGGCCAAAATGGCTTGAGGCCTAGTTATCTGAGGAACTACCTGTCTTGTTATTCGCCTGTCCAGGTATTAAGATCTTCATGAGAAACTCCCTTAGCAACAGAAAAATTAGAAGGGGAGAAAACCGCAAATGTACAGATCAATACATGTTTACTTCTAATTCTGCCTGATACATTTATTTCTACTGCCATCAAGCAGGGATGAGTGAGTTCATTCTGTTCATTTTTTTACAGAATTTTCCAAAAGGCATTCCTTTTTTCATAAAGTTGACACTGACGAAAATGCAAACGGAAGAGAGAGCAAAAGTGACAGATTTACCCGTAGAGGTAGATGCTGGAACGCTTAGCTTGTCAAAGTTTGAATTTGGATGCCTGTGTTTTCACAGGATTCCATTCCCTCCTTCTGGGGGCGCCCTGGGACTGTGCAGTTTACCCAAGGCCACACAGGATAGCTGTTCTCAAAGGAGGCACAGTGCAGAATCGAACACCCAACCTCTGGCTCCACAGCCAGATGACTGAACCACTGAGCTATCCAGACAACTCCCTCCACTGGGTTACTTACGCCACATCCTACTGGGGTTACTTAGGCATAGTTTAAAAGATATTAAAAGTTAGAAGTTCTAACTTTGCTTTGTATTTTTCATATGCAGGCTACAGATTACTCCAGGAACTTCTGAGGGGAGGCTCCTCCAACCTCCACCTAGTGACTGACAAAATAGAGCACGCCCTGACTTCCTGCCATCCTCGCACTCGTTACTCTGCAGGCTGGGATGCAAAGCTTTTCTACCTCCCTGTCTCTTACCTGCCAACCTCCCTGGCAGACTACGTGCTGACCCGCTCTTGGCCAAGGCCGGCACAGGCTGTGTAGAACATTTCTCTGAATCAGCATCACAATAGCTGAAGCAAGCCAACCATCTACACAGAGAGGGACAAACCTCTATTTATGGTTTGTCATATCTTAATGAGATGTGGAGTTAGTCATTGAGCACCTCTAAGGAAAGCTGGATTATTGTTCCTTGAATCAGAACTATTGGCTCACAGAGTTTAAAGTACTGTGTTGTATTGACCTCTCTGGACAAGGCCCCATTGGACTCAATGGGACTGACTCTGAGGTAATAATGTAGAGGCTTACACCGGCACACACACCTCTGCCTTGTTTGTCACTTATGTGCTGCAGGAGGGGTTTCAACGGATCAATAATTGAAGAAGGTGCCATCAAATAGACACTGAGTCACACAACTATGTCTAAATTAGAGGCAGGCACAAACTAAAAAATGAACCACAATGTTCATGAAAAATCACTGTTTTGTTGGTTCAGGTCAGGTCAGGTTCGTCAAAACCGACGAACCAAAATGAACCTCCATTTTCCTGGTTCGTGCATATCTCTAGTCTAGATCTCTAATTAACAGCACAATCCTCAATCTCACTGAACACCATCAGTTACAGCTTTGCCCTCTTCCACAGTTACATAACGTAAGACAGGATGGGCAAAGTGTGGCCCTCAGGTGCCCAATGCCCCCCCCCCGTACCCATGGCCTCCCCAACACACCCACATAACATCAATTTAAAGTTGAACACCTCTCTGATTTTGCATTTTAAAAAGTCCCCTTGTGCCCTTTAGATGGCATAGAAAGCAATTTTGCCTCTCTTTTTTTGTTATTGTTGATGTTAAGGAGGAAACCGGGTCTGTCTCCCAAGAAAGAAGGAAAGAGAGAGAGAGAGAGACTCCTGAAGGCCCCTTTGCATCCTTCCTAGACGCAGCAGTAACGCTTTCCACTGTCACTCCAGAGAGGACCACTCCACAGACCTCCTCCCTCTCTACACGTAGAAGAGGAAGACCACAGGGTCAAAAGGACTGCACGAGGAACAGTACAGAAGCATTCAAAGGGCCATAGTTAAGTAATTAAACTTGTGTTCCTTTCAATTTTCTTTCACAGGGATATGACTCAAAATAAAATTTTCTTGGGCATATGCTTGTCTTTTTAACCAGAAAAATTAATTTCCCTCAGGAGGATGCCCCAGTTTACTGTTTTAGGATACCTTTCTTTTTCTTACAGGAGTGGTGGTTGTCTTTACATGGATGGCTCTGTTCAAGTGAAATTGCTAAATTCTAACAAATGTGGTTATACCTAAAAAATTAGAACAAGGATACGAGATCTCCTCACGCTTCGATAAAGAGCCCTGTGATCAGGGCATAGGAATTTTGTTTTGTTTCTTAAATTAAATCGGGAACAGAGACACACTCTCCAGAATAAAAAAATTGGTGAGGCACTTATCTCCCTACATGGTAAATTTCTTGTTGTGGACTGACACCACAATCGTTAGACAGGTCGACCTGCCTGGACCTGGTTTGTCCCGCTTCCAGGACATGGAAGGAATTTGGACATACCATAAAAGCATGTCTGGGGATGTTTCTGGAGTCACAGTACGAATTTAGCCTCAGGATGATCCTGGTGAAGGAGTCTAAGTTAGCTCACATTTACAAAACCAGCATCAATAAGGAGATATAAAAAAAATGGTCCCATGACCTTTTCCAGGAAGGACAGCCCTCCATTGGAAGTTTCCACACACAACAATGTTGCTTTGGATGGAATCCTCCATTTTAAGGTCTGTCCAATCCGAATCTGATTTAAAGCTCAAGAGCCACTTGTGTAGCAGTAACACTTCCTCAAGAGGTAGCTTTTCCATTCAGTGGAAATTGAAAAGGATACTGGTCTTACTGTTTCAAAAAATGTGACTTTAATCATAGTGTAGCGGATAGAGTGAGTGACTAGGACTCAGGAGGCTTCTGTTTGAATCTCTACTCAGCCATGAAAGTTGTGTAGCTTTAAAAAAAAAACACATTCCACCAGGTAACTCTAAAAAGGATGGCATAAAAACTGGGAGTCGGATCAGCAACAAATTTCGTACAGTGGGAGAAGACAGTTTGCTCCTGCTCTATGCCAAATTTGGGGACATTTGGGCAAAGGGTTTTAGAGTCATGTTTTTTAAAAAAAGTAACAGTTTTTTACCCCATTCAGAACCAAGTGACCAGAACCCTACACTGATAAGAGAAAATTAGCATACCTGGAAAGAAAAGTATCTCTGGCATGTTTTGTTTTTTTAATTTCACACAAATTAACTCATTCTTGGCTTTAATAAATCTTTAGCAATTAGTACTTTTGAACTCAGAAAAATGCTGAATTTACCAGGTTTCTCTTATAAGTTCCCCAACGTTCTAAACAGATTAAACTTTTGACTAGAGATAAGATATTCATATTTGTCTTCCGGGGAAAACGAATATGAATATTGCCACCACAGGTGGCCAGGCTGATTAGATCCTCCCCTAGAACCAGGCTGTCCACTTACTGCTTGAGGTACAGGGCACATGGCCGTCATCATTCACACCACACCAACTGCAGAAGTAGCCCGGACAGCGCTTCCCTGCTTCTCTGCACTGCTGATCAATCCAGTGAGGAGGCAGGATGACGAGTCTCCCCACTCAGCTGCTGAGCGATTGGCAGTGCAGGGAGGTGGGGAAACCCCGGCTGGGCTACTTCTGTGATTGGTGTGGCACAAATGATGATGGCCTCATGCACCGCACGACAAGCAGTAACTGGAAGGCCCAGTTTTGCGGGAGGGCCTAATCAGCCCAGCCACTTGTGGTGGCGATATTCATATTTGTTTCTCCTGGGAGATGAATACAAATATCCCATCTCTACTTTTGACCCCTGAAGGGACTCTGAAAGACAGCAGTTAACTCCTTCCTGGCCAAACATTTTAAACTGCTTCCTGTGAAAATATTTTAAAAGATATTTTTAAAAGAGAATAATATTCAGCAGTTCATTCATTTAAACTGTGAAAATTACTGGGTTTTTGCTCTGTGGCTGGGGATGATCTCAAAGCAAGTTTTACCTGGTTTACTCACAAGTAAGGAGACAGCAGCAACCACATCCAATATTGTCTTTTCCATTACGTTCTGTTCAGATCTTGGAAACGAACACCTTTGAATTCCTTTACTGAGTCAACCCATCTTAGATCTTCCTCTTTTCCTATCACTCCACCCCACTTTTCCCAACCATATGGTCTCTTCTGGTCAGTTCTGTATTCTCTTTATATGTGCATGATAGGTATTTAAAAATAAATTTTAAAAAGAGAATATTATTCAGCAGCTCACTCATTTAAGCTGTGAAATTACTGTATTTTTGCTTTGTGGCTGGGGATGATCTCAAAGCAAGTTTTACCCAGTTGACTCATGAGTAAGGAGACAGCAGCAACAGCTGAAGCATGAGGGGGAAAACTGTGGTGATGGTTACACAGACAGAAGGGAGGTAAACCCACCTCCCCCACACACACACACCTTTCTCACTCTGTATGAGTGACTGACTTCCAAAATATCCTATCATTAAAAGCTCTGCTCAGATCTTGCAAACCAACATAATCTCATGTTAGGTTCTCCTCTCTTCCTGCTGCTGCTACTCTTTCCTAGCCATATTGTCTTTTCCATTAAGTTCTGCTCAGATCTTGGAAACTAACATTTGTGGTTTTCTTTACTGAGTCAACCCATCTCATGTTAGATCATCCTCTTTTCCTACTGCTCCAACCCCACTTTCTCCAACAATATACAGTGGGGTCTCGACCTACGGAATTAATCCATATTGGAACGGGGGCCGTAGGTTGAAAAGTCCGCAGGTCGAAAATGCATTTCCCATAGGAATGCATTGAAAACCATTTAATCTGTAACCGGCCCAAGAAAACGCCCCCCCCCCCCACAAAAAAAAAATTAAAAAGGGAACTTACCTTTCCGAAGCCTTCCAGGGGTCCCCCGCCGCCACCATTGCCGCTACCGGACAACTCCGAGGGCTTTGGCGCTGCTGCCGGAGGCCTCTCGGAGCTCCCCCGCCGCCACCATCACCGCTGCCGGAGGACTCTGAGGGCTTCAGCGCCGCTGCCAGAGGCCTCTCAGAGGTCTCCCCCCCCCCCCCGCCAATGCAGGCTTTCCCAGGGTGGACCGGGCCTACCAGGGGAGGGCTTCCCCTGGTAGGCCCGGTCTACTGCCTGGGAAAGCCTGGTAGACCGGGCCTACCAGGGGAGGGCTTCCCCCGGTAGGCCCGGTCTACTCCCCAGGCTTTCCCAGGGAGTAGACCGGGCCTACCGGGGGAAGCCCTCCCCTGGTAGGCCCAGTCCACCCTGGGAAAGCCTGCGTCGGCGGGGGGGGAACCCCCGGAGGCCTTCCCCGCTGCCATGGGAGGCCTCTCGGAGGTCCCCCACCGCCGCTGCTGGGAGCCGCGCTGCGCCGGGCAATCCCGGCCATGCTCAGACTCCTGGATTTCCCCCGCCGCCGCCGCCGCCGCCGCTGCTGGGAGCCGAGCGGCGGCGGCAGCAGGGGAAGTCCAGGAGTCCGAGCATGGCCGGGATCGCCCAGCGCGGCTTGCCTCCCGGCGGCGGACCTCCGGATGCCTTCTCCGCCGCCACGGGAGGCCTCTCAGAGGCCCCCCCCCCGCCGCCGATCGTGCTTCGGAGGCACTATCGGCGGCAGGGGGGGACCTCCAAGATGCCTCCCATGGCGGCGGAGAAGCCCTGGAAAGCATCCGGAGGCAGATCCGCGGCCTACGGACTGGAAGGGGGAGGCAGGGAACGCACCAAATTTGAAAGTGAAACTTTGCGGCCAGAGAAGTACGGATGTCGAAAAGTCCGTAAGTGGAGCCGTCTGTAAGTCGAGACTCCACTGTAGTCTATTCTGGCCACTTCTGAATTTCCATTATATATGCATGGTAAGATAGGTTCAGGTTACTCATTTTTGCTCTAGTGAGAGTTCAGGGTTGACTTAATTTAACACCCTCTTTTCTGGCTGTCTTTTGTATCTATACAGCTCTCTTCCAACACCACATTTCAAATGAGTCGATAATTGTCCCTGTCATTCTTTCACATACTATGGAGGATTTTGACCTAGGTTTCGAGTGATGCCCCTTGCTAACTCCAACCTCTCCTCCCCCTTTTTTTTTAAAATTTCAAAAGGCAAAGAGAAATCTTTTGGAAAACATGCACACAACATGTCCATAGAGCTGTTAGTCTGTTACAAGTATTCTTCCATAGCTTGCCTAACTCAAAGAAAGGGTTTGGAAACTAAAACATATATTTCTAGTTTGCATTCTGCAGAGCAGGCATGGCAACATTAGAGGTTGAAGGGTGTGTATGATTCTCCATTGTATGTGGTATAACTACTCACACCTTTGCTTCACCATTTCATTAGGACCAAAACAGCCCTTCCAAATATTTTGGCCCAGAGGGGATACAGCCACATGCAAGCTGTTCTTGCTTCTGTCTTCTCCCAGTAACCACAGTTCAGATCATGTGCTCATCTTCTGGAATCCTCTAGCACATAGGTCCCCAACCTCCAGTCTGTGGCCCTGTGCCGGTCCGTGGCCTGAGCCGGACCGGGCCGCAGAGACAGACCTCCCTCACCCCACCCCCGCACGCACTCCCCCCCACACAGCCTTTTTGCGCCTGCACACCTGCGCCCACGTGAACGCTCCCCCACCCCTTTGTGCATGCGCACGAGTGTCCCGAGTGCCACGCCGCCCTTTGCGCATGCACACGAGCATGCCCGCGCCTGCACGAGTGCTGCGGCGCCCTTTGCGCATGTGCGTGCGCCCGCACGAGCGCTGCACCGCCCTTTGCGCATGTGCACGAGCATGCACAAACCCGCACGAGAGCACGCGTGCTCCTTCACACATGCGCACGAGTGCAGGGGGTGCCCCGCCTTCCCCAGCCGGTCCGCGGGGCTAAAAACGTTGGGGACCGCTGGTCTATGGGATATCCTCTTCTGCTCACTTCACCCTTGTTGAAAAACAGCCCTGACAATTGCTTTGTGTTTGGGTGAGAAGTGGTAAACTGATGAAAAGAGGAGTCAGCTTCTGGGATTTTCCCTTGTGTGGTGTCACTTTGGGAATGGTAGTGGTGCTGGGGAACTCTTGCTAGGAGTAATGATTTCTTCCCATTTAACTAAAGTTAATATTTTAAACCTCAGCTTCCCAAAGTGTGCTCCACAGCAGCCCTTGCCCCTTGCAGCATCCTGCAGCTCCCTAGTGTGCCGTCAAACCAGCCAGGAGCAACGCAAAAGCTTTTCTTTAGGGGTTTTTTTGGTTGTTGTTTTTTGTTTGTTTGTTTTTGGCCACCACAGTGGTGCTGCTGCTCTTCCGGCTGGCTCCAGCTCCTTTGTGCGTCTTTGTTTCCTGGTTCACACAGCACTCCTCACTGCTCTTCCTGTGTGGCCATAGCCACCACTCAGAGTGGAAAAAGTTTGGGAACTGCCGCTTTACACTATAAACTACGGTTACATCTAGTTAAACAAAAATGCATATAATGGCAAAAAGTTACCGTATTTTTTCGTGTATACAACCCCCCCAATGTATAAAACGACCCCCTAATTTTGACCCTTGATGGAGACGGAGGAGCAGTTAATGGGCAACTGCTCCTCCACCTCCGTCTCCTGCTGCTGCAATCTCCGCTGCCCGCCCAATGACCTCCTCCAGTGGGACTGCTGGGGCTCACCTCCAGCTCACGTCGCTGCCTTGTCCCCTGCCCTAAGGAGATCGCTGGAAGAGGTGATCCAGCGGCGGCAGCTGGAAGGCGCCCGAGCGCGCGAGAGTGCTTGTTTGCCTCCGCCTCTGCCTCCTGCTGCCTCCACCACCAGAGGGGACAAGGCGGCAACGTGAGCTGAGCCTGTCAGTCCCACTGGAGGTGGTGATTGGGCAGGCGGGGGAGGCAGCAGCAAGAGGCGCCCGAGCGCGTGTGAATGCTCCTTTGTCTCCACCTCCTCCTCCTCCTCCTGCTGCTGCTGCCTCGGCCACCGGAGGGGACAAGCCGTGAGCTCTGGAAGAGGCAATTGGGCAGCGGCGGCGGCGGCAGCAGCAAGAGGCGCCCAAGCGCACGTGCGACTGCTTCCTTCCACTGCTTCCTTCCGTGTATAAAACGACACTCAATTTTTCCTCTAATTATTTTAGGAAAAAGTGTCGCTTTATACACGGAAAAATATGGTAATCTGTCATTACAGGGTTGCATAGCAACATTTAAAATGTTAATTCTGCCTATGTTAAGCTATCTCTTTCAAGTTCTGTTTACAGGGATATCAGATTCGGCCTTTGAATACTGGCAGACTATATATATGAATTTTATCAATAGTTCCAAGAAGCAAGAGTATCTCAAGCAATGAATCCCCATAATAAAAAAAGGATTGGATTGAGGGTTCCAAATTTTAAACTGCATGACATAGCATTCCAGATACATAAAACAATTTTTTCACATATGTGTTGGCTCCTAACCTCCCAAATGGCTACCATTGGAAATTAAATCTCAGTCCTGGAAAAAGTTGAAAGGGCTTTTATGTCTTCCTATAAAATTTAATTCCATACCATTGATAATCAATCCATAGTCTCATTGACCCCCTTCCTTGGCCACCCCTTCTTTTATGATGTTGGCAAGTGGACTCAATTAAAATTGTGGAAAGACTGTAATTTATATTGATTAAGAGATTTGTATGATAGTTCTGGTTCCAAATTAAGGACCCCTCAAGCAGAGAAAGTGCAAGTCACTAGGCAATTAACAATGTTTTAAACATTGGCACTGACCTCAGAAAATAATCAGCAGCGGCTGGTTTCAAAATTATGGGGAACACTAACAGAATCCTACTATGGCTCTAAATTAGGTCCCAAAATGGTTTGGGAATCTGGGAACAACCATATCTGATGAAAAATTGTAGGGTTTATGGAACAAGGCTCCACTCAGATCCATCTCCTAGAAATTTAAGGAACATTCTATTAAGCTTCTGCATAGGTGGTATTTTACACCACACTATTTAAGTTATATCAATAACTAAGTCTGCCTGACCTATTGGAGAAAATGTGGGAATATCGATATGTACTTTCATATGTGGTGGATGTGTTCTACAATCCAACTGTTCTGGCCCAGATCTTCTACAACAATACAGCTAATCACAGGGCAAAAAATTATAAGTTTGTGAGATCTAGCTCTTCTGTCCTTATTTTCAGGCAATAACAGGCAGATAATACATAAACAATTTTTCTGTATGGCAGCACATTTAGAAATTGCCGCACACTGGAAAGGAACTTGTAACTTAACTTTACATGCATGGAGAATTAGAATATGGAATATTACCCTAATGGAAAAATTAACTCACTAGATCAGATTACTTAAACAGCCACACCCAAGATGATGTTTTCAACATGTGGCTTTCTTTTATTTATTGTGTTAATAATAAGATTTTCCACCAGCTTCTCATGTCAATCTTTGGTGCAGTATTCTAATCTGATACATGTTGTAACTGTGTAAACAATTAGTTAATTTTTACTTAAATTTTATGGAGAGGTACTAGGTCAGATTATACCTTCCTTCCGTTCCGGAATGATGGTCGTAACTCGAAATGGTCGTAAGTCGAAGCACCATTTCCCACAGGAATGCATTGAAATGCAATTAATCCGTTCCGGCCAAAGGAAAAAATCACCAAAAAAAAAATCACTGCAAGACTCATTGGAAACGCGATTAATCCCTTCCGGCCGAAGGGGGGGGGGGGGGGAGAAAAGCAAGGGAAGCATGCAGGACCCATTGCAAAAGCACAGAAAACAAATGGAACAGATTGGAAATGCACAGAGAACAAAGGGACAAGGTCAGAAATGCACAGAAAGCAAAGGGAGCAGATCAGAAATGCAAAGAGAACAAAGCAAAAAGCAACGGAAGCATGCAAGACACATCGAAAATGGGGGGGGGGAACCCAAAAAGCAACCAAACCCCCCAAGACCCATCGGAAATGGGGGGGGAAAAACCAAAAAACAAACAAACCCCCCAAGTCCCATCAGAAATGGGGAAAAACACTCCAAAAAGCAACCAACCCCCCCATCGGAAATGTGGGGGGAACAAAAAACAAACAAACCCCCCCAAGACCCATCACAGCACAGAAACATAACCCCCCCAGCCGAAAACCATGCTGCAAAAATACCAAGAACAGTTTTTTTAAAGCATAAAGCAGCACCATACCTTAGCAGGCAGCCTCCTCGGATCGCACACTCTCTAACTGCCGGGGCGAAAGAGCTACAAAGAAGCAGCCTCTTTCGCCACCTACAGTTAGCAATTTGAATTTCCCGCCTTTTTTCCCTCCCTTTTTCTGTTCGTAAGTGGAAGCTCCGGTCGCAAGTAGAAGCAAAATTTTGCGGCCGGAGCTGGTTGTAAGTCGAATTGGTCGTAAGTAGGGACGTTCGTAAGTGGAGGCACCACTATATTTTGTTCTTGTTTTTCCACATTCTTTCAACAAATTTTTAAAAAATGCAGTGAGTCCCCATTTCAATATCGCACCAGCGAGCCATTCCACAGAATGGGGAGAGTGAGGCAAGCAAGATCTTTAACACCAAGAGCGGAAACCTGAAGGTTCTGATAGGGTTTGATAAATAAACAAAGGGTCTTTTAAGCCCACATTTTTCTGCTAGAGCAGCGGTTCTCAAACCTGGGTTTGATGTTCTTGGACTGCAACTCCCAGAAATTCTGGCCAGATTAGCAAGTGGTGAAGGCTTCTGGGAATTGCAGTCTGTAGCGAACAGCCCTGCCCTCACCTGTCCGTCCCAGCAGAACATTAAAGCAGGAGCCAATGAGGGGTCGGAAGGTGGAGCCAAGGGGGGAGGGAGCTGGATATAAAGGCTGGGGTATGGAGTCTGAGTGAGAGTCGGAGAGTTTCTGTTAGAGAGAGACTGTATGAAACTTAAAAGGTGAATTAAGAGTGAGTTAGTGATCAGTAAGACCGATGAATGGAACAGAGAGTTAAAAGAGTTATAAAGTTAAAGCAGCTTTGAGTGAAAGACAAGTGATTAGCAGCCTGTGATTTTTCTCTTGAATAATAATCGTATGTTAACTTCCCTGATTTAATAAATGACTTAAGTTTCAAAAGTACACGTGTCTCCATAATTAAATGGTATTAAAACAGTAATACCTGGTGGCAGCGAAGGAGGAAGAAGAGCGAGATCCTTGTGAAGGCCAGGGGAATAAGGGCTTCAGAGGTGACCGCAACAAAGTGGTGACCAGCGGCGGGATCGAATGTAATCCAGTAACGCCTAAAAGCAGAAAGGTTCCCAGAGCAGAAAAAGTTATTTTAGTCAGGGGATCTGAAGTGACCGGAGTGGGTAACTTCCTAGAGCTTTTCAGGGGGAAAAGCTTAGTAGGGAGGCTCCTAAGCGCAGATCGGGGGGCTAAAATAGGGACCGGCTCTGAGGAAACCATTTCTGGAAGGAGTTTACCTCAAGCATAAAAGGGCCAGGTGGCTAGCGTGTCCTGAACTCAAGGGAGACAGTTCTGAGGGGACAAAGCGGAGGCCAAGGTCAGAGAAGCTGAGGGGACCCAAATCAGCAAAAGCTGGAACGGGTTAAAGCAGATAGTTCTGTTTATTTTGGTGGCTAGAGGCAGGGAGAAACTTTGTCTCAGGCAAAAAGGCCTGGCTAGGAGCCAGAGGTCTAAACACAGTAGCCTGACAGTGGATGATCGCTGGAGAAGCTACTTTATTACACAGACTCTAACTCACTGGAAAAAAAAAAAAGAGCGAAGGAGGAAGAAGAGCGGGAACCTTTGAAGGCCAGGGGAATAGGGGCTTCAGAGGTAACCGCAACACAGTCCAAGAACATCTGGGGAGCCAAGTTTGAGAACCACTGTGCTAGAGTAGCAGCCCACTGCACAGAAAGAGGAAGCTGATGGAGAAAAATGGTGCAGGAGAAATATACTTTCTCTCTCTCTCTCCCTCCCTTATTAATTTTTGCCTACTGCTGTTCATTTAAGTAAAAACTTGGGCTGAGGTGTCACTATTAATGTGGCTCTGTGACTCATATCCATCTAGCCATTCCAGAAAGACGAACTTTGGAAGAAAGGTGGGTTTGGGGTGATATTTAATGTCGACAACAGGGAGATTATGTGGGTAGGAAACTAACTACTCCAAATGGAGGACAACCAATGTCTTATGGAGTTGCACATGACCACATATGTCATTTGGGGATTCTCCTGGACTCAGTTCTCATAGGGTAATCTAAGGATATAGTCACTGCTGGATAGCTCAGTAGTTTAGGTATGGTTGAGAGTTCAGTTCCATGACAGGGCTTGGACTCAATGATCCATAGGGTCCCTTCCAGCTCTGCAGTTCTATGATGATGACGATGACAAAGACAGTTTTTTGCTAACTTGGGCTGGAAAGCCATCTGGAACCCACAAAGTCAGAACGGACCGTGTTTTAACAATCAATGCTCTAAGCAGATGCACTCTATGTGGGTAACTTCATTTGGTAAAAAAACATGGTGCTTCCACCAGGGATAGGTCCCAGGAGACTGGATAGTATGGCACCTACGGTACACCCACTACACCAATTGCTGTTCTGTTTTGGGACCCAGTTTTGAAGTTCTCGAGTCTGTCATTAAAGCTCTCGTTTGTTTTAGTCCAGCTTACTTGACAGCCTATCTTCCTCCTCCTAACCTGCCTGACTTAAGTCAGTACCGGCAGCCCTGGTGACTTGTTTTTCTGAAAGAACAATTCTAAGAAAATGAGAGAGGGAGAATAGCTCCATTTGCCTTAACTTTCTGACAGGCTAGAGTCTAGCCGCTAGACAGACAAAGGAATATTAAAACACATTGAAGTTAAGCAGCAGCAGGATGATGATGATGCTCTGGGGCGTGGAGTGTCATCCTCATTCTTCTTAAAAGCAATGTTACCAAGTTTGAAATATTAGTTGAGTTTTATCTGGGTGGGAGGAGTTCCCTGCAGCTAGCTGGTTTTCTGATTCAAAGTAGAGCAACCTCCCTTCCCTTCCGGGTATAAATTGCAGCAGGAAAAAATTGAGGGGCCAGAGAAGGAGAGGAAGTCTGTGCTTTTTCTACAACCGCTTCAACTGGGCAGTTCTTCACTTCTTCACTTTATCTCAAACAGGTCAGTTTCTGACAGCCAGCTGTCATTGCAAAAGCATGTTTTCCTTAACTTGTGAATTAGGCTATAGGCATAATATTTTGTAAGAATTTGCCTGATGGAGCCAAGGGGGAAACCTTTGTTTGTTTTGCAATTTGGGCATCAAGCTGAAATTGATTAGACAATCCCGCCCACCCCTTTCTGTAGCCTTTATCCAAAAATCCTGTCTTCCTTCTCTGCTCCTCATCCAGTTGTTAAACGGTGCAGTTGTCCTGCCAGGAGAACATTGGCAATCTTAAAAGCAGAAGGGAAATCAAAAACAGAAAGAAAATCAAGGAAGCTGCCCTGCGTGCTAAGGAGCAACTTAGGCGTTTCATAAGAAATGTCTCAATCCAAAAATGTAATTAAATAATGAGGAGGGTTGAAAGTGTCTTAAATAATTCACTTGGAAGGTAGGTAAAGGTAAAGGTTCCCCTTGACATTTTTTAGTCCAGTTGTGTCCAACTCTAGGGGGCGGTGCTCATCCCCGTTTCCAAGCCATAGAGCCAGCGTTTGTCCGAAGACAGTTTCCGTGGTCACGTGGCCAGCGCGACTAGACACAGAACGCCGTTACCTTCCCACCATCGTGGTACCTATTTATCTACTCACATTTTTACATGCTTTCGAACTGCTAGGTTGGCAGGAGCTGGGACAAGCGACGGGAGCTCACTCCGCCGCGTGGATTCGATCTTACGACTGCTGGTCTTCCGACCTTGCAGCACAGAGGCCTCTGCGGTTTAACCCGCAGCGCCACCACGTCCCACGTCACTTGGAAGAGAAGGGCATAAAACCCACTGGGTATAATTGAAATAGGTATTAAATAGGTACAAAACTCAGTGGGGATAACTGAAATTTGGCACATTGTTAGCTGACTAGTAAAACCAGCCAGCCAGGTTTGCTCTCATGCACCTCAATGGCAGCTGGTTTGTGGTGATCAGCAGAGAGTTAAACTTTTCATGGAAGGGAAAGAAGTGTTACACTCTTAGGACCTTCTTGATGTAAACCGTTAGCACTGGGAGGAAGTGACAGAGTTTTCACCACAATTCAGTACAATGAGTTTTTGGATGTCAGTCTGCTCTGTGTAAGCAAAATATTTTCCTTTTTTTAAAGCAAATGACCTTCAAGGCTGAAGAAGTAGATTGATTGCTAATATTTATGATGGGTCAGATAATTTGAGGAAGGCCAGCCAAGTGATGTATCCTCACTTCCAAAGCCCTGCCCCTCTGTAGAAAAGCAGGGACTTTGGATCTATTAATCTCAATCAACCTCCACCTTAAATGGCCCATTTTGGGACTCACAACTGAGAGACACACTTATGACAAGGGATACATGACCATGAAGCCAAGCATGGCTACAATCCAGATCTAAAGCGTTCCCATTCTGATCTCTCTTCTTCACAGGCTTTAGCCATGTGGCTCTACTTGGCTGCCCTGTTGGGGCTTTACTTCCTTCGTCGATGGTACCGGGAGAGACAGACTGTGGAGAAACTGACAGAGAAATCTGTCTTCATCACCGGCTGTGACTCTGGCTTCGGGAACCAGCTCGCAAGGCAGTTGGACACCCGGGGGATGCAGGTGTTGGCCGCCTGTCTCACCCAGAAAGGGGCAGAGGAGCTCGAGAAGGCCACCTCGGGGAGACTGAAAACCACCATTTTGGATGTCACCTCCACGGAGAGCGTTGCCACAGCCATGGAGTGGGTGAAAGGATGTGTTGGGGACAAAGGTGACAGGCTCCCTTGATGTTTGTTGTGTTCTGTCTATTGTTGAGAATTTTTATTATAATGTGTATTCTCATAACATCAGCAGACTAAGGAGATATTGGTTAGCAGAGATACTTATGACACTATGACACTGAGAGAGTAAAACCAACAACTTAGTCTATTTACATATATACATAGAGAATAGACATTCCTCTGGCAGCATAACATGACATGAAGCAACACACAGCATAGGAAAAAGTGATCTGACTTACAGCAGATAAAGACGTTCATTTTACACATGACTTATGTACAGTTCTGTGACCAATCAGAAAATACATTACTTCATTTTCTGTTACACAAAGTTTCATCATGTACAAAGCTGTACAACATTAAGTCTTAATCTTTGATACCCACACCTGAATACAACCAGTACAGTGACTCAGGTAAAATCAGCCATTTTACATTTACCTATACAACATTAATATTTAATACATTTTCATATCAAAATCTCAACATCTATGCAGTGTCTGCATGATGTGAGCAACATGATTAGCCTTGTTGTATGTTGTATCATAAATGCCAAGTTGTGCAACAGCACCACAATTTTGTTACCGACAGACCAATACAGCATTCCTGCTTAACACCCTCAAAATCCCAGCCTGTCCAATTCACTTAAAGCCTATGCCAAAGCCTGGTTGTGATTCTGTAGCATTTTGTACCATAAACCCTGACATTAGCACATGCCTTAGATGTGATAGGTTACACTGATACACAACACTAGATATATCAGGTACCAGTTGCAGGTGATTCTTCCAATCCAAATTCAGGGGTTGTGCTACAAAACCCTACAAAGTTACAACAAACTTTCTGCATAGGATGGGGAAGCAGTGTCCTTAAGACAGCGTAGCTTGGACCCCTGCATCTGCTTCCTAGTTAAAGTTTAAATGGCTGGCAATCTGATCTCATGATGCGTAATATGGCCTAGAGTGGAAGAGAAGAACAGAAAAGCATGGGAAGAGAATCTTAAGAAACAAACAGAAAGTCTTCATAATACCATGTAAGGAAAACAGTGGCATGGATAGATATGATAGCGGGCAGTTGGATTCCATAACTGACAGCTTGACACACAAACTCAGTTCAGGGAAAGGACATTGTCAACACCCTGCAATCACTGGGGGCGGGGGGTCTATAGACGGTCCCCAGGGATGGAGAATGCATTTCTGCTCGTTTTGGTTAGGTGATAGACAGCTTTAGGTAGGTTCTATGTTGCCCCTTTTAAACTTGGTTTCCTTTTGACTTTCTTTAGAATTGACTTTGTGTTTGACTGTGTTAAGTGCCTGCATTCCTGTTTAGGCTTTGAGTAATTAGGCTTCAGTATGGTAGAGACTCTTTTTCTCCACCCCTCCCCTTTTGTTTTCATATGAATCTCAGGTTGCTTTTCTTTCATCCATTTGTCACGGGGATGCTACCCTTCCTGGGTTGGGGTCCTCCACCTGATATTAATCAAAGCAACCTTGCTGCAAAAGCCACAGGGCTGTCTCAGGCACTGTCCATAGAGGCAGGATACTGCCTGAGTCCCTTTAGTTTTTTCTTCTGTCTCCCATGTTAAACTCTGAAGAGAGTGAGCAATTCTTTCCTATCCTACAGGTGGCTTCACACCAGTGTGAATTGTCCAGAAAAAAAAATACTGCTCAGTCCCTCTAGCATGTTCTTGCCTCTCAAATGTCACATTGGATGGCGGGGGGGGGGGGGGGGCATTCCTATCAAGGCATTAGCAAAATTTGTAGTTGGTTAGCACAGAAATCTGGACATTCTTATTTCTGCAAGCTAGCACACAAAGTCTTCTCTTTGTAGTTCACTGCATTGCCAAGTTTCCTGCTGATGTGCGAAAGATCCCTACTCTAGATTATAACCATTTCAATCTCTCTGTTCCAACGAACAGAAGCCATGGATCTTCAGATTTCCAAATCACAGTTCTGATGTGAGGTTTGGACCAGATCTAGATTCGAAGTGCCAAACTGCCATCCAAACCAAATTCAGGGATTGCTTCATAACCCTAGTAAATATCCAAGTCTTAAGATATATGAGAACCACCAGAGATAAGCAGAACCCTAAACATATACATTATTTATCGATACAGGTCTCTGGGGCTTGGTCAACAATGCTGGAGTAGCTTTTCCTACAGCCCCCAATGAATGGCTGACGAAGGACGACTTTGAAAATGTGATACATGTCAACCTCTTGGGGATGATCGACGTAACACTGCACATGCTGCCTCTGTTAAGAAGAGCCGGAGGGAGGGTGGTCAACATGGCCAGTGTGATGGGGAGACTGGCACCCTTTGGAGGTGGTTACTGCCCATCCAAGTATGGTGTGGAGGCCTTCTCTGACAGTCTGAGGTAAAATATCAGCTCTTTGGTGTTCTCATTTGCTTGGTTAATTGGTATAGTCCCCAACCCAATCCCTGGTTACAGATACAGACCCAACTGTCTTGAGTTACATTATTAATAACAGATGTTGAGAAACATGGCTGCTAGGGATGTGCCATTTGTTCTGTTTTGGACCCCACAGAAGTCCTTCCCAAGAAACTTTCTTGATACAGATCTCTTGGGACTAGTCAACAATGCTGCTGTGGGTACTGCTCTAACTCCCAACAAATGGCTGGCCAAGGAGGATTTTGAAAACGTGATACATGTCAACCTCTTGGGGGTGATCGATGTAATGCTGCACATGCTGCCTCTGTTGAGAAGAGCCAGAGGGAGGGTGGTCAACATGGCCAGTGTGGTAGGAAGACTGGCACCCTATGGAGGTGGTTACTGCCTATCCAAATATGGCATGGAGGCCTTCTCTGATAGTCTGAGGTAAAATACCAGTGCCATGGTTTTTCCCTCCCTCCCAGTTACAGATAAAGGCCCAGGTGTCTCGAGTTAATAACACATGAAGGGAAATACGGGTGGTTAGGATGTGCCATTTGTTTTGTTTTGGACTCTAGAGATGTGCTTGCCAAGAAACTGTCATACCAAGCAAGCACTGCTGCAGGAAATGAAGGCCTAGAATCCACGAGTGTGTGCCACACCTACCCTTTGGACAAGAGTTTCTTGTTAGACAGAATATGGAAAAATAGAATGGTTTCCAATTAGCAAACATGTTAGTCAAGGGCACGTTTTATCTCCTTCACTGGTCAATCTTTATGCAGAACATATCCCATGAAATGCTGGATTAGACACATGTGAAGGAGCCATGAAAACTGGTGTAAAAAACATCAGTCATTTCAGATGTGAATCATATTACTAGCAGAAAATAGCAATGGCTTGAAGCAACCGCTGATGAAGTGTAAAAGGAGAAAATGTAGGATTACATCTGAACCTTAAGATGACCAAAATAATGACTGCAGAAGAATTCCATAACTTTGATGTTGACAATGAAGAAATTGAAGTTGTTGAAGATTTTCTATATCTTGGTTTAATCATCAATTAACAGGGTGACTGCAGCCAAGAAATCAGAAGAAAACTGAGGCTTGGAGCAGCAGCTATGAAGAAACTAGAAAAGATTCTTGAGAGTAAAGAGATGATGCTGGCAAACAAGGTCAAGATTATCCACACTGTTTTATTCCCAATGACTGTTGTGAAGAGATTAAAAACTTGGGGAATCTCAAAAATGAAATTCCTCTTCAGGACTTTTCTGTGTGCTTGTGAGAGCATGGGAACATGAACTTTCACCCCCAAGAGATATTCTGTTCCTATATGTTCTGCCCAGCATCCACTTCAAAGAAGGAATAAGATCAGGAGGACTTCAAAGCAGAGTCTAAAATCTCAAACTTTATCTTTGTATACCAAAGCAGTGACCAATTGCTTGTATCTTTGGGTTAGAAAATTGGCATGTTTCTTTGAGGTAATGCAGATTTCAAAGCTGGGAGGGATGCATCTAAGAATGATCAAAGCAGATTAAGAGCAATTATGTGAGGTCAGCCAAAGTTTTAATGGGCCATTCATTTGTATAAAAGAGAATTGAGAATCTGAGTCTTTGGAAGCTTAGCATAGCTTTAGGAAAGCTGTGCTTTGTTTTCCCAGCATCAGTATTACTTATGAGGATACCTCTGACCACCATGTAAGAAGTTGTGCTGGGGAACACAGGGAGTGTCTCCCCAGATTTACTCTGCATAGGTGAGATAGATAGGAGAAATAAGTCTTTATTCTTTTCTGGTGTCTTTCCTTTTTACATACTATAATCCTGTACCCATATTTGCTCTTGCACCTGGAACTGTTTTTCTTTTCTTTTCTTTTTTTGAACTGAACTTTCTTCTCCTTCCTTTTCTTTCTTTTTAAAATAAACCATACAAATCCTTTCAACCCAGTGTCTGGAAGATAGCTTAGAGGGGAGATCTGGAACTAACTTCCAGTCCTTAGCCTCAGTCAAGCTATTGAAATGGCTAATATTGATTTTTATGGGAGTTGGCAACAGCGTATCATAGGTTCTGTATTCAACCCCTGGAGCAAACTCTGCCTCATAGGCTGAAGGCATGTCGGGGATGAAAGGAACCTACCCACGACTTACATCATTCCCCTTGCTTGCTCCCTTTGGGCACTCCTGCTCTCTCTCTATAATCAAAAATAACCTAACCAAAGCTGTCATACCTTGGATATATCATGACAAGTGGAAAGTTGAAGGAAAAGAGGAAGACCAAACTTGTGATGAATAAACTCAATAAAGGAAACCAAAGCCTTTCGTTTGTAAGACCTGATCTTGCCCATTAATAACACAACCTTTTGGAGGTTATTAAAAAGTTAATTCAAAAAGCAAGATGGTGACACATGAAAACAACCATAATAGCAGTATATCAACTACTCTAAGTATAACATAGATGAGTTTACATTCTTTACATAATTTCCTCTAAATTGTCCATTAGCTGATAAGCAATACATGTAGCACACTTTCCACATTGAATGAATCACTGAATCACTGATAGCCCAGCAAATGTCAGATAATACTGTAACAAAGAACATGAGAATTTCATAGCTCATAATTTGATTTCAGGTACTAGAGTTATAACTCAATACTTCTTATCCACTGATAACATGTATCTTCACCTCATGGATGAGTTTTATACAGATTACCCAGGGTTCATGACAAACACCCTTTTATAAAGTTACTGTCACACCTCTCCAAATAGATATTTGGAGGATTCAGGATTTCCAGTTGCTTTTCACTGGGCATTTCATAGAAATACATAGTTCAACACTTTGACTAAAATGTCTTATAACTGGCTCCCTCTGTCTTTCCCCAAGGGGAACAGCAGCAACAAAGGGAATTTCTGGGCTGCGGCAATGATAGAAAATCTTCTCCTCCTCTACCCTCAGTCTTCCAAGTGCACCAGCCATTGGTGCTGGTTTTACTGTTCTCTGTAACACCAGAGCAGCCTGGCATAGTTCTGAGGGTAGCTCTCACCTGCCTCCTTATCAAAATATATAATCTCCATACGACGAACATCTATTCTTGTTTTTCAAGTACGTGCTCTTGAGAAGCATTTTTGCTATGAAAGAAATTGTGCAGACCCTTCCATTCAACTGAGCAAAGCATTCCCAAACTGAATATTTGTTATCAGGGTCATGTTGTCATTTTAACTTTGGTTCTACTTTTTCTTCCAACTCAGGCGTGAGCTCTTTCCCTTTGGAGTCCAAGTCAGCATAATTGAGCCTGGTAATTTTGCTACACCTTTTGCCCAAAAAGTAAAAGAGAGTTTCAAAGCCGCATGGAGCCGGGCACCTTCTGATGCAGGAGCAGCCTACGGGCAGCTGTACTTTGAGGAATGTGAGTTAAGTTTCTGAAAACTCTCTTGTGAGCCATGTATCCGTTGTGTGGCAAATGGAAGGGACAAGAATTGACCAAATCACAGTATCCAAGTTCTGCACTCTGCAATCAGGATCAAGAAGCTTCAAAAGAAATTATCTGTGTCCCTTCGAAATAAGGCAGACACATAACATGAAACATACTATTACAGATAAAGGAGCAAATGGTTTGCACTGAATGACCTACACTGGTTGCCAATTGTTTACTGGTGTTGGTTTTTACCCATAATAGCTGAAATGGCTTGAGGCCTGGTTATCTGAGGAGCCATCTGTTTCATTATTAGCCTGTCAGGGTATTAAGATCTTCCAATGAGGCCCTCTTGGAATTACCACCAGCTTCTCCTGAGTGTTCCCCAGACTGTGGAATACACTCTCTTCAGAGCTGCTTTTAGTTTCCACTCTGATTTTAAGAAGGGTGGAAAAACACAATGGTTTTGATTAATATATGATGTTTCACCTGCCCTGCAGTGTTGTTTTTAATTGCACACTTGATTGATTTTAATGTTTTTACTTATAGGGCTGCTTTTACAGAGTGCATTGTTAGATTTATAAATTATAAAACTGTCACTATGCAAGCACCAAGAAAACAATGCAGTAATAACTAGAAGCCAACATGGATTTGTCAAGAACAAACCCTGCCAGACTAATCTGACCTCTTTATTGATTGGGTAACCTCCCTAATAGACAGAGGGAATGCTGTAGACATAGTATATCTTGACTTTAGCAAAGCTTTTGACAAAGTGCCCTGTGATATCCTGATTAGCAAGCTGACTAGGTGTGGGCTGGATAGATCAAGTGTCAGGTGGATACACAATTGGCTACAGAATCGTACTCAGAGGATGATGGTTAATGGCTCCTTCTGGGAGGAGGCAACAAGTGGGGTACCCCAAGGCTCAGTCCTGGGTCCGCTGCTCTTCAACATTTTTATTAATGACTTAGATGAGAGAGTGCAGGGAATGCTTGTCAAATTTGCAGATGACACAAAATTGGGTGGAATAGCTAATACCCTGGAAGACAGAAACAAATTTCAAAATGATCTTGATAGGCTGGAGCACTGGGCTGAAAACAACAGAATGAAATTCAACAGGGATAAATGCAAAGTACTGTACCTCGGAAAAAGAAACCACATGCACAGTTAGAAGATGGGGGATACCTGGCTCAGCAATACTGCAAGCGAGAAGGATCTTGGAATTGTCATAGATTACAAGCTGAATATGAGCCAAGAGTGTGATGTGGCTACAAAAAAGGCAAATGCTTTTTAGGATGCATTAACAAAAGTATAGTTTCCAAATCCTGCGAGGTACTAGTTCCCCTCTATTCAGCAGTGGTAGGCTTCACTGTGAGTATTGTGTCCAGTTCTGGACACCACACTTCAAGAAGGATGCTGACAAATTGGAACAAATTCAGAGGAGGGCAACAAGGATGATCAGAGGGCTGGAAACCATGCCTTATGAGGAAAGACTGAAAGAATTTGGCATGTCTAGCCTTGAGAAACAAAGACAGAGGGGTGATATAGTAACACTTTTCAAATACTTGAAAGGTTGTCATACTGAAGAATTATATTCTTCCCCCCATCTAGTAATCAAACTATATATATAATGATGTTATGGACAGCTGAGTCTGGAAATGGCAGTGTCTCTCCTTATAACCAGAATAGACTACTAGGGGGCTGCCCCATGTTCTGAACTATAACAGCCACTTCCCTGAATACATTGTTTCAGGGGTTCAGTCTCTCCTTTGAAAGTTCTGTACAGACCCACATGCTTGTTCTGTGCAAGGACCTCTTCAGACATGCCCCATTTCCAAAGTATGAGTGGTAGGTGTTACTGAGTTGGCCATCCGCCCAGACTCTTCAAGTATCACCCCAGGACAACCTTCCCCAATCTGTAACTTGCCAGCTGCTTTTTGGCTACCATTTCATTCAGCCCTACATCTGGAGTTACTTAATAATAATCACGTGCTGTCAAGTCAATTATGCTGGTTTTCAGCTACCACTTTGGGGAGCTAGCAATCAAAATTATCCGGAGATTTAACTAGCCCTAGTTTAAAATACCGTATTTTCCATGTATAAGATGCTACCTTTTCCTAAAATCGTTAGACTAAAAATTGAGGGTCGTCTTATACACGGAAGTAAGCCGAGGAGAAAACCACGTGGTTGCGAAACTGCCCACGTCTCTGCAAACTGGTGTGCCTCCAGTCACGAGCAAAACTGCCAATAGCTTGTCTCTGCAAACAGGCCTCCTCCAATCATGAGCCTTATGTCAATGACGTAGGCTGATGTGGAGGCGAGCGTGGAGGCAATGCGACAGTGACCAGTAAAGATCACTGAGCCCGTAAAGATGTCAGAAAATAAAAAAGAAAATAAGTGAATGTCTTACTCTGCAAAATTCAAACTGAATGTAATCAGTTATGCAAACGAGGCTGAATGAATTGATTTGCTCAGCTAAGTATGATGCATAATATCATACTGGTATGTAAATGTTGCCTAATTACTAAAAATGTGTTCCTTTCCAATGTTTAAAATATTGATTTCTGAATGTTGGGTTAGAAAATTGGGGGCATCTTATAAATGGGGCATCTTATACACAGAAAAATACGGTAAATATTTTCAAGGAGTGGTTCTAACTGTTCTTTGCTCCAAATTTTTTTATATACAGCCTGCAGATTACTCCAGGAATTCGCGAACAGAGGCTGTCCCAACCTCCACCTGGTGACTGACAAAATAGAGCACGCCCTGACTTCCTGCCATCCCCGCACTCGCTATTCTGCAGGCTGGGATGCAAAGCTTTTCTACCTCCCTGTCTCTTACCTGCCAACCTCCCTGGCAGACTATGTGCTGACCCGCTCTTGGCCAAGGCCGGCACAGGCTGGGTAGACCATTTCTCTGAAACAACAATAGCTGAAGCAAGCCAACCATCTACACAGAGGGGGACAAACCTCTATTTACAGTTTGTCGTATCTTAATGAGATGTGGATTTAGTCATTAAGCACCTCTAAGGAAAGCTGGATTATTGTTCCTTGAATCTGAACTATTGGCTCACACAGTTTAAAGTACTGTGTTGTATTGACTTCTCTGGACAAGGCCTATTGGACTCAATTGGACTGACTCTGAGGTAATAATATAGAGGCTTACAGCGGCAACCACACCTCTGCCCTGTTTGCCACTTATGTGCTGCAGGAGGGGTTTAAACGGATCAGTAATTGAAGAAGGTGCCATCAAATAGACACTGAGTCACATGATTTATGTACAGTATTGATCTCTAATTAACAGCACAATCCCTCTTGTTCATGCTTATATTGAAGTATATCTCATTAAGAACCATCAGTAAATACTTTGTCCCCTTCCACAGTTACATAGTGTAAGATGGGATGGGCAAAGTGTGATTTCCCCAGGTGCTCAAAGGTACCCCCAGCACCCCTGGTCTTCCCCCTGTATCTCATAATTTTTTCAAATTAAACTTACATCTCTGCCCCACCCCCCAAACATCTCTTTGCAGGGAGAATTTTTGCTTGGAAGCTGGGGGCAGAGGAGGAGTTGCAGCCGTTCAAGGTCCAGGGGTGGGCATTCTAGGTACACCATTGTTTGGTTTGGTTTTGTGTGTTTTTGAAGTTCAACTTTCAGAATTTTCCAAGAATTCCCCGGACATAATTCTGGGATTTCCATCTTAGAGATCCACACCTACAAACCCCAACATTTCTCTCACCTGAACCAGGATAAGGCCTTTGAGGCTGTATAGCATTCTAGGCCTCACTGCATGCCACAATGCTTCCTGGGTGTGGTAGATCTTGGGGAGGCAACCAGCCTAAAGATCTAGCAACCCAAACATCTCTTCCAATCCTGGTAGACAAAAAGGGTAGTCATTTAGCATTTTCCCCAAGGCCCTTTATTGAAACACACTATTTCCCCAGGAAAGGGAATACAAATTTCACACCACCAGAGGTGGGATCTCAAAGCTACACCTGTGCCTTGAGACTGCAGCCCTTATTTTAAAACATGCTTTAAGCGAAGCCTGGCCTGCATGTGGGACCATGATTTTTGAAGCTTTTGCGGGGTGGGGTGGGTCTTTTTGTTTTCAATTTTTTAAATTTAATTTTTAATATTTACTTACACACACACACAAAATAAAAAACCAAACAGAAATAAAAGAAAACATCTAATAAACAAACATCTAAAAAGAGTGCTTCTCCTACCCCACTTGGGAGAAAAACACCCTATTTACCCTCCTGGAGTCCAGTCTCCCTCCCAAAATTGTATTGACTCTTGCAATGGGCTTCATCTCTTCTATATTCATACAAAATCTATAACTTCTCCCCATATATCTATAAATTAATTTTTGCCTGTCTTCCTCTCTTAACTTTTATATTACATGTACAGTAAGCTTATCATTGTATACTGTTTTGTAATTCTTAACAATAATCAATCTTAGCTGTTAACAAATTTGAAATAATCAATCACTCAATCTTTATTTTCCGGTTGCCGGCCCAACTACAAACGGGAAATTAATTCTTTAGTCATTCAGTTACCTTCCTGCTTTTCAAATACCGATAAAAGTGCAATTTTAGGTTATACACCTAAGCTGAGCTTGCTTATTTCATTTTATTTCCTTAAAAACCAATAGCAAAATTTCAATATATTCTCACATTCCCACCACATACGAACATAAGTACCTACTTCCGGGTGCTATAAATTACCCTTTTGATGTATTTAGGAGTTTTCTCTGTATTCTTTCACAAGTGTCATCTGGAAGAAGATGCTCAAATTATAAGATCTCATCTGTTCTATTTCTTTGGAATCTAAGAATAACTTATACAGTAGGACCCCCATATCTCCAGGATTGGTATCTGCAGTTTCACTTGTCTGTGGTTTGTAGCAGTCCTATATACAACATACAAGTGTGCTCTCTTGTGGCCTTTGTCCCACCCTCTTGTATGTGGTATTTAGGGTTTCCTCATATCCACAGCTTCAGGCATCCACTACAATCATGGAACAGATCCCCTGTGAATATAGTGTAGTGGTTTTTGGAGAGGGCTGCTTGTTTGTTTTGTTTTGCTAAAGATTACCACTTTTTATTTTTCACTGTTAATTACCAGATCATTTTGCTGACAGTAAAGGCTAAACTTTCTCAACTGTCTATGCAAACCTAAATGTGTAGTAGAAAGTAGGATCATGTAATCTCCATATAAAAGAATGTTTCGCAGCATGTCCAAAACCGTTGGCATATGAAATTTTCAGTTATACACTGCTGGACCTGCATCATTAATATAAAAATGAAAGAGAAATGGTGCCAGAATGCAGCCCTATCAGACTTCTTTAGCTGTAGGGATCTTATTTGTTAAAGCATGATTTACACCCATTCTAACTCTCAGAACTGTATTCTTATAAATAGCACTGATCTTCAGGAGTACGTATCTCGCATAAGAGATGTCTATCTATTGAATCAACAGCAGCATGTAAATCAATGAATGGAGTATACGTATACTAGCCCACATCTTGCAGTGCATTTTGTTATCAAATGCAACAGAACAAACAATCATCAGTGACACTGCCCTTCCCTGTCTAATTCCTTCCCTTTTTTTGGCTCAGATGGAATTTTGCTCTGCCCAATCCTCTGCTTTATGTAAAACAAAGGTTTCATTGATTTTGGCTACAATATCAGTTGAACGCTTTCTAGTGTCCTTTATGTCTCCTTTTCTAAACAATGGAATGACTGTGCTGAGCTTCCAACCACTTTGAATGCATCTTGTGTTATTTATGTAAGTAAACAAACCGGTCCGTAAGGCAGCTCACCAGTCTATGCTGTCCTTTAAGTTCCAGTGGCATGAAATCCTCTCCTGACACTTTGTTATTCTTAAGTACAGCATAAGTACCTTAACTACTTGCCTGGTAAACAGGAGGCCATTCGAGGATATTGGTAATATTCCCAAGTGTTTTTGCCATGTAAAATATTGTGTCAACTTTCCTCTGCTCCCTGAATAAATCAGAACAAACAAACAAAAACTTCCCAAAGCGAGGTAAACATGGGCATCTCAGAATTGTGCTATAGTTCATTTAATCTGCTGACAACTAACTGCCAAAACTGTGCTGGGTGCTTGTTTCCAGCCTCGAGTTCCAGATCTGCCCAACATTTAGCAACATAACTGGCTTTCTTCACTGTATTCTTCTTATAACGAGCAGAGATGTATAACATCTGCAGTCCAAAGAACTGAACTGCTGTGATTTGTATCCTCAGTTGTTTGCTTAATTGCTCTGCTACACTCTGCATCAAACCACAGAGATTGTTTATTCCTAGAACCATTTAACGCAACCTAAGGTGACAGTAAAGGTTAAACTTTGGGACAAATCATCTGATGTGGACACAAGATGAGATCAGTGTTTGCCTTGGGAGAACATACACCATTCCCCAAGCCATGTGCTTTATCCAAGGTCAAAAAGACTTTGACCAAAACCCTATGGTGTAACTGCTTGTGTGCAACTCATGTTTGTGCCTGCAGTAACTGCACAAGTGCCAAGGTAGAAGTGCTATGCTAAAGCACTTCTGCCAGCATATGGCACAATCAGTCATGCTGGGGATGGACGACTGACCACACAATTGCAGAGCACAATTCCTTGTTGCCAGGTGCAACACCTGGCACATTTACGTTGGCTTGAACTGGATACTGGCCTTTGAGACTCATCACATCCACATGCTGCCATCTTAATCTTTTTCTTACACTACCGTATTTTTTAGTTTATAAGACGCCCCCCCCCCCCCCACTTTTCTAATCCAAAAATTAAGAAAACTTAGCTTTGAGTATTCAGCCTCTGGGCTCAGAACGCTCAGGTCCCTGTTGCATCTGAGCCTACAGGCTCCACCTCCAATGAGGTGTGTTCCAATTGGTTTGTTCAGCATCAGCTGACGTCAGTTCCATAAGGCTCGTGATTGGAGGCAGCTAAGCCTCATGATTGAAGGAAGCCTGTTTATAGAGGCAAGGTATGGGCCGTTTTGTTCTCTCCATGTTCTCAGCTTGCTTCCTTGTATAAGATGCCCCTCAATTTTTAGTGTAATGATTTTAGGAAAAAGTAGCATCTTATACACGGAAAAATATGGTATATCAGAACCCTGTAACATATGCTTATCTGCCTGAGCAGCTATTCATAATTCATATTCAAGAATTAGCTTTGTGGATATAGGCTGATGATTATGATCTTTAATATTTGCTAATCCAAGAAAAAATATGCTTTTTGTCTCTTAACACACAGATGTAATTGGCAATATTACCAGCATCATTGGTAAAATATGTACAAGGATATAAAATTCTGGGGTCACTGGGGTAAAGAGTCTGTAGTCCAAACAGAAACAGCAATCCCACTGATCTTCACCCAGTTTTATGTTCTTAATAGGATGACTATATGTCCACTTCTGGGAGGACAGTCCTCCCTTTGAAGTGCTGTCCATTTTTGTTATGCATGTCCTGTTTTGGTGTCACATAAGTGGCCATCCTAAACCCCCTCATCATGAGTTTTCCTGGCTGAGCAGGGATTTGAACCCAAGTCTCCCAATTCTGTGTCTATGCACTACATCACACTAGCTGTGTTGATACCTCTATAGGAATAGGGATTCAACCTGTGCTAGATGGGGTTATACTCCCTCTGAAAACACAGATGTGCAGCATGGCGGTACTCCTGGATTTGTCTCTGAGCCTGGATGCCCAGTTTTCAGTGGTGGCCAGGAGTACCTTTGCACAGTTAAAACTAGCGTACCAGCTGTGCCCATTCCTGGAGAGGTCCAATCTGGCCATGGTGACACATGCTTTAGTTGCATCCCAGCTGCTTTACTGTAAGAAATTCTATGTGGGGCTGCCTTTGGACAGTATTCAGAAACTTCAGCAGGTCCAAAATGTGGCAACCAGGTTGTTAACCAGGGCTAGTTACAGGGATCACACCTTCATTGGATGCTGATCCATTTCTGGGTGCAATTCAAAGTGCTCGTTTTAACCTATAAAGCCCTAAACGGCTTGGGACCAAGGACCACATCTTGCTTCATGATCCTGCCAGGTTTTAAGATCATCAGGGGAGGACTTTTTCTCCATTCCACCACCCTCACAGGTATGTTTGATGGGGACACAGGAGATACCCTCCTCTGTTGCTGCTCCCAGACTTTGGAACTTCCTCCCACAGGAGGCCAGACTGGCCCCATCTTTGCTGTCCTTCCACAAGCAGGCAAAGACCTTTCTCTTCAGGCAAGCTTTCCCTCACTGACTGGCTGTCTGAGAGGGTTTTTTTAAAAGTGGATTGTTGTGTGTTGTTGCTTTTAAATGTGTTTTTAGTATTGATTTTATTTACCTGCTTTAATATAGCATTTAATTCTTTTGAAATATTTTTATACTTATTCTTTTAAGCTTTTAAATATTGTCTTTTTAATGATGGACACCACCTTGGGTCCTTTTCAAGGAGAAAGGTGGGGGGATATTTGGAAGGAAGGGAGGGAGGGAGGGAGGGAGGGAGGGGAGAAAGGTCCCTTTTGCATACTGAAACATTCATGTACACACCTTACCAATAGGAGTGTATTTTAGAGATATTTTTCTGGCACCATTTTTGAAGCACATGTGCCACGGATGGGTCTTCCCTCTGCCTACCATTCTTATTACAGGAGTCCCTGAGAAAGTTGGATCATTCATTCCCTCTGTGCTGCATCAAGGGTCCATGTGCTCTGGGTCTCCTACTCCAATTGCTACGAACTCTCTGGCCAAGCAGAAGCATTAACAGACTGAAATTTGTGGACTTTACAGGTGGGAAAGTGTGAGGAAGCCACCACTATAGGTGTTACTTGTTTAAAGGAGGATTCCTTGCATGGCAGTTGTGAGGAAAAGTCAATGCAGAAGAGCCCTGTGAGCCAAATGGAAACAGTGGAGTGAAGGAGGAAACAATCTCAGGGCCAGCCCACACTGGGACATTTGGTGCAGTTCAGTCCACACTTAAAGTAGATCACACTTAAGAGCCTTTTAACTATCACTTGAGCGATCCTTCAATTCATACTGGAGATTGTGCTATGGGTCCTCTTCTCTCATGCTACAAAGCAAGGTCTACCTGGTTTACTCAGGGCTTGGGTGACTTTTCTTTCCTTTCCTTTTCTTTTTTGTTAAATAGAGTAAGTGGCCTATTGAAATCGCAACACGTCAACCAAACATGGTATTAAAATTTCAGTGCATCAGTTGGGGAATTTCTTTTTTAAGGAGGACAAAATAAAGGAGGGGTTTTCTCTGTCCTCTATTTGAACATCACACCCCATCTAGTATGTCAAAAGGTTGTTAACTTCACCCACAGCTCCATCTGGTGCCAGCTAACCATCCATACAGGCTGTACAAGACATTAATTAGGATTGTGCTGAATCGTTTTTTTTGTGTATAAGACGCCCCCATGTATAAGACACCCCCCACTTTTCTAACCCAAAATTTATTTCCTTGTAAAAAAGTGGAGGGGGAAGGCAGGGATCAAAGCGCTTTGATTCCTGCTTTCCCCCTCCACTTTTGTTGCAAAAAGTGTAGGGGGGAAAGCAGCTTTTTGCAATGAAAGTGTAGGGGCAAAGCAGGAATCGCTTTCTCCCTACACTTTTTGCAACGAAATTGTAGGGGGAAAGCAATATCTGCTTTCCCCCTACACTTTTGTTGCAAAACGTGTAGAGGGAAAGCAGCTTTTTGCAAAGAAAGTTTAGGGGCAAAGCAGGAATCGCTTTCCCCCTACACTCTCGTTGCAAAACGTGGAGGGGGAAAGCAGGGATCAAAGCGCTTTGATCCCTCCCCCCCTTACTTCCGTGTATAAAATGACCCTCAATTTTTCCTCTAATTATTTTAGGAAAAAGTGTTGTTTTATACACGGAAAAATATGGTACATCCCCTTGCACTGTGCCAGAAAGGTGCACAACAGCTCTCAAAGGGACAGGATGGATCAATCTAGGCAGAAACACATGTGGATGCCATCATCTGACTCAATCCGAACTGTGCCAACAGCGATCCATATATCGACTTCTACATCAATCTAGATGGGTTCTAAGAACAAATCGTGGAGCTGAATACCAGGTTTGGGCGAACTGAGGACAGCTGTAATGTTGGGGGTGGGGAGTCTGTTCAATGCAAAGCCTGATGGTAATTTCCTGTTCCCACAACAAGGAAAGGGTGATGAAACTTTGCAAAATGTGACTGAAGGTTGACTACAGACACAAACTGCAGTCTCACCCATAAAGGTGGCAAAACCTGAAATATTGGGGGAAAGGAAGAGGAAAATGAAGAAACCAATACTGTTTAATTTGCAGAAAGGTATCAGTAAAACATTGTTAAGAATAATTAAGAAAGACCATCTGGAAACTGAATATTGGGATTTAGAGACTTTGGAGCACTCTGCTTCTCTAATCCAGAGAGGAAGAAGGAAAGTTGGGCCGTCAGACCTTACTTTTTCTCCAGGGACATTAGCAAGTCTTTGAGTCCGGGTCTTTGGTACCAAGTCCCAAGTCCAAGTCCCTATTAAAAACAAGCTTTTTTCCCAGAAAAAGGAGAGGTGTGATTGGATTTCGAGTCATGAGTCGAGTCCGCATCATTAAAAAAACACACACACACAAGTTGAGTCTGAGTCGAGTCACCTGTGTGACTTAAGTCCGACTTGATAGCAAATCCTGCAACTCGAGTTCCCATCCCTGGTTTTCTCTGTCTGTGATACTCTTATCTGTGACAGTGTATGGCAAAACAGGAATGTGTGCCGTAATGTCCTGGACTCCTGGAGCATTCCTTGTAGACTAAGCAGTTTGTTCAAATTAACCTATAGAGGAGCACTGTTGTCTAGGGGGAGGGCATTTGAGGAGTGTTACACTCAGTCTGTGGTGCAGAACACTCTTTCTTTTGAATCACATCTGAGGATGTGAAACTTGGTTTCACTGGGGGTGAAGGATACACTTCCAAGTCCTTTACTCCTTCTTTAATATTTAAACAGGGGGTTAAATAAAACATAAAATGGAAAGCTGGGATTTTCTTGAATTGTGGACAGATAGTTTATGTTTTTTAAAATATGATAAATATCTATTTGCATCTTTCTTAGCTCGGCATTCAAATTACAGGGTTTAATCTTTAACAAACAGGTTTCAGACACCCCTCCATCTCTTCTTCGGATATATGCTTGTGTCCATTCTTGCTGCTGGATTTGCTTCATTAGATTTGCCAGTTTTCTGAATGTTAGCATTTTAAAACATGTTTGCATTAAGTAATTCTAATCTCTTCTAAAGCTATGCAGTCTCAAAGTTTGTGCCATGCCCCTCCCTTCTTGCCACAGCTTCCCCACCACCACCTCTCAGAGCACACACCTTTCCTTTCCTGACACCGAAACTCTGTTTGCCAGTTTTATTAAACGCTTTAAAGGGCTCAAGATGTTTCCTTTTCAATGTATTCCCGCTCTGCTGCTCATCCTGACTATTTGGAAACTTGATCAATTATCTGGGGGCAGAAAGTGACTCTGTAGAGTTATAGTTGTTTCTTGAGAGGACTGATTTGGCCACGGTGACACATGTCCTAGTTACATCTTGCCTGGACTACTGTAACACGCTCTACATGGAGCTGCCTCTGGAAAGTGTTTGGAAACTTCAGAGGGTCCAAAATGCCACAGCCAGATTGTTAACTTGGGCTGGTTATGGAACATATAACTCCCCTGTTACAGCAGCTCCACTGGCTGCCACTCCGTTTCAGGGCACAATTCAACGTGCTTGTTTTAACCCAGTGATGGCGAACCTATGGCACGTGTGCCCCAGGTGGCACGCGAAGCCCTTTCTTATGGCACGCGAGGTATTGGCCCACACACCCTCCCTTGTGGAGGCAAACCTTATGAGCCGGCTGCAGCCGGGATTACCCCTTCCGCTGCCACTTCCTGGTCCTCTGGGTCCGTCGCTATGATTCCCCCTTAAACTTCCTGTTCCTGGTCCTCTGGGTCCGTCCCTATGATTCCCCCTGAAACCGCCACTTCCGGTCTTCCAGGCGGCACGACAGCCACTGGTTTCTCCCCCCCCCCCCCTCATTTTGGGCACGCGAGCCCAAAAAGGTTTGCCTCCACTTAACCTATAAAGCCCTAGTGACTGGCAGTCTGAGAGGAGTTTTTAAAATGGAATTGTTGCGCCTTGTTGCTTTTAAATGTGTTTTTAGTATTGATTTTATTTACCATTTTAATATGATACTTGCTTAATTCTTTTTAAATATTTGTATATTTACTGTTTTTAGCTTTTAAAAATTGTCCTCTTAAGGTTGTAAGTCATCTTGGGTTCTTTTAAGGAGAAAGGTGGAGTAAAAATATTTAATTTAAATAAATAAATCAATAAATATTATATAAATATAAGACTTTATATTTACATCAAGATCCCCTTTATAATATAAGATTTTTGTTCTCTACCAAGTTCAGTCCCATATGTAACATCAACATCACATCACCTCCAGTTGCCATTTTCTCCCTGCCAACACATGCAAATATAACTCCGTGTCACCTTCCTCCAGCTCTTTATCTTTTCTAATATCTAGCAATCACCAACAGCCGTGAACCCAGACTTTTTTTTCCTCCAGCATCTTGTTATGCTCTCATTCCTCGTAGGCTCTCCTTTCTACCCCCAACACACACATAATTCATCCCCTCCCCCAAGCCTTTGTACATTTCCGCCTCCTTTTTCCCTAGTTTTTGCCAAGTCATTTAGACAAAGTGTAAGTTTTGCTAGGACCCCAGTATTCACGTGGATCGGTTCCAAACCCCACCCTCAAGGATGCCAAAAAATATGAACGTATCAAACACTATACATTGCATGATCTCTGGCTCCCTCTAGTGGCCCATTCTGGTAAATACACCCTGGAAAGTTAAATAAATATGTATTTCGGGGGGGGGGGCTCGTTTAGTATTTTCAAGCAGCAGATAAGTGAATCAGTGGATACTGATCCCACGGATAGGGTGGTCCTACTATACTGCATTTGACTTTTTTAGCAGCATTATTCTTGTTGCTATTAACTGTCTGTGTTGTTCCGTATACCGAATTTTAATGAAATGGTTTTAGATTGGTTGTTGTTAGACATAGATTACGGCCTGACTGTAGCTAAGTTCCGAATGATTCTATATGCAAAGTGTCCTTTGTTCTCTGCACACAGTCGTTCAGGCTTCCAACCCTGACCTCATCCCCAATACTGCTGTGGCCCTAGAGTCTCTGGCCTAGGATATGTGGAGCCCATAAAGATTTTTTAATTATTATCCTTATTGTTATTGTTTCTATGTTATTGTCGATTATGCAGGTATCTAGGGTGGAGTGGACAGACTTTGTTTATTATGGACACTGCCCATAGTAGTGTTTTTTCATAAATAAACAAGATATGAAAGAAAAACAGTCTCACCCAGCTTCTTTCTATTATTTAGCTTAATCAGGTACATGAACTTGCAATGAAGAAGATATGAATGGAGGCACCATACTATATTCATTTTATTACATAAGGAGTGGAGAATTGTGTTGACTTTATTATGTGGCATCAAGTTGTTTCTGACCTATGGTGACTCTATGAATTCACTACCTCTAAAAGACCTATCATGAACAGCCATGCTGAGGTCTCAAAAACTCAAGGCCTTGACTTCCTCTATGGAGTCAATCCATCTCATGTTAGGTTTTCCTCTTTTCCCACTGCTTTGTGCTTTTCCCAACATTATTGTGTTTTTCAGTGAGTCTTGACTTCTCATAAGAGGCCAAAAGAACAGTAACCTCAGTTCAGTTCTTTTAGCTTCTTATGGAAGTTCGGTCTTGATTTGATTTGATTTAGAACCCAAATATCTGTCTTTCTAGCAGATCATGGTATCCGTAAAGCTGTCCTCTAACTCTACATTCCAAATGAACTGACAATTTTCCTGTCAGCTTTCTACTCAGTTCTCAGTTCAGTTCAGGAACTTTTATTGGCATACTGCATAAATTAAAACACAATAAAACACAATAAAATACATCTAAAATGTTCAACGGCTAACAGGTGGCAGGGACCAGCCAAATGCATATTTAGGGCTCTACATTCTGCGAGAGCACGCTACGACGTCTCTGAGGAAAATGCAACATCTTTTAAGTGGCAATATAAAGGAACTTACCTTGTCAACTGCTAGATACGTCTATGCCATTATGCTTTCTACTCTAAAACTTCACTTCTCTCTCTCTCTCTTTAAAAGGTATTTTATTGTAAATCACAAGACCAGCTCAGAAGCAGTACCGCATTATTACAGAGAAGAAGGTACAAAGTCTACTAAGGATCTGTCCACACTGACCTTTCTGATGTGGGCTGCTGCACTGTAAACAATGTTGGTTGGGTTGGGTTGGGTTGGGTTGGGTTGGGTTGAGCAATATGACATTTGGCATGATTCTTGCATCCAAATGGCATATCGACTTCAAACAACCTCTAGCGCCTTCTTCCTTTGTAATCTGTATCTGTATGCACTGCACCCCAGACATTCTTCATTCTCTCTCTCTCTCTCTCGCACACACACACACAGACTCTCTCTCTCACACACACACACACACACATGCATCAATTCTTGGCACACTTGTTTTCTCCTTTGTATGGCAGTTATCTTGCTTGTATACCCTTGACTATTCATCATACAAGCCATGGCACACAGTTTCTCTCTGCAACATCCACTCAAAGTCACACCTTCCACTCTCCAGTCGCCATTTTCCTGACTCTCTCTTCTCTTGTACAAAAAACAGCCTCCAGCACTGTTGCCACCTCCCTATCTTCCTCCTTTCTGTTGCTCAGCCTATCAGTGCACTGCCTTCAAGCTGTTCCTTCATTGGCCTGCTGCCTCTCAGCTCATCAGCCCCGCCAGGTAATTATGCCAAAAAGAATGCATGCCATAACACTGTGCTAGAAAGCTCTTAAAGGGGAAGGATGAATCAATCTAAGTAGCAACATGTGCAAACATGTTTTTTTTCTTTTTCCAAACCAAATCATGCCATCAGCAATCTATATATCTATATGCCAGTCTGGATCCCCTTAAGTAAGGATTTGTGTGCTTTCCGACATCTCTTTGTTGCATCAAACACTTAAGCATCTTAAGTACCTTATTTTTTAAAAAAAATTCACCCTCTTGAGAGGAACACAGACAGCTGCCTTATACCAAACAAACTATAATTCCATTTAGTGTAGCATTGTCAGTTCTGACTGGTAGGGGATCTGCAGAGTTTCTGGAACAATTCTTTTCTAGTTCAGGTGGGGATCTTTGGCTTTACATAATGGCTTCCCATTCAGGTATAACCCAGGAAATCTCCAAGTAGGGTTGGGTGGCCTGAGTCTTAACATCATTTCTCACAAGTAAGCCCTATGATTTATGAGATAGGCTTGCACTGGTCACCCCATCCCACTCCCTTGCTTTGGCTACCCTATGACAAAATATTTGGCCCAATCTCATTCATGTTTGCTCAGAGGTAAGTCCTACTATCTTTGCTAAGACTTACTCTCTGCCCTGTGTAGGGTCACTTGCACAAAGGGAGGGAATTTTAGCAGGCACTACTCTTCCTGTCATATGCTCAATACATCACCCACTCTGATGCATTTTCCCCTAGTAGTAAATTCCATTGATTTTCATGCAAGTAGCTATAGGACTATAGCCACAGCAAGGCCATATGGGTGAAATGAAAGTTATGGTTGACTCATGCTATTTTCTTGCTGTGATTGAAAATCAATGTTGCAGCCTCCACCATAACCCCTAATCTTTGCATATGTTGTGGATATTTCTCTGTAGCAAGGATTTCCCCGACCACAACTACCTTTTCTCTGCAACATTCAAACAAGTGGGGAAAAAAGCTGGTCTTTTAGACCCAGTTATAAGATGGAAAGGAGGTTGGACTAAGGGAGACACAGATCAGATTCAGAATTCTGCCGAGGGAAGGATTGTGCCTCATTTCTCATTTTTCCCAATTAGTCTAGAAAAGCCTTTTGAATTCTACTGAACCAAGGTTAAATTACATATTAAAGAAAATGTGTACTTCCTGCTGCTATGTTTTTTCCTCCAGGCGCACAATTCCTTTCAACCTTCACGCTTGAGCTCTGAGATTTAGAAATGAAGCCCATGTTTAAGGATTGGATTTTTGGATTTTCAGGACTACAAATGCCATCCTTCTCCATTCTGGGAGTACTGCTTACCTTACAGACTCCTATATGTGGCTCAGCTGAGATAAAGGCCTAAGATGGAAGAGTTTGAGGTTTAGATATGCCTAGCTCTGCCCAGGCTTCCTTCTCAGAAACAAAGCTCCCAGCCAGCACTGGGGCCAGAAAAGGAAGCTTGGGTGGCCTCAAAGCCTTCCAGCTTAGGCCTTTCTCCCAGAGGCATCACATTTAGGTGTCTGTAAGGTAGGTGGAACTCCCAGAATAAAGAATTAATATATTTGTAGTCCAGAAACTCCAAAAATCCCATCCCTGTTTACCTCTCCTGATGACCACGGGGGCGAGGGGGGGGGCGGAAAGCAAAGTAATGCTCAACATATGGAATGTGGCAACCTCATGCTCGGATAAGGATATGTATTTTCCTGTTCAGGGAACTCCACTTCAAGTTGAAATGTAAAATGTCTCATCTACTGTTTGCTCAGGCTGTAATTTAGACAGGAATGCTGATGTCACCCATATTATGCAGCAATTAGACAATGCTCTGAGACTCAGGCCATCACCCTCTCAAACAGATCTCTAACTTGGGCTGGGAGGAAAAGCCAGCTGCATGAGCCAGGCTCCAGCAGCTGTCTTTCCACACCCAAACCGCAGCAGCCAGAAAAGCGGCAGCCCAAGAAAGGAGAGGAAGTGTCTGCTCTCCCTGCGACCAACAGGAGCCAGGAAGTCGCCATTTAATCAACGACAGGTTAGTTCCGGCTAGCTCTATATGACAGATGTATATTTTGACAAAGGCATGTAAGCCAGTTTCTGGGCATACTGCCTTGCAAGTGCAGTGCTCTTGATGTGTTCAGGAAAAGAGTTTCCTTTGTTCCTTCTTTCCTGCCTGCCTGCCCTCCCTCCCAGTTTGGGAGTCAAGCAGAAATCCACTAGGTAGCTTTCTTTCCATCCCTGAAAATTTACACTAGGGGAAGGCAGACCAGGAGAAAAACAGCATGACGTTTCTGTACCTTTTATAGTTGCACAGGGGAGAAAATCTCAGCTTGTAGCCTAAGTTACTCCTGCTCAAATTTTCCTCCTCCGCATCATTGGTAACCACGCACGTCCCCTGTCACTTTTCGCCTCTGTTCCCTCTATGCTGGGAGGAAACTCCACCTTTTCTGGTGCTCACTTAAAACTGAAGCCTTGTGAGAAACAGAAAAAAAGGAAAGGAAGGGTCAGACCAGACTTCTACATTAACCTGAGGCAGCAGGCATCCAGACGAATCAATCCACTGGGCAAAGCCATGTTCAAGATGAAAGCAGAAGCAAGGTACATTTGCCCAAAGCAGACGTGAGGCAAACTTAACATTTGAACAAACAGGGATAATTTCCACTTAAAGGAAACTGTCATTCTAAAGATAAGCCAGCTGTTTTGACTTGTTTGGCCCTTAAAATGGAGAGGAAAATCAGTTTAGAACTACCATATCCTAACCATGTTGTTGTTGTTGCGTGCTTGTCAAGTCAGAACTGACTTATAGTGACCCTAAGAGGGCTTTCAAGGTAAATGAGATATTTAAAGAGCGGTTTTACCAGTTCCCCTCCCCCAGTGCGTTTCCATGGGGGAGCAGGGGTTTGAACCTAGTCCTTCTAGGCCCTAGTCCATCTATCCACTACATCACAAGTATTCACAATAATGTAAGATGAAGGCTTTATCCAGTACAAATTGTAAAACCTTTCAGAAAATACTTGGGATTATGGATTGCAGCAATTCTGATAGTTTGCTTAGTATGGTTTTCAAAGAAGTAGCCACGTTAGGCTGTGCTTACATGATCAAGTACCACGGTCAATTCAAAGTATTTTTTTCTGATCACATGATGCAAAGGCTGATTTGAATCGGCCCAATTCTTTTTTGTCTCAACATGGATCCTTTTCCCCCCCTCTGCTGCTGGAGGCGTCTACTTTTTTGGAGCTGGAATGATTCAAATTGACTTTTTCCTGTGTGATTAGTTGATTCATTCTTGTAATACTTCCCAAGATTGGATGTCCACCTCGGCTCCTTAACATCATCAGGTCCTTTCATGAGGAAATGAAGGGCACTGTAGTTTTTGATGGCTCAACATCAGATCCCTTTGACATCCGAAGCGGAGTGAAACAGGGCTGTGTCCTCGCGCCGACCCTGTTTGGGATCTTTTTTGCTGTCATGCTGAAGCACGCCTTTGGAACTGCAACAGAAGGTGTCTATCTCCGGACTAGATCAGATGGAAAGCTCTTTAATCTCTCTAGATTGAGAGCGAAGACCAAAGTCCAGCTGAAATGTATGCGGGACTTCCTCTTCGCCGATGATGCAGCTGTTGTTGTCCACTCTGCCGAAGAGCTCCAACAATTTATGAACCGTTTTAGTAAGGCCTGCCAAGATTTTGGATTAACAATCAGCCTGAAGAAAACACAAGTCATGGGCCAGGGCGTGGACTCACCTCCCTCTATTACCATATCCACACAAGAATTGGAGGTTGTTCATGACTTTGTGTACCTTGGCTCAACGATCTCTGACACTCTCTCCCTAGATGTCGAGCTGGATAAACACATTGGCAAAGCAACTACCATGTTCTCTAGACTCACAAAGAGAGTATGGCTTAATAAGAAGCTGACGGCATATACAGTGGTGCCTCGACTTACGGAATTAATCCGTATTGGAACGGTGGCCATAGGTCGAAATTTCTGTAAGTCGAAGCACCATTTCCCATAGGAATGCATTGAAAACCGAAGAAAAAAATACCTCCCCAAAAAAATAAAAATAAAAATAAAACACTGCAAGCCCCTGGGCCTGCAAAAAAACAAAAACAAATCTAAAGTAAACATAACCCCACCAGCCCAATCCCACCCTGCAAAAGCCACCCAAAACAGTAAAAAGCTAAAAGCAGCACCTTACCTCCACTGCTGCCGCCCGGCCCTGGCTCCACTGCCACCGGGACCGCCGCCGCCGGGAGGCTTGAGCCTGGCCGGGGTGCTTCGGCTGCTCGCCCCCGGTCACGGCGGAGGCAGCGGTCGCCCAGCGCCGGGAGGCTTGAGCTGGCCGGGTTTCTTCGGCCGCTTGCCTCCCGGCTCGCCTCCCGCTTGCTCCACGCCACCCTCCGTGGGCCCATGGCGGGAAATTCAAATGGCGGAGGGCGGCAAGGAGCGAGCGGGAGGCGAGCCGGGAGGCAATCGGCCGAAGCACCCCGGCCAGCTCAAGCCTCCCGGCGCTGGGCGACCGCTGCCTCCGCCACCCCCGCTGCTGCCGCCAGAGCACCCAGGAGGCTCAAGCCTCCTGGCTCTGGGTCACCCCCGCCCCCGCCACCAGAGCACCCAGGAGGCTCAAGCCTCCTGGCTCTGGGTCACCCCCGCCCCCGCCACCAGAGCACCCAGGAGGCTCAAGCCTCCCGGCTCTGGGCCACTCCCACCGCATCCCTTTCCCTAACCGTTGGGGCGAAAGAGCTACAAAGAAGCAGCCTCTTCGCCACCAACAGTTAGTAAATTTAAATTTCCCGCCTTTTCCCCCTGCCTTTTTCCTTTCGTAAGTGGAAGCTCCGGCCGCAAGTCGAACCAAAATTTTGCAGCCGGAGCTTTCCGTAACTCGAAATTTTTGTAAGTAGGGACATCTGTAAGTCGAGGCACCACTGTATCAAGATCCAGGTCTATAGAGCCTGTGTCTGAGCACACTCCTGTACTGCAGTGAGTCCTGGACCCCTTGTGCACGGCAGGAGAGGAAGCTGAACACGTTCCATATGCGTTGTCTCCGACGCATTTTTGGCATCACCTGGCAGGACAAAGTTCCAAATAGTGTAGTCCTGGAACGAGCTGGAATTTTTAGCATGTATACATTACTGAAACAGCAACATCTACGTTGGCTTGGGCATGTCGTGAGAATGGCTGATTCCAAAAGATCTCCTGTATGGAGAATTAGTGCAGGGAAAGCGCCCCAGAGGGAGACCACAGCTGCAATACAAGGATATCTGCAAGCGGGATCTGAAGGCCTTAGGAATGGACCTCAACAGATGGGAAACCCTGACATCTGAGCGGTCAGCCTGGAGGCAGGCGGTGCAGCATAGCCTCTCCCAATTTGAAGAGACACTCGTCCAGCAGGCCAAGGCAAAGAGGCAGTCCCGAAACCAGCAAAATCAGGGAGCTGGACAGGGGACAGATTGTATTTGTCTTCAGTGTGGAAGGGATTGTCACTCTCAAATTGGCCTTCTCAGCCACATTAGACGCTGTTCCAAGTCCTCTATTCAGAGCACGTTACCATAGTCTCTCGAGACTGAAGGATGCCTACACTAAGGAGCATGTTGGTGGGTGGTGTTTTGGTGACATAGGCAGTTGGGGCACGATGCATAGGACCACGGGAATACATGCCCTTGTGGTTTCCTCCCAATCTACCTCCATTTTATTATTTTTTTTTACATATATTAGATTAGCGCTAGATCACCTTATCACTAGTAGTGATATACTAATTTCTTGCTAGATTATCTGAAGATGAGCAAAATGTTTTTAAATTGTGAACAAAACAAACAACCCAGACAAAATAAAAGATGTTTCTATTGTACGTAGTATTTCTGTACACATTAAGAAGAACTTTGGAGCCCTGCCATTTTTTCCAGAACACTGTACAACCTTTCAAAACCAAGTGGCTTGGCAGCAAAATGTAAAAACATTGGCAGAGTGGGGACCAAAGGAAAGAATGGATTTTGTGGGCTTAAATGTGAATAGAGAAGTGTGAGGCTGAGAGTACCCCAAGGGGCACTCATGAGAGTGTACCGTCTGCCTCCTCGGCTGAAGACACTGAGGGACAGATGCCCACCCTGGAGGAGAACCTAAAGGGAATGTATTTGGAAGAACGGGGGCAGAAAGGACAAGAGAAGAAGGAACCACCAGAGGGCATCATTTCGGCAGCAAAGGGAGAGGAGAAAAAAGGAAAGGAGAAAGGGGGCAGTTGGAAACTGAAGAAGGAGACGCATGTTGGGTGGAGGAAGAGGAGGATGAGAGAAAAAAGGACTGGGTGGAGATAGTACGGGAGGACCCCTGAACAGGGGAATGGATGGAGTTTAAAGTCCCAAGGGAGTATGCTGAGAAGGAATGGAGGAGGAAGGCCTACAGAAAGCCACCTTACTGGGAAGTTCAGGGAGTGGCCGCAGCGGGAGGCACAAAGGAGGGAAAACAAGCCGTGTCCAGACGCTCCTGGGAAACCCTGTGGGATAAGCCCATTCCGACCGAGGATGAGACAAAACCCGGGCAAGAAAGTATGGGAACCACAGATGGGCTGGGTTTTCCACCCTCCCCACTAAGGTCAGCTGCAGATGTACGATCAGGCGTTCCACAGAGGTGGCATTACAGAGACTTGAGTTCTACCCCTATGCAATTAGAAGGGGGCTGTGCCTTTTCCATGAGAACAGAAAAGGTGCAACGTCCCTGAAGCAAGAGACAGAGTGTTGTTAATGTTGAGTTGAGCAAGTTGTCAAAGAATAAAGGATTTTTGTTAGAAACGTCTGGCGTCCCTGAGTCATCCATCCAGCAAGATCCAGATAAGGGAGAAAGGGGAATTACACCAGATCACAAGATGGGATATTCGTATTCGTGGAGATGAATACCAATATCGCCACCACAGATGACCAGCCCCTTTGGACCCACCCCCAGAACCGGCCAGTTCACTTAACACTCGCGGTGCAGTGTGCACGGCCGTCATCGTTCGCACCATGCCAATCATGGACATAACCTGGCCTGCACTTCCCTGCCTCCCTGTGCTGCTGACCACTCTGGTGAGGAAGCAGGATTATGAGTCTCCCCCTGCTGAGTGGTCAGCCACACAGGGAGGTGGGGAAGTGCTGGCTGGGCTACTTCGGCGATTGAGAAAGCATGAACAATGACGGCTGCGTACCTCATGCCGCAAGCGTGAACTGACTGGCCAGTTCTGGGGGGTGGGTCCAACAGACCCAGCCACCTGTGATGGCGATATTCGTATTCGTCTCCCCCTGGAGACAAATCTGAATATCCCATCTATAATTGCATTGACTGTGGACACTGAACTTACAAATCAATCTGCAGCCGTGTAGGATCACTGACATTGAATTCAGACATAATACAGGATGCCAATCAAATTGCTGCAAATCAAATTGTAAGTGTAGCCATAGAGTCTGTGGCACCTTCAAGACTAACTGTTATATTTCAGGCTGAAGAAATGGACTCGATCCGGGGAAACTTATACTGCTACATAAGAGAAGCTTGGAAAAATTCCCTCTTCACTGTTCCCAGCACAGAAGTCAAACAGAAAGAAAAAGACTCGGAGTACCAGTCTGAGGGCTTGATCTCACTGACAATACAATCCACTGCTGTACCGAGTTCTCCTTAAAAAAAAAAAAATTTAAATGCTAGCGTACACACAAGGTACGTGCACACGTAGATCACTGTGCCAGAGGAGTGAGTTTTTCTGCTCCCCTGCCAGAGGTTTGTTTATTTGTGGGTGATGTGGAATCGATTCTGCATATATGAACACCCCCATCTGCTTTTTTTTAAAAAAATTCCTACTACCAGATAGCAGGGATTTAAAAAATAAATAAAAGCACTGGGCTTGCTGAAAAAGCCAGCGCCTGGCCAGTCACCCCCCCTTGCTAATGCCCCCCCGACTGACTGCCCATTTGCCCCTTCACCCACCCAGTCGCCCCCATACTCGCTCACACCCATGACTGCCCACCTTACTGCCGCTTCGCCTACCTGCCCCCCCTTGCTCGCTCACCCCCTCACCCCCCTCAGGCACCTGTCCCCACGCCCTCCCGCCCTCACTCCTTGCTCTTTTCCTTCTCCTCCTCCTCTCCCTCCCTTTCCATTCTTCCATTGCTCTCGCGTGCCCCCCCCCCCGTGCCAGCTGAGTGGATGTCCCTGATAGGAGACAGAAAGGGTGGCGGCAGCAGTGGTGAGGATGCACACACCACCACAACAGTTTTGGATGTGGGCCAAGGTCCATGTGACTTTGGCCCAATTTTTTTTTAAAAGATCCCTTTGCCAGCTTATTCCGGCAGTGGGAACAGGCTCTGAGCTAAGGAACAACAGATATAGATTTGTTTTCCACAAAAGAAGAGGGAAAGGTCCCTGCAAGCTACTGAGAACAGAACCAAAACAAAGGTTTACGAACCCGAGGGGCTCCTGTCCCTCCTAAGAGTTGCTCCAACTGGGAGGTAAGGAAAGCAAGGAGACAACTGGCCAGAAGAACTGGCAGGGGGATTCGGGAATCCAGCCAGACATTCAGCCCATCGAGCAGCCTCAGCTGCTTCTAGTCACGCCTTCCTCTTCTGCCCTTTCTCTGGCCCCTCCATGCCTTGGCTCGCTTGGCAGCCTTGCCGAGGTTGAAAACATGTTGGAAATGATCCTTTCTAGAAACTGACAAGCTGACTTGGAATAATAGTTTTACGAAACAGCCTCTGGAGACTGTTAAGGTACTAAAGTAGCAGCTGCACCTTGTTTATGAATCTCTAAGCTTGACTACAACATGATTTGCAATGCTCTACTTACTCCCCTTCAGCAGCCATCCACAGGGAAGTTTTTATTATTACTACTAAGTTTGTTAGTCTGTATCTTTATTGCTGAGAGCCAGGGTATAGCTTGAAAAACCAAATAGCCAAACAAGAAGTTTACATCTTATAATTTTAGAACTGCAGAGCTGGAAGGGACCCTCTGGATCCTGGAGTCCATGAGGCACAGCAGGGAATCAAACTCCCAGCCTCTGGCTCCCTTACTCTATGTCTAGACCTGTGAATTTTGCGATACGTTAATGGTTATTAACAGTTGTAGTTCACTTAATAATTTTATGGTTGTATATTCTAAATTAATCTTGCTTTATGAATCTATATATTTTTATTTTTTTCTTATTGTTCTATTCAAGTTCTCATTATCTTACTTGAACTTTAATTAACATTCTTAAAAAGTTTTCTGACTAAAGACCAATTGTTTTTTACGTTTTAGGTTCATATTTTTAATTAGTTTAATTATTTTAGTTATATAGTCAGCATTTAATGCTTAGTTAGGTATATAGTGAGATGGTCCCTAGGAGTTATTATTTAGCTATTATTGGCCACCATTACGTGTAATTAGTAGCTGTAAGATAATTTCCTGGGTAGATCTCAAATATTAGTTTGAGTATTTCTCGGATAGTTTATGTTTATAGTTTAGTCTCATTTTATAATCTAGATTTTTTGTTATGCATATCGTAGATTTCTGTATTGTATTATATTGGGGTCTAATTTGTAGACCTGGTAAGAACATGAAAACAGAAAAGAACTCTAACACAATTCAGATTGCCTAGAGCTGAATTCTTAATCCTTTCTCTGCAACAGAGAAGAAAAAAGCAAAATGCAAGAGGATTATCAGTAGACTCAGGAGATTAATCACCTGAGGAAAGAGTAGATGCTGACCAAGAGAGTATCAGTGTGCCACAGGGTCAAGAAAATACCTAAACCAGTTAGCTATCCAGCAGTTCACCACCTTCCATAGTCCATTTCTCATAATCCCACTTAGATGGTGTAAGATCGGAGGTGAGAATAAGATTCCTCTCACTGGAGTGCCGTCCCTCCCGCCCACAGCAGAGAAAGAAATCCAGACCCTGCCCGTTTCCCCTCCCAAGAAGACAGGACCATCTGAGCCGAACCCGGGGAGAGTATAGGAAGATTTGAAAAGACTAATGGTCAGAGAGACCGGGAAAGACTTGGCGGGAAAGGAACGGAAGCCGAGGGTGGAAGTAGTGGCAGGGCTAGGAGATATAAAAAGGGGTTGGGAATGGATCTGGATGCAAGATCCATGGACGGGGAAGTGGGAAAGACTCTGGATACCCAAAGAAGAAGCAGATTGCCGAAGGAGGAGAGAGCTCACCCCCAAGCCATCTTATTGGGGTGAAAAAGAGACAAGGGAGTGGAGGAGGAAGTTAAGAGAAGAAAAGGAGAAGGTTGAGAGAGAGAGAAGAGAAAGAATAGAATGGAGGGTGAGGGAATACCAGACGAGGGGATGCCCGGAGGACCCTGGCAGACGTACACCCCCACCCGGGAACCAACCTGGTTGAACCACCGGGACGAGGACACAGTCCCCTTATTGGAAGGGGAGACTGGACCAGTATTGAATCCCAACCTGTCAATGGGCCCTGGAACACTGGGGGGAGAAACCCTTTCAAAGATGACGAATGGAAACCCCTTGCTGACCAGTTGTTAGAAGGAGACAGATGTTGGAATGCTTTTGCAGACACTGGTTTCTTGTTAAATACTGCAATAAATGTTACACCCATTTCAAAGCCTCGTAAGATTGGTGATTTGTTTGGAGAAAAACAGGAGCCCGAACCTGAACCCTCACAGATGGTAAGGAGCCAGCTGGTTGCTTAGATTTGAAGTTTATTTGCCATACAGTGTGCATTGGGAGGGCAGCTAGTGATGAGGTTACTTGAAAACTATCAGATTTAAAACTAGCATTTCAAAATTTGACATCAGTAGTTATACACTCTTGTCTGTGAAGCTCAAGCTTCTACCCAACATATGCTGTGTCCAGGGGCTACCTGTGTTAGAGGGACAAGGGCAAAGTATATAAGTAATAGTCAACCATCTATAGTCATAGAGTCTGCACCCTCAAAGACAGCAGAGTTAAGACATTAAAACTTCGAGAATTCTTGATAAAATGCCATCCTCTGTCTCACCAACTTCAACATCCCCAGGAAAATCAGTAAGGCTTATTAGGCCTGCTAAAAATAAACATAAAAACAATAGAGTTAATAGCTATGGTCTGGAGTATTTGAGGTCTAAAAGTAAAAGGATTAAAGGTGCAAAGAGTAGCGAATACAAGAGAGATATTAGCTCAAAAAGGCAAAACAACAGTAATTTTCGAAACTCTTTAAATGTTTAGCTAAAAGAGCTAAAGTGCAAACACCTAATATAGAAACAAGGCTAAAGACAGAACAAGTCCAACCCTGGGGAAAAAAATTAAGGCAAGCAATGCAAAGAGAGAGTATGGACTCTATTCTCTGACTCCAATACCTCCATATCCGCAGGGAATCGGTTCCAAGCCCCCCTACAAATGATGAATATCATGGATAGTAGTGAACCCTATACATAGCATGGTCTCTGGCTTCCTCTAGTGGCCATTTCTGGTAAAAACATCATGGAAATACATATTTCAGGGGGGTGTCTTTTAATATTTTAGACCGCAGATAAGTAAAACCACAGATACTGATCCTGTTGATACAGTGGTCCTACTCTATATGAAAATTTGATGCACAGGAAGCAATAAAATATTGTATTATAATTGTTTATAACTGAGCATTTTATATGTTCAGTCTGTATGCAGAACATATAATACAGAAAGCCAGACTAGATTCAGATGGAGGAGTGACAAATGGTGGAAGGAACATCATTAATTTAAGATACTCAGATGACACATCTTACTGGCAGAAAGTGGCAATGACTTCAAATGACTTTTAGTGAAAATGAAAGAAGAAAGTGGCAAATCATGATTACAGAAGAACTGCATAACTTTGATGTTGACAATTAAGAAATTGAAACAGTGAAAGATTTTGTATACCTTGGTTCAATCATCAATCCAAATGGAGAGTGCAGCCAAGAAATCAGAAGAAGACAGACTTGGAAGGGCGCAATGGAGGAATTAGAAAAGATTGTAAGGATGTGACACCGGAGACCAAGACCAAGATCACCCACATTCATATATTCCTGATCACCATGTATGGATGTGAAAGCAAATCAAGCCTGGTCGATGTCTGGAGGCAAAAATGATGAAACTGAGGCAGTCATACTTGGGCAAATCACGAGAAGGCAACATTCTCTGGGAAAGATAATAATGGTGGGAAAAGCGGAAGGCAGCAGGAAAAGAGGAAGACCAAATAGGAGATGGATTGACTCCCTAAAGGAAGCCACCGGCTTGAGTTTACAAGAGCTGAGCAAGGTTGTTGAGGACAGGACATTTTGGAAGTCACTCATTCATAGGGTCGCTGTATGTTAATAATGTAACAATGAGCACATAAAAGAGAGCATGAACTGCCTAACAAGCATATTGATTGACCAGAGAATGATACCATATCACAAGTGGAATATCCTTGAATTCATGGCACTGTTTTCTCCCAGTCAGACAACAAACAATGGTGAAACTCATTAATAGGTCAAATCACTGACTGAGGAATTTTCTCTACTTGCACAGACAGGATGCCTTATACAAGAGTCAGCTTGGGATTCATCGGTTGGCAAAGATTCTCAGAATGGAGATAAACCCAACTGTGTTTTCTCTAGAATTGTGGATGTAGCAGTCATCTCTTCTAAAAATTTGTCTATTAAAGAAAGACTTGCTGTTATTAATGCATTAAATATTTTCCAATTATGCCTGTTAGGAGTTACTTTGACCAAGGATACAAATCAATTACTTAGCAGTAATTATGAAATATTAGACAACTCAGTTAAAGCGTTTGAGGTAAAACTTGTTTACCCATGGGTTACTCAGACGGGATCCTCTGACCATTCAGTTCCATTGCCTTTTTTTTTTCTTTTTTTTTTTTTTTTTTGACCTGGCTGGGTTATGTCCAGGAGGTCAATGGTTGGGGAAAGGCCTCCTGAGGCCTGTGCCTTCCTTAGCACACTCTGAGTCTCCAACTCCCAGGTGCTCACGGAATAAACACACACAAACTGGTTGGTTCTCTTAAGCGCAAACCCACCTGGCACAGAACTTAAAGTAACCCAAAATGTTTCAAGATCTCTGAGTGCCCTCAGACACTGGAAAAAAGTACTTTCAACCCCTCCTCACAGTTGTCTGAGTAAACCACAGCTGGAATAAACTTTTATATTATATTAAAAAGGAAATATAAATGACAAAGCATAAGACAAAAAGTTCCATTAGCTCAGCAGTGAGTATAAAAAGTATCATTTGGTAGCATAAGCAGATCAGGTTCAAGGCCTGATGAAGAGGTCCCCCACAGAAAATGAAGAAAAGCTGACTCTTAAGCTATACTTACAGGCATGTACAGAGTTCTTCATTGCAGGTAGCATGAGCAGAAACATGAGCTTGCTGAGTCCCGGTGATGATCCAGGATGGAGGGCGAAGCTAAGCTAACTAACCATTTTCCTTCAATCCCATCAGCCCACAGTTCCCTGCTGGAAAGGTCCACCAATCAGCAGGCAGCTTTTACTTGGCTTCAGCTACACCAGCCAAGGCCAGTTAACCACATTCCAGGTGCAATTGCTACTCCTCAACAAAACTCCATTTCCCCCGCCCATACCAAGGTCAGGATGTTCTCTGGAACTTGCTTATCTTGGGATGGCACGCCGGTGTTGCGCTCGGCCCAAAACATTCACGCCTAGGCCAGTCAGCAGGAACATTTTACAGATTTTATCCACTTTGCAGATGTTGCCAACTTGGTGTCGACTCCATGAACCATGATTCCCTCACAAAACTTAAAAGGGAATATGGAAAGCTCTTAGGCTCTCCCAACTTCGCAAAATGGTGATCATTAAAATGTTTTATCTTGCCAAAATATTTGTTTTTAATTTCACACAACTCCTATTGAACCAGACAGCGCAAGGTTCGCAAAATACCCTGTTTCCCTGAAAATAAGACCTAACCTGAAAATAAGCCCTAGTATGATTTTTCAGGATGCTCGTAATATAAGTCTTACCGCAATAATAAGCCCCAGTTAAGTGAAACCCCATCCTGCACCATTGTGCAGCATTGTGCAGCAACCAGAAGAAGATGACATGACTGTGTTTGAATAAATGTAGATTGTTGTACATGAAAAAAAAATCCCCTGAAAATAAGCCCTAATGCGTTTTTTGGAGCAAAAATTAATATAAGACCCTTTCTTATTTTCGGGGAAACACGGTAGCTAAAAGGAATGATACAACTCTGCGGTTGAGGGGAGAAGGAAAGATCAGATTTTTCTAAAATCATCTTAATTTACCATTTTAATATAGTGCTTGTTTAATTCTTTTTTAATATTTGTATACTACCTGATTTAGCCTTTAAATACTGTTTTAGTAATGTAAGCCGCCTTGAGTCCTTTTGGGGAGAAAGGCGGCATATAAACAAACAAACAAACAAATTATATACTCCCCAACATCTGGAGAAGAACTTAGCATCTCTGATATTAAATTCTATTTTCAAGCTTTCCATTTAAAACAGTCAATGCAGGTAATTATAGATGACAACTCTGACATTCATAATTTAGAGAGAATCCCTTTCTAGCTGCTACATACAGTGTATGGAAGGACTGGCTCCACCTCTGTCTCCTTTTTGTCCATTCATGAACTATCTGCAATTCTATAAAAGCTGGAAATCATGCAGTGCCTTTAGAGTGCGAAATCTTTTCTACAAGGGATCATCTATCAGTAGTGATACCCTTCAGATAACACTTCAAGGCTGCAGTCTTATTTGGTATCAAGAGTTCCAGATGCAACATTTGCTCACACACACTTATCTCCCTCAGATACCACCAAGATGACTAACACCATATGAAGAACTTTGTGTATCATTTCCTGATACAACTAGGGTACATTTACTGGTGTATCATTTCCTGAAACAACTTCTATTACATGGTTTTTAGAACATACATATGGAAAGCCAAAGAGATTTAAATAGTATGGAAAACAGACCTTAATGCATCTATATTAAAATGTGTTTGGAAAAAGATTTGGACAGTTGTTCCTTATCAAATCAGTTTCTGCCCAGTTCTGTGAAAATATATTAAAACTACTGTAGTACATCAGTAGTATTTAACCTAAGTATTTAACCCTGCTAAATTATACAAATCTCACAACACACATGCAGGAGGAGATATCAATGCAACTCATTTATCCATCTACAGTTGGAGTGTCCTCCTGTAGTACAGTTTCAGATTACCATTCTCAACTCTGAATGAGATAACTTGTGAGACAATAGATTACTGTGCTCTTATTTTCGTCAGCCTTTACCCTAAATAATAGTTCTTCACTGTATAAAGATGTAATATTATTAGTAGCCGCTGGGATGGAAATTTCTAGAAAGTAGAAAAATTTGGACGGTTTATTGATGAATACTCAGATGGGTCAGAGGAGGTCAGCTGCACTCAGTGAAAAATCCGACAAAGGTGAAGGATTGGCAACTAAAATGAGAGTAGGAAAAGTCTTTCTATGGGACCACTCCAAGACCAGCTTAGCTTCTAGAAAGATGTTTTGTGAATTATTATGAAAATAACTTTCATCCAGATCATTGTTTTATCCTTGAATAGATTCTGGGTATAGCTCCTTTTTGAGTGAATAAAGAACGCTAGCATTGTTATTGTCATTTTGGCTAGTCAGATGCACCTTGTATTATTTATTTTTGTGTTGTAGTACATATAGCTACAATACATTTTACATTTCTTTTATTGACAGATAATAATCTTTAAGTTGCCACAACATTTTGGGAGTTGGGAGCAGGTTTCGTTTGGTTTTTGCTCTGATTTATTTAGTATGGCTTCATTTATTTGACCAACTGATAAGAGTTTTCAGACATGGTTTTTATGCTGCAATGGCCATTCCTCTTATACTGAATTTGGCAGTGGCAAAGTTTTTATATGTTGTCAGTCTTCTTCTTGCAACTCTTCTATTGTTTCCCAAAACTTGTTCAGCTTTGTTTTCCTTTTTTTTTTTTTTTTTCCACTTTAAGATTGGGATTCCACTGGGAAGGCAACCCAGTGTTTTCTGTTTATAACTCTAGAGACCCTCCGGCTGGTGGCAGCACTCTCAGAGACTATTCACACTACCTTAGATTGTCATATGGATCACTGTTTGCACTGTTTGGATTGGGGGGCAGGAGGAAACCTGTGTCTGCATGTGTTTCTACCTAGAGCGATCTGTCCTTCCTCTTTAAGAGCTGCTGCACACCTTTCTGGCCCAGCACTAGGGCATGCATTCTTTTTGGCATGATTCAGCATGTTTGGTTTTGGCTTCTTCCCCAACTGCTTCTCTTTTTAGTTGAATGACCTCCAGATCGGCATGTGTGTGAAGGAACAGCTTGAAATAGTCATTCAAAATGTCTGCAGCACTTCCCTTGAAAAATGACAGGCAACTTCTCAAATAGGCTTGATCTGCTCTGCAGCCAAGCCTGGCCATTGTCCTGCCTGCTAGCCTATTTCTCCTCTTCCTCCCCAGGTGCCATTAGAAACTCCCCCCATTTTCTTCCTGAAGTCCCAGCTCCTTCAGCCACATGAAATACTCTAACTCAGGGAATGAGCGAGTGGGAAAAGAGGCGATGTTGGAAACCCATTCTACTTCCCCCCTTACTCTGATAGCTGAGATTGGTGGCGGCCAGGCTGCTGATGGAGACTGATGAGGAGCAATACCAATCAGCCCTCGCTGCAAGCACAGCTACATGGCTGGCTGCCTTATTGAGAGGCCGGTGTGGGTGAAGCTCTTTCCTTCTCCTGACCATTAAAAGCAAAGCTCTTATTTCTGATTCCATTCTCTTGCTTTGTTCCAATGACTTTTTGTCCTTGGGGAGCTCGAGGAATGACTGTGGCAAGAACTGGTATTTGCGTGTTTGTGTTTGTGTGTGTAAAGAGTGGGAGGAAGGGAGGGAGGCTATCTTTGTGCGAGGTGCAGAGTGTACTGATACAGATGACAAAGGAAGAAGGAGCCGGAGGGTTGCTTGAAGTCAATGTGCCATTTGGATGCAAGGAGCTGCCTCTCCAAAAGACTTAGGAGAGCCTTTTCAAGATCAGACTTGTGCTCTGTTCAGCTTACCAGAAATATTATTCATAAAATTTGAATCTTGCATTTGGGGATTCCCAGTGTGGTGTTGTTGACAGAATGATGTACTAGGAGAACTAGGTTTGAATCCCCCAATCAGCCATGGAAACTCACTGGGGAAGTGGAACTGGTAAAACTACTCCTTGAATATCTCACTTATCTTGAAAACCTGATTAGAATTGCTATGTCAGTTCTGACGATGGGACAGAAAACACACACGCTATCTTGCATTCACTCCAGATTCTTACAGAAGCATTCAAAGCTCCTTGCTTCTGACATTATGCTCACATCTGCCCTGTGAAGCTAAATTGTACACTGGTGGCCAATCAAAGCCCATCTACTAAGCTTAATAGCTGAATGAGAATCAGAGCTCAGTTCTCCATAGACCTGGAAAGATCTTGAGAGAGTAATTTCCTGGACTGCAATTCTCAGAATCATCAGTGGCAATGCTCACCACATTCTCAGAATGAGAGCACAAAAAGGTAACTTTTCCAAGCTTGCATATGCTACAGTTTTTACACACGCCACTTCCTTCTTGCCTGCAGGGTTTAGCCATGTGGCTCTACCTGGCTGCCCTGTTGGGGCTTTACTTCCTTCGTCGATGGTATCGTGAGAGACAGACTGTGGAGAAACTGACAGAGAAATATGTCTTCATTACTGGCTGTGACTCTGGCTTCGGAAACCAGCTTGCCAGGCAGCTGGACACCCGGGGGATGCAGGTGTTGGCCGCCTGTCTCACCCAGAAAGGGGCAGAGGAGCTCGAGAAGGCCACCTCGGGGAGACTGAAAACCACCATTTTGGATGTCACCTCCACGGAGAGTGTTGCTGCAGCAACAGAGTGGGTGAAAGGATGTGTTGGGGACAAAGGTAATAGGCTTGTTCTATGTTTTGTTGTGGTCTGTCACTGCTGTGTGGGGAGAGGAGGATTGGCTTACTTCAAACATGGGTCAAGGGCTACTTGTGCTTTTCTGTTGTTACCCTTCTTCTTTCACTAGAATTGCCTTTGGCTTCCCACACAGTTGGAGATATCACCCTTTGCCTCAGTGCCAGTCTCACTGAGTTTCAAATGACCTGCCAATCTAGGGAATCCTGCCATGTCAGTTATGACCAATCCTTCTTGAAGTGAAGCAAACCACAGAGTTTTACTGTCTGGTTTCCTTAGTGTATTGTCTGAACACAGGCAGTTTCCTTTCTCTGGTTTGGATTCCTCCCCCCCCAAAAAAAAAAACCTTATCGGGAGAAAGGCAGCCTGTAGATCAATCAATCAAGTTGTGGCTTTTTCTGTTTTGTTTGGAGAGAGCCAAACAACAGAAGAGAAAATGTCCCATGATGGCAAGGGTAAAAACACTCCTTAACTATCTCACATATTTTGAAATCCCTGTTAGGTTTTTCAAGACATGACTTGGCAGGAATATAATAGGAAGCATGTCCAGAGTAGGATGGGAAAGATAAGAAAAGTTCTGGAAACCAAGCCCTGTGAGCAACAGTGGAGGAACTTTGGGTATATTTAGCCTGGAAAAGAGGAGATTAAGAAGCAATGTGACAGCCATCCTTGCATCTCTGAAGGGCTGTCACATAGTGATTAACCACATTTGTTGTCTCTGGCCACAGAGAGTGGGATCCAAGTGAATGGATTCAGTTTTCAGCTAAACACTAGGAAAAACGTCCTGTCAGAAAGAGCTATTAATCACTGTGTTAGAGTTCAAAAAGTTGATTTTTTTGGGGTGCAAAAGTGTTGCCCTAAAAATGAAAGTTCTTTTAAAAGATGCCTCAGAGAGGTGCATTAAAAATGAAAGTATTATTGAAAAACTACAGCTGACGAAAATTGTTTACAAAACATCAAAATGTTTTTGGTAAAACAAGTTACTGATAAGATAACAAGGCAGTAGTAGCTAATTCAGTTCCATGTCAGTTTTTGTAGTGAAAAAAGTCAACAATAGAATGCTTACGTTATGTGAAACAAAGACAACAGAGAAAAAATGGAGTGCATTTTAAATTGCCACTTGAGTTATATTTTACTTATAATGTTAATTAACAAAGAGATATCACAAAATAGATGTAGAAACCTATGTTAAACAAATGAGAACAGCAGTATATTGTACAGTAGAAGCTTTTACAGATTAGTGTAAAAAGAGAAAAGGATGAATGTTATTTTAAGCAGTTTGTTTAATTATAAGCAAGTGGAGAAGAAGAAACAAAGGTGTAATTTGTTTTATAAGAGTTTAGCCTCATACTAAATAGTTAATAATGCCCTAATTCAGTGTAGTAACAATTGTTGTTGTTGTTTAGTCGTTCAATCGTGTCCGACTCTTCGTGACCCCATGGACCAGAGCACGCCAGGCCCTCCTGTCTTCCACTGCCTCCCGAAGTTGGGTCAAATTCATGTTGGTTGCTTCAATGACACTGTCCAACCATCTCATCCTCTGTCGTCCCCTTCTCCTCTTGCCTTCACACTTTCCCAACATCAGGGTCTTTTCCAGGGAGTCTTCTCTTCTCATGAGATGGCCAAAGTATTGGAGCCTCAGCTTCAGGATCTGTCCTTCCAGTGAGCACTCAGGGTTGATTTCCTTCAAAATGGATAGGTTTGTTCTCTTTGCAGTCCAGGGGACTCTGAAGAGTCTCCTCCAGCACCACAATTCAAAAGCATCAATTCTTCGGCGGTCAGCCTTCTTTACGGTCTAGCTCTCACTTCCATACATCACTACTGGAAAAACCATCACTTTGACAATGCGGACCTTTGTCGGCAAGGTGATGTCTCTGCTTTTTAAGATGCTGTCTAGGTTTGTCATCGCTTTCCTCCCAAGAAGCAGGCGTCTTTTAATTTCGTGGCTGCTGTCACCATCTGCAGTGATCGTGGAGCCTAGGAAGGTAAACTCTGTCACTGCCTCCATATCTTCCGCTTCTATTTGCCAGGAGGTGATGGGGCCCGTGGCCGTGATCTTAGTTTTTTTGATGTTGAGCTTCAGACCATTTTTTGCGCTCTCCTCTTTCACTCTCATTAAGAGGTTCTTTAATTCCTCCTCACTTTCTGCCATCAGAGTGGTATCATCTGCATATCTGAGGTTGTTGATATTCCTTCCGGCAATCTTAATTCCGGCTTGGGATTCATCCAGTCCAGCCTTCCGCATGATGTATTCTGCATATAAGTTAAATAAGCAGGGGGACAATATACAGCCTTGTCGTACTCCTTTCCCAATTTTGAACCAATCAGTTGTTCCATATCCAGTTCTAACTGTTGCTTCCTGTCCCACATAGAGATTTCTCAGGAGATGGATAAGGTGGTCAGGCACTCCCATTTCTTTAAGAACTTGCCATAGTTTGCTGTGGTCCACACAGTCAAAGGCTTTTGCGTAGTCAATGAAGCAGAAGTAGATGTTTTTCTGGAACTCTCTGGCTTTCTCCATAATCCAGCGCATGTTAGCAATTTGGTCTCTAGTTCCTCTGCCCCTTCGAAATCCAGCTTGTACTTCTGGGAGTTCTCGGTCCACATATTGCTGAAGCCTGCCTTGGAGGATTTTGAGCATAACCTTGCTAGCGTGTGAAATGAGTGCAATTGTACGGTAGTTGGAGCATTCTTTAGCACTTCCCTTCTTTGGGATTGGGATGTAGACTGATCTTTTCCAATCCTCTGGCCACTGCTGAGTTTTCCAAACTTGCTGGCATATTGAGTGTAGCACCTTAACAGCATCATCTTTTAAGATTTTAAATAGTTCAACTGGAATGCCATCTCCTCCACTGGCCTTGTTGTTAGCCATGCTTTCTAAGGCCCACTTGACTTCGCTCTCCAGGATGTCTGGCTCAAGGTCAGCAACCACACTATCTGGGTTGTCCGGGACCTCCAGACCTTTCTGGTATAATTCCTCTGTGTATTCTTGCCACCTCTTCTTGATGTCTTCTGCTTCTGTAAGGTCCCTACCATTTTTGTCCTTTATCATGTCCATCTTTGCACAAAATGTTCCTTTAATGGCTCCAATTTTCTTGAACAGATCTCTGGTTTTTCCCTTTCTATTGTTTTCCTCTATATATTTGCATTGTTCATTTAAGAAGGCCCTCTTGTCTCTCCTTGCTATTCTTTGGAAGTCCGCATTCAATTTTCTGTAACTTTCCCTATCTCCCTTGCATTTTGTTTCCCTTCTCTTCTATTAGTAAGGCCTCGTTGGACAGCCACTTTGCTTTCTTGCATTTCCTTTTCTTTGGGATGGTTTTTGTTGCTGCCTCCTGTACAATGTTACGAGCCTCCATCCATAGTTCTTCAGGCACTCTGTCCACCAAATCTAGTTCCTTAAATCTGTTCTTCACTTCCACTGTGTACTCATAAGGGATTTGGTTTAGATTATACCTGGCTAGCCCAGTAGTTTTTCCTACTTTCTTCAGTTTAAGCTTGAATTTTGCTATAAGAAGCTGATGGTCAGAGCCACAATCAGCTCCAGGTCTTGTTTTTGCTGACTGTATAGAGCTTCTCCATCTTTGGCTGCAGAGAATATAGTCAATCTGATTTCGGTATTGCCCATTTGGTGATGTCCATGTGTAGAGTCGCCTCTTGTGTTGTTGGAAAAGAGTGTTTGTGATGACCAGCTTGTTCTCTTGACAGAACTCTATTAGCCTTTGCCCTGCTTCGATCTGAACTCCAAGGCCAAACTTACCTGTTGTTCTTTTTATCTCTTGACTCCCTACTTTAGCATTCCAGTCCCCTATAATGAGAAGAACATCTTTCTTTGGTGTCAGTTCTAGAAGGTGTTGTAGGTCTTCATAGAATTGGTCAATTTCAGCCTCTTCAGCATCGGTGGTTGGTGCATAAACTTGGATTACTGTGATGTTGAGAGGTCTGCCTTGGATTCGTATTGAAATCATTCTATCATTTTTGAGATTGTATCCCAGTACAGCTTTCCCCACTCTTTTGTTGACTATGAGGGCTACTCCATTTCTTCTACGGGATTCTTGCCCACAATAGTAGATATGGTAATCATCTGAATTGAATTCGCCCATTCCCGTCCATTTTAGTTCACTGACGCCCAGAATGTCAATGTTTATTCTTGCCATCTCCTGTTTGACCACATCCAACTTACCAAGGTTCATAGATCTTACATTCCAGGTTCCTATGCAGTATTCTTCTTTGCAGCATAGGACTTTCCTTTCACTTCCAGGCGCGTCCACAGCTGAGCGTCCTTTCGGCTTTGGCCCAACCGCTTCATTAGCTCTGGAGCTACTTGTACTTGTCCTCCGATCTTCCTCAGTAGCATGTTGGACGCCTTCCGACCTGAGGGGCCCATCTTTCAGCGTCATATCTTTTAGCCTTTTGTTTCTGTTCATGGGGTTTTCTTGGCAAAGATACTGGAGTGGCTTGCCAGTTCCTGCTCCAGGTGGATCGCGTTTAGTCAGAACTCTCCACTATGACCTGTCCGTCTTGGGTGTCCCTGCACGGCATAGCCCATAGCTTCTCTGAATTACCCTTCGCCACGACAAGGCAGCAATCCGTGAAGAGGGTAGTAACAATAAGGAGTATGAAATCATATAATAGTCGGTAGCATTAATGAATGAAATATGCATAGGTATTGTACTGTCCCAAATGTATTGTACTGTCAGTGAATTACCAGTAATCCTGAAGAGAGTGGGAATTTTACTCCAAATTTTACCTTGAAGGCCAGGCACTAGGCTCTCAAGGAGCTTGACAGGCCAAGCCTTGGCGATGCAAGTAGCTGAGCTTTGCTCGGTCTGGGAGGAGAATGCCTTGGGATGAGAAGCCTCCTGATCTTAAACATGTAGATTTCTAATTGGTTGAAAAGTATAAACTAATGATGCAGCCCTAGACTATATAAAGAAAACTATCTCGTACTGATATATAATGGAGGAACATTCTGTCCGAAGGGAGTGGAAAAGAGACAAGCTTCGTCTCGTGAATGGTCTGAGAGTGGCCAGGAAATAACATGGACATAACATAGTTATTTATTCCAACTGGCTAAGGCTTGGTGAGAAAATATTTTTCTCTGTGTTAATAACATGCTTAGAGCTACGTAATGCTTTTTTTCTTTGTATATTTTTACTTTAAAAGTTTTAAGTATTTTAATGCCTTTCACTGAAAGTTATAAGACTTTTGCTATTTATAAGTTTATTTTTAAGAATTCTGAAGTGTTCTAGAGATGTATTCTACAACTTAAGTTCACCTTTTAAGCATTATTTTAAGCATTCAAGTATTTTTGCTTCAAGATTTGTTTATAACTAGAAAGGTGATTATTGCAAGATGAAGCAGCATACCTGTGACTTTTCAAAAGCTACATGTTTTTAATACTTTTGGAGTTTATGTTTTTCATATGGAACCTATAAATGATGTAAATAAATAGAACTTGTACAGAATAAACAAGTTCTTGAGTTGTCTGGAATTATTGCAACAATTAAGACACTAGTAATTAGATACCCAGATAAATTTGCAAGAGCTTTTTACTGATTACCTGAGTTCATTCTGGGATTAACCCTTTACAGCTATGACAAATCATAGAATCTATTCTTTTGCCTGGGAGGTCTATAAATCTTTGTAGGACTCCTGGGGGAGTCAGTTATCCTAATTAGGTTCTCACAACTAGAAGAGATTGCCTCAGATATATAGTATATGGAGCACTGATGGCACAGTCTGGAACAGTCTGGGACTGAAATATATGCAGATATATTTCTACTTAGATTGTTCCATCTTTCCCCTTTAAGAGCTGTCACATACCTTTCTGGTACAGTGGTAGCACATGCATTCTTTTTGGCACAATTGATTTAGCTCATATAATTGGGGTGGGCGTGATCAGCTGAGAGGTGGCCAGCAAGTGGTGAAAGAACAGCTTGAAGGTGACAGGCAAGCAGGCTGAGCACCAGAAAGGAAGGCAATGGCCCCAGCAATGCTGGCTGGCCTTCCGCCTTCACAGATCATCTCAAGGTAACAAGTAATTCAGGGAGAGGCCAGGACGGAGCAGGTGTAAAGGGGAGGTGGTAAGAGTTGGAGGCTGTTTTTTTGCACAAAAGAAGAGAGAGAGAAGTAGACTGGGACTGGAGAGTAGAAGGTCCGACTCTGAGCGGATGTTTCAGAGACAAACTGAGTGCCATGACTTGTGTGAGGAATGGTCAAGGGTGTACAAGCAAGAGAACTGCCATGCACAGCAGAGAAGACTGAAGGAAGGAGTATGGCAAGGATTGACGTATGTGTGTAAAGAGTGGGTGAAGTCGATACATCATTTGGATGCAAGGATCGGGTCAAAGGGCATATCGCTCCTCCCCTTCAACCCAATTGACATGGTTCACACCACACCAACCTGCATGAAAAGGACCAGTGTGGACTATCACTAAGATAACTCCTGGCTGTAACTGGAGACTTTTAAACAGGAGTTCTTTGGCCTTTAGGGAGGGTGAGGGGTTTTCACTGTGGCAGGGGGTTGAGTAGGTGTCCCTTATGTCCCTTCCAGTTGCTTAACTCAGTCCTTCCATAAACAGAGAACATTTGGCACCATGTTGCTGGTCTTTGAAACAGCAAGGTTGCTCCTGTCCCTTGCCATTTTATTTATCAGCTGTGGCCACTGCATTCTCTTCAAATACTCCCAGGTGTAATCTAATGATTTTGCCAATCTCAGCAGCAAATGTTTAATTTGCCAAGTAAAGTTCCACAATATCGTGTGTTGGTGATGTTGTTAAGCTCTTTCAATGCCAGTTGCTGGTGTGAAGAAATGGAGTGTTCATCTGAAGGAGAAACAGGGGCTTGGAGGCATGACTGGGTTGTGGGGGAACCCACGAAGCAAAGACTACAAAGAGTGCCACAGCTGCCCTGATTTGTTGGTTTTAATTTCTAATGAGATCAAATGCAAGCAGCTCCACATTTATGAGGCAAACACAACTGCTATTTCTTTACCATTGTTCATTCAGAGCTTTTGGACACGTGGGTATGGGTCGTTCCAAGCAAGGAAGTGATCTCCCTTTTATTCAATTTTCTTTTTACAGTGTATTCAGATGTCATCAATATCAAATGGTTGCAACCCAGGGTCTACTCTGGTGTTCTTTTCTAATTCATTACCCTTACTTAGGGAGGGCATGAAGCACAATAAATTGTCCATTACTGAGAGGTGAAGCATTGAGGCTTTGGGGGGCCAATGCCTAGAATTAAACATAAGCCCATAACACTGATTTCTGTTAATTATGATAGGAAGATTAGTGATGAATTGCCCAGCAAATAGCCTCTTCGAAACTCTTCCTTTCTCACTCAGTTTCTGATGCCACTGTGTTGGAAGAGATATTTTCAATCCTTCCCTGCCCTGCCCTTCGTTTTATTTTTATTTTCGGGGGCATGGCAAACAAAACCGGTAACTGAAAACTCCTTAAGATTTTTTGGAAAGAACCCTTTGCAAATCTAATCCTGAACTGTGCAAAACATGCCATAGAGCGGCATTCAACAGACCTCTGCTCTTACATCTTGAGTGCTTCCTCAACAAAAGGAGTAAAGCAAACCATCAGAAGTTACACCCTACTTTCCCATTGGGGTCAAAGTTAAAAGAGGAGTTTCATTCCTGAGCAAATCTCAAGCCTCAATTTCACCCTCCTTTCTATTCCCCCCCATCCTCTGTCATCTTGTTTTCTCTTTCTGTCGCCCAGCCATCTCTCTCCCTTTCCCCATCCATCCTCTACCATTTTGCTTGCCTTTTCTGACCTCCTCTACTGTCCTCTCTTCTCTCCACCTCTTTTCTGCTGACCTGCTTGTGTCTTCTGTCCCCCTTGCCTGTTCTCTCCCTCCCCCATGTACTACTATGCTATCATACTTGCTGCTCCTCTCCCACTATGTTACCTCTGTCCATCTTTGCTTCCTCTGTTATCACACTTCCTGATGACATAATCCAAAGGTGATAATGGCTAATATCCTTATTAGACAACTAAAACAATTACACATAGAAGGTAGTTTTCAACTGATGGCAGTGACAATGGGTGGGTGGAGGCAATGGCACCCCCTAGCTGTGCTCCCCACACCATGGAAGAAACTTGTGTTTATAATGTAAGCATCAACACATTTATTGTTTCTTTTATTTATTTAACATATTTTTATCCTGCCTTTTCTCCTTAAAGAAAGGACCAAGGAAAGGAGACATCCACAACCTCGTCATCAGCACATGACACCCCACACACAAACACACATCTCTGAAAAGAGAGCAGGGGAATTTGCAACAGGGAAAGGTTGTCAGAACATCCCAAAACAATACTAGTTATCAAGTTTAATTAGGAATGAAAAGATACAGGAATGTACAGATAATAACAGCTGATAAACCAGGACAAGGTGTGCATCCTTGGAATGTTTTTAATAAAATTCAAAAGCCGCTCCCTGGGGCATGATATAAAACCTATGTGGGTTCAGTTTAGATCACGTTTGAGAGAATTGGTTCGCTTCCAATAGGCCGCATTGGCAAAGCTTCAGGTGAAAGAAAGGAGTAGAGATGTAAGATAAGCTACAGAAGAGGAGGGCAGGAATCTCAATTCCTTCTCCACTCTCTGTTAGCAATGAACTGAATATCTTCAGGAAAACAAGCCAACAAATAAAAAGAAAGCATCAGATAGAAAACCAGCAGGGGCCTGGAGACTATCCAATATACTGCAGTGAGCACTACCTTAATTAACTGAGGCAATTCCTGAATTCCCCTTCACGGATTGCTGCCTTGTTGTGGCGAAGGGGCTTGAGTAATTCAGAGAAGCTATGGGCTATGCCATGCAGGGACACCCAAGACGGACAGGTCATAGTGGAGAGTTCTGACTAAACACGATCCACCTGGAGCAGGAACTGGCAAGCCACTCCAGTATCTTTGCCAAGGAAACTCCATGAACAGAAACAAAAGGCTAAAAGATATGATGCTGGAAGATGAGCCCCTCAGGTCGGAAGGCGTCCAACATGCTACTGAGGAAGAGCGGAGGACAAGGACAAGTAGCTAACAGAAGCAGAAGACATCAAGAAGAGGTGGCAAGAATACGCAGAGGAATTATACCAGAAAGATCTGGATGTCCCGGACAACCCAGATAGTGTGGTTGCTGACCTTGAGCCAGACATCCTGGAAAGTGAAGTCAAGTGGGCCTTAGAAAGCATGGCTTACAACAAGGCCAGTGGAGTTGATGGCATTCCAGTAGAACTATTTAAAATCTTAAAAGATGACACTGTTAAGGTGCTACACTCAATAGGCCAGCAAGTTTGGAAAACTCAGCAGTGGCCAGAGGACTGGAAAAGATCAGTCTACATCCCAATCCCAAAGAAGGGCAGTGCCAAATAATGCTCCAACTACCGTACAATTGCACTCATTTCACACGCTAGCAAGGTTATGCTTAAAATCCTACAAGGTAGGCTTCAGCAGTATGTGGACCGAGAACTCCCAGAAGTAAAAGCTGGATTTCGAAGGGGCAGAGGAACTAGAGACCAAATTGCTAACATACACTGGATTATGGAGAAAGCCAGAGAGTTCCAGAAAAACATCTACTTCTGCTTCATTGACTATGCAAAAGCCTTTGACTGTGTGGACCACAGCAAACTATGGCAAGTCCTTAAAGAAATGGGAGTGCCTGACCACCTTATCTATCTCCTGAGAAATCTATATGTGGGACAGGAAGCAACAGTTAGAACTGGATATGGAACAACTGATTGGTTCAAAATTGGGAAAGGAGTACGACAAGGCTGTATATTGTCTCCCTGCTTATTTAACTTATATGCAGAATACATCATGTGAAAGGCTGGACTGGATGAATCCCAAGCCGGAATCAAGATTGCCGGAAGAAATATCAACAACCTCAGATATGCAGATAATACCACTCTGATGGCAGAAAGTGAGGAGGATTTAAAGAACCTCTTAATGAGAGTGAAAGAGGAGAGCGCCAAAAATGGTCTGAAGCTCAACATCAAAAAAACTAAGATCACGGCCACGGGCCCCATCACCTCCTGGCAAATAGAAGGGGAAGATATGGAGGCAGTGACAGATTTTACTTTCTTGGGCTCCATGATCACTGCAGATGGTGACAGCAGCCACGAAATTAAAAGACGCCTGCTTCTTGGGAGGAAAGCCATGACAAACCTAGACAGCATCTTAAAAAGCAGAGACATCACCTTGCCGACAAAGGTCCGCATATTCAAAGCTATGGTTTTTCCAGTAGCGATGTATGGAAGTGAGAGCTGGACCATAAAGAAGGCTGACCGCCGAAGAATTGATGCTTTTGAATTGTGGTGCTGGAGGAGACTCTTGAGAGTCCCCTGGACTGCAAGGAGAACAAACCTATCCATTTTGAAGGAAATCAACCCTGAGTGCTCACTGGAAGGACAGATCCTGAAGCTGAGGCTCCAATACTTTGGCCATCTCATGAGAAGAGAAGACTCCCTGGAAAAGACCCTGATGTTGGGAAAGTGTGAAGGCAAGAGGAGAAGGGGACAACAGAGGACGAGATGGTTGGACAGTGTCATCGAAGCTACCAACATGAATTTGACCCAACTCCGGGAGGCAGTGGAAGACAGGAGGGCCTGGCGTGCTCTGGTCCATGGGGTCACGAAGAGTCGGACACGACTTAACGACTAAACAACAACAACAAAATAATTTATACAATATTGACAGAAGTAGAGGACCATCAGAAAGTTTCCAAAGCTATATGGGAAGTAGACTAAGGGGAAAAAATACATGTTGAGGTATGGAACAATGTATGTGACAAAATAATTTTAAGCAGTATGTCTGTAATAATAAAGGTATTTTTTAAAGTTAATATGGAGATGGTATTTAATACTGGTAAACTTAAATCATAAAGATACTAAATATTCTAAATTGTGTTGGAGATGTGATCAATTTATAGATATGTATTTTCATATGTTATGGGAATGTTCTGGAAATTGGTTTTTAAGGAAATGAATGTAATACTAAAGTTAAATATGGAAATTTGTTCTATAGCAATGCTTTTATCTATTTTAGATAATGTTCTACATGGAGGGTTGAAGAAACTAATTTCTATTTTACTAACAGCAGCAAGATTAATTATAGCAAAAAAAAGAGCAAAATATGATTTTCAGTTATCTGAATGCTATAATAAGATTTGAAATATTTGGAATTAAGTTGGTACATAATATTAAAATTAAAATGATTGTTAAATAGAAATATTTTAATGATATATGGAGAGACTTTATAGAATTTGTATTAATAAAGGGGAAAGGACACTTAGCTTTACAAGAAATATTGCAATTTTGGAGGGAAAAAGGGGATCCATTATATTAAATGGAAAACTAAACGTATCCTTATTGATCCTGGTGAACGGAAGCACTGTGTTTTATTTAAATATATTGGATTAACTATGATTATTAAGTATGATTAAGCTGGACATGTTATCTATTGCTTTAGTCAGGGCCTTCTCTGTCACTTCTCCCAGACTCTGAACCTCCCTCCCACGGGAATCTAGGCTGGCCCCATCTCTGCTGTCCTTCTGCAAGCAGAATGAAGACCTTCCTCTTCAGGCAGGCTTTTCCTTAATGACTGGTGGCCTGAGAGGGGTTTTAAATGGACCCCTCTCAGGCTCTAGTTGTGCTCTGCTCTTTTAAATGTGTTTTAATATTTATCTCAGTTGCCATCTTAATATAGTACTTATTCAATCCTTTTTAAATGTGTGTATACTTACTGTTTTAGCTTTAAATACTGTTCTAGTAACGTGAACCACCTTGGGTCCTTTTGGGGAGAAAGGCGGCATAAAAATATTTTAAACAGATAATAGTCATGTTACATATTCTTTTAGTTGTTTTTTCTGAATATTTTCTGTTAAGTAAATAAAAATATATATATTTAAAAATCTCTATGTAGTTGACATTTTACGACAAAGTATCTTGCATCACATCAACAGCAAGGAACAATTTCTCCAGTAATCCTCTTTGACCCATCCAGAAACAAAATCAACCATCTTCTAAAAAGCCAGTATCAGTGTGATGTTGTCATATTTTTAAAACCGTTTCCTGAAATTTTGTTATAGGGGTTGAGTATAATCCTAAAACATGTGAGTCTGTATGATGCAGTAGTAAGAATGGTGAACTGTGTCCGAAAAGATCCAGTTTAAAGTCCTCATGGAGCTACAGCTTCAGTTCAGACACCCTTTAACCTAAGGCATACCACAAGGTGACTGTCATGATCACCTGTGGAGCCCTTTAGACCAGAGGTCCCCAACCTTTTTGTCACTGTGGACCGGTTGGGGGAGGACGGGGTCTGTGTGCGGGGAAGGCGGGGCACCCCCTGCGCTCGGGCACATGCGCGAAGGGGCGGGGGGATGCACGCAATCGCTCGCACACGCGAAGGGGTGGAGGGGCGCTCGGGGGGCACTCGCAGTGGCGCGCGCACATGCACAAAGGGGCGGGGGGCACGCACACACACGCATGTGTGAAGGGGCTGTGTGGGGGTGAGTGTGTGCGGGGGGAAGGGAGATCTGTCTCCACGGCTCAGTCCAGCCCACGGACCGGCACTAGGCCGCGAACCGGGGGTTGGGGACCCCCGCTTTAGACCATCTTTGAGCTCTCTGAAGGATATGTGCGTGTGTGTGTGTGTGTGCGTGAGTGCGTGTGTGTAAGAGAGAGAGAATCCAAGTATGTATGTAACTTCAGACAAACTTAAAAAAAATGAACCTCAGATTCTTAGCTAGGTAAGAATATGGATTCATAACAACAACTCTGAGCATGTAAACTTTCTGTTCACCCAGGTCTCTGGGGCTTGGTCAACAATGCTGGTGTAGCTATTCCTACAGCCCCCAACGAATGGCTAACCAAGGAAGACTTTGCCAAAGTGATAAACATCAACCTGCTTGGGATGATTGATGTAACATTGCACATGCTGCCACTCGTGAGAAAGGCCAAGGGGAGGGTGATCAACATGGGGAGTGTGATGGGAAGAATATCAACCAGCGGAGGAGGTTACGCCATATCTAAATATGGCGTGGAAGCCTTCTCAGACAGTCTGAGGTAAAATACCTGCCCAGCGGGGCTGAAAATTAGAGGGTATGTTGCCCACAACTATGTTTGCATAAAAAGGCATTTTTAATGGGGTGACGTCATCCCTTCACAGAAAGCAGAGGCTTCTCCCTCCAAAAGGCCTGCTTCTCATACATACCCAGACACACTAACTTTAACATCCCATTCCGAAAGGTCAAGGAAGAAATTATTTAACAAGTGCTACAACACATATAAGGAAACATGTCACACACACACAAATATACTTTGCGATTCCCTTGGGGGTCGTGATCTCCAGGTTGGGAAACACTGGTCTATAAGGTGCAACAAGACTCTTGTTATTTTTGCTGCTATAGTATAGAAACTTACATGGCTAACCCTCTAGTGACTGATCCGTTGACTAATTAATTTGATCACCTAAGTGACACAGCAGTCACTTTCTTTCCTCTATAGATCCCATGGCCACCAACAACTGACAACTGCAGGATCTTCCCCCCCCCCCCCAAGTCTTTAAATTGGAAGTATTTTTAACAAAAATTAGACTATGGGGGTGGATGTGAAAGTGCATCCTTCCGAGATCCAGGGGTATATGTGTGTGCCCTCACACCTTTGCAAATTGCCCACCCCTGGACGATACAGAAGCAGGTGTCAAACTGAAATCAGCAAGAGCAGGCTGCCTTCAGTTGAAAGAATGTTTTATTGGAGTGAACTAGACAATTAAGGGAAAGTATAATCCTGTTGCCAGTGGCTAATTGAACAGAAAGGTAGATAGAAGAAAGGGAAGTCAAGCCTGGGAGAATCAGAGAGGGAATTCACCCGGAACCTTATCTGCCTCTACTTCTATTGCCCCCTAGTGGTGCATATTTACTTGTGCAAGTGTGATGGTGTATTTTATCTTCACATTTTTAGAGCTGCTCAGAGAGCCTTGTTAGATAGGGAATGAGGTATAAATGTTAGGAATCATAACTTTAAAAAGCAATGGGTGGATTAAAAAATGCTACATGTTACAATGAACACTTGTTGTCCTCTTATTTTGCCATGCACCTACTCAAGAAGGCTTTTTCTCATACATTTTGATGAGAAGAACCCTTTCACTCATTGGGTACTCCTGAACTTGAACTCCAAAGTTTTCTATAACAGTTATGAAATATTTGCATGATTACTCTGGATTAATAAGATTACATATTTCTTCTTTTTCTTTTCTTTTCCCCACAATTCAGGCGTGAACTTCTTCCCTTTGGAGTTCAAGTCAGCATTATTGAACCTGGTGGTTTTGCTACAGCTGCTATCAGAAATATTGTGGAGAACTACAAAACTGTATGGAGCCGAGTACCTTCTGACATCAGAGAAAGCTATGGGCAGCCCTACTTCGAGCAGTGTGAGTTAAATTTCTGGAAACTGTCTTGACATGCTATGTATATACTTTAGCAATTGAAAAGGCAAGAGCTGTAAACATCTAAAGATCCGAGCTCTGCTCTCAAAGAAAGCTTAGGGGACACAGCCATCAGGAAGCTAGACAGCAGAATTGCCTCTTTTAAACAAGGACAACCTGAATGCATCCTAATACAACTAAGTCTAGTGACACCTAGTGATTAAACTACATAATGACACATTATCCACATTGTCCCCATACCTGTTTTCAAATGTTAAGAATCGTTTGAGATGCCTCTCATTTGGCTATGAGGATGTACGTCAGAGAGTTTCTCTGTCCGTTCTACTACCACATATTTCAGGTTGCCTCCTGCAGGACAAGACCTCTTACTTTTTCTTCCTGTTTCCCCTATGCAGATTGCAAATTATGCCAAGATTTCCTGGATAGAAGCAACTCCAACCTCCATCTGGTCACTAACTGTATAGAGTGTGCCCTGACATCCTGCCATCCTCACACTCGCTACTCTGTAGGCTGGGATGCAAAGCTTTTCTACATTCCTGCCTCTTACTTGCCAGCTGCAGTGAGCGACTATGTGCTGCTCCGCCATTGGCCAAAGCCAGCACAGGCAGTATAGCTTATTTTATAAAACTACGCTGGGAACTTCTATCCAAGTCAAAGACAGCACATAATCCCAATTGTATATTTAAGAATAGATGAGCCGTCCTGGACCAGACCAGAGAAATACCAATCTAATCTCTTTTTCTGTTTTCACAATGGCCAGCTGTGAGGGCAGCAAGGCTCAAAATGGTCTACTCCTTAACTGTCCTTATTGGTTCAGAGCATACATACCCTGTTTTGCTAAAACCTTGGTTTGTGGACCGTGACACAGCGGGGTGGTGGCTCGAACTTGTTTTGCAAACAGGGAACCAGTCTGCAGAATGAAGTAAACAAGCTTATTCTGCCATTACTATATAAAGAAATGGTATTCCTAATCTCAGTGTCCCCAGTATTCTGGGCACCCACTATTGTGTGCATTGAATCTGAATCTGTATTTGTTGCAGCTTGGTTTAATAAACCTGGAACCTCAGTTCAAGAAACTTCACAATTTTTGCCTGCTGTCTGTTAAGCGAAAGGACTTCACCCAAGGGGCCTCTGACACAACCAGAGGCCCTTTTCTGCTCCTGTTTCACAGCAACTGGTATTCAGAGGCATATTGATTCTGAAAGTGGAGATCATAATCAGCCATGGAGAGTTGCACTCCTCAGGACTTGGGACAGAGGTTTTTAGCATGACGATCATTACTGTACTTCTATTAACATAAAACATTGGGATTTTGCTCTGTGATCAGGCATAACATTTGTTTTTGCATAGATTGAGGCCTTTGTTTACCATCTGAACAGGAGATAAGAATGCATGTCTCCCTGTAAAATGAAGTCCAGATATTTACACTCCCTTGGGCATGTTCAGGCAGGGGAGGAATGTCTAAGCTATCTACCTTCACAGAGCCTTTGGCTCTTCCTAGGTTCTCCTTGTTGTCAACACTGGATATTTTGTCATTGTTTTCACCTTTTTATGCTTCTCTCCCTCACAGCCTCTTCCAGAAGGCCTTTCCTTCTCTTCTGATTAGACACAATAACAATTTTAACACATAGTTATCATTTAACATATTGAAGGAAAAACATGTTCTTCTCTCCACCTTCTCCCAATCCTCATACTCCAGGAAGCTTTTTTGAATCATCACATGTCATCTGGAGTCAATTTGCAAGGGGGAACTCAGTTTGATGTGGTGAATGAATGAATGAATGAACAAACTGGGCAAGCAAGAGGGCCTTCTGCACATGCAGAAGGAAGCCAATGAAATGAGGTCTAGGTTATCAAGCATCTGCAAAGAAAATGGAATTATTTTTTGTGGACTCTGAACTGTGGACCATATGGCTTAAGCTGCTGCTCTGTAACTAGTCCCTGGGCAAGGTCCATCAAATGCAAGGGGGCTTAGTTCTGGATAAAGGTATATACTGTCAGTCACAGCTCTATTTTGCAATAGCAACATTTACTGTGACATGTTCCTCCGGTCACCATCTGGCACAGCATCTGCCTTGCCTTTCTGGAGTAGAAGTTCCCTTATGGGTTTTTAAGGGCTTTTTTTGGACTAGTGCCAGAAAACACAAACAGGAATTGACCAGAAAGAGGCAGCCTCTTTTGTGTAAAGTGAAAAACAAAAGACGACAAATGGAACAGAGACAAATGTTTTCACCATGCACCTCTCTACCGAAAGTACGTAACAGTTTTAACGTATATGACCAATACATCAACAGTACACAATGCATCTTGCAGTTTGAAAAATATACTAGCATATAATCAACTCCTCCATGTGTTCCATTGCTTCAAATGTGTCTACTCTAACTGCAAGTTATTTTAGCATAGGAAGTCACAGTCGATGTAGGCTTATTTAAATCTGTGGAATCCACAGAGGAATTGACTCACCAAAATCTCATTAATTAAGTGGGCCTACTCTAGTGAGACTTACTACACTAAGCAACAAGTTGTTGGCCATTGAGATATCTATCAAGATTTATTGCCCTTCATAATATTCCTGTTTTCATTCCTTTCTGGCTATTACTCCTTTCCAGAAACACAGTTATTGGTGAGTGCTAGCCACTGACACTTATATGAATTATAAAAGCAGTCATGTCTGTAAGCACTTATCTTTTTAAAATTTAGTTTTGGATGTCCAACATATTTCAGAATATCCACATCCATCACATGTACAACGATCCCCAGTCCAATGTTAGGTTTTGTCAATGTGATTTATTTCACTGGTGTTATCTGTATATAAGAGTGTTTCCCAACCTTTTTCAAGTCATGACCCCCTTTTATAATAGCTAACTAACCTTCGACCCCCGCCACATTTGCATTAAAAGTGTGGGGGAGAGATTCCATTTCATAAGCATTGCAGCCCTAGTGACACCAATAAATGCCTTCAACTTGTAATGTTGAATCAGGGCAAAATTCCCCTGGTGGACTGACCAGCATGGCAGCATTTTCTTTGCCTGCGCCAACACCAGCCCCCAGCAGAGGGAGCAGGGCGAAAGTTTCCACTGTCCACAGAAAGAAAAAGCAGGAGAGAGGAAAGATAGGGTGTGGCAGCTCACATGCCATTGCCTTTGTCCTTTGGCTGGAAATGAATGACATTTAACTCAATGGGCCATAATTCTAAGTGGACACATATGGCAATCAGTTTAAAACAGGAAAGCAAGGAGTCATCTCAGATGTAATGGAGTTGTAGTTGGAAGAGATCCTAAGGATCAAAAAATTGCAACTAAAAATAACCTTGGCGACCCCGTCCCCAGAAACACTTGGGAGTTGTGAGCCACAGGTTGGGAACCCATGGTGTATACATTTTAAGTGGCTGCCTATAACTGAACCTGAAACAGATTTTAAAAGCTTCTTGTGTCCCCGTAGATTACTGTCATCTGAGCTCAAACATGCACTTCCTAGTCAGTTTTAACCATTGAGTTGTTCCTCTTCATTTCTCTGTATGTTTTGTACTGTCAAGTTGCATCCAACTTACAACTACTCTAATAGTATTTTTGGGGAAAGTGAGATATTTAAGGAATGGTTTTAACAGTTCCAGGCACACACAACCAGTGAGTTTCAATAGCCAACTAGAGATTTTAGGCAAGTCTCCAGAGTCCTAGTGCATCACTACACCACACGTGTTCCTCTACTGTCCCTCTGTGACATATGCAAGGCATTATTGTGATTATTTCAATCCCTTTCTGTTTGTTTGTTATCTTATGGTTAAGGTATATATATTTACAGACAAGTGAACAGGTTGCAAGATAGAATGAATGGGTTGATTGACAGATGAGCAATGAGTGAGTAAGTATTTGGTTCATTCACATAAGATTAGGAATTAAATACTTTTCAATTAATTTACATTTGATTGTACTGGCACTAAATGATGATATCACTGGCTTCCACCGATATAAATTTATTCTAATAGGATTTGGGCCAGAGTAGAGGAGTGCACTAGGTGTCTGAGTAATAGTGGGGCAGATATCTGGACAGGATCCCTGTGTATTGCTGTAAGGCAGCGACCGCACCAAGGGACGCTTGGGGTTTTCCCAATTATCCACTTATATTTGTTTTGTGAATCAAGAAGTCCATTTTCAAAACACCCCTAATTTTTAATGACCTGATTCACTCATTCCTGTGTACTAATTTTGATTCAAAGATTTGTTGCTGGAAATCTTAGAAGACAACTCACCTTATAATCTCAAATATATTCTGAATATTCCCTTTTCTACCAAAGTCTCACCTTGAATGCTTTATTTTTATTTTCATTTTTATTCTTATTTTTCTTTTGGGTGATCTAGTCATGTCAAAGGCAGAAAGAGTTAGAGATTAGGCCAGAATTTCATTCCTTGAATTCCACATCTTTAATGCCTTTAAAAAAAAAAGCAGAAGTAGATGTGTTAGTCCATGAGAAAAAATAAACCAACATCTAGAGTTAGTCAATATCTTCATTAAGTGTTTCTCAAAAAGGGCTTTTTAATTTTGGCCAGAGTAATCTTTAGCAGAGAAGATTAAAGAAGAGGCCAGAGGGTATGGTTTTCGTTGGGGAATTAATTGGTTACCCATGGGATTGTACAATCTGCTTGTACTAGGAGGGAGGATTTTTTTAATCTGGAAAGATTGATGATAAAGCTTTACATTCAAGAACCCAAAGCTTCTGTGTCTTGACTGTCAGTAGAGAATTTTGTTTTACTGATACCTGCTTTTCCCTGCAGTGCTGCATAACCCCTTTATCATTGGCCAGTTTTTGAAGAATGTTAAAGGTACTTCTGGTATGCTTTGAGATAAAAATAATGACCATGAATTCATTTATGGAAATTTTAAATCATCCAATATCTAGGGTTTCAGTGTTACTCATTTAGCAGGGTTTTGCCCAGATTTTGGTGCCCATTTGGATCAAAAGCAACTCTTTCATCTCTGTAGGACTCAGAACAGGGCAAACTCTGCAGTCATGGTTTTGCCCAGCTGTTTTTCAATAAATTGGTGTTTAAATAATAAGTAGACTCTCCCATCTATTTATAATTTTAGGGTAAAATAGCCTCCCAATTAGCTTGTTGAAAGCGGCTGTTTGGGGAGAAAGGCTAGCCCATTTGCTGCCTGCAAAGAGTGCCCAGAAAGCAACAGAGACAAAGCAATAGGGCAGGAAATGCAGCAAAATGGAGTATTCATGCAAAGCAGGGTTAAAGGTGCTGCTGTTGTTGTTTAGTCATTAAGTCGTGTCCGACTCTTCGTGAGCCCATGGACCAAAGCATGCCAGGCCCTCCTGTCTTCCACTGCCTCCTGGAGTTGGGTCAAATTCATGTTGGTCGCTTCGATGACACTGTCCAACCATCTTGTCCTCTGTCGTCCCCTTCTCTTCTTGCCTTCACATTTTCCCAACATCAGGGTCTTTTCCAGGGAGTCTTCTCTTCTCATGAGATGGCCAAAGTATTGGAGCCTCAACTTCAGAATCTGTCCTTCCAGTGAGCACTCAGGGTTGATTTCCTTCAAAATGGATAGGTTTGATCTCCTTGCAGTCCAGGGGACTCTCAAGAGTCTCCTCCAGCACCACAATTCAAAAGCATCAATTCTTCGGCGGTCAGCCTTCTTTATGGTCCAGCTCTCACTTCCATACATCGCTACTGGAAAAACCATAGCTTTGACTATGCGGACTAAAGGTGCTAGTACCATAGTAAAATTATTAATATTACACACACCATTAACACAGTTCATTTTGCTGGCAATATTATTCATCATTACTGGGCTGAGGAGGGCAGGATTAGAGAGCTTCCTGTATGCTTAGCGAGTGTTCCCTGATATCAATGTCTGAACAGGGCTGAAAGCCATTTGAATCAACTAAGTTCATATTTACTTTGTTTGGGAGTGTGACACCGTACTATGACTTATTAATTCAGATCTATGTCCTGCTAAGTTAAAGGTGTATAGCAGGGGCCCAAATATGGTCCCCCAGCATCCCCAACTCCCCTATGCCCCCCTTTTAAAATATATGTACCATCTCTAACTTCTATTCCAAGGTGTGAGCTCCCCTCTTTGAAATTCTTAAGGGGAAAAAAATCCCATTTACCTATGACTAAGTCTATTAAACATAATAAAATGCCCATGGATCAATTAGACTTTACTTGTAAAGATTATGTAACAGCAGATAGGTCTATTGTTTGTAAGAACTGATACTCTTGAAAGCCTGTGCTTCGTATCAGCTCTTCCACATTACTACTGATACATTACATAGAGAGTGGGGTAGCGACTGTTATGCTGCAGTGCTTACTTGGGGTAGAAGTCAAGGTACTGGAAGAGAGTGCACCAGTGCATCCATGTTTAAAATGAGAATAAGAGGGTAATCTGTGGTTTGAATTTGCTTAGTTGTGTTTTTTTTTTGTTTTTTGTTTGTTTGTTTTTTTTGCACTATTGTTTGTCTCTGTTGCTCTAAATAAAAGGACCTTTTTTCTTCCTCATTTGGGAACAGTATTCTTGTTTGGGTATCTGTGGGCTCAGAGCATGTGTATGCATTCTTAAAAAGAATCCCATCTTTCTATTCTGATCTAAAAGCATCCCTGCAGTGAGTTCCAGGAATGATGGAAGTGCCTGTCACTCTGGGAAAGGACCTAGCAAGAACCAAAACAAGGTAGAAGAGTCCGCAATAGGGGTGACACATTGGGACAGCTATCCAAAGTGTATAGTCACCACTACTACAGATGTAAGATCACCACCAAAACTGAAGATAAGGGAGGAAAGGAAAGGCAATACGTATTTCCCTGGAATTTCTCAATAATTTCTCTAAAAGCTGACAATTAACCCTGTCACTATGTTACAATCAGGGTGGATTTGATTTTAAAAATTTTAATAAATTAAATTGATTCAAATTGCCTTTACATTTTTTTAAAAATCAGATTTTTTATTATTTAAATCTAAACATCAATTTCTTGATTTTGATAAATCAAAGTGTGCTGCTTATATCCCACCCCATAGTACTTAGAGCAATCTCTGGGCAGTCTGCAATTTGATGATGCAGTCTACACATTGCCCACCCCGCCAACCCCAAGCAAGGTAGGTAGTCAATTTACTGACCTTGGAAGGATGGAAGACTGAGTCAACCTTCAGCTGACTACCCAAACCTGTCAGGATCAAACTCAGGTCATGAACAGAGTCTTGGCTCCAGTACTGCAATTTAATCACTGCACCATGAGGCTCAGAAGAGGCCACACAGGGGTAAGGAAAGCCACAAGTTTGTGGCTGATACCTGACATGTGGAAGTTATTTGTGCTGAAGTGAAGGAGCCTCTCACCCACTTCCTCTTCCTTTTCTAGTATGCTCTGCATCAGCAACCTAGCCATCACCCTCTGAATTGCCAAATCATCTTCCACTCCTTCTCCAAAGGCTTCTCAAGCAGTTGAATTGCATCTCACACACCTGTGGACGGGGTATGAGGAAATAGCAGGGATTGGAAGTACTGAGTGTATGCACAGCACACCATGGCTCTGAGAGGCAAAATCAAATCCTTCATGGCATCACTGAATTACAAGAACATCACCCACCTTCATCCTCACCAGCAAATCTCTTAGTGCCAGCCCAGAGGCGTTCATAAATGCAGGCATTGTGTTAAAAAGTAGAAGTACGGTCCAAGTGTCTATGGAAACAGAAAGCATGTATCTGTGCCAATGTTAACATACTTCTACTGGCTGACTGTGAGGGCAAAAAGAAGGTTACTTACCTGTAACCGTAGTTCTTCGAGTGGTCCTCTGTGAATTCACACATATGGGTATTGTCTGCGCCTGCGCTGACAGTCTCGGAAGATTCTAGAGCTTAAAGTAACAATTTTATGGTATGATCTCCCATGAGGCACATGCTCCGCCCACCCAACGGTCCCCTCAGTTCCTAAGATATGTCCGCCGGGCAAGGTTATAGAAGTATTAAGGCCCCGTGACGGACAGAGGGGAGGCTGGGTGGGTAGTGTGAATTCACAGAGGACCACTCGAAGAACTACGGTTACAGGTAAGTAACCTTCTTTTCTTCATCGTGGCCTCTGTGAATGCACACATATGGGTGACTAGCAAGCATCACTTACCGGCAGGTGGGACGTCACGGTAGGAAGGAAGCCAAAACCGCTCTGCCAAAGCCGGCATCAGTGCGTGCTCGTACATCAAGTTGGTAGTGCTTGACAAAGGTCGACGGAGTGGACCAGGTAGCAGCACGACAGATATCAGGAATGTCAGTTCCACGTTGGAATGCAATTGACGTGGAGAGTGCTCTAGTAGAGTGAGCTGTAACATGGTCAGGAGGTGATTGTCCTGATAATTGATAAGCAAGGGATATAGTCTGAACTATCCATCTGGATATAGATTGAGAGGAAGCTGGACTTCCCTTGGCAGAGCCATAAAAGCAGACGAATAGTCTGTTGGTGGTTCTGAAGTCCTTAGTTCTATTCAGATAGAAGGCCAAGGATCGACGAACATCAATCTTGTGGAGCATGTGTTCTATAGGAGATGATGGGGATTTGAAGAAGGAAGGTAAGACTATTGGTTGGTTTCTATGGAAATCAGTCACAACCTTTGGAAGGAAGGAAACATCAAAGTAGAGAGTAACTTTGTCAGGGTGAAACTGAATGAATGGAGGGTCCGATCTAAGAGCAGCGAGTTCAGAAGCTCTCTTAGCCGAAGTAATAGCTACCAAAAATGCTGTCTTCAGGGTCAGTAATTTGAGGTCCACAGAGGCCATGGGTTCAAAGGGAGGCCGCATAAGCGCATTGAGAACAATTTGCAAAGACCACTGGGTTGTAATACGTTGGGCGGGAGGGCGGGTGTTGTTAAGTCCTTTAAGGAATTTCTTCACAGCTGGATGAGAAAAAAGTCGAGCAGACGAGGAATCGTCGGGCTGGTGCGCGACGATCGCTGCAATGTATACTCGTAGAGTTGGGAGAGATAGTCCCAGGTTGAAGAGGTGAAGAAGGTAAGTAAGTAAAGTCGTGATGGAGACAGGTAATGCAGGTAAGTTGTTCGCTGCCGTATATTTAAGGAAGGATTTCCATTTGTTTTCATATAGGAGTCTTGTGGACGGTTTGCGAGCTCGATCTAGGATTGCTCAAAGGGCGGGGGTATCCTCCAAGCTGTCAAGTGGAGGGACGAGATGTCTGGATGATAAACCATCCCGTTGTCCATTGTCAGGAGATCGGGTAGCAGGGGGAGTCGGAACGTGTCCGTCGAAATCGACCGGAGGTAAGGGAACCATGGTTGTCTCGGCCACCATGGGGCTACGAGGATCGCGTCGGAGTGGAAGTGTCGAATCCGAATTACAGTGCGTTGTATTAGTGGAATCGGGGGGAAAAGATAGAGGAGCCCTCGAGTCCAGTTGATCATGAAAGCGTCCCCTATGGAATCGACATCGGTTCCAGCTCGAGTGCAGTATATCTTGCATTTTGCGTTCGATCTCGAGGCAAAGACATCGATGTCCGGTTTGTTCCATCTGTGGCAGAGGAGGTGGAAGATCGAAGTTTTGAGGGACCATTCGTGGGATCTCGATGTGAGGCGACTGAGATGGTCGGCCAGATAGTTTTCCTCTGTGGAGATGTGGACCGCAATTGGAAAGATATGGTGTTGGCAACACCATTCCCAGAAGTCGATAGTTAGGTAGAGGAGGGAGGAAGAGTGGGTGCCACCCTGTTTGTTGACATAAAAAAGGGCAGTAGTGTTGTCCGTTGCCAGTTGTACAACTCGGCCGCGGATGAGTGGTAGGAATGCGTGGAAAGCTTTTATAATCGCCATGAGTTCTAGATGGTTTATGTGTAGCATCGATTCCGATCGCGTCCAAAGTCCATGAATTTTGTATTTCAGGCAATGAGCGCCCCATCCGTATAGGCTGGCATCCGTAGTGATCTGGATGGTCGGTTGTAAAGGTCGAAATGGACGGCCGAGGAGGAGATTGGACGTCGTATTCCACCAGGTGAGTTGAGAGGAAAGCTCTGGTGTGACCCGTAGTCTTTTCGATTGTTCGTCCGTCTGAGGGTCGAAGTGTGCCAGGAACCATGCTTGGAGGGATCGAAGCTTGAGCCTCGCGTGTTGGATTACTGACGTGGTCGAGGACATGAGCCCGAGGAGATGTTGAACGTGTCGTGCCGAGATTAAGGCTCGAGGTCGAAACGAAGTTATGGCTTTTTTTATCTTTTTGATTCGCTCTGTTGGGGTGAAAGCCCGGGCGCATACGGAGTCCAGTCTGGCCCCTATGAAGGTAGTTACTTGAGAGGGTTTGAGTTGCGATTTCGAGTAATTGATCTGGAGACCTAGGTTTCGTAGAGTTTGTAGGGTAATGTGAGTGGCTCTTATGGCGTCGAATCGTGTGGGTGCCACAATGAGCCAATCGTCGATGTAAGGATAAATGTGGATTCCCTGAAGGCGGAGGAAAGCCGCAACCGGTGCCATACACTTTGTGAATGTTCTCGGGGCTGTTGAGAGTCCGAATGGAAGGGAGCAAAATTGGTAAGCCGAATTGTTGAAATGGAATCGAAGGTATTTGTGGTGTTCCGGATGGATGGATATATGAAAGTAGGCGTCCTTGAGGTCGATCAGGACGAACCAGTCTCCCTGTGAAAGAAGGGGGATAACGGTATCAAGAGTGAGCATGCGGAACTTTCGAGGTCGAATGTATGTATTAAGTTCTCTGAGGTCGAGGATTGGACGGAGGCCTCCGTCCTTCTTCGGAACCGTGAAATACTTGGAATAAAACCCATTTGGGGAGTCATAAACTGGGACCAAAACAATGGCGTTCTTTTCAATTAAAGTGGTGATTTCTTCCTGCAGGGTGACGGAGAATGGAGTAAATTTAAAGTTGCCCAAAGGGGGAGTAGAGTGAAATTCAATGTGGTAGCCAGATGAAATGATATTGAGAAACCACTTATCGTTGGTGATATATTTCCAAAACGGGAGAAAGGGGCGTAATCTAGGGAAGATTGTGTCCAGTGAATCTAGAGGAGCAGGGAGAGGGGTATCAATAACGTCGATAACCCTTACCCCTTCCTTGATTTTTTGATAGCGGTTGACGATTTTGTTGTTGGTTTCTAGGGCGGATGTTCGGTGTCGATTGTCCTGGCGTCGATAGAGGTCTGTCCGATTGTTGTTGTCGGAAAGATCGGTATGGTTGGTATCTTTGGAAGGGTTGAAAGGAGTGTTGGTAGTATTGTGGCTGTTTGTATGGAGGTTTATAGGAACGAAAGGACGATTGATTCATATAAGTCTTGGCCGTTTTGCGTATTTTATGGAGATTTTCCATGGTATCATCAGTTTTCTGGTTGAAAAGTCCAACACCGTCAAAGGGAAGCTCCTCTATTCTGTGCTTGGCATCGTCATTTAGGGAGGTGGATCGGAGCCAAGCGTGGCGACGGATGGCTATAGAAGAGGCTAGGGCTTTGGAGGCGGCTTCAGCAGCGTGCCTGGCGGCGATTTTTTTTTGTTTCGCCACAGAAGTTGCCTCTATGTGGGCATTCATGAGGTTAGTTTTGATGGACTCCGGGGCAGACTCAAGAAGAGGTAGGATTTTGGCTAACAGATGTCGCTGGTAGGCGCCCATAGCAGCCTGATAGTTAGCGATCCGGAGTTGAAAGGATTGCAGAGAGTAAATCCTCCTGGCGATGACATCTAGCTTTCTGCCTTCCTTGTTAGTTGGCGAGATGGCAGATTTACCCCTTGATTTTGGTAAGTTAGATTCTACTATGATCGAATTTGGGGCAGGATGTTTCGCAAGAAAGTCCATGTCAGGCCCGTGGGTCCTGTACATGTTGTCAGTACGCCTGGACATTCGTAAATTCGTGGGAGGTGTATCCCAGGCATCCCGTATCAGTTGCGTCATGGCAGGAATAAAAGCCAGGCTTAAAGGTTGTGATTTCTCGCTGTGGAGATCATCAAATATGATATCTGGTTCAGGGGAAGGGGGTTCTTCCACCTGCAACTTAAGTGCAGCTGCCATGCGTCCGACCAAGTTGGAGTAAGAAGTGAAGTCCTTCGATGGGGATGATGGGCATCCATCGATAGGGTCAGAGTCAGGAGTAGGAATATTGGCAGGGGATTCGGGGGATGAATCCGAATCAGTGCCTTGGTCCGAGGTCAGTGGTGTGGTCGAGGAGTCATCTTCGGAACAAGACGACGTGTGGGATGCTTGGACGTGAGGAGTAGTAGGCTCAGTTATTGTAGTCGATTTCACATGTTTGTCTTTTGAAGAGTGTTTAGCCTGCTTTGCTGGTTGCGTGCCAGTGGAATGAGAGTGGCGCTTTTTCGACGTTGAAACTGACGTCGAGGTCGACGGGCGTTGCATCGGTTTCGACGTTGGCACTGAAGGTGGGGCCCGAATGCGGCGTGGTGAAGATTCACGTCGAGATCGTTTTGTCGGAGTCGTCTGAGGGAAACCCTGATAGGCTTCCATTTGAAATTGGTTGGCGAAGGGAAACAAGTGTTCCATGCCCAGTTGTTGGAAAGCAAGCTGTTGGTAGGCTGGAAAGAATGGCATTTGGTAGCACTGGCCAAAAGGAGGCATTGGGGCAGCTGGCTCGGTATGCTTCCTTTTTTCTCTCCGTTTTTTTGGAGACTGCGGGGGAGTCTCGGGTTCAGAAGGCTCGGTCTCAAAAGCCCGCCCGGATGTTGGGCTCGAATGGGCAGTGGCCGGACTGGATTGACACTCAGTCCCAATATGGCCAGTGGAGGGAGAAAGGCTACCGGCCAAGGCTGGTGCCTGTGTTGAAGGTATATGCCCCTCATCCCTTTCCACTATAGATGCGGGAGCCTCCATAGAAGATTCTTCGAACACTGGAGAGGGCGGACGCTCTCCTGGTGTTTCCAGCCGAACAGATTTGACTTTTTTAGGCTTCTTGGTAGCAGGTTTTTCTTTTTGTTTCTTAGGTAGTGAGTGTGCCTTTGGGGCTTTAGGTTTCGAAGCCCTAGAAGTGTCGGAGCCAGTTTTTGAGTGGGGCGAAGGTGTAGAGTGCCCCGGAGTGGCGGACGGAGCTTGTCGAGAAGGGGCCCCTTCTACTTGTGGAGCGTCCGCGGGAGCTGCCGGAGCAGGATTCATCGCTGCTTCCCAGAGGTGAGAACGTAGTCTCTGCAGCCTATGTTTCAGTGCTGGTTTAGTGAAACTTTTGCAGGCTGCGCAGGATTGGGTTTGATGTTCCTCACCCAAACAAAATAAGCACTTTTCGTGGCCGTCTGTAGATGGAATTTTACTATTGCAGCCGACGCAGCGCTTGAAAAGAGCCGAAGAGGCCATAAAGGGCGGGAAAATTTGGAACGAACAGTTGAAAGGGCAGGGGTTGATTGAAGAAATAAAAGGTGATCAAGGAAGGAAAAAACTCACGGGAAGGGTGATCAAGAAGGAAAAACTCACGGGAGATCAAATGATTGAAAAAGATTATCGCTTTAAAGCAGCACAAGGCCAAATATCGCTCTCTCTCTTCCGTAGAACCTTATCGCACGGCGGAAAAAAGGAACTGAGGGGACCGTTGGGTGGGCGGAGCATGTGCCTCATGGGAGATCATACCATAAAATTGTTACTTTAAGCTCTAGAATCTTCCGAGACTGTCAGCGCAGGCGCAGACAATACCCATATGTGTGCATTCACAGAGGCCACGATGAAGAATCAGCTGTTTTCCATTGAGCAGGATGACCACATGAAAAAGAGGTTAGGATTCCTCTACCTTTAATAGTTGTGTGGAGGAGCAAATTTCAGCAGGTGTAGCTTGCATTAAAAGGTGTAGCTTGCATTATTTCAGCTGCCGCTGCTGAAATTGCCTATTCTAAGCAACTATTAAAGGTACAGGAACCCCATCCTCCGTTTCATCAAGTCACCCTCCCACTGGCTGCAGTAGAAGAAATACAGCATGTGAGGCAGGCCTAAGGTGTGAAAGCAGGAATACCTGAAATGAATTTGCAAGGATGTGACTAAACACTGCTTGCCTGAAGATGAAAGTAAAGAAGATAATTTTTTTTACCAAAAATAAGAAGTCGTCTCAATAGGGTTTGGGCCATTTGTTTGAATCATAGAGCCAAGCACAAGTTATCGGGATATGGTTTGCATTCCATGCCATCCCTGATATTATTGAGAATCTAAATTTATAATAAATGCATATGCATAATAAATGCCTTGATTCTCATCTCTCCCCCACCCCCAGTTTTCCAACCATGCATCATTTTCAAACTGCACAAATTTTCTCCCGGCACATGCTAAAAAAGAACAAAAACTCTGCCGTCAACCTCTGCGAACGGAAGCAGTCTGCCTTCCTTGGCTAGTTGAGTATTGGGTGCCCATCAGGTGTGACAACAAGAGACTTTGCTAAATTTGAGGAGCTCCCAGAGTTTACTGGAGCTCTCATCATCAAACACCACTTATAGACAGATTGTCTGGAGAGAAAATACAATTCTTCTTCCAAGATTTTCCCACTGGCTCTTTACATCCAGCTTTCATGGTTATACACAAGACTTACTGACTGAAATCTGGTTGGGCAGTTACACAAATGGAGTAACATTTGGAAGTGAACTGCTTTAAGTTAAGAAATATCTGTTGCAAATTGAGTCACAGAACTCAAGGTGGAACAGATAATTCCTACGGAGATTTCTTAATGTACAGAAATTTGTGTCTAAAGGTTGTGCTGTTTGCATATCCGTGCAACAGGATATCAGTCACTGTTTCCATGCACATAGAAGAGGCAAAGAGGAACTTGACACAAAGCTCTGCAAAAGGAATAACTTTGTTTTCCCCCCGACACCCTGCCACATCCGATTTTTCCAGTTAGTTGCAAAAGCCCCTCGAGTTCTCCCACTTCAAGTAACCACCTGCTCTGGCTGGCCCAAGACATTTTGCTGCCTGTCAAACTGCTAATTAGTACCTATGTCCTCGGTTATTTTGGCATCAGAGGCAGAAAATCTCTATCTTGTGGAAGTGAAAATACTGTTATACTCAAGTAAATCAGTGGTTTCCCAACCCTGGGTAATCCCAGTGTTCTTGGACTGCAACTCCCAGAAATCCTGGCTAGCACAACTGGTGATGAAGGCTTCTGGGAATTGCAGTCCAAGAACATCTGGGTTACCCAAGGTTGGGAACCACTGAATAAAGTATTAACATTGGGGAGACAGTTGTTTTCTTTTACATTAATGCTTATGTTGGAGACCACCCAGAGTAGTGGCATACCAGTAGATGGTGCAGTATAGACATTTAATAAACAAACCAACACCAGAACCTGAAACATAATATTTTTAAAGGAAGTCTTTCTGTTACTCATAACTATATGGTATACAGGTTATTGTTATTGTTACTTTACTCACAAGAGTAATTTATAAGAACATAAGAAGAGCCCTGCTGGATCAGGAGTCCAGCTTCCTGTACCTCACAGAGGCCCACCAGATGCGTCTGGGAGCACACAAGACAACTAGATACCTGTCTCCTGATCCCCCTCCCCTGCATTTGGCATTTTGAAGTACCTTCCTTTGAAGCCTGGAGATTATACATCCCCATCATGGCTTGTACTGCGATGGTCTCCAGAAATCTGTCCAATCCCCTTTCAAAGGCATCTAGGCCAGATGCCATCACCAGATCCTATGGCAAGCAGTTCCACAGACTAACAACACGCTGGATGTAGAAATATTTTCTTTTGTCTCTTCTCACTCTCCCAACATTCAATTTGAGTGGATGTCCCCTGGTTCTGGTATTGCATGAGAGGGAAAAGAGCTTCCCTCTATCCATTTTATCCATCCCCTGCATAATTTTATATGGCTCAATCATGCCCCCCTCGGGTGCCTTTTCTTTAGACTAAAGAGCCCCAAACGCTGTAGCCTTTCCTCATAATGGAGGTGTCCCAGCCCAGTCATCATTTTAGTTGCACTCTTCTACACCTTTTCCAGTTCCACAATGTCTTTTTTGAGGTGCGGCGACCAGAACTGTATGCAATACTCCAGGTGCGGTCTTACCATCGTTTTGTACAATGGCATTATAATGTTGGCTGTTTTATTTTCAATCCCCCTTTTAATGATACCTAGCATGGAATTGGCCTTCTTCACTGACACTTTCATCAAGCTGTCCACCAGCACACCAAGATCTCTTTCCTGATCCGTCACAGACAGCTCGGAACCCATTAGCTGATAACTACAGTTTTGATTTTTTGCCCCAATGTGTATTACTTTACATTTTCTTATATTGGAACGCATTTGCCATTTTGCTGCCCATTCTCCCAGTTTGGAGAGATCCTTCTGGAGCTCTTCACAATCGCTTATGGTCTTCACTACCAGGAAAAGTTTCATGTTGTCTGCAAACTTGGCCACCTCACTGCTTATCCTGGTCTCCAGGTCATTTATGAACAGGCTGAAAAGCACCAGTCCCAGGACAGATCCCTGGGGCTGCTCTTCACCTCTCTCCACTGTGAAAATTGTGCATTGACACCTACTCTCTGTTTCCTGGTTCTCAACCAATTCTTAATCCATAAGAGGACCTGTCCTCTTATCCCCTGACTGTGGAGTTTTCTCAGCAGCCTTTGTTGAGGGACCGCGTGAAACACCTTCTGAAAATCCAGATAGACAACTGGTTTGCCTGCATCCACATGCTGTTGACCTTTTCAAAGAATTCTAAAAGGTTTGTGAGGCAAGACTTACCCTTACAGAAGCCATGCTGAACTTACCTCAGCAAGGCTTGTTCTTCTCTGTGTTTTAAGATTTTATCTTGGATGAGTTTCCACCATCTTCCCTGGAACAGACGTTAGGCTAACGAGCCTGTAGTTTCCCGGGTCCCCCCTCCTTCCCTTTTTAAAGATTGGCGTGACACATGCTATCCTCCAGTCCTCTGGCACAGTGGCCGTTTTAAGGGACAAGTTGTATATTTTAGTTAAGAGATGAGCAACCGTCCATGAGCAGACGGGCCGGTTCTGAGGGTCGGACCAGCATTAGGTGCACCTGGGATGGGGATATTCGTATTTTTTTATGAATGTGAATATCCCCATCTCTACAGGCTACATGAAGTGCATGTCAAGAGAGAAACTATAAGGATGCTGCATTAGAAGGACACTGGCCACCACAAAGGAGATCCACTGACCACCTAGCCACACTACCCTCACTTAACCTAGTATGGGTTCTTGCCAGGTGTGTATGTGTGAGTATTTATTTATTTCATTATTTTATATACCAACCCATTAGTGCAATGCACTATTCTCAGTGGTTAACAGTCAATAAAATCAAGCAAACAAAACAAAAGCAAAGATAGTGAAAATCAATAATTATAAAAAGATATAAACCTAGATAGCGCAACATTTCATAATAAATTGGCAAGGCACAAAACTATACAAGGTTACAATCAAAAGCCTCTCTAAAGAGCAGCATTTTCAGCAACCTGTTAAAGGTGGGCAGGGAGAGGACCAGACACAGCCAGTTCCAAAGAGTTGGTGCCACCACCAAGAATGCCCGGCTTCTAATGGTTTTCCTCGCCTCCGCCAGCATGGCCACCCAGAGGAGCAATGCCTGGGAGGATTTGGTGGCTCAGGCAAATAAATGATCTTGGGGAAAGATACTCGGACAAGTGAACAGGGTCCCAAACCATAGAGGGCTTTATAGGTGAGCACCAAAACCTTGAACCTAACCTGGAACATTACATTTTGTCTGAAGCCCTGAGGTGGGCAGTCTGTTGCATGTATATACTTCAGAAATCCCCACTCTAATATTTGAAAGGCCATTGGCTCAGGTGATAGGGAGATGACAGAAGTGGCAAGGGCCTCAGATCCCTCCCCCTGCCATTTTTCTGCCCATTTGACATTTCCTACTATTTTCTCCCTCCAAAAACATGATCCCTTGTGTCTCCCACTTCCATTTTTCCCTTCCTCAGAGAGAGGTAATTATACAAGATGGGTTGACTTCCAACCCTTTGAAAGGTCAAATAAAATGTGTTTTACCGTGCAGCTGCTGAAAATGATTGCACAAGGTTGAAATTCTGGCACAGGATTGAAAGTATGGCGCCACGCTGGCCACATAAAATATCAGAGGGACTCCTGCAGCTTGTGTAGAAAGAAGCATAGGGAGTGTAGAAAATGGAATTTCAGCAAGTACAGCTTGTCCTGCAAGCTAAACCTGTTTAAATAACCCTTTCTGCATACATATGAAAAGTACAGGAACCCTGGATTCCATTCCATGAGGCCTACATTCCTATAGGCCACAGACATCCTCTGCTATTATCTCTAATAAGTGATCAAAAGAAACAGAATCAAGTTCTTAATCCCTGCTTGACAACTTTTGTGTAGAATTTTGCTGTATTTTGCATTTTTTGCTGAGGCAGCACCCATATTTGTCAGAATGACATCTAGTCCACTCACTATGTATTGTATGCCCATTCTGTGTTTGGCTTGATTCCATGCCCTGAACCCCACTCATGCGTAAAATGCATTCCTCCAAACTTTTCCATGTTTGAAATTGCACCTTGGCTGCAACAGAGCTCCCTCCTTGATACAGAGTTTCAGCATAGAAATGCTCGATTGTTCAGTGGTTCAGGTCTCTGGTTGCAAAGCCAGAGGTTGGGGGTTCAATTCCCCACTGTGCCCCATTGGCAGGGGCTGGACTTGATGATCTGTAGGTTCCCTTCTAGCTCTGCAGTACAAAGGTTTATTATTATTATTATTATTATTATTATTATTATTATTATTATTATTTTATTTTATTTTATTTTATTTTATTTTATTAGGTATCCTTCAGTCTCGAGAGACTACGGTAACGTGCTCTGAATAGAGGACTTGGAACCGCATCTACTGTGGCTGAGAAGGCCAATTCGAGAGTGACAATCCCTTCCACACTGAAGACAAATACAATCTGTCCCCTGTCCAGCTCCCTGATTTTGCTGGTTTCGGGACTGCCTCTTTGCCTCTATTATTATTATTGGCAATGCATATACCTGGGGCAATATGCTCCATGTAAGCTGTGCTTCTTTTGCTTCATTCATCAGATCAGTGAATGAGGTTAATTTAGCAAAACTGTCAATGATCTGCAGGATTGAAATAATGAATGTATTACTCCCACATGCACCCACTATGAGCTCTTTTTTTCTACAGCAGAACAAGATTGCTTCTGGTCTTTGACTTACGTTCTGCTCAACTAGCTAGGGCATGACTACATTAACAAATAACAGAGGAAAGGCTCCCAACCTCTACTTTTTCCCTGTGCCAGTGATGCAGCTGGAGACCAAAGATGAGAAAAAGCAGGCAAGCAGGAAATCAGTAGCCAGCTTTGTTTGCAGCTCATTATGGTAGCTATATGGTAGCTGTGCCTCCTGCAAATCTGGATTGCTACACTACTGCAACCTTAACAAGGTGCTAACAACTTCACATTGGCAATTTCCTCTGCTCTCTCTGACTCCTTGCAATGCACTAAAGCAAATTCATCTTGGGGAAGAAAGATATATCAATATATATCTTCTGAATTATGGCAATCCTATGAATGAGTGTTCTCCAAAATGTCCTGTCCTCAACAGCCCTGCTCAGTTCTTGTAGACTCAAGCCTGTGGCTTCCTTTAGGGAGTCAGTCCATCTCACATGTGATCTCCTGCTGCCTTCCATCTTTCCCAGCATTATTGTCTTTTTGAGTGAATCTTGCCTTCCCATGATGTGCTCAAAGTAGGATAGGACCAGTTTCATCATTTTTGCCTGCAGAGATAGTTCAGGCTTGATTTGTTCTAGGACCCACCTGTTCATCTTTCTGGAAATCCAGGGCATCCACAAAGGTCTCCTCCAGCACCATATGTCAAACGGATCCTTTTTTTTTTCCTGCCAGCTTTCCTTACTATCCAGCTTTCACATCCATACATGGTGATCAGAAATACAAGAGTGTGGATGGTCTTGGTCTTGGTCTCCAGTGACACATCCTTACACTTGAGGATCTTTTCTGCTTCCTCCATTGCTGCCCTTCCTAGTCTCACTCTTACGATTTCTTGGCTGGAGTCTCTGTTCGTATTAATGACTGAAACAAGGTATACAAGAACCCTAAGTATTTCAATTTCTTTGTTGTCAACACTAAAGTTATGTGGTTCTTCTGTAGTCACGATTTTTGTCTTCTTAACATTCAGCTGCAGTCCTGCTTTCTTCATTCACTTTCCTTAACAGTCGTTTCAAGTCATTGCTGCTTTCTGCCAGTAAGATGGTGCCATCTATATATGTTATTTAAGAAATGTCAAAATTCTCACACTTTCTCAAGGATAAATATTTGATTTCCTAGTATATGAATATTTAAATAACACAGTGTAGCTCAGCTAATTAAGCAACATGCAATTTTCCATTTTTCAAATAGAATGGGCTTCCGGTTGAGTGGCGTTAGTGTTTGGCGGTGTTGAGACAGAGCTCTGAGACGTTTAGAGTTATGACTGGTGATGAAAGGTAAATCCTTTGAGAATTTTCTACTTATGAGAGAGCTTCTCTGCTGACAACAAACTTAGAGAAGATAAGAGGAGTTTGTGCTGAAGGGTACACCCAGCGTCTGAGAACTGAGCAGTATTTTACAGCCAATATACTCCCTCTCACATACGTAAGATAACATCAGACAAGGAGACAAGAAGTCAAGGTGCCGGCTGCTGGAATGTTAATGATTATTGTCTTTTCTTGTTATTAAGTATTCCTGCAAGAAACTCTGATGTGAGGCTCTTATCTGCGCATTACCAGTTTTTAAACTCTGTTTGTTGAAGAACATACCATTCTAAAGAATTAACCAGAGCCCAACCACAAACCACTAAAATACTAAAACACTAATAATAGGACTCTGAGTTGCTGACCTTTAGCTTCGTTAACTGATTGCACACTTCCACTCTCTGCTTCTCACCAATATAACAACGCAGAGATTTGTATCTTCTACCAAAACCTATAGAGAATCTACAGAGAATGGAAGAGCCTATTTTAATTACTGATGAGTCACCTCATCAAGTACTTGACTTAACTTTATCTCCCCCAGTGCTGCAACAGGTGCTGAGATGTACTCCTATGTCTATTACCCCTGTTACTGAACTTAGAATGAAACGCAAGTATACTGAAATTTCAGATCAGGCTGAGAATGGAATACTTTATATCCCCTCCAAGCAACATGACTACCCCTGTAGAAATGTCCGCTGAATACAATAACACCCAAGCTGAACATCTAACAAGGCTCCCTATCTTCGATGAGAGTACAGCCAGGGAACTACAGGGACTAAACCTGGCTACACACAATAAGTCTCAGTGTAATCAAGCTCCAACCCTACCGGAAGGAGGTACTCACTTCCCTCAAAATATTATCTTGGAAATAAGGGACTCAGTAAAGGATATAAAAGACCTGTTGGGATGTTTGGTTGACTTAATGAAGGAAAGGGTTATTCCACCTACAGATGATCCTTTTGGACACAGTGGAAAACCAAATGCCCCCTTGTGGTCAGAAGCTAATGAAAACATTAATTTATCATCTAACACAGGGGTCTCAAACATGCGGCCCGGGGGCCATTTGCGGCCTTGCCTCCCCCCCCCAAAGCACCCACGCGTCCTCTGCTGTCAAGTCGCTCCCGGCCTGTCCTCGAAGAGCACCTCCAAGCCGCCAACAGCAGCTGCCACTGCCGCCTCTTCCAGGGAAGCGGCTCTCTTTTTCTCTCGGCACCCCCAGCACCAGCCTGGCCAGCGGCCGCCTCAGCGCCCGGCGGTGCTTCCTCCTCCTCTTCGTCCTGCTTCAGCCGCCTCGGCTCTGGAGGCTGCCTGGGCTCGCCTCGCAAAGTTTGCTCCCCTGTCGTGGTGGGGGTAGCTGCTGCTGCTGAGTGCGCCTTTTTGAGGGGGGGCCCTCAGAGGAAGGTTGCCGGACCTCCGTGTGTGTGTGTGTGTGTGTGTGTGTGTGTGTGTGTGTGTGTGTGTGTGTGTTTGTGTGCATGCGTGTGCACGCACCTGTGGGGGGGCCGCCCCGTTCTGTTTAATTTCGCGGGTACCGGTGGGGGCTTTTCTCCTTTGACAAGGTGAATTCTGTGAGGTTTTTTTAAAAAAAAATTTATGTCGTGCCCTCCTCCCCTGGCTAAGCGGTCGCCGGCACTCCCTCCTTTCTCCGCTTCTTTGTCCTGCTGCTGCTGGTGGTGGTGGTGGTGGTGGTGAAGAAGGAGCCGGAGGGGGTCGTGGCCGGGTGACGAGGGCTCGCACGCCCCTCCTCCTCCTCCTTCTCCTCCTCCTCGGAGCCCCAGCTGGGCTAAGGAAACTCCCGTGCGGCTTCCTCGGGCTCTTGCTCTGCTTGGCGGAAAATCTGATGCGGCCCAGCCTCACTCAGACTCTGCCTCCAGCGGCCCCCAGGTAAATTGAGTTTGAGACCCCTGATCTAACACCATCCAGAAAATCACTAGCCTTTCCTATGAAGAGCTACTTTCTTGTGTTACACAGACAAATCAAGGTCGGCCTTTGCCCTCTAGGTCGGACCTAGATAAAGTGAAAGAGGCCTTAATACCTCAAATTACCACCAAAGAGACTATACCAAACATACTCAAAAGAAGTACTAGAGAGGAACAGGCGAAGTTCAAAGTTAAAAAGACAAAGCCTCAAAAAACAAAAGGTCAACTAACTCCATAAAACAACCAAATTGCAAGGTTAATAAGAACAACAAAGGTAAGAAGGGTTTCAAACATCTTACCAAAAAAAGGGGAAAGGATGGATTTTAAACCCTTATTTCAAATGCTAGATGTAATGCAAGATGACCTAAAGAATAAAGATGACCAAATAACTCTGCAGCAAGGAAAAGGAAAAGCAAGAGAAGTGATTGCAAAAGAGGAAAATCAATGGCACACACTGAAAATGGGGGAGAAAGCCAAAAAGCCATCAGCAGAGAAAGGGGAAGCGCCTGTCCGAAAGAAGAGAAAAGCTACCAAACAGACCTCAAAGATCCTATTGTCAGATACACACTCTTCACTTAATGGAAATTCAGAGATGATTACAGCCAAAATGGACAGTAATGAAACTGGAGGAAACAACGGTAGATAAATCCCAGTGCTGATACGAGACAGATATGCAACAGCCAAGTTAAGAAGGGGAATCTATAAGAGACCCACATATACCGTGTTTCCCCGAAAATAAGACAGGGTCTTATATTAATTTTTGCTCCAAAAAACGCAATAGGGCATATTTTCAGGGGATGTTTTTTTTTCATGTACAACAACCTACATTTATTCAAATACAAGCATGTCATATCCTTCTGGTTGCTGCACAATGCTGCACAAGGGTGGAGGGCGGGGTTTCACTTAACTGGGGCTTATTTTTGGGGTAGGGCTTATATTACGAGCATCCTGAAAAATCATACTAGGGCTTATTTTCAGGTTAGGTCTTATTTTCGGGGAATCAGGGTATGGATGGAAATACAAACTATCCTGCTAACTACAGAGCAAATTTTAAGGAGGATCTCCAACTTGCTGATTTTAATCAGGCTAGGCACAAAGATCTAAACCATGTCCAGTGGGATTATAGCAGCTATGAGGGCAGACCCGCCTGGAACTTTATGTACTGACCAAATAGTCGTTTCAATGAGCAAAAGTGCTTAAACACCAGCACCATGAAACTTAGCTGGATGCCCCAGATAACCCACTTGCATGGAAATGTTGTCGTATACCCAGATGTTAAGACTGAGGCCCAAAAGATAGCTCCAACTTCAAGGGCCTGCTTATTGAAAATCCTTTCATGGAACATAGCCGGTTGGGCCTCCAGACAGAGTGACCCAGGAATACTCGATTATTTAAGATTACATGATATAATTGCAGTACAGGAAACTTGGAGCATTGATAATACTAGTTTGAATGGCTATTTGGTGCTTAACAGCCATGCAGTTCCTAGCAGTGGAAAGGGTCGCCCAAAAGCGGGGATGGCGCTAATGTTCTCTACTGCTTTGGAGGCTAGGGTCAAAAGCCTTCCACCTTGTGACAAAATTGCTATGGCTGCCTTACTTGTTATCAGGTCAAGCGCTTATTTGATTATCAATGCTTATATTCCTCCATTGTCTTCCAAAAATTAAACAACTCAAATGTGGAACCAATTGGAACTTTATATCACAAACTTAGAATCCATAGCCCCCAATGCACATGTGATATTTATGGGAGACCTGAATGCAAAAACTGGATCGAATAATGACATCTTTTACTCTTCCAATTCCTGGGGTACAGACTCTGTAGAGAACCACACCCTGATGAATGATAGAACATCAAAAGATTTGTAGATCAATTATAGTGGGATATGCCTCGCACGGATGGCAGAACGCTTTACTCTTTATATTGTAAATGGCAATGAACTGTTTGATAACTGCGCAGAATTTACTTTTGTATCAGGGAGGGGTAGCAGTGTGGTAGACTATGTGTTAATTTCTCTATCTTTAACCAGATTGGTTAAGGAATTTTCAGTCGGACATAGAACAGATAGCGATAATTTACCCCCACGTTTAACCTTGTCACTTCTAAACCCAATACACCTTCCTGAGCATCAATTAGGTGACGATGTCTTATCTGTATTATATAAACGCCTAATTTGGACAGATGAAGTTAATGTAAAAGTCTCCAGTTTCTTAAAATCTCCTCCCAGTGAGAAATTAAGAAACTTAATAACAGCACCTACGGAATCCACTTTGGCTTCCATCGTGACAAATTACAACTTCCTGGTTTTAACAATACAATCTGTTCTAAGCCCAAAACAATCTCACACCCATAAACAACCAGGAAGGTACACTCCTAAATAGTTTGATAAGGAATGCTCCCTTAAAAAAAAACAACTTAGAGAAATATACATGCAGTATAGGAAGAAGAATCTGGCAGTTCTCCCCCAGGAGTACTATGTAGTTAAAAACCAATATAAAACCCTGATTGCCCAGAAAAAGAAACAATAAATTAAAAAACAATGGAACATCTTGATAGACTCTGTGCTAAACAAAGATTCTAAGCTATTCTGGGCCTTGGTCTCTGGGGCGCTAGGCACCCGAACAGGATCAGCTTGCTGTAGTATCCCGGCGAATGTATGGAAACGGTACTTCACCCAAATATTTGAGGAAACCAAACCCTCACAAACTGTTAACATCATATCCCTAGATCTAAACGAATTACCAAACTGGGAACCAGTAACCGAAAATGAAATAAGGCCATTAATAGCTTGTCTAAAATCAGGGAAGGCACCGGGACCCGATCTAATACCAGCAGAGTCTTTAAAGACCAATGTAGACTGGTGGGCCCCCCTTTTATCTCATCTATTTACATTCATTAATAACACTAGGCAAATTCCATACTCCTGGTTAGAGGCAATAATGATACCAACCTATAAGAAGGGGAACAAAGACGAACCCTCAAATTATAGACCAATCAGCCTTCTATCAATAGTGGGCAAGTTTTACGCTAGATATCTTAATAATAGATTAATCACATGGATTGAGTAGGAGGATATCTTAGGGAATGTACAAGCTGGTTTTAGGAAGAACCGCTCCACCTTTGACCACTGTATAGTATTGAATCACCTTACAGAGAAGTATATGGGCTGTCATGGGAATGGCCTGTTTGCTGCTTTTATAGATTTAAAGTCTGCCTTCGACTCAATACCCAGAGGAAATTTATGGGAAAAACTCTACTCTTCCTCGACTGATAAGAGGCTATTATATCTTATCAGAAGCCTCTACCAACAGACCACAATTAGGGTAAGATGTGGAGTCGATGGTAATCTATCAAACTCCATTCAGGCAGAGAGAGGGGTTTGCCAAGGTTGTATTCTGGCACCTACATTATTTAATCTGTACCTAAATGACCTTCCGAAAAGCTGCTCAACACCTGAATTTCATTCCCCAAAATTGGCTAAAATCAATGTGCCCTTACTACTATACGCAGATGATGCAGTTATCATGTCACTATCGAAAGTTGGTCTTAAATGAATTCTACGTGCATTTATGAGTTACTGCAGGAACAACCTATTAACAATTAATTTCAAGAAAACCAAAATAATGGTGTTCTCTAGGCATAGTAAAGTTAAAGAATGGGTTATTGAGGGCCAGCGTATAGAGCAAGTTAAAACATTTAAATACTTGGGAATTGTCTTCTCACGTACCCTCTCCTGGTCTCACCATAGACAAGCAGCAGTGCAGGTGGCTTATAATACAAGCAAATTTCTTCGACGATACCACTATGTCCAGGGTGGGCAGTTTGTCCCTGCTGCTCTACAGATAGTTAAGTATAAAATTCTTGCGCAGCACCTGTATGGTATTGCGATTTGGATAAATGGTTTCAATCCCTCAGTTGAAAGTGTTATATCAAATTCGCTGCGACTCCTATTCGCTATGCCAAGATGTGTCTCTTCAGCTGCCTTGCGTTTAGAGGCTGGCCTCCAATCGGTGGAATGTCAAGCTTGGCTGTATGCACTCCGATTCTGGTTGACGGTGGTATATGCTCCCACAACCAGTGGGTATTTACATTATCTACAAAAAGATGTCTTTACCAGGTCATGGCATAAGAGATTTACAGACAAATAGTTAGGTTACCTACCTGTAACCATGGTTCTTGTAGTGGTTCTCTGTGAATTCACACAAATGGGTTTATCCTGCGCCTGCGCAGGACGTTCGGAACTTTCTAGAGCTTAGAAAAAAAGCCAGACAGTTAGTCTCCCCCTCCGAGGGTATATAAGCTCCGCCTCCTCCACCTTCCTTAGTTCCCTATGTCTGCCATTACTAGAGAGTAGGTATAATAACCTGGTATTGTGACGGACAGCGGGGAGGAAGGGAGGGATGTGTGAATTCACAGAGAACCACTACAAGAACCATGGTTACAGGTAGGTAACCTAACTTTCTTTGTAGTGGACTCTGTGAATGCACACAAAAAGGTGATTAGCAAACTTACTCACCGGATGGAGGGCCGTCACGGTATCAGGGATGACAGGATTGCCCTTCCAAATGCAGCATCATTTTTCGCTCTAACATCGAGGCGGTAGTGCTTCCCGAACGTCAGAGGATTGGACCAAGTAGCCGCTTTACAGATGCTTTGAATATGGATACCGCGATGGAGAGTGGTGGAGGTAGAAATAGCTCTGGTGGAGTGAGCTTTCAGTTGGTCCGGTACCGGCTTGTTTGCAAGTTGGTAAGCAATCTGTATGGACTGTACGATCCATCTCGATATTGTTTGAGAGGATGCGGGAGCACCCTTGTTATGTCCGTGGTAGCACACAAAAAGACGGGAAGAACGTCTAAAGTGCTTGGTTCTGTCCATGTAGAAGGCAATAGCTCGTTTGACGGCCAGGGTATTGAGCTTGCGCTCAACCGGAGTAGACGGAGAAGGAAAAAATGTAGGGAGTATCAGCGGTTGATTCAGATGGAAGTCTGATACGACCTTGGGAAGAAAGGAGACATCCATGTACAGAGTAACTTTATCGGGATGCATTTGTAGGTATGGAGGGTCAGATCGAAGAGCTGACAGTTCACTCGCCCTCTTAGCAGAGGTTATGGCTATTAAGAAAGACGTCTTAAGAGAAAGCAATTTCTCGTTACAGGTTGCCATGGGTTCGAATGGTGCTTTGGTAAGTGCCTCAAGGACAAGTGGAAGCGACCATTGAGGTACAACAGGTAGAGAGGGCGGCCGAATGTTCTGCAGGCCCTTAAGGAATCTTTTGACCGTGTGGTGGGAGAACAGTCTGGCGGAGCTAGATTGGGATGGCTGATGAGCAACAATCGCAGAAATATATACTTTAATGGTAGAGTGTGTGAGCCCAAGGTTTAAAAGGTGCAGTATGAAGGTAAGTAACGTTGAGAGTGTAACCGGAACTGATTGGAGACCTTTGGACTGAACAAAGTTCGTAAAAGATTTCCATTTGTTACGGTATAGGCGAGAAGTCGACGGTTTCCGAGAGCGGTCTAGAATCGCACGGAATTCGGGGTTATCCTCCACGCCGTCAGGTGAAGAGACTGGACATCTGGATGGAGAAGAGCCCCGTCGTTCTGGGACAACAGAGATGGTATTGGAGGTAAGTGGAGTATTTCTTCCGTTATTCCCCTGAGATGGGCGAACCAGGGTTGCCGCGGCCACCATGGAGCGATGAGTATTGCATTCGCTTGGTATTGAATGATCCTGACTATTGTCTTGAGGAGCATCGGTATGGGAGGAAACAGGTAAGTGAGTTCTCCCGACCACGGTATGAGGAAGGCGTCTCCCAGTGACGCAGTGTCCCTGCCTGCTCTGGAGCAGAACCTGCGGCACTTGGTGTTGCAGTGAGATGCAAAGAGGTCTATGGTGGGATGACCCCATCGACGACATAAGTCTTGGAAAACTGTCTCGTGGAGGGACCATTCGTGCATCCTGGTGCGGAGCCTGCTGAGATGGTCCGCTAGACAGTTGTCTTCGGAAGCGATGTGAATCGCTTGCGGAAAAATATGATGGATACGGCACCATTCCCAGAATCGTATGGTGATATGGAGAAGCGGTAGGGATCGAGTCCCACCCTGTCTGTTGACATAGTGCATAGCTGTGGTATTGTCTGTGACGAGCTGCACTGCTTTTCCCTGTAGACACGGAAGAAAGGCTCGAAAGGCCTTCATGATGGCGATCAGCTCGAGTTGATTTATGTGGAGAGATCTCTCTCTCATTGTCCATACACCGTGAATCCGTAGCTCTTGGCAGTGAGCGCCCCAACCAGAAGGGCTTGCGTCCGTGGTAACCTGTATGGACAGGAAAGGAGGTTGAAAGGGTCTGCCCCTTGACAGATTGCGCGGAATTGTCCACCAGATGAGTTACTTTGCTACATAAGATGTGACATGCAACTTTTTCCTTGGGTGGTCCGTTAGAGGGTTGAACAGGCCAAGGAACCAGGATTGGAGCGGACGCATTTTGAGCTTGGCATGAAGAACGACTGCTGTTGTGGATGACATGAGACCCAAGAGACGTTGGGTGTCGAGTGCAGTGACGGTAGCCAGCGGTTGAAACCGTTGTATTGCGGCTCGAATCCTTTGGATTCTTTGGTAGGGCAGAAACGCTCGTGCTTGGGTCGCATCTAGCGTTGCTCCTATGTAGTTGACCAACTGGGATGGTATCAAGAGAGATTTTTCTTGATTGATTACTAGACCGAGTTTGTTTAAGGTCTCGAGAGTGGTATTCGTGGCAGCGATGGCCTCGTGGTAGGATTTCGCCACCAGGAGCCAATCATCGATATAAGGGAAGATCTTTATTCCCCTGGTACAGAGATGGGCCACTACAGGGGCCATGCACTTGGTGAATGTCCGAGGAGCTGTGGAGAGCCCGAATGGAAGGGCAGCAAACTGGTAGGTTGTGCGGTGGAACTGGAACCAAAGATACCTTTGATGAGAAGGGTGGATGGAGACGTGGAAATAGGCGTCTTTGAGGTCGATGGTGACGAACCAACTCCCCTGAGAGAGAAGGGGAAGAATGGAATCGAGTGTTAGCATGCGAAACTTTCGATATATGATATACTGATTAAGTTCTCTGAGGTCTATGATGGGCCTGATACCTCCATCTTTTTTAGGGATGGCGAAATACCGAGAGAAGAAACCCTCGTGTAATTCAGCAGTTGGAGTTTTGACTATTGCCCCCTTGCGTAGGAGAGATGAAATTTCCTCCTGTAGATCTATAGAAAAGGGGGTGGTCTTAATCAGATTAGATGGAGGGAGCTGGAAGAATTCTATAGAATAGCCCTTCTCGATAATGGTTAGGACCCATTTGTCAGTCGTAATGTTTTTCCATTCAGAGAGAAATGGAAAGAGTCGAGTCCAAGAAAAGGGATAGTTAGTTGTACTGCTTACCCCTACGCTGAGGTTTACGAAAGGACTGCTTGTGTCCTTGGTATTGTTGCTGCTTGAAATTCGAAGGGTTGGACTGAGATGGCTGGAAGGTCTTGTCGTGGTGCTGCTGTCTACCATACCGAAATGGTTGGTACGAGGAAGACGCTTGGTAAGCAGGTTTCTTGTAGGTAGGTCTTTGATACCGGTACGGTTGGTACGGTATGTAAGACTTTGCCGTCTTCCGCATCTTATGAATGTTTTCCATAATGTCATCAGTTTTGGAATTAAAGAGGCCAGCCGCATTGAAGGGAAGATCTTCGATTTTGGTCTTGGTATCGTCTAGTATGTTAGCCGCTCCGAGCCAGGCATGGCGACGGACTGCTACGGCTGTAAGCATAGACTTAGACGCAATATCAGCTGTATGCTTTGCTGCTACTCTTTGCTGTCTTGTAAGAGTGTTGGCCTCCTCGTAGGCATTGAGAAGTTCAGTCTTCGATGGCTCGGGGAGGTTTTGTAGGACAGGGATGATTTTATCCCAGACGTGTTTTTGATAAGCACCCATGGCGGCTTGATAGTTCGAAATTTTAATCAACAGAGCCGCAAGTGAGTAAAGCTTTTTTCCCAGGGCGTCATTTTTTCTGCCCTCCTTATTAACAGGTGTAACAGAAGACCTGCTGCGGGATCTGTACTGAGTAGCCTCGACCACAATGGAATTAGGTAAGGGGTGCTTGGTTAGGAAGTCTGAGTCGGAACCATGGGTCTTGTAGTGGTGATCGATTTTTCGTGGAATTTGGAGAGTCGCAGGCGACGTATCCCAAGAAGCCTTCACCAATTCAAGAAGTGCTGGGATGAGGCTAAGGCTAGGAGGAGATGACTTGTCCTGCTCCATATCGTGGAAGACAAGGTCTTTTTGTTGCTCAGGAACCTGCGCGTCTAGGTGCAAGATCTTGGCCATGCGTAGTATAAGTTGAGCGTAGGACGAGTAGTCTTCTAATGGGTATGGAGAAGAGGTACTCGGAGCACCACCATCGGGTACATCAGATTCCGAAGAAGCTGAAGAGTTGTCATGGAAGGATGCAGATACCAACGAGGAGGGACAGTGCGATAATGGGACCGTGTCTCTCGGTAGTGGCTCAGCATCAGAGTGTACCGAGGGAGAGAAAGGTTCTGTATCATGGCCCTTGGGGCCAGAGTACAGCGTCGCAGTCTGTACCATGGGCCGGGCTACGGAATGCTTAGACCGTTTTAGAGGCGCAGAAGATGCCAACGGTGCCTTCCTCTTTCGGGAAGGAGCAATTTGGGGTGTGGAAACATGCCCCTGTTGCTGTTGCGTGGCTTCCGGAGCCTGAATCGAAGAAGGGTACCAGGCTGATGGAGGACACATTTGTCCCCTGAAGTCGGGTGGATAACCAAATCCTTGGTATGGGTAGGGCTGGTATGGACCGAAAAATGGAAGACCATACTGTGCCGGCATTTGTGGACGATACTGGTCCGTAGGATGCTGAGGTTGGTACGGAGAAATATGCTTACGTTTCTCCTTCTTCTTCTTAGGAGTGCGAGGAGGCAGCTCCTGTTCTGATTGTGAATCAGTATCAGCCCGCCCGGAGGATCGCGGGCTAGTAGGGGCAATGGCCAGGCTGGTAGACACATCAGCCGCAAATTGGCCTGACGACGGAGACATGCTCATGATATCGTGAGCAATTTGGGTCGGAGGAATGATCCGTTCCTCCATATCAGATTGCCCAGTGTCGTCTCTTGAAGACTCCTCGAGTAATATAGGAGGCGCAGGTAGAGGCAAAGGTGTCGGTTTGGATATCTTTGCCGACTTCTGAGACTTTGTCTTGTCATTTTTCTTTTTGGAAGACACAGTCGACCTGGAAGAAGCTTTGGTGGAAGCTGGCTTGGGCGGTCTAGAGGCGTCCTTCTGTTTGGAAGTCGCAGAGCTCATGGTAAGTGAAGTTGAATCGAATGAGCTGGCGCCTGTCTTAGGTGCCTCCGCACGCGGAGGGTTTGGGGAGGTAGTAACGGACACCTCCATAGCAGGTTTAAGAGTTCTTTCGTAGAGAAAGGCCCAGAGGCGTTGAGACCGCAGTTTAAGAGCCTGTTTGGAAAAACTCCTACAAGCGGTGCACGCCTGGATAAGGTGGGATTCCCCCAAACAAAATAAACACTGATCGTGCCCATCCGTTAGCGGGATTTTCTTAGAGCAAACGGAGCACTGTTTGAAGCCCCGCGGGGCCATAAAAGGAAGAAAATAAAAGGGAGGAATCCGTGAGGGGGGGGGAGGGCGGGAAGGGCGCAGAACGAGGCAAAAATAAGAAAAGGTTGTTCTGGCGTCCTAAAGAAACAATGGTAAATCTAGTGAAGTAAATAAAAGTTATAGTAATGGAAGGAAATACTTTCCTTGATCGCTCTAACGTTCCTACGTCCTACTCTAACGGCGGAAAAAAAGGAACTAAGGAAAGTGGAGGAGGCGGAGCTTATATACCCTCGGGGGGGGGAGACTAACTGTCTGGCTTTTTTTCTAAGCTCTAGAAAGTTCCGAACGTCCTGCGCAGGCGCAGGATAAACCCATTTGTGTGCATTCACAGAGTCCACTACAAAGAATACATCTTTTAGGCTTCTCTATGGACTTCTTTCTGAGTCAGTCCTATGACAGTACCAAGTCAATGCTTGTACAACGTATTAAAGATATAGACCTCCAGTATTCACTAGCATGTGCAGACAGGACCTGTTCATCAATGTACTTTGGTTTAAATTTTAACTTTCCCAAGTCAGCAAATTACTTATACTAAATCACAGTACCAAGGTATCATTTTGGCTTCTCAAGGGCTAGGTTTAATTGCTTTCCCTCAGCCTTGTTAAAAGGGCGCTTTAATAACATTCTCTTTGGAGAAAGGATATGCCCCTGTGAGGAAGAAACAGTTGAGTCCTTGGCACACACCATTCTAGAATGCAGCTTATATAGGTTCGAACATATCCGCTATCTCTACCCAATAATGTGTAAATGTACTAGTATATCTCCCACAGACTACCTGAAGTTTCTGCTGTCAGGAGAGAACCAATTAATAACAGTCAGTGGCTAAGTTTTTATTCTCAATTTTAAGAATTCGTAAAATGTTATATTAAGACAACCACCTGACTCAAGTTTTATACTGTCGATATGTTCTAACAACTTACTTATTCTACATATCTTGTATTATGTTTTTATCTTTGAATTTTCGGGTCTATGACTATATAATAAAACTTAACTTAAGGAACTTAACTAACTTAAATAGAATGAGAATGGTCAACATTTTCATCAGGTCAATTTTCAGCAAAGCATCCAGTTGACAGAGGTTTTAGCTACCACTATACCCTTTAAAATAATTTTCACATTGATTTAATGGGATTCATCAACAATTCACCTTGTTTAAACATTCTCATCCCAATTTATGACTATCTGAATAAGGTGTGCAGGTTTTGTTGTTGGCACCAATGAGAAACTGTGTTAACTGGCTGTACCACAGCTCTGTTGCTGAAATGTATGCTTCTACACTTAATTTTAGGACTTGTGGCTCATGGAGAGATGTCGTCTCTTTGTCATGCACTTTAAAGGAAAACAATGTTAACAGGTATTCATTCAGTTTTAAAGTGAGGGAGGGACTAGGCAGATATTTCTCCTGCTGCTTTTACCATGTTCCTCATTGTTCCTTTTAGCATTTATCCTGTCAATAACACAATGTTAGTGCTAACTATGGGTAGATACAATCTTTTAGGATATGTTCAGCTGGCAGAACTTTTTTTGTTGTTGGTAGCACTTCCAGTCACATTATTTTGTCTCACTTTTCGCTTGGGTGATTGATTGCCTATGGGGTCCTTTGGGGCAGCTGCAGGGCATGTCCTGATGACGCACAGAGTGGGAAGTAAACTCTACTCATTTACCTGCTTTCTCTCATAGTGATTGTGACATTTGCCCTAGTGGCCCTTGCTTGTTTTTCCCTCACAAAGGCTCATGTCGCGTTTTCTTCTCGCTGCCACCAGTGGATCACTTCAATCCACAATATAAATGACGTTTGTCAGAACACTTGTCTTGTGAACAGAAACAGAACTTATTTATTGAAGTGAAGCAGATTGAATAATAACAGAAGTTTCTCAGATACACATTATACATAAGCAAATCATCAACAGTTCTCTCAGTACATACAGTGGTGCCTCGCTAGACGATTGCCTCGCAGGACGAGGAATTCGCTAGACGATGGCTTTTTGCGATCGCTAATGCGCTTCGCAAAACGATGTTTCCCTATGGGCGATTTTCGCTAGACGACGAGTTTTCCCCATTGGAATGCATTGACTAGCGGTCAATAGCTGTCAGTGCATTCCAACGGGGACCCGCGCTCGCTAGACGATGTTTCCCTATGGACGACCTTCGCAAGACGACGACTTTTCCGTTGGAACGTATTGAAGAGATTTCAATGCATTCCAATGGGGAAACGTGCTTCGCTAGACGATGTTTTCGCAAGACAGCAATTTTCGCAGAACGGATTAACATCGTCTAGCGAGGCACCACTGTACTCCTTGTCTCTTGCAATCCCATTACCACCTTCTCTACCTATTTTCCTAACCAGCTCTATCTCTCTGACTAACCAGCCCTATCTCTCTCAGTATCTCATCTTTATTTCTATCAGTATCAGTTTCAGTTCCCTCTCTGACTAACCAGCCCTATCTATATCTATCTATCTCTATCTGCCTCTCATCCCAATCTCTATCTGACTCCTCCTCCCGCCAAGCCTCATGTAGCTGCTGACTCCGCCTCTCCAGCCCTCTCATAGGTTCATGCAAATCAGCCCATGAATATGAATGGCATGAGTGACGTGGGCAATCGCCACAGTGATAAGGACTACAACTGCAATGCAATTTATGTATTATACATTTTAAAGTATGTTTTATTCTAGTTTAGCTTAAGCACTAAACTGATACAGCACTGACTCAAATGCTTGCCACATCTTGTCAGCTCAGCACTATTTCATATAATCGTGAAGTTGGAAGGGGCCTATAAGGCCATCAAGTGCAACCCCCTGCTCAATACAGGAATACAAATCAAAGGATATCTGCCAAGTGGTTGTCTAAGTTTCTCTTGAATGCCTCCAGTGTTGGGGCACTCACCACCTCTCGAGGTAACTGGTTCCACTGTCGTACTGCTCTAACAGTTAGGAAGTTTTTCCTGATATTCAATTGAAATCTGGCTTCCTATAACTTGAGTCCATTGTTGCGTGTCCTGCACTCTAGGATGATCAAGAACAGATCCTGCCCCTCCTCTGTATGGCAGCCTTTCAAGTATTTGAAAAGTGTTACCATATCACCCATTTGTCTTCTTTTCTCAAGACTAGACATGCCAAATTCTTTCAGTCTTTCCTCATAGGGCATGGTTTCAAGTCCCCTAATCATCCTTGTTGCCTTCCTTTTAACTTGTTCCAATTTGTCAGCATCCTTCTTGAAGTGAAGCCTACCAATGCTGAATAGAGGGGAACTAGCACCTCGCAGGATTTGCTCTCAATGGAGCATCCAATCTCCTCCTCCTGTATTTCCGTGCAGGAATGTGTATTTTTTACATATACTGTAACTCCACCTCCCTTTCTATTCTCTCTGTTCTTTTTTGAAGAATTTATATCCTTCAGTTGCTGTATTCCAATCATGGGAGTCATCCCACCAAGTTTCAGTTATTCCTATCAAGTCATATTTGCCCTCTTGAACTAAAATTTCCAGTTCTTCTTGTTTGTTTCCCATACTCCTGGCATTCGTATACAGACACCGGAAAATGTGAAATTTGTGGCCTGTTTGTCTTTGTACATTTTTATGAATATTACTATTAATGCTAATATTATTGACTCCCATTTGAACAATCTGGTCCAGTCCTCTTATTGTGAGTAAGGCTTCATCTATCTTTAGCATTTCTATCTTTAGCGTTTCACTTGCTAAACAAGGTGGCGGGGGGAGAGAAGGGACGTGAATGCCAGCAAAAGAGGTGGGTAAGAGGGTGGTGAGAGGAAAGACAGACTATGGGAGGTATAGACAACTGAAATTCACCTTTTCAGGAAAATTAAACGTACTGTATGTGTGTAAACAGCAACCTCACTAGAGATGGGCACAAACTGCCACTTCAGCAATTCATGCTGGTTTGGACAATGGCCAAAGAGGTGTTCTGCGGTTTGGCACCCTACACCCTCCAGTGGGCACCCACTCGGAAGCAGCACCATGGCTTCCCTGCCCCATCTGCTTCCAGGCACTGCCTCTGAGTGGGCGCCTGCTGGAGGGGTCAAGGCACTGAACTGCAGAACATTTGTCTGGCCATCATCCAAACCAGCAGGAACTGTCAAACCAATGGTTCATGCCCATCTCTAAATAGCACTTTAAACACCCAGGTGCAGCACAGAAAAGATAGTGTCTGCCCAGAACAAACTTCATTGTGATCACACCCTTAAATATCTAAAATGCTCTCCTTGAATGGCAAAGAGTACTACCAGGACAGCTAGTTTTTTCTAAGAAGCAATGACCTCAGGAAAACTCGCAGGCAGGAGGCAACTGAGATGTAGAAACATTAAGCATAGCTAGAAGAGCATTGCTTACAAACTGGACTTATTGAAAATCAAACTAAATCAAAAACCCATTCTCCGCAATAAACCTATATTTTTCCTCCCACTATGGGATGTCTTCAGATATGTGTATACTGCAAACAGGCTTGAAAATTAAGTCAGTTTTTCCAACTGCAAAACAAAGCATACTAAATGCAAAATGCACAGATGAAGAAAGTCACCTAGAGTGAAAAAAGGCAAGTTTCATCATTTGGGGAAGCATCTCTTCAAAATAATGCGACAAGTGTACCACCATCTAGTACGGCCTATAGTCTTTCCATATGAAGAGGCAGACGGCTACATGTGTGATACTGGTTCTTACATAGATGGCAACAGAACACAGCACTATAGAGGCTAACCTAGAAAGCCATCTTCTGACAATGGTTGTTGGTTTAATAATCTTAGAACTGCAGAGCTGGAAGGGACCCTACAGATCATCAAGTCCAGCCCCTGTTAAGGAGGCACAGTGGGAAATCGAACTCCCAAACTCTGGCTCCAGATCCCTAAACAACTGAGCTATCCAGAAGTTTTTGTTAGATTTAATATTGGGGAATTGGTGGAGAAGCATTTCTCCTCACTGATTTCAAACCATAATAATTAATAACAAAACAAAAGGACTAGTATCTTTATTTAGATCATCAGTTTCTGTCTATCATTACATGAATCGAACAAACCTAGGGCAAAGACCTTGAAAGAATATTAGATACACAATGGGAACCACTTACATCTGTTTAATCTAAACAAAGAGAATAGTTTAAAGATAATAGACAATATATTGGCATACATATCTAATACTGACTTATAATTCCAAAACAATGGCCAAAATACTGTTGCTTAGTGTAGTAAATGGCACTATTCATTCATTCATTCATTCATTCAATTTTTAGCCAACCTTTCTCCTTAAAAGGACTCTAGGCAGCTTACAACAATTAAAAGAAAGGATCTAAGTTAGAAACAATGAGTATACAATACCCTCTACCCAAAAAAACTAACACCAAAACACATTCAATGCAGTAAAGTACCAACAAACCATTTTAAAAAACCCACTTGGCAGCTTCATCATAATAAGCCACAGTATGTGTAGGCCCATTTGAATCAATGGAAAAGTAGACTCACCAAATCCCCACTGATTAAGTGGGCCTACTCTAGCACAGTTTACTGTACTAAGAAACAAAATTGTGGCCGTTGCTTCCCAAATTTTGGAGGAACTATGGTGAAGTATTACTTATTTACAATTTTTTATACATTTGGTGGTTTTGCTTAAAAATTAAAGGAATTATGACAAATTTGTTTTGATGAAGTAACAAAACTAGAAAGCAAGAAATTAATCCAATACCTGCCTTAGGCCTACCATTTAAGAGGGTTTTTTTTTGGGGGGGGGGGGAACCTTTAAAAAAAACTACTTATTTTTACTACAGGCTTCTCATCTAGGAATTGTACCAAACAACCACATTCAGAGAATGGAGAAAAAGATGCTTACATATTCCTTTTGTATTCAAGGTTTCAAAATTTTACTTCTTCTTCCAGTTGGGTTCCCTGTACATCAAAATTAAGACGACAAGATTTAGGAGACAGTAAGAGTCTGAATTCTGAACTACAGAAGTATGGAGACTTTGTGGGATACTTCTCCAGTAATCTCCTGCAATGACATTTTTCTGATTTATGGACTTCAAAGGCTGTGTGCAAAATGAAGCACCCAGTGTGAGTGAAGTTCAAATTGTTCTCACTAATTTGTTGTCCTTCTTTTGTGTGTGCAAATTCTGGGAATGTTTCTAATTGTGCTTGCAAAAGCAGGTTCTATCATTCCCCACAGAACCTGCATATCCTACAAGGGTGACATTGCCTCACATGGGATAGCCCCTTTATGACATTAAGCCTCTTTGTATTCCTAGGATACCAGGCACCATGTAGCACTTTTAGTCCTACTTCCTGTGTGAATCCTGATGGCTACCCAGTCCTAGAAGCTTAGTTTCCCCTTCCCCCGGGCACAAACATTTTTAAAAATTGAACCAGTTCATGGTTTGTTCATTTTTTAAAAAGTTCAGAACATTCGTGGTTCGTGGGTATCCACGAACCACCATGGACCGCTGTTTTCTAGTTTGTGTCCATCTCTTGTTATCACCAACCAATTGTTACCTACCATGGAGCTATCTTGTCCTTTACTTAGGGCACAAAAATGTTTTAAAGGCTAATCCTCCTAACAATTCTTTGCTTTTCCTGATGTCTTAAATCAGGGGTACCTGAGCCAATCACCCTTGATCCTGCCCTGGAGGAGTTCCCTATAGGACTGATATGTATTCAGCAGTGGCCCCTCCCACACATAAGTTTCAGTGGATTGAGTAGAAGAGGAAGAAGAAGCCTCTGCTGTGACAGACACCAACTCTAACGTGGACACTTTCCTTTTACTCAAGTACAGGTTAGTCACTGAAGACAATATTTGTAAATTGCAAGTGCATATTATATTGACTACATGCAAGCCAAGTCGTGAGCACAGATCTTTGCAAGATAGGAGCTCAGGGAGGCAGTTGCAGTTAAAATTACCACTTCAGTCCATGGTTAACAGAGATAAAAATCTGCTTGATAAATTAAGGGGACAGATGAAAATCAAGCATTTCTCTTTGGAGTCTGAGAAAGTTCTTTCTTCCACTTATTCTAGAGTTTGTCGGTTGCAACCTTCCCAGTTACAAGGACCAGCATGGCAAAGACAGGTGGCTTTGTGATCAGGCTTCTAGGAACAAGACAATATACAGTTTTGGCTGGAAACCAGGCAAGCCTTACCTGAGTTATCAGCTGATTAGCAGCTGGCAGAGATACAAAAGAGCCCATCCAGGAGAAGGCAAAACGCTTTGCAAGAGGCCATGTGAAACCATACATGGAAAAGAAGTAAGAAATCCAGCCACAAACTGTAAGTGGACCCTTTGTTCCCAGCAATAAATATTAACATACAAGAGTCTTGAGTAAAAATAAGGACTATGCGGCCTTATAAATTAGTATCAGCCAGGTCTAAAGAAATGGCATTTGAAACAGTTCATAGAGGGCAACTGTGCCCTATAAAATTCATAAAATGAATAAGGAAATAACAGGCCTGTGTAGGAGAAATTGTGACTCAAACGGATCATTGGAACACAGTATGTGGATCTCCTCTCCAAAGGTCAAATCATTCTGGCATTAAATAATGAGCAAGTTAACAGAGCAAACAGACTGGATGAGCAAGTTAACAGGGCAAAATATAGCCCCCTAATGAGACCTTGCTATTGTTCTCATTATTTACTGGGGAAACTGAGAATTTATCTGATAAAGAACTGGTGGTGGTCCTTGGAAGGGCTGCGAGAACTAACACTGCTAGAGTTTAGAAAAACACTCAAAGGCTCTCAGAGATACTTGGATAAGAAATGGGCAGTAGCGCTGACGGAGAAACTGATTACTTACTTTAGACTGATTAAACCAGAAATTAAAGAAGATAATTTAATTAAGATTTGGCACACTTTGTTGGTTTGGATTTAAGTAGGGAGAATGAGACTTTGAAATGTCAGCCGGATCTCTGGGGTTCTACCTTGTAAGTTCAAGAGAATCTGCAGGTCAAAAGATTATGGGGACTGTTATTCACAGAGGCCAATTTAGTGTTGTGCATTTGATTGTATAGGTAATTGGGTTATAGATCTCTGTATTATAATACCTTTTATTATTTTTGTTTTTTTCCAAGGACAAAATTAAATTTATTGTCATTGTAAGTCTATACATAGTATACACATACAACGAAATTCACACAGACACCCAGAGACCTGACCCACATGCACACACATTTAAAAAAAATCCCCAAACACTCCCCCCCACTAAAAATCCCCCACTAAAAATACAAACATCTACACCGCAGGCTAAGTAACACTGTCCAACTGTTCATTTCTGGTGGTCTTTAAGTTCATTTTTTAAAAAATATATTTTTATTGTATTTTTTCTACTTTTCTATCCGTTGCAGCCAGAGTGATTTATTACAATATGTTCCATTCATTTAATCTTGTCTTATACTCTCTAACATAATATTAATCTAATCTATTCTACTTAAGTTGGTGTAGATTTCATCCAGGTATAAAGAGGTTCCCATTTATTATTATCCAGTCTGTCATTTAATGTATCTGTCAAAATATTCATTTGTGGATATCCTACCAGACTGGATGAATTATTACAGAGCAGCAGCTCTGTCCTGGGTGAGAGAATGGGTTACTCTACAAAATCGGAGACTTTTAAAAATTGAGGGGCATGATTTAAGACTAGGCTGGCATGCCTACCTATGGTACCAAGATGATAAGCAATGCAAAACATTTAATTTACATCTGATCAGGAGAGCTTTGTTATGGGTCTGGAAGACAGTTAAGGTACAACATTATAGAAAGATACCATTATGGGTAGCTCCATTAGAAGCGTTCTCTGATCCGGCAAGAACATCTCAAGGGACAAACGGGAGATACGCCGAGATATTAGATAGTGATTTTAATCTAAAGAACAAAGATGAACTGGCAGAACAAGGTTTTATCTTAGATTGGTGGTCGATAAACTTGTTGAAATCAAGATATGTAAAAGATAAAGCTACAGGGTTTCAGGAAGACAAAATACCTTTGGATAAGGGGTTGCTGGATTCAGAGGAAAATTTGATTAAAGGTTTATATAATACTTTAATGGAGCAAAAAATGGAAGATGAAATTGTGAAGGATTGCATGGTAAAGTGGGCTCAAAATATAGGTCATAATATAGAACTAAGTGCCTGGTCACAAATTTGGGAACGAAATATTAAAATGACTAAATCTATAAATCTAAAAGAAAATATATACAAAATGTTTTACAGATGGTATGTAACACCAGAGAAATTAACAAAAATGTATAAAAATGTTTCTAACAAGTGTTGGAAATGTGAAAAGAAAGTAGGGAGCTTCTATCATATGTGGTGGACGTGCAATAGGGCCAAAGACATTTGGAAAATGATTCATGAAATGATAGAAAAAAAATTAGGGGTTAAAATTGCTTTGACACCAGAAATCTTCTTATTGAACATATTACCAGCTACACTAGAAAAAAACAAGACCTATTTGACCTTACACCTGATAACGGCAGCTAGAATTGTATATGCCAGTAAGTGGAAGACGACAAAGGTGCCGACAAAGAAGGAATTTATTGAGAAGCTTTTGGAACTAGCACAAATGGATATTTAAGTTCATTATTAAGTGCAATTATAGCTCTGGGATAAAAACTATTCAGAAAACGTGTGGTCTGAGTCTTAATTGTTCTGTATCTTCTGCCAGACGGCAACAGTTCAAAGAAGTTGTAAGCACGATGGGAAAAGTCTCTAAGGATGTTGTGTGACTTCCTCAGACAGCGGGATGTGAAGATGTCATCCAGGGTTGATAGCTGGTGCCTGATGATATTCTGGGCAATTTTAATGGTTCTCTGTACAGCTTTTTTGTCCGCTACAGAGCTGCTCCCAAACCATACAAGAATGCCATAGGTTAGGACACTCTCAATGGTGCTACGACAGTTGGACAGAAGTAAATGCTGAGATAAATTTAACTTCCCGAGCATTCTCAGGAAATACAGCCTCTTCTGTGCCTTCTTCACTAGCATGTTGGTATTTATAGTCCATGAGAGGTCCTCTGAGATGTAAGTGCCCAGAAATTTAAAACTACCAACCCTCTCCACTTCCTCACCATTTATGTACAGTGGTAAATGTACATTTCTCTTCCTCCTAAAATCAATTATGAGTTCTTTAGTTTTTTTGATGTTAAGTGTAAGATTATTTTCTTTACACCAGAGTATCAACCCTTGTACTTCCTTTCTGTAAGCAGACTCATTGTTCTTATTTATGAGCCCCACCACTGTCATATCGTCCGCAAATTTAATAACTGCATTGGTGTTATACAGTGGGGTGCAATCATGTGTGTACAGGGAATAGAGGAAGGGACTTAGCACACAGCCCTGGGGAGCTCCTGTACTTAGTACCAAGGTAGAAGAATGGTGAGATCCCATCCTTACTGACTGTGGCCTATCTGTCAGAAAGTCCTTTACCCACACACAAATCTTCTGAGGTAATCCCAGGTTGATCATTTAAAAAAACAACCTATTGGGTAGAATGGTATTAAAAGCAGAGCTATAATCCACAAACAACAGCCTCACATAAGTTCCCTGTTGTTCTAGGTGACTCAATACAGTATGGAGAACAATGGACATAGCATAATCAGTAGATCTATTTCTCCTGTATGCAAATTGCCATGGGTCCAAAGAAGGTGGAAGACTAGCCTTAATGTAATCCAGCACCAATCTCTCAAAACATTTCATAATAACAGATGTTAAAGCTACTGGTCTATAATCATTGAGAGATACCACAGCTGACTGCTTGGGGACTGGCACTATAATAGATGTCTCCAGACAAGTGGGGACAGAACACTGCAACAAGGATAGATTGAAAATATCCGTAAAAACTCCAGCTAATTCTGCAGCGTAGCCCCTAACAACTCATCCCATGATTCCATCTGGTCCAGCTGCCTTTCGAACATTAATATTCTGGAAAGTGCGTCTCACATCTGAAAGACCCTGGGCTTTGGAGACCCTGGTGGTGCTGCTGTTGTCAGGAGCTCAACCCAAAGAAGAGATGTCAGCCATCAACCTTTATATCATCCCGAGAGAAGGGTTTACTTCCCAGGGGTACTGCTTGTTGCTGAGGAAACCCATACACCAAAAGGGGCTTTCTTTGGAGTTAGGCACTCCTTTTCCATGTCTGTAGTTGGGTTCTTGCTTTTTCCCAGCACGGCTGAAAAAAGGAAGTGGGGGTAGGTGGTCCAGCTTCTTTATCTGAATCTGGAACAAACAGCTTGCACAAGAGCTGCCAGCTCTTCCACATTCCCAGGGTCCCTGGGACTTAGGCTTCTCCTGGCTAGAGAATAAATCTGTCAAGAACATGACACATCCTACTTCAGTTAAAAAAAAACTTCAAAGTCTCCATTCTATTGACAAACCTCTTTTACCATCAAGAAGTGCTTTCTCATCTTAGTCAACATTTCCGTTCTTGTAATTTGGAGCTACATTACCTACAGGAATCATGGAAAACAGGTTTGTTCCACCTTTCACATCATAGACCTTCAAATATTTGTAGACAGTTCCCATAGAACCTCTCTGTCCTTCGAAATTCATTGTGTGAATGCCAAATTAAACATTGTTTTAAAACAAGCTTAGTAAAGGTAAAGGTTCCCCTTGACAATTTGTCCAGTCGTGTCCGACTCTAGGGGGCGGTGCTCATCCCCGTTTCCAAGCCATAGAGCCAGCGTTTGTCCGAAGACAATCTTCCGTGGTCACATGGCCAGTGCGACTTAGACACGGAACGCTGTTACCTTCCCACCGAGGTGGTCCCTATTTATCTACTTGCATTTGCATGCTTTCAAACCGCTAGGTTGGCGGGAGCTGGGACAAGCGACAGGCGCTCACTCCGTCACGTGGATTCGATCTTACAGCTGCAGATCTATAGACCTTACAGCACAGAGGCTTCTGCGGTTTAACCCGCAGCGCCACCACGTCCCTATATATATATAAAACAAGCTTAACACGAGTCAAATCCAGTGGGTCCAGGGCCTCAGTCTTCTCTAGGCCTGACATAGGAAACAACTAGATAGGCATTTGCCCACAGTTAATTTTGTTGTGGGGATGGGCTGGTTCACCCCTTTTCCCAGCAACCACATGACATAAGTGCCAGGGCAAACCAGTCCATCCCACAAGCAACTCCCTGTCAAGGGCTACTGTTTTTTAGGTGCAGGTGGGATTGCTCTGCTTTGGTTCAGTGCCAGCACATATGATCTCTGGGATCAAACCAAATGTCAAAGTCCAAGATATCACAGGCAGCCTCTCACCATGGACAAGGGCACCAAGACCCAATCCGCCACACAGGGTATCGAGTCCAAAGACACTCACTGCACAGCTGGCCATGACCAAGCAGAGGCAGGAGCACCAGGCTAGGAGCCAGATCACAGGACCGGGAGCATGGAGCCAGAGCAAGGCACCGAGATGCAGGAGACCAGCAGAAGCAAGCAGGGGCAGGAACTGTCCGGACACAGAGATGGCAGCAGGCATGGAGCAGCAAGGCAGAGCACTACCAAAGACCATTGTTGCAAGTTCTGGGAGGGAGAACCACTCCTTAAATAGGCCTTCCCTCCAGGTTTCCAGGTGAGCCTCATGCGTGGCCCAGCAGCTGCTCCACAGGCCAGGGCCTGAGCCTGCAAACACCAGGCCACTTCTGGCTCAGGTTGGCCCTGATCCTGCAGCTGTCAGGGCAGTGTGGGCCAGATCCTGACACCAAAGCAGACAGCTCAAGAGAATTTGACCTATATTTCTCTTGATGCAGCTTAGAATTGCGTTAGCTTTTTTTGCTAACACAATTCTAAAATGGCCATTCACACACAGTTGACTCATGGCCATTTTAAGACCACCATTACTCCAAATCCTTTTTGCAGGTAATACTGCCAACATTGTTTTTGTCTCCACACTCTTTTTAGGCTGCTGGAACATGACTTTTGAGAGCTAGAGTGATTTGAGTTACTGTGTGGTTTCTTCTCCTTGGAAAAGTTTGTATTTGAATGGAAGAATTGATTTAAATGCCAGAGCACACTTCCAAGAGACCCTTCTCAGACTTATCTAGCTGGCCCAAAGGGGGATTCTCTGGGTAGGCACAGCCATAGAGGAGACAGGCACACTAAAAAGAGTAGCAGATTATGTCACCATGCTTGCTACATCACCATGCCTGCTAATGCAAAAATGCAGGTGTGTCAACCTTGGGAGCTCTGGGTGCAGGACACCATTAATTAGAACAGTTGATTCTGTGTCGTTGACTTCTTTTCCAATGTCTTTTTGCTAGAAAGCTGAGCCAGGTGAGGTCCCGCAATTCCATTATTATAATTTCCAGCTTGCAAGTTTTACCGATCTGGCTGTATCTTCAGGTTAATGGTTGGCATTCAGACTGTTCTAAACAGCCGGTGCATATTCTGCATAGGACATCTTCTGACCATTGCTCTTGGCAAGAAAGGAGCTCACCGGGTATGGTTTGTCTGTCTTCATACAACTCTTTTAAATACACATATACACTTCCTTGTGGATTTAGGCGGGAGGGAGGGACTTCATGGCTCAAAATGTGGGATTTTGAAAGCATTTCTTCCTCCAGTTCATGCTATCCTCGAGGAGCTGTGTGTGGAAATTTCAATAGACTATGAGTATAAATTTGGGCCATCCAGTGCCTGCCGGCTGAAAAAAATGTCATGCTACATGAAATGTATGTCAAGAGTGAAACTACGTGCTGCATTTATTGTAGAGTTTTGAAGTTCAGAAAAAAATCCTTTTTGCTATGCAGCAGAAGTACAGAGACCCACAGAAGAGAATAGCTACAAGTTCCCCAGAGTCCATTCCTCTCCCATTAACTGGTACTCAAAGTCTCAAAAACTCAGTCTGAAACATTTGTCTTACAGCAACTTACAGTTGCTAAAAATTTAAGCCTTATGTATGCTGCTTTCTTTACTGCACACATATTTAGCAACCGTATCAACAGCAAATCAACAACTGCACCAACAGATTAAAGAGAGCAAAAGAAAGGCTCAGCAGAGAGGCAGAGTTCTCTTTGAATTCAGAGGTTGGAAGGAACTATTGACTGCATAGATAAACAACCACCCCAGCCCAGAAAAGTCCCTCCCAGTCACTCAAAGCACAGACAGCATGTGAGGTTGCAAATAAAATTCCAACAACATTATTCTTTCAGTTTACAGACATTGAGTTACCATTATACAAATTGACAGAAGATGAGACATAGAGAAGAAATCTGCAGGCTTTAGCAGAGTGGTCCATGAAATCTCAAAACGAGAGAGAGCCATAAAAAAAATAACTAAGGAGGGCTATTCAGATGGCTCAAGGCCCATTAAGGAATCTTGATGGACATGGGCCCTGCTGGGACATTTTGCTCTCAAGGAATTACCAGTGTGCTTGAGAGCAAAATAGTTCCAGCAAAATGCTGGAACATTTTGCTCTCAAGGAAATACCAGTGTGCGGGAGCAATACATTCATGAACCCCAGAAATCTGCGATTACTTTGCATCAGATACACCCATTCTGTGCTTAACTTCACTTTGGGCCTTGAGCCCCACCTATGCGTAAAATGCGTCCCTCCCAAACTTTCCATCTTTGAAACTGCACCTCAGCTGCAACAGATCTCCCTCCTTGATACAGGGTTTCAGCACAGAACTGCTGGGTAGTTCAGTCGTTCAGGTCTCTGGTTGCAGAGCCACAGGTTGGGAGTTCAATTCCCCACAGTACCTCCTGGGCAGGGACTAGACTTGATGATCTCTGTAGGGTCTCTTCCAACTCTGCAGTTCTACCCTGTTTCCCCGAAAATAAGACCTAACCTGAAAATAAGCCCTAGTATGATTTTTCAGGATGCTCGTAATATAAGCCCTACCCCAAAAATAAGCCCCAGTTAAGTGAAACCCCACCCTCCACTATTGTGCAGCAACCAGAAGATGACATGACTGTAATTGAATAAATGTAGATTGCTGTACATGAAAAAAACAAGACATCCCCTGAAAATAAGCCCTAATGCATTTTTGGAGCAAAAATTAATATAAGACCCTGTCTTATTTTCGGGGAAACAGGGTAAGATTATTGTATTATTATTATTGTTGGCCATGCATAGACCTAGGGCAGCGGTGGTGAACCTTTTTGGGATCGCGTGCCCAAACTGGGGGGGGACGACAGCGGGCGGTGTGCTGCCACCGCGGCGGTGGCGGAACTGAAAGTGGCGGCGGAAGGGGGAATCCCGGCACGGAGGTGCCTCGAGACCCCACTCAGGATCCGCTGCCGAAGCGCCAGCACCGCGGATGCAGCCGCCTCCTGAGGTTTGGCTGCATTGGGGGGGGGAGTAGCGATCTGGCGACTTATGGGTCGCGTGCCGGCAGAAAGGGCTCCGCGTGCCAGCTGTGGCACGCGTACCATAGGTTCTCCATCGCTGACCTAGAGCAATATACTCCATGTAAGCTGTCCTCTTTCTACTTCATTTAACAGATCAGTGAATAAGGTTACTGTGACAATTTAGCAAAACTGTCAATAGTCTGCAAGGTTGGAATAATGAATGTATTACTCTTTTTTTTCACCCCACTATGAACTTTTGTTTTCTATAGCAGAACAAGATTGCTTCTGGTCTTTGACTTATGTTCTACTCAACTAGCTAGAAACTTAAGTTTGATGAATTCATATAGTTCCATTCTTATACACTGGTTGATTCTTCTCTACAGGGTTTAGCCATGTGGCTCTACTTGGCTGCCCTGTTGGGGCTTTACTTCCTTCGTCGATGGTATCGTGAGAGACAGACTATGGAGAAACTGACAGAGAAATATGTCTTCATCACCGGCTGTGACTCTGGCTTCGGGAACCTGCTCGCCAGGCAGCTGGACACCCGGGGGATGCAGGTGTTGGCCGCCTGTCTCACCCAGAAAGGGGCAGAGGAGCTCGAGAAGGCCACCTCGGGGAGACTGAAAACCACAATTTTGGATGTCACCTCCACGGAGAGTGTTGCTGCAGCAACAGAGTGGGTGAAAGGATGTGTTGGGGACAAAGGTAACAGGCTATGCAGCCTGAGAATTTAGTATCCATATATGTTATTATTTTGATAACAAAGAAAACCATTTTATATTAGGAAACTGCTTATTCCTTTTGTCAGCAGAGTACAAGGCAGAAAACACAACAGAGTGAAGAGATTTAGCCCAGTCTCACCAACCTTCCCTGAGGATGAACAGTCTAGCTCATTTTTTAAAGTAAGAAGTGATAATTGTAGATGCATCTTAAGAAGACAGAAGGGATGTTTACTCGCAGTTATCAGCTGTAGTTACAATCAGAAGCAACAAGTACAAGAATTGAGTTCACGGCATGGAATATACTTCTATGCTTGCTTCTCAAAAGTTGGTCAGAAAAGAAGATGACAAACAACAAAAGAACCCAAAAACTCAAACTGATAGAAAAGGCTGACACAATGATGGAAACAGGAAAAATTCTATGAAATTAGTGGCAAGTAGTAAAACAATAGGTTACAGTCCACACACCCTTTCACTAACACTCAGTGTTAAGAAATATTCCCATTGTTTTTCAGTTATTACCCTTCTTCTTTCAGAAGAATTGCCTTTGGCTTCCCACACAATTGGGGGCATCACCCTGTGCCTCAGCGCCAGCCCCACTGGGTTTCAGATGACTGGCAAACTTCGGAAATACTGCTGTACCAGTTACAACCAATCCCTCTTGCAGTGAAGCAAACCACAGAGCTCTGCTGTGTGGTTTCCTTAGTTTATTGTCCAAAAACAGGCAGTTTCCTTATACGAAACCAGGGAAACTAAGGGCCTGATCACACCAGCTAAATGTACCCCCATTATACCCCCATTAGATTGTTGCATAAATTTCCGGTTACACGATGCACAGCCATGATCAAATAATTTTCCCGGCCAACAGTGTATTTGCATTTTATTTCCCCCTTGCCAGGAGGATTATTTTATTTTTACCTATGTTGTATTGATGCATTTCTTACCAGTACAGCATGTGTGCACATCCCTATCGATTCTTTTCCCATGCAGCAGGAGGAGGAGGAGGAGGATATACCAGAGCCGGAGGCATATTTTTCACCAGGAGCAGCAGTGGCGAAACAGAGCATTAAAGCCCACTCTCTTTCCTCAACCTCTGCCCACAATACCTGCCTCTTCCTTGCTTTGAAGAGATAAGCAGGAAGCCAGCATGGCTTGCCTGCCTTCCTGCCTGTCTCCTAACCTTGTGGCCACAGCCACCTCAGTTGCACCACCCTCCGGTCTGGTTCTGTCACCCTTTCCTGGTGCCACAGTCGGTCTGCACACATGCCCCTTCTCCTCTTTTTCTCCTCACTGATGGAGATTGGTGGGGAGAAGTGGCTGTAGTCAAGCCAGAGCTCCCTGGACAGGCCCACCAAGGAAGGCTCTGGGGAGTGGAGGGGCTGAGATACCACTGCTTCACCCACCCTCCCCACCTCCCAGCTTCCGTGGTGGTAAAGGATCTAAAGGAGGGAACCACTCCTCAAGTTGTGCACATCTCTGTCTCACACACACTTACTGTCAATCACCCCTTGACTAGGTTCCCACCCACTCCCGTGCGGGGGAGACACTGTGAGTGGACTTTGGCAAGGCGAAGGGGGCCAAGAGAGAGAGAGAGAATGTGAGAGGCAATATTGGTGGCCATATAGCATGGGTGTAGCTGGCAATATCATTTAAAACAGGAAGAAATGAATCAGTGACGTTAAAACAAATGGGAATGTTCACCTGGTATATATACCACATGACTACGATGAAGAACAACAGAGGTGTGGAAAGTATCGTTAGAACTGGGGTACATCTGGATGGTGTGATCAGGCCCTAACAAAAAACACGTCATGCCTTTTTTCTGCTTTGTTCCGAGAGTCAGACAACGGAAAGGAAATGACTCACCATGGTCAGGGTAAAAACACTCTTTAACTATCTTACATATTTTGAAATCACTGTTAAATTTTTCAAGACATGACTTGACAGCAATAAAATAAGAAGTATGTCCAAAAGAGGATGGCAAAGATAAGAGGTCTGGAAACCAAGTCCTGTGAGTAACAGTGGAGGAAATTTGAGTATATTTAGCCTGGAAAAGAGGAGATTAAGAAGCAATGTGATAGCCACCCTCTCATCCCTGAAGAGCTGTAATGTGGGCAACAAAGCACGCTTGTGGTCTGTGACAGTGGCATAGCGTTGGGGGCACAGGAGTGATTGCCCTGGGTGAAAAATTCTTAGGGGTGCAAAATTTCAAAAGAAAAAAAAACTGGTGGCAAGGGGTGGGAGCGGTGGCTCTGAATCTAGAGTGCCAACCAGGGCACACCTTGAGCATTTATCACTGGAGGACGGCTGCTGGAGTGGCTACAAGGGAGGGGGCAGTAGCAGCTCCTCAAAGGTCAAGTCATGCCTCCTTTCTCAGGCTTGAAGTGCCTCCCAAGTTTAGGGGAGGTGGAGCAGAGGAAGTGCAGGCAGGCAGGCAAGCCAGAGGGTGGAGGAGGTGCCAGGGCTTCCTTTTTGGTCTTCTCCCCACCCTCCTCCGCATAAACCTGCTTCTTGCAGGAAGAAGGCGAAGTGCTGGAGCGAAGGGCAAGGGGCCGCCTCAGCCAGTGCTCAGAGAGCATCCAGGTGTTTTCCACTTCGTCTCTCATTTATAATCTGTATTTTCACAAACCTGGACCGATGTAAAAGGAAACACTGCCCAGAATTTTCTTACATCTACATATCATGTAAATAAAATATAATAATTTATAAATTCTCTTTTGTCACAGGACTCTGGGGCCTAGTAAACAATGCTGGTATAGTTGTTCCTATGGGCCCCAATGAATGGCTGACCAAGGAGGACTTTGCAAAGATGATAAATGTTAACCTCCTTGGGGTGGTCGACGTAACGCTGCACATGATGCCCCTGGTGAGAAGAGCCAGAGGGAGGGTGGTCAACATGGCCAGTACGTCTGGAAGACTGGCAGGCTCTGGAGGAAACTACTGTGTTTCCAAGTTCGGCGTAGAAGCCTTCTCGGACAGCCTGAGGTAAAAATGCCAGCTGAGTAGCTGTTTGTCTTAAGTGGCAGCTAAGGTTTAGTGAAGCTGAATGTCAAGTAACAAGTCAGTTACTTTGCAGTGGAATCATAACTTCTTAACTCCTCTTATAGTTAGAGGGATGGGGGAGGAATATCAATAATGGTTCAGCACATGCTTTGTTATGCATGTTGAAATAATAACAAAGAGAACAAGATGACAGTGGCTGAAAATCCTGCTGCGTGTAACATAAGCACATTCAGAAGTTTTGGTCGGTATCTTGACAGTAAATAAGGAGCACCAAGCCAGCTCTTGGTGGGGCAAGGAACAGAGCAAAACTTACGGATTTGCCTATGTTACACAACAGGATTTCAACAATTCAGCTTTGCTGTGGTTTGATCTGCAACTAATTTTACACGTCTATTTAGATTAGGTAATCACACAGAGAACACTGGTTGTTTTGGTGCCAGTGTCCCCGCTGGATCCTCAATCTGATGTGGTTTGATCCCTGCCACAGACCACACACAACCTTCCATTGATCCCTACCTCTGCCAATCCCCAACTCTCCTTTTATGGTCCATTGCAAAGTTGGCAGGCTGTTTGAAGTGTTGCACAGCATTAGGGAAAAGGGACAGTTTTCCAAAGTTCTCCATAGCATACAAATATGTACACATTTGGAATACTTGGAAAGACCACATTAAGTTTGTTAAAGCACTTATTCATACATTTAGTTAAGTTTTCATGGTTATATTCCTAAAGCATCATATTAAGTTCTTGAAGTTACAAATCATGATATTCAATCACCACTGGGATTCTTGAGTGTGCACCAAATCAGCAGGTGCATGCGTGTGTGTGTGTGTGCGTGTGAGACAGAGAGTTACACTGTTTGCCTTTTGCCTGCATAACAAAGCAAGATTTCGGCCACTGTGTCTGGAATGTACTTCATTCTGGTTTAGAAAAGCATGGAACTAAACAGAACCAATGGCAGAAATCTTAAAACAATGGTTAAGGAAGAAACTCAGCATGACACTTGATGATATAGTGGAAAAACTGAACATGTTAGGAAAGCCGTGAATGGTTTTTATCAATGGCGAATGCAGCCAGATGTGATCTCTCCCTTTCCTTTTCTCTCTCAATCACATCCACAAACCCATATACCACTCTTCCCTCTCTGGTGAACATAGAGAAATACACACATAGCAGAACCATTTGCACACAAATGCACACACAGACTGCACTCCTCCCCCTACACACACACACACACACACAGGAGAAGTGTGACAAACCTTTGACCTGCAGGCCATGTGTGCCTTCCTCAGCCATTTTTGTGAAGCCTACACAAGGTGCATGCCAATCCAGATCCTACTACCATTTTTAAAAAAAAAAACCCTATGTGGGTTTATTTATTTATGCATTAATTTTTAAATTACTGGCACAGGTGAAAGTGGTGCAACAGACCCAAGAGCAGCAGCAGGAGTTTTGCTGGTGATCAGATATGCCACTCTGCTGGGGTCTGGAGAGCCTACTGGGTCTCCTCATGTGTCTCTGCAAACACAGAAAATAAAGAAACTAAATAATAAACTGTTATTTGACCTGCATTACAGCATGAACTGCTGGACAGTTCAGTGGTTTAGTCTCTGGCTGAGGAGCCAGAGGTTAGCAGTTTGATTCCCTACTGTGCCTCCTTGACAAGGGGCTAGACTTGATGATCTGTAGCAGGGGTCCCCAAACTCCAGTCCGCAGCCCGGTGCCAGTCTGTGGCCTGGGCCGGACCAGGCCGCAGAGACAGATCTCCCACCCCCCTGCACGCACACACACCCGCACAGCCCCTTCGCGCTTGTGCACAAGTGCACGCACACCCGCGCGAGTGCCCCCCCCCGCTCCTTCATGCACCCGCGCAAGCACACACACATCCCTTCGTGCATGCACTCGAGCGCGGGGGGTGCCCCACCTTCCCCAACCGGTCCGCGGTGTTAAAAAGGTTGGGGACCACTGATCTATAGGGTCCCTTCCAGCTCTGCAGTTCTGAGGTTCTAAGGTGTACTTGGGCCATTTCTAATGTTTCCAGAACATGTTTACCCTGTTAGGAAATGTTTCCCCTGTTAGGAAAAGTGAGGTGGCTGCCTTTGTTGACCATCAAGGATGGTAAATTAGCAGTTCCAACAACAACACCTATTTATTTCCTGGGAGGACCCCTACCTCCAGTGAGCTGATGCTGCTTTGCGTGTTTGTTTTCCAAACCCCGGCTTCTAAACTCTTAACTCTAATAGCTTCTAAAATATCCACTTGGTTTTCACCAGCTCTATTATACAAGATCTGATTCCTGCAAAATCCCTTGGTGCTTGACAAGCTCTAAACCCACAAAGGGAGACACTGACAATACACTGTGACTGGGTCCAATCAGTGTGAAGGCTGCAACATTACACATGCATTCCTGGGACTTCTGACCCATTAAAGGAAGTTGCGGAGGAGGAATATCAATAAATGTACAAAACATTGAATAAAAGGCAAGATTATTAATTATTATAGATTAATAGGTACTCTTTTCATTCAAATTCAGGCGAGAGCTCCATCCTTTTGGAGTCCGTCTCAGCATTGTGGAGCCTGGTGCCTTCATTACAGCAATTGTCAATGGCCTAGAAGAGAACTACCGGAAAATGTGGGACCAGACACCTCCTGACATCAGAGAATGCTATGGGCAAGAATATTTAGAGACTTGTGAGTAAAAGGGCTCTTATTTCAATCTGTATTTGACACTGAATTAGTGAGTCCTCTTCTGTATATATCAGTCCAGAAAAGGAATGGTCAGACATAGAGATCGATCATTCATTCATTCATTCATAGTATTTTTATCCTGCCTTTCTCCTTAAAAAGGACCCAAGGCTGCTTACATAATTAAATAGTGTTTACAGCTAAAAACAGCAGTGAGTATACAAATACTAAAAAACAGAGATGGGCACAACCTGCTGAACTGGTGGTTTGTGCCAGTTCAGTGGATGACAGTCCCTCTAGTGGGCACCCACTCGGAAGCAGCACCTCAGCTTTCCTGCCAGTTAGTGCCCACCTCTACTGAAAAGGACCAAATGAATCCTAAACTAAAAAACTTAATCAGCACCTGCTGATTGGTGTGTGTGTGTTTTTTAATGGATTGTTGTACGTTACTGCATTGAAGGTGTTTTGGTGATAATTAAGGGGGTTTTTTTGTATTGTATTCATTGATCGTTTTAGTATTGTATACTCTTAATACTATCTTTTATTTGTTTTAAGCCACCTTGTGTCATTTTTAAGGAGAAAAGTGAGTTAAAATTTTTAAAATAAATATATAATAAACAAACAAATTCAAAGCAGTAAGACACAACAGTTCATTTAAAACCCCACTCAGGCAGCCAGTCACTGAGGGAGACCTTGCCTGAAGAGAAAGGTCTTTGCCTGCTTGCAGAAGGATAGCAAAGATGGGGCCAGCCTAGCCTCTTGTGGGAGGGAGTTCCGGAGTCTTGGGGGCAGCAACAGAGAATGACCTCTCTCGGGTCCACACCAAACACACTTGTGAAGGTGGTGCGGCCAAGAGAAAGGCCTCTCCAGATGATCATAACACTCGAACAGTCTCAAAAAGAGAGATGTAGTCCTTGAGATAGCTTGGACCCAAGCTGTTTAGGGCTTTATAGGTTAGCACCAAAACTTTGAATTCTGCCTTTAGATGGATCAGCAGCTAGTGGAGCTGCTGTAACACGGGAGGTTATGTGATCCCTGTGACCAGCCCCAGTTAGCAATCTGGCTGCTGAGTTCTGGACCTGCTGAAGATTAACCGCTCCCTCAAGCCTCCCATAGAAATCTTAGGGTCTAACTCAATGTAAAGAAGAATAAGTATTTTCTGAGCTCTTCTCTCTTACGTACAATGGGGTCTCTTTAAAGATATAGGCTTGAGCTCATGTTTACCTTCCATGCAGCAATCACAGAACAAAGAATGTAAAATATGTGACAGGTAGTGGAAGAAAGTCATGTGCTATGACAAACAGATGTCTTTTCATCCCTTGAGGGAGCACTTCTTCTAAATATGTGGTGTCTTATCTAGTTTTACCCTCAACCTTTTCACATATCATAGATGTTTCAAAGATCCCACCACTCTCCAAATTTCACTGAAGATTTTTACAGAGCTGTTCTGCTTCTTTGGCTATCAGAAACTTCAGATTGCCCTCTTTATCTTATGGGAGTAGGTTTTAAAATTTTTTCTTTATTATTATTATTTTTTACACAGACTGCAAGTTATGCCGACAATTCTCAAAGAAAGCCAGCAAGAACCTCCGCCTGGTCACTGACTGCATAGAGCATGCACTGACATCCCGATATCCCCGCACTCGTTACTCTGCAGGCTGGGATGCAAAACTCTTCTTCCTTCCTCTCTCTTACTTGCCAACTTCAGTGGCAGACTATGTGATCATCCACCATCTTCCAAGGCCAGCACAGGCAGTGTAGATCATTTCACAGAAACAGCACTGGGATGGTCCACAGTGGGTTGATAATCAGCGTGGATGGGAATTACCCTCAGTTAAATAAATGAAATCAAAGCTCATTGATCAAGTGCCTGATTTATTTTTAATTGGGGAATTTTCATTTCTCAAGTTTCTGGCTCACTTTAGAGCCACGGTTGTCAACATGACAGCTTATAATTATGTCACACAGCTGTTAGCATGGAAGCAACTTGACAGCACATAAAAATGCCACAGATGGTGACCAGGGGGTCCCCCTCTCCACCCAGCTCTCAGCAGTCTTCATTTCCCTAACTATTTAGTGAGACAGGGGAGCAAGAAATGTCAGCACGGAGACTTATGGAAGGAAGCTGTATTATAGCTATGCAGCTAGGCAGCCAGACAAACCTGGACTATACTTTTATGGGTGATACGGGGCTTCTGAGTATTGCTTTTAGTATGTAATTACACTACTTCATCGACAGAATATGGGGAGGGACAAGAGCAAGGGTCCAAACAACATCATCTTCCATTTGTCTCCCTCTAGTATTCCCCACCCCTTCACGGACTGCTGCCTTGTTGTGGCGAAGGGGCTTGAGTAATTCAGAGAAGCTATGGGCTATGCCGTGCAGGGACACCCAGGACGAACAGGTCATAGTGGAGAGTTCTGACTAAACGCGATCCACCTGGAGCAGGAACTGGCCAGCCACTCCAGTATCTTTGCCAAGAAAACTCCATGAACAGAAACAAAAGGCTAAAAGATATGACGCTGGAAGATGAGCCCCTGAGGTCGGAAGGCGTCCAACATGCTGCTGAGGAAGAGCGGAGGACAAGTACAAGTAGCTCCAGAGCTAATGAAGTGGTTGGGCGAAAGCCAAAAGGACGCTCAGCTGCGGACGTGCCTGGAAGTGAAAGGAAAGTCCAATGCTGCGAAGAAAAATACTGCATAGGAACCTGGAATGTAAGATCTATGAATCTTGGTAAGCTGGATGTGGTCAAACAGGAGATGGCAAGAATATTTATTTATTTATTTATTTATTTATTTCATTTATACCCCGCCCATCTAGTCAATTGATTACTCTGGGCGGCAAATAAACATTGACATCCTGGGCGTCAGTGAACTAAAATGGACGGGAATGGGCGAATTCAATTCAGACGATTATCATATCTACTATTGTGGGCAAGAATCCCGTAGAAGAAATGGAGTAGCCCTCATAGTCAACAAAAGAGTGGGAAAAGCTGTACTGGGATACAATCTCAAAAATGATAGAATGATTTCAATACGAATCCAAGGCAGACCTCTCAACATCACAGTAATCCAAGTTGATGCACCAACCACCGATGCTGAAGAGGCTGAAATTGACCAATTCTATGAAGACTTACAACACCTTCTAGAACTGACACCAAAGAAAGATGTTCTTCTCATTACAGGGGACTGGAATGCTAAAGTAGGGAGTCAAGAGATAAAAGGAACAACAGGTAAGTTTGGCCTTGGAGTTCAAAACGAAGCAGGGCAAAGGCTAATAGAGTTTTGTCAAGAGAACAAGCTGGTCATCACAAACACTCTTTTCCAACAACACAAGAGGCGACTCTACACATGGACATCACCAGATGGGCAATACCGAAATCAGATTGATTATATTCTCTGCAGCCAAAGATGGAGAAGCTCTATACAGTCAGCAAAAACAAGACCTGGAGCTGATTGTGGCTCTGATCATCAGCTTCTTATAGCAAAATTCAAGCTTAAACTGAAGAAAGTAGGAAAAACCACGGGGCTAGTCAGGTATAATCTATACCAAATCCCTTATGAATACACAGTAGAAGTGAAGAACAGATTTAAGGAACTCGCTTTGGTGGACAGAGTGCCTGAAGAACTATGGATGGAGGCCCGTAACATTGTACAGGAGGCAGCAACAAAAACCATCCCAAAGAAAAGGAAATGCAAGAAAGCAAAGTGGCTGTCCAACGAGGCCTTACAAATAGCAGAGAAGAGAAGGGAAACAAAATGCAAGGGAGATAGGGAAAGTTACAGAAAATGGAATGCAGACTTCCAAAGAATAGCAAGGAGAGACAAGAGGGCCTTCTTAAATGAACAGTGCAAAGAAATAGAGGAAAATAATAGAAAGGGAAAAACCAGAGATCTGTTCAAGAAAATTGGAGCTATTAAAGGAACTTTTTGTGCAAAGATGGACATGATAAAGGACAAAAATGGTAGGGACTTAACAAAAGCAGAAGACATCAAGAAGAGGTGGCAAGAATACACAGAGGAATTATACCAGAAAGATCTGGATGTCCCGGACAACCCAGATAGTGTGGTTGCTGACCTTGAGCCAGACATCCTGGAGAGCGAAGTCAAGTGGGCCTTAGAAAGCATGTCTAACAAGGCCAGTGGAGGTGATGGCATTCCAGTTGAACTATTTAAAATCTTGAAAGATGATGCTGTTAAGGTGCTACACTCAATATGCCAGCAAGTTTGGAAAACTCAACAGTGGCCAGAGGATTGGAAAAGATCAGTCTACATCCCAATCCCAAAGAAGGGCAGTGCCAAAGAATGCTCCAACTACCGTACAATTGCACTCATTTCACACGCTACCAAGGTTATGCTCAAAATCCTACAAGGCAGGCTTCAGCAGTATGTGGACCGAGAACTCCCAGAAGTACAAGCTGGATTTCGAAGGGGCAGAGGAACTAGAGACCAAATTGCTAACATGCGCTGGATTATGGAGAAAGCCAGAGAGTTCCAGGAAAACATCTACTTCTGCTTCATTGACTACGCAAAAGCCTTTGACTGTATGGACCACAGCAAACTATGTCAAGTTCTTAAAGAAATGGGAGTGCCTGACCACCTTATCTACCTGCTGAGAAATCTATATGTCGAACAGGAAGCAACAGTTAGAACTGGATATGGAACAACTGACTGGTTCAAAATTGGGAAAGGAGTACGACAAGGCTGTATATTGTCTCCCTGCTTATTTAACTTATATGTAGTATACATCATGCGAAAGGCTGGACTGGAGGAATCCGAAGCCGGAATTAAGATTGCCGGAAGAAATATCAACATTCTCAGATATGCAGATGATACCACTCTGATGGCAGAAAGTGAGGAGGAATTAAAGAACCTCTTAATGAGGGTGAAAGAGGAGAGCGCAAAAAATGGTCTGAAGCTCAACATCAAAAAAACTAAGATCATGGCCACTGGCCCCATCACCTCCTGGCAAATAGAAGGGGAAGATATGGAGGCAGTGACAGATTTTACTTTCTTGGGCTCCATGATCACTGCAGATGGTGACAGCAGCCACGAAATTAAAAGACGCCTGCTTCTTGGGAGGAAAGCCATGACTAACCTAGACAGCATCTTAAAAAGCAGAGACATCACCTTGCCGACAAAGGTCTGCATAGTCAAAACTATGGTTTTTTCCAGTAGCGATGTATGGAAGTGAGAGCTGGACCATAAAGAAGGCTGACCGCCGAAGAATTGATGCTTTTGAATTGTGGTGCTGGAGGAGACTCTTGAGAGTCCCCTGGACTGCAAGTAGAACAAACCTATCCATTCTGAAGGAAATCAACCCTGAGTGCTCACTGGAAGGACAGATCCTGAAGCTGAGGCTCCAGTACTTTGGCCATCTCATGAGAAGAGAAGACTCCCTGGAAAAGACCCTGATGTTGGGAAAGTGTGAAGGCAAGAGGAGAAGGGGACGATAGAGGACGAAATGGTTGGACAGTATCATCGAAGCTACCAACATGAATTTGACCAAACTCCAGGAGGCAGTGGAAGACAGGAGGGCCTGGCGTGTTCTGGTCCATGGGGTCACGAAGAGTCGGACATGACTTAATGACTAAACAACAACAAGTGTTCCCCACTCTGGTTCTCAGGGTGTGATCACATGGAGATATATCCTACATCATTAGACTCCTACAGCAGTGTGGTGTAGGAATAGTAAATTGGTATCTCCAGATTCCTTCATAAACACTTTGCTTACTTAGCAAATTCCTACCCAAGGGCATTACTATGGCACAAGTCTACTATGTTAGCACGTTTCAAGGAAACAAGTCAAAACATAATCAACAAGTTGCTACTGAGCATGCAGTTGGAGCAGATACATCTAGGAATTTTTTTCCCCAAGTCACAGAGCCCACTTGAAGTTAATGGGTAGAAAAGACCTACTGTATCAGTATTCAAGTTGGCTGGCAAATTTTGTCTGCTATTATTACCGATCTGTTTGTTTTTATCCTGCCTTTCCTCCCGAAGATGGCCTATGTGGCTCTCCTCCACCCCCACTTTATGCTCACAACCACACTGTGAAGTAGGTGGGGTTGCAATTGGATCAAGGTCACCAAGTGCACTCACTTCATGGTCCTGTGTTGATTTGAACCCACGTCTCCAGCACTCTGACCATTACACCGTGCTGGTTCTCTCACAACACATTCAAAAGACAAGGGGACACAGTCAAACAGTGAGACAAAACATACATCGAACAAATCCCCTTTTTACATGTGAATTCAAAAGCAACTGGTGGTTCAAGTGGGATGGGGGCAACCCTTTCATCTTGGATGACAAGACTCCCCCTGGTGGAGCACATGCAGACAGGCAATGCCAGGGTCCCCCTCTTCAGGAATAAAAGTTTTATATTAGGCAATACCTTTATTGGCTCAGTAAAAGTCTACAAATTAGGTGAGCTTTCAGGTTCTACAGAACTCTTCATCAGGCAAAGTTGGTATAAAACTTCGGATTCAAGCAGAAATTCCAAAATGTGGGTCTGAAGCAATGTCTATGGTTCATGTGTCTTAGATGCCACATGAGGTGACAAATGTACCAATTGGCAGGCTCTCCACCTCACTGAAAACAGAAGGCTTGCCTTTACAATTTTCAGATTGCGTTCAATTCTGGTTTGTGGGGGGGGGGATCCTCGTTCATTTTTGGGTCCTTGGGGTACCAGCCTTCTTGGTAAATGTGAAAGAAACGGAGTTTTTTCTGCTTTTGTTCTTTCTTTCGTTTTTTCCCTTTCAGTTTTCTGGCACTAGACCACGTTAAGTCCTTTTAAACATAGCCTTTTAAACTACTCCAATAAGAAAGTAGTGTAAAGCAAAAAAAGAGCAATCATTCAAGTTTTCTAGGCTTTTTAAAGATTCAAACTCCACCACCCCGACCTTACAAGATGTTCACTGAATCTAACTGGCAGCCGACAGCCCTGGTGAGACTCACTCTGCTGCTTCCTGGAATTTTGCATAAATTAATCAAACGGAGGAAATATGAATGGTATATGATATTTGAGTCACCCTATCTTTCAGAATCCTGAATGGTTTATATTTCAGGGCCTCTCTACTGTAAAAGCACAAAAGACTCTGAAAACAAAAGAAAGCTCCCCCAGTCCCACAGGGGTATAAGAACTGCTGTTGAAGCGGGTTGAACAGAAATAAGAACAATTTAAAATTAGGCCCTGGTCACATGAGGGAAATGTTTTCTGGTTTTTCCGATACTTTCCATACCTCTGTTGTACTGAATCATGGTCACGTGGTTTATATCCCAGGATGAACGTCCTAAGAACTTTTAGCAGAACTGATTTATTTCCTCCTGTTTGAATAGTTATGGCCGGCTACACCGTGATACCAATTTATGTTCTCACTTGCTTCAAGGTGCAATTTAGCCTCTTGATTTATCAATCAATCAATCTACCTAGCTATGTGTGTACACACACACACACATAAATATAAATATATATAATATTTATCAATACATCAATATATCAGAAACAAGTCCGCACAGCTTTCTTCTTCCCCCATTCACCCACAGCTATCATTTTCAGCCCCTTTCGTTCCGGTCACAACAGAATCCCACGTGGTGGGGGCAATTGCACACTGGGGGGTGGAAATTAGAGGGAACATTGATCAGGAAGGGGGTTCTGTTTAGGAAAGTGTCCTCTGTTGCACTGGCTGCTCCTGCAGAAATGCAATGCACAGGATGGACTTGGGATATCTGCACAGCAGTACTGGCTATCACCCCCACACCCCAGTGACATCGGCATTCCAACATTTCAATGTATCTTCCCATAGAATAATATATATATATATATAAAACTCACCAGTGATGTAATGGCAGAAGACCCCTGGTGACATACTTTTACCAACATATTGATGTATCAGGCATGAATTTTTTAAAAAAAAATAATGTGTGTGCTGCAGTAATGGCAGCCACCTTCCTGGCTTCCATTCGGAAAAGCAGCAGGGCAGGTCCTGCACACAAGCAATCCCATAAAGGAATGTGCCAGTACAACAAAGGTACAAAATAACACAGTTATACCACTGGCTGAAAAAAATGTCTTGATCTTATCTCTGGGTTGTGTGACCAGGAAAAAAAGCAACAAACCCTGGGGCATAACTAGAGAACATTCCCCTCATGTGACCAGGGCCTTACACAAAACGTTTTACAGCGAAGCATGAGTTTGTTTTTTTAGAAATCATGTATTTTGTTTAGAAAGCGTGGTATTTTACTGTGCTGGCAGAAGGGTAGTTTAATTTGGCAGGGATGTAAATTCAAGTTATTTATAAGCAATATGGCATTTGTGAATGCCTATTTCGAAGTAAAGCACCTTGCGATGTGTCTGACTTCCACAACCACTCCCGCTCCTCCTGTTTGGAAAGGGAGGAAAAAAATTGCAAAACCGATCTGGAGCTTCCAACTTCTGAGGAGGAGAGAACGATTTCCTCAACCACAGCCGGAGGGCCTTCCGCACGACTTCTTTTCTCCATTTTTATTTCTTACTGAGTCGCCGTGCATTCATTAGCCCCACCTTGTGGCCAGGCATGAAAATTGCAATTTCACCAAAACCAGCAAGCAAGTTAAAAAACAACGACGAAATAGCAGTATCCCAAAGACCAGCGGCGGTACAAAATCACTTGACAACCACTTGACTTTTAAATTGTGTTAGAAAATACATTATTACATTAATGTAGGCACGCTGTTTAAGCGGGTGGAGCAGAAATAAAAACAAATTAAAATTAAATAACTACACATACTAGTTCCCATTCAGGTTAACTCAAAAGCCCCACCCCTGGTTACAGCAACCGATACCATTTCACACACCTTGTGTTGTGGATGGGTGTCAGTCAGCCACAGCTAGTACATGGGGTTCATGGGGGAAATAGATGTGGAGAAATAAAAGTCCAAAATCTGCAATTGGACAATATATTCATACAGACTACCACAAAAATGTGTGGAACTTTACAAATCAAGCATCATGGAGAACCTGGACGCTTGACCAGTCTTTCACGGGATCTTGTCTGGTCCAAACGAATACGCTCCCCAACTGTGGATTCAAGCTGATTTTCTCTATGGATCACGTCTGAAAAGCTAAAGACCCAGTTTCTAGAATCATATAAGTGTGGAAAGATCCCAGAATCACACAGCAGGCATACAGAGCTAAGGAAAAAGGACACCTTGATTTCAATACACCACATACACAGTCCTTGTGTTCTAGGTCTACACCTCTGGAAAACAGCCATGACCAAAAGCTTACGCCGAAGGGTTCCTTGTACTGCCTCAGAGAGAGACCACATGTCTTTACTGTCTGAGGCAGACGCTTCATAGGTACCGTTTTCATTGCATCCTTTGAGACTGGAGAGAATAACTCCGAGCAAGACGAAGGAAAAAGTGTTGCTGGACTTCCCTTGCCATCCACACCGACCAGCCTGGCCAATGATGAAGGGCAAGGGAAGTGGCTCCCAAGAGACTGTGGTAGGAGCTTGGGACCCTCTGACGTTGTTGCTCCAGACTCAGTCCCAGCATGGCCAAGAATCAGGAATGATGGGGGCTGTAGCCGGACTGCTGAAGAGCCCCAGGTCCTTGGTAGTGTTAAGAGCAGGGCTAAGAATCAGGGACACTTTTGTTTCCTCTGGATTTTCAGAAGCACTATTTCAGGAAGGGACATGAAGGAGGCGGCAGAGACAGGTGAAGTTACTTTTGGTCTACAACTCTCAGCTTTCCCTGCCAGCATGGCTAGTGATCGTAGGGGGTGGAAGAATTTGGGAGCTGTGGTCCAAAAAGGAAATATTTATTTAAAGTTTGTTTACCTCACCTTTTTCCTTAAAAAGGACCCAAGGCGGCTTACATCATTAAAAGACATTAAAAGACAAAAGATAAAGCTAAGAACAATGAGTATACGAAGGCGGCATACCTCATTGAAAGAAAATATTTGAAGCTAAAAACAGTAAGTATACAAATATTAAAAAGGAACCAGCAAATATCTCCCTCAGAAATGATAAACAAAAGCAAGACTAAAAACACATTCAAAGCAGTAACGCATAACAATACATTTGAAAGCACCATTCAGGCGACCAGTCAGTGAGGGAAAGCTTGCCTGAAGAGAAAGGTCTTCACCTGCTTGCGGAAGGACAGCAAAGATGGGGCCAGGCTGGACTCCTGTGGGAGAGGGTTCCAGCGTCTGGGAGCGGCAACAGAGAAGGCCTTCTCCTGTGGCCCCACCAAATGCACCTGTGAAGGTGCTGGGACCGAAAGAAAGGCCTCTCCTGACGATCTTAACACTTGGGGAGGCTCATAATGGGAGACAAGAGCTTTGAGATAGCTTGGACCTGAAGCCATTTAGGGCTTTACAGGTTAAAACCAGCACTTTGAATTGGGCCTTATACACAGATCTGTGGCCAGTGGAGCTGCTGTAACATGGAGGTTACGCAATCCCTCTAACCAGCTCCAGTCAGCAATATAGTTGCTTCATTTTGGACCCGCTGAAATCTTTCCTATCACTAAAAGAAAGCAAAGGTCATTTCTTCTCCTTCGTTCCAAGTCCACATGAAGCACCTATTAACTCTTAACTATTATGAGGCTTATAAATCAAGTGCAAAAAATTACTGTAAAACATACTGTTTTGCAATTCACTGGGCAATCCTGTGCATGGCCAGGTAAAGGTATTTCCCACTAAATCCAGTGCAGCTTATTCCAAGACCAATGGGGATAGGACTGCAGTCTTCAATGTTAATATATCCCAAAGAAATATCTGAATCTTGATTAAAACCTTCCCTATAACCAGCAGTGGATTTTTCTGTACAGAGACTCTGAGCCTCATTCAGTTGTACCAAAAATCAAGCCTTAGATTCAGATTAGGTCCAGAACAGAGCAAGGGAAAGCTACATGTTTCAAATACAACTGTTAGATTCCCCAGACAGCAAAGCTACTGGCTGGGGGAATCTGGAAATGAGAGTCTTAGAAGAAACTTCTCTAAACTCTGCTAAAGAGACAACCTGTCCTTTCATTCTTCAGTGTTTTGTGTCTTTTTGTGTCCAGCTCTGGTTGATGGGTCTTGGGTTTCTCATGAATAATGAGGATAGAGTAGATATAACAAGCTTCTGTCTGACACTGGGCAGGCATCTGTCACACACATATGCACACACCCATTCTAAACCCACCCCTTTCCACACCACCCTCACACTGCCTGAGCAGGTTTGGGCTGTGACCAGGTCAGCACCAAATCCGCCACGGCTGTGGGCAAGTAAGAGAGAGGAACAAAGAAGAACTGGGAGTCCCACCCTGCAGAATAGCGCGTGCGGGGATGCTTGGAGATCAAGGCATGCTCCATGCAGTCAGTGACCAGGTAAAGGTTGGTTTCACAGCGAGGTACAATGTCCTCTTTCACCAGCTGGTAACCTGCAAGTGGAGGGGACAGAAAGGAAGGAAGAATTGCCATAAGGAGATCTGTAGTTTGAAATAACCCTTGGTGTAATTTCATGGGTGGGACACCAATAGTTTTAAAATAAACCACAAAAACTAGAAATTATCACTCATATCCTTTTTTTCAAAGGGAGATTGTGAACTTGGAGAAGTCCAGCACATCCCCAAGTTATTACCTGCCTGCTTGCCAGCCTATTTGTCACATTTCTATCCCATCCTCGCCCAAATAGGCTGCAGGCACCACACATGGCTCTTAGACCTGCTTTTTTTCTCACAACACCTCTGTGAGGTGCTCCATGCCAATTGTCTGATGGCTGTCACGTGTAAGCAAACAGGACTTTCCAGGGAGAAAAATGACAGTTTTTTTAGGTGACTACTGCCTTGACCGAGGGTCAGAGCAGAGTTTCATGCTGGTGTCCTTATTTCCTCCTCTTTCAAAATTATCCCTCTGAGCACACAGATCTTTCAGTGCTACCTGCCTGCGACACCAGGGATGCAAAGAAAGCCTTTCTATCTTCCAAACGGCCAATCACAAAACAAATCAAGCTAGTCTGTCAAATACATATAAAACATAGAATTAACAGTATTTTCCTAAGAGTGCATTGCTTCTGGATATGGAAGCAGTGGGATCCTCCTGAGGGACCATTTTTCACCATCAAGTTCCTGGTTCATCACTGATTCATTATATCAGTATAAAAATCCAGTATTTTTACAACCATCCAAGGTTTGTCTTCACATTTTCTGGGACAAAATCCATGTCTGTGTGTGGTTTTTGGGGTGCCCTTCTGAAGGTATAGTTTATTTTTATTTCAGATTGTTCAGGCGGAGTGGAATTTAGTGTTTTAGTGCTCCCCATTCCCTTTTGCAATTACACCTTCCCAGGTGTAAACTTTTGATTTGCAGTCACAGTGGTTAATTGGAAATAATCAATGGGGCACAGGAAACATGAAGACAAAAACACTCTTCTCCAGAAAAGATGCTACATCAAGGTTTGTTTGTTTCTTTTCCAAGCCCTACATCCTAATCTTTCAAACAGATATAAAGGCCTGATAACAAACATGTCTCCCAGTACCAGGCAGAAAGCAGGATGTATAGCCTGTATACAGGCTATACATCCTGATTTATGTATATATAAAGGAATAGCCCATTATTTCCCACCATCAACTGCCCATGAATAAACAAAAAAATCCTATTCTACACACACAAATAGGACTCACAGCGGTTGAAATAGGTCTCTCCATAGCTATCTTTGACTTCCTGTGGAGTGCTGGCCCACCGCTGCCTCATGCAATCAAGGTGGGTCTGGATGTTGATCATGCCTGTTAGGAAATAGCCTGGCTCTATTATGGCTATTTTCACCCCAAAGGGATGGAGATCACGCCTAGAAAGGGGGGAAAGTAAGGAGGACAGGTTAACAGACCTCTGTAGGAAATCCCATTGTACACTTGCCTTATAGCTCTTACTAGAGAGCATTTCCTCTCTAGTACACCACACATATTACAAGAAAACAATGCTATTTTTCAGCAAATCTGATATGAGAACTCCCCCCATCTCAACCCCAACCCCAATTATAATTAGGTTCTTGTGCTTTTTTCAAATGTTTATTTTCTCTCATCTCACTCCCCTTAGTTCCAAGTGAACTACCTCCCCAGTGCACATGCCTTTATCTTTCTGTTTTGTTTTTCAAAGGAAGGAAAATAACCAACCAGATGCCTCTGGGAAGCCCAACAATGGAATGTGAGAGCAACTTCCTCCTGCATCTTGTGTTCCCACAGCAAGAGAAACACAAAAACATACTGCTTTTGAGAAACTGGAGGCAAACCTATACCCATCAGGATTAGTGGTCACTGGTGGTCCTAGCCCTCCATAAGGCTACATAATCCCTTGCAAAGCCATTCCAATTGACAATCATCACTCTGTCTGACGGCAGGGCATTTTTTAGTCCAGCCATGTGCTATGAAGGAGTACTTCTTTTACTTCTCTCTTATTTTCCACCATCTGTGGATGACTTTGTGTTCTAGTATTACCATAGAAGAGTGGTAAAATTTCTTGCCCACTTCCTTCGCACCGTGCATTATTTCATCTACTTTTTTAAAGCACTGCTTATTCACCTGTATTTCTAAGCTCTCTGTCCCAAAATTACTTTTAACCTTTCGTTGCAGAATAAATTTTCCACCTACTGGTCAGTTGGGTTGCCCTTTTCTGAATTATTTACAGCTCTAGAATTTCTTTCTTTTCAGATGAGGAGACCAAGCCTAGACACAGAAACCCCATTTTGTCTCCCTCCCTCTCCATCTGCAGAGACCTTTTTCTAGGTTGCGAAATGGACATAGGTCTCAATTCAGTCCAAATATATTGCAAAAGTTGAATCTTGTCTTGGAACCAAAGCGCTGAGCAGATAACTAATTACTGGGATTTTCCCCCATGTCAGGTTTTTAAAAGTCCCACTCTTTCTCAAATATGTTAATAAAATCACTCACCAAAATATCACTACCTGATCTATCCTACCTTTGACTGCAAAGGTATTTGTGTACTTCATAGCAATTTGTTGAGTCTGAAATTAAAAGTAGTAAGAGATTACCTCAGAGAGTCAGAAAAGGCCTCTACCCCATACTTAGAGGGACAATAGCCTCCTCCAAGGAAAGACAGTCGGCCCAAGATACTGGCCACGTTGACGATCCTTCCCCTGGCCTTCTTCACCAGGGGCAGCATGTGTAGCGTCACATCAATCAGCCCAATAAGATTGACATTCAGTACTTTGACAAAGTCATCTTTAGTTAGCCATTCGTTGGGAGCAGTGGGGTGTGCAACTCCAGCATTGTTTACCAAGCCCCAGAGTCCTGTAGAGAAAAGGCAACCAAGTCAGGCAAATAAAATAGGGCAGCACTAGCACATATGCAGAGCCTGGAATCTAAACAAGGAAAGGAATAATTATAATAACAAATTTATTGGGCTGGCGGTTCTCCAAGGTCTGGAAACTTAATCTGTGAGGCAAGGGGAAGATCGAACATAGGAGACACTTTTGTGACTTCTTTTACTCCACATTTAGACAACAGGATACTTGCCACATTGACATGGCTGAAGTAAGGAACAAGCTCTGCATACTTAACCAGGCAGACATGTTACTCTACCAACATTTGGGGAGGGAGCCCCACTATTTGTGAGAAATATCTTCATTCAGTACTGAATGGGAGAACCCTTCAGCACAATCTCAGTTGACTGGATGACTCAGTGATTTGGAGTACCTGGGTCAGGAGTTCGATTCCCCCTGTGCTCACTGAGGAAAAAGCCAGCCTGCATAGCCTTGGGCAAACAGCACAGTCCCAAGATGTCCCAAGAAGAAGAGTGTAACCAACAATTTGTGAGTACTCTCTACCTAGAAAAAGTTGGAATTGACTGGATGGAATACAATTATTATTATTGCACCAAAATCCTATAAATATTTACTCAAAGTGTGTTCAATATTTACTCAAAGTGTTTTTTCAGGATTGCAGTACAGTGACCACTACTAATCATGGATGACCAAATTATTTTGAACTCTAAAGAACAGTAATCCCACATCTGCCTCTTTCCCTCTCTGAAACAGAGAGACAGACAGACAGACAGACAGTAAGTCATGTAACAGGTAATTTCCTGCATTGTTGTGACTCCCATAACTACCTCCTTGCTATTCCAAATCTGGGAGATGTAACTTTTTCCACATACAGTTCCCAGAATCTTCTGGGACAATATGGCCAGTATTCTTACCAGAGGATTCTGGGAATTGTAGTCCAAGCTCTGGGCAGCTGGCCACGTTAAGAACTAGGCTACTGAGACAGAAGTAGTGCCCCTGTGTTGTAGAGACATAAAGACCAGGAAGGAGTATCTACTGAGATTTGGGAAGTAAGGATCTACCACCTTGTACAGATCACTCCTTGTAATATCTAAAAAATACTGTCCTGAATAATACAAATGATACTCTTGTGGCGCAGTGGTTAAACTACAGTATTGCAATCAAAACTCTGCTCTTGACTTGCATTTGATCCCAGCAAAGTCAGGGAGCTGGCTCAAGGTGGACTCGGCCTTCCATCCTTCTGAGTACCCAGCTCTCTGGGAGGGAGGGAAGCAAAGTGTAGCCTACATAATTAAATTGCGCAGTCCGCGGATACCCCCAGAAGGAGAGAATGGTAAGCTTCTTCTGAGGACCCTCTACCTAGAAAACCCTGAAAAGGGTCATCGTAAGTCAGAATTGATTTGATGGCACACAATTACTAAGAAGCATATCTGGCACACTTGTGCCACGAATTTTTGGGGCCCTGCTTGCTGCCTGCCTGCCTGCCTGCTTGCTTCTCCTAAATGAATTGTATCTTACGGCCTACAGTCTGAAGATACTGAAAGAATGACAGGAGTCTACGGTACCTTTGTCCCCGACACATGATTTCACCCATTTGGTTGCTGACACAATGCTCTCTGTGCTGGTGACGTCCAAAATAGTGGTTTTCAGCCGATCAGTCGAGACCCTCTGCAGCTCCTTTGCCCCCTTCTCGGTAAGGCAGGCGGCCAACACCCTCAGGCCCTCAAGATCCAGCTGCCTGGCCAGCTGGTTCCCAAAGCCAGAGTCACAACCAGTGATGAAGACATATTTTTCTCTCAGGTTTTCCACAGTTTGACTCTCCCAATACCATCGGATCACAAAGAACAGGATGACAGCCAGTGCCAGATAGAGCCACATGCTTACTATGAACTAAAACAAGATGAAGAACAAGGCAGGGAATTAAATCCCACACCCCAATCCTGCTCCTCCAGGTTTAATTTCTCTCTTTTGGGTATTGTCAAGCAGCAATCTACCCACAGGAGAATGCTTTACCACATCCAAAGGGTTAAGGAGCAGCAGAAGGTAATGGTTTATAAAGCCAAGTTTATCATATTGACACTGTAGTTCATTGCACCTTTTCCAAGTTAAATGACGTTTCCTATCAAGAGGCCATTGTTTTCTATATCCAGTCTCAGCTAGCATTAACTACCTGTGCTTTTTTGAAAAAAACTGAGATAAGTTGTTACTATGAGATACTGTGGAATATTTTCAAAGCCTACAAACATTAGTTTTGGAGGCTACATTTCCTTTAGTCCTCCAGCCAGCATGGACAATTTTCTCAAGCTCTGGTCATTTTGAAAGTAAATGTCCATGAAGGCTCATCCTAACATGCAACATTAAACAATCACATGGAATTTCTCAGGCTGCAGAATGAAAACACCTAATGGAACAACCGTAGTCCTCTTCCCTCCCCCCCCCCCCCCCACACCATGCACCTTCCCTATCTGTTCTTCAGAGTTGAGAGACCCTCTGGAACAGATTTGTGGAGAAGCAGCCTAGGTGGCGTTCTCTCTGCTGCCTTGTAAATACAATCTGGCAAATACAAACAGGAAGTCAAAAGATTCTGCTCACCACAGAGACTTCAATCTATCTAAAGCAGGAGGTCTCAGGCACCAAGAAGAACAGAGCCGATGACTACCTCTCCCCACCACTGCATCCCAGGATTTGAAAGGTTAAGCTGCAAAGCACCTGCCAGAGATAAGTAAGGTCCAAAGTCCTGGCTTGTATCTTTGGAAGGCAACCAGCAGGAACTTGTCTCAACAACTCTCCCTTCCACCTCTCCATCATTGCATCTTCTCCAAGGCAATGGCTTCTCAAGGCCCAATGGCACCATGACCTGCTCAGTCGAGTCCATTTGTACACCATACAGCTGTCTCCTGCTGCAATTCCAGTGCACAGCAAAGATGGGGCAAGGGAGATTATTAAAGTGTTCCAATTTTAGGGGTTGGGTGGGTCGGAGCAGTGTGCTTTATTCCTTTATTTCCTCTAGTTTTTTTAATAATATTATCTTGTAGAATGTTACAGTCACAAACATTGAGGGCCAAAGTGAACATGAAGCTATGTACAGTATCATTAATGCTCTGGCTATTGATTTTTGTTGTTGATCATGCAGGAGGCGGATATTTTTCTGTCTTCTTCATTGGGACCAAAGTGCACAGGGAGTCATGATCCCCACAGTACCTACCAATCAATCAAATCAACAGCACTTGATTTTTATAAATAAAAATGAAGTCATGAGAAGCACATGTGTTTGCTAATACATCAGCAAAAGAAACCACTTCACCTGTTCTGAGCAATGTAGTACATCAAGTGTGCAGAATAGCACACCCTATTATCTGAAATAATGAACCATTTGTTATCACATCCTGTTATTTGAAATCACAAACCTGGTGGTCACTAGCACAGGCCAACTCATAACAAGTTTCCTCCGCCCTTACAATAATGTCATGCAGTCAGAAAATTTTGAATCAATTTGTATTATGCTAAAGCCAGAGTAACTGAAGTAATATATTGCAATGCAAGAACAGTCTGTGAAGGAATTATGGTTTATGGAGTTAACATCAACTCTGTAACATCTATAAAGCAATTAGAAGGTTAACATCAAGTCTTGAAAAACTGTGCAATATTCAAGCCGAGCTTGCTAGCCTGAATGTTTTGAGAACTGTGTAATGCTTAGTACCTCTGTCTCCAGATGAGAGCATTGATGGGGTCAGGATGGCCTTGAAGAGAGTGAGGAGTCCTGTCTTTGCATCTGGAGCAGAGCTAATTAACTGGTACAGCTAGAGCCAATTAATCACAACTTTCTTTCATGCCTTGATCTCTGCACTTTGCATATGTTATCTGATGATGTTTTTTGTAATTACTGCTGAATTATTGTAATTTTTGCTATGCCTTGCTACTTTTTGCTTTTTAACAACCTTATAATATTTTAACCAAGCTGTGGTTCATTTGAACAGCATAAAGGAGTTGCCGGTACTGAATCTCAGTGTCTGAGGATGCTCAGAAGTGTTGGAACATTTTTGGGTTACTTTAAGTTCTGTGCAGGGTTGTTCTGACACTAGGAGCAACAACCTGCTTGTGTGCATTATCTCTGAGCTCCAGGTGTAAGGGACTCAGAGTGTGCTAGGGAAGGCACCGGCTTCAGGAGGCATTTCCCAACCATTAGTGCACTGACCTCCTGTACTTAACCCATCCAGGCAGAAAAGGTGGTGTAACACATTGGTGAGAGGAACCCTTCTGTGCAACCTGCGGGTACATAAACCCTCACACACACTAACGGATGTATTTCAAGGTGACCGTTCCTGGCTTACAAGCCATTTCCTCAGTAACATTTAGGACACATACAGGTTCACATAAGGAGAGCTGTCGTCCAAAACCACAACACTGCACTTTTCTGGTTTCTGAGTTCCATGAACGAACCACTGCTATGCTTTTTTTTTCTATAGTTAACTAAGCAACCAAGATGAATTATCTGTGTATCGGCAGGAAAATAAACAAGTCGCCCCTGCAAGATCCCAGTCTCCACTTTCCAGTCGCTGAATCTCCCCGTTGGCTTCTTCCCCAAGACTACATTTCCCACAACCCCGCAGCCCTTTCCGTCACGAGAGCTCTTCTGATTGGTTCTTCAAGCGTCCAGTGGGGAGCCCTGAATTCCCCCGCGCTCTCTGCCCGCTTTGGGAAATGGCGGGTTTGGACGCTGGTGCTTCGCTGGGCCTGCTGCCCCTTTATTACCGCCGCCTGTTCCGCTTCGGCCTGTATGGGCGGAGGCTGCGCTTTGGGGATAGTGAGGCTGGGACGAGGGGCGGTTCTTTTACGCCCTGTGCCTGTGAGGAGACCCCTGAGCAGAAGGGAAGCTCCCCTGAGGGGAGCAGTGAATGAACATGCAGCGCAAGGGAGTGGGGCGTTGTGATACCCTGTTCTATATAAATATATATTGTTTATGTGGTTAAGTCATGGGCCAGGGCGTGGACTCACCTCCCTCTACTACCATCTCCACAAGAATTGGAGGTTGTTCATGACTTTGTGTACCTTGGCTCAACGATCCCTGACACACTCTAGATGTCGAGCTGGATAAACGCATCAGCAAAGCAGCTACCACGTTCTCTAGACTCACAAAGAGAGTATGGCTCAATAAGCTGACGGCATATACCAAGATCCAGGTCTATAGAGCCTGTGTCCTGAGTGCACTCCTGTACTGCAGTGAGTCCTGGACCCTTTGTGCATGGCAGGAGAGGAAATTGAACACACTCCATATGCATTGTCTCCGACACAGTTTTGGTATCACCTGGCAGGACAAAGTTCCAAATGGAGTAGCCCTAGAATGAGCTGGAATTTTTAGCATGTATACATTACTGAAACAGCGACGTCTACGTTGGCTTGGGCATGTCGTGAGAATGGCTGACGATCGGATTCCAAAAGATCTCCTGTATGGAGAATTAGTGCAGGGAAATTGCCCCAGAGGGAGACCACAGCTGCGATACAAGGATATTTGCAAGCGGGATCTGAAGGCCTTAGGAATGGACCTCAACAGATGGGAAACCTTGACATCTGAGCGGTCAGCCTGGAGGCAGGTGGTGCAGCATAGCCTCTCCCAATTTGAAGAGACCCTTGTCCAGCAGGCCGAGGCAAAGAGGCAGTCCCGAAACCAGCAAAATCAGGGAGCTAGACGGGACAGATTGTATTTGTCTTCAGTGTGGAAGGGATTGCCACTCTCGAATTGGCCTCCTCAGCCACATTAGACGCTGTTCCAAGTCCTCTATTCAGAACACGTTACCATAGTCTCTCGAGACTGAAGGATGCCTAATCTAATGTGGTTAGGCGTAGGGGATGGGGAGGTGAGTGCAGAGCATGGAGTGCTGGGAAGAACTGTTCTGTTTGGCTGGGAGGGAAACTAGAGAAAAGGAGGGCGAGTGTGCTTGTGAGGCATTCTTGAGTCCTGCATAGACACATATCTCGACACTCTTGTGTCGAGATACTGGGGGAGAGAGTGGATTTGGAGCCTGGGGGTTGAGAGGGATGTCGAAGAGGCCGAAAACAGAGAGAGATGGGGGAGAGAGGGAGGTAAGAGGTAATAGAGAGTAAAGGATTGTGCTGGATGAATTTAAAGCCTGGAATTGAACAACGTTCTCTTAACATTACTATTTCAATAAAACCTTATTTGTTGTGTTCAAACCGAATGGTGCTGAATTCAGGTCCTGAGGGTTAGCCATGTGGAGAGTGTAATTATCATCATCATCTTAGAACTGCAGAACTAGAAGGGACCCTATGGATCGTCATGTCCAGACCCTGTCATAAGGGTGAAGGAACAAATACATAACAAACACAGCCGACTGAAGGTTGGTGGGAACAGGAAAGAAGAGGAGAAAATCCATTTACGGTATTCCTGTGGTGATTTAGAGGAACAAGACACATCTCCAAGCAGCTTTACTCCGATAGTTTACCGCCATCCAGTAGGTCTCCATTGCACCAGCAATCCAGTCTTAGCTAGCCACTGTGGGATACAGCATGCACACCCCCCCCACACACACACAGCCTTTATGCCATGAGTTACAGTTATAAAAACAATTTCCTTTTTTGCCATAGCCAAGTAATGACACCTTACGAAAAAAAAAATCAAAATCTACTACCACCCATTGTATGTTGATGCATAGGCCATGTGTTGTCAGTTCTCAACTTTAGCAATTGGAAGGCTTTTTCATCTGCTTAAACTGATGGGTTAATACAAACTGTTTTTATTAATCAAATATAATTGGCTTTATGACTTTTTGAACTGCATTTAATGTGTTACAAGCTATTTTGCTAGTTCCCTTGGATTTTTAACAGAAACAATTCATCTTCCCTTTTTTCTTTTGGGGTTCAAATTTCTGACAATTATTTGTAACTTTTTACTGTGAATTCCTCACATCCTTTCATTAAAGTAGTTATCACATTTTGGAAAGGTGTCAACTTTCTCAAAGATACATCTGGATTCTTCAGTACTAGTCACCTGATTATCTTCTCTTTCTAGAAAAAAATAGTTGGCTTTTTGTCAAGGCATTTATTCATAACACTTGCAGTTCAAGTTTATTTGAACACTTTATTTTTAGGGGGGGGGAAACAATATTTATTTCCAAAATACTGTTACATTCAGATACTCTTCTAATTTAAACAAATTGATTCTCAAAAACTTTTCACTTTCTGTTATTGTCATTTATATCCTTCCTATTAACAATTCCTCAGCATCTATATTTTTGACTGTTATAAGGCTTGTAAATCAAGTGCATGAAAGTATTATAAAATATACTGTTTTGTATGAATACCCAACCAAAGGTACCTCACACTGACTTTTGCAGTACCTGATGTAGGCTCTGACATGAAGAAACCTTCCCTATAACCAGCAGTGGATTTTTCTGTACAGAGACTCTGAGCCTCATTCAGTTGTACCAAAAATCAAGCCTTAGATTCAGATTAGGTCCAGAACAGAGCAAGGGAAAGCTACATGTTTCAAATACAACTGTTAGATTCCCCAACCAGCATAGCCACTGGCTGGGGGAATCTGGAAATGAGAGTCTCAGAAGAAACTTCTCTAAACTTTGTTAGAGACAACCTGTCTTTTCATTCTTCAGTGTTTTGTGGTTTTTTGTGTCCAGCTCTGGTTGATGGGTCTTGGGTTTCCCGTGAATAATGAGGATAGAGTAGATATAACAAGCTTCTGTCTGACACCGGGCAGGCATCTGTCACACACATATGCACACACCCATTCTAAACCTGCCCCTTTCCACACCACCCTCACACGGCCTGAGCAGGTTTGGGCTGTGACCAGGTCAGCACCAAATCCGCCACGGCTGTGGGCAAGTAAGAGAGAGGAACAAAGAAGAACTGGGAGTCCCACCCTGCAGAATAGCGCGTGCGGGGATGCTTGGAGATCAAGGCATGCTCCATGCAGTCAGTGACCAGGTAAAGGTTGGCTTCACAGCGGGTCGTAAGGTCATTTTTGAAAGTCTGGGAAACTGCGAGGAAAGCAGGGAGAAAGAAAGAATTTCAGTAAGGACATACATAGTCCAAAATACTATAACATCACAAAATAATTGATGAAATTTCATAGGTGACATATTAACAATTTTAAAATAATGCACCAAAGCTAGAGCTTATCATTCACATCTTTCATTTCCAAAAGGAGTGTATAAATTTGGAGAAGTCTGGCACATATCCAAATTACTGTTTGTTATATTTCTATCCCATCCTTGCCCCAATAGACTGGAGGCAGCACACATGGCTCTTAAGACCCACTTTCATTCTCACCTCAGCCCTGTGAAGTAGTCCACACTGATAGAGTGTGACTGGCTCTTACGTATAAGCAAGTGGGACCTGCCATGTACGGAGGAAGATATAGGGCAGTTGTTAAAATAAAAATAGAGGCAGCCTTGATTTTAGATAGAGGGTCAGATCACACCTGAAAATAAATACCTAGCCCCTCCTCTTACAGTGTAACCGCTCCAAGTATGCTGATCTATCATACCTGAAAACAAAGCCTTGTTATTTTCCAAATGATCAGTTACAAAACAAATCGGGCTAGTTTGTCAAATGCATATTAAATATAGAATAAACAGTCTTTTTCTCAGAGTGCACTGCTTCCAGATATGGAATCAGTGGGCTCCTCCTGAGGTAGCATTTGTTTGCCATTAAGTTCCTGGTTCATCACTGATTTATTATCTCAGTATTTTCACCACCAAGCAATGATGTAAAGTTTGCCTTTGTGTTTTCTGTGACAAAATCCACTCCGAGTCTGTCTGTGACAAAATGACCCTGTGTTGTTTATGGAGTGTCCTTCTGAAGGCACAGTTTATTTCTGTTTTAGACTATTTGAGGGGGGATGAAGTTTAGGGCTACAACGCTTCCCACTTCCTTCTGCAGTCACAGCTTCCCAGTCATAAGCTTTTGATTTGCAGTAGCAGCAGACAATTGGAAATAATCAATGGTGCACAGGAAACAGACAAAAACACGCTTCTCTAGGGGAGAAGCTACAGCAAGGGTTTGGGGTTGGTTTGTTTCCATTTTTTTTTAAAGATTTCTAGATTCTCTTAGAAGAGAAGAGGTTTTGAATCTACACCTTGGACGTGATTCTCAGCACACCCCACTCATGAATCATGGGTGAATCATGATGAATGGGGGAAAAGAGAGACTGGGACCTTCTCCCCATCTGGAAGAACCCATTCTCATTCAGTTAAGCCCTTAGACAAAGATCTAATCCTTGACAAAGATGCAGTCCTGCAGTGGCTAATCTCTATTTTAGTTGGCCCAGACATCAAGCATTTGCCATAGACCAGGAGAAACTACGGCGACAGAGTGAAGAAATCTCTCTACCTTGTTCTCCATGTTGTTCCTCTGCGCCCTTGCCTACCAATTTCACCCCATCCGTCTCTAAAACCAGCAGATTCCAGCGGCAAAACCGCATCAAGGCACAAGGGGACTACATACATCAGGCATGCATGAGCAGCACTCGGGAAAGTTTGTTGTGTTTTAAAATTGTTTTACAGAGCTCTGTACCCCACCCTGAGATTTTGTGATATAGGGCAAGTTATAAATGTATGTAACTTTTCATGCTGGTCTGCATTTCCCCAATTGTTTCAACTTGTCAGGTTTTATTTTGCTCATCTACTGCTACGGGGGAATATAGTGTGAGAGTAGAGAACCAATGGTCCTTCAGATGTTGTTTGACTGCACCAAAAACCCCAGCAGCATGGCTAAATGTCAAGAATGAGAGGGCTTGTATTCCTGGAACATCTGGAGGACTGGCTATAGATCCACTGTTTTTTGGAAAGCATGGCATGCTGTTTTTCCGATACTATCACCTCCACACCATACCTTGGCTGCTCAAAATAGAGTCCAAGGAGAAATATCTAATTGCTGGGTCCTTTCTCATAACCAAGACCAACATCAAACATCAGAGCTTAAGAACATTAATTACTTTGGATTACAACTCAGGAATCCCCAAACCACCAGTGGCCACTGAAACAGTTGGCCAAAAAAGTCACTGTTCCAAAACTCTGCATCTTAATCTTTCAAACAGATAGAGGGCCTGATGACAGATGTGTCTCTCCCCCCCCCCCCCCCGTACCAGGCAGAAACCAGGAAAAATCTTTTAAATAAATAAAATATATGTACCAATGGTTGGGCAAAGGAATAGCCCATTATTCCCCACCATCAACTGCCCACAAACAAACAAAAAAGTCCTGTTCTCCCCACAGACGAAGAATAAGACTCACAGCGGTTGAAATAGGTCTCGCCATAGCTATCTTTGACTTCCTGAGGGGTGCTGGCCCACACCTGCTTCAGACTGTCAAGATGGTTCTGGACAACGGTCATGCCTGTTCGGAAATAGCCTGGCTCTATTATGGCTATTTTCACCCCAAAGGGATGGAGCTCACGCCTAGAAAAGGGGGAAAAGAACAACACACAGCTGTAGGAAATCCTGCTATATACTTGCCTTATAGCTTTTACACAAGTATTCTCTCTAGTAGACTATGCTTATATTTCAAGAAAACAATGCTATTTTTCAATATATCTGATATGAGAATCCATTTATAATTTGGTTCCTGTGTTTTTTTTTTCAACTGTTCATTTCCTCTCATCTCACTCTCCTTAGTTCCGAATTATCTGTTCTTCCATACACTCTTTACTCCTAGGAAGGCATGCCTTTTCAAAGAAAGAAATCAACCAGATGTCACTGGGAAGCCTAACAACTGAACGTGAGAGCAACTTCCCCCTGCGTCTTCTGTTCCCACAACAAGAGAAATACAGAGATATACTGCTTTTGAGAATCTGGAGGCAATCTATAGCCATCTGGACTATGGCCACTGATTGTTGTAGCCTCCATAAGGCTACATAATCCCCTTTCAAAGTCATTCTAGTTGGCAACCATCACTCTGTCTCACACCACGGCATTTTTCAGTCCAGCCATGAGCTGTGAAGAAGTATTAACTTTTCCTTGTCTTTTATATTCCACCATTCAGTATCTGTGGATGTCTTTGTGTTCTAGTATTACTGTGGAAGAGTGGTAAAATTTCTTGTCCATTTCCTCCACATTGTGTATGATTTCCTCTACTTCTTAAAAGTGCTGCTTACTCATCTGTTTTTCTAAGTTATCCATCCCAAAGGTACTTATAACCTTTCATCATAGAGGTGTTCCACTTCCTGGTCAGTTGGGTTCCCTTTTTCTGAGCTATTTCTAACTCTAGAGTACCCCCATTTTAGCAGATGAGGAGACCAAGCCTACACAAATACACATACACACCATTTTGTCTCCTTCTATCTCCCTCTGCATAGGGCTTTTGAAATCCAGTTGAGAAGTTGAGGTAACCCTAATTTCAGTCCAAATATACTGCAAAAGCTGTATCTTGTCTTGAAACCAAATTGCTGAGCAGAGATTCAACTAATTATGGGTAGGGTTCCCCCCCCTCCTTCCCACATCAGTTTTATAAACCATGAGAAACTGTGGCTGGAAGATATTGGATTGATGTGATTAGTAATACAAAAACTTTTACAAACTATGAAGGACAGATAAATGCCAATTACACTGTTGGAGTGCACTAAAAGTCAGATTTCAAAGGCTGCTAAATTAAAGATAAATTAACAACAGCTCTTATTTTACTGGCAAAATTTTGCAAAACTCTACAGATACCATAAATGCAGGGATAGAAGCAAAAAATATAGTCCTGAATGCTTAAATATCTAGCTATAAGGCAATGTAGGATGGTAACTGAGATTCTGTGTAATTGGAAGGGTGGCCTTTTTTCTTTGTAATTGGAGTATATATAGGTCAGATGAGGGTGTGGCTTTGACTATACTGCCCTTGAAATGAAATAATTAGTGTAAATATGTTCTGAAATGATAAATTTTTTTTCAATGACCCAACTCTGTTTCAAATATGTTAATAAAATCACTCACCAAAATATCACTACCTGATCTACCCTACCTTTGACTGCAAAGGTATTTGTGTACTTCATAGCAATTTGTTGAGTCTGAAATTAAAAGTAGTAAGAGATTACCTCAGAGAGTCAGAAAAGGCCTCTACCCCATACTTAGAGGGACAATAGCCTCCTCCAAGGAAAGACAGTCGGCCCAAGATACTGGCCACGTTGACGATCCTTCCCCTGGCCTTCTTCACCAGGGGCAGCATGTGTAGCGTCACATCAATCAGTCCAATAAGATTGACATTCAGCACTTTGACAAAGTCATCTTTAGTCAGCCATTCATTGGGGGCAATGGGGTTCACAGCTCCAGCATTGTTTACCAAGCCCCAGAGTCCTGTAAAGAAAAGGCAACCAAGTCAGTTAAATAACACCAGATAGCACCGGACACATAAGCAGAGCCTAGAAGCTAAGTGGGGGGGGGGGGGGGGAAGTATTTATAATGACATACTTTGTTGTGCTGTAGATGCTCTAAGGTCTGGAAACTTAATCTTTGAGCCAAGGGGAAGATCAAGCAAGGGAGATACTCATGTGACTTATTTTACTCCACATTTAGGCAACGGGATACTTGCCACATTGACATGGCTGAAGTAAGGAACAAGCTCTGCATACTTAACCAGGCAGACATGTTACTCTACCAACATTTGGGGAGGGAGCCCCACTATTTGTGAGAAATATCTTCATTCAGTACTGAATGGGAGAAGCCTTCAGCACAATCTCAGTTGACTGGATGACTCAGTGATTTGGAGTACCTGGGTCAGGAGTTCGATTCCCCCTGTGCTCACTGAGGAAAAAGCCAGCCTGCATAGCTTTGGGCAAACAGCACAGTCCCAAGATGTCCCAAGAAGAAGAGTGTAACCAACAATTTGTGAGTACTCTCTACCTAGGAAACCCTGGAAGGCATCTCAATATTGCTGCACTAAAATCCTATACATGTTTAATCAAACTATGTTCAATTAGGTTTGCTCCTGACAGCATGTAGGATTGCAGTAGATTAACCAGTACTGATCAAATTACTGAAGACTAAATTATTTTGAACTCTGAAGAACAGTAATCCCAAATCTGCCTCTTTCCCTCTCTGAAATAAATAAATAAATAAATAAATAAAACACATCAAATCAGATAACAGGCAATTTCCCGCCTTGCTATGACTCTCATAACTACTGTACCTCTTAGCTATTCCAAAGCCAAGAAATGTTACTTTTTCGAGATACAGTTCCCAGAATCCTGAGAATTCATAACAATATGGCCAGTATTCTTACTTGGGAAATTGTAGTATAAGCTCTGCTGGCCACATTAGGAACTAGGCTACTGAGACAGAAGTAGCTCATCCGCATTGTGGAGTGTCCTAAATAATACAAATGCAGGAGAGGAAATACCACTAAAGAAATCAAACCTGAAACCTTTTGTGCAGAAAAATTATAAATGAGGGTCCCCAAAATTCAGGTAGAGGTCTGCCAGGTATGACTTTTATGGTGAATTCAAATGTTGGCTGCAAATGGCCTTGCAAGGGGTTGTGGTTTCAAATTTCACCCAGCTAGAATTTTGTGCCCAGTAGTGGCGCTTTGTTTGAAGAGTTGGGTAGAAAATTCCACCCATATATTACCAGTGGTGAAATGTCAAAACGTCACCCCAAAGGCTGTTTGTACACTTCTGCCATTAATTTTTGGGACTCTTATTTATAATTTTTCTGCTATATTGGTGCATGGTCTGAAGAAGAAGACTTGACCCATGAAAGGTGACTGGTAGTTTGATTCCCCCCCCCCCCCCCGTGGTCTAATAAAAGTATCACCTATCCTATATTTGTATTGTGTAAGGACCACACTTCTGTCTTTCTTTCTTTGTTGTTGCTGTTGTTTCTCCTAAATGAATTGTAACTTATGGCCTACAGTCTGAAGATACTGAAAGAATGACAGGAGTCTACGGTACCTTTGTCCCCGACACATGATTTCACCCATTCGGTTGCTGACACAATGCTCTCTGTGCTGGTGACGTCCAAAATAGTGGTTTTCAGCCGATCAGTCGAGAGCCTCTCCAGCTCCTTTGCCCCCTTCTCGGTAAGGCAGGCGGCCAACACCCTCAGGCCCTCAAGATCCAGCTGCCTGGCCAGCTGGTTCCCAAAGCCAGAGTCACAACCAGTGATGAAGACATATTTTTCTCTCAGGTTTTCCACAGTTTGACTCTCCCAATACCATCGGATCACAAAGAACAGGATGACGGCCAGTGCCAGATAGAGCCACATGCTTACTATGAACTAAAACAAGATGAAGAACAAGGCAGGGAATTAAATCCCACACCCCAATCCTGCTCCTCCAGGTTTAATTTCTCTCTTTTGGGTATTGTCAAGCAGCAATCTACCCACAGGAGAATGCTTTACCACATCCAAAGGGTTAAGGAGCAGCAGAAGGTAATGGTTTATAAAGCCAAGTTTATCATATTGACACTGTAGTTCATTGCACCTTTTCCAAGTTAAATGACGTTTCCTATCAAGAGGCCACTGTTTTCTATATCCAGTCTCAGCTAGCATTAACTACCTGTGCTTTTTTTAAAAAACTGAGATAAGTTGTTACTATGAGATACTGTGGAATATTTTCAAAGCCTACCAACATTAGTTTTGGAGGCTACATTTCCTTTAGTCCTCCAGCCAGCATGGACAATTTTCTCAAGCTCTGGTCATTTTGAAAGTAAATGTCCATGAAGGCTCATCCTAACATGCAACATTAAACAATCACATGGAATTTCTCAGGCTGCAGAATGAAAACACCTAATGGAACAACCGTAGTCCTCTTCCCTCCCCCCCCCCACCACCATGCACCTTCCCTATCTGTTCTTCATAGTTGAGAGACCCTCTGGAACAGATTTGTGGAGAAGCAGCCTAGGTGGCGTTCTCTCTGCTGCCTTGTAAATACAATCTGGCAAATACAAACAGAAAGTCAAAAGATTCTGCTCACCACAGAGACTTCAATCTATCTAAAGCAGGAGGTCTCAGGCACCAAGAAGAACAGAGCCGATGACTACCTCTCCCCACCACTGCATCCCAGGATTTGAAAGGTTAAGCTGCAAAGCACCTGCCAGAGATAAGCAAGGTCCAAAGTCTAAAGTCCTGGCTTGTATCTTTGGAAAGCAACCAGCAGGAACTTGTCTCAACAACTCTCCCTTCCACCTCTCCATCATTGCATCTTCTCCAAGGCAATGGCTTCTCAAGGCCCAATGGCACCATGACCTGCTCAGTTGAGTCCATTTGTACACCATACAGCTGTCTCCTGCTGCAATTCCAGTGCACGGCTGCTGTGATGGAGGGGGATGATTAATGTGTTCCAATATTTGTAGTCTGTAGTCACAGTTACAAACACTAAGGGCCAAACAGCACCTGAACCTAAACATACCATTACCTCCCTGGCTGTTGATTTTGTTGTTAATAATGTGGGAGGTGGAGATTTTTTCTGTAACCTTCACTGGGACCAAAGTATACAGGGCATCACGAACCTCACAGTACCTACCAATCAATCCAATTAAATCAACAGCACTTCTTCATTTTTATATATCAACATTAAGTCATTACAATAACATGGGTTTGATCATGTATCAGCATTATTCCACTTATTCTGGGCAATGCAGTACATCAAGTGTACAGAACATCATGGCCCATTATCTGAAATAACGAATTTTTCCCTCATATGTTCAGGGATTAAAAAAAAAAGATAAAATCTCCCCAAATAAAGGGAAATGGCATGAAACATTCCATACGGTGCATACTATTTACAGACTCCACCTTCAGTTTGCAGATGTTTCTTGCACATTCTGATACCTAGAGTGGTAAGTGGATAGGACTCAGGATACCTGGGTTCAAATCCCTGCTTATCCATGGAAGCTTATTGCAGGTGTGGCACCGGTAGCGCCTATATTCTATTTACATATAGGCTTTTGGTGTGCTTTAAATCAGCCCTGTGCAAGGTTTGAGCCCCCAATCCAAACATAGTTTATCATCCCTTCCAAATTGTCCACCACGGGCTTAACAAAGCTTAGATTTCTTCTTGCGTCTAAAAAGGGGTGCAAAAATAGAGATGCTATCTGGCAACTGATAGGCCAGAAGGTATGGCCCGTGGTCACTGGGGACAGGCCAGCTCTACAATGGTTTTCAGTAGTATACCTTCATCAGCTGCTATGTTTGGTTACAATAAATTGCTCGCAGATGGGAAGAAGCAGTTGGTTAAATTAAGAATGTGGCCCTAGAACCAGGAAGACTGGGGTTCACACTCCCGCATGGACCTTTTAAATCTTTAATGTCTGTGTAAATATTAATTTTATATTGTGCTTGTTTTATACACTTTTAATAGTGTTAAGCTTGTTCCAACATCTCCCACAAAAACAAAACAACAGAATACACGGTCCTGTGGCACTTTTAAGAAGAACAGAGGTATCGCAAGGTGAGCTTCCTTGGCTTACAAGCCACTTCCTCGGACACATGGAGAGCAACATTTAGGGCACACACAAATTTTACACCGTGACCATCACTGTCCAAAAACACAACGCTGCATTTTTCTGGTTTCTGAGTTCCATGAACGAACCACTGCTATGCTTCCCCCCCCCCCCCCCGTAGTTAACTAGGCAACCAAGGTGAATTATCTGTGTATCGGCAGGAAAAGAAATAAAAACAAGCCACCCCTGCAAGATCCCAGTCTCCACTTTCCAGCAGCTGAATCTCCCGCTAGGCTTCTCCCCGAGACTACATTTCCCACAACCCTTTACGTCACGAGAGTTCTTCTGATTGGTTCTTCAAGCGTCAAGAGGGGAACCCTGAATTCTCCCGCGCTCTCTGCCCGCTTTGGGAAATGGCAGATTTCGACCCTGGTGCTTTGCCGGACCTGCTACCCCTGTATTACCGCCGCCTCTTCCCTTTCGGCCTGTATGGGCGGTGGCTGCGCTATGGCGATGGTGAGGAGGAGCGGTGGGTGGGTGGTTTTTTTGGGGGGGGGCATTCTGTGCCCGGAGCAGAAAAGGAACGCGCGATGTAGGTTGTAATTTCGTGTGGGCGGCGGGCTGAGCTTTGTAACGAGGAGTAGAGAGGGAACGAAAACCATGCCTAGCACCTTGGGCTCATTGAAGAAAGCAAGGAGTAGCAAATAAATAATCAATTCCTGGAGCTGGGGCGGGGATGCTGTGGCCCTCTTCAGGTTTTTGGAGTACAATACCCATAATCCCTTACTAGCTGGGGCTGATGGGACTTGTAAGCCAAAACAACTGTAGGGGAAGAAGGTTCCCGTACCTCCCTGAGAATTCAGATTCTTCTAAAAACTAGCTGGGGTGGAAGTCATTGAGAGAAAGGGGGAGCCAGGAGAACCTTGTTTCTCAGCTCCCTTTCTCTGCTGTTTGCATTCTTTAATTATTTTTAACTAGTGAATGAACGTAGTGCTTTTAGAATGTTTGGTTTCACCTATACCCCTATAACAGCCTTGCAAGGTAGGCCGGTGTTATTCCTCAGTGTCTTTCCTACTGGTGTTTTGTGAGGTTTTGGGAAACTTGAGGTTTTGAAGCAAGAACATCTTAGGTGCTTTGCTGGGCCCTATAACTAAGACGGGATCTTCTGTTTGCTTCCATAGTGCCCAAGAACTACTTTCAGCGGCGAGAGTTCTCATTTACGCTCCGTGATGATATATATGTGCGATACCAGTCTTTCAACACATCCCAAGAACTGCAGAAGGAGATCTTGAAAATTTGCCCTTACAAAATTGATATTGGAGCCGTATATTCACACAAGGTATGAAACAGAAGGCTGCACTGTGAAATAATATGCATATTTATTGCCTGGAAATGATTACTGAAACATTTCTTCTCTGTCCTCTTCTTAAAAGTGAGGAAAATGCTATGCAGGAACATAACATTTTAAAAACTCACAGGAATGGAAATGTCACTTTAACTTGTTCCATTGTCTCACAGTTTTGAGCATCTTTTGAGCCATCTTGGGTCCCGTTATTGAGAGAAATGCAGATGATTAGATAAATAAATACCCCACTTCTCTCTGTTGTTCCAAAGCCTGTTCCTTCATGCCTCACTATCTTCAGGCAGAGATATATTTGATTTCTGTTCTGCTATTATATACTTTTTAATGTAAATAATTCCTCTTATTTTTGCACTTAGTAGAAGAGGGAAAGGCAGGGAAGCTTGTGGAACTCCAAGATTTGAAGAAATACAAAAGTGTAGTGCCAACCAGTGATTAACATTAGAGCAATTTGGATGTTTGTTTCCACTGATCCGTAACTTACCTCTTTTCGACTAACATGGGAAATTCATGAACACTCCTGGGTTCACCATCTGACTTGCTATAAATTACTTGGTTCATTGATGCTCCAAATATATCATCTTGTTATTTTAGCAGAACAGTTGCAACAGACCAGATTGGCTCACTATTAGGTAATGAAGTGATGCTCTAAAAAATTGAAGCAGATGTAACGTTTTAGCTATATCTCTTCTGTTTTTCTCCTGTGCAGCCCATCCAGCACAATACAGTCCACATGGGTGCTTTCCAGGCCCAAGAGAAGGAGCTGGTATTTGACATAGACATGACGGATTACGATGATGTTCGACACTGCTGCAGGTATTATATTTCCCTTTGGGGAAGGTGATTTGGCTTAAGTAGCCAGTTCAGCAGGCATTGAGCAATGGGGATATTATATTTGGAACTTAGAATATATTGATGATTGCTCCAGTCATCCCTGAATCCTGCTCAGCACTTCTTTGTAACCTTCACAATGCACCATCTTCTCTTGTGCTCTTGCTTTTTTTCCTCTTTGGGTACTTGCAACAATTAAGGACTAGAATCTTATTTTTTCCTTTAATATACTATTTTTAAAGAAAATTATCCTGCTTTGCATGAGCAGTGTTTGAGCCTCAATAGTAAACCAAATGGGAATCAGACAGTGCAATGCTCTCTGTGTTTACTTGAAAGTAAATCTCACTGTGTTTTAGTAGGACTTGCTGAAAGTTCATGGTAGAGCTTCTTCATAGGTAAATGTGTGTGGCATATTGCTTCCTGAAGAACTGTTTGCGATCCAAATAGCTAGTCATCTTACAGCTTAGAATATTGGTGTTGCTGATCTTTGCAAAAGCAGAGATCTTTCTACCTACTGTCCGACAGCATGCATGAAAAATAATAAAAGTTACTCTGTTTTATTCCCTGGATCTGAAGAGAAGAGTTCTGTTCCTAGCTACTGTTTCTCTATTCTTTTCAAATCTCAAGGCCACAGTTCTGCTGTTTAGCATCCAGATAATTCAAGTATTGTTTTTTAATTCCAGAAAACCATAATATTGCAGCAGGTAGCGCTGGTGAACCTATCTTTTATTAATTTATCTAATCCTTGTGCAAGGAATCTGGTGGTCATTTGTGGCATGAATTTATGGATGCTTACTTGGAAATACATTTTGCTCTGTCTACTGACATTTACTCTGAAGTCAGTGTTATAAGATTGCAGCATGAATCAGATAAACTGTAACATAGCTCTGTGCATCTATTTTCAGAAGCAAGCCCCACTAAGTTTAAGAACACCTACTCCTCAGCAAGTGTATTTAGGACTGCAGCTTAGTTAGGTATTCTGTGAAAAGTAAATCCATTCTGAACTTTTTAGTCAGACAGTTTAGTTCGATGACCTTGTACCTGTTTGGCCTCCAGTTTTTCTTGTTCAGCCAGAGATGGCCACTCTTATGCTGCCTTCTCAGAGTTGAGGTCCAAAAATATATTTCTTTATAAAGAAATATACGCTGAAAAATGTTTGTTTTGCTACATGCAGTTTTTCTGTTCTGCTGCTGTCTTTTGTATTACTTACTTTCATATATAGTTAGTATAGATGGGGGGGTTATGTGATGTTTTAATTTTGATTATAAATGAATTTTAGTTTATGTCCATGTCATGATATTGTAAAACACCCAGATTAGTGGCCTGGCTACTAGATGGGTGGGGTAAAAAATTAAATAGACAGACAGGCAGAGCATTGTTTCCCTTCTGCTGGCTTCTACTTTGCCAGGTGTGCTGTTGCAAGATGGTTGCTTTGTTATTTTTTAAGGCACTGCTGTTTTACTGTGATTTTTTAATATAGTATTATGGTGGGTAGATGGAATAGAAATCCTCTTTAAACACATAAATCTGGCGGGGGGTGGGGGTAATGCTTTCTCTTTCCACAGCTCTGCTGAGATCTGCTCCAGGTGCTGGACTCTCATGAGCATGGCCATTCGCATCATTGACCGGGCGCTTGTGGGTAAGGGACTTATAGCCAAGCAGTCACTTTTGCTGGACTGCCTGTTTGCAATGTCCTTCCTGTGGAGATTCACCGAAGTCAGAACTTGACTGTCTCCCAAAGGAAAGTACAGTATTTTTATTAATTTCTCCAGTACCATTTCTTTTTGTGGCACTTGAAGCAGGGAATCATAAGAAGAAGGAGAGGAAAAGACAAGGCCTTGACTCAGGGTGCTTTTAGCCAACAGTGGAGGGGACCAACTCTGGCAACTCAAGTGACCGGTTGTGCCCCAGGGAGATTCACTGCTGGCTGCTTCGGCTTCATCTTTTGGGGATTTTTTAATTGAAGAGAATAGTACTCTGAGTAGGAGTTTTCCAGGAGCCTCCCATTTTTGAAACATACCAACCAACCAAAAAACCAAAGCATTTTTGGTTTAGTTTTGTTTTTCCATTGGTGGAGGAGAGTTTGCAGGCTGCATCGGTGGCAGGGAGGTGCATGCGGCTCGGGTATCATCCTGGTAAAATTTTGGGTAAAGGACTGAGATATGGACATGCACTTTCCAAAGTGGGCCCTTCTCTTCCATACCTGGGGATGGTATTGTAACCTGTCAAGCAGCAACGACCCGGTCTGAGACTCCCAAGTGGGAATGAACTGGAGCAACTGCACTTTGTTATGGCAGTGAAATAGAGTATAAAATGGATATGCAATAAATCAATGAATTATGAGTGCAAGGAGATAAGTATACACCAAAATAGAGTCTAATGATGTAATCAGACTCTATTTTGGTGCATAATTCCACCTAACTGCTGATTAACTGCTGCTCACACTCCTGGTCATGAATGAAGTCAGACAACTGGTGCATGACTAGAAAGGCAAGCAGCAATTTTTTAATTAGCAGCAATTCAATGCTTCAGTTTATGCAATTATATTTAATGCCAGTCTGAATCCCCAATAGGATTCTGACCATTGAGTGATCAATTTGAAGAAGTAACTCTGTTTTAACTTTATTAATAAGACTGTAATTCTCTCCAAAGGCAATTTTGAGCAGTATGTGTCATAAGTTCTTAGTCTTAGCGGTCTTTCCATCTAAGGCTTATGGCTTCTTTTACGTCATATCCAGCAACTGGGGTGTGTGTCTTGTAGGCTGACTTCCTGTGCTGCAGCCCATGCCAAGTCCCTCCTTATGGGGTTTCTAGAGGTAGTGCATGGGCCACATGTTGCCTATCCTGGCCTTAAAAACAGGAACAAGAAAGATACAGATATGGATAGAGCGTAAATATGAGAGCCAGATATTGATTAAAGAAGAGACCCAGGCCTGAAAATGTGGGAGAGAGACTACGGATGGCTATTCTGGTGCTGCTTTTTCTAGCCCCGCAGGCTTGCAGCTGGATGGAGAAAAGAAAGTGTTAAAAAAGTAACTTAGAGTCATTACATCCCTGGACTTAAATAGTTATCTTGAGGAGTACCACATCTGTCATTCTGCAGAAGGGAAGATTTCATTTCCCTTAACCTCTAGTCCGTTAGCTGTGTGCCCAACTTATTCTTGCAACCTTCCTACCATAGTTATCTGGGGTTTTTACCCCATGTTTTCCTTGGCAGTTCTTTGAACTCTGTTGCTATACTATTGGGATTGTGCATTCTCAGCCCTTTTCTGTAGTGGGATAGCACTACTTACTCTCATCTGTAGTTGTGTCCCTTGTCAGCATAGGGGAGAACATTTACCTGTTTTATATTGCTGCATTTCTTGGTATTGTTTGAGTACTGATGAATGTTATTGATATTAGAAATGCACCATGAAGGAACTCTGGTGGTGTTCTGGCTAAACGTTCTGACCACTGCACCAGGAAACTGCTAGTTGACATATCATATTAGCAAACTATGTGGGCTGTAGGCAAGCCAACTTGTTCTCCCCATTCCTGTCTGGAATCTGCAATTGTGAATGAGACGGTTGTCGTACCTTGCAGGGTTGTCATTAGGATTGTGCAGTAAATCTCTGTGGAATGTGGTGACCCCATATTTGGTTTGTTTTATTGTAGCCAAAGCTGTTTGATCACTCTCTGCTTTCTAACCTTCTTTCTGCACCTCCAGAGGACTTTGGCATCCAGCATCGTCTTTGGGTATACTCGGGACGCAGAGGTGTGCATTGCTGGGTGTGCGATGATTCTGTCCGGAAGTGGTCTTCAACGCTCCGCTCTGCAGCCATTGAATATCTCACCGTGGTGAAGGTACAAGTGCATTTAGGAAAGAAGCAAATGGAATTTTATCATGACACGAGAAGAAAAAGGGAAGGGAAGAAAAAGGAAAGCAGGAAAGCCTGAGTGCTACTCTTTAATATTAAAGGTTTTTATGATGGGCAGACATGAGAAAGCTGGATATGGCTGGTTTTCCTATCCTGACTAGCTGGCAGTGGAAAATGAGTTCAAAGAGCAAAACGCCTGGTCTCTTAGCGGAGCCATTTCCGCTTCCCTTCTTTCCTGTTGCAGGAGAAGCAAAGCCAGAGGAAGCCAATGCATTGGACATAGAAACAGGACTCTGGAGTCGGGGATTTTCTCTTTGTGTTTATTACACCCTGGTGAGGATCACGTTGGTTGAAAATGTTGCAGTTTTCAGAGAGAAGCAACAAGGATTTGCTGTAGCTGCTTTGTGGCAGGTTGCGTCCACGGGGCCGATGCATGCAAACAACTGAGTGCTAGATCTGTGTGTTCTGTATTACTTTGAGATAGAAAATAGTGTTGTTTGCCTATCGGAGAGTTCTCCAGCACCTGGTGAAAAGATATGACTCTGCCTAGGCTGCTTCTCTTTTTGCTAAGCCGAGGTATAATCAGGTGCGAGCCAGAGTTATTAGAGGTCTTTCTGTTTTTACCTTTCCAGTCAAATGGTGCCTTTTGTTTAATGGCTGGAACTACCTTTAAATGAAATGCAGCTCTGTGCTTTATGAGATTGACGAAGAAGACAGGTTCTGGGATAGGGGAGGTAATTTCCAACATTTTTTGGCTTGTTATGTAGGAATGGAGAAAGTTTCACCTTCGAAAACTCTCTTTTTACTACTATTAAAGAAGCAGGAGCCCCTTGGTAAATGACTGGGTCATTATGGTTATTTGTTCCAACCCATCCTGGGTCTTTATTATATTTCTATTTCCAGATGTTGGGGGGGGGGGGAAGGAAGCATAAACCTAGACTCACATCTCCTATTCTTCACATTTGGTAGGGTGGCGAAGAGATGGTCAAGAAGGTGACCCTCCCAGACAACATTCACCCTTTCATCAGGTCAGTCATTGGGATAACTAGAGTTGCACTGAGAATTGCTATGGCATAAAAGAGTATGGCTTCAACATATTAACCTTGGGAGTATCTGATAGAGAAGACAAGCAGGAGTAGGAGCTATAGAGGCAGCTGTCAGTGAGGCTAGAAGGCGAGTTTCCCTCCTCAGAAGGCTTTTCCACACTGAGCTGCTGTTTCCAGGGGAAATGGCTGGCAGGGTCCAGGCTGGATAGGGAGGCTTGAAAGCACAAGAGAGCTCCCTGACTGCTCCCGACACCCCAAAACTGGAGGCTGAAACCCTGAGGGTGGTTCAGACTTAGTTTAAATAGAGTCCTTCTCCTGCTGAATAACTAAGTTGGGAAAACTCTCAGGGTTTCAGCCTCCAGTTTTTAAATAAAAACGGGGTGTGATCTGATTAGCGTACTTCCCTAGTTCTTCCCTTAGAGTGGTAATAGGATAAGATACTTTGATGTGTACTTCAGTCTGCAATTGTGCCTTGAGAGACTTGTCTGCAGGCAACTGTGAAAATCTGTGTGTGTTGGTGCACAGCATACTTGTGCATAGTAGAAAGGCCCACTCTTCTCCTAGTTTCCTGCTGGTAATGTTTGTGGTGTTTTGGGATAGTTTGATGTGGCATTTCAGCAAAACTATGCCGCCATATTTTACATCGTCTGCAACTGTAGATATTTCACTGGTTCCAGGCTGGAGCAAACAAAAAGTGAATGAGTGTGTTTCAGTTTCTCCATTTTGCACAGCAAGTGGCATCTACTAAAATTCCCTTTTTTTTTTCCTGAGAAGTATTAAAAGTTCAGAAGCCCATCACTGATATCCTCCTCTTGTGTGCTAGAAAATCAGTAGACGTGGTGAAGGACTACTTTGAGGAGTACGCCCTGATTGGTCAAGACATACTTGGAAGTAAGGAGAGATACGAAAAAGTGTTGGCGCTGGTTCCAGAGCATATCCTTTTGGGAGGTCTAAGAAAACCTGAGGGCTGTTCTGGGAAAATAGTTTTCCATGTCTAGTAAAACATTACAGATTACTAGTTAATGTGCCCAGAAACCACAGCTGGCCATATGTTATAAGAAGGATTGCATCTCCTGGTTTAAGGCTTAGTATTCCTGCATTAAAGCTATGTGAAAATTTGGGAGGAGATGAATCCCAGCAAGTCTAGAAGACAACTTCAAGGTCTGCCCTCCTAGGCTTAAGCCTGATCAGTAGGATTAACTTTCTCACAGAGATTTCTCTCTCCTTCTCTTTCCAGAGCAGTGCACTAGAGAGTATGACACAGGCAATTCTAACCCTTCAGCACTAGAATACTTCCTTCCCATTTTATTCTGCTCCACCACTTTTGTGGGTTAAGCTTTAATCCTTACAAAGAAGTCACTGTGACCTCTGGCATTGCTATACGTTTTCTGGGAGATTGTAGTGCTAGTTCTAAACAGACTTATCCTACTACAAAAAAAATGAGGATGGAGTTGTGTCTCTGACATCTAAAATATCAATGCCTTTGTCTTGGCAGATCTGTCAGTGATCAATTTCACCTTTATAAATTCCAGAGAAATAATGCTGCCATATGTGAGAGAGCAAGAGGTAGATCATGAGTATTTTATTTATTTATTTTATTTAAACTATTTTTAACCTGCTTTTTTTCCTTAAAAAGGACCCAGGGTGGCTTACAACAATCAGGAGACAGTATCTTCAGAGAGGGAGAGGCACATCCGATCTATGGGGCAGAAGCCATGACGCAGAGAAACTTCTGTGAAACAATTGAGAGCAATGCCCCTGTGTTGTGCGTCTGTGGCAGTGGGTGGTGTGCCATTTTCTGCCTGGGGGACAACAGTGTTTTGGGCCAATTATGAAATTCCTTAATGATTCATCCACCCGTTAGAGCTGATCTTCTGTCAGAATTTTCTAAGAAAAACCTTGATTCAGTCCAGCGCTGGAAAATTTTGAAACAAAAGTTGGAAAAATACGAGGCAAAAAAGGTGAGTCACCCAAATCTTGTGGTTGCCTCTGCTGCAGGATGATAAACAGCAAAGCACAGGATACCAAAAAGGTTTCACTTCCTGGCCAAAGGTTGGAATTGATGGCTGGGTTTGAAACTGATCACAGTTAATCATTGCTACAGAGGTAACTGGGGAGAACAATATGACACATCCTTGAGGGCTCGCTCGCTTGTGTGTTAATTAAGGCCGGGCTGCAGTAAGGCCCAGGGTTCTGTGATCTCTTAGTTGGAAAGCCAACTCTGTGGTCCTTCAACTGGAAGGGGACCACATGTGAACCTCTCTTTCTGGATCTGACCACCCTGAGTACTCTGTAGAGAGAGTGGCAGTCTGAAGATGTTGGCGCGTACAAAGTTATGATGAGGAAGATATTTTTATCTTCTTAAAGTTTCTAACATCTGACCGGGTTGTAGCACTATTTCCATTAAGCTGTTTTAAGGTTGCTTCCCCTGTTCCAACTGATTTTTAAAGGAAGCTTATTCTTGTTTATCTTATTTTTTGTTGTTGAAGAGTTGTGTAGGTTTTTCTTTAAAAAAAAAAATAGTCCGTGCGCCACTGGAGGACCATCTTAATGGATCCCTTAACAAAAGCATAGCTTGTTCAACAGCTTCTTGAAACTGTAACAGAGCCTTCTCTAACTGGGTACTCTGCAGTTGTGTTTGGACTAAAAAAATCCGTCACTCAAAATGCGGCTGCCGGGTTGATCTCGGTTGCTTCCAGATATTGCCATTTCTCCACAATTCTGGAAAGTTTACCTTGGCTCCCTGTCTGCTTCCATGTCAAATTCAAAGTGCTAATTCTAACTTACAAGGCTGTAAGTGGTTTGGGACCTCGGTCAGAGCACCTCTCGCCTTACATCTTCTCCGAGACCACTCTATTCTCTCAGCCTTCATTGCTGTGGGTGGCTACCCCAAAGAAGGCCCAGAAAACGACCACCAGGAACAGGGCTTTTTTGGTGATGGCCGCCACAGTGTGGAAAGTGCTGCCTGTTGAGGTGCTCCAAGCTCCCTCCCTTCCGTCCTTCAGGAAGCAGGTTAAAATGGAGTTATTGAAAGAGGCGTTCAGGAATATCCTCCCCATGTGAGAGATTTCTTGACCCATCATATGGAACTTTATTTGATTTAGCTGTCACCATCCAAGGGGTTATGTTATATTATGCATACGTTTGGTTTTGATTTTGTTATTGCTGAATTAGATGTGGATATGTGTCTGACTTTCGTAAACCACTCAGAGTAATGACTTGCCACTAGATGGGCAGTATATAAACACAATAAATAAATAATCTCCCAGCCAACTTGGGGAGTGGGGGCAGGGTTACAGAAGTTGTGATCCAGAGCTTCTAGAGCAGGGGTCCCCAACCCCCAGTCCGCGGCCCGGTGCCGGTCCGTGGCCTGGGCTGGACCGGGCCGTGGAGATAGATCTCCCACCCACCCCGCACGCACTCCCCCCTGCACAGCCCCTTCATGCTTGCACACGAGTGCGCGCCCATGCGAGCACCACCACCCCTTTGTGCATGCGCATGAGTGCCCTTTGCGCATGTGCGAGAGTGCCCGCGCAATCGCCCCCCACCCCTTCACACATGCGCGCAAGTGTCCCCCGAGCACCCCACCCTTTAAGTATGTGCGCCCCTGCGCAAGCACCTCCCCGCACATGCGCACGAGCGGGGGGGGTGCCCTGCCTTCCCCAACGGTGTTAAAAAGGTTGGGGACCAGCGTTCTAGAGGACATCAGGCTGGGAAAACTGCTGTAACCCTTTGGCATCTGAGTTGCAGAGTGTGCTCGTGAACACTCTTGATAGCCTAGGTTTTTTTTATAGAACAGTAACCTCCCTGCATAAAGCTGTGCTGCACATGCAGAGAAGAGATCTTTGTAACACTCCTGACGTTCATCTTTTCCAATATTTTCATCATCTTCCAAGTCACAACAGAAAACAGAGTCAGAGATCATGCTACAGTACTGTTTTCCCCGGCTGGATATCAACGTCAGCAAAGGAATCAACCATTTACTGAAGAGCCCTTTCAGTGTTCACCCCAAAACAGGTTGGTCGCATGATGATTTTATTTGCTCTACAGTATTTGCAAAGACTGTCCAAAGTTCTAGAGATTGATGTGACCAGGGTGCCGGAATCCATGCCACTTACTTGTCCCAATCATCCACACCCACAAGTGGATGGCAAAGGCTGTGCTTTTGCCCCTTTGCATGAATAATATGTGAAGGGAACTCTAGTGATGCTGATTCTTGCCTCTTTCAGGGCGTATTTCAGTTCCAATTGACTTGAAGAAACTGGATGAATTTGATCCATTTGCTGTTCCCACAATCAGGTATGAATTAGTTGGTTTTGGGCAGTATCACCGGAGTTCCTTGGTAAGGAAATTAGACCACACTTTGCTACTTATATGGTCTTTTGAAGCCAGCCTTGGGAGCTGGTCATTCAGTTCCATTACGCAGAGGCAACAGTGGTTCTTCAGGTGCCACTGGAGTGCCGTTTCCATGATCCATGATCTTTGGCTGTAATGCCTAGGACTGCTGAATTCTGTGATCCTCACCAGCTCTGCTCCAGTGCTCCTGCTGTCAGAGGTGAAGCAGATGCCTATGAGGGAGACAACCTCTTCTCCCTCCCTTCCCTCCCCCCTTGCAATTCATTTGCTCAGAAGAGGTCCCCGGCACTCCCTCTGCTTCCCTCTCTGCTGCTACTGCCACTATCAAAGACTGTACAAATTCTGAACACATACAACGCCAGAATAAAAAGAGTACATGAGCGCTGTAACACACGGGCAAAGAATGGTGTCTGGGTGTGCTTTAGGAGTTCTTTGTATTGTTGTTATGTTTATGTTCTGTAGCCGCCTCTGTCACGAGCTGGACACAATTAGGAATGATGAAGGGGATGAAAAGGAAAACGAAGCGGAGATAGAATGCACTCGTAGAAGCAAAGGTGAGTGAAGTGGAGGAAGCGGCTCTGAAAACCTCCCAATTTGCAGTGCTCTTCTTTGTTGTTCCCTACCAGGGAAGGCTGGAGGTTGCAGTTCTGTCACCTCTGAAAGGGCACTATGCCCACTTTTCTTCACTGTAGAGAAAGGCATCCTTTTAAATTTTCTTGCTTTTTCTTTTCTTTCCTTTTTTAATGAGAGGTTCTTTTTGGGGTGGGGAGGAGGGGGAGCATCCTGGAGCAACCTCAGGATGCCCCAGCTGTTTCTCAGAATACTTTCCTAGGAATAGCAGCAAATGTAGATATGCCTTAAACACAATGGTTCATAAGCTCACAACTCAATAATTCCGGTTCTTTCTTCAGATTCCTGTGGATAAAAGAAATGCCTGTTATTTGTTTGTTTATTTAAAATATTTCTATGCTGCCTTTCTCCCCAAAAGGACCCAAGGTGGCTTATGATCCATCCTGTATAAAGGATGCAGCAAACACCAAACACTTCAGGAAAGCCCTAAATATGCATTTATTTTTTTCAGCTTTTGTGTATGTATTCTTTGGACTGATGGAAGTTCTTTGCTATTATTATGTATTGCTTTTCCCCCACATTTTCTAGACTAGTTCTTTTATAACTGCCTTGTTTGAATGTTTAATGTCTATTATTGTATCAGATTTTATTGTGCAAGCTTGCTTGAGCGAATGTACCCTCAAAGGTGGGCTAAAAATGTTTACAGTTTAAAATAACAATGAAACCTACTCTCCTCCCCTCAATTCCTTTCTACAGATTACAGGAAGACCAGCCTTGCTCCATTTGTGAAAGTCTTTGAACAGTTTGTGGAGGAAATGGAAAACTCTCACCGAGGGGAACGCCTAAGGACTAGTGGTAAGCTTGTGGGGCAGGAGGAGGGTGCTGGATTGTTCAAGTCTCCGAATGTTGCCTCTCCTTTCTGTGTGGAATTGGTTTTAGTGGCAATCCCACAAGTACTTTGCTTTAAAAGTTACTTTTACAGAACACCACATTTTTGCAGAACAGAAATACTGTAACCACTGGTGTATTCCTTAGATTGCAGTTTGATTATTCTAATACACCTTGATTTGGAACTTGAGGTATACTCACTCTATGAGCTAGACTTTAGGGTGAAACAAAGCACTAAAAAGTGTCAGCCCTGTGACATGTGGAACAGCTGTATCTTGAGGTCATTGCATTCTTTTTCTGTTCCATAGAATTGGCTGCTGTTTGTGGTGGATGGGAAAACAGAGCATAGAGATGTCAGGCTAATGGTGCATTGTGCATTCATCATGATAGAACTGCAAAGCTGGAAGAGACCCTATGGATCATCAAGCCCCTGTCAAGGAGGCATAGTGGGGAATCGAACTCCCAACCTCTGGCCACGTAGCCAAATACCTAAACCACTGAGCTATCTATTGCACAGAGAACTCTGGTTATTGGGCAGCCCAGAAGTTGAGAAAATGAAACAAAGTAAAATACAGTGGTGCCTCGCAAGACGAAAGTAATTCGTTCCGCGAGTAGCGCCGTCTTGCGAAATTTTCGTCTTGCAAAAAGCGGTTTCCCATAGAAATGCATTGAAATTTAATTAATGCATTCCTATGGGGGGGAAAAGTCAGAAACCAAAAAAAAGTCAGAAAAAAGTCACTTACCAGGTACAGTAGACCCAGTCCTGCTCCTCACAGTGCCTTGGTAGCCCCGGAACAGCCGGACTCTGTGTGAGCAGGGCGCTGAACAGTTGAGAGTCGGCAACCAGCAGAGAGGCGGTAGCCATTTTGGAGAGGCGGCAGCCATTTTGAGAGGCAGCGTCGCCTCTCAAAATGGCTGCCGACTCTCCAAAATGGCTGCCGACTCTGCTGGTTGCCGACTCTCAGCTGTTCGGCGCTCTGCTCACACAGAGTCCGGCTGTTCCAGGGTTACCAAGGCACTGTGAGGAGCGGGACTGGGTCTACTGTACCTGGTAAGTGACTTTTTTCTGACTTTTTTTTTGGTTTCTGACTTTTTCCCCCCATAGGAACGCATTAATTAAATTTCAGTGCATTCCTATGGGAAACCCTCCTCGCAAGACGAAAAATATCGTCGTCTTGCGAGTTTTTCGTCTTGCGAGGCACCACTGTAGTGGCAAAGCAGGGAGACATAGGAATGTTTGGGGTAAAACTTTTTTGTGCCTTTTAAATACTGTGCAGCTTCACCTTTCTATGAAAATTCCTGGAGATTTTGCATTATATATGTTTCATGCAACTTAGAATAACTTGAGAAGCAGCACCAGTGAGAACCCAGATCCACTGTGAGAGGAATTTTCTAAATCCATAAGGATTTAACACTTTAGCTCCACATATCACCTGTTGAAGGAAATTGCATTCATTACCTATAGGATTATCATGTCAGGAAAGAGTATTAAAATTCTACAGAGATCTCCCTCCTGGATTACCAGCTCCCATAGTAATGCAAGATGCAATATGTTAGATGCCTTCACCCTAACTGTGTTTATGTTTCCTCTTTCTAGACATGCAACTGGATTTCTGAAGTCTCTTGATCTGTAAGAATGATGCAATTTCATGTGGTCAGATAGCTGTGTTCAACTGCAGCAGGATCTCTCTTAGTTGTTTTGTTGAGGTTTTGATCTACCGACTTCATTCACAAAAGCAAACGGAACTTGTCCTTCTTACCAAAGGAGATACTGTAAAAGTAGAACAGCTCAAAGGCTTTAGATACCAGCAACAGAATTAAAGCCCATGTGAAGAAAGGAGCTGGTGTAAAATACCTACAGGACTTAAAAGTAAAACATCCAGATTCTGAATGATGTAGAAGTCTTTTCAACAGACAAGCACTTCCTTCGGGAGCAGAGAGGGGAAGGGTTTATATCACATACTGCCATAATGTACAGAAAAATTATGGTGGTATGTATGTGTTTGTTTTTTACTTGAGATTCACATAATTAAAAAGAAAAAAGAACAAGCAGCTCTTGATAGTTCTTGGAAGAAGGGAGTCTGCTTCACAAAGCTTCAGGGCTCATATGATGGTTAAGAATTCAACATGCAGGACTCGATTACAAATCAAGCACACACATGAAAATAGTACTAAGGGTGCAAGCAGATGCTTTATCTCACATTTTGGACTCCTTTGGGAATGGGCTGGTTCGTTCCATTTTGGGGCAACCACATGACACACAGGCAATCGTGAATCAGTTCAGTCCTTATCCATGCCTACCTGCACCTTTTTTCGTCCCTGGCAAGAGCTAGTGCTTTTTTTTTAGTGTGGATATGATCACTCCATTTTAGTTTGGTTTCCAGGATATGTGATCACTGGTATTCAACTAAAGCACCACTTCTAGATGTCTCCCACAGTGATTTGGTGCTATGTCACTTGTGTGACGAGCCAATGAGGTGGTCTGTTACTTACCAACAAATGAGGGGGGGGGGGGAATCCCTTACTCCCTACAGTGGGGGAGCTAACAGAGGATGCAGGGGCATAGAGGCTGAAGGAGAGTTGCTTTGAGGTGTCACATGGCTTCCTGTCCCAAAACCTTCTGATCCCTTTGCATGACGATGCAAAGATCATTCTAAATCTCATTCAAGTGACCCTGTTTAGTCCAATACAGCCCAATAACTTCAGTGTCTAACCTTGATGTTCTGTTGGCCTCACCTTCCAGGGAACACGCCCCTTTTTAGGACAGAAAGTTAGAGCGGATTCTACTGCTCTGTTTTTGAGTAGGGTGCGTGTTTGGTGAGTGATGCTACATTAAGAAACCAAACCTAAAAATGTTGTATAATTATCTACTAGAATTAAAAACGCAAGATGAAATAAAGAACGTATGATAAAATGGGCCCAAAATGTGGACCACAATATTAACTTAAAGTCATGGTCACAAATACGGGAAGGTAATATTAAGCTAACAAAAGCAATTAATTACAAAGAAAATATGTGTAAGATGTCCTATAGATGGTATATGACACCTGAAAAATTATCGAAAATATATCAAAGTACCTCTAACAAATGGAAATGCAAATCAAAAGAAGGTAGTTTTTATCATATGTGGTGGACTTGTAGGGAAGCTAAGAGTTTTTGGAAACTCGTCCATGAGTTTTTACAAAAAAAGGTTATCCCCAATTCCATATGAACCTGAATTGTTTTTGTTGAATATAATACCAGACTCGATAGAAAAAGAAAAAATATATTTGATCATACATGTAACTACGGCAGCAAGAATTTTATATGCCAAACACTGGAAAAAAGAGGAGACTCCAACAACCCAGGAGTTAATAGAAAAAATTCTTGAAGCAGCAGAGATAGATATTAACTGAAGTATTAAAAGACAATGAAATTGCTGAGGCTAGAAAACAGTGGGAACTTTTGTATAATTGGATGAGAGATGAGAACATGAATGGGTTAAAATTATGAGAAAGAAAATATTAGATACTTTAGAATTTAAAGACTTATAAAAAATGATAAGTGTAAAGTAAGCTTAGTAAGAAACACATCAACAAATGTAATAATGATATATACTGTTCTCTATCACATTCTGTATTTTTTATTTACCCCAATACCCTGATCCAAATCCCCTTCCCTATGATCTTCCCTTACCCAATGAAAAATGAATTTAAAAAGAAGAAGAAGAAACCAAACCTAGATCTACACAAAGTCCCAAAATGCCTGTCACAGTAATGCCCCATTTGCCAGGAACTGGAGTATTCTTTGCATGCATACCCTTACTTCCCCAAACTGACTGAGCAGTCAGAATCTAAATCCTGCAAGAGTATTTTCTCCATAGTAAATTAAAGGCATTTGCTGTACTGTCCACTCAACTGGATCATTGCCACAATTTGCTCTCAAAACAAAAAGGTCTGATAAGTTTCTCTGGTTCCTCCTTTACTTTTATCATTCATTGGTGATACTGTCTCTTCTGCAACAGCCTGACTCGCTGTCCCTCCCATGATTAATGTTTGCGAATTACAAGAAACTTCATTGACCTCTGTTTCAACATGTTTGGTAGTTGTTGTTTTTTAACCAACTGATAAATGGGACAACTTGCTGAGTCATTCTTGATTTATTTTCTCACATAACTAGAGAATCCCTTGTTTGTTCAACTTTCTATTGTTCCCTTTTTCTTTCACATTTCACACGTAATACATTCTATGTCCATGTGACGTATCTTCACAGATACCCTGAAAATTTAAAACAGCCCTGATTCAGTTCCAAAAAAAGGCAAAATAATAGACACATCAATAATGACTGCAGTCATGAGTTCATTATTTCTTTTTTGTTCACTTATTAACGAAAGTATTCACAAGGCTGTGGGGTGAGAAGGGAGCAAGCAGCACTAGGAACTGAGATCTAGGAGGAAGGGAGAAAGTACAGGCTGGCACCTACTTGGTCAGAGAAGCATTATATGTGTGCTTGAGGAGCAGAACATGGAAGAGAGACCTAGGCTTGAATGTTTTCAAGGCAGACCTTGATAAGAATTTGGAGAAGCAAGAGAAGAAAACGGAATCAACCGGTTGGGAAGCTCTATCTGTTAGTTTTCTGCCCATATAAAAGATCTGCACATTGCTTTGAACTGACATTGATTTCTCCATGAAGCAACTGCATTCTGTGGAGGGAGAAAGTTATTAAGTAACTTGCCATCCCTTCAGACACACAATCTGTTTCTTTATCTCCATAAGATCCTACTCAGCTGCCACATGGTGGTATGGAAGCATCAAAGGTGGTAACAGTGGAGCCCAATCTCTAAAAGGTTCTACCACACTGCATTTAATGCTTTTCAAGTGCAGTCCTGTTGATATTGTACACAGCTAGCATGTGGGGATCAGCCTAGTTATATAGGGAAGGGCTGGTCATAAGAAATTGGCCATGGCAACTAAGAACATAATGCCAGTGTGAAGCAACCTGCAGTGGTGGCAGGTTGTCTACACTAATGTAGTAACGGTTCTTCAAGGTGTTTCCCTCAAGGTTGCTACCGGCTTGCTCCATGAAGTAGCTCTTTCTCTACCTTGCTCAGAGGTGAAGCGTTACCTGAGTATAATGTTCTGTTATAAATTGACCCACCTTTTTATCCTTGTGGCGTGGAGCTCCTTTGACTGGATGGTCTCTTCACCCTTACCACTGACACCCTAACTATAGCTTCTTTCACATTTTCCACACCTACACTAAGAGAAGTCTGGATTTTTCTGGAGCTTGCTTTGAACAGCTTTTTAGACTTTCTTAGTAGTGTTCTTTGTGGACAGGTGATTTTTCCTCTTACAATTCTGGTAACCGCAGAGCTGCTCCAGGCTTATTTTACTTATATTCTCCTTTCTGGTTTCTAACCATTTTGCAAATGCCTTGCCAGTGTAACATGGCCAGGTATCCTACTCAGCACTGGATAATCCTTCGAAGATAACAGAAAGCAGTCCAATCCAGCTGTAGTATAAAGGTAAAGAACTAACAATAAGGACACACAGGGAGCCCTGAAAGCATCCAGCAACATTTAGGTGCACCAGGATAACAGGATAGGCAGGTGCAAAGTTTCCTGCACTAGGAGGCCATTTTATTGCATAGCTATTAAAAATCGCAATATTTTTTTTCCTAAATTTCCTTTTTTTTGGGGGGGGGGAGAGAACTACATTCCATCAAGTTGCATCTTATAGAGACTCTAATAGGGCTTTCAAGGTATGTGAGATATTTAAGGAGTGGTTTTATCATTGTACCTCCCAGTGGATTTCCTGGAATCTGAACCCAGGTCTTCTGAGTCCTAGGCCACCACTCGATCCACTCCACTCCACTCCACTCCACTGGCTCTCTTTGTTTTTTTGGGAAGGGGGGCTAAATTTGCTCTTAGCCATATAAACTAGCACATGCAAATTGAATGTATATAAATATCTCATTCTGTCTGTTTTTGGTGATTCAGTTCCCCTTTGGGAGGAAGGAAACATAAGTGGCCACACTACTGTGGCATAAAAGGTGAAATATCTCTGCATTCTTAGTCTAAGAATCCTTTGTCCAGAAGGCTTATTAGCAACATTCTTGTATAACATCATCTCTAGTACCCTCTTCTCTTGAGTTTCCCAAATCAGTTTTCTTTGAATCTGTTACTATGAATAAAAGAGCAAATATTTTCTTATGCTTTGGCTACTCTGAAGTTGAGGCTTAAGCTTTCCGGGGATTGAAAATTGTGTTACCACAAGCAGTTCTTGAAAGCTTTTAGTCTTCCATTTTGGACATCATGCCAAGTTTTTCCAAAAAAGCCAGGACAAAATGGATGCTTTATAAACTAACGTTTTTTTCCAGAGATGCCATCAAATTTGCTGCCACTTTTTTCCTCCCCAACCAGAAACATGCTTGCAGTCACCAGTTGTCATTTGCTCATCCAAAGACATTTCTCCACCTTCCTTCCCAGAGCGGAGAGGAGGGCAAAACAATTGGCAACAGGGTGGTATATAAATCAAATAAATAAATAAATTCCAGCCAAGAAGTGGGGCCAGCAAAGGAAGAGACAAGATCAACTTCTCTTCCCACTAGTTATACTGACCCCTTTGGGGAGGATGTGGAAAAGGCTTCTTCCTGCCCTGGGAGACTGTTGGCTTTAGTGAAGTATTCCAGCTCTTGAACTGGCCGGTGTGAATTATCACAAACATTCTGACCCTCTCCAGTTCATCTCTTTTGGGCATAAAGCGGCTTTACTAAGAGCAATGGATGGCACCAAAGAAGAGAGGCACATCCATAGAGCTAGGACCCTTTCTTTAAAAAATAAAAATGTCAGACTTTGTAGTGTTCCTGCATAATGGAAGCACCATTGCGCTCTCCCTGGAACACAGAAGTACAAAAGAAAGAAAGAAAAGTTTGGAAGGGGCAAAAAGATGAGAAAGCTCAAAAAACACACAACTGAGATTGAAATCACACTTCTTCAGACATATGAGGAAATAATGAAATACAGAAATCACAAGTAAAACGTTCAAATCATTCATTGGCTTTAAGAATCTTGGGTGTGTGATTACATCTCATGTGCAGTAATTTATGGTCTATGTTTGGTGTTAAGTTGTATTGTAAATAGAAGAGAAAGAAAGCAAATGACCAGACAAAGGCTGTATTTCATTTCCCCCCATATGTTTGAAGAAGTGGATTTGATCCACAAAAGCTCACATTAAAATATAATAGTTAATCTTTAAGGTGCCACCTCATTTTTGTCCTTGTTCTGTTTCTTTGGATTTTGCCTGATATGCTTGCACAAACTAAGACGTCTACCTCTTCTAAAACTATAGCAGTTAAAGTTACCAAATACTACTAAATATTAAATACCGGTACTAAAGTTACTAAATGTCCACTAACTAGGACATTCACTAACACTGGATTCCATACATGCTGAGGGAACAAGAAGCACTCAGGAGCAGAGGGCTGGCCACAGAGTTGTTCCTTCTTGAAACGCTGCTACTTAAAAAGAAAATAAAAGAAAACTAGCCCTGCTCCTCATCATAGCAGCAGCCAGAAAGTTCAGGAGTTAAGCAAATGTAGCCATGACTAGGACTGAGGTTATAAATGGGGTGTGGGTGGGTAGGGATAAGGAAGTTCCTTTAGGTCTTCTTCACCAAGCCTTCAAATCAAAGGAAACTTGTTCTAGGGCTGTGATGGTGAAACTTTTTGAGCCCGAGTGCCCAAACTGCAACACAAAATCAACTTATTTATTTCAAAGTGCCCACACTGCAATTAAAACCTGAATACTGAGGTTTTAGTTTAGAAAAAACAACTGCTCCTGCACTGCAAGGGTTAAGTGCTTGTTGTTGTTGTTTTCCCTATGGGTGGTATTAACAAAGAAATACTTACCGATCCTCCAATCCCCCATTGGGCTAGACCGGTAATGGTCGCCATTGCACCCCTCCGCTGGACCACTGCACCAGCAGAGGGGAGTGCCAAAATCCGGGATCGGAGGACGGGTAAGTATTTCTCGATGGTGACTTATGGCTCGGGTGCCCACAGAGAGGGCTCTGTGTGCCAGCTGTGGCACGCGTGCCATAGGTTCGCCATCACTGGTCTAGGGTGACCACATGTCTCATTTCAGAGGACATGTTGTCCCCGTGAGAGCATCCTGCTTGAAGGCCATTCTGATCCACTTTTGGTTCAAAGGCTACACTATCACTTCAAAGCTAGGGACCTTGAATTTGCCCTTGCCCAGTTAGCCCCCAGAAAGGAGGTGCACAGGGATAGAACTTGGAAGTAACAAGTTCTATAAGGAGAAACATAGTTAATTATAACAAGTTCGGAGAGGTAATATAACAACTGGGAGTAAAGCTATAAAATTTTGATATAACAAGTAACAGCTTGCCATTGCTTTCTAGGGCATTATTCCCAGGCATTTTGAATGGAACTCCAGGTTTTATTCCTTTTTTTAATAACAGTCCTAAGGAGTTACTGCCTTCCCTGCCTGGCATACATGCAAAGTAAGAAACAACACAAGTTACTAACGTTTGATCTGCCCTGTTAATTTGAGGATGGTGGAAGGATTGCACCCAGCCGCATAATAAGTTATATTGCTAAAAGAATTCAAACTCTGTACCAGTTACCTGGTTAAAGTCCTCTCCAACCTGGCAAGGAGTGCTGTATTTCTGTTTGAATTACAGTAACCATCCTTACGGTGAAAGTCCAGTGTGTATTGGGCGAGGGCCATGCTACCACAATACACTCAAATGACCCCTAGCACATTTGAAGGGGGCCACAGACTGGAAACAATTCTTCGTAAGCCACTTTATAAGGTTCATTTTGCAACTTATACAATCCTGATCTAGCCTATATTTCTTTCATATTGTGTTTATGGCCATGGTGAAAAAAAAGGTTGACAATGGCTGATTTAGACTATATTTTGCATAAACATTCCACAATCTTTAGAAAATGAAGTAAGCCATTTATTAACTAGTATCCTGAACGTTGTCCAAAGGACAGAGGTAAAGACACTACTATATTAACAAAAGGGGAAAAATGCTTAGACTTTGGAAAAGTTACCTTTTTTGGATGGCTGCCCCCGGGATTCCTCCAGCTGGCATGGCCACTTAGCTGGGGAATTCTGGGAGTTGTAGTCCAAAAAGTAACTTTTCCAGTCTGACTCAGTGTTCACCTCATATCACAGCCTACTTGAAGACTGGCAGACTGATCATGTATGTATGCCATTGGAAGTAAATCCCACTGGGCAAAACAGGGCTTACTCCCAAGTAAATATTTAGCACTTAAAGCAGGAATGGGAAACATTTGGTTTTCTTCATATTCTGAACTACAGTTCCCACAATCCTTTACGATTGGCCATGATAAGTGGAGGTGATGGGAGTCAGCCCAAAGATTTTCCCAGCCCTGGTTTATAACATGAAGAGATTATTTGTGCAGCTCTGGTGCTCCACCTAACAATACACAGCCTGCCATGGACTTGATAAACCTGCTTCTATAATCTGCTTGGAATTAAAAAGAAAAAAGAAAGAAAAGAGGCTTCCTAATTACTTGGCACGCCATGCCACATGGCTTGTTGTGATCAGGTTCTTCTGAAAGTACTGGCGGTTCCCTCATCTTGGCGGGAATGAGAGTCGGAGGCGGTTTCAAAATTTGAACAGATTCCTTTTTATTTTTTTCCACTTCAATTTCAACTATATAAAACGGGTCAAAGCAACTCAATTCCGGCAACATCTTATAACTTTTTACACTTATCTCCGGGGTACAGATATCACTCCTCACATCGGGGCCGGGCCAAAACGCTCCCGGTCCGTCATCGCTCGTAAAGGGGTACTCCTTACTGCACACACCGTCCCGCAGCAAGGGTGTCTTGCCCAGTCCCCTTCCAAGGGGGGTTGGTTGAAGGAAGGTGTAGGGCGAATAACCTTCCTCCCCCCATCTTGATTGCGCGGGTAGACTACCAGAGTCCATTCCACAGGCTTTACCCTTTGTCTCTCACCCGTGGGCACATCTGGGTCGGGCAGCAACCCTCCTCCAGTCTTCAGATTGGGGAACTCCCTGGTTAATTCTCTGATCTTGTCTGTTGAGCCACCCACGTCTTCGGTCTGCACCGCGCAATCTCTCGTCCGTTTTCCCGTCTGTCCTGTCACCACCTGAAATTCCCGCGCTTCTTCCCCCTCCTTTATAATCTCCTCCCACACTATCAGATCTAACTCCTCCCCTCTGTCTTCTGCTAAACACACCTCCAGCGTGTTTTCTCTCTTCCCTTCACTCCCTTCTATTTCTACAAGTACCCCTTCAGCACATGCGCACGTCTCTTTTGATTTTTCTCCTTGTGGGGACGGCACACTAGCCTCCTGTCCTTCACACTTGTGAACTCTTATTTTGCTTGACAGAGTTAAAGGTATACAAGCCTATCTTCAATTATGGTCTCTGAGAATCAAACAAGATACACGAAACAAGGGTGTTTTAGACATCTCTTTGTGCTGTTCATATATAAAGCAGGAAATGGGAGAGACTGATTGATATGTCACCTTTCTTCCCATAAGGGACCCAGGGCGGCCCACAACAATTACCATAAAACTACACAATCATGAACAGTTTTTAAATATAGAACCTACATTTTAAAAAACGTATATCAATATTAAAAAAACATATATCAATATTAAAACCAAGATTAAAAACCATTAATAAAACCCATGTAAAAATCTCTAAGTTTAATAAATATAGCATTCCTGAAACCCTTACTGCTTAAAAGCTTGCCTGAAAAGGGAGGTTTTTGCTTGATGACAGAGGGACAAGAGGGAAGGGCCAACCTGGCTTTTCAGGGCAATGCATTCCAAGCCTGGGAGCAGCTACTGAGAAGGCCCTCTCCAGAAGATCTTAAAAGCTTGGGAAAGTGGTGGAATCAAGAGAAGGGCCTCCCCAGAAGATCTTAAAAGATTCATATGGTGTGATACAATTTTTCAAATAGTCTGGGCCCAAGCTGTATAGGGCTTTATCGACTATAACCAGCACTCTGAATTGAGCCTGGAAACAGACTGGCAGCCAGTGAAGCTGTTGCAATAAGGGGGTTACATGTTCCCTGGTGCCAATGCCAGTCAGGAGGCTGAAGTTTCATAACCAGTGCCAGTCAGCAGTCTGAATTTTCAGCTTAAGTTTCCAAACACTCTTCAAAGGCAAACCCATGTGGAGGGTGTTGCAGTAATCAAATCAGGATGTAAGGCATGTGTCACTGTGGCCCGATTAGACATCTCTCGGAACCAAGCACAGCCGGTGCACCGATGCAAAAGCATTCTTGGCTACCACTGAAACCTGTGCATCCAAGCTCAGGGTTGAGTCCAGGAGTGCACTCAAGCTGCAGACCTGACTTTTCAGGGGGAGTGTAACCCCATCCAGTACAAGCTGGATCTCTATCTCCTGATTTGCCTTTTGACTGACCAGGAGCTCCTCTGTCTTATCTGGATTAAGTTTCAGTTTGTTAGTCCTCATCCAGTTCATTAGTGACAACAGGCACTGATCTAGACACAGAACAGCTTCCTTTGAATCAGATGAAGAGGAGAGACAGAGCCGAGTGTTTTCAGCATAATGATGGCATTGAACCACAAGACCCCAGACCTCCCAACAGTTTCATGTAGATGTTGAATAACATAGGGGACAGGGCTGAGTCCTGAGGGACGCCACAGACCAATGGTCAGGGTGTCAAACAGGATTTCCCCAACACTACCTTCTGAGATCAGCCATCCAGGAAGAACTGGAACCACTGTCCGGGATCTTCTTCAACCGGGAAATCCGGTGGAGGTCCTGGACTGCTCATCAGCTCGCTGTGATGAGTTTGCTATTCATTTTGAGGGGAAAATCGCTCAGATTCGCAGTGGGTTGGACTCCACCGTTACTGCAGAATCAGAGGATGTGTCCAGTGTGCCGTGCTTAGGTCAAGTATTAATGGATGAGTTTCAATTGTTGAGACCTGAGGATGTGGACAGGGTGCTTGGATCTGTCCGTTCTACCACCACTCCGCTCGACCCTTGCCCATCTTGGCTAATTGGAAGATCTGCCAGGGGGGTTCGCACCTGGGTCCAGGAGGCCGTGAACGCCTCTTTGAGAGAGGGAGTGGTCCCTACCACCTTGAAAGAGGCGGTAATTCGTCCACTCCTTAAAAAGCCTAACCTGGACCCAAGGCTGGTGGTTAACTACCGACCAGTGGCGAACCTCCCTTATTTGGGCAAAGTGTTGGAGCGGGTTGTGGCCGGGCAACTCCAGGCGCTGCTGGATGAAACGGATTTTCTGGATCCATTTCAATCGGGTTTCAGGCCGGGTTTTGGTACGGAGACTGCCTTGGTCGCCCTGTATGATGAGCTTTGCCGGGAGAGAGACAGGGGGAGTGTGACCCTGTTGATACTCCTGGACCTCTCAGCGGCTTTCGACACCATCGACCATGGTGTCCTTCTGGATAGGCTGGCTGGGTTGGGAGTTGGGGGCACCGCTTTACGGTGGTTCCGCTCCTTCCTGGCTGACCGTGTCCAGAGGGTGGTGCTGGGGGACAGTTGCTCTGTCCCATGGCATTTATGTCATGGGGTTCCTCAGGGCTCAATACTGTCCCCCATGCTGTTTAACATCTACATGAAACCGCTGGGAGAGGTCATCAGGAGGTTTGGGCTGAGGAGTCAGCAATATGCTGACGATACTCAGCTCTACCTCTCGTTTTCCACCAATCCAGGTGAGGCGGTTTCTGTGCTGAACTCGTGTCTGGACCTGATAATGGACTGGATGAGGGTTAATAAATTGAAACTCAATCCAGACAAGACGGAAGTGCTGTTAGTGGGTGCTTCACCGGACAGGCTGGAGGGCCATTTCCCTGCCCTGAATGGGGTTACACTCCCCCTAAGGGACAGGGTCCGCAGCTTGGGGGTGCTCCTGGACCCCAGTCTAACACTGGAAGCCCAGGTGGACTCGGTGGCCAGAGGCGCCTTCCTTCAGCTGCGGAAATTATACCAGCTACGGCCCTACCTGGACGAGCGGAGTCTCATGACAGTTACACACGCACTGGTAACATCTCGCATAGATTACTGCAATGCGCTCTACGTGGGGCTGCCTTTGAAGACGGTCCGGCGACTGCAACTGGTCCAGAATCGAGCTGCGCGGCTGGTGAGTGGTGGGGCCGCTAGGGACCATATCAAGCCGATTCTATTTAAGTTACATTGGCTACCAGTTGCTGCCCGGGCCCAATTCAAAGTGCTTGTTTTGACATATAAAGCCCTAAACGGCTTGGGCCCTGGATACCTGAAGGACCGCCTCCTTCCATATGAACCTACCCGGCAGTTAAGATCTAGCCAGGGGGCCCTTTTGAAAGAGCCGTCCCTCAAGGAGGTAAGAGGGATGGCTTGTAGACAAAGGGCCTTTTCGGCAGCTGCCCCCAGACTATGGAATGCCCTCCCGACTGAGATTCGTCTGGCGCCGACGCTGATGACATTTCGGCGCCAGGTCAAAACCTTCCTGTTCCAGAAGGCTTTTAATTGAAATGATATCAGCTGTGGGTCCGATGGCAATTTTTTAGAGTATATATTTTAATTGCATTTTAATTGTTTTGTCTTTTTATTGTATTTTAAATGTTGTAAGCCGCCCAGAGACCTCTGGGTAGTGTGGGCGGCATATAAGTTAAATAAATAAATAAATAAATAAATAAATAAATAAATAAATAAATAAATAAGACAGTACCTCCAAAACCCATCCTGGAAAGGCACCCCAGAAGGATACCATGGTCAATGGTATCAAAAGCCATAGACAGGCCCAGCAGAACCAACAGGGACACACTTCCCTGTATAGTTCCTGGCATAGGTCATCCACCAAGGTGACCAACGCTGTCTCTTTTCTGTAACCAGGCCTGAAGCCAGACTGAAATGGATCTAGATAATCCGCTCCATCCAGGAACCTCTGAAACTGAAAATCCACAACATGCTCCAATACCTTGCCCAAAATGGAACAGGGGAGATTGACTGATAATTATCCAATACAGTGGGGTTCCAGGAGCACATTTTAAATAAAGGTCTTGCTACTGCCTATTGAGTTTTATGTAATTGCACAGCAAAAATTCAAATTCCCCAAGAATTCTCCTTATATAAGTAGACCAGCAAAAATACATAGTCAGTCAGACAAAAGTAAAAAGAAGGAACAATATTTCTTTCCAAAATTATGTGCTCAAAAACTTGACATGAAGACATGGGATTGTTGGTATTAAAAATAAGAATCATTCAGTTGGTTAAAAATCATGACTGAACAGAGAACTCTACATAATGTCTGTTAAACTGGTACTAACTGAGAAAAAACGCCTCAGAGTAAAAATGGTTAAGCTGCCTAGTAGTGGGAAGGAAAAAGAGCTATTGCCTGGTTGCTTAAAAACAAGTTAGGTTTTCGTATATAACATGCATTCTGGTACTCTGCCTTGTTCCAAGGACGCATTCACCACTCCTTTAACCCACTCAGCTCATCCCACTCTGGCTGCTTTTATAAGCCAGGAAGGGCAAGCGTCCAGTACACATGTGGTGGTTTCCCGCTCTCCAATGATCCTGTTTGTTTCCTCAGGCTGCACCAACTGAAAGGTATCCATTATATAACAGGACAAGCAGGGGCTATAGTTACATCAACAGGACTTGCATCAACTACAGCATCTAAGTCAAAGTGGATCTGGGCAACTTTATCTGCAAAGTGCTGTGCAAAATCTTTACAGTGGGCTATTGAGTGGTCAGCATCTTTCTCTTGTGGCCATCTGTGCAGCAAGCCCTTGACCACCGAAGAGAGCTCTGCTGGATGGCTTTGTGCAGATGCAATGGTGGAAGAGAATAGCTTCTTTGCTGCCACGAGGTAGGCTTTTCAATGGGCCATAGCCCATGCTCGATCAGATCGACTCCATGTTTCCCACCATTGTCACTCTAGTCTCCGCCCCACACATTTTATCATCCACAGCTCCCTGCTAAACTAAGGAGCAGGTTTGGCTGCACTCCATGGGAGAGGGCACTTAGGAGTGATCATGTTAATAGCCTTGACCATTTCCTCATTCCAGAGATCAGCCAAGACCTCAACAGGATCATCTGACAAAACAGCAGGAAACTCCCCAAGACTCGTCAAGAAACTTTTTGAAACCACCAGTCGCCTAGGGTATCCCCCTCCTTGGGCCCTCCTCTCTCCTCCTCCTTCTGGGAAGAATTTTCATTTGTTTTAAAAAAAGGTGTAAGTAGTATAGTACATCAGTGGTGTACTAATAGACTCTTAAAAAACTTTTGCTTCCTTCTTCTGCCTCTCCACAAAGGAGCAGAGGATGTGTTCCATTTCCCAGTATCTTGAAATAGCTTGTAGCGATCACCCCTGGTATGAATATTCAGCAGTGTATTTGCATGTACCAATGAGAGCTGTCGGGAGGCGGAGCCAGAAAAACTAGACAGGAGGGGTGAGTCAGAGTCTAGGGCAGTGGTGGCGAACCTTTTTGGGCTCGCGTGCCCAAACTAGGGGGGGGGGAACCAAACCAGCGGGCGGCGTGCTGCAGCAGCGGAACCGGAAGTGGCGGCGGCAGAACCGGAAGTGGCAGCGGAAGGGGGAATCCCGGGCACGGAGGTGCCTCGAGACCCCACTTCTGATCTGCCGCCAGCGCCAGCTGCTCCAGATCCGCCTGCTGAAGCGCCAGCACCGCGGCTGCAGCCGCCTTTTCAGGTTTGGCTGCACAGGGGGGGAGTAGCAATCCGGCGACTTATGGCTCGCGTGCCGGCAGAAAAGGCTCCGCATGCCAGCTGTGGCATGCGTGCCATAGGTTCGCCATCGCTGGTCTAGGGAGTTCAGTCAGAGACAGAGAAGAGAGAGAGAGTTTGGAGTTTGAGGCAGAGAGAGTGTTTAAGTAGTGATTAGTCAGAGTGTGACCTGTATTAATTAAGATAGAAGAGGTTAAAGTAAAATACTGAAGCTTTGTGTAACTTTAAGAATGTGCTTAAGAATTATTCCTGAAACAACTTGCAATCAATAAACCTGTTTCTGTTTGAAAGTTCAGTACTGAATGGACCTTAGTCTTTCATAGGAAATATAAGTTGATAAAGAGATCAACTGGTGGCAGTGTGTTAAAGGGCGTGTTGAGATACCTTCGTGAGCTCTGTGTTTGGTGAAACAAACAGGGGCCATGGGGTAAACGCCACATAGCTGTCGTCTTAAGTCACTGAATAATACTGGAAAATTGAAAGCGGAATGGAAATTCAAAACCTCAAGCTCTGCTTTGGTTCAACCCTAGCGACCTCTGGAAAATAATCAAAACAGAGTGGTCCTATCCACACACAAAACCTCTGACAGGGACCCATAAAGGTGTGGGTGGGAATGATCCTAGGATGGGCTGGTCTGCTCTAAAAAGTACATAATCGGATTGCTGGCAAAAGGAACAAACCACCCCCACAGCAGACCAAACAGCGGGTCAATTATAGGGATTGCACCCTGCAACTGACTTCCATTACCATAAAAGGAATATGCCAGAATTAGTAGTGAATAATAAGCTTAATGAGCCATTTGTTTCAAGGTATTTTTAAAAAATGATACATGGCAGAATTTACAAGATGTGAGAAAAAATGGCAGGAGATGGACTATGAGAACACAATTTGCATTCAAAGGAGGACTTGGAGGCAGAGAAGCACTATTCTGCATTGCTTATATGGAGAATAAGGTACAGGAACATTGATATGTAAGCTTTCTTGTGGATAAGAAAGTATTTGATAAAGCAGATGGACTTATTGGTAAAAATTACTGGTAAACATTATTGGTCTTTATTAAGGATAAATTTGTACTGAATGTTGAAGATCAGATGACAGAAGAACTACTGTCATCACTACTTCTCTGTATTCTTGACAACATCTTTAAAGACTGGCTGATTCAAAAGAAAGCATGATTGTGAATGGAGCGGTTATCAGTATCATCTGACATGGCATGAATCAGTATTACTAGCTGACAATTTAGACAGTCTGCAAAGGTTATGTAATAAAACCAATGAAATAAATAACAAAATTGTCTAAAAATGACTGTTAACCAATTTAATGGTAATCAGTAAAAAGCAAGTACAGTACTGCAAGAGCAGTCCAAGATCCAAAACAAAAGAGCAGAGCATGTTGACAAATTTATGTACCTTAAATTTAGCTCAACACACAGCAGGATTATAGGCACACAATAAATGTCATAACAGAGATGGCCTGGAGCAACTTGCTTAAGAATATAATATGCAACCAAGCTAACACTTGGCTTGGAGAACATGCATTGTACAGTATTCTTAGTTTTACTGCATGGTATGGAAATCATAGACTTTAATACAGGCAACTACCGAAAAGACAGAAGCATCCGGAACGTGGGTTTCTCATCCAATATCATCCTGATAATTTCTTCATTCATGATGGAACAATGAAGACATACTAAAGGTACTGAAGAAAACCAAGAAACCATAAAACATACAGTGCAAAAAGCTAGAGTATTTTAAAATGAAGTACAAAAAGTACAGATAACTACATCTGATCATCTGAATAAAAATAAATGGGAAAAGGAGTGCAAGAAGAATATGTTGGCTAAAGAACCTTAGAGAGTTGCGTCAAGCAGCAACATTCAACCTTAGAGAATTGCGTCAAGCAGCAACATTCAAATTCAAAAGAGGCATGACGTCCAGCCTCAGTAAGAATTAAAAGACGAAGCAACATACTGTTGCAGGACAATGTCAACAAAATGGTGCCATTGCCTTCTGGTTCTATTTGTAGGCTTTCAAAAGCATCTAGTTTATCTCTGCATGGACAGTATGTTGGACTCAGTGGTTCTCAAACTGGAGTCTCCAGATATTCTTGGGCTGCAATTCCCAGAAGCCTTCACTATTTGCTGTGCTGGCCAGGATTTCTGAGAGTTGCAATCCAAGAACATCTGGGAACCTAAGGATGGGAATCACTGGACTTGATCACTTTTAGGTCTGATCCAGCACGGCTCTTCTCACGCCCTCTCACCGCATCTGCAGACTCACACCATCCCTAGCTCTCCTCTGGTCGCTAGTACACCACCACTTAACACCATGAAGCCGTCACAACAACACAATCTCATAAGACAACATCGGCTCGCACGCAAGCCCTCTGAGACACCACGGAGCTGTCCCAACACAATCGTATCCACGCCATCAACTCCGACGGAAGCCCACTGAGTTGCTCTCGGACGACAGGCGCCTCAAGTCTACGAGGAGCCACACCGTCTTCAGAAAGCCCTTGTGCTCCAGTTCTCGACACTCCTGGCAAGCCCTGGCATCCATTCTCTGCCGTTACTACTCATCCGGCTCCCTCTCCCCGGCTCCCCCGCGGCACAGGCCAATAGGAGGCGTGGCGGAGGTTCTTCTCCCCCCCCCCCGCCCTGAAACAAGGAGGGCCGCCTCGCCGAACACGACGCCAAAGAGGCAGGAGGCGCAGCGGCCTGACGCGCCAAGGGCCCCCGCAGGGACCCGGAAGCTCTTCTCCCTCAGCCCGGAAGTTGCCTTTCCCCCCCCGCCTCTCGCTCTCTTTCTGCAGCCATCTTGCGACCTGCTCGCCGTGGACAGTAAGTTTCTTGGTTTCTATCCGCCGCCATCTGCCTCTGGGAGCGCTTCGCCCGGGAGGGCGGGAATCGTCCGAAGATGAGGGAGGCCTGGGCGGCGAAGAGGGAGGTGTCGTTGGCTGCCGGCCGGGCCGGGCCTCCGGAAACCCAGCGGCGGCCCCGCTCAGGTCCCCCTTGGCCCGAGTTGTAGGGCCTCTTCTCGGGGCCTTGGGAACGGGGGCAGGCAGGAATCTGGATTGTGAGGACCTCCGAGGACTGGGGGCCAAGCGGGTCTTCGCAAATGCTTAACGCGGGAGAATGGGAAGAGGCAAGTGGGGGCGGAGGAGGGCCGAGAAGACCTGGTTCCTCCGCTGTTGTTGCCTAATTGGACAGGCGGGAGCGCCTTCGTTCCGCGGTGGGCCCTTGTTGCGAATGGAAGGACGTCCCCATTAGGGTCAGTCTACTGTACCCTTCGGGTTTAAGGGGCAGCGGCAGCAGGATCGCCGGCGAAGTGGGTCTCCTGCTCACCCCGCTTTGGCACCCTGGGCAAGTGTCCCGGGGAGAGAGCGGCTACTTTTGGTTGGTTGTTTTAGCAGGGGTGACCCCATCCGTTTCTCAGAGGTGCAGAGACAAAGTTTACAATGGACAGACAAAATGTTTTGAACACTTTAAAACTTCAAGCTTAAATAGATGTAAACATTTTTAGGAGTACTGCTGTGATAGGTTGTATCTAGAGGCGATGTTCCTGTTCTGAGTTTCAGGTACAGTATATGTAGTTTGTCTGGTTATTTTGATTGTGGAAGAGCAAGATTTATGAAAAGTGCCGAAAACATAAGTGAATTTTTCTTTATTTCTCTTCCAGAAATGCCTGGTGAAGCCACAGAAACTGTCCCAGCAACAGAACAGGAACTGCCACAGCCTCAGGCTGAGACAGGTTAGTGTCATGCATGACTAATACACTTTTAAAAAGGATCCTGAAACTCATCTAGGCGATCATTTAGCTGAGCAAACAAGTCTACTGGGAGAGGTGGAGCAAGCAGATAATTAAAGAGTAGTATAGCATAGTGGCTGGAGGACTAAAGCTGCAATCCTTTGCAAACTGACTTGAAAGTCCTGTTAAACTCAGTGGAGCTTTCTTCTCAGCAGATGTGTATAGGGTTGCAAATGTCAGAGGCCCTTGGTTTGGATCTTGCATTTGCCATAAGTTAACTACAATGGTGACTTAAAGAAGATGCTATCTCTCAGTTTGAGGCACACAACTCAGGATAATACAGATCTATTTCACAGTATTCTTGTGAGGGTTGCTGAAACAATGGGTGGGAAACACTTTGATTACTTAGAAATTCTACATATGTTTATTTTGACTTTGAAAAGTGGAAAGAAGCATTTTGACTTAAATTGTTCTATGTTTTTACTAAAGTTAATCTCTTTCCGGTTTGATGAGTTGCAGGTTCTGTCTGGCATGGTAGTAGCATGTGTAAAAAGAATCCTGAACTAGATGAACACTGCTGTCCACCTTGGTTCTGCAGGTTCTAGAGTATGATGCTCTACTAATATTAATGACTGAGTTTCTGATTTGTGTATGTGTACTAACATGGTGTGATCACTAGATGAAAATTTTTAAAAAGTTCTTACTTGCTGTAATCTGAGCCAAATATTAGGTGCCTGCTCGCTGGTTTTGGCGTTTGTTCTTTCTTGTGTGGCCTTTTTGCAGTATACAAGAGATATTGACATTTTTATGGCTGTTCTTTATTTCTTATATCTGAACCCCAAATAAAAACAGTAAATTGTTATATATTATAATGTGTGTTGTCACACTCTTGTTTCTTTATAGTCACCATATTTATTCAGGCAAACTTAATTTTGTTTGTATGTTTGCAAATTTTAAAAAGTGCAAAAATGCACCCTAAAAGTAAGCCTTGCTTGTTTTAAAATACCATCTAGATAGTCTTCCCAACTATTCCACATGTATCAACTTTCTTTAGGAAGGAGGAGAAAGATGGTTTAAGAGAATTAAAGGGCACAGCTGCATAATATTCCTGAACCTGTTTAACAGTCAGGAATAGGATGTTGATACACTTTCAGTTCATAATAATTTTGTGGCTCTCGAGTTTCCTCTTGTAAATTGGTGGTGACTGTTGTTTAAGATACAATAGTGTGATTGTGAAACTTGAAGAAAGATGATATGCAAGCAGTCAGATCTCAGACCCAGAACTTTCTTTAAATCTGCTAAACTGGTAAGGTTTCATGGATTGCTCATTCACTCTCTAATGTTGTTTAACTTAAGTGCAGACCAATGAAGCAAGTTGCATCTGTAAGCCAAAAAGTTACAATCCAGTTCAGAATTGATCAAGCATCTTGCACCTGGGTTATAAAACACAGTTGATAATTGTGCTGGTAGCAAGAGTGCCTCATTCTAGTAGAAAAGAGCAAGGAGTTGATACTGCTTTGAAAAATCTGGTTATATTTTGAAGTGGGGGTGGGAGGTACTTGTGGATATTTGTCTTCATTTTTAACTAGGGACTTACTAACTCTCAACCCTCACATACGTTATGTTTCCACTTGTCTGTCTTGAAGGTATCATGGATGCTGGTTAGCTGAAGGCCAGGTTTCATTGTCTTCCACATTTCTGCTTGGAAGCTTAGGGGACACTGCATGACTCTTTGACTGGGTCCACTCCTACATATAACTACGCATGGGGATGTTGTGCACTGCATGACTGGTAAATGCAATGATTTCTGTCCAGGGTGTGTGTGAGTTTGATTTGGAGACAGAGGGGAAAGTTATGTTGGGTGATCAGATGGTGCTCTGTTGAGTGATATTCCTCTGTAGCGAGCAGTAATTAGACCTACTGAGAGTGTAAATCTAAGCAAAGTCCACATTAATTATATTCTGCTCAGATGGTTTATACTGAGGCAATGTCTCAACACTCCTTTAAGGAGAAGAGATGGCTGCAGATGCTAATGTAGTGCTTGGCAATGTGTGTGACACACAAGAATGATTGGAGTTAATGTGGGAAGGTTATTAGGAAACCTGGCATGGAAAACAGATTTTACATTGCTTTGATCTAGCCTTGCTGCTTTGATTAAAAGACACCCAAAAATCACCTCATGCTGGAGGTACTCATTGCAAATCTGGAAGCAAGATAGAGGACATTAGGAATAGAGTAGCATGAAAGTACCAGAAACAGGTAAAATGTCAGGAGATAGAATAGAATTTGTACAACTAATTTCAAAATCAGGGCATCTGTCCAGTCTTTTTTTATTAGAATCCAGTACATAGGGCATTGTGTTCTGCCAATTCCTGGGCAGTAGTAACTACAGATATGAGCTCTGAAGATAATTCACTATTGCTCATGACAGCTACACTGTTTAGTTACCCCTTTATGTGTATGACTACTGCTACAAAATTAACTCAGCCCAGACTGCCCTTTGAGTGACCAGTGCTAGCCTTCAAAAGCAGAGGTCAGCTAAATTCAAACTATGACAACAACATGCATGTGGCCACATTGCCATGGGTGCTGCAGTCTGTAGGAGCCAATAGAGCCAGCCCTAAGGCGGTTCAGTCTATTGGAGCAATGTCATAATTTCCTAGACGTTTTGTCAAATTTCTCTCTAAAGTAGAAGATTGTCTTTAAAATGCTTCACACATAAAGGTTTGCTTTAGGAGCTCTAACGTAGTTTGTCTCTGGGCTACCAAAGATAACTGGCACCTTCCCCCACTGTTCCTTTTGGATACTTTCACTCTTGGATGGCTAACCACGCCATGAGGCATGTGTGACCATTGTCGGGTTTCCTAAGTTGTATCTGAACAATTGACACTATTGCAGTAACTCACGTTCCTGGGGGCCCCCTGGAAGCGATGCTGACAACTGAAGCGTCCAACCCAGTTGCCACCAAGAATCCTGAGGTGGCAGGCAAGGGTACTCAGGCTGAGACTACTCTAGAGCCTTCAGGTAGGAGGATGGAACTAAAAGAACATTTTAAAAAATGAAATAAGAATCAGTATACCTGTGCACAACTCCCAAAATTCCAGCTTTATAAGTTGTATCCCAAAGTAAAAAGCTTTTCTCTTTGTGTGAAAAGTTCTTGGATGTGCTTCTTGTGATATGTAATGTGTAGAAGAGCTTGTCACATATTTGTTATGCCCTTTCTTTTTCCACCCTACCTATCTTCAGATGTTTCAAATTAATTAAGGGGGGAAAGCAGCCAAAAAAGTTAAAAATAATCCTTCCAAATAATCATTTAGTAGAGTGGCTGTGATCCCATGGTACAAGGAGTCCTTTTTAAGATTTGTTCCCACGAAAGGTAAAGCTTCATCATTTAATTTTGAGATATTCTGCTTCTTCCTTAGTATGGAGCCTGTCACTTTTTGCTTATACCTTTTTCTTTCCTTGTATTAAATATTTTAAGCTATGCAGTTTGTTTCTTTGCTTTCCAACTTCTGCCTGCATTTCCAGTTCCTGCCCAAGAATGGGTACAGAATGATTATGACTACTTCCTTGCATGATTTGCATCAATCATTCAGTGGGCTGTTCGGTGGCCAGTACAAACAAATGTGTGTGGTGGTTCTTTGACTGCCTAGCTTTCAACCTTTTGATGGAAATAGGAACCAGAATCTGCAGGGGCTATTCAGTATTTCATTCATAAGAGCCCACTATGACAACGTGGAGATTAAATCTCTGTCGAGGTTTTCAAGGTTGTTCTTGGAAAGCTTAGAACTGAGGCAGAGCTTCAAGCACAAGCTGTAAAGAGACACACATTTGTAAAATGGAATTAGTGTGATTTTCATGGATTGCAGGTCTTCTTTTGCCTTAGGACAAACAAGATTTGTTCAGCCAGAGCAGTTGCTAAATCTGGCATTTACCTCACTCTGCTCCTGTGTATGTGTATTGAATTCTGATGTCATTTCAGTTTTGCTATGAAGCAACAGCTCTCATGATTAGAGGCAGTTCCCACACTAGCAAAAGTTTTGCCCTCACTGCTCATATGTTAAATGAAAATAGCAGTGACAGATCCTGAATCCCCTCAAAATTGTTTATCACGTTACATTGTAAAATTTGTATTAGAAAAGGTTTTTCTTTTTTTAATCCTACCTGATCCCAGTGTAACATATACCACTTATTTTCATATTTAAATAAGATTTAAAGATTCCATGTTGTTTGAGTAATATGTGATAGGTTCCTTTTTGTCTCACAATCAGACATCCATATGACAATCTCTTGGCTCTTCATTTGAGGTCTCACTGGGTCATTAGTTTCATTTAAAAGCCATTCACACTCTTCACAGCAGACTTGCAGTGTTGCCTAGTGCAGTTATTTACTCTCACTTTACATGTGTAGTTTGTAAAGTTTAAAAGCTGCTTTTCAAGATTCAGATAAAATGATTCTTGAAGTGAGTGATTCTACAAATATTACGAATGTCTGCTTCCTGAGCTGCACACCAGTGTTTGATGTAATGAGCAGTGTTTGCTGTCCATGGCGACTTACTTAAAGCAAACTTATTTTAACTATTTTCTGAGTTTGAATCCTGGCAAGTCTGAAGTGGAAGCAAGCAGTGTAGTTCTGCATAGAAGGCTCTTTGCATCAGGGGAATGCAAAGAACTTTCAAACAAAGCCAAAAATACAGAACCTTTTAATCTGCTCTTGCCCCTCATGTATTGGTCAACTCTTTAATATCCTGTTGTTCTTACTTATTTAGCTCCTGTCATTCCTCCCCCCTTTGCTGGCGTTCCTGAAGCGCCTGCAGCTTGCTTTCCTGAGCCTCCCATTCAAGTTCCAGGTATTTGTTCTAAATCCCAGTGTGTGACTCCTTAATAGACGTTTGCTGTGCTGTATTAGTGTAGTTAAATTAGCCATACCATTTTGCAACCTGGTTCAGCTCTTAGATTTTTTCCTGTCTTAATGAGATAAATTTATAGAATAAAAACTTCCCTTTGGATTAGACTGAGTTTGTGACTTATCTGAGGAAGTAAATTATGGATGGGTCTAGATATTAGGTAGATAACCTGATCCTCTCTGTATTGGAGTGAGCAATATCTAAGGGTCTTCAGGTCATTTCAGCCCTTCATTCCCCCCAACAGTTAAAAAAAAGACTTTAAAAATGAAGAAGGAGGCATATAGCATGAACAGAAACCTTGGGGTGTAATTTGTCATTTTAAGGCAATCTCCCCTTCCCCGCCCCCTTTCAGGTATGAAAGAATCTTTTGTCTCTTTTAAGAAACAGAATGAGGTCTTAAAGTCCTTTTCATGTCTTTTTTTTTCTTTCCTTTTTTGTGGGGATGGTATAACCTTTAAATGGCAAATCATGTTCTCCAAGCCTTCTGGGAACGTGATTTGCCTTCTTTGCAAAATGATGAGGGGGGGGGGCAGGAGTCAGCAGCCCAAAGGTCACATTTTGTCTACTCTGTTTATCAGTGGAATGACAACAGAGAGCAGGTTGTCTCCCCTTGATCTAGATTATCAGAATTGACAGCTTGGTTTTATGGTGCGGATAGTAATCTGTTGGCAGGCACACAAATAGTGTATAATGTGGTATAGAATTGGTTCTGGAATACTTTGCATTGTATTTAAAAGGCCAGTGACATCTTGTGTCCTCCCAAGTGTCTGTGACCTGCAGAATGTCATTCTGTTGTTCCCGTGAAGAGTTTGCATGAAATCCAGTGGCTTTATCTTGGAAATTTATAGTTTGAATTACTTGCAAATCTCTAGTTATACCTGCTCATACTTGGAATGTGGGATGGACACATTGAAATACAAGACGGGTCACAATTCTTGTTCACAAAATTTGTTTCTGTAGCCAAATATATCCAGCTGGTATAGCAACCTTTGTCTTTATAAATGAAACCTATACAACAAAAGTAATTGCAACTGCTGGATAGCTCTGTGACTTAGGCACCTGGTTGCAGATATTTCAGTGTCTAGAGATCTGGGGACCATAAATGCCCATCACTGGGCCTTGGAGGTCTACTTCCACACCAGTTACCCCTCAAAATATTTTCTTAGAAATAATGGATTCTCAAACTGAATATATTGTGTGTCTTCTAATGGCAATTTTTAAAAAGTTAGTGGTGGGTGACCCTGGGCATGGAGAAGTTCCCTTAAAACATTTGCCTCTAAGCTTCTCCGAAGGCACAAGGGAATTATTTGAAACCATTTTTCTTTAAATTTTCTTTCAAAATGTTGGGGATGTGTGCTGAGGGGCTGCATTTGGCCCCCTGAGGACCACATGCATTCTTCTGTTGTAGTGCAATATCAGCTCAGTCTGAAGAACTGTTGCTGCAGAGACATGACTGATGAGGGGATGGGGGATATAAATAATCTATTTTCTGGAAGCAGCTGCAGTAATTTCTGTCCCACAGGTAATTGAGCACAATTTCTGTGTGAGAGGTTTTAGATAACTCGTTTTTTCCTTCTCATGGTTTTCCATTCATCATTGATTCACTTTTTTTTTTCTCCTTTAGCTGCTGTTTCAAGCTCTTCTGTTTCTAGAGCTGCCCATCCTTCCTCTTCATCCCATGATGCTAACTGCCCTCCTGCTGGACATGGCCCTTTCAGTACTCCACCGGCACCTGCTGGCTTCACAGCACCTGCTGGCCAGCCTTTCTCCCTCCTGGCTGCCCCGTCTGTTCCCTCAATGCCAGTTGGGAACAGTACTTTTCCAACTGGGGCAGCTCAGACTCCTCCTTCTCCCTTGAAACCCTCAAATTTGGCTGCTTCTGCACAAATAGCTAGTCCCTCATCTCCAAGCATACCTCCTCCAGCCCCAGTATTTTCCCCTGAGTCTCTCAGTGCCCCTTCTCTGTCTTCCCCTGTCATAACAATGCCAGCAGTTCCTTCAGTGCCAGTTTCTCAGATGCCACCCCCAGTCCCAGCTCCTTTCATTCTCCCTGTAGCTCCTGTTTCTCCTTCTTTGACTCCAGCCCCCACTGTTCCTCCTGTTGCTTCAAGCCCCTTTTCTACTTCTGTTGACCTTCCCATCAGCCCCACAGTCCCTCCCAGCTCCCATCTTCCAGTTTCTGCCCCTGTGGCCCCATCATCTGTTTCCTCCCCTGTTCCCTCAGTGTGTGCATTTGCTCCCTGCACATCCCCACCGTCTCCTTTTCCTACCCCTACAACCCCTTCTTCAGTCCCTGCTCCTCCTGGCCTAGGGGCTCCTATTTCACCTTCTGTGTCCTCTCCCCACATTGCTAAACCTCATGATGTGGTGCAGCCGGTATCTCCTCTCAGCCCTATGGCCTTTCCAGTGCCTGCATCTAATCCTGTTGCCCCTCTGAGCTCTACTTGCCAGCCCATGACTCCTCCTTTGGCATCTATTTCTAGACCTACAGTACCCACATATTCCTCTGTAGCATCTGCCGGCCTTCCTGGGGCTTTTCCTCGGTCTCCATCACTCCCTGGTCCTAGAGCATTCATACCTTCAGGACCTTCTGTGAAGTCTGCTTTTGGCCCTAGGGCCTCAGTAGGGCCATCTGCAACCCCACTGGTACCTGCTGGGCTATCTGCAAAACTTGTTCCTGGCCCTCTAGGTCCTCCTCTGGCCCCCACAGGGACTGCGTCTAGTCTCATGGCCCCTACTGGATCACCTTCTGGTCTTGTAATGCCTCCTCTGGCCCCAACAACCATTGGTTCTCCTTCTGTGGCACCTGCTGAGCCACCTGTAAAACCTGCTTCTGGGCCTGCAGAGTATGATTCTACTCCCATAGGTCTGACTCAGACAAAGCCTGTGGCCATTTCTGGGCCCATATCACCTTCTCTGACCCCTACAGGACCTGCTGCTGGTCCTGTATGCCCTTCAGTACTTGCTTCAGCACCACTGCCACCTGTTTCTAGCCCTGCAGCTCCTCTTCTGGTTCAAGCAAGCCGCTCTTCTGCTCCTGTGGTGCCTCCTGAGCTGCCTGTAAAATCTACTTCTGGACCTACAACTCCTCCAGTGGCCTGTGCGGGGCCTGTTCCTGTAGCCCTTCCAGTGCCTGTTTCTAGTCTTGTAGCTCCTCCTCTGGCTCAAACAAGCCCCACTTCTGGTCCTATGGCTCCTGCTGGGCCACCTATAAAACCTACTTCTGGGCCTGTGCCACCATCTGTGACCCCTGCAGTACCTACTCTAACAGCACTCTTACCTGTTTCTAGCCCTGCACCTCCTCCTCTGGCTCAGTCAAGCCCCTCTTCGGCTCCTGTGGCACCTCCTGAGCCACCTGTAAAACCGGCTTCTTGCCCTGTCATTCCTCATCTTGTCCCAGCAGGGCTTGTTTCTAATCCTGCAGCTGCTGCAGGGCCTGCTCCTACACCTTTGGCAGGTGCAGGACTCCCTATGAAGCCCCCTTCCCCTTCAGTCTCTGTTTCTGGCCCTGGAGCTCTTCCTGTGGGCGAAAAAGGCATGATTTCTAGTTTGGTGGCATCTAGAGAAGCAAAACCTGCCACTGGCTCTGTGAGCCCAGCAAGGCCTGATTCTAAACCAGAGGTAGCTGCAGGGCCTGCTGTTAATGTAGCTTGCCCTGCAGAGGCTACCTCTGGCTCTCTAGCCCAAGCAAGGGCTACCCCTGCAGGGCCACCTGCAAAATCTGTTTCTGGTCCTGTAACTTCTCCAGTAGCCCCAGTTCTTAATCTTGTGGCACCTGTTTCAAAGTCTGTGACTCCTGCTTTGGCCCCCATTTCTGGGGATGTGGCCCAAGAAATACCAGCTCCTACACCATTGGCAGCTGGAGGGCTTCCTATAAAACCCACCCCTTCAGCAGCTGCATCTGGCCCTGAGCCCTCACTTTTGCCACCTATTTCTGGCCCTGTGCCAGTAACTCTGGTAGGGTCTCCTCCAACACCACTGGCACCAGCAGTGGCACCTGTTTCTCCTTCAGGACCTATACATGCTTCTGCAGCCCCAGCAGAACATGCTTCTAGTTCTGTGACACATGATGCCCAACCTTTCGTTCCTGCCACTAGCACTGTAGCCCCTTCTGTAGCCCCAGCAGTGCCTGCAGCTAAGCCAGTGGCACCAGTAGTGCCCCCTGTGACATCTCCTGCCTCCTCCGCAGCTTCTCTTCCTTTAGTTAGTCCTCCAGGGCCTCTCTCTGTTCCTGTCCCAGCAGCAGCTATTCCTCAGGACCCAGCAGGACAGGCACTTGCCACACCACCCACAAAACCTGCTTCTCCTTTGGCATCTCCTGCTGACCAGGTGTCCCTAGTGGAGCCTGGTTCTAGTCTTATAACTACTCTGGTGCAGCCACCTGCAAATCTTCCTGTGGCTCCAGAAGGAATTACTTTTGGGTCAGTGGCACCCACAGCACCACCTGAGAAGCCTGCTTCTCCTTCAGTACCAATTTCTGGCCCTGTGACAGCTCCTTCGGCACCTCCTTCAGGGCCTCTAGCACCACCGGTGGGCCCAACAAGCCTTGCTTCTAGTCCTATGGCCCATTCCCCTGGCCTTGTAACTTCTCCTCTCGTCCCAGCACCCCCTGCTTCTAATCTTTTGACACCTGTTCAGCCTGTGCTCGCTTCTATGTCTTCCACTGTACCCCTTGCAGTCTCTGCTTCGGTGACCTCTGCTGCTTCTCTTTCTAAGCCTCTAGTGGCTTCTGCTTCTGGCCCAATAGCTTCTCTGGTATCATCTGTCACCCCTTCTTCTGGCACTCCCTCTGTCACTTCTCCGTCAGCTTCTCCTGTGTCCTCTGTAGCACCATCTCCTGCTACTTCAGTGGCTCCCAGCCCAGTCTCTACTCCCAAATCATCACTTGCCCTTGGTGACTCTGCTCCCTTAGCCCTGGGAGTGTCCCAAGTTTCTGCCACCCCTGCTGGAGAGATAGTAACTCCACAAAAACATCTGGCCTCTGCTGATCTCTCTCTTTCTGCCCCAGTTACAGACACACTCACTCAACCTGCTTCTCCTGCACTGCCTCCTGCTTCCCCTGTGAAAAAACGAACTCCCTCCTCTGCGCCTCCTAAGTCATTGCCTGTTTCATCTTCATCTGATGTAGCATCAGAAGTACCCTCCCAACCCCCCATCCCTTTCTCCACTGTCTTTGAAGACGACGAGCTGCCACCTTTGATCCCTCCAGAGGTGCCTGCTGGGGAGCCACCTCTGCAGCCAGTCCTGGTGGATTTCTCTCCTAAACCAGCGGTGGCTCTGGCTGAGGTCCCAGCAACTTCTCCTCTTCTTCCTCCTCCTCCTCCTGCCAAACAGCCTGTCCTGAAGAATGACAAGGGTATTTGCCTCCTCCGTTTGCTGTGTGCATGGATATCACCGGCTCACTGAATACTAACCTCTCTGTAGGGCAGAGTTGGCCCTCTGCTAGCCCAGAAAAGTAGCATCTAGGAATGATTTGAAGCAAGACAATATTACGCCTAGACTGAGCTGTAATCAGTTGCAGTCAAAGCTAGTTGAAGGCTCTTTTGTGTGGACTCAAGACCTACACATAAGAATGTATGTCACAAATTAGCGTCTGTCTCACACTAAGCATGCTGTGGATGTCTTACAGAGGGTGTGATGTAAGCCTTACCTAGACTGGTATTTCTAGAACAGCACTAACCTAGAAACTCTAATCACCGCTTGGTTTGCGTAGCACTTGCTCTCTCTCCAATTCTAGTTATTTGCTTGTAATTGAATATCTAGTAGAGCTTCATAATAACAGCTGCCTTGAGTGACATGTTCATAGATTTAACATGTGTTGCCAACTCCATGTTATGATGTAAAGTTTTATCTGAAACAATGGCACTGGAAGGAGACACTGCACTCTAATCTTAATGTCCTATCCCCCTCTCACTTTGCATTGTCTATATTTCAGTCTGCACTTGGAACATGGAATATTTTTCTTTCTTTCTTTAAATGTCATAAGTAGATTTTCTGTTAAATACCTGTTAAACTGTTTCTGTATTTATGTGTTAAATTCAGGCGTCTGCCAAAGATCAGACATGGTTCTCTGTGTAGCTGTGGTTCTGCAGTTCTGTGTAGCTACCAGTCCCCACAATGTTGTCTGATAATTATACTGCCATGGGAGAAGATGTTGAGATTTGTTTGTGGATGTTGACAGAGGAGAGGGGTTTATCATTCTTGTTGCAGGAAGAGTGTGGCTAAGATATATTCTGGTGTGTAGTCTCCTGTAGTCATTTGGTTCTCTCTGGCTTGCATCAGAGCCCTCCCCATTGCCTGCTGCACTAAATAGGTCCTTGAGCCAGCAGCCCACAGAAATGTGGAAGGACATATGCTGCAGACAGTGATTGCATACATGTAATAGTCATGGCAAGCATATTACATGAGACAGTGATGGGTAGAAGCATGTGGAACTGGAGGTTTCAAAGCCTATTATGATTTTTGTTACTTTGAAAAAAAGGTGGTGAATCGGCAACATTCAGTTGTACATTTTTTACAGCTTGGCAAAGTGTGGTTATCGCAAACTGTGAAAGAATAGTAGGAAACTGCAGGTGATGGAGAAGGAGTGGGCAAGTCTGCGGCATGTTCCTGCTCTCCAGATTGTGGTCTGAATTGAACTAAAGCTCAACATTCCACTTTCTTACTACTTATACTACTGTTTAAAGAAGAGGTGACTCCTTAATCCTGACAACACAAGGACGTTTATGCTCCTAGAGTCTTTTTCCCATAATGTTGTTGTGCTCTGCCTTTAAGAGCTCAATGACATTGCTATATTATCTGTCTAGAGCAGTAGTCCCCAACCTTGGGCCTCCAGATGTTTTTGGACTCCCAGAAATCCTGGTCATCAGAGGTAGTGGTGAAGGCTTCTGAGAGTTGTAGTCCAAGAACATCTGGAGGCCCAAGGTTGGGGACCACTGGTCTAGAGTATCTGCACCTTCCCAAATTTTTATCTGGCACAAAGGCAGCCCTTTGAAATTCTCCTCATCCCCCAATACAGATCCAGTGATAATTTTAAGCCAGTGCTTTTCAATTTTAAGAGCCATAAAGAAATGTCAGTTGGATTGGTGTTCTACACAGTCTTATAGCCCAGGCTGAACAAAACTAAAGAACATATTTTACCATTACCACCTCTGCATGACTGCACAGTTTGACGCCATTATGAAACAAAGCACTGCCTTTTCAATATTCCGTGTATGCTTATTGTCTGCAAATTGCAGTCTTTCCGTGTATGTTTCCACTGTTTTGTTACCTGTCTAGGAATAGTATCCTGTACCCCAGCTAATTCTGAAGTTTGTTGGCTCAGTGGTGAGCTTTTAGTATGCATTGGCACATTAAAAGAGTGAAAGGTTCTGCGTGACCAAACAGCAAAAACCTTCCTGTGTTGCCTGGGCCTGCCTGCCACTCCCAGCCAAGACCAATCTGGAAAAAAATTATGCATGTTTGTTTCTGTAGGGTCTGGAACAGAATCAGACAGCGATGAATCAGTGCCAGAACTTGAAGAACAAGACTCCACACAGGCCACAACACAGCAGGCACAGGTGAGAAGTTAAGGAAAGCCGCAAATGATCAAGGCAATGTATTTAATGCACATTCTTTGTAGTGCCATGGAACATTGTGATCTTGGAGCAAATTTATCCATGGCCAGAAATCCTCTAATCAGATTTGTGGTTTGGAATGGTTTTATATCCATGCTGCTGTATAGAATTGATGTTGACATAGCAGTTAACATACATTTCGTATTTGACATGTTTGAGCTAAAAAAAGGCATGTTTAAACTCACAAAGAAGCAAATTATGTAAATTTAATCTATAAAAATAGTTACAATTTACACTTTCGCAGCTGACAGATCATCTATTCAGTCTGGATTTTATATAAAGTAATAAAACGGTGAAACTTAACATGATGGACAGATTTCAATGGTTGATCATTCATGACAGTCTGGTAGATTGCAGGGCCTGGATTAAATAGCACATTCTAGGACCATTTCAAGGATCATAGGCAAAGAAACTATAGTGGCAAGTTCTCTGGAAGAACAACAGTTGCTGTGAAATTGTTCCTCACATCACTGTTTTGTCTCAGCTATTTCTGCCCCTTTGTTTTGCTTACTGTTTAGCCTGAAGAAGAGTTATGAATGCTTGGTCAGTACTTTGTGATATTTTATGTCCTAATAAGGGTAATGTCCTGCAGTGGTTGCATGTTAGTTATCCTGTCCCTGACCCCTTCTACTGAAATCTCAGTAGAAATATGTTTTGCTTCTGGAAGCCAATCAAGTTTGATAAGTTTTCATGGGAAGGAATATTAGTCACAAAGCACCTATTTAAAATACTTCTCTATATTCCTTTGTAGTCCTGAAAGGGTAAAGTCAATATACAGTAATGGCCAAAAATATTGGCACCCTTGCAGTTTTGTCAGAAAATGCAACCCTTCTCTCAGAAAATTGTTGCAGTTGCAAATGTTTTGGTACTCACATGTTCATTTCTTTGGTTTGTGTTGGAACAACACAAAAAAACAGAAGAAAAGTCAAATCTGATACAATCCTACATAGAAACCCAAAAAATGCACTGGCCAAAATTATTGGCACCCTTAACTTAATATTTGGTAGCACCCCCTTTGGAAAAAATAACTGAAATCAATCGCTTCCTGTAACCATGAGTGAGTTTCTTACACCTCTCTACTGGAATTTTGAACCACTCTTCTTTTGCAAACTGCTCCAGGGCCTTCAGATTTGAAGGATCCCGTCTCCCAACTGCTGTTTTGAGATCTCTCCAAGGTGTTCTATGGGATTCAGACTCATTGCTGGCCATTTCAGAACTCTCCAGCGCTTTGTTTGTAACCATTTCTGAGTGCTTTTTAAAGGGTATTTTGGGTCATTGTCCTGCTGGAAGACCCATGACCTCTGGTGGAGGCGCAGCTTTCTGACACTGGCCACTACGTTGCACCCCAAAATTCTTTGATAATCATCAGATTTCATGATACCGTTCACACAGTCAAGGCATCCAGTGCCAGAAGCAGCAAAGCAACCCCAAAACATCTTTGAACCTCCACCATGTTTGACTGTAGGGACTGTGTTCTTTTCTTTGAATGCCTCATTTCTTTTTTTTATAAACAGTGCCATGATGTCCTTTACCAAAAAGCTCTACTTTTGTCTCATCTGCCCACAGTACGTTCTCCCAGAAGGATTGTGGTTTTGTCACATAAGTTTTGGCATACTCCAGTCTTGCTTTTTTATGCCTTTGTGTCAGCAGTGGTGTCCTCCTGGGTCTCCTACCCTTTTCATTCAGATGGCGACAGATAGTTCGAGCTGACACTGTTGTACCCTGTGTCTGCAGATCAGCTTGAATTTGTTGGGAAGTTAATCTGGGTTCTGTATCCACTATTCAAACAACCCTTCGTTGTAATTTTTCAGTAATTTTGCTCTTCCGTCCACGTCCAGGGAGGTTAGCTACAGTGCCATGGGCTGTAAACCTCTTGATGATATTGCACACAGTGGACACAGGAACATTAAGATCTCTGGAGATGGACTTGTAGCCTTGAGATTGTCGATGTTTTTCATAATTTTTTCTCTCAAATCCACAGACAACTCTTTACACTTCATTCTTTTCTCCATGCTCAGTGTCACACACAACACAAAGGTTGAGTCAACCTTTCTCCATCTTAACTGGTTGCAAATGTGATTACTATATTGCCCACACCTCTTACTTGCGACAGGTGTGTCTACAAATTAAAGGAGCAACACATGCTTGAAAAGCAATTATTTCTTACAATTTAGACAGGGTGCCAATAATTTTGGCCAGTGCTTTTTTGGGTTTCTGTGTGGGATTGTATCAGATTTGACTTCTCTGTTTTTTTTGTGTTGTTCCAACGCAAACCAAAGAAATGAACATGTGAGTACCAAAACGTTTGCAACTGCAACAATTTTCTGAGAGAAGGGTTGCCTTTTCTGACAGAATTGCAAGGGTGCCAATATTTTTGGCCATGACTGTACTTGAGTGTTCTGTCACTGAAGCCATGCTATAAAGTGGGAGTGACTTTTGCTTTGGCCTGCACTGAAAACCTTGAAGAAGCAGTTCCCATCTCCCAGATAAAATATTCAGTGATAAATTGCATCCATGAGGTAACTCTGCTCAGGTTTCCTTTAATCCCATGTTGTAACTTTCTCTTTCTGTTTTGGCAGCTTGCAGCTGCAGCTGAAATAGATGAAGAACCAGTTAGCAAAGCAAAACAGAGCCGGAGTGAAAAGAAAGCACGGAAGGTAAAACCAAGCAAAATAACATAATACGATTCCTAGCATTTGGCTTGATTCAGAGGCACTAATAGCTAGTCAGATATTTTCCCTTTAGAAGATCACATGTACATAATAATTTGGACATGCCACTCCTTTCATGTTTGAAAGGGCTTTTTATTGCAACCAGCAAGGAGGTTCATCGGTGCCCATTGCTATGTCTGAAACAGCATCCTCATTTTCCACAAGGAGGCAAAAGAGGAAGGTTGCCTAGGGTGAGCTAGGAACTGACCTATTCCTCTGGGATCTTGTCCCTACCCTGCCCATTACATCATGCAATGTAGCAGGGTACAAGATAATCAGCAAAAATCAGTTTGCCAAGAAAAGGAAAGAAAACAAAGAAAAAGAAAAAAACAGTGCAGAGCAGCTTATAGAACAAATTACAAAGAGCCTATTGGCTCTTTATTGGGAGAAATTTTATTTTGCTGGTTTTAGAAGAAGAGGCAAGCTCTGATTTGATTCTGAAGTTGTGACTTCATGTAGGGAAGGAAGGTGCTGCAATGCATAATGCAGAGTTAGTGTTACAACCAAGAACAGGTCCATGGCTCTATGCTGGTTCCCTTTCAGGAAAAAGCTTTTGATGGTTTCTTGAATTAATCAAGAAGAATAAAAAGATATGCACTACCTTGGAAGTTCTATAACCAGGAATTGTATTACAGGAACTTACAAAACACCTTAGGCTGCCTCAGATGCTCAGTAATGTAAAACCCCTTTCTCTGTGTTCTCTCTTTGTTTTCTAAGGCAATGTCCAAGCTTGGCCTTCGTCAGGTCACAGGTGTAACCAGAGTTACTATCCGGAAGTCCAAGAATATCCTCTTTGTCATTACTAAGCCAGACGTATATAAAAGCCCTGCATCAGATACCTATATAGTCTTCGGTGAAGCAAAGGTGAGCGGGGCCCAAAAATGCTATGTTGAGCAGACTGGCTGCATTGGGATGTTTTTGGTTTGGCTGGGCATAGTTAGATTTGGGTTTTGCTGTTGTAGTAACACAGTGGTACTGAGTAGCCTCTGGAACTTGTTTTATTGTGGCAAACAGTTCTTTCTGCTAAAAAAAGCTTCTGTTCTAGTCTTAAGTAGTGCTTGTGAAAAATTTCAGTTCTGTGTCCCTTGTTCATCTTTTTTTTTACAGTTATAATGGCCTCACCGATTTCTTTCTAATTTTTGTCTCACCTTTCTCAACAGATTGAAGATTTGTCACAGCAAGCACAGCTGGCTGCTGCAGAGAAATTCAAAGTACAAGGAGAAGCTGTTTCAAACATTCAAGAAAACACACAGACGCCTACTGTACAAGAAGAAAGTGAAGAGGAGGAGGTATGTCACACACTTACCTGTGAGCCTGGGCATTCATTCAGTTAAGGACTTGGAACTAGGAGTTGTGGTTGGAGTATAGCTATTGAAGTTATTAATTTTGCCATGGTACCTGGGACATGTTATAAGCCAGGAAGAGCCAGTCCTTCTGTTGAGGCTTCCTGGATTTTGTATCAGGGGTTTACTCTAATAAAACTTTACTATATAACTGGTTATTCTTCAGTCAGAAATCAAGAGGTACAGCCTAGTGCTTTTTCTTGTTCCCCCAGTTCTTCTCAATAGTTGTGATGGACAAACTGCAGTAATTTATTTCATTTCAGTTTCCTTCCGTGTTTGAATCACTAGTTCCTGAAAGTTTAGCATAACACTCTTGGTTCATTTGTGATTGAACTGCAGACAGAGACTTACCAGTGTCTCAGCTTCCTGATTGAGCCCTGAAGTGTTATTTTTCTATTGCATCAATAATTTGGGATGAGGTTGAACCCATTCCCAGATAATCTCTTTGGGTTCCTCCAGAATAGTGATGCCAGATGCTGCACAAAGAAATGATAGAGCCAGCGGATTTCTTTTGTTTCTGAGATTGACAGATGGGAGAATGACACTAGCTTAGTGGGTGCATTTTTTTTGGTTGTGTATGCCTTTACAGAATACAAGTGACTATAATTGTACCGAGGCTTGGAAAATGTCACCTCTTGTGAAATGAACTGTCACACATTTAGCTGCCTAATAAGTGGGCAGCTGTTGAAAGTCTTTCCTGACTAATCCAGTTTTGCATTTTGCTGGCAAGGTAGGCGACTTTGCTTTTTTCATTACAGAGGGAACCCTTTTTTTGCCGTTACCTGGCATGGAGGTACCAATACCTCTCTGATGACAAAAGAAACTGAACAGAGCTCACGAGAGTACACTCTCTTGCCTGCCTTTTTATCATTCCCCTTTCTCTGGCATTCATGTCATAAGTTATATATTACATAGCAGTGTAAAATGTGGTTTGGGGGATTTGGATCTGTTATTATTAACTCTATATGCAGTTCTTAATTTCACTGAAGGAAACATTGCCTATTCTGATTTTGTTCTTATCACCTTTACTATGAATACTATAGCTTATGGTTCCCTGTCCTACCGCCCAGTAATATCATGCAGCCCTACTCGTATTCCATTTTTATAGATAACATTCTGAAATAAAATTAGCACATTTTTAAAACTCAGTGAGAAGTTGGTAGTAGTAACTGGATCCTCATTTCATCACCTTCCTGGCATGCTTGAGAACCTTTATGGCTATTGTAAATTTATGGTTGAAGGGATACTTAAGGTAATAAGGACTCCTCACTTGGTCCTTTTGCTTAACAGCAAGGCTTCACTGGTTTCTAAGAGAAAAACAATTTCTTCCCATGTAGGTTGACGAGACTGGTGTTGAGGTGAAAGACATTGAGTTAGTGATGTCGCAAGCGAATGTTTCCCGGGCAAAAGCCGTCCGTGCTCTGAAGAATAACAGTAATGATATTGTAAACGCTATTATGGTAAGTGCTTTAGTGAGTGTCTTTTGTGGCTTGCACAGTTAAGAGCCCTGAGTCTGCTGAATAGATGGAAAAGTCTGCACACCCATTTTAAATTACCATTTCACTTCACTAATTAAATTGCTGAAAATAGTGTTCTGTCTTACTCCCAGTACTTCTGCTAACTGCTCTCATGTACAATGCAACATATGTTCAAGGACACACATACATTGCAAATTGGCTTCCCTGTGCTGCAGGTTAGCTTTGCATAGGTATTTAACAGTTGGAATCTGCTATATCTCCTCTCAGAGCTATACTTCCCAAGGTTCTCAGAGATAGCGAGAATACTTTCCGTTAAACCATCCCAGCACTTTAAGTGCAGATATAGCCAGAATGTTTCCTTGGGGACAGATAAATGCATCAGTGCTCAATGTTATATCCTAGGCAACTGCTGGGGAACCAGCCACTGTATCTCTGTCTGTCCTCATCTGATCACTTTATCATAACTAGATTTACAGTGTTTGTGTTCCTTGTCCTCTTGTCTAAATCACAGGCAGCCATAATAATAGCCCCCAAGGTTACCTGGCTGTACAATGTAGGTAAACAAAGACTGTTTTGCTCTGAAAAAGTCCTACGAACATCTACATCCCATCAACTAGGGGTGGACAAAGAGTGTTTCTAATTTGCTTCTTTCTACTTCTTTCCAGGAATTGACGATGTAGCCACCCAGAAAGGGGAACTTTTTGGTGTTACAGAGGAGAGCAAATTGCAGCTGGCGTTAAAATTTGTACTATTTCTATCAGTTAATAAAAGTTGTGGTTTAAAGGGTTCACAGATCTTTATTTTTCTTTTTAACAGCACATTAAATTCCTCAATACAGTAAAAGTGAAAAGTTGTGGTCATTGGTCCAGTTCAGATCATCTGCTGTTGCTTTTGACAGTTTCCTGAGATGCTTCCGGTTCCTTAAAAATCTGCTGGAACGTCAGAGAACTTGGTCTTCATGTGGTGCTTCAGAGGCACAATGTGTGTTATTCTGTATTCTGGCTGTGGAAATCTGAAACTCAGTCATAGATATGGTGCTTCTACTTTAGACATTTGCTCTTAATGATCTCAGTCAGTACAGACATGATGCTCAGAAAGGTTGCATAACGTTCTGCAAGGAACAGTTTGTCCTCCAGTTTCAGTGAGCAAAGGGAAAATTCTTGTCATTCCTTATCACTGTTAGTGTACATCCCACATTCATAGACACAAATTTTACAAACAGTACACTCACTGCCTCTTTTTAAAATTTGCTTTCATTTTGTGCATAGCATTATTATGTGTAAGCATTGCCTTTTTCCTTATTCATCTGTTTGTGCACAATTAATTCATGGAATGTGGAGTCTTAAGAGAACTGAAACCTTTTCCCCAGGAAAAGCAAGTGGGAGGTGTGCCTCTGATAGAAAAATAACTGCAGTAGGTACCTCACTTAACTCTTCTCTGCTTAAGAATGCTGCCTTCTAAGACTGATCGTCATTTAAACAAATTAGATAGAAATATATGTCAGGGATAAGACTGTGTGTTTAAGCTATTCAGGCATCTACAGGGAAGCTGGATTTACAAAGGAAGACACAATGTCATTCAGGGTTCAAATTTATATCCCAGTCCTCTCGCCCAGCAAAAGTCTAGCTAATATACGACACTAGCTGAAGACATATTTTTAGACATTAGTTGATTTAAGAAAATAAGAACCCTGCTTGTGGTTCAGTTGTTACGCTGTGCTCACATTGTTCCAAATCAATATCCCTATGTGTGTAGTTAAAGACATTTATACCTTTTGGCCCTTATAAAGCACCCTTATAGATGGCTTATGCTTCAGGTTTCACAATTAAACCAATTACTTTAAAGCTGCTGCTGGTGGGATATCCTATCCATTCAAATAGAAATCAGTACAGTAATATAAAAAGGGGGGTAAAATTTATTGAAGAACAAATGTTTGCCCTCTTTCCACCCAATATGTGCATTGACATATATGTGGGATCAACATTTGGAAAGGCATGGTCATTTTTTAACCCTTCTTAAAGGTGTAAAATCGAATATTACATTCCCAGCCAGGTGGGGATCTTTTCTTGAATGGTGAGTGTCACTGGGAAGCAAGAAGGTATTAATATAGTTGGGAATCTTAAGGTTTGCAGATGTACCCATTTTGAAGTGTCCATAATGTGTATGGGGAGGGAGAAGCAGTGTGAGAGTTTGAAACCTCAAGCAGCCCAATTAGCATTGGCCATGTTCAATAGCCGTAGAACATAATCATTGGGACCAAAACCTCGGGTGCTGATGATGAGAGAATAAGAATTCCCTGGAGAAGGGTGATGCTAGCTAGAACCAGTTTAGAAAACACTCAGTTGGCCTCACCATTTTTTTTTTTAATGCTTCAGCATGTTTCATATCTTTTCCTGGGTTCTTTCTGTTTTCCTCCACAAAGATTGGCTCCCAGGGTACTTCTTAGATACGGGAACATAACCATCTAGGCCTTTGCTTCTGTTTTGACACTGTATGGTTAAAGATTATGTCAGGATACTTTTCCTGTTCACCTGAGGAAGGGGCCTGAATGGAAGACTTCCCTGCTCATTCCAAGGGCATACTTTGGCCCAGCAACTAGGAAAAATTCTTAGAAGTGGTGCAAGCTATATCTCACAAGCTGAAAATACACTAATCAGCCACAATGTTAAAACCACTGACAGGTGAAGTTAATAGCATTGATTATATTGTTACAATGGCATCTGCCAAGGGGTACGATATATTAGGCAACAAGTGAACAGTCAGTTCCTGACTTTCATGTGTTGGAAGACTTTGGCAAGGGTGAAATAATGCTGGCTAGACAACCAGGTCAGAGCATTTCCAAAAGGGTGAGTTTTGTGGGGTGTTTCCGGTACGTAGTGGTTAGTACAGTGGTGCCTCGCTAGACGATGTTAATCCGTTCCACGAAGATCGCTGTCTAGCGAAAACATCGTCTAGCGAAGCACGTTTCCCCATTGGAATGCATTGAAATCTCTTCAATGCGTTCCAAAGGGAAAACTCGTCGTCTTGCGAAATCTCCCATAGGGAAACATCGTCTAGCGAGTGAGGGTCCCCGTCGGAATGCACTGACAGCTTTTCACCACTAGTCGGCGCATTCCTATGGGGAAACCTCATCGTCTAGCAAAAATTCCCCATAGAGAGACATCGTTTTGCGAAGCGCAGTAGCGATCGCAAAAAGGCATCATCTAGCGATTTCCTCGTCCTGCGAGGCAATCGTCTAGCGAGGCACCACTGTACCTACCAAAAGTGGTGCAAGGAAAGACCCGGTGCCAGGTTTGTGGGTGCCCAAGGCTCACTGATCTATCTGTGAAGATTCTCAGTCATCCAGGTGAGGTCATCTGGAAGTTGAGTCATTGCAACTGGACTTCTTTCATATTAGGTTTAAATGTTTTGCTACTCATCCAAGTAGCTTCTTCAATCTGAGACAAGGCGTCCATCTAAGGAGCCTATTCAGACCAGGGGGAAGTGAAACAAACGTGGAGGATATATCAGGGGTCTCCTACCAACTCTTCTCAGACTGAAGAAGCAACTTGGATGAGTAGTGAAACGTTTCAACCTAACAAAGAAGTCAAGTTGCCATGACTCAACTTCCAGATAAGATTCACTGATGCATGTGGAGAGCAAAGGCTATCCCATTTGGTCCGATCACACACAAGAGCTACTATAGCTCAAATGGCTAAAAAAATTAATGCTGGCCATGATAGAAAGTGTCAGAACACACATTGCATAAGAATTGGCTGTGTACGGGGCTGTGGAGCTGCAGACAGGTCAGAGTGCCCATTATAAGGGGTCACTGCCAGAAGCACCTACAATGGGAATATGAGTGTCAGAACTGGACCATGGAGCAATGGAAAAGGTTGCCTGATCTGATTAATCATGTTTTCTTTTAGTTCAGGTATGGCCAGGTACATGTATATCGTTTATGGGGGAAAAATAAGGTAGCAGGATGCACTATGGGAAGAAAGCAGGCCGGCAGAGGCAATGTTATACTCTGGGTTATGTTCTGCTGGGAAACCTTGGGTCCTGGCATTCATGTGGATGTTATTTTGACATGTATCACCTACCTAGAGATTGTTGCAGACCACATACACCTCATAATGGTAATGGTGTTCCCTGAGGGCAATGGCCTCTTTCAGCAGGATAATGCACCCTGTCACACTGCAAAAATGTTTCAGGAATGGTTAGAATAACATGACAAAGAATTCAAAGTGTTGCCTTGGCCTCCAAATTCCTCAGATCTCCAATTGCAGATCTATGGCATGTGCTGAACACCAAATCTGATCCATGGAGGCCACACCTCACAACTTGCAGGTTTTAAAGGATCTATTGCTAATGTCTTGGTGCCAGATACCATAGGACACATTCAGAGGTCTTGTGGAGTCTATATCTTGACACATCAGAGTTGTTTTCGCAATACGAGGGAGACTTACACAATGTTAGGCAGGTGGTCTTAATGTTGTGATTGATCAGTGTAAGAGTCCTCTTATATTTTAGGAGAGTCTTATCCTTAACATTTGCAAGCACTTTGTACAGAATTAGTAAGGACTCCCTCATTCTGAGAAGCCTGATTCTATTTTATGAGTTTTTGGCAATACTGCCAAAGAAATCAAAACTGGACATTATTAAATGCCAAGGTAATGACAGCTTGAATTGTTGTGAAAATTGGCTTCACTTGTTTTAATAGACCATAATTGCCCTTAAGATCACTGACTTCCAAAAACATCCTTTAATCCAGTGGTCCCCAACCTTTTTTGAGTCGTGGACTAGTTGGGGGGGGGGGGTCCGTTCGCGGGGGGGGCACCACCTGCGCTCATGGAGGGGAGGGGTGCGTTCACGGAGGGGTGGGGCACGCTTGCGGAGGGTGTGCTCGTGTGAAGGGGCGGAACGTGCTCACGCGCATAGGAGCGGGGCGTGCTCGGGGAGGGGCGAGCTCGCATGCATGCGCGAAGGGGTGGGGTGCACGAGGGGAGGGGTGAGCTCGCACACATGCGCGAAGGGGTGGGGCATGCTCAGGGAGGGGTGGGGAGGGGCGGGTGAGCGGGGCACCCATACGTGCGGGTGGGGGGAGTGCGTGCGGGGGGGAGATGTGTCTCCGCGGCCCGGTCCTGCCATGACACGGACTGGCACCGGGCCAGGGATTGGGGACCCCTGCTTTAATCTCATCAGAATGGGGTTTTTAAAGTACTTTAAGGTGAGTAATACTTAATTGCTCGAACAGTGTAATTATTTTGTTTTGCTCTGAGGATCTGTCCCCTTTTGGCCAGTTAGCTGACTGTCAGACACAGCAAAATTACCCAACAGAGAAACCTTAACAAGATGTGCATGTAATCAATTACGCTTTTCACCCAGGGGGACAAAAAAGCAGATATAATGAGCTGCTGGGTCTCCTTCTCTTACTATTAATTAATTTAAATTAGATTTAATTGAAAAATGAGTGCCTAGCTTAGTTAATAAAGAAATCCTAAGAGACTGTTATTTTTAAAAAATGATTTAAATTAAATAATTATTTAAAATACTTATATGCTGCCTTTCTCCTAAATTATCTAAGGCAGCTTACAGTATTAAAACAAAGTTACAAGCTAAACAATAAATACTTTTTAAACATTGCAATAAAAAGAGATAATATAAAAACGCATAAATAAGAACAATATTAAAAACACAAGTAAAACAACAGTATAAAATAACCCCTTTAAAAATTTCCCTTCGTCAACCAATAATTTAGAAGAAAGCCTAGCTGAAGATAAAGGTCTTTGCCTGCTTGCGGAAGGACAGCAAAGATGGGGCCAGCCTGGCCTCCTGTGGGAGGGAGTTCCAGCGTCTGGGAGCAGCAACAGAGAAGGCCCTCTCCTGTGGCCCCACCAAATGCACCTGTGAAGGTGGTGGGATGGAGATAAAGGCCTTCCCTGATTATAACACTTGAGCAGGCATGTAGAGGGAGATGTGGTCCTTGAGATAGCTTGGGCCCAGCAGTTGTATGTAGGTGTTAAATAGCATAGGGGACACAGACCAAAGGCCATGGTCCCCCAGCACCAGGTTTATGGCTAGAGTTCTCCCAAGCATCTGTGTTTAACTTAGCTTGACATCAACCCCTTTGGTTAAAAAATAACAACAAAAAACAGTGGTTAAGACAACAAAATAAAACATGCACTAAAACCAGAGTTCCTCTTTCTGTTTTAGCTCGGCCTTCTGGCAGTCAGTCCTATTGCAGATACTTTTCACTTTTTCAAAATAAGTTCCTTCTTTGACAAAGGCTTTCATTAGTCCCCTGATGTTTAACATCCACCCAGATAGTGCTGATAGTCATGTCTCTCTTTGCCTGTGAAGCTACAGCCAACAGGAGCAGAAGTCGGGTTCAGAGGAAGTTTCACTTTTGTTGTTGTTTAGTCGTTAAGTCGTGTCCAACTGTTCATGACCCCATGGACCAGAGCACGCCAGGCCCTCCTGTCTTCCACTGCCTCCCGGAGTTGGGTCAAATTCATGTTGGTAGCTTCGATGACACTGTCCAACCATCTCGTCCTCTGTCGTCCCCTTCTCCTCTTGCCTTCACACTTTCCCAACATCAGGGTCTTTTCCAGGGAGTCTTCTCTTCTCATGAGATGGCCAAAGTATTGGAGCCTCAGCTTCAGGATCTGTCCTTCCAGTGAGCACTCAGGGTTGATTTCCTTCAGAATGGATAGATTTGATCTCCTTGAAGTCCAGGGGACTCTCAAGAGTCTCCTCCAGCACCACAATTCAAAAGCATCAATTCTTCGGCGGTCAGCCTTCTTTATGATCCAACTCTCACTTCCATACATCACTATTGGAAAAACCATAGCTCTGACTATGTGGACCTTTGTCGGCAAGGTGATGTCTCCGCTTTTTAAGATGCTGTCTAGGTTTCTCGTCGCTTTCCTCCCAAGAAGCAGGCGTCTTTTAATTTCATGGCTGCTGTCACCATCTGCAGTGATCATGGAGCGCAATAAAGTAAAATCTGTCACTGCCTCCAGTTCTTTAATTCCTCCTCACTTTCTGCCATCAGACTGGTATCATCTGCATATCGGAGGTTGTTGATATTTCTTCCGGCAATCTTAATTCCGGTTTCGGATTAATCCAGTCCAGCCTTTTGCATGATGTATTCCGCATATAAGTTAAATAAGCAGGGGGACAATATACAGCCTTGTCGTACTCCTTTCCGAATTTTGAACCAATCAGTTGTTCCATATCCAGTTCTAACTGTTGCTTCCTGTCCCACATATAGATTTCTCAGGAGATAGATAAGGTGGTCGGGCACTCCCATTTCTTTAAGAACTTGCCATAGTTTGTTGTGGTCCACACAGTCAAAGGCTTTTGTGTAGTCAATGAAGCAGAAGTAGATGTTTTTCTGGAACTCTCTGGCTTTCTCCATAATCCAGCGCATGTTAGCAATTTGGTCTCTAGTTCCTCTGCCCCTTCGAAATCCAGCTTGTACTTCTGGGAGTTCTCGGTCCACATACTGCTGAAGCCTACCTTGTAGGATTTTGAGCATAACCTTGCTAGCGTATGAAATGAGGGCAATTGTACGGTAGTTGGAGCATTCTTTGGCACTGCCCTTCTTTGGGATTGGGATGTAGACTGATCTTTTCCAATCCTCTGGCCACTACTGAGTTTTCCAAACTTGCTGGCATATTGAGTGTAGCACCTTAACAGCGTCATCTTTTAAGATTTTAAATAGTTCAACTGGAATGCCATCACCTCCACTGGCCTTGTTGTTAGCCATGCTTTCTAAGGCCCACTTGACTTGACTCTCCAGGATGTCTGGCTCAAGGTCAGCAACCACACTATCTGGGTTGTCCAGGACATCCAGATCTTTCTGGTATAATTCCTCTGTGTATTCTTGCCACCTCTTCTTGATGTCTTCTGCTTCTGTGAGGTCCCTACCATTTTTGTCCTTTATCATGTCCATCCTGCACAAAAGGTTCCTTTAATAGCTCCAATTTTCTTGAACAGATCTCTGGTTTTCCCCTTTCTATTATTTTCCTCTATATCTTTGCACTGTTCATTTAAGAAGGCCCTCTTGTCTCTCCTTGCTATTCTTTGGAAGTCTGCATTCAATTTTCTGTAACTTTCCCATCTCCCTTGCATTTTGTTTCCCTTCTCTGCTATTTGTAAGGCCTCGTTGGACAGCCACTTTGCTTTCTTGCATTTCCTTTTCTTTGGGATGGTTTTTGTTGCTGCCTCCTGTACAATGTTACAAGCTTCCATCCATAGTTCTTCAGGCACTCTGTCCACCAAATCTAGTTCCTTAAATCTGTTCTTCACTTCCACTGTGTATTCATAAGGGATTTGGTTTAGATTATACCTGACTAGCCCAGTGGTTTTTTCTACTTTCTTCAGTTTAAGCTTGAATTTTGCTATAAGAAGCTGATGATCAGAGCCACAATCAGCTCCAGGTCTTGTTTTTGCTGACTGTATAGAGCTTCTCCATCTTTGGCTGCAGAGAACATAATCAATCTGATTTCGGTATTGCCCATCTGGTGATGTCCATGTGTAGAGTCGCCTCTTGTGTTGTTGGAAAAGAGTGTTTGTGATGACCAGCTTGTTCTCTTGACAAAACTCTATTAGCCTTTGCCCTGCTTCGTTTTGAACTCCAAGGCCAAACTTACCTGTTGTTCCTTTTATCTCTTGACTCCCTACTTTAGCATTCCAGTCCCCTGTAATGAGAAGAACATCTTTCTTTGGTGTCAGTTCTAGAAGGTGTTGTAAGTCTTCATAGAATTGGTCAATTTCAGCCTCTTCAGCATTGGTGGTTGGTGCATAAACTTGGATGACTGTGATGTTGAAAGGTCTGCCTTGGATTCGTATTGAAACCATTCTATCATTTTTTAGATTGTATCCCAGTACAGCTTTTCCCACTCTTTTGTTGACTATGAGGGCTACTCCATTTCTTCTACGGGATTCTTGCCCACAATAGTAGATATGATAATCGTCTGAATTGAATTCACCCATTCCTGTCCATTTTAGTTCACTGACGCCCAGGATGTCAATGTTTATTCTTGCCATCTCCTGTTTGACCACATCCAGCTTACCAAGGTTCATAGATCTTACATTCCAGGTTTCTATGCAGTATTTTTCTTTGCAGCATCGGACTTTCCTTTAACTTCCAGGCGCGTCCGCAGCTGAGCGTCCTTTCGGCTTTGGCCCAACCACTTCATTAGCTCTTGAGATACTTGTCCTTGTCCTCCGCTCTTCCTCAGTAGCATGTTGGACGCCTTCCGACCTGAGGGGCTCATCTTCCAGCGTCAAATGCTATCTTACCTTTCCATCTAAATCCAAGGAAGTTGTTTCAGCTGCAGATCAGTGACTGGTGTTAGTAGTGGACTGAATCAGATTGAATAAACTGAAATTTAATCCAGACAAAATAGAGCTGCTCCTGGTCAGTCAAGGCAAATCAGGGGATAGGGATCCAGCCTGTGCTGGATGGGGTTACACTTCCTCTGGAAAAATAGATGCGCAACATGGGGGTGCTCCTGGATTTGTTTCTGAGCCTGGAAGCCCAGGTTTCAGTGTGGTCAGGAGTGCCTTTGCACAGATAAAATCAGTACGCCAGCTGTCCCTGTTCCTGGAGAGGCCTGATCTGGCCAGGGTGATACATGCCTTAGTCATATGCCAGCTAGATAACTGTAACAGGCTCTACATTGGGCTACTTCTATAAAATGTAAGGAAACTTCAGCAGGTCCAAACCGTGGCAGCCAGATTGCTAATGGGCTGGTCACAAGGGTCACATAACCCCCTCGTTACAGCAGTTCCACTGGCTGCCTATCCATCTGTGAGCATAATTTACAGTACTAGTTTTAACGTAGAGCTCTGAACCACTTGGGCCCAAGCTGTCTCAAGGACCGCCTTGAGCCTTTATGAGCCTGCCCAGGTGTTAAAATAATCAGAAGAGGCCTTTCTCCCAATCCCGTCACCTTGACAGGCAGGTCGGATGGGGACACAGGAGAGTGTCTTCTCTGTTGCTGCTCCCAGACTTTGGAACTCCCTCCCACAGGCTTTGCTGTCCTTCCCTAAGCAGGCGAAGACCTTTCTCTTCAAACCTGCTTTCCTTTAATTGCTAGCTACCTGAGTGGAGTTTTCTAATAAGATTGTTTTTCTTGACTAGTTGGAATGTTTTGGTGTTTCCTTTGGTTACTTTTTTTTCCCCGTGTGGCATTGGTTTGATCCTTTCAATATTATAATCTCACTGTTGTTGGCTTTACATACAGTCTTTTAATGTTGGAAACCACCTTGGGTCCTTTAAGAAAAGCAGGATAAAAACATTTTAAATTAATAAATATTCCGGGATGTATGTTTCTCCCTTCAAATCTGATGGAATTTCTGGTTTAAATTACAACAGGTCGGACATCCCTATTTCCAGCTGTGATATATGAGTTTGTTTGGTGCGTGTTTAGACGGAGGCTTCAGAGGTGCAGTAGAATACGTAATTATCAGGCTGTAATTATTATTTTGCTGAAGTCTTGATGGTTTTGCACTCTTTTTGATATGAAGGTTAATGTACAATAAATAATGCTCGTTAGTCTTGAAGGCACCAGAAATTCTGTGATGGGCCTCCCGATCCTGTGAATGTTTACTCGGAAATAATCTTCCTTCTGTCCAAAGAGGCTTACACCACGATAATATACAGGTAACTCTGCTTTGCGAGCCTGAATGTCCAGAAACACCCCAAAAACGAAACCCTGAGAAGGGACAAGAGCAGCGAGCTACTATCTAAGCTCGCGGTGCTATTACTGCGCATGCGTCTGAAGGGGCACGGACGGTTGAAAAAACCCAGACAGAGCGAGAACATGCGCGAACGATGGTGGTACGCATGCGCTGCTGTGTGGGAGGAGGTGTCGGGTGGAGGAGGAGCGGAGAAGGATAGAACGTGCGCGAAGGATGGTATTACGCGTGCGCAGTGCGAATAGAGGGAGGGAGGGAGAGAGAAAGAAAGATGCGCTTGCGCGCCAGGAAGACATCTGGCTGCTTTTGGTATGTGTGCCGTTGAGGACGGCGAGGCGGTAAGGGTGGCGGCGAGTGGTGCGCATGCGTCCTTTCCAGCTTCTGGCTAGAGAGAACCCAGTGAAAGAAGGGAGGGGTGGGCATTTTGCTGCGTCACCAGCCGCCTGGAAGCCGCCGTTACTGGAGAAGGAGCGAGCGAGCGAGAGAGAGCGCGCGCGCGTGGTGCTTTGTGGGTAGCAGGCCTCAGCCTCCGAGCCCCTGAGAAGGAACTGTCGCCGCTGCCGCCGCCGCCGCCTGTTCCTCGCCCTTGGCAAGAGACCTTCCGTGTCGCCTCAGATTTCTCGGAGGCCCCCCCCTTGGAGAGACGGGAAGAAGGAAGAGAGGACGAGCCGGAATAGCCCCAGCTAATACCGTTCGCCATGTGAGTTCGTGAGGCAGGGCAGGTTGAGCTGTTTTTGGGCCCGAAGCCGTCGAAGTTAATTTGGGTAATATATGGGGAGTGGGAGTCCGGAGGAAGTATATCTATGTGTGGTAATTGATTTTTCCCGCCGCCACCCCACCCCACCCGGGCCTCCTTAAAACATGTAACCGTTGTGGGGAGTGGGAACGTGATGCGTGTGGGCTTGGGTTTTTTTTTAGTGCTCTTTCTCTGACACGCATACACACCTTGGGTCTTGCGTTGGAATTTAAGGAAAGCTTCTAAGAGAAACGGCCCCTGAGCGTTTTTGGCTCTTTGGAATCAAAGAGGAGGATCTAAGAAGAGTGTCCCTGAGCACGTGCAGAGCGTTGCATTCTTCACCACCGAGTAACTAGGAAGGCTTTAGGCCACTACCTCGTGGGTATCATGAAAGAGATCAAGAAAGCGATATTTCCAGATAAATTTGGGCTGCAGCATCATTGCTCTCTACCTGACCCCGGAATCAAGAGCTACCTAAATGGTACCTGAGAGGCCAGTGTTCGGGGCAGTTAAAAGTATTAGAGAGATGGACATCTCAAGATGGAGAAATTATGTATCTGGAATTACAGAGCTAGTGTGCTGAGAGAAAAAATAATTGCTTGTCTAGGTTGTGCCTGATTGAAGTGATATGTAGGATGGGTACAGCCTCAAGGTGACTGTCTTTGGGGGTACACGGTGGGGAACAAAGCTAAAAAAGGCTAGGACATAAAGGGAAGTGAGACCAGGGGAAAATAGCTATGCAGGATTGGAAGCTATGAACTGCATGTAGTTTCTTGGAAATTACATTTTTGTGACCTGGATTAGAAGGTTGTAATCGATTTTTGTAAAAGCATTTCTAGTTGTAGCAGATTAGTTAGTTGTCAGGCCTGGTTTAAAAGTTGAGTAAGTGTGAGTGTGATTTCCAGTGTGGTGTGCATAAAGTGATAGAGGAGGACTCTGGAGAACAGGGTTTGAATCCACACTTGGCCATGGAAATTTACGGGGGGGGGGGGGTGGAACTAGCAAAACCACTCCTTAAACATTTCACTTAGCTTGAAAAACCTATTAGAGTTGCTACAAGTCAGTTACAGCTTGACTGCCCAGAACAACAAGAAGTGTGAGAAGAAGACAGAACATGAGTTTCAATAGCAAGAGTAATGGGGAGCAGCTGAATTCCCATAGTGGGGAGAGGTACCACTAATACAGACATAATAGTGTGAAGGCAAAACTACCTAGCAAGAGTTCCATTTTCAGCTTTAAAGACAAGAAAAAGTTCATAAGACTACATATTACATGGATAATGAGTGGAAGCCTTTTCATTGGCAATAACCTACTTGCCTTGCATAAAGTAAAACTGAGAATATGTGTAGGATGAGTTGTAGAGATTGCAAAAATTGCTGGTTTTGAGTTGAGTTCTGGGGCATGCGTATTTCCCCTTACCTTCAAATTAATTTGTTGCTCTAGCTAAGATATTAATAAGCTAGTCTTGTAAGCCTTTCAGCAGTGTCTAGGGATGAGCAGAAACCTTGCAAATAAATGACATCTTAAAACTGTAAAAATGTCCATTTTGTTAGTTGCGGTTGTGGTACAAGCATTTGTCATTGCCACTTAGGGGTTATTTCTTTCTCTTTTTTGTGTATGTTGCATACCATTTTCGGGGGACTTAAAATGTATGTTTCCCTCCTTCCTAGGAATGGTGAGTACTGCTAACCTCAGTTGTTAAGAGCTCTCCATCTTGGAGAGCAGCTTTTTTAGAGAAGTAAACTTTGTTCCAATTTGAGAGTGGCCTCCTTTGGATATAGAAGAGCTGTGGAGAAAAATTTGAAGCAGTATGTGAATTTTTTAAAAAGACGAGTGAAGCTTTCTTCTCACAAATAGCCAAGACACAGTTGTGTTGAATGCCCCAGTATTGGACTGGGTGGAATGTTTTGTCACCCACTTCTTTTGTTGTCCCAGCCAGGTTTCAAAATTTCAGCTTGTCAGTTTTAATTACATTTTTCTCTGTGTACTTTTAGGAAGGCCCAGGAATATCCTTCTCTTATGTCAGTGTTGTTGTAATCCTACCAACAACAGTTGCATCCATGCAGCATTGTGTAAGGCTCCAAATACATCTATTAGGAAGCTAAAAGAAGCTCTGTTCAATCACTAAAAGTGTATTGTATCAGTGCATGAGGAGGGACAATTTACTATTCTCCCCCCCATGTTCCCAGTTCTGTGGCCCTCCTGCATATGGATGGTGACAGTCTAAAGTGGAAATCCTCTGTGTGAGTTTTCCAAGGTTCTGACATGTGGAGAGCATCCATGGGTTGCAGAGACTCTGTTTCAGACTTATTGGTCTCCAAGTGTAGGAGATAGAAGTGACAGCTAAGTGTGTGAAGTTAGCATGCTCTTCTTCCTTGCAGAACACAGCATGCTTTTACACAACTGTAGGAATAGAGCGAGGATCAAAAGAAGGCTGAAGCTCAAAAAGCTTAAGGAACTCTATGTTCTAGGTCAGGGTCTCCAAACTTTTCACATGGAGGGCCACAATATTTGCGATATTTTTGAGGGCCGTAGCACGGATGGACGGGCCGGATAAAAAGGCCAGGCGGGCCGTACTTTGGAGACCCCTGTTCTAGGCAAAACGAAGGAGAAATGGAAGATCAGGAAGTAGGCTATGCATGATGCGAATCATATAAATGAAATGAAATGCTGTTCATTAGGTAAACAGTTGGGCAACAGTTACAAGCAACAAAAACTTCTGTTGAAGAAAAAAGAAGATCTGAAGTGTGTCAACTCTATTCTTGTTTATTGACCAAATTGTTCACTATCACAAACTAATTTATTTGGAAGCAAGTCAGGATCTAATGCTAGATAAAATGGCCTGGCTAATAGCAAAACATAACTTGGACCATATTTAGCCATGTGTCCAGTGGTTTCCCTTTCTGCTCTGTTTGTACCTGTAAGCTCTTACCACACTCTATTTGACTGAATGCAGAAGGGATGTTCTTGTAATTTCTAGTAATCTTGCAGAAGTTATAATAGTTAATTCCGTTATGCAATAGCCCATGCTGCTGTCATACGCGGCTGGGTTCTGTACTCCTCCCCCCCCACCGCCAGTCTTTTTTTACCCTCCCAACCCCAACCCAAGCCCGACAGCACGCCCCGGGAATCTTCTTCGGCTTCCCACCGCCGGCAACGAAAGCTCGACTCCGCAGGGAAAGAGGCGAGCTCCGCCTCCCGTCTTCCACGCCGCCGCCTCCGGCTTCCCCCTCTCACGCCTGCCGCCGATATTGCTTCGTTCAGCACCAGGCCGAGCCGCCATCGCCACCACGCCGCCCTTCTCCTCCCCTTCCGGGGCAGGGCCTAGGAGCGCTTCTGGACCACGAGCAGTCAACTGACGAGTCCCATAGAGATGATGAGCTGGCTGGGGCGGTAAGGGAGCTGGCGGCTCCCTACCCCTGATGCCTTAGCAGTTGTAGGCGTGCGCGCGAAGACAGAGCGTACCATTCTCTGAAAGGGGGCAGAGTTTTACTTCTGGCGCTCTTCGCGGGAACCATTCCTTGTACTGGAGGGGAGAGGAGGGAGATCGCATATTTGGCTCAGAATATTTTTTTTCCTGTTTTCCTCCTCTAAAAATTAGGTGCGTCTTATGGTCAGGTGCGTCTTATGGAGCAAAAAATACGGTAAATATACCCTCAGACTTGGGTTGCTTTATTACCTGCGTGCCTGTGGGGTTATGAAGCTTGTATTTTGAATGCCTTCCTTTTGAATGTCTCCAGCAAAAATAAAACTGAAAGCAAAAGCGCCTGGCCTCTTAAGGAGCCAGGTCGTTCGGTTGAAATTGGGAGCAGGGAATCTCCATATTCTCCAGCATGGGAGTATTCTACATTCTCCTGCAGAGCTATATATCTATGTGTGCGAGAAGAGGGCTGTTTTTCCTTTTGCAATGGGAAGGGGGAGGGGAGGACTGCAGGATCAGAGAGAGAGAGAGAGAGAGAGAGAGACACGGACTGAGGATAAGGAGGGAGGGACGGAGGGAGCTGTGGCTCGTCAAGCAGCATTTTTTCACTCGTCACAGACGAGTGGACGACTGGATTTTTCAAGCCCTGATTTTGAATGTAGTAGTCTCTGCCAGGAAGTCTCTCTCAAAAAAACCCAACCTATCAGGCCCATAATCCCTTGTAGCTCTCACAGAGTTTAGCCCCACCCATCCATTTCTCTGTCTTCTCCACAGGATGAAAATGGCCGTGGGAGTCTGAATTCATTGTCTTACGAACTTGACAAAACCACCAGGACTTTAATTTCTTGATTAAAGCTCTCAGAAGTCTGACTGAGGGAATTCCTGCAGACTTCTGGGAGCTGTAGTGTACAAATTCCAAAAACCCCGTACATAATGAAAACATGGTGCTTGTACCAGGCAGTTCCATCATCTTCATATTGTAGTGTGATGAAGGCCCTGGCAGGGTTCCCCCCCCCCCCCCCCCCCAGTTTTTCAGCACAGGTTATAACCATGTGATACCTGCGCTTGAATATAGTCATTTTTTTTTCCTGGTGAGAGTTTTTCTTGGTGCAGTTCACTTACAGGAGACAATAAAGTAATGCACTTGGGTACATCATTGCAATATGAGAGCATGAAGCTGTCTCAACTTTGGATGGCAGCTAGCTAAGCCTCAACTAAGATCGATTGAATTGGGAATGATGCATTAGGGCTGTTGGTGCAGGGCACAAAGATATGCTGTATTCCTCAGATCATTACTAGGCATAGGGTTTTTAGATATCTTTTCACAATTTCCCTAGCTAGAATTATGGTAGTTTTAGCCCCCCAACAAACACAAAAATACTAGATGATCCAGTGGTTCAAAGGATAGCTATAAAAATGCTGTAACTGATTCTTGCCATATATTATAACTAGTACACAATTATCTGTTGTACACTTTTTAAATTGCATTTTGTATATTTTAGTCATATAATATGTTTTATGAGCTGGTCAGCCGACCATAATAAATTCATTCATTCAACACAAAAACCAAAGTTCTCAGAGGAGTTTCAGGACACACACCTGTTCCTTGTTGAGGTTCTCTCTTCAGAAACATCCATTAAGCATAGAGAAGAACATGGATGGAGGTTTCTAAGAGCACCAGGGAACAGTAGTCTCTGTTCATAAGGTTCTGGAAAAAACTGCCAGTTCTCTAATACTTTGCAGTTGCCATGGAGCTTAGAAAGTTCCACCTATGTCCTTCTCCGTGCTTAATAGCCATTGCTGCAGAGAGAATCTTGGCAAGGAACAGGTGTGTATCCTGAAACTCCTCTGAGAATGTGGCTTTTTAAAAATTTTTTATTAAAACTATCTGAATTCTAGCTGGGGAATTCCTGCTGAATTCTGATAGCTGTAATGAAAATAATCCAAAAACCCATGCCTAATCATTGCTTTAATGTATACTTTCTTCTTTGTCACTTGCTTCTCATGACTGATGTCTCACTGATCTTCGTACTAATTTTGATTTGCCACTATCTTTGTTGGTGAGCTGATGGAGTGTTTGTGGAAAAAGCTGATCTGAGATTTAGGACCTCTACCTCTGAAGGTTATTTTAGTGAAGAATTTATCTGAAACAATGGCACCACCCTTTGCTCTATTAAAATAGTGAACATGCTTAGCAGTTTCAGCCACTAGAATATAGCTAGCCCACAAATATAGTCCAACAGGACAGATTAAGAGCAAGGAATGAGATGTATCAACTCATATCTCCAGAGGCACTGTCCAGTAAGGTCCTGCTAATCTTTAATAAAGCATACACACCAGACTGTAGAGCATAAGCATTTTCTATATCCTTCCCCCTCAGATTTGTGGGTGAGATGCTCTCATGCTTTGGAGATTGCTAAACAAGTGTTCCATAGAGGGCCATAATGTTCCACAGACCTATTGAAACGTGCATATACGTACATGTGAGGAATATGAATCATAAAACAATGTTTGCAGGTGTAGTTGCAAATGTAGTGAAACATGCTTGAGTGCATGTGTGAAACAGCATATTACATGGTTGCATAACTGATCAGAAGTTTCTATGCTGAGTCACACTATTGGTTTCTCTAACTCAGCATTGTCTTTGCTGACTGGCAGTTGCTGTTCTGTGTTTCAGACAAGGCTATTCCTCAGCCTCCTCTCTTTATGCAAGGGATTGAACCTCAGACTGTTCATGTGAAACATGCACTTTCATTGAACTACAGCCTTCCTGGTTGTGTTGGAAGATGTGTGTGCATGATGTGGCAGTGTATATGATGAAAATTGGGACCACATCAAATTGGGCATGAACAGTTAGGTAATATGCAACTGCTTAATTGCTATCCCACATAGAGCACTGCAGAATCCAAATCAACTGCTAGCACTGCAGTGTTTGATGGAGACTTTCTCATGTAAAGCATTTTCACATTGACACCTGTCTTCCATAACTGGCTTTTATTGCAGTCTGTTGCATGTTCTGAACATTTCTGGATACAGTATGTCATAATTACACTGAAACTGGATTTGTCCTGATAAAGCTTTATTTTATTTTCATTATCCCAAAAGGTCTAGGTGAGCATGAACGTATTGTTAGAAGCAGTAAAACCAAACTAGACTAAAATAATTCCCTGGTATTGTAGAGCCAGCTTGTGTGGCCTTGGGCAAGTTGCACAGTTCCAGGGTGCCCCCAGAAGAAAGGAATGGTAAACCGTTTCTGAGTATTCTCTACCTGAAAGACCCTGAAAAGGGTCACCATGAGTCAGAATTTACTTGATGGGACATGATTATTGTTATCCCTATCAGATAAAGAGCCCAAAAGGTCTAAAATGTCTGAATCCTTATTCTGGTGGACTTCCAGAAAATGAACCTTATTCAGTTGAACCTCCACAAAATGAGCTTATTACTTATAGAAAAGGTATGAAGTACATTCTTCTCTTTTTGGTTGGATCTATGAAATGAAATTGAGGATCACAATAGATCACGAGGACTTTGAGGTGCATAAGTCATAGAAGCGCTGAGCAGTGGTTGTCAAACTGCATCAAAGAGCAGCTTATATATTTCTCCCAGTTAATCTACATATCAGATGTGTTGCTGCTGTGAAAATTTCAATATTTCTGTTAAGCTGAGAACTTACAATTGTATTTTATTTCAGTTGAGTGCTTAAAAGAAAGTTCACACAAAATAGTGAGTGTCATACTACTTGGAAGAATCCTGAAGTTCTCACTGAGGAACAACAGTGATGCTAGGCTAGCTTCCCTGAAAGACACATTGCCTGTTATTATTCAGTGTTCCTTTGCAGTATGCAACTGTGAGGAAATTCAGGTTAGATTCTAGAACACATTCTTTGTGCAGAATAAGGGTGAAGCCCAAGAAATTTGGCCAGTACTCTTGTCAGTGGTTCTCAAACGGGGGTCCCCAGATGTTCTTGGAGTGCAATTCCCAGAAGCCTTCACCACTTGCTGTGCTGGCCAGGATTTCTGGGAGTTGCAGTCCAAGAACATCTGGGGACGCAAGTTTGAGAACCACTGCTTATGTGATCTCAGCTGTGCACTCTAAAACAGGTCTCAATTCTTCTCTGCTGCATGGATAAATAAGCTTTGATTTGAAAGAGGCTTTAAACTTGAAAGCTTATTGGCAAAATAGATCATTTGATTAAAATCTAAGCAAGAGGATAACATACAGTTTCTATGAACTTAGAACTAATTCAGATGGATTGTGAGGGGTATAGATTCTTATCAGTTCATCTATAAATAACATGTAAGATGTTTTGCTAAGAGAGCCTATAATGTACTTGGAAGTTACAAGAACTGTGTGCTGTTGAAAGTTGTGTTTTGCACAAAAAGAAGGTATTCCATATCACCAATTCAGCCAATTTTGAAAGAATTTTAATCAAATAGTTTAGAAATACATTTTTGTACTTGAATGGCTGTAATTCATGAACATGGTGATTCTACTCCTTAAAATTTGTGTTTAAGCTTGTTTTATGGCTTTGTTCCATGGTGAGAACAGGGAGTATATATAGCTTGCTTTGTGATAGGGGCTGTTGGTATACACATTAAAGCCTACTGCATCATAAGCCTAAGTATTTTTTCCTGCTTATAATTATGTTGGCATGATCAGAAGAGACTACTCCAAGGTTTAAGTGCATTCCGTATAGATCTGTTTTTAGTTGTCAGTTGTGCAGGTCACAACCAAATTAGATTAAAATACTAATCACTGCTGTATAAATGGTAGCCTTTCTCTATTTATGGGCAAACTTTGAAACCTCTTTGGTAGTTGAAATGAGTGTAGAGGATTTCTTTAAAGCTAAACAATTAATTCATTAGTAGGCAAGCTTTATAAGAATTTTGCAATTTATTAATATTAGACACTAGTACTGCATCCTTCTTTAAACTTTGCCTGACTCCAAAACTCAGCCATGACTTCCTGCTCCCTTAACAAAACAGCAGTGGGAAAACTGAATTTAAATCACAGCTTTTGTGTCTGGTTTACTTGAGGGAACAACAAACCCAGAGTACAGGATTTCTCTGCCTTTGTTTATGCCAAGACCTTAGCAACAAAACTTGACTGTGCTGTTTCCTCAACGCATATTGTTCTATTTGGTAGAATTTGCTAGTATGTTTTGAACCTCTGAAGTTCCTGTATTTTTCTTTCTTGCTTGATGATGTTTAAAATAAATTTTAGTGCTGTACAGCCATAACTATAGAGTTATGGTTCAGCTTAGTATCCTTTGTGAACACTTCATGAACGCGCTCCCAGTCTAGAAGCACTTGTCCAAAAATGTCTTATGAAAGCTAGTACATTCACAGACTAACTGTGCATGTCACTAGTCTGGTTTGTTTAATTCTGGCACACCCAAAAGTTGGGCCAGTTTTGTGTGGATTGCAATATGAATGGAGGTGCCAGCTCTCATAAGCAGTGCCTCCACGGGAGTTCTGTGAGGTTTCAAGCCTAGTAGTATTCTTCTCCAAAGGGCCTTGAATTTGGATGAATCAGGCATGTGCTTGCATGTATCTTAACTAGGAAGTTCCAAGACTGAAACTAAAATAAGGTTTATAGTATTAGAAAGAGATTCTGCCTTGGCAGCTTGTGGTTATTTGAAATAAGACTTTCTGCTAGTTTCTATTTGGCACTGTATGGCTGAAATTCTATTTATATAAGTTCTGCAGTATAAGTCTAATGATAGCAATTAGGGCAATTTTTGGAGAAATTAAAACATTTCACCCTCACGATAGGAAGCTTTTACAGGTCCCAAATAATCCCCTTTATTGTTGGGAGCCCATGTGGACTGAGGGAGAGGAGGAGAAAACATTTAATTACCAAAAATCATCACTGCTGGGATGTGACATCCCTCATCCCAACAATGAAGAGAATTACTCAGGACCAATGAAGACTTTGTGGCAGGAGGATGAAAGTTTAATTTCCAAAAAATTGCCCTGGCTGATGATACCAGCCTTATGCCACAGAACTTACACAAACATGATTTCAGCCATTAATTCATTGCATCCTTCTATGCCTTTTGAGTCTTGTTCATTCAAGACTTCTCAGTATATTTAGAACCATAAAGATAATAAAAACAACAAAAAATGTAATGTGCCTTCCAGAAACAGATTTTCAGGTCACATGGGCAGCAGGGGATGGAGAGGAGGGAAATGTCTTGTTTCAGGTATGCACAGGTGATATTTGGAGAATTACACTCATAAAAAGCAGTGTAAGTGTCTGTGGCTTGGAAACTGGGAATTGTTCTCTTTTGCTTTTAACTGCTTTAGTATAAATGCTATCGACAGTGTGAACATTCAATTTGGGTTATTTACTGTTCTGTGAAATGGTTCACATTTTAATCTCCTTTTCAAATGATCTTTCTAGGCAGCCTGCTTCTGCAAAGTGGTATGACCGAAGGGACTACGTCTTTATTGAATTTTGTGTTGAAGATAGTAAAGATGTTAATGTAAATTTTGAAAAAAACAAACTTACGTTCAGGTAAGCAAAAACCTCTGAAAGCAAAGCAAAAACAAATACCATATTTACATGAATAAATTAACTCTTGTTTTCTTGCAGTAGAGAGAAAATAACTTTCTTTTTATTTTCTACAGCTGTCTTGGAGGAAATGATAACTTCAAGCATTTAAATGAAATTGATCTTTATAATTCTATTGATCCAAATGTAAGTTGTCTCCCTTTTGTCTTCCTCATGCCTGCTTTTAGCATGTCACAAAGTGCTAGACTGTAGATTATTCGCAGGGCAGCAAGCGTAGCCTGTTAGTAGGTCTTGTTTCTTTCCCCTGAAGTACCAGCATCATGCAGTAGGTACTTACTGTATTTTTTCCATGTATAAAACGACACTTTTTCCTAAAATAATTAGAAGAAAAATTGAGGGTCGTTTTATACACAGAAGACAGCAGCAGGAGGTGGAGACTGAGGCAAAGAAGCAGCCTGGCTCGGCCGCCTCTGGCTGCTGCCCATTGACTGCCGCCACCACCCGATCGCCCCCTCCAGCGATCGTCTCCTTGCGATCTGGCGGTGGCGACAGTTGTCAATGGACAGCAGCCAGAGGTGGCTGAGCCAGGCTGCTTCTTTGCCTCAGTCTCTGCCTCCTGCTGCTGCCGCCTCCGCTGCTGGAGCCCTTTGATCCCTGCTTTTCCCTTCCTTTTGCTAAGCGTGGCTTAGTAAAAGGAAGGGAAAAGCAGGGATCAAATTTTCTAATTTGGGGTTAGAATGGGGGGGGGTTGACTTATACATGGGTTCGTCTTATAAACGGAAAAATACGGTAATGTTTTAGAAACTCATTGTTCTGATGACATAACTGAATATGCTATGGATAAAAGTCCTGAATGATACTTATACTTACTAATTAGATTTTCAGTCTAATGACTGAAATCTTGTTGCTTTGCATAACAAGTTGGAACTAGAGTATGTGCATTGAATCAATGGAAAGTACCATTAGAATCCCTGCTGATTAAATGGGCCTATTCTAGTTGAAACTTACTGCACTGAGCAGCAGGATTTCAGGCAGTATGTCAGTTGACTATGTATGTACATTGATTTGTAAAGGACTAGAGCCAATTTTAATCTCATCTAGAATAATTTGCTTAAATCAGTGGAAGAAATTTTACTTGTGACTAAAGTCACGTTCACTTCAATGGGTCTTCACTAGCAGGGAATAACATTGGATTTAGATGAATGTGCCATAAAATGTTGGTTACCATTTAGAAGTACAGCATGTAGATGTGTCTTTTAAAACTGCTGCCCAATATCTGTTCCTGCCATAGTTCAGAGCACATGAGGAAGAAGTAGCTGTTATCTTTACACCTGTTTCAGTGTTCTTTTTGCTGTCCCACTGCTACTCTGATTCATCTTAATTCATTTTGAGGGAAATGGGATTGCAAGTTCATCACAGTCAGGAGATTTTATGACCAGCTAACCATTCTATATATACCTCATTGAGGAAAAGATTCTTAGCAATTAGATGCTTAACCCAGATGGTTAATTCAGTTCTGTTCAACTGACATATCTGGTGAGACACTTATGCAACTTGAGGTAGTTAGTAGCATGGCTCATTAGATGCTGCTTTAATAAGTCAACACTCCTGTATGCAAATGAAGTGTAGTCCATATAAGCAAATTAAAAGATAAACATGTGTTTTTAGTAGTACCAGTTCTGGACCTGTATGGTTGAATACCTTTTCATCTGAAAAATAAAAAATCCATACTCTAGAAAAACTGACATACCAGGGGGAAGGATAAGTGTTCGTTTGTTTTTAAATAGAAGAGCATGCAGTCAGATGAGCCCCTACAAAAATGCTACAATTTGGAAACACATATATTTCATTGGCTTTGTAGAACTAGGCATGTTAAAGGAACTTTTCTTTCTTTTTAGGAATCCAAGCATAAAAGAACAGACAGATCTGTCCTATGTTGTTTACGGAAAGGTGAATCTGGCCAGTCATGGCCACGGTTAACAAAAGAGCGGGCAAAGGTAAACTTGGTTTCATTGTAAGGTTTTATATCTGTTAGTGAAACTTTCTGGATAGAATATTCTATTCACACACTCTGTACATACTAGAGAACATTAATATTTGGGTTTTTGTACTATAGCTTCCAGAATTCCCCAGCTGCAGGCCACAATGCCTAGGGATTCCTGTGAGTTTTGGTTCAGAAACACAAATTTGCATATTTTCAGCACAATCTGTGCTTTCTGAATTACCCAAGCCCGCCCACATGCATGTGAGCACACAGATTTTTACAAGCAGTCACATGCACACTACTGCCTGTTTTGTGAAAGTTCCAGGTTTCTTCTAATACATGGGCAGACAAGGTCTTTGGGCCAGTTCCTGCCTTAGGATGTAGTAGAGTCTTCTCTAAGCCAAAACTGAGACAGATAGGGAGAAGGGAGATGAACAAATTAGTGACCAGTTTAGTACAATGTTTTTTTGTAATGCTAGGGAGTGGCCATTGGTGGATCAATTTATCTTTTTTTTTTCTGACAGAAACGGTGGGATGGTAACGGTCCAGGCAAGGATTGAGAACTTTAAAAAAATCCAACAAGGGAGGACGTATGATTTCCCCTCCCCACCTAATACTTGCAATTCATGTCACTTATCGAACAAGTGTCAGGAATATGCTGAGATATTTCTGAGTCACTTTTTGTCCATCTGCCTCTTCCCTGCCCCGTTTAATTAAAACCATATCCACAACCACCAAATTAGAACAGAAGTAGTCTTCTAGGCTCATTTTTCCAATTCAGGTTAGAATTATGTGCTGTCACTCTCATAAATGTGTGGATTGATGAGAGTATAGTGTTTGAAAGACCAGTAGCTCATTTATTTACTGGCTGATGATGAAGGGGAAGGCTTTTTCCCCCACTAACCTTTCCAGAACTGTTAAGGCTTGCTTCATAGCATGAAAACCTATCTTGTAAATAAACAGAATAAAGCCTCACTGAACATATTTCTTTTTGCACAAATATTATTCACCAATTGAAGGGATAAAATTTTGAACCCTGGACAGGATCCAGTCATGGATTTTGTCTGGCAGAACAACAGGATGAAGCAGAACAAGGGAAGGAATTGTCCCAATCTCTGCTGTAGCCTCTTGTGTGTAAGAACTGGAAAGGCAGGAAAACGGTCCACAGCTGTTTTTGGGGACCACAGAAGACTGGTGGTTGGAGAAGAGAGGTCTATTATGACAACTGTGTTAACCATGAACCCTGAAATTTGATATTACAATAGCAGAGTTCTGGTAATAGTTTTGTAGCACAAAACTGTTCGCAATTCATAGTGCACCCAAAGTGTATAAGACCAATCAATTTGCATTTCCTGGTAAATATCCTGAAGGCCAACATTGTCCTTTTCACTCACCACCCAGTAACATCATGTAACTGTGATGTAGGTGCTTTAAAAGAATATTACATTTGTGCATGGTGCTACAATAGTACTATACAACATTGGCCATGGGTTTTGAGTGAGAAGAATAATGTTCAAATTCAGAATCCATGCCAAATATGTCTGTCAGAGACTTGTGGGTAGTAGAACAAAAATCAAGAGATCATCCTACAAAACCATCCAATGACTACAGAGTTTGGTATGGTTTCAATTTTGCTTGAAAAGGGTAGTGTTGAATTCTGGGCTATTAACTAGAAGCACTGATCTTGGTTACATAGTCAAATTGGTATTACACTCAGAACCTCACTAAATGTCAGTTTAAATGTTGGGGGATATGTTTCAGAATTTGTAGGTAACCTAAGTTTCTGAGACCACTGGCAGAATTATAGATTCTGCCTAGTAGTTGTCTCTGAGGAGGGAGGGAGTCTTTGTGGGTAGAAGAGAACATTGCCACCAGTGAGAAACAGGGTTTTCATAACCTTTTTCAGCTATTGGTGGAAATTTTTTTCTTTGTAATCTCCCTCATTATTTCCTGTGTAACTTACATTTGCTTTGTGTTTCTATCTGCAGCTGAATTGGCTCAGCGTGGACTTTAACAACTGGAAAGACTGGGAAGATGATTCAGATGAAGATATGTCCAATTTTGATCGCTTTTCTGAAGTAAGTGGAATATTCAGCAGTTGATCATAGTTTGAGACAAACTAGGCAGTGCTGTTGCTGATTTTGGTTACTTGACATACCGTGTTTCCATGAAAATAAGACAGGGTCTTATATTAATTTTTGCTCCAAAAAATGCATTGGGACTTATTTTCAGGGGATGTTTCATTTTATTTTCATGCACAACAATCTACATTTATTCAAATACAGTCATGTCATCTTCTTCTGGTTGCTTCACAATGGCAGAGGGCAGGGTTTCACTTAACTGGGGCTTATTTTTGGGTTAGGTCTTATTTTCGGGGGAACGGGGTAAAAAGATGCCACAGGAATTTTAGTTGTTAGAGTTCAAAAGTATAATAATTTCAAGGTTTCATTGAAAATTATTCCATATTGTAATTTAGATGATGAACAACATGGGTGGTGATGAAGATGTAGATTTGCCAGAAGTAGATGGAGCAGATGATGTAAGTACCTGCATGAAGTACCCTTGCTGAGGCTAATGTCCGAAATCCTCTTGCTTAGCATAGTAACTCATGCTAGAGTAGGTGCATTGAATCAGTGGGAATATGGTGAATCAACTTCTTTGTAGCTTCTGTTGATTCAGGTGGGCCTACTCTAGCTGTGTCATTGTAAGTCAGTGTAAAATTTTGTTTCTATCAGAATTCTGTTCAAAATTTCTGGGTACGTTCCTATATCCAAACTCCACTTGCTTTATATATTCTGCAAAGATTAAAAATCTGTGGTTTAAAGGTTGTAATTACGGTTGAAGCTGTACCCTAAAAGTAAAGACATTGTGACAACAGGTTGACCCCATTCCTCACTCAGAACATGGACACATTAATGCTTTTTTCTTGTACCTCCATTTCTACCCCAGGTAAATATAAGAGGTGAGTTCCATTCTTTGGTTTCCTGAAAAGATTTTTTTTTAAATCATCTACTTACCTAGAACAAAGACCATTAAATAAAATGAAACTTCCTTTCTCTAATATGGATCACGTAGACTAGACTAGTGTAGTTTATGGACGTGTGGACAGGACTCCACTGCAAATAAGTTTGTACAGGTTGACACTACCAAGGGCTGCATTTTGTTCCAGCTGTCTCATACTGCTAGTATGGATGCACTGTATAAGGAGCAAGGTGCTTGTGAGATTTTGCTGATTACTTGGGTGGAAGTTAAGGTACAGGAAAGGTGCATCAAAGTTCCCATGTTCTATATAAGAAGGCAAGGTTGATCTATGGTTTGAATGTCCTAATATTTGGAGATATGATTTCAACTAGATTTGCATTAAACTGGTGTGTGTGTGTGTGTGTGTGTGTGTGTTTTTTCTTTGTTTGTTTGTTTTGGCTTGGTTTGGTTTGGTTTTTTGTTTGGCTTTTTCTTGGCTAGGGAAAAGCTAGTTTGTCTTTATTGCAGAACTTATGGTAAAAGATAAAATTTTAGAAGACACTATAGAAAAGCAAAGAAAGCACTCACCAACTCTCCCTGATAATTGGATCTCTAGAGAAACCATACCCATTCACAATGAGGATGGAGTTGTCATTTAAGACTCTTAAGAGATACGTCCTTTGTCCAATGAGATGCTAGTCACAAATCTGCAATGTTCAGCATGTTGCCTGCTGCTCATAGTTTTTCCCTGGGAAAGAGATTCCAGAATCAAACGTGTGCCATGAAACATGTCCTACAGAGATGGGATGGAGTTAGAAAAGCATGATTTTCACTTTAGAATTTCCCTGTGAACTTGCATGAAATGCCAAACGGGAGACTTCAGGCTTTCAGAGGGTGACAGAACTGAGACATAAAGCCTGGAGCACGAGTGAAAAACAGCCATATGAAAAAGAGTGCCCCCCAAAAAAGTATCATTCATTTTTATGGGTAGAGAATATGGAAAGTTCATCAGTTACAACTCCGGTTGCTAGAACCAACACATAATTCATCTGGGGTGTGCGGGAAGATGGCTGTACACACTGTGATGCTGAAGCATGATCTCATAGATAAAATTGCTAGTGAATTTTTGAACCAACATTTTCAGATTCTTCCTAGTACTAATAGTACATTTCATCCCATTTCATATTAAAGTTAATTCTTACTTTGAACATAAATTATTCCAGATATATAAATAGTTGTTCAAGGAGATCCTGAAAAGAATATTACATAAAAGCAAGAACTGTGTGCTTTATGGCTAACTTCCTTTTTTCTTGTACAGGATTCACCAGACAGTGATGATGAAAGTAAGTTGAGTACTAGATGTTCTGTATATGTTTGTCTTATTATACATAAAGTTAGATAGAGCACTTGCCACCTCTAGATGTTTGCAAACCAGTTGATGTAGTTCCAGGCTAATGTTTAAAAACCTAGGTGAACCAGGAATTTTACTGGTGCTGAAAAGTTGTTATCATACACATCAGATGACCTTCATGGAAAGTGTTCCACAACCAGGTACCACCTCTGAAAAGACCCTGTTTCTTGTTGCCTTAGTCTATACTTTATGGAAAGGGAGCAACGAGGAAAAGGCTATACAGAAAAAGACTAGCCTTGAGGTTAGCCTTCCCCAGCCATGTGTATTTGTCATGTGTACTCAGCTGTGATTCACAACATCTCCAGCCAGCAGTGCAACTTAATTATTTTGTCCCAAATCACAATATTGTCTTTGTCAACTGGGAAACTAATCAGAAGCCATGGGGGGGCGGGGGGGAGATCAGCTTAATTTATTAATATTATCTGGTGCCAGTTAAAACTGAGGCTGCTGGATTCTGCATCAGTTACAAGTTTTCAGATGGCAGCCCCACAAACAGTGATGTTGCCTCAATCCAAATGGAATGTTACAAGAACATGGATTGCTTAAGACAGATATTTATGCCAGTTGGTGAGGGTTTTTTCAAATAATCCGTCCTATGGAACCTTAAGTGCACCTCTAAATACAGGACCTGCAGATTAAAAACCTAGACCTTTACTGGGGAGTCCAACCCCTTCCAGAACAGAATGAGCATGGATCATATGGACAGGTGACCACAAATTAATAGCTCCTCTGTCTATTCTGGATTATATTACAGTTTTTTGGCCCATTCTGTTTCATTTGTGTGGGCAGACACTGATACATGACTCCTAACACCTCACCAGAATTATATTTCAAGCAGAGAGAAAAGGAAGAACTGACTGCCAGCTGTATACTAATGATACTACTCTCTAAAACCTCAGTCGCCAGTTCCCTGTGGTTATTAAATAGGAAGGGGAATAGTGTAGAACCCTGCACCATAAATGCCACAGGGATGAAGAAATTTTTGATTCTTTCCTAATTTTGAAGAGAGGTGTGATTCTCCCTTGCTTCATTTTGGAAATTAATATCTGGGCCACTGGAGGTGGATTGTTTTTAGATATATTTTTTCCTCCCCCCCCCCCCCCACCTTTCTTCTCTATAGCATGTTAGTTCTAATGCTACTTCCATGTTGCTTATTTTCTTTCCAGAAATGCCAGACCTGGAATAAAAGGAACTGACTTTTTGGGATTTGGGGAAAGAACTTCATCACAACATTTCATAATTGAGATAAGAATTCCTGAGTTGATAGCGCTAAAGGCAGAAAATACATCCTTTAATTCATCTTCAACCTGTTTTAAGCAGCTTCATTGATTGGTGCGTACCATTGTTCAGGGCAGTCTTAAAGATACGTGAGGCAATAATGTTATGCATGAAAGTTTTTCCAGACTTCCAAAAACAAACAAACAAACAACACAAATATTTGAGGTATAGGCAATCGATACAAAACAGTTGCAATAAAAGGGTTTACAATGCCTCTTTGCCTAATCGTAAGATACTGCAATGGGAAAACTCAATTTACATGAAGTCAGATAATTGTACTTTTCCCCTCACCATTGTGGACTGCAACTTAAAAGTTTCAGATTTTACACCTGGAACAGAACTGGCTGAAGCAATGTTTTAATTGGCTTTCAAAATTTAAACTTGGTAACATGCTGTACCTGTAGGGGTGTCTTCAGGGTATGTTCCACTAATGTTTAATGCTCTTCACTTTGTTGTATTTAATCACTAGTTAGTGTTCAAGATATCCTAGCTAAAACTAGCAACCCCTCTAAAACTTAAAATGGGTGAAGCCTGTACATTTGGTTGTTTGATTCTCAAAGCTCTTACGTCTCTTAATGTGGAGGGGTAAGAGGGGCCTGTACGTTGTTGCTTGTCAATCTGTACATTTAGACCAAATTGTATTTGCACTGTTGGTATGAAAGCGAGTGACAAAATGTTAATACATTATTCGATCTTTTTTCGTTTGGTTTTTTTTTTTAACCAGTTTATGATAAGCCTGAAAACCTCAATTTGTGTTCAGAGCAGTGGGGATTTTTTTTAATGTCTACATTATTTCTAATAAACTGTTGAAGACTCCATGGCTGTCAACTGTCTGTCTGGCTGTAACTTCATGTATTCTTATTATTTGTTGGAATGGATCACTTTCTAGTTGGAATAATTAGTGTGGGATTATTTCATCTGCTTGAAGGAGGAAAGTTGTAAAATTTCCAAGCAAGCCTTTGAAAAAAAAAGGATCTGTAAGTTGTGGGTACACTGACAACAGTTTAAAGAAAGAAGTGTTGTGATTTGACTAAAATAAAAAAAACCTGTCCTCCTTTAAAACTTTGAGCTTCTGCATTTGACACTTGATTTTTTTGCACTACTTTTTATGTTCTTAAGTTGAATATGTGTGAGTGAAATGGGACAAATGAATTCCCAGAATATTTTTTTCACTATAAACTTCTAATATTGAAGATTTCCAGAGGCATGCTTCAGTACTCTCTAGATGTCTTCAAATGCACCTCCAAGAAGCACAGATGTCTGGTGTACCAAGAAGAGGAATTATGTCCTAACCGGTTTACTAGTTATATGTAGCAAAATTGTTCCTTTTACCTAAGCAGTCAAGATACTGAAGTTAAATTGTAGCCCATAAATTTGCATTTGCTAAAATACACTAAGGTATTTCGCAATAAAACTACTTGGAAGTGAAGGAGGAAATGCTGTCATACCCAAGCTCCTGCGTTTTAAAAGTTGGGGCTCCACATAAACCCAATTCAAACAGTCAAAGAGCTCTGCTTAATAAGTTGAGAGGCACTATCGGTGACTCTTGTGATTCCTTTCATCCCATTGCAGCCAAATGAATGAAAAATCTTACCATAGATTCTCCTTTTGTCTAAACTAGAAAAATGGATTAAATCCAAAGTTTGTCATATTTACAATAGCCCAATTGAAGATATTCCAGTAATTGATCTTGTCAAGGTTTTCAGGACCTAAGACACTGAATCCCCAATAACCTTGGGAGTAGAAGAACAAACTCTTGAGTCCAACCAGTGCCAGGGTACTGTTACCTCTGGTCTTATCTCCAGTCTGAGCTGGGTGTAGCCCAGAGATTTTAGGGCTCTAGGAAACTGGATCTTCTTCCAGAGTATTAGAGAAAACAAACTAATAAACCAAACAGTCCAAGCAGTCAAGGTACTGGAATTAGACTCAGGATTACTGAGAGGTGTGCATCTGCGCCAAATGATAAAGAAGTATTTTTAATTAAAAGGGAGAAAGCTAATAATATAAAATATGAATAAAAATTCTGCAGGCAAGTTTCAGAGAATTCCTTTTGAAGTACATACAACAGTGAAAGAAAGAAAGCTAGCTAGCTAACTGTCCTAATTTATCCAGATGTGTCCTTGAGACCAGAGAGTAATACAGGGACAAAGAACAGCTTTTCACAGGCAAAAGGCAAGTGCAGGTTGAAAGCACACATGTAAAATAACATAAATCCAGGCAAAAGGAAGCAAAACAAAATTAACTTTTTAATAGCTAATTTTCTTACTGAGCAGTTGGTTTCACTTGGCTAATTTGATACCACATAGGCCCAACTACTCTAGCATCTGGCTAATATAGCTGAAAATGGAGTAACAGTGGCAGACAAAGTGATATTGGTAAATCAAGGCAAAAATGGATAAGAGGGACATGCAGAGAAGTGGGTAATATTTCAGCAGTATTTGGGCCCGTAATGCTCATTTACAGCTGAAGATGGTAACTAATAAATCAAGTAATCAAGCATCATCTATGGTTCTGTAGACACACGAGATAACCCACAGATATGTATATTACCTTACAGTCCAGCATGTCCTGACTTTGGGTCCTAAAATGTTCTTGGTGGCCAATTCGCAGAAATCCTACCTAGCACAGCACAGTGGTGAAGGCTTCTGGGAGTTTTAGTCCAAGAACACCTGGGACCCAATGTTGGAAACCACTGCCGTACACTGATACAAACTAAGCATGCTAACAAGCTACTAGGCTGGAATACAGAATGCTGAGAAGCCTAGCTGTTACGCAGAAACATTCCTTGACTCAACTGAAATGCAGCTAGTACAGCTTATTCATAGATCTCAGTAACAGGTCTGCTCTTAAGTTCTAATAGCTGTGTTGAACCCTATAGTCAATTACTTTAGAATAATCCAGAATATTTAATAGTGGTTTGGAGTTAGCTTGTTTTGGTTTATTCAAAAATTGTTAATCATTCATTTCCTTTTTCATCAAACCTGGAAAGAATGGTTACTTTAAAATGTGAGTTTCATTGCACTGTGAAGGATTTGGACATTGGCAAAAACCATATTCATATCTTGGCCTATTAAATCCAGATCACTGTCAAAATACAGCCAAAAAGTTTTGCATAAATATGACCTTATTTCCTTCTTACCTAGTTCTACTGAAACTAAACTTTCTGTGCTAGGTCATGAACGAAAAGCTGTTAAGAGACTATTGGTTTGAGTTGATATGTAGACTTCGGATGATTTTTTGTGTCAAGTAGGATTTCTGCCATGAAGATATCAAGAGTATTACCTTCACTGCTGCAGAAGAGATTGCAAATAAGTGGCTCCTTATGTCTTGGTTTTGATTGAGCTTCTTGCTTAAAGGTAAACACCTGAATATCTAAAGATTGTCTGAAGAGTCTTATACTAGAACTATGTTAGCTCCATCAGAGTGAGAGTAGAGCAGAAAAAATGCCTGCATCAGTATATCTGAAGTGCTGCTGCTCAGATTCAGGTGCCTGTGGCCTTGTAGATACTACTGGCTTTTTCACTGTTACAACTAGTTGTGCTGTCTGGTCCTCTGCTGTGCATTGCTAAAATGACAGCCTAGTGGGCTGTAGCTGAGAATGAGGTGGCAGGGGTAGACAAAGCAGCATTGGAAGACCAAGGCAGAAAAGGGATAAGAGGGACAGTGATGGGGTGCAGAGAGGTGCGCATGAGCGAGTAGGCTAACGAAGATACAGAGAAATACTTGAGTGGTTGAGAAAACAAATTTAACCTCATTTTCCACACCTAATATGCAAACATGGCCCTTTAGTGTTCTTAAAACAGTTAAAAGTTGTTTTTGTTTAGCCTGGGAGTAATGCATGGGCTCACCTGCAGCACAGACACCACAAGTAGCAGTTTATGACACACTACGGCCTGCAGACTTGTGCGTGCTCCTGTTTTTATGACTATGAAGTTGCCTGTTTGGCCAGAAAAAAACACCAGGGCGCTGAAACTGCTACTGCACATCAATTTTCGTATGGCCTGTGGTCTGAAGTCACTGTCTCTTATTTCAGTCTCTATTTGTGGTCTGTTTGTCAATAAGAATGGTCATTCCCATTTCAGCTGTTTAAGTGTCTGTAGATGAAGAACACCAAAGGGTTCCTGTGACAGATAGAACATTTTCCCCTGAAAATTCAGCTAGATGCCCTAGCAAATCTCACAGTTGAGCCATTATCTGCTGTTTCTGTCATTTGGAAATGTCGGGTGTGTTGTATACGAGCAGAATATATTACATTGGAGTGATAACTAGCATAAAAAAGAAATGTTGCTATGCTGACAGAGGGTGCTCCAGTTTTCAGAAAGCAATGGCACATAACTGTCCAACTTAGACACAGTTAACATGTAGAGCAGTGGGCAAAGCAACTAGGGAGTTTAGAGCTTGGGTTGGAAAGGAATCTTCACAAACACAAGCCTGAAGAGTGATCATTAAGATACCAAAGGCCTGCCTAGTCTAGCTATAATAGCCAATCAAATGCTTATGGGAAGCCCCAAAATAGGACATGAAACACCATCTTCTAAAGGCTGATGTTGAGTTGTGTGCGGACTGTATTCAGGTGCAAGTTCACAATGCATGGTTCTCTATATAAAGACTAAAATGTAAAGGGGAAGACCAAAAAAATCATATCGCCTCAATGTTAAAGCTACAGGATTTCTGTTTAGACTGAAGTTCCAAGATAAAGGCTGCCTGAGGATCAAACATTTGAAGAACCAGCTTGAGAGTCATGCTACTGAGTTTTACTTCAGAGGTTATAGACTTGTTTCCATCTCTGTTAGAGAAATGGAAGCTAGTCACCCTTCGAACTCTGTTGTTGTAGTCAAAGCCCACAGTTCTTCAGCTGGCTGGGAGTAAATCTTGTTTGTTCAGTGATAGATCCTGCCTAGGTGAGCAATTTGTGTTGTTTTCCTTTACCAAAACAAAGTAAGGTGCAAAGCAAAATTAAAAGAGAAAATGAATCAATACAAAATTAAAGAGCAGTGTAGCTTGCATTAAGTATTCAAAGAGAAAAATTAATAGATACAGTTAAAAATGTGAACACTCCCACTGATATATACATACCACACGACCACTGAAAAAAATATTAGTACAACAAAGGTATGAAAAGAATTGGTATAACAGGTTCTTCTCACGTGTGATTGAGCCCTTAGAAACAAACACAAAACAAAACAAAACTGAAATGCATACTCCCAAGGTTCCCATGCCAAATTTCAGGTGTGTAGGTTTCATATACAGTGGTGCCTCGCTAGACGATGTTAATCCGTTCCACGAAGATCGCTGTCTTGCGAAAACATCGTCTAGCGAAGCACGTTTTCCCATTGGAGTGCATTGAAATCTTTTCAATGCGTTCCAAGGGAAAACTCAGTCGTCTTGCGAAAATCTCCCATAGGGAAACATCGTCTAGCGAGCGCGGGTCCCCGTCGGAATGCACTGACAGCTTTTGACCACTAGTCGGCGCATTCCTATGGGGAAACCTCATCGTCTAGCGAAAATTCCCCATAGGAGACCATCGTTTTGCGAAGCGCAGTAGCGATCGCAAAAAGGCATCGTCTAGCGATTTCCTCGTCCTGCGAGGCAATCGTCTAGCGAGGCACCACTGTACTTGTAATCATAGCAGAAGCAAATATACATATTTTTCTTATTATTATTGTTTGTTCAGTGATAGAGCCTGCCTCGGTGAGCAATGTGTGTTGTTTTCCTCTAGCAAAACAAAGTAATGCAGCTGTAAGGTGCAGAGCAAAATTAAAATCCAGATTGGGAAATCTCTATACAACACTAAAGGATCAGTTAAATTGTGAGCTTTCACATCTCTTCACAAGGACTTATGTTAAAGAATTTGGGATTTGTAGGATTGGAAGTATTAACCTGTAAGGCCCTAAATGGTTTAGGACCTCAATATCTAGCCAAGCGCCTCCTTCCTGTCTGGTTTGCCTATCCAATAAGATCATCTCAGACAGGGTGGCTGAGAGTTCTGACCCCAAGAGAGGCCCAGAAAACTACCACCAGAAATCGGGCCTTCTCAGCAGTTGCTCCGCAATTGTGGAACAGCCTCCCGCCCGAAATCCACCTGGCCCCTTCACTGGGCACCTTTAAAAAACTACTAAAAACCTGGCTATTTAGACAGGCCTTCCCAGATCAAAAAACATCCTGATGCAATAGTGGTTCTGATAATGTAACATCTAATCTACCGCCATTTTTATTTTATTTTATTTTATTTTTCATTTATTTTATGGTATTTGTTTTGCACCTTTATATTTTATGAATGTTGTTGAGTTTTTTGTGATTATGGTATTGTTATTGTTTAGTTGTAAACTGCCCTGAGTGGCCTTGACTGCCAGATGGGCGGTATAGAAATTAAATAAATAAATAATAAATAGTTTGTCACCTTTGCCCATACATGGTTAGCTGAAATGGCAGATGAGAAACATACAGAAACATATCTCCTTCTGTTCTTGGGGAGTGACAAATGTCAGAAGAGTCACCCCCTCCAGGATCCTGCCAAAACCTGCTTAGAGTTTTAAAAATGTTGACCAATACTCTGAAAACTAAGTTGTACCCAAGACTGAGATAGGACAGTGTCACATAATTCAATAGGTATGTGTACTCATCATATCCCTTGCTGATGTATCCTAGACCAAATGAAGACTCTTCAGTGATAGGGCCATGTAGATGTGATATAGTAATCCCAGTTTGATGAAATTAAGCTGCTTTCAGGAGCTACTGCAAACTGGGTAGACTTGGCTTTTTCTTAAAAAGAGTTTAGCCAATATTTAATTTATTACAGTGTTTGTCTCCCTCCTGACTAGCAATCCATGTTTCCCATCTAAATAAAGCTTGTTCCCTACCCCCATCCATCCCAATAACCACTTTTAATGAAGGAAAGCTGTTTCTCACCCAAGAATTTATGAAAACACCACAGGGCTCATCCACACAAGGTTCCTGACTTGGATTGATATGGCTTGAAATTGTAGTCTCTTTTCCCCACAGATCCAGATTCACTTGCTTCTATGCTTGTTTAGCCAATTTTCTTTCAACATAAACCAGATTACAGGTGGCTGTTCTGCTCTCTAAAGACTGACATATCCCAGATTGCCAAAAAAAGAGAGGGGAGTTCCCAAGTGAGGGTAAATAACTCTGAAGTGGAAAGGAGGGGGGAGGGATTTATTCAAGTCTCCAGTACCATCCTGAATAAATGGGTGGTGGAACCAGCTACTAAAGAGAAGCAAATGGGATGTGTGGATAAGCTGACCATTCAAAACCCGTACTGACTTTTTCCAGCAGTTTCTTAATCCATATAGATGCCGTACTCCAGTCAGTCAAGGCATGGAACAGGAGTCACCCAGTGTCTTTCAAAACTTTCAAAAACATTGCTCTGAGGACCCCGTGTGGTTCAGTTAGGGAAACACCAAACGATTGTACTTTTGGTGCCACAGAAGCTGCAGCCACATTCTCTGTCTCCAGCTCTTCTTTTAATTAAAACACACCCCACTCGTGGACAGTATAATGGACTGATATTTTGGCTCCCAGGTCAATGTATGGGGCTGTATGCAGGGCTGTGTTTGCAGAATGGAACATCTTGCACCATTTAGATCTCTGGATGATCCCTAGATGGATGCATACAACTCTTGGCGCACAAGATGTTCAGCATTTCCTCTGCTTCAAATGTATTTGTAAGTGGCAGGTGCATCCAGCTTCACAAAGATACCTGTATTCACCCAACCTGCTGCTTCCTCTTCCCCATCCTCTGTTCTTTCTTTCTCTCTGGTGTTTTTTATACCTTAGGGTGCATTCAATCTTTCTTTCTCTGTGTTTACACACCTCTTGCCATCTCTTAACAGGCAGCAGTACATTCTGTATCTTTTTATGATTGCTTGAGAGGGTCATACAAAGGAAAGCATCATACAGAGCTGCCTAGATGTTCTTGTGAGGTGAGAGGTGCAGATGTCTTGACTTACTGACCTGAGCTTTGTCTCAGGAGCTGATCAGGGATGACTGCCACCTAAAATCTAAATATGGCACTTTCGGCTACATATACGTAGTTTCTAATTAGTTGAAATTATTCCACTCAGGGCTCAATCAGACCTGCCAAAAGAACCCCAGTTCTTCTTCGTGGCCTCTGTGAATGCACACATATGGGTCTTGTCTGCGCCTGCGCTGATGTGACCCATATGTGTGAATTCATAGAGGACCACTCGAAGAACTATGGTTACAGGTAGGTAACCTCTTTTTATACTGATATGGCCATTATTTAAACTGTTTCATAATTTTCTGTTCCCATGATGCAAACCCAACATCAATTCACTTGCCCCAGCAATCGGATTATTTCCCCTTCATTGGGTTTTTAAAAAATTGTACTGGTGATTGTTTTGTTCCTTATTGTTTCAGCGTGTGTGAACATTGCTGTCAATTTATTTCCTTTGCTGTGGCCACTTCATGGCCACTGTGCTTGTTCGTTTAATTTTTTAAAAGGCATATCGACAAATCGTAGTAGTAGCTGCTGGCAGTGCCACCACTACTGCTGACACCACAAAAAGACAACATGAATACATTGCTCAGAAAGAGACAGCCTCCCACCCCCTTGCGAGTGAAAGAAGGCTTGAGATTTCCTGTTTTGAATTGTAAAGAAAGAAGCATTGCATTTTTTAAACCCAACTCTTCACAATACTTTGCAAGTCTTCCGAAACCACTTCCTCCTCCTGACGGTGTTCAAAATGGAAAAGATAAATGAAAGCCAAGAACTGAGAGGGAGAGATATGCAGGGAACATGAGTAAAGGTGGGAAAGGAAAAGGGGAAGAGGAGAGAAGGCACCGCTTCATCAATATATTACCTTTGGTAATTTTTAAAAAAGGACAAGGAGGGGCTGATTGCCCCAAGAAACAGTAGAGAAAATGAATCAATACAAAATTAAAGAGCAGTGTAGCCTGCATTAAGTATTCAAAGAGAAAGAAATTAATTGATACAGTTTAAAATGTGTACACTCCCACTGATATATACATACCACATGACTACTGAAAAAAATATTAGTACAACAAAGGTTTGAAAATAATTGGTATAACAGGTTCTCCTCATGTGTGACTGAGCCCTTAGAAACAAACAAACAAACAAAAAAACTGAAATGCATACTCCCAAGGTTCCCATGCCAAATTTCAGGTGTGTAGGTTTCATGGACTTGTAATCATAGCAGAAGCAAATATACATATTTTTCTTATTATTAGAAAATTGGATGGTGCTTTCCCCCATATCCCAATATGAGGGTCCAAAGTGTGTAGCAACGTTTTTATCACTGGAACAAAAACAGGAGTTATAGATGACATAGTTTTAGAGCTTAGGAAACAGACCACTCTAAGGTTTCCTCTAATTGTGTAAGTAGTTGAGCTTAGATTTGTTCACCGCTGTATTATTGCCTTGTTACAGATACATAGTCATGGAAAGGGAACCTTAAGGCAAGGAGAGATAGATATCAGGCTGCACTGGTGTGTGTGTGCTGTCATCTCTCCCATGCTTGCTCTCTCCTTCATTCCTTCCTGAACCTTGAGATTGGTCAGGTGAAATCAGGTATAAAGAACAGGCACATAACCCTATACATTTGTTTTTGAGTATTAGAAAACTAAATAAGAGAGAGAGAGAATTTGAAATCCTGTTGCTGTTAAGTTACACTAGGTAAGGCTGATGATGTCATCAGCTGCAGTGATTTTTCAGGAGTAAAAAACCCCAGTCTCTCCTCCAAAAGTCCCAAGAGTTCCATAGAATCCACTTCATTGCAAGGAAGCCATCGAGGGCCACATAATGGAGTGTGTGTCTTTAATTACCGGAAATCACCACCACCTCTAAAGCCATCCTGTCGGCAGGTTTTTGTTTTTTGTTTTTTTTTTGGTATTTAAAGACTTCCCCAGCCTGTCCCACAGCTTCCCGATGAAGACATTTTGAGTCTTTGGGACCCTCAGGAACTTTAGGGAAGAAATCAGAAATATTTTGTTTCTGAAAACTTCCTGTGGCTGGGAGAGAGAACACACTTTCTTGTTTATCATTACTGTATAGTCTAAGTATACTAAATATACTGAAATTGGAACAATACAGAGAAGATTAGCATGGCCCCTGCAAAAGGATGGCATGCAAATTCTTGAAGTGTTCTAGAAAGAAAGAAAAAGAAAATAAATAAATAAATAAATAGTTTAGGAATGGGGGCAGGGAGTTTGTTAGATGTTGCCAGTTTTGCTGAACAATTGGAAGGAGAGAAAAAACCCCAATCCTTACCTAACCACTGCAGATCACACAAAGATCCACAGCAGATTCTGATGGATATTATGTGAATCCCTGCCTGAAACCTCTTCCCGAAACCTGTAATACAGGAGACAGTTCTGTTACCTGGGTTATCTGCTATCTTCTCCCTAAATAAAGTCATCCTAGCTTACCTCTTTCTTCAGATTTAAATGGTGGGACTTCCTTGGATCCAAGCTCCCCTAAGTAGATGGCTCATGATGCTATTGCAGACTTCCCTCTGTTCCCCCAACTTGCCTTCCATCCACAGCAAGGGTAGAGAACTACATGTCCTGGGAAACAAGCCAACCTTCTGGTGGCCATACCCCCTTCCTCTTAACACCATCATTTCATGGTCCCCCTCCCAGCTTTGGTGCAGTTTTGTCCCCTCCTAAAATGTTGGAATGCCTCTTCTAACATTTTGTTGTTGGAAATTGTTAAAATTGTTAAAATACAATGGTCTTCTCGGTCACATCTGTAACTTCTGCCTGCCACTGGAATGCAATTCCCCTCCTTCCACCATAAAGAATTCTCAGGGATGGATTTTGACTCTTGGGCTGAGAGAGTTTTGACCCTATAGGCAGAGGCAGTGAGGCCTTAGTGCTGTTTTCACCATTTGCATTTCTGTTCCCCTTTATCCCTACCCAATTACTTATATAATTTATTTTATTTTATTTATTTATTTATTGTATTTATATCCCGCCCATCTAGTCATTCGACTACTCTGAGCGGCGTACATCAAACAAAATAAACAGATTAAAATAACATCAATATCCAAAAATAATTAATAATTCAAGATGGTAAAACAAAGAAGATAGATCAAATAGTGCCCGGAGGGAAGGCCTGCCTGAATAGCCAGGTTTTAATTGGCTTTTAAAATGACTCTCTGCCAGTTCAAGGGATGATCCATACCTCTGACTAAGTGGGCTGCTTTCCACAAAAACTTCCAGCAAAGGAAACATTAATTATGAAAGGTGCCTAGCCTCTTTGTTGTATGCAACATGGGTAGAACCTTGGAGACCAGTTTGGAAAGAACATGTCACCGTTTAGAGCTGAAGCATCCAGAGGCAGGTTGGCCACAGTCCTTGATTGGAAGGGAAGGATGAGAAGAAGAACACAAGGAAATGCTCACGGAATATAAAATCCAAAAAGATTCCCAAAATAAAACCACACTGCAAACCACTAGGAGGCAATCTACACACTTGTCTGAAACAGTGTTATTTGACAACATTTTACTGAAATGTTATTCTTTTTTTTTAATGTTAATTCTGCCTATGTTAAGCTATCTCTTTCTAGTTCTGCTTACAGCAGGGGTGGGCAATTAATTTCTATAGGGGGCCACATGAAAAATCTGAACTGTGTTTGGGGGCCGAACCAACTTTACTTAAAAATAAAATGAAACAGTGATGTTATGATTGTTTTTATTTTAAACTTGTTAATCTTCACAAATACTAAAGAGGTTTTTTGTGGTATGTTAAAGATAAGCAACTGATCAACTTTAGACAAAAAGCTATAAATGGTTTTGATGTCCGGCGGGCCGGACAGGAGCGGCTCGCGGGCGGCCCTCGGGCCGCACTTTGCCCAGGTCTGGCTTAGAGGGATATCAGATGTGGCCTTTAAATACTGGTAGGCTCTGTGTATGCATTTTATCCATAAATCTAAGGAAGCAAAAGTATCTCATGCAGTGGATTTCCATAATAAAAAAAGGGCAGGATGTTTTCCCCCCCAAATTTTAAACTCCATTATGTAGCATTCCAGATTAAGCAAATGTTTTGTATGCTTGTTGGCTTCTAACCTTCCAAATGACTACCATTAGGGGAAAAAATCTCAGGACTGAAAAAAGTTGAAAGGGCTTTTATTTATTCCTATAAAATTTAATGTCATGCCATTGATAACCAATCCATTCCTTAGGAATGCAGTAATGATACGGAAGGACTGGCAAACTAAAATTCTTTTCAGCTGCAGCCTCATTGACCTCCTTCCTCAGCCATCCCTTATTTTATGATGTTGACAAATGGAGTCAATTTAAATTGCGGAAATACTGTAATTTACTGTACATTGATTAAGAGATTTGTATAATAGTTCTGGTCCCAGATCCGGGGAGCAACTATTAAATCACACAACTACTATCCGGTTTCAAATTTTTCAAGTTGTTCATTTTAATTCCCTTCCAGCAGTGAAACTGCAGGACACTAGACATTAACAGCATTTGAAACATTGTTTCTGGATGCAGAAAATAATCAGTGGGCTGGCTTCAGCATTGTATAGCCACCTGACTGTGGAATTCCCTCCTTCTCCATCTGGAAAACTCTGAAAGAGGGTTGCCATAGGTCAGAATGCACATGATTATTATTTCTGTATTAATAATAATCAGGTGCCACCAAGTCAATTGATAGTCTTCTTCTGTGGCACATTTGGAAATTGCTACAAACGTGTAATTTAACTTTATATGCATCCAGAAATAGAAGATTCCTTCATATTTTTACCCCGTCTTTCTCCTGAAAAAGTGTCCAAGGAGGCTTACATCATTAAACAATAATATTTAAAAGCTAAAAACAGAAAGTATATAAATATTTTAAGAAAATCAAACAAATATCGCACTAAATATGGTAAACAAAACCGAAAACAGACCCAAAGCAACAAGGCACAACTCTCCACTTAAAAACCCCTCTCAGGCAGCCAGTCATTAAGGGCAAGACTGCCTGAAGAGAAAGGTCATTGTCTGCCTATTGCCCTAATGGGAAAGAATTAACTCACCAGATCAGATTACTTGAACAGCCCCACCCCAAGATGATTTTTTCAACACATGGTTTCCTTTTATTTATCATGTTAATAAGAATGATGAGACTTATTTTGCACTAGCCTCCCATGTCGCTCTTTGGGGCGATATTCTAATCAGATACAGATCACAATAGCATGAAGATATCATATTGGATTCTACACTCCTGGTGAAAGACATGTACTATTATTTTGTTATTGTTTTCCCCCAATCAAGTTTAAAAAAGAGATTGAGAGAGGGAGAGAGAGAGCATGTTAAATGGTGTAGAGCTTTTGGTTTTTCTTTTTTTTTTTTAAGTCAGTAGAAGCCAGACCTTTAATAAGTGTATGGAAAGGCGGATTTAAGCAGCTGCACCTCCTGGAAGGGGGAGGGGGATCCTTTGGGCACAAACGATGAAGGTGCCAGAGACCCGTCCTCTTTTCCGTGCTGCGGCTAAGCATCTTAATTGCATTTGTCAGGTAGAATTTCTGGAAGGGAAGGGAAAGCAGGAGGGAAAAGAATGGCCTGTGCTTGGATGGGGCCTAAATTCTGAAGAGATCAGCAGGTGCAACTCTCCACACTCTGGAAATAAACACAGTCACCTGCTGCGGTCAATGCATTCAGCTGCTGTGAAAGACCCTCAGGCACAAGGGACAAGTTCAACAGCTGGCAGCCCAAGAACAGAGAGGTCTATCTCTATTATGGCAGGCAAGAGGCTCCTAATACAGCTGAGCCCACAGACGGTCGGGAGACTCCTTATACAGGCTGATGCTGGGAGGGAGGACACCACAGTCCCAGCAGGATCAAATCCCAGTCATATGCTGTGGGATGTTTTAAGTAGGAAGATTTAAGGGCCCAAGAGGGTGCCCTCTGCAGGCTACCTCAAGCACCACAGAAAAGGCCATATTACCATTTTTTTTCCGTGTATAAAACAACACTTTTTCCTGAAATAATTAGAGGAAAAATTGAGGGTCGTTTTATACACGGAAGGCAGCAGGAGGAGGCAGAGACTGAGGCAAAGAAGCAGCCCGGCTCGGCCACCTCTTGCAGCTGCCCATTGACTGCTGCCACCGCCACCCAATCACCCCCTCCAGCGATCGTCTCCTTGCGATTGGGCGGCGGCGGCAAGTCAATGGGCAGCTGCGAGAGGCGGCTGAGCCGGGCTGCTTCTTTGCCTCAGTCTCCGCCTCCTCCTCCTGCTGCTGCCTCTGCTGCTGGAGCCCTTTGACCGCCCCTTTTCCCTTCCTTTTGCTAAGCTCTGTGGCTTCACAAAAGGAAGGGAAAAGTGGCTGTCAAAGTGACCGCCGCTTTTCCCTGCCTTTTGCGAAGCCACGGGGCTTAGCAAAAAGGAAGGGAAAAGCAGGGATCAAATTTTCTAATTTGGGGTTAGAAAAGGGGGGGTCATCTTATATATTGGGTCGTCTTATAAACAGAAAAATACGGTAAATAGTAATATTTTGAAATAGACCAGACTGGATGCTTACAAATCAACCCCCTCTACAGTAGGCATGTGAGTAAGATTCCCAGTCATGGCTGGTTCAATAGGGCAAAGGGGGCACTGCCCAATCCCATACTACCCCCTCCCACCTGCCTTGTAATTGTGAAACCTGCTTGGGTGTGTGAGACACAGAGGGGCAGTTCTCCTCTTGGCTGGAGACCCGAGTTACTTGTGGTCCATCAGTGGCTGCTGTGTCTTCCACTCCACCAACCACAATGGGCAGCCATCACCACTGAACGTTCGTGTGTTTTTTTTAATTGCCCAATCCTTATCCAAGAACATCCAATTTCCACCAACAGCTAATGGGAAGGTGGCCAGGCAAAAGTGGAGGAATGCAACATTCTCTCATGCCACAGAGCTGATGTCCATAACAGACATGGGACAGGGAACCGTTGACCACCAACCATTATCTTTGGTTTTGGTGAGTGAAGCTGATAGAGATTTTAGCACAAAACACCGTGGGGGAGGAGGTTTTCCCTCCTGAAGTTAAGGTACACTTTCTTTCATTTGATGAATTGAACTAAGAGGAAATGTTCTGGGGTTGGGATGGTCTGATTCGCATTATTTTTCAATTGACTACACAATGTAAAAGTCAATGTGAATCAGCCTGGAGATCTGGGACTTCTACTTTTTTCAAATCAAATGCATTCATACCAGTTCAGTCAGAGCAAAGCTATGTATTTTAAAACTTCCTCCTCTCTCTGCCAAGTCCTTGTTCTTTTTCTTCTTCTTAACCAGTTGGAAACAAGGCTGAAGTGAAAATTTCTCTTGTCTCTGCTGATTCCTTGCTCCTCCCCTCCCATTTGGTCACCTAGCTGTCCTAGGACTAGGGCAGCAAACTTTTAAAAGACAAAAAAAGAAGAAGAGATAATGGAAAAAAGAAGTAAAGAAACTGAAGAGGAAGCAAGGGGGGGGGGGAGCCGACACAAGCACCAGGTGTGGAGAAGAGAGGATTCAAACAGTTAACAAGCTGCAAACAAGGCAGTTTTCCTCCCTCTTGCTGCTGACTCCTGGGTGGTTGGCTGAAGCAAAATAACTCAGGGAAACCTGACTTCCTGGGTAGAAATTCATAATGGATCCTTTGGATTTTCCTTGATACACAGTTGCACTTTTAACATTGTTGTCTCTTTTTAATGAGTTAATTTAAACCACAAGAACAGGGTTGAATGAAAGGCAGTAACCCAGGCAACCCCAGCTGTTTTCAAAAGCAAGTAATATTGGAGTATCTTTAAAATGATGAATAGGAATGGGATTTTTTGGAATTCTTGGACTACAGATCCTATAATGCTCTGTTCTGGGAGTTCTGACAGACAGACAGATACCTTACAGACATCTAAATGTGGCTCACCTGGAAGAAAGGCCTCAGCTGGAAGGCTTTGAGGTTTAGCTCTCTGTCGAAGCTTCCTATCCCTGCTCTAGTACTAGTTGGGAGCTTCATTCTCAACAGAAATACAATTTAATATAAACATATAATTTTGGAGCTACCCATGATAACTTGGTGCACAGCCTGAGGAAGATGAATTGTCATCAAAAGCTCACTTTATTTTTTGTTTTTGATTTATTTTCTTAATGGTCCAGTAAAGGTGTCACCTGTTCCTGCGTTTGTATTGTTTTCAGGACCATGAGGCCTTCTCCTGATTTTTTCTAAACAGAAAGCTAGGCGTTTAGGTGCCTGTCTGTCAGAAGGAACTCCCAGAATGGAGCATTATGGGATTTGCAGTCCACAACATCTGAAAATCCCATCCTAGTGACGACATCTAAAGACTAGCTTGTTCTTGAATCTCTGAAGGCATTTACTGTTAAGGTGGAGTGTAGGAAGAGAGAAACACCAATGGGAATAATAGGTTCTAGTGCAAGAGAAGGATGGCTTGTGTCTCTCCAGATCATGTTGTGGGGCTGTTCTAATCAGCCTTAGGCAGCATAGCAAAAGCTCAGGGATCAAGGTGGTTCAATCCAACAATATCCCAAGAGTTGTGTGTTGCTCATCCCCACTCTTAATTGTTAAAGATGTTCCAGGTTTGGTTACACCTGGAAAAAGAACAAAAAGAAAAAAAGAAAAGAAACATACTGATGGATCTACCATTTTGTAAAAGATGAAATCCCAGCTATTACCCATATTTGTCTCTGTTTATTGAAATAAATAAATAAATATACCAGAGGGAGAACAGTGTTAAATCACTACCATACAAGTGCTGAGAGTATAATTTAAATACAAATTGTATGTGGTCAAATGTGGAAATACATGTACCAATGAACACAGACTAAAAAGACTTAGGGTCTTAACTCACGTTCTTCTTTGTATGGGGGCAAAAAAAAAGCTGCATCCAGGTAACACAGAGTTGCCTTAGTAGGTGAATGTTATGTTCTTTTAACCTACCATACTAAGAGGAATATTGGTTCCCAAAAACCCCAACACATTTTGTGGTTTCTAGGCCAATATATCATACAGGTATGACAGCATTTTGTTTTCTGAATGGGAGTGTATGAAGATACAGACTTGAGGAAATCAATAGACAAGACAGGGTTCTGTTGGAAGCATGGAGTGTGTTTTTTGTCCAACCTTGGTACAAATCTGTCTTTGAAGGGCATTTGTTTTTGAATATTACCTTTATTAGAATCTTTGTGTGTCACCTCATAAATATGTTTGTCTAACAATTACAAGCTTGTGCTGGCACACTGTGTTTAACTCTTTCATGCACATAGCTTCCGTACATGTTGGACATGGATAGAGTTCTGTGCCTGCTTCAGGACACACAAATTAGTATTATTGTTGGGTATAGTGCAATATTTAATTGAGATTCTTCCTTGTGTTTTTGTGGATTAGTGTGCATATTTCATAACTGATCACATATCCAGGTTATTTATTCTGTATTCTCAGCAGTCTGTGCCTTGTGTGTGGAACCCCTCTTAAACAAAATACCAGTTCTTTGTAGAGGAAATAGGTAATAAGCAGTGTGGCACATTAAAAAAAAAACTACATTAGCAAAGCTGCAGGTTACTTTTAGACAGTGTACTGCAAAGTAAACAGAAGCCAAACTGCATAGTATTACCTAATAGTTGGAAGAAAGGGTGAAACGGGGACTTTTCCCCCTTATGCCCCCTAGAACTGGAGTTCCATATGAATTCATGTTTTCAACGGTTTGTTCCCCAACTGATAAAGCAGGAATGTGTGTGCTTTTAAAAAAACGTTGAAAATAGGAATCATGTGGCTTTAGCAACAAAAGCTTACAAGAGAACAGAAAGCTCCAGTGGCAAAGAGTCAACAGCATTACCTAAACCACAGCACTCGATGGTCATTCTCCCTGGCTCTGCATGCCTGCATTCCCAAACCTTCCTTAAAAGTTTTTCCACATTTGTTCAAATGCTGAATTTTTTATACAGATTGCCACTAATTTAGGACAGGGCTCATGAAAGTGGTACTTGACACAAGTCCCTGCCTTAGTTACCTACCCAATCTGAGGTGGGCAGTATTTGATAGGGACCTGTGAGAAGTCCAGCCCTACGTGTACCAGGTTTCTTAGCATGTCGTTGACCGAGCCAGGACTTCTATTACTATCATTGTGTGATGCCTCATCAAGGACACCTTGCCATCCTGGTCTCCCTGATCCTCTGGAGACTCTGACCCTCTAGAGAGGTGATGTGAGCCACTGGCCTTCAGCTATTACATAGATACTGTATCCGATATTCAAACACTGGAATCCAGAATTCCAATTCTTGACATCCAGCCACCCTGTTCTAATTAATGAATTCCAAAATCCCTACAGAGGAAAGGAGGGAACTAGCTGCCAGGACTCTAGAGGTGGTCCATTTTTATCATCCTGAAGAAAAAGAGCTAAGCAAGTGTTTATCAGAAGAGCAGAGGCTTCTACCGTGGAGTGTGAGCCCCATCTTCAGACACTGAAAAACCTGCTCCAGATGGTGAGAAGCTCTCTGCTCCAGAGTAGGTTTCCAACAGCAAAATGGGTAGAGAGTGAGAGAGAAGAGGCTGATCCCTCTGATAGTGTCATGAGCCATTTAAAGCCATTGGCTGTTGAAGGTGTATATTCTCTTATACGAGTGGCTGTGGTTTACTGAAATAAACAGTGAAATCAGAGTAAAGAATCTACATTTTAAAAGACCTGAGCAAAAAGCTTCTCCAGCTTCCTGGACTCTTTGTGTTCACTTTAACAGAGCAGTTGTTATTGAAGGCACGCAGATCTCTGTCTCTTCACTGTCTAGATGAGAGACTCCCCGCCTCCCCAACCCTTGAGTTCTAGGATGGCTGGGGTGAGAGGATAGAAAACAGGCTATACATGTAAACACACACACACAGAGACACAAATCTCTCCGCCTCATCTATCTTAGCGGAACGTGTTTTCTTCATGTAACGATCTCCACTCCATTACAGGTAGCACAGTGCATCAATCTGACATATGGCAAACAAGGCTGTCATCTAGAGGGGGAAAAGGAGATTACTTGAAGGTACAGCTCCTTCTGCTTGAGTTCTCACCTGGAGTTCTAAGCAGACCCAAGAAATATGACTTCCCAGACTCTTAAAGCAGAGGAATTCAAGACCCAGAGAGGAAAGGGCTTGGCTGCCGTCTTATGACTTGGAGCTCTCGGCCACGACTCCTTGCTGCGTTTTATTGTGTGAGGAAGGGAAATTGGAGAAGCCATAGCAGCCAATTCATTGTCAAGGTGCCAACTGCATGTTGGTTCACATGGCCAACACTTTATTTATTTATTTATTATTTGAATTTATATCCCGCACCATCTGGCAACCAGGCCACTCTGGGCAGCTAACAACAATATAAGGGATGGGGGGGGATTAAAAACACGATAAAAATAAATTAATAACTTTGTCAATTAGCCATACTGGCTTCTAGAGTTTTGCTCCTGCATGTGGTAAAAAGCAGTAGTGGGTCTAGCCATAGTACTTTGTTCCTATGCAGCCTGATCCAATATCTAGAAGGCTGCCCTACTAAACAGAAAGATACTAAATGAAGGTTTGTTGGGGGGGGGGGAGTGGACAGTAGTAGTGAGCAGTAAGCTAATTTCTGTGGTTAGGGGAAACAGTGAAGGGAAGAGACTTTCGGAAACTCTCAGTTCTGATCTTTGGAGTGAATCATATTTTCCTCTGAAAGATTCTGTGCTGTTGCAGTCGGGAACAGGAGACTGACTGTGGAAGGCAGGTGAAAAAAATTCCACCTCTCTCTTGTTGGGACACAGATGATCAAGAGGCTTACCAGGATTCTTGTCCAAACTTCCATCTAAAAAGACATGTCTCCAAAACACAGCTTTTTCACAGGAAATCTTAAAAAAAAAATAAAAAAATACAGAAATCATTTTTCTCTGCTATAATTTCTCTTCCAGACCTTTTTTGTGTGTGTATGTTTGTAACTTACTGGAAACTAATTGAACAAGAAGGTTAACTGGAGAAATGAATTTCCATGGGGAGCACAATAGCACTAAATTCTGCCCCTGGAACAAAGGATACAGTCACACAATATAGTTTTCCTAGACTAGAATGGACTAAACAAGATTGCTTTAAAGTGCAGTCTGAGTTTTAGAACGATCCTTGCATCCATATGCAAAGGTCTGGTGTTTTTGATATAAAATACACGGCACCTGGAAGCCAACCCTATTTGTCCTGTTCCTCCCTCTGAGTCTTGATGCCCCCCCCTCATCTTCTCCTGACTCCCCCTCCATGGGGAGTGGGGGAAAGCTGGAATTATTATTATTATTATTATTAAAAAATACCAGGCACAGTCCATCAAAATAACAAAAACATTGACTGGTATTATTTAACAGATACAAGTTTTAACCAAAAACCTAAGTATCTGTTAAATATCGACATCGTATATATGCTGTTCCTAATATTGCTGTGTTTTTGTAGCTGTGGTGTAGCTATTATCATCTTCTTGCTATCATCAGCTATTATCATCCTTGCCATCATCCTCGTTGTCGTAATTTTCATTTATAGGTAAGTGACATATCACTGCATCGGCTTGCTACCAAAATGAAACAGCACTGGATTGGAGTGGCGGGGGGTGGGTGGGTTTGCAGCTATTCTACCCTTTTTCTGACAATAAAAAATGTCAGAAGAAACAACTAGAAAATATTGGAGAGCTGCAGACTGAAGACAACAATATCTAGACACCCTCCATGAGCTTTTTGTGGACTAGGGAGTCTGAGGCCACAATAAAAGTGCAATATCGAACCCTTACCCAAAACTAGTAATGGCATGACATCCTCCACCCAGCTGGGGTCAGTAATCTTGCTTAGGGGGTGCTGGGTGGGCTCTCAACAGCACAGAGATCTGTCCTGCAACAGAGGGAGATGATCAGGGCCTGCTGCCCCCTTACTACCTTGTGCCGAACGCAATTACTTCATTGTCTCATGGCAGGGTCGGCCCTGGTCACCGGAGAGGTGAGATCCGAAGTCCTCTGGGCTCTGCCTCAAGCCTGAACATGCTTCCCCAGTAACTCTAAAACAGGGAGGGAGGGAGGGAGACAGAGACCGTGATGGCAATCCGCCCCGCCACCACAGCTGGAAGAGAATCCTTATCTTGACATCACTTTCCTCTAAGCCCTCCCCGTCTGTCACTGACCCTCAGCCACAATCCTGCTCAGGGAGCACTTATGCTGCAGGCAGGCGGGCGAAGGGCTGCTGGAAGGAGTCTGCCTGAGCCTGAACCGAGAGGCTCGCTCTGGTGATCACCTTGCCAGCTCAGAGATGACAAACAACACTGTCTCCGTCAAAGATGCTATCTCTCCAGGGCCGGTTCCCCTCACAGTGGACTCCCTCGTGACCTCCTGCTGCACGCTAGTGACGGGGGCGTGGGTGCCTGAAGAGGAACTGAAGAACCAGAATGTGGGGAGGGTGGTACAGATTGCAGTCCTGTGTGTCCTCTGCCTGACAGTGGTCTTTGGGGTGTTCTTCTTAGGCTGCAACTTGCTGATCAAGTCCGAGAGCATGATCAACATGCTGGTGAAGGACCGGAGACCCTCACGAGAGGTTGAAGTGATGATGATCGAGGCTTAACCGCCATGGGAAGGAAAGGGGTGTGGGGGGAATATCCCATCGACTCTTTGGAGGTGCAAAGATGCTCAGGGGAGTCGCCTGCTCCATCCTTAGCTGCAGTGCTTTGCGGAGGTGAGAAAAAGGCAATCACAGGAGAGAAGCGGATGTAAGGGTGGAAGCGGGCCCACACTGAGTAGGCGAGACTTCTTTGGGAATTGTGCTTCTCCTGGTTATTCTTCTCTTCCTTGCCTTGTCTGGATTTTCTTACATCTAGAGGATCTATAACTTCTTCGCTGCAAACGCTTCATGAAAAATCTTCAGACAGGTAACCAGGACAAAGAGACTCCTGCCTTGGGCAGGCGCTGTCAGGTGGGGGTTCACAGACACACTGCTGAGGTATGTGTCGTCTTTTGTGGGTTAAATTGTTATTATGTATTTTTATTATTATTTAAAATACTTTTATCCCACCTTTCTCCTTTAAAAGGACCCAACACCTTCCCAAGCAGCCTGCATCTTTTCACTGGTACTGCAATTCTCGATCTGGCTTGAGACAGAAGTGCAGCAGCCATGCCCCGGGAGAAAGAAAAGAAGAAGAAAAGAACACACACACAGGGATATACTTGAAACACGTCCAAATTGTTTGGAACCCTGCCCAGTTGGCTGCATGTCAGAATCACCCCCTCTCTTAACCTTAAATGGAAAGTAAGCGTGGCCCTTTCTTTCCCCGCCAAGAGACCCATGATTGCTATATACGCCATGTCATTGTTGTTAAATTGTGTGTAAACCCAGTGAAGATGTCTTGTATATCAGACAGTGACGGGTTGTTTACTGTTCCCTTTCTAAACCTATTAAAAAGATGTGGAAATGGTTCCAGTTGCCTGTCAGTTGCCCATCTGTGAAGGACGTGGGTGCGCGGATTCAAAATGCAGAAAGCTTGGTGGTGGAACAGGGATGGGTCAGTCTGAGGCATGAAGTTTGATCCCTTCCATCTCCAGTGAAGTGAGATGGAGAGAGGAGAGAAATGTTGGCCTGCAAACCAAGGGAGGCTGGGTTAACAAGGACGGGTCGAACATGAAGCTCTCCCTTGATCAGACTCATCACAGGGCAAAACAGATATTCATGTCTTTCAAATAATGCTCAACTTAAGTTGCAAAGACTTAAAGAAGGATCAGTGGCTCTGGTCAAAATTAGATGGTTTGTAATTCAAATGATTAATAGCTTCTCTTGAAAAGAAATTAGAAGATTCAGGGGAGCATTCCACTCTACCCACCCAGCCAAAACAATCTCAAAAGTTGTGACAGATTAGTGCATTCCTTCTTCCTGGGGGGAGTTTGAAACTTGATTTGTATTATCCATGAGCATCTTATGCCTGGGAAGTGTTTGGTTATGAGCTTCTTTGAATGTTGAGGTTACCTCAAAAGGGTGAAGGGAATCACTACTTTTGCTGTGTATTCTCATTCTTTAATCTGTGGTAAGGCAGGTTTTTTAGAACTGCAGGCAAACCATTCTTTATCTGTTTGAATGCTTGCTCCTAGTCCAGGGTGGTTCTCTGATTTTTCACCAGTGGGAGGTCATGATAGGAGGAGACAGTCTCCTGATAGCTGAGTCCTGTTCCTGGCTTTTGAAACAAGATGCTTATTTGGAATGGATCTTGCAGAAGGTAAGAGAGAAAGGGGCAGAGACAGGGGGGAAAAAAAGTTATTCCAGTTGGTACTAGCTGGAACTGAGGGCAAAGTCTTAGAGAGGGAAGCTGTCAGGATCTGCTCCATGCTTTGTGAATGTCTGTTTACTTCCGTACATTCTCCTTCTGCAGCTGTAAATAAAGCAGATGCTACAGCAGTATGATCAGTTTCTAGTGCTCTTACACCTTGTGAAAAGGAACATTTTGTTCCTGCCTCTGGAACTTCTCAGTCAGAAGTAGCGAGTTTCTCATCTGTTTCACCAGGGAATAGTAGCTGGGTAAGTACGTTGCAGCAACAACAGTGAGGAAGAGTCTCAAGGCACCTTAAAGACTAATCCATTTATTATGGCACAAACTTTCACAGACTACAAACCATTTCATGGGATAACATTCCACACAAGTGGCTAAAAACACGTCCTGATCTACAAAAAGTGGTGCCATAATAAATGTTAATTTTAAGGTGCCACAACACTCGTGTATATGACAATAGGGCAAGAGAAATGTGGGTGTACACACCAAAGGACAACGAATCCTTCCAAGTGGCTTCCAATAGCACTATAAAGCAATTTTGTCATTATTCAATCTCTACCGAATTTATTGCTGCTTACTCCCAGTTCACTATGTAGATAGTTGCCTTGAGGGGGGCTTTTGATCCTCTGGGTGCTTTAGACTACGAATCCCACAAGCCTTTGCTGTTATCTATGCAGTAACACCTCTGTGAATTAACATCTGGCACGCCAAATGCTCCCCACCCTGACCTAGGGGATTACTGTCTTAAAAGCTGCTGTCTGCTTCCAGCAGAAGGGCTTGATTATTTATCATGGGTGGACAGGTCTTGCTGCTACACCAGGCCTCCCTGGCAATGTCTGGCTGAGTGAGACAGCCAACTTCACATTAACATGGGTCTCACTTCCAGAAGGATCTTCCACTCCTTCTTATTAAATGTTCCTAGAGAGATGTGGCAGCAGGTAGGGGATGGTGACAGCCACACATCCCCTTTTTGGTTCATCCTTAAGTCCCACAACACATCCACCTCCTTTTCAGTTGCTCAGGGCAGCCCTCCCTCGTTTGGCACCCTCCACATGGAGAGGACTACAGCCTCCCATCGTCCCTAAGTAGAATGGTGGTTATTCTGGCTGGAGATGATGAAAGATGTAGCCCAACCCATCCAGGGAACAATGACATGGGGGAAAAACAAGCATGCTGATAAGAAGAGGTGAAAGAAACCAGAATAATTAATACTGTTTCAGATTGTTAAACAAAGTGTGCTGCAGTCAGAGCAGTAGCATTTCAGAAGTGGAACGAGATATTTTCCCCTCTGAGATGCTAGCATTTTGCTTGCAGGCACCTTGGTGTGTGTGTGCGCGTTCCTAAACAAAAAGCATATCCTGTCCTTTTTTTTTTTTTTTTCAGATGAGGTATAAATGTGTCTTCACAGGCACATTCTCAGACAGGTCCTTCTGTCCCATGAGAGAAGGAAGGGAGAATGACTTTTTAAAAAAATGCCACTTGCCACCTGTACTTCTTATCAGTACTTATAAGACAACTGCTAAAGGCATTTTTAAAAAATCTGCTTGTATAATCTTGATGTTTTCTAAATGGGCTGACTGGCTGATTGATTAAGCTGCAGCAGAAACAAGATTTCCCAGGTGCTGTTTTGCATCACAACATATGTCACCTGCAGAGACATGGTGTTACAAAGGACTGTTTCACTTCTCTACTTTTTTCCTTCTTGGGACCTTAATGGAGTGGCTCTTGCATATGCCAGGCATCAGTTCCTGGGCATGCTGCCATTTATTTCTGGAACTAGTCTACAAGTGCAATAATGCAGGATCACACCATCTATATAACTATTGTTCTTGCACAAGTGGAGAGTGGGCTTTCTTCATGGAGATCCTACTGTGTGCTGGCAACACTTGTGCAAGCATCATGATCTGGCATTATTATGAGGAGACTCTTGCTCTTTGCTCACTGGAAGCTCAATAGGATACAGGCTACAACTTCATGGTAGTTTTTTGCTCTGTAATGAAAGTCTGATTGAGGGCCATTGTGAAGGCTCAAGGAATAGATGTTATTTTGCCATGCACTATTAAATCACCCTTCCCTCTGAAGGCAAGGGAGTATTTTCCTCTATGCCAAACAGAAGTGTGAAATTGATGGGCTTTTACTTTTATTTTAATTACAGCTTTTCTCCCTACTAGCATGCCCCTCCTCCCGCTGCTTAGCTTCCAGCAGGGATTTTCTGAGAGATAATATCTCTGGCCAATAATGGTGCTTAGTGCTTGTAATCAGTGTGATGGTACATGCAAGACCATATATTGCAAAGATGTTCATCAGGGCTTAAATGGGATGGGTGTGGTCAGGAGAAGGGCAGAGAGAAGATTCCCCTGGCCCAGAAATCTCAGAAGACGCCTTTGGTTCTTGCTATTGCTTCTGCCATCTGCCAGATGGGGAAGAAAAAAAAATATTTTTTTAAAAGGAGAACCTGCTTTGGCTTTGACGGAAATAACAGGTCCAGGCTACCTGAAGGGCTGTATCTCCCCATATGAACCTTTTTGGCACTTAAGAATGTCAGAGGAGGCCCTCCTCTCGGTCCCATTGCCAGCCCAAGCACAGCTGATGGGGAGATGGGAGAGGGCCTCTCTGTGGCAGCTCCCAGGCTATGGAATATTCTCCCTCGGGAAGTCAGGTTGCCCCCCCCCCCTCTCTTTTATCCTTCCACTGACAGCTAAAGAAAGACCCATCTTTTCAGGCAGGCTTTTAACAATCTTGATTGAGTCCCTTAATGCCTTTTTAAAGTTAAGATAGCTTTTCATGTTTACCTGTTTTTAATTATTAAATTGTATTATAATCAGTTTTATAGTTTGAATGGTTTTTAATTTATAATTTATGTTTTTAATTCTGTTCTTTTTAATAGTGTCTTGGGTCCCCTTATTGGGAGCAAGGCGGCCTAAAAATAAAATAAAAGGCAAATTTTTAGTTTGGCCAGCTTCCTTCTGGTGCAGGACAGGTTCCAGGGGGTGCCTTGAGAGGACCAGATGCTGCCCACTTGCTCAAGTCAGACGATGTGGGTCCAGAGAGTGCCTAGATGTGAAGCTGTATAAAGACCCAGCCTAGGTGGCCATGAGTTCCATGGAAACAAATCAGGAAGTTCCAACTGACCTCCCCCTCACAAAACAACAACACAGTCAGAGGGACTGCTGGCTTTTTAAATTGCCATTACAATTGAGTTTGGTTGTACAACTCTTGACACCTGCTAAGTGTTTAACTACAGGCTATGAAACGCTATTTCTGTTGCTAAAAGTGATGCTAGAAGGCACAAGAACCGTCTGATCAGTTTTGTGTTTTTTAAATAGTCAGGTGGCCATGACACAGCAGGCTAGAAGGCTCCTTCACGGCATTTAATGAAATGAAAAGAGCCACCTTTCCTTTCATTAACCCAAAGCAGCGTGACCTATGCTAAGCAACAGAAACCCTAGCAACCACAGGTAAAGCTTTTATGAGCTTAGAGGCAAGTGTCACCTCCTGGTAGTACCAGCAGGCCCAAACCCCTGCCAAAGACACAGGAGCAGAGACCACCAAAATGCTGGCACCCCCTCCCCAAACTTTCTGACATTCAATTCTGTTCTCTAAATATTGGGGGTGGGGGAGGCAGGAATCTTCCGGCGATGTATGCACCCCAGTCCCATCTGCATGTCTATAGACATAAGTCCCATTCAACTCCGTGGGTCCACCCTTGAGGCTTAGAAACCCTGTGTACCAGTCACCTCATTTACTGTGGCTGGGTTGCTCAGGCAGATAAAAGTCTCCTTGTCGCAAATGCTGAATTAAACCTGACCCTGATTCTCTCTGCAGGGGAGAGGCCCATGGCCCTTGCCTTGCAAAAGCTCTGTAGCCGCACTAATCCAGGCTCTGAGAAGATTATAAGGCAAACTTGTGTTTCATGTTTTACCGTTAATCCCTGCTGAGTGCTGGCTGCAAAAACTTTCATCACAACCTCAGAGAAGGAGATCAGAGCCATCGTCTATGAGGAAGAAAGGGGCCAGCCAGGAAAGGGAGGGGGACCTGAAATCTGGATTTAACTCAAAGACGCCAAGGATGGCCATGTTTTAAAAAGAGGTTGTTTTCCATCCTTTGGCCAATCGGGATAGGACTTGGGGCCGGATGCCCAAGGACTCACTCAGCAAAAGGAGCCTCAGACTGCAAGGAGACCGGGGTGTGTGTGTGTGCACACAGCTTTAAACATTAAAGCAGAGACCCTAACCCTCCACAACTCCTCCATCAGACCTCCAGGCAGACAGCTGCTGAACATCCTTCCAGAGCTCAGAGCTTAGCACTGTGTCTCTTTCAGCTCATGCTCTCCTCGCAGCCTTCCTTTGTTTCTTTTACACACCCATTATATTGGCAAAGTGTGGAAATTTATGGCTTAAAAAACCTCTAGCTACGCAGTGGAAAATGTTCAAGGACCTACAGAGCAGAATTACCTTCAAGTCTCCCCTTAGTAGACCACCCTTATTTTTTAGTTCACCTCAGTGGGCACTTCCTGTCTCAATAATTCACTCAACAACACTGGTAAGAGAAATAATAAAAAGGTTTCTGTTTACTCAGTTCTGTATTTTTCTGTAGAAAAATAGTGACTGGTTACACGAACAGAGCTTAACTGATTAACTAGCTTCATGACCAACTAGCTGATCGAACTAACTACCTAACTTAAATAGAGGTGTATCGCTCTTCAAAATTGGAGGTAGAGAGAGAACAACAAGCTTCTACTAGATTGATATACATTCACCACAGTCCAGAAAGATCCCCGACAGCCAAAACTGCTTAAAAGCATCATATGTAGGCTGTAATATTACTAACACATAATTATGTTGTCATTAGCTGCAGGGTGGGAGTTGAGCTTGGACATGTTATACTTTGGGTGATAATCCCTTGAGTTCTCCAACCACCAGGAGCAATGGTTGTGCTAGGCCCAGGATTCTGGGTGTTGTAGTCCTCAAAAGTTTATTTTCCAAGCTTTGAGTAGAAAGACAGCATGCCTTTCTGAGAACACTACTAGTACCATCCAAAGACTCTCTAGCATTTTCTAAGCTATTGTGGACATTTATTCATAATAAGTTTTTAACTGTAAAATTATATTTCTGTTCTAGAGGTGGCGCTCTAATTTTTTCAGTCTGTGCTTGGTGTTTCACATTGGTGACCCACCATTTGATTTAGTGATTACATAGGTAACCCTCTTTCCCAAGGACAACCCTCTCATTTGTCTTTAGATTTATATGTAGTCAAAATCAGATAATAGACTGGCAAGGGTTTTGACTGGCAAGTGTACATAAAACTTGGTGGGGGGAAATCATTTGGTGAATTTTCATATGGCAAATAAGCAGGTGAGTGAAATTTTTTAAAAGGCAGGGCTATGCATTTGATGGTACGTAATTGCCTGATGTTTTAAAAAATAGTAGCCTACGGCCAACTGATTATCCATATAAGTTTGTTCTTGTGGGGAGGTATTGTTTTATAAATGCATATGGTTTTCGTGTTTAAGTTTACATATTTGAAGGGTAAGGAGCACTGAGCCTTTTTCTAGGAAAAGACATAGGGAAAATGTAATAAGTAATAAAGTCCCTGACTCAGGAGTTATCCCTTCGTTTAAGGTCATGGACCTCATCTAAATCCTTGAATATACAACAAAACCACAGTAAAGTTAAAATATTTCATCTCAGTGCTGGGAAAAGTGCCTCAGAAATGTAGTGCGGAAGAAAGGTGTCTCTATGGCTGGTAGCCATAAAACAGTGAGACTGCAGTGCACTCTTTCTCTCCTGCAATAACAATATTAGTATATATTCAGTTCTTCAAAAAACTTCCTGTTTATGAATTTGGGAAATTGGGCTTCTGTATCCATGATTCAAAATGGCCAGGAAATGTCCCAATATTGCTGCATGATATCATGCCCATGTTGCCAGAAGGAAAAAGGATGCCAAGCATTTCATAGCAAAGGGCAGCCTGAATGTTGACAATATCAATGGCAGCAGTCAAGATGGTTTATGTGGTACCTTCTTGTATTCACTCCCATTCACACTCAATGAAAAACAGCCCTGATAATTACTTTGTGTTTGGGTGAGAAGTAGTTAACTGATGAAAAAAGAGTCAGCTCATGGGATTTTTCCTTACTTGGTGTCACTTTGTGAAATATTTTGAATATGCATTACAAAATTGTAATGGAATTGTAATTCCCTGGACATATATGGCGAAGTATCCCTTTCTAGAGGACTGTCACTCCATCACTTTCTTTAAAGCAAGCCTATTGTTTTTTTTAACTCTTCAAAGAAAACCTGTCTTTTGATGGATCTGTGACCTTTCATTATCCTCCGAACATCTCCCTTCACCGCCGATGCACTTGCAGTTAAGCCTGTTCCACACATGCTCAGTCTTATAATGAAGTGGAGGTGTTTGGTTTTTTAAGGCTGAATACTTCAGTCCCTGCAGTCTGGATTCTTTCCAAATAAAATAAATTTTAAAAGCAGGTGGGACCAAACATTTTCTTTCTAGATAAGCAAAACTGATATTTTCAATTTATATGAGCTATTTTAAATCTGGGGACATTTAGGGTCACTTGTTTCTGCACAGGGTGCAATCTGACGTTTAAAAATAATAACTAAAAAAATCCTTTGCCCAAACTTCCTAAAATTTGGCACAGAGCAAGAGCGGACTGTCTGCTACTTCTGTGCCAAATTTGGTGCTGATGTAAAGTACAGTTTCAATGTTCTAATTTTTTGTTTGGGCTTCCCCCATTTTTAGAACTGCCTTGTAGAATGTTGACTTGCTCCACTGCACAATAATTTACAGAGAGCATATAGGAAGCTCAAGGATGCTTTTATGGTCATGTTTGAAAATATAATTCCTTTCATCTTAGATATGACAGCAAGGTCTGTTTGCTCATTGCAGGATTCATTAAAGCAACATTGGGTGCCACCTACTGGCAACCACACAGAGAACGGAAGAGTTGAGGATTCTTCCCATTTTCAAACCACAGAGACGCCAAGAATTAGATCAACTTTTCACCCCATCTAGGAAACATCATCATCCCCACTAGTATGGCCCCAGTCAATGGCTATGCCAGCTGGGAATAATAAGAAACACAGTCTATTTAGAAAGTACCAGAATGGGAAAGGTTTATGTACAGCCCTCACCTCCAAAAAAATAACACAAATTGGTATCTTTGGGGCATGTTATAGGTCTTTTCAGAATTTCAAAGCAACATAATTTGCCATAGAAGACCAGTAAATACTGCTGCATGGGGATTGTTTCAATGTACAGGAAGAGTCGACTATCTTTTGTTGGATATGACAGACTGCTTATGAGCTCAGCTGATGTTCGCAGAGCAGCAGAAGTTCCTTAAAAAAAAAACAACAGGCATCTTTGGATATCACAAAAATACCATAGTTTTAAAGTTGATTCATAACACCTCACTCTCCAAATATTAACATTCTCAGAATGCTAACATATCAGATCAAAACAAACTTGCTCCAAGACAGACAGAAAAGTAACCCAATTGTTGTAATGATTCAGTAAGCTGGAAGTACCCATTAGGTGCATTGAAACTTCAGTTTCAGTATGTATCAGCTATATGCTACTCCTACTAGGTCATTTTGGGTAGGCCAAAAATTCCTAAACCACTGAGGACACGGACATGTTGCAAAGAACTCTAAGCATACCATGAGAAGTGCATTGCATTGATGACATATCCCTGTCAAACGAAAGTAAACAGAAAAATCTGCTCACTCCTGCTGTTTGATGCACTGATCTGACTGCGATACATAAGAAACAGAAAATAGAAGAAGTGGATTTTGATCCATGAAAGCTTACACTGAAACACATCCATTAGATTTTAAGGTGCTACAATTTAAGGGATTTTTTCCTCTCTTCCCCCCCTCCAATTTTGCCAACATGCTGAGACAGATTAGCACACCCCTTCTTTGGAAGCTGTAATATATAATAAATGATTTGTAGTTTAAAAAACCTCAGTTCTAGTTTCAATAATTTATTACAGACAATAACTTCAAAGTGCCTTAACTGAAATGAAAGATATGTCAAATATGCATAAAGTGCCTTTAAGCCATGTTTAAGTAGTCATCTAAAGAGGTTATAGTGACTCATTTCCAACGTATGTTGGACTTTCAAAAACTCAGTGAAAGACCCTAAATTCTCACAAAATCTGTTTTTTTTTTAAAAAAACCTTACCATAGATGAACACATCCAGATAATGTAATTGCTGTAATAAAAAACCCAATATATCACCAGACATGCAACCTTCCAACTTTAAATGAGCCACATTTTTCAGTGGTATCTCATTATTTTTCCATTCCCCTGCTGGCCTTAAGAGATTCTAAATAGATTTGTCCTACTCCATGTGTTCTTTGTTTAGGTCGCTTCTGGGTTATGGTGACTCTATGAATTAATAACCACCCAAAAGGCTTGCCATTACCAGCCCTGCTAAAGTCCCACAAACTAAAAGCCATAGCTTCCTTTATCTAGCTAATTCATCTCATGTTACATCATCCTTCTCCTTTTTTTAGCATCATCATCTTTCTCTAATGTGTCTTGTCTTCTCATGGTCATCTCCAAAGTATGACACTCTCAACGTAACCATTTTAGCTTCTTGAGGGAATATAGTCTTGATTTGATCTAGAACCTGCTTTTTTGACTTTCTGGCAGTCCAAGACATCCACAAATTTCTCCTCCAACATTCCATTTTGAATTAAATAATTATTTTTCCTATCAGCTTTCTTCCTCATTCAGCTTTCACATCTATGCACAGAAGCTAGGAATACATATAATATGGATAATCTTGGCCTTGGTCTCCAGCAACATATCCTTACACCCCAGGATCTCTTCAACATCCTTCTCTTCTGCCATTCCAAGTCTCAGGCTGATGTTTTTATTTAGGCTAATGACAACTGAAGCACAGAAAATCTTTACCAATTTCAGTTTCTTCATTGTTAACATTAAAGTTATGCAATTCTTTTATGGCCATTATTTTTGCCTTCTTACAATTCAACTGTAATCCTTCTCTTGAATGTCCTTATTCAATCTTCACTAGTAGTCATGCCATTGTTATATTATTTTAGAAAATACAGATTTGCAACCTTTTTCTAATCTATAAAAAAGTCTTGCTGTGCTCGCCCTTAGCTGTAAAAAAAAGGTGGGGATCTTGTTGAGAATCCAAGAGCAGCCTTGTTTCACCCTTATCTGTAAAAAAGAAAAAAATCTTGTTCACAGGCTTTGCTCAACGTGGCCCTGTGGCTTTTCTGCATTGGTTCAAGTGATCTCAAGCCCGAACTGATGCAAATTAATCCTTCTGGGTGAGGGGAGGAGGTAAAAGAGAAGCCTCAGTGGAAGAAGGGAAACTATGGATTTGGGGGCAAAACTTGTGGCTGATTCGCATTTCCCTTTGTGATCAAGAGGAAAAAATGTGAATCAAACCGCCCCAAACCCATAGTATTTGCAGTATTTTTCCCAATATAGTCACATCCTTAGTTTGGTGTCTCAGCTATAGCCATCAGTTTTAGATGACACTATCAGAGGAGTCTAAACTTGCTGTTGAGTCTTGTGATGGTATTGCTCTCAGCTTCCATGACACACTCAGACCCCTTCACCACGTGGGCAAAGGGTGCATTCAAGAGTGCTGCACACCTTTTAGACATCTCAGCAACATTAACAATAGAAGCTCCTTCTGTTAACGTCCCAGACCAGATAGCCTGTCTGTCCGTTGGCAAGTCAGGTTCCTTCTTAAAACAGAGAAAAGCAGACGTGCCTGCCAACCTGCTTGATAGTCACACCATGATTCTGAAGCATCGGTTGCTCGTCTGCTTTCCACTCTTTTCCCCCTTAAAGAGCAATGCCTGCAGCAGAGTCCTGTGTCACTTCCCAACACGTCAACACGTCACTTGATCCATTGCGAAGACCGGCTACCTGAACTTAGTATTATGCACTATCCCTAATTGCAAATTGGCGCCGAACAGCTAGTGTCGAGGGCGTGGAAGGAGGGGGGGGGGGCTTCTGCATATGGTCAGAGGTTCCCTTGTTATGATTGCCCCTGACGTTGCAGAGCTGGAAACAAAGTTCCTGTCGCGGGATCCCGTACTCTCTATATTGCAGGATCTTGCCATTCCCATCTGCCCCCCCCCCCCGGCGTTGCTGTGCGTTGCTGTGGGGAGGATTCCCCCTGGCCCACCTTGCCCTATTCTCTTTCTCCCGCCCTCCGCCAGCCCGCCTCGTCCAATCGCAGCTGCCCTTACTGCCGGGTGGGCCGAGCTGCCGGCCTGCACGCCCAGCTGATCCGAGGCTCGGCCATGGTAATGTCTGCCGCTTTGTTGTTCCCCCTCCCCCGAAGATCCGGGGCGGAGATGGGTTCAGGGGGCGGAGGGGGGCTGCGTGTGTGCACGGCCCAAAGCTTGCGAGCGGCCCGTCGGCGGGGCGGGCGGGCGGGCGGGCGGGCGGGGGCGGGGGCGGAAATGATCCCCAGGTCCAGCGTCTCCCCATATTCTCTGCGCAGAGGGAGATGCTTTCCTGCCCCTCTTCCCTCGCGCGTCGTCCCGGAGGTTTTCCTGCATTTCGATGTGGGGAAAGCGGGAGCAGGTGGGTGTGGGTGTGTATGGGTGGGTGGGTGGATGGATGGATGGATGCCCTTGAGCGCTGGGCGAGAGCCGCAAGGCCCGATGAGAAGGTGGACAGCGGGGAGGGTGGCGGCGAGGCATCGTGGTTTCTGCACGCTCAGTCCGATGCAGGCACAGTACAAAAACAAACGCAAAAAAGCACCCAGATCGATATACAGATGCACGGCGAAGCACATGAGCTGCACATCTGCAAACAGCCGGGCGCGTAGGTGGCCATTGATGCACGCACAAAATCTAGGAAGCTCTTCCTTGCAACTTCATCCCAAGGACCGGCCCTGGGTTAGTCATACGCACCCCCACACCCCGTGTCTGTTTTCGAGATCGGGAGGGTAAGCTAAGGTTAAAATAGGACCTCATTTTCCTCCAAACCACCCGGTGAGTTCAGTGGTTGAGCCAGAATCTGAATCCGAGCTTCTCAGAAGGCAAACCACACATGCTGTTTGCTGTGCTGTGACACCTAGTTGAGTTGGGCACGCATAAACAGTTTTGCACCCATGGGAGCAAGCAGAGACCACAGCAAATTGGAGATGGAGGGATAAACGTGTGCATAATTACATACATAGCCTGAACTGTGCACCTGCTCCGAAGCATAAGTGCTCAAATAACACATATGTATGTGCATTTGTGTAGTGTAAATATTCGGTCCTCTCAGTGTATGTTGCACACTTGTCATAGGTACACATTATATAGATATAAGCATGCAGCCCCCCCAATAAATATGTAAAGGTACATCTGTGCAGATCTATCTACAGAGATACTATCTACATAAGCACCCAGATCGATATACACATGCAGGTCTGTCTACAGAGATACTATCTACATAAATACAAGAGTGTAGGCAAAAATAATCAGACAAAGAGGTAAGGCATATATGGCTGTATTTGCATGGATGCATGCATTGGTGAGGTACAAATACATATACTAAATAAGCTTGTTCCTTAGACACCAGGGTTTTAGCATTGCCTTTGCATTGGGCAAAGATTACCAGGAAGATTTAGAAAAGCTTCACCAAGGGATGGGGTGGTAGTAGCAAAGGATTAGCTTGCTTGCCTGATGTCACTTTCAGGCAAGAGCAGGTTGAGATTGCATGGAACTTTGTGATTGTTATGTGCCGTCAAAGTCACTTCCAAATTCTGGCAACCCTAGTAGGATTTCCATGGTATGTGAGATGTTAAAGGAGTGCTTTCTCATTGCCACAGCCCCAGTGGGTTTTCTGTGGCCACATAGGGATTTGAACCTGGATCTCCTGAAATATATCCCAATAAATTGCAGCAGAATTAGGAGGGGAACTTTGCTCCTCTAGATGTTTGGACTGAATTTCCCGAAGTCCCTTAATGTGGAGTATTGAGTGGGGGCCACTGGAGTTATAGCCCAAAATATCTGGAGGGCAAAAATTCCACTCCACCCCTGTGTAATTTTTGGCAAGGAAATCCCATGGGTATCAGTCTCAAACTGCAGTTTGAATGGATCTCTCAGGCTGTTTGCAAAAGAAAGGTTGGTAGAGCACCTGCTCCCCATGTAATTCATCCTAGGTTTAATCGCAGGTATATCTCCAGATCAGGCTGGCATAGACTCCTGGCTGGAAAAGTATAAGGAACATCCCTGCCAGTCCATGTAAGCAGGAGTGAGCTAGATGTACCAGTCAGTTGTTTGAGATGAAGCAGCTTCCTGAGCTCTCTTTAAAGCAATAAGTTGAAGCTCAGAGGAAGATGGGAGCTGCATGCTGTATGCCCACACTCTGAAATAAGGTAAAAATAACATATTATCCTGATTAGCTGTGATTTACCACTAAACATTGCATCTCAGCCTCAGATTCTCTTTGTTCTTTACAATTCCCCCTCTCAATGTTTATGGCACCTGCATGTACTACTGTAAGCTATCCGATTCACCCTCAACCAGCTTTTCATCTTTATCCTTCTACATGTCCCCTAATCCGTTCATCATATGGTAGAGGGCAGCTGAAAAGCTTAGTGGGCTTGGAGCACCTTTCCTAAAAGGAAGCGCTGTTAAAACATAAGGGCTTTCCTAATCTATAAAAGAGATTAAGGGAGGCTAAGGGGAGATATCAAGGGGTTGATAAAATGATGAATGATGCAGAACACTAGTCTCTCTCTCTCTCTCTCTCTCTGTGGTTTTTTTTTTGCATTTGCCTTTTAGATAAAGGTGAGAAATGAGAATTCTCCAAATCCCAATGGAAGTCGACAGTTACCCAACCCTGTTTCAGATGTTAAGACTCGGGGTGGGCAACCCAATTTGTTGTTTCTCTTTCTTGCAGTCAGCTCCAGATTCAGGCAGTGGCCCTCCTCCTGGGCAGCCGGCTCCCTTTCCTCCTGCCCCGCCGCCGCCGCCAATTCTGCCTCCTCCCTTTGTAAGTTAATTGATGTCAGTGTGTTTGTTTATCAGCATCCCGGCCACTTGGCCTTATGTGGAAGATGTAGGTGTGCATGGGCCTGTGAGATGTGATTAATGAAGAGTGTCAGGATGCCTTTTGCGGATTTTGAGCGTGTGTGAAGATAGTAAGATGGTTGGCTCCCTTCTACACAGTAAACAGCAACAGATGCTGGGGATTGCCCCATTAATAAAAAACTGGTGGTATTTTTGTTTCCGCCCCCCCCCCCCCCCCAAAATATAAGAGAATAGATGATTCTGGGCCTGAGGAACCTACAGTCTAAGACTTTGCACACGGGAAGGAGAGGGTGGCAGTGGAACAACTGCTCTCCCCCAGGAGTCTCTCTGGGTGTGGGTGGGGAGCTAGGGCAATTAATGTATTGTCAATTACATAAATTACTACAGTGAGTCTATGGCATATATAGGTCTTAATATGAAACCTCCTAAAGAGCCAGTTCACAGAAACTAAAAGGAGCCCTCTGGTATTTTCTCTTGGGAAAGATTTTTAATTTTATCTATATTTCTCCTCACACACATTCCTCCTCTCTGTGAGATGAATACATCTTGCAAGACGCTTGAAGGTTGTGTCCCCAACTTCTGACTGGAAGAGTCCTTTTGGGAAGACAGCTAGAACCCAGTTCTGTTCTTGCATTTCTCTTATGAGGTCATAGTCCCGAACTGCTGTTGGTAGAACATGGACTAATTACCATCTTGCAGACTTCAGTCTGTTAATTGTCTATGCTTTGGTGCAACTTTCTGTTAAGGTGTCTTGTTGCTGTGTTGGGAGATTAAAAGTGCCCTGTAAAAGTGCCCAATTAATTCCTCCTTGAAAGAGGCCCAGAATATGCTCTGATAAATGGCAGCTGTCTTGAGTAGATAATATGGTTGAGGAAATGGTATGTCTGTGCTTTTTTCCCTTGTTTCTAGATGCCTCCTCCTGGGATCCCGCCACCATTCCCCCCAATGGGACTTCCCCCGATGGGACCACGCCCACCCCCTATGCCACCCATGCCTCCCGGCATGATGCCGCCTCCCCCCTTGATCCCGCCCATGCCTGGACCACCACCCTTGGGACAGGTAGTGCCTGTTTGCAGATTTTTTAAATTTTAATTTCCTAATGCATTGGAAATTTGCTTTCCTAATGCATTGGCTTCTATTTGCTCCCAGATGCCTACAATAGTGCCACCAATGCTGCCTGGGATGATGATGCCTGGAGTACCAGCTGGCCCGGTTCCTGTCTCTGCAGGGGTGAGTGTCTGGGAAGGGGTGCGATTTAAGTGGTTGTAGTCTAGGGCAGGGCCGGAGAAAAAATTTGGCCCAAGAGGCTTTCTGATTTGTAGATTTGAGAAGGGCTGGGGGAGTTCTCATTGCAGCAGCCTAAAGACCAAGGACACACTGTCACGTCATAGAATCATAGAATAGTGAAGTTGGAAGGGGCCTACAAGGCCATCAAGTCCAACCCCCTGCTCGATGCAGGAATACAAATCAAAGGATATCTGCCAGGTGGTTGTCTAAGTTTCTCTTGAATGCCTCCATAATGTCATAATAAAACACAGTAGGCATTGCCGGTTGTAATTCTTACTAGTGGAGATGTTTTCCTACTAGCTGCACAAAGGAGATCTCAGTCCTGTGCATGCCTGCTCAGAGGCCATACCCACTGCAGCAGGTTCCCAGGCTGCAAACCAGAGCTCTTTCTTAGGGCAGCTTTCTGGTCTGCAAACCACAACTCAGTTCCGAGCAACACCTTCTTGGTCTGCAAACAGGAGTTTAGTTCCGGGCAAAAAACCAGAGCTCAGGCTTCTTGGCCTCTGAACTGGAATTGAGTTTCATTTAACAGTATCCTGGTCTGCAAATCAGAGTTACGTTTTTGGGCACTAATCACCTCTTGCTTCTGATTGCTGATTGGAGGTAGTAGGAGAAGAATCTGCTGGATGGGGGACCTCTGAAGCTGGATGTTTGACATTCCCCGTGTAGGATGCGGATGCCAGAAATAGCATTTGCAGGAGGGATTTGGTGTTATGTGTTGATAAGAGCAAGAGGGCCCTTTGATCTTGGCTCTGGCGTCAGTTTCTGCTTCCTTCTCTGGGACTGGGGTGCTGCCTGGCTATAATTTGGAGTGGAAGAAGTTGTACATATATTGTAGCAGTCACAGAAATGGGGCCACAGAAATCTATGTAATTACTCTGTTAATTTTCCAAGATGGTTGCCCTGCTACTGGAGTTGGGGCTTTCCCGCTGGTGGCTGCTTGGGTCCCCAAGCAGTGTGTTGTGTTATCAACTAGGCACAGGCAAGTCAAGCAGCATCTGCCTGCCTCTGATGTAGCATGAGTGTGTGTGTGTGTAAAGAGATTAACTGTGTGGAAGGAGATAGATGCATTAAGGCCTTATTAAATGTGACAAACCCGGGCAACACAAGTCTTTTTTCCCAAGACTACTTTTCCCACAAGTAAAGCTGCTTTGAGAGAGAGAAAGTGGTAGAAAAGCAGCGGGTGTTTGTTGCACACCTTTTCCTCTCTGCTTCCTCCTGGCCCCGTTTTGGCACCCAATCCACTGCACTGAATGCAAAGGAGGCTTAAAAAGTCCATCTGGTGTTGGATGGAGCTGAGACCCAACTCAAGGTTTTGTTCCAATTTCTCTTTCACAGGCAGCTCCTGTGACAGACCCATCCAGTGGTAAGTATCCCAGAGGATGCGTCTCTGCATGTATTTTAAGTGCATCCAGGTTAGCATCTGCATTTGTGTGAAAAATCAGATACACAGTAGGAATGGGCAATTTGTGGCCTTGAGCATCCGGGTCCTAGCAACCACAGCCACTATAGCTGCAGCCCATCAGCAAAGGGAGAACCCATCCCCTCACTGTAATCTAGAGCAGTGGTTCCCAACCTTGGGTAACCCTGGTGTTCTTAGACTGCAACTCCTAGTCCACGGCTGGTGGTGAAGATTTCTGGGAGTTTCTCTCCAAGAACACCGGGGATTATCCAAGGTTGGGAACTACTGATCTAGAGAATCACGCTGCTTACTTCCCCTCAGTGGCAGAGGATGCCTGCCTTCTTACAAGTGTCATGCTTTGCAAGCACCCGGCAGCCATAGGCTTTCCCAGTGTGGAAGTCTGAATTGGCAGTAAAAGTCAGATTTCTTCCTGCTCAACTACCAAAAGCACACAGCACTTTTAATTCTCTGTGTGTGACAGTGTGAGTGATTGCTCATGTTACCTTCAGAGGCTAGTCCAGGTGAGATCCTTGTTAACACACTTGCATTGTTACTGAAAAACTGATTTTCATTCCTGGGAACACCATCCTTTTGAGCAGAGTTCAGAAACATTACACTTCAAATGAAAGCTCCCACACTTAAGTGGCCAAGCTGGTTGAGGGAATTTTGGAAGCTTCAGGCCAAAAGCACAATGTTCCCAGGCTCTGCTCACTGGTTTTCTGCTCTCCTGACTCCCAACCCCATTGGCCTGCACAGTTAGCAGTGTCTTCTCCTCTGAGGTTCCTGGAGTGGCCATCACATCTCGTCCTGATCTCTCTTTTTGACTTGCAGCCACTGTTACCCAGGCAGCACCGGTGGTGAGTAGCCCGACTAGATGTACTTGTTTTTTGTGGGGGGGGGGGGGGAGAGGGTGATGAAATGTCCAGTCATTGCTCTTTTGCTGTGAGGAATCCAAATGCTCTCCTTCAGGGTGTCACTTGTGTGTTGAGGTTGCCACCTGTGCCCAGTGCTCAGATTGCAACACTTTGGTACCAAGGCAGATTTGGTTCATCTGCCAACTAGCACAGTTTGAGTGAAGGTGATAGTTTTGTGGAACATGTGGGCCAGAAGGACAGTGACTGGGACAGCCTCTGTAGTTGGTGAGGGACATGGCTTGTGGGAAGGGTCACAGTTTAGTGGTGGAGCTCATGTTGTGCCTGCAGAAGGCCTTGGGTTAGGACTGTAGCTTTAATTTCCTGTGCAAGCAAAGTGATAGCAAAGTGTAGCAGCTAAGGCTTTTACCTTATATGGAGTGAGAAATGCCTGATGTTCAAGCTGGATTTTGAAAAGGAAGAGGCACTCAAGATGATATTGCAAATATCATCTGGTTACTGGAGCACACCAAACAATTTCAGAAGAGGATCAGTCTATGCTTTATAGACTATAGCAAAACCTTTGAGTCATGAGAAACTATGGGCTGTTCTGAAAGAAATTAACATGCCTCAGCACTTGATACATAACCTGTATTGTGAACAAGAAGCTAATGTTGGGACAGAACATGGACAAAGAGAAAGCTTTCTCATAGGCAAAGGTCTCAGACAGGGTGCATTTTATCCCCTTATCTATTCAATCTGTATGCAGAACATATCATCTGGAAAGCCAGACTAGATTCAGATTAAGGAGGAGTGGAAACTGGTGGAAGAAACATGAGTAAATTAAGATATGCAGATGACGCCATCTTACTGGCAGATAGCAGCAATGATTTAAAGTGACTTTTAGTGAAAGTGAAAGAATAAAGTGCTAAAGCAAGACTGCAGTTGAATGTTAAGAAAACCAAAATCATGACTACAGAAAAATTACACATCTTTAACATTGACAATGAAGAAATTGAAATAGTGAGATATTTTGTGTATCTTGGTTCAATTTTCAATCTAAATGGAGATTGCAGCCAAGAAATCAGAAGAAGACAGAGACTCAGAAGGAATTAGAAAATATCATCAAGTGTCACTGGAGACCAAGACCATCCACACTCTTGTATTTCCGATCACCATGCATGGGTGTGAAAGCTGGACAGTTAAGAAGACTGACAGGAAAAGCAATAATTTGTTTGAGTGCTGGAAGAGAGCTTTGTGGATAACCTGGACTGCCAGAAAGACGAACAAGTAGGTCCTAGAGCAAATCAAACCTGAAGTATCTCTGGAGGCAAAAATAATGAAACTGAGGCTGTCCTATTGTGGACACATCATGAGAAGGTGGGATTCTCTAGAAAAGACAGTAATGCTGGGAAAGACAGCAGGAAAAGAAGACAACCAAATGTGAGATGAATTAAGTCCCTGAAGGAAGCCACAGGCTTGAGTTTACAAGAGGCAGGGCTGTTGAGATCCCTCATTCATAGGGTCACCATAAATCGGGGGCAACTTGACAACATGTAACAACAACAACCCCCTTAATCACTCCCCTTTAGCAGTTCTAGCTTGGGCCGATGAGAGTTGCAGGCCAAAATCTATAGAGGAGAAACACCATTGCCCACCTCTGTATGTAGAAAATATTCAAGTAGATGGATCAACAATAGAAGGACATTTCCTGCATAATGCCACATGATGGAGTGGTGTGGTGTGGTGCCTTTGCCCCAGTCAGTGGTAGATAAAAAGGAAGTTTCACCTTTACAACCAGTTTGCAGCACTGCAGTGGTTCTGGAGCAGGACATAGTTTCTCCGAGTTGTAGTCTGAAAAGTAACTTTTTCTCAGTGGTCTAGTGCAAGGCATGTTCTTGGTGACTGGATGTAGCTCCTTGAAGGACTTGTAGGACTATCCCTCAAAATAATGGGCTGATGCATAGTTCAGAAACAAACCTCCTTCTTTCCCCACTTCTGCCAATATGCAGAACTGACTTTCCCTTCTCTCTCCTTTTCTTGCTTTAATTCCCCACCCTGACCTTTTAGATCCCGAACCCATTGACGGGTGCCATGCATCAGAATGTGATTGTTGGTGGCTCCTCAGTATCGGATGCAGGCCGGAAGGTAACTTTCTGAAGTTTGCGGCATCAGCAAATTAAAAGAAGGTTGAGCCTGGAAAATGAACTTCAGGGAGGGAAAACAGTGACGTGTGTACACTTGCACCAGTCCCAAAAGTTGGAATGCTTATCGGGTGCTCAGAACAAAATCCTGGGCTCAGGAGAACTCTGTGCATCTTTTGCATTCAGCTCCAGTTGGGAACGTCTCAACTGGAGATGTAAGAAGAAACCAAGTAAACTTCTTAAGCTTGAAGTTTGTCCATCCCTGTTTTAGTTGCGCTATGAAGATATTGGTTGAAATCCAGTAGTAAGCTGTGGTTAGAGTGGGCCCATTGAATCAAGGGAATTCATTGAGTCAGTTCTAACTGTTATATTTTATTATAATAATTAACATATTCTATATGTCTGAAGAAGTGGACTTGATCCATGAAAGCTCATATTAAAATATAATAGTTTTTAAGGTCCACAAGTTTTTTTGTCTTTTTTTATATTTGCCCTTCTTTTCCTTTGAATTTTGCCTGATATTTCCGATGAAAGAGGCATATAGTTTAATCCAATCCTTTTCCCTGCAGCATTGGACTTTCAAGAAGGACCAGTAAAAAATATGTCCTAAAACAGAAACAAGGAATAAAGGAGGCTTCAGGGTGGGCTTGAGCAGCATGGATTTAGGGGTGCTGTGAGAGAGCAAGATCAGTGTTCAGAACTATGGCTGCTAGAATCCAACGGCCGTGCTGTCTGGAGGACTCTGGGAATTATATTCCAGACGGCATCTTTTCCAACATCTGGAGCAAATGACCTGATAAAGACAAGGAACTTTTTTTGGCAGAGTGAAAAGAAAACGTTTAGGGTAGTTTGAGGGGCATTTTGTGGATGAAGAAGCTGTGTGCGTGTGCGTGCGCATGCGCAATGTGTCGCCAAATCAGAACCAACTAATAGCAACCCTAATAGAGCTTTCAAAGTAAGTGAGATATTTAAGGAGGGGTTGCCACTGCCCCCCTTGTGAGTTTCCATGATGAGTGGTGATTTGAACTCAGATCTCCTGAGTCCTAGTCAGTTACACTATCCACTACAGCATGTTGGGTGAAGAAGTGGGTGGGATGGAGATAAATGTGCTTGCTTATTTTCTGAACCAAAAACCTTAAAAAAAAGCATCATCAACAAAACTTTGAAGTTTGTGTAAATTCTGTAGAATGAGAAATTGCACTGTGTTTCTGCTTTTCTTTCTTTTTCCTTCACTCTTATTTTTTTCTGGGTTGATGAGAAGTAAATAATGATAAAAGACCCTCTTCCCCACTCAGATCCTCTGACTGTGGGAAATTTTAGCAACCTTTCCTAACTGTCTTGACTTCCACAGGATTTCTTCCAGATGTTTCCCACATGTTTTGAAGCCTGTCTTTCTATGTGTAAAGGATAGAAACTTGTTATTTAATTTTTTAAAAAAAGAGAAGCTGGTAGTCTCAAAATACAGGGTTCTGTACTCTGCACCAGTTTTTACTTCAGTTTCATTGTAGAAAATGAACATGATGATTTCTGTGCAAAATGAGAACCGAAACTTTTTTCTTTTATTTATCTTTCTCCTAAGAAACCTGCGTGGAGTGACCACAGAGCTCCTGATGGGCGTGTTTATTACTACAATTCTGAAACCAAACAGTCCAGTTGGGAAAAACCAGATGAGCTGAAGTCCAAGGCAGAGGTAAGCACCCTGACTAAACTCGAGTGGTGGGGCAAGTAAGATGCCATACACAGGGCTTGGGGGGCGAGCGGTCTTGGCCTTTTTTGGGTTGTGTTTGAATAATGATAAGTGAGGGATGGGCGGCAAGAGAGAGCAGCTTAGGGATAACCTTTGCAACCCTGTGTGAGATTTTTCAGAATAGGCCCCAATAATGTGCATTAACTTTATTCTCCTGCTCCAAGAATTAATTGAGAATGGTGGTGAAGAATGGGGAAAGGCCTGAAAACCTGAGTGGAGTCCTCTTTGCTATAGATATTTAAGCAGAAACTGGATGGCCGTCTGTTAGGAACACCTGGAAAAGTTACCTTATGGCCTGGTCTTTGCTGTCCTTCTGCAAGCAGGCAAAGACCTGTCTCTTCAACCAGGCTTTCTCTCAGTGACTGGCTATCTGAGAGGGTGTGTTTTAAAACAGGGCCACTGTGTTTTTGTTGCTTTTAATGTGTTTTTAGTACTTTTAAAATTGGTTTTAATATTATATTTGTTTAAATCTTTTTTTTAGTATTTTTCTAATAATTTATTGCTTTTAGCGTTTAATATTGTTTCTTTTTTAATCTGGTAAGCCACCTTGGGTCCTTTTTAGGAGAAAGGTGGGATATAAAAATTCTGAATAAATAAGTAAGAATAGAACTTCAAGGATCCTGGTATCACGTTGCAGTCCAAAGAAGTAAATCTTCTTAGCTTTGCCCTCAGTTTTTATTTTTCTTTTGAGCAAGGGGGATGTATATCGTAGGGATCCTGCCCCCTCTCTCCCTGCTTCGCGGTTTGCAGCTCCCCCTGCTTCTTTTCCTCGTCTCTTCAGCTTTTGTTGTCGAGATGCCCCTGGCGGGAGTACCGCTCAGAGACTGGGAAGCCCTATTACTACAACACCCAGAGCAAAGAGTCGCGCTGGACCCGCCCACGGGAACTTGATGACATTGAGGGTGAGGGTCTCCGGCTGCTGGTGAGGGGTAGGGGTGGGGTGGGAGGGGCTTGTCCCCCCCCCAAAAAAAATTACTGAGACAACCAACCCTTCCTTTTTCGTTTCCTCAGCACTGATCAAGGAAGAAGAAGAGGATGCAGAGTAAGTCCCGGTGGGAGAGAGCCATGCGAGGAAGGGCCCTGAGGGACTGTTGGAGCCGTGGGAAACTAGGCAGAGCCCTAAGCTGCATCTTTTACTGAGAGGACTGGGAAATGGAAGGAGGGCAAGAGGTTCCGGCGAAGGACTGTTTGGCTTTCATTCAGGGCCCCACCTAGATGTTGGCTCAACTTCTTGGAGGGGATCCTTGTATCCCATCTGTCCATGGCATTGCGGAATCTAGAATCCGGGTGCAGAATGAAGTTTTCCAGCAACTTTGAAAAGATACATATGTGATTGTGTGTTAAAAGCACATTCTTGCCCTTATTGCTGGATAGCTCAGTGGTTGAGGTCTCTGGCTGCGGAGCCAGAGGTTGGGAGTTCGATTCCCTGCTGTGTCTCCTGGACTCCGTGATCCATAGGGTCCTTTCCAGCTCTGCAGTTCTAAGATGATGATGATAAGCTGTGGTGAGAAGCTTGGAATTGTTTGGTGCCTCAGAGAAGTTCAGAACATAACCTAACGACCTTTCCAGAGTATTTGAAGTTGAGAGATTTCCAGACTCTGAAAAAAAACCTCCCAGTCCTTCCACTTTACTTTCTCAGCCTTCTCCTTCAGGAGATTTCATTCTCCTTTCCTGCTTCCAGCTATTACAGAGTTAGGGATGGGTGGGGGGTTTCTGGTGTTTGAGGCAGAATAAATTGTGCAAATTAGAAAGCACTTGGTTTTGCTTTCTGTTTTTGCTTGCACTTGGTCCATCTGCCATTTTCCCCCCTTCCCCAGGAAGCAGCAGCAGCCTCAGCAACCAGAGACTCCGTTATCAGACCCCGCTAGTCCCAATCCATCATCTGCAGCCACCTCCGACACAGAAGGCATCCCTGCAGGTGAAGGACAGGAGACACCTGCCACAGAGGGGGTTCCTGGTGCAGCTGAAGAGGAGATCACAAGCAGGTGCAGAGCTTGTTAAAGACTTTTCTCCCCTCCAATTACAATTCCCAGAATCCCCCAATAAGCACAGCCACTATCTGTGCTGGTCGAGAGATTCTGGGAGTTGTAGTTTAAAACACACACACACACACATATAAAAGTGTGTGTGTATATATATAAAGAGTATATACAGTGGATATAAAAAGTTTATACACCCCTGTTAAAATGTCAAGTGTCTTGATGTAAAAAAATGAGACAAAGATAAACCATTTCAGAACTTTTTCCACCTTTAATGAGACCTATGAACTGTACAACTCAGTTGAACAACAAACTGAAATCTTTTAGGTGGAGGGAAGTAAAAATAAAAAACTGAAATAACATGGTTGCATAAGTGTGCACACCCTTAAACTAATACTTTGTCGAAGCACCTTTTGATTTTATTACAGCACTCAGCCTTTTTGGGTATGAGTCTATCAGTATGGCACATCTTGACTTGGCAATATTTGCCCACTCTTCTTTGCAAAAACGCTCCAGATGTGTCAGATTGCAAGGGCGTCTCCTGTGCACAGCCCTCTTCAGATCACCCCACAGATATTCAATTGGATTCAGGTCTGGGCTCTGGCTGGGCAATTCCAAAACGTTAATCTTCTTCTGGTGAAGCCATTCCTTTGTTGATTTGGATGTATGCTGTCATGCTGAAAGATGAAGTTCCTCCTCATGTTCAGCTTTCTAGCAGAAGCCTGAAGGTTTTGTGCCAATATTGACTGGTATTTGGAACTGATCATAATTCCCTCTAGCTTGACTAAGGTCCCTGTCTCAGCTGACGAAAAACAGCCCCAAAGCATGATACTGCCACCACCATGCTTCACTGTGGGTATGGTGTTCTTTTGGTGATGTGCAGTGTTGTTTTTGCGCCAAACATATCTTTTGGAATTATGGTCGAAAAGTTCAACCTTGGTTTCATCAGACCATAACACTTTTTCCCACATGCTTTTGGGAGACTTCAGATGTGTTTTTGCCAAATTTAGCCGGGCTTGGATGTTTTTCTTCGTAAGAAAAGGCTTCTGTTTTGCCACTCTACCCCATAGCCCAGACATATGAAGAATATGTCACATGGTTGTCATATGTACCACACAGCCAGTACTTGCCAGATATTCCTGCAGCTCCTTTAATGTTGCTGTAGGCCTCTTGGCAGCCTCCCTGACCAATTTTCCTCTAGTCTTTTCATCAATTTTGCAGGGACATCCAGTTCTTGGTAATGTCACTATTGTGCCATATTTTCTCCACTTGATGATGACTGTCTTCACTGTGTTCCATGGTATATCTAATGCCTTGGAAATTCTTTCGTACCCTTCTCCTGACTGATACCTTTTAACAGTGAGATCCCTCTGATGCTTTGGAAGCTCTCTGCGGACCATGGCTTCTGCTGTAGGATGTGACTAAGAAAATGTCAGGAGAGACCTACTAGCACAGCTGATCTTTATTTGGGATTCCTCAGAGGCACTTTAAATGATGGCGGGTGTGTACTGACTCCTACTTAACATGAGTTTGAATGTGATTGTTTACTGCTGAACACAGCTACATCCCCAGTTATAAGAGGGTGTGCACACAGATGCAACCATATTATTTCAGTTTTTTATTTTTACTTCCCTCCCCCTAAAAGATTTGAGTTCGTTGTTCAACTGAGTTGTACAGTTCATAGGTCTACTATATCTATATATATATATGTGAGGAAGGGACTATAAAGAGGTAGAACTAAGACTTTTCTGATCTGTGGACTGGGTTTTCTCTGCAGGTTGGAAGAGTGACTGCAGGATGAATGAGGTGATAACACATTATGGTGTTCTTTGAAAACAAGCAGTAGCTATCCAGTTTTGTACAGGATAGAGCACATAACAGATTTCTGCTACCATAATTCTGTGCTGTGCATAATAGGAGTCTGATTAAAAATTCTGCTAGCAGCAGTTGAAGAAAGGAACTTTTAGAGGGAGAGGTTGTGATGGTGGAGGAACTTTTAGTTCCTCTTCAGAGGCACCATTGCTCCAGTTTGGCTTAGAAGGGGAGGCAGACAGGATTCACTTTCCCAGTCTATGGTGCCTTACATGTAGCTCTGAAAAAAGCTCTCGGTTCTACTTCAGTAATATTATTAGGAGTATTATTCCTGTTAGAGTTCATAGACATTTCTAATTTTCTCCTCACCAAATTTATGATTTGCATGCTGGATCAGGGTGATGTAGAAGTAAGAGTACCTTTACATTTTGAAGGGAAGATCAAAATTCACCATGTTTGATAAACACTGAGTTAAACACTGGCATATTCCAGGCTAAGATCTGAGACATGATACACCAGTTTGTGATGTGGATGCTCCCAAATGCCCAAGGTACTCCACTGGAGATCTTTGCAAAATGCATTTCCCATTTCTTTCTCTCTTTTTGTTTTAAAAAATTATTGATCACTTAAAATTAGAAAAAGAACATAATAACTGAAATGGGATAGAATTAAGGCTCTTCTAAACTCAAAATTATAATATTTCAAAAAAAAGCAGGGGGAAGGTGGAGAAATAGGAAAATAGAAATACAAAATACAAGAGTGTCTATACATAGGTGTCTATAAAAGGCTTCCAGATATCTGAAATATATATCTGTGCATAGCTAGCATCTACAACCCATATGTTCATATGTCAATAAGATTGGAAGGTCTTCTATCCACTGGATTAATGGTGTTGGGCATCCATCCAATGTTGCAAAATAAGTGTTTTTTCAGTTGTTAAGGGCACAGAGAATCCATTTACACTGACCAGTGAGTAATCTCCAAGAAGCAGGTATGTAATTTAAAAATACATAAGCATCAACAAAGATCGAAGACCGATCAGGTACAAAATTAAATTGGATAATAATGGGTTAGGATAGCTGGCTAGATAGTTAGGTATCTGGCTGCAGAGCCAGAATTTGGGAGTTCTATTCTCCACTGTGCCTTCTGCGAGTAGAGTCAGTCTGTGTAGCCTCGGGCAAGCTGCACAGACCCAGGACACCCCCAGAATAAGGGAATGGTAAACCATTTCATATTCTCTACCTGGAAAACCCTGGAAAAGGTCACCATAAGTCGGAATTGACTTGACAACACATGCTGATTTGTTATCAATAATTGGCAACAAGATTTCCCATTTTTGGGCACAGATCTAGCAGTTCACACTGAGAACTTTGAATACACCCTTTATCACACAGCCTTGTAAATACACTTAACAGAAGCAAAAAGTCTTTCCAGCTCAGTAAGAGGCTAGTAACCTGTGGAAATCTTCTCTCTGGCCAACACAGAAATGTAAGATGCTGCTCGTAGCAGTTGGTAGGCTAATAACATTCCAAAACTACCTATCGAGCAGTCTGGTGGAGTGAGTGAGAGGGTAATGAAAGATAGGCTTCCCTTCCTCCTTTGCCATCATTTAAACCAAGTCAACTGGCGAACAAGGAGTGGAGAGATCTGTCCTTCCTGAGCAAGCCTGCCGACTCACTAGAGTGGAAGGCTGTGTGTGCTTCTCTAGCACAGAACCACCACTCGCCTCCTGACATGTTTTGCTTTCTTTCCCTGGCCCAGTGGTGATCCTGTCCGGAAAGAAGAGGAAGAGCGTGTCACTGCTAATGCCTGGAGCAACAAGGAAGAAGCTAAACAAGCATTTAAGGAGCTGCTGAAGGACAAGGTACTACTGACAGGGAAGACTTATAGGGCAAGAGGGTCAGAGATCTCCTCTGGGACATGAATTCCAATTTGTACAATCTCTAAAATGAAAAGGATCTCCTTGGGACTGTCTCACATTTGGCCACCCTTCTTCCATCAAATGCCTTCCTGATGTGTTCCCATCATCCACGGCATAGCTTTTGGTTATGCTGGTTGGGAATGATGAGGTTGTAATACAGCAGTTCCAGAGGGGGTGGGGACAAAGCTCTTCATTGTTGCCACTTCCTCCTCTAAAAGGGTGGCCTGTCAAACTGCTGTGTGTGTGGTTGGGCTTCGCTTCCCTCCTGCGATGGTGAGAGAACGTTCCTGAGAGTTGTTCATGCAGATTAATCGGAAGAGCAGGAGGCCTGTTGCCTGGGCTGGTACCATTTGGGCCAAACATAAAATTTTACCTTATTCTTCTGACTGCCTCAGTTGGTCCTGAGGGGTGGGGTGCAGGAATCGGTGGTGCTGCCTTGGTTGAAATACTGTTGTTCTCTGGCCGCAGGGTGTCCCAGCAAGTGCATCCTGGGAGCAGGCCATGAGGCTCGTTAGCAACGACCCACGGTTCAGGTATGGTCCTAGGCTGCAACATTTAGCTCCCACCCTACTTCACTGGTCACAGATGTGAGCCCAGCTTATAGTCCTTTGAAATTACAGTTCTGGATTCTTTCCCCACTGTGTCAGAAATACCTAGACTTGAGCCCACCCACCCACCCAGCCTCCTGTGTGTAGCTGGGAATCCTTCAGACACCTACCACCCCTCCCTCTGGCAGCTAGTACTGCCCCCCCCCCCACTACTTTTTCTTCTCCCCTGCCCGTGAGTAGAAACACAAGCACTCTGCAGACTCTTGACCCTCTTGCCCTGTTTGTCCCAGTTCTTTGCCTAAGCTGAGCGAGAAGAAGCAGGCTTTTAATGCCTACAAGGCCCAGCGGGACAAGGAGGAAAAGGAAGAGGCCCGCCTCCGGGCCAAGGAAGCCAAGGAGGAGCTGCAGCGTTTCCTGGAGCAGCACAGCAAGATGAATTCCATCACACGCTACAGGTAGAGGAGACCACAGGAGTCATGAACTGACTGCTCCCTGCCTTGAGGCCCTGGGCATCAGGGTCCCTGGCTTTTACCCTTTTCTGGCTATCTGGTATCACTCTTGCTCTGTCAGGAGTCCAGTCCCCTGTGAGGTAAAGCTTCTTAAGGAGGTAGCTAAGGGACATGTATGCTTCTTCCTGACCCTGTTTCAGATTTGTCTGGATTGCTACTAGGAGGGGAAGGTGCTGATCCGTGCTTGCCTAAAATGATGGCGCAGCCCCTCTTGCCTAGTCATACTGGTTTAAGTGTAATTTTTGGAGGCAAATTGCCTTACCTTAAGAAATCTCTGTAGCTGTTTCTTGCAAAGTGACTTGCGTGATTCAGCATGCAACTGATAATGCCTGCTGTGTGGTTTCTTAACTTTGGGTAATTTTCCTTCAGATGTTATTCCATTTGTGTAGCTGTGCCAGGAGATTTTGGCCAGTGACAATAATTAAGACATTGAGAGTCATTTGTAGTGTAGTGGATAGAGTGACAGACTAGGACTTGGGGATCTCTGCTTGGCCATGGAAACTCACTGGGGGAACGGAGCTGGTTAAATTGCTCTTTAAATCATCTCACCTACTTTGAAAACGTGTTTAGAGTTGCCGTAAGTGAGATGTGACTTCACTGCACATAACAAAACAACGAAAACAGTAGAATTCATCAAATCAAAACACGTCAAACAAAAATATGTCAGGTCAGAACACAGGCAAAAGATCTGCAACGGAGGTGCCAAAAGCATGTGTGAATGTAAAAGGGTTTGCCTGCTGAGGGGAGGGCAGCAAAGATGGAGCTAGCCCTGCTGCCCTGTTTCTGGAGCCTGGGAGCAAAGCACAGAGAAGGCTGTGGAAGGCTCCTGGCTCCACGCTGGGGCTGACAGGAACAGAAGACCCAATAGAAATTGAGGGAGGGTGTGCGTTCCAGTGGAGTCCCTGCCCCCCCCCCCCAAGAGCTGGGCTGTGTTTAGCTGGAATAGGGAGCACAAGATAAGCTGGAACATGATGTCCAGCAGCACCGTGTTTCTGTTGATCCGGCAAAGGCAGGCAGACCAGTGGCACCTCCATGTTTGTAGCTGTGCCTGGCCGGTTGAAAGATCCCATACGGCCAGAGAGTCGAGCGGAGGGCAGTTTTGTCTGTCCTGTTCCTTTAGAGCTTGAAGAAGAAATCTCTGAGGCCTCTATATGTAGCAATCTGTGTGGCAAATCATGTTGGCGCCCTGCTCTAGACTGCGAGGTGGCCCCTGCAAGCCCCAGAGATCTTTCCATAGTGCTGGGCTTCCTTTCTTGCTCCTGACATCACTGGTTAGGCAAATCTCACTTCGTTCACATAACCGTGGAGACTTTAGAGAGCCTATGTGTACCTGCATCAGGGACTGTTCCAGACACAAACTCTTCTACTCCTCCCATTGCGTTCTTCCTCAGGGTCTTTTTTGTATCTCATTGGCTTCGCTGCAGGGACCTCACCCAGTACTGCTTCTTTCAGTCTTTCTTTCTTTCTCTTTCTGTCTTTCTTTCTCCCTTTTGTTATTTTCTACTTCCCAGGAAAGCTGAGCAGATGTTTGGGGAGCTGGAAGTGTGGGCTGTGGTGCCCGAGCATGACCGCAAAGAGATCTACGATGATGTCCTTTTTTTCCTAGCCAAAAAGGAGAAGGTAAAAGCATCGAAGCATCACCCACAAGGTGTGAGGAAGAGGAAGGGTTGGGCTTGTTTGTAGCCAAGAAGAGAATGGCAGGGCAATCTTCCCAGCTCTCCCTGCTCAGTGCTGTCACCTCCCCAGGACTTGTGAACGATAGGCCACCCCCTGCTGCTACCAAGGTTTTTTTGGGGGTAGTAGCCCAGGAGGAGTCCTGGGCTGCAGGGATGGGTGCCAGCCCAACACTGTCCCCTGCCACCCACCCAGGAGCATGCCAAGCAGCTGCGCAAGAGGAACATCCAGGCTCTGAAGAGCATCCTGGACAGCATGAGCCGGGTCAGCTTCCAGACCACCTGGTCCGAGGCCCAGCAGTACCTGATGGACAACCCCAGCTTTGCCGAGGATGAGGATCTGCAAAGTGAGGCACCTTCTGCCTTCCCTGTTGTCCCTGTTCTGTGTCTTCTCTGCCCTTACTTCCTCCCTCACTATCGGCAGCTGCCCTGTCCTCCTAGATCAGAGTTTCACAACCACGTTTGAAAACCTTGTCCCAGCCATTAAATACATCATTTTTTAAAGAAGTTGGGGGCTAGGATAGGCCAGGGTGCTGAGGCCCCTCAAAACATGGCAACATTCCCCTCATTCTCTGGAGGGCACAAAGAGTTTTTTTTACATCAACCCACTTAAAAAAAACCCAACAACAACAACTGAAGAAGTGCAGGAAGGTACCAAAGGGCCCAGGACTTCTCAGAAGCCTCATCTGGGCCTTTGGCAATGAGTTGCCCGCCCTGCCTTGAGTCTTTGGAAGGAATGGCGTGCTGGCAATGTCTGCTGAAATCTCCCAGAATGAGAGGAAGGTCCTGCTTCTAGAGCTGTAGACTCTAGCATGGCCTTTTTCCTGTTGTAGCCAAAGCAGGAAATGTTTGAAAAATTAATCCTGCCAAGCCATAGGCAACTCCTGATCAGGGCAACCCCCTAAATGTTGTGGTGAAGTGCCCCCCCAGCCCTTCAGATGCCCCTCCTGAAATGTACTTAATTTACATAATATACAGGTGCAGAAATCTGTTTCTTCTCACTTTGTACTTCTATTAAAAATATTACCTTAAAGTATACAAAAAGGTAGGAAAAAATTATTCACTCCTGTAAACAGAAATTGTGTGGCAGCCATATTGGCACAAAAAACTCTCAAGCTGAGGCAAATCGCTTTGGTTTGTAAGATGAAAACCCCCCTTATATGCATTCATATTTAAATTATCATCTGTTCAGTCTTAAATAGATAGAGAGCTGGAGGCCTTGAGTACTCTTTCACCCACTCTGAAACAGGTGAAATCTCTTAATTTGGTTATTTGGCATCAGCTTCTTGATTTCCTCCAGAGTATATTTTAAACTTGTTGCTGCCTTCCGGAAGTTACAAAAAGTGGATCATGAGCTTGGTCAGCTGTCAGAGCTGGGACTAGCCTTCGGGAGTCTAGGACTCGCCTTTTTCTTCAGCCAAACCTCCACCCCCTACCAGAGGTTGGGTTAGGTTCCCCTACCTTGCCCGGCCTGCCTCTGCTGTGACCTGGTCCTTTGCTGTCTGACATGATGTGTTCCCTCAAATCCCCCAGTGTTGTTTTGGATTTACTGCCCCACTGAGCTCAGACCCTCCCACCTCTGCCTCTTTCAGACATGGACAAGGAGGATGCTTTGATCTGCTTTGAGGAGCACATTCGGACGCTGGAAAGAGAGGAGGAGGAGGAGCGCGAGCGTGGCCGACTACGGGAGAGGCGCCAGCAGCGCAAGAACCGGGAGGCCTTCCAGGTAGCTGCAGTGAATGCCTTGAGTGGAGGCGTACAGGCAGTGGGAGAACACTAAGCTCGTGTGTTGTGCGTATGGGTGTGCTTTGCAGAGCCACCACAGCTCAGCAGTAGAGCTCCATGTGCCTTTACGTACAGAAGATCTTATTTTCAATGCTAGGGACCTCCCGGATGAGGATGCCTGTATCACTTGCGCTCCTGGAGGGCCACGGCCGGAGTAAATAACAAGGGGCTGGATAAGGAGTGGGCAAAATGCAGTCCTCAGTGTGTTCCCTCTTCCTGAAATAGGTTGATCTGTATAAGCCAGCTTTGTCTGTGAGCCTATTCCTCATTTTAAGTACATTTACTTGATATTAATGCTGCCTGCCTTCATAGCGTGAACAGGCCAGAGGATCACTGAGCTACATTCCCAGCCAAGGCTGAATCAGTTTTATATAATATTAGAGCAGCACTCGCTGGTTCTCTTGGGGATGCAGGTTGGAAACCAGTCATTCAGAATGTGGGCAGGTTGAATATGGTTACAGTAACAGAATACAGCTTCCTGGCAATTGGAACTTTCATTTGCTTTCCTCCCCCCCCCCCCTCAGGTTTTTAGTCGTTGTGTGGACTGGTATATGCTTGGAAGTGCTAGAGGTTTCTGGGGAAATTAGACAGGCTAGGATCCTGCTAAGTAAGATTTCCAGCAGATAGGCGAAATGTATTTTCAGTGGGTATTACCTACATGCAGCTAGGAACGTTTCCTTGGTTGTAAGATCTGGAAATCCCACCCCACCCCTTTTTTCCAAAAGCCTCAATTTTCAAGCTGAATTTTGAAGCACACTCAAAATTCCACTGTGTAATCTGCACTCTAGGGGTGCTCCGTTCCGACCTGAAAAAACAAATTTTGGTCAAACTGTGTGGGGTCCCCTAGAGGGGAGTGTGAGGGTTCAAGGCCTGTTTTGGGGGATACACCCCCCTCAGGCAGGACCTGTGAACGGGGGAGGGGCTGACTCCCCGATCTCTCTCGCTCTATCGTAGCATAACCAGGCTGCTTCTTGCTCAGGCCTTCTTGGACGAGCTTCATGAAAGCGGGCGCCTGCACTCCATGTCCACTTGGATGGAGCTGTACCCCTCCCTCAGCACTGACAGACGGTTTGCCAACATGTTGGGCCAGCCTGGTAAGCAGCTAGTCACCAGGAACCCTCACCCCACCCCCACCCCCACCCTGCTTTGCCATTGACCATGGTCCTTTGCAAGAAGAGTAATGGGAAGGAACCCAGTGGGTGGCCTTTGGGATCAACTGAAATAGAAAACCACCCGCTCTAGAGCAGGAGATGTGAATACGAAGTTAGATACGCAAGTAGGGACCTGGCTTCCTGAGGTATGGGTAAAATGCTGTGCTCTGCCGCCGTTGCTTTGACAGCAAAATCCCTGCTTGAGTTTTGGGTTGCTTGGCAGTGATGCAGTGACGTTCTGTCGGCTCCTGGAACAAAGCTGTTGACCACAGAATGTGTCCAGTGTAGCTTCTGCCAGGGCCGATGTTTGTCAGTCATGGGGAAGAACAGGGGAAAAGAGTCAGAGGTGGCATGAGGGGGGATAGAGAAGGGGTAAGAGGAAGGACAGGGATGGCTCTGGCCCCATCTACCACTGCCTCAGCCCCACCCATCATCTGCATGCAGCCTAGAGCAGTGACCAGAGGAGGGTTTTTATCCTTCAGAGAATGTGGCCCAGAAAAATGGTTCCCTTACCCCCTCCTCAGCCAGGAGATTCAGGGAATTTGGATTGCTGCTGTTATCCATTTTACATCTGCCACTTGTTCAGTGGGAGACATCAGACTCTGTAGGTTGGCCATCCCAATGCTCAGTCCTCAGCATTTGCAACAGAAGGATCGATCCAACTCTTGAGATCCTTTAGCTGGAAGTGCTGGAAATTGAAGCTGGGATCTCCTGGAAGCCCTTGAGCCAAAGCTCAGCTTTAGCAGCCTTCCCTAATTTAGTTCCCTAGATGTTTTGAACTCCGATTCCCCTCATTCCCTGGCCGTGTTGGGTAGGGAGCAAGGTGGTTCTAGGCCACTCTTACAGCCTTACTTCACTGCTTTTCTAAAAGTCTTTTCCATAGTGGCATTTTCTATTTTTCTCTTGAACAGCCCTTCACAATCTGCCACTAAATGTGTGGACTGTAAAGAATAAGGAGTGTATTCTATTCTAAGGCAGGGTGCTGTCATGGCCCATTAAGCCTCAGAGTCACCCTGCCTGAATTGAGAGTGTGCTATGCAGTAAAAGTGTGATGCTCAACCTTAGACCTGCTCTGTGTTGTGGATTGTGGCTCCCAGAAACCCCAGCCAGGCTGGCCAATCATCAAGGATTCTGGGAGCTGAAGTCCAAAACACCCGATGGGTCAAAGGTGGAGAACAACTGCTGTACGACACTGTCTCTAGCTGCTGCTGAAGAGAAGAAGGGGGCAATTTGTCTTCCAGGGAAGTCGTTCTGACTCTTGGGTTTATCTCCAGAAATTCCCAGTGGTAGACCTCTGAAAAAAACATCCAAAGGAACCCCAGGGCGGTTTGACAACCACCATGGTCAGAACCTTTGAAGTGGAAGTCCCTGCTAATGAGCTGTGGTCATGTGTTCTTCTGCTCACAGGCTCCACCCCATTGGACCTCTTCAAGTTCTATGTGGAAGACCTCAAGGCCCGCTTCCATGATGAAAAGAAGATCATCAAGGATATCCTGAAGGTGCAGAGTGCACACCAGAGGGGCACAAGTTGAAGGAAACTCCACAGGCCTTTCTGTTCTAGAGTTTCCTCCTTACAGGAATAGATCCTTTTCCCAGAAGCATCTTGTCTTAGAAGCGAATCCACAGCATCCTTTGAAAGTCTGCCATGTTGTAGTAATTGTGTTGGTTTTATGTTAAAAGGAAACATATGTAGTCGAGATACTCAGTGTGGTGTAGTGTATGGAGTGATGGTCTAAGACTCTGGAGAACAGGGTTCAAATCCCCACTTGGCCACAGAAATTGACTGAGGGGGTGGAACTGGTTAAACCTCTCTTTAAATATCTCACTTGCCTGGAAAGCCCTATTGAGGTTGCTGTATGTTGGTTTCCAACTGGATGGCACATAACAGAGTCAGCCCATCTTGGTGGTTTGGCACTGTTAGGAACGACTTGGAACATGAATACAATTGCTCCAGTAGAATATAGTTGAACCAGCTTTGCCCAATCTGGGGCACACCAGTTGTTGTAAATTACAATTCCCATCAGCCCTAAGCAACAGAACTAAAGATCAAGGACGATGGGATTATAGATTAAGACAGCCGGAAGGCACTTTGTTGGCAAAGTCTGCATTAAAGAGAAATTCAGAAGCAGCAACATATTCTTAAAAGGTCACAAAGTGCGAAGCAAATGCTTTAGGCTCAATCAAGAAAAGCAAACAGGAAATGCTCAAGCTTGATGTTTCTTACGGAGGCATCTTAGGTGTTAATGGCAGGTTCTTTTTCTGTTCCGTCTTCCTTTCCTCTTTTTTTGCATAGCTCAGAAGGAGATGTGATGCAGCCCACAGGAAGAATTTCTAATCACATTCTTCTTTCTTCTCCTCCTTCCTTTGCTAGGATCGGAGTTTCAGCGTGGAAGTCAAAACCACTTTTGAGGATTTTGCTCATGTTATCAGTTTTGATAAGCGTGCAGCCACCCTGGATGCCGGCAACATTAAGCTGACCTTCAACAGTGTGAGTGGGACAGGGTTCAGTGGGGCATCTGTACAGGATATGGGGAATGTATTCTGATAAGTAAGTGAGCTGGGAGGCAGGGACCCACTTGTCTCAATCAGAACAATTACTTGTGCTCCTCAGCTGTGAGTCAGGGAATGAGGAACGTGAGACTCTTCAGACATGGATGGACTGCAGCTCCCATCATCTGTCATCAGCCCTAGCTGTGCTGGCTGTGGCTGATGGAAGTTGCAGTCCAACCACATCTGGGGGGGGGGGACATGATTTATTAGGAGTAATGCAAACATAGGAAAGACATTATAAAGAGCTCATTGTATTGCCTCCACCCACAGCTTTCAATTCTACTAGGACCCGGTAGAATCAGCCAATGAAAATGCTAGGCTGCAAGTCCAAGGCAGACAGGGGAGAATATTCCTTCACTGAACATACCTAATGGGACCAGAGGATTTTCCATCTTCTGCCTTAGATGGCTTAAAAAAAAAAGATGATGGGACAAGTCCATGGATTGTCTCTTAGCCATAGCTAGGGAAGATGAAAATGAATGAAAATGAAAATGGGAAAATGAAATGGGAATTTGGCCCTTGATATGAAAGAGTTTCCCACCCATGTCTTCAGGGCCTCTGGATTAGGAGGATACTCAGAGAGGCTCTTGGGCCCCATCACAGAAGTGGTGTGTGATCATCCCTGCAGGTTTTAGTGCCATATTTTTAATGTTTGAATTTTGTGTTCTTTGATTTTAAATTGTTTTTAAATATCTTATGTTTCAATATGGCTTTATACAGCTTTGTAACACACCCTGAGATCCTGTGATCTAGGGCAGGCTATAAACATTAAAGTTCATTCAATAATCGAATGCCTCTCTCTCCCCCACCCTGCCCCTTAGCTGCTGGAGAAGGCTGAGGCACGGGAGCGCGAGCGGGAGAAGGAAGAGACCCGCAAGATGAGGCGCAAGGAGGCTGCGTTCAAGGGCATGTTGAGGCAGGCAGCTCCCCCACTGGAACCCGCCACCACCTGGGATGAGGTGAATTGACCTCTGTCACTGAGGGCCGGCACAAACCTTCTGCAGATTCTGCAGGAGAGGGGCAAGCGGGGCATCGATTGGCATCAGCTGCTGGTCTCTGGGCAATGTGCAGAATTGCCAAGGGTTTCTGACTCATAGTATTTTAGAAATTACAAGAGTCAAAAAAACTCCTCTGAAGACTTGGCCTTGTGCTAATTGATTGTGTGTCAGCCTTGGTGTTCCTCCTCTGTAGAATTGGAAGAAGGAGTCCCTGTTAAACAGCAACCCCAAACGTACTGTAGGGGTTTGGGAGTGATGGTGGCTGGGATATCAGCACACCTGGGTAAGGAAGGTAGAGAAGCACTACAGCATTTGAAAAACAACAACAACAACAAATCAGCTTGGCTTTGCCATTTATTTTCTTGCATTTGGAAACATGGGGATTTCCCACTCTTAGCAGAATGCTACCTGTGCTTTTACATGCCTTGCTTATTGGAAGAAGGTAAGCTTGTAGCCTGCCATTGCTGGCTGGATAACTCTGTGAGTTAGGGTACCCAGGGACTACAGTCCATTAGTCTGCTCTTGGTGTTGTTGGGTTTTTTTGTGTGGTAAAAAACAGTTATGTTACTTTGTTGATACAAACACTTCAGGGACCATGGAGGTGCTTAGCACAATTCCTCCCGCTATCCTTCGTAATACCCAATGTGATGGGCAGGGACTTAAGAGTCCTGGGTTCAAGTCCCCACTCAGACATTGAAACTCACTGGTGGGGGATGTGGAACTTAAAACCACTCCTTAAATTCCTCACTTACCTCGAAAGCCCTATTAGGGTCACTATAAGTCGATTCTGACTGGATGGCACATAACATCCCATCCCATTCTCCTTAAGCAATACAAACTCTTGTGTGACCCTCCCGGGGCCTTTCCTTTTCCTGGACAGGGTGCAATCCGTACCTCTTTACATTTCCCTGCCAGGTCCGAGAGCGGTTTGTCAACAACATTGCTTTTGAGCAGATCACGCTGGAGTCGGAGCGGATCCGCCTCTTCCGTGAGTTCGTGCAACTGCTGGAGGTGAGGAGCGGGTGACGAGGAGGACCAGGCTGATCAAAATCCAGTGGGAAATTCCTGTTTAAGGATTTGTGTGCCAGAAATAATGGGATTGGCAGCAGGGGTGGAGGAGAAGGTCGCAGGCAGTCTGGTTCTGAACCAGCGTGCCCTTTTGCTCTCCCTGTTGGCTTCCCACAGACGGAGTGCCAGCATTTCCACGCCAAGGCCAAGAAACACACCAAGAAGCCCAAGAAGCACCATCGCAAGCGCTCTGCCTCGGTGAGATGGGTGAGGTGGCAGGTGGGGAGGGGAGTTGGCTAAAGTCCGAAGAGGAGGGGGTGAGGGTTATTGGACAAAGGCAAGTGGAAGGCATTCTCCCCCAGCTCTATTTTAGTGCTCATTGGCAATTTTGTAGGAGGAACCCTGGAGAAATGCTGTGGCATACACATGACTAGAAGTCCAGACATGGCAAAATGGATGGTGTCACTTTTGACTGGGGGGGGGGGGGGGGAGTGGCATCCCCTGTGAAAAAAATGAGATGGTAGACCGGACTGTGCCATTTCAGATTGTGGGGTGGAGGGAGTCACATTATTTAATGCAGACCCACAGATACAACTTCATGTATGTTAGGAGAATAGCACAGAACACCTATGTTAGACTAGGGTCTTTCTCTTGTATCGTAGATGGTATCACTCTCAGAGAATTGTTTATTTAAAAACAACACATTAAACTTGTGAAACTGGCCTATTTTGCACACACGTGCACAATCCAAAGTGGTATAGTCTGTCTCCTACAACCCCAAGTTTCTACCGTCTCATTCTGTCGTATGGATGGATGAGATCAAATTACCCACGGGGCATAGGCGCACTCAAATGCACAGTCACACACATGCTCTTGAAGAGTTCAGGACTGCACCTGACAAATGGATAACTCCTGCAGATGATCTGTTACCTTGAAAACGGGTGGTGCTGAATGGCAATGCATTGCTCCTGCATGCAAGCTGGTGGTTGTAAAACCAACTTTCCCCAAGCCAGTGCTCTGCCAAGTGAAGAAACTAAATCTCTCCACCATCCTTAGCCAGCATGCCCATGGACCTGCTAGCTGGTGATCATGGGATTGTAGTCCAGCACCTCTAGTGAGTGTTGACTTGTGGAAGATTGTGACAGATGATCCGTCCTAATTAGAGATGGGGACGAATATAAAAACGGATCGGCTTTTTCGACGAAAATAGCTGATTCATTAAATATTCGTCCCTTCATATTCGTGGGTTCCAGAGACCCCCACGAATACGAAGGGACGAATATTGACCCGTTTTTATTCGTCCATCATATTTTAAAAAACAAAACAAAACAACCATTCTGCCTACCGGCCACTGATCATCTGATCGGCGACAGAAAGGCAGCCACCCCCCCACAACCTGGACCCCCAGGCTGCCCTTTGCAAAGATGGCAACTGCAGCTTCCCTACCCTAAATGAAGCTGCAGCCGCCATCTTTGTAAAGGGCAGCCAGTCTCCCTTTTTACATGCGTGGCTGGGAGGCCAGAAGCAGACCTCGGCAGCTGCGATTAAGGTAAGGGGGTGTTGGTGGGGGAGGGCTAAGGTAGGGAAAGGAAGGGGGGTGGGGGTAGGCTGTAGGGTTGGGTGGCTGTGGGGGGGGGGGTGACTGCCTTTCTGCTGCCGATCAACTGATTGACGGCCGGTAGGCAGAATGGTGTTTTGGTTTTTTTGGTTTTAATAGGAAGGGGGTGTCGGCGGGGCTGGGGGGGTGGAGGGGGGGCAGCAAGGGTGTTTTTTTAAAAAATAACCCCCCCCACGAATCGACGAATATATTCGTTATTCGTCACTTCATGGGGGCAACTTCGTGCTTCGTGAGTTGTCAACTTTTGACGACTCACGAAGTCGGACGACTCACCAAAATGGTGAGTCGTCCCCATCTCTAGTCCTAATGCATTGTTCCAAAAGCTAGGGTTGTGTGGCAAACTAGTCCAGAAGGGGAGTGAGATTATTCAAAAGCCTATCATTCCCCCCCGATGATGATTTTGGTCTTTTTATTGATGCACAGCCCTGCCATCTGTGGTTTAGCTGGAATCTCTTCCCCCTCTGGCAGTGGCTTTCTAGTGAGTCCAGGTTTCTCCTCCATAGGGCTCAGAGTCTGGCTCGGACCATGCCCACCGCCCAGCCAAGCGCAAGAAACGGAACCATTCGGAATCAGCTGGTTCAGGGGCATCTTCTTCACCTGATTCAGGTGTGCATTTGGGAGGCAAACAATGGGTCCACCATTAGGCCCCGCCCCATTGGCATGGTGTCCTTAAGCGGAGTCCAAATATGTTGATGGTACATGTGGGAGGAAGGTTCATAATCCATATGATGTAGAGAGTTGGAAGGATTCTCAGAGGTAACCCAGTCCAACCTTCTGTCATTGCAGGAAAGAGACCACTACAGCATCCCCAACTGACCACTCATTATCTCCTTAACATTTTCTAATGGTTTTCTAATGGGGAGAGTCCTGTCTTTTCTTTTCTTTCTTTTTAAGTTTTATTTAACAACTATCATACATTTAAAATAAAAATCTAAAGAAGAATAACATACAGAGCTCAATGTGCTCCCCCCCTGGATATACTTTATTTCCTTCCCTTTATGGGAATATACTTTATTTCCTTCCCTTTATGGAGCCCCACTCGCCTTCCAGAAATACATTGGCTCTTGCAGAAGTCCATCATTTTCTAACTAAGGAGTGTATGTGGATCTCAGGAGATCCTGGTGTCCTGTATGTCCTTGTTGCCACTCACTGCCTCCTTCAGAATGGGCTATCAAGTTGGACTAGACTGGCCCGTTGTACATGCTTGCTAAAGGCAAGCATCCACGTTTTGTCCCTTTCTTACCCCCACCCCACATCTTCCCACAGAACACAGCACCAGACGCTCCAAGAGGCAGAAGAAGAAAAGCAAGAAAAAAAGGCACAAATCGGTGAGTCTGGCATAGCAGGTGGGATGAGGGAGGCCGGTGTGGGAGAAGGTTGGTACAGCACCTCCAAAGATAGCCTCCGGTTTAAAAAAAAATGATGGAGGAATCTAACCAGATTAGGGGATCCATTGGGTGTATCAGGCTGTGGATATGGACAATTTGGATCTCTGTGTATAATTAAATGAAAGGAAATTGCATTCTTGGATTATCCAGAATCCCTCTGCTGGGGGATTTGTGGAATTGCAGTCCAAAAAACTGCTTTTCCACACTCTTGACCCAGACCCTGAGCCAAGGAAAGGGGGAGCTTCCTGATCTCTTGACCCATCCACAGAAAAGTGAAGGCAGTCAATGCCAGTTGACATCTAAGACACTAGAAGAGTTCTGTGCTGAGCAAGAGTTTTGGGGCCACTGGGTGAGGCTTCAGTGTCCTCTCTATCACTTTGTCCTTTCTCTGGATACCACTCCCCACAGTGGAGGTTAGGCAAGTGGTCACCAGAGAACAGGGCCTTGTGTGCAGTGGCTCCCCTGCTCATACTCCCCCAGGGTTGCCCACCTGACATCCACTTTGATACTAGACTGAATTTCTTACAAAGTCTTTAAATGGCAGTAATGTTAATGTTTTACAGTTGCTGGTTTTACAGGGGTTTTTTTCCCAGTTTAGTCGCTGCTGTTTTTGTTGTTCATGTTTAAATCACTGTGATTATCAGTCACTTAGAGCCTGTTTGTGCTTAGAAGGCAAGGTACAGTTACTTTAAATAAACCAGCAGCCTGTTTGCAGCTCATGAATGGGAGCGGCCACAACCCCCGCTGCTTGGGGAAACCCAACAGGAGCAGAATAACATGTGCTGAAGAGGCAAAAGCCAGCTGTTGTTTGCCGTTCTGTCTAAAAGTGGCATCTTCCATTGATTTCCTCAGCATAGGATTTTGATTGTTTCGTCTCAGAGTGGTCTTGACCCCCAACTTTTTCTGCAGCTTTCCTCAACCTCATGCTGGCCAAATCTGTTGGATTGTGGCTTCTATCATCCTCTGTTCCTTATGGATGATGGGAGTCATAGTCCAGCCCCTCCCCAGGGGGCTCCAGGTTGGGACATGTCCTTCTTTATTGCCCGGTCTGTCCCATTTGGGTTGTTTTCCTTGTTATGGCAGGTGGGTAACAGCTGGGTCAGTTCAGCTGCCAGCAGCCCTGCAGCCTCCCAGCCTCTTTGCCCTCCACAGTGCCAGGCGGTTTCTTTTACAGAACAGCCCTGAAAGCGAAGGTGAGCACAAGAAGGAGCCGAGCCGACCTGACGAGTGGGAGCGAGAGAAGGCCCCTCCGCGGCCTGAGGGAAGAGGCCACTCCCCTCCCCGGGGCGCCAGGAGGGAGCGGGTAAGTCTGGGCAGGAAGCAGAACGTCGGGGGCTGGCAGCAGAAGAGGGGCGATGTGGGAGTGTGAGAGAGGAAGACAGACCCATTTCAGGGAAGAGAAGCCTGGGCCTCATGGGGAGATCATAGTGGGCGAGCCCAGGGCATCAGAAGCTTCTCATGCTCTCCTTGCCCTGACAGAGTGGCTGGGACACCTCAGAAAGCGAGGAGCTCAGTGAGGGGGAGCTGGAACGTCGGCGCCGGACTCTGCTGCAGCAACTGGGTGACCAGTAGTGACCACTGCCTCTTGTTGTGAGGTGCCTCCAATTGTAGGTGAGACAGAGCCTCTCCTTGTTCCTGCACAGGCCCTGCCTTCCTTTGGCTCAACAGTGTCCAAGCCAAGGGCGTACAGTGCTCTGGTGGAAACCTTTACAGCCAGGCGGCAGCCACCCCTTCAAAGGCTCCCCCGCTTGTTGAGTCAGGAGCAGGACTGGCCTCTTCAGGCAGAAGATTCTCACTGACTTCTCCTCTCTGCATGGAGCACCTGGGTGGCGAAAAGAAATTGTACATCGGCTCCGGAACCACACAGCATCTTCACAACTCAGTTCCAGCTTGGGGATCCATCCAGAAGTGGATTTGGGGAAACGGCAACCTCGGACAGGAGGAAACGGCATCTCCTCTCAGCACTCAGTGAGGTGACACCAGCTCAGAGCCTCCTTGACCTAGGACTCAGACGGCAGGGACCAGCTAGTTTTCAGCATGAATCTTGCCCAGTCAATGTGGTTTGGAGACAGGGCAGGGTTTGGGTAGTGATTCTCTTCTCAAAGGATTCTCACCGTGACTGTATCTTCCTTCCTGGTTGCAAATTCCTTTGTGTGTTGAGGATTCAATGAGATTTTTAAAATAATATTTATAATAAACCTGGACTGGAAATATAATGCTGTGGCGTCCTGCAGGGGACTGGCTTAAACTTTAGGTCAGTCTCAAATTAGTATAATGTCTCACTTCCTTGAACATTTTGGTAGTTTCTCATGGGTGCTTAGAACATACAAGGTAGTGATTCAATCTAAAGCTTCCTCCTTATTTCCTTCCCTTGCAGTGAAGAAGGCAACATCAGAAGAGAGTAGAGAAATGGGAAAAGTTACTTTTTTGGACTACCAATCCCACGATCAACATGGCCACTAGCCTTGCTGGCAGTTCTGCAGTTGTAGTCTAAAAAGGCAAGTTTGCCCATATCTGGGAGAGTGGGGTATGTGTTTTGTATCCTGGCTCATACATTCACACACAACCAGAAGAGGGAATGCTCGAATTCACCAAAGAAAAGTGTGTGTGTGGAATACCGTAGGTACACACAAGAAAATAAGCAATATACAGCGTGTATATATAATAGATACTTAGATGGTAAGATTGATGTCCGGGATATTGAGGATGGTCCATTTGCAGGTGGAGCTAAGCAGACATTGGACTTTATGAAAACTGGCAGCAGTCAGTGCTCTGGTTTTCTCCCCTCCAAGAAACCAGGCAAAGAATCTGAGGTTTGCTGCTGCTGCTGTTCTCTCTGTCTTGCTGTAAAGGAAACAAGCTGGAATACTGGTTGCTGCAGGTTTCACACATTATTATGCTCACCATGAATGAACAATCCAACAGGAGTGAGGGCCAGTTACATCCTCCGGGATACACGGCAGCCTATACCACCTCTTCTCTCTGAGAAATGCGTTGATTCTAAAAACTTCTTTAAAAACCTTGATTTGTATTCAAGTGCACCTTTTTAAAATGGCAATCACACTTCCTGGAATCACTTTCTCCTTTCAGCGAAGAGGGGAAAAGGGGAGGCAGTGGTCCAGGGGCTGCAAAACCAGACAGCAGCTCATGTGAGCAGCATGCGTGCTGTCCTTCTCTGTGCTAAACAAACTGTATGCCAATGGCAAGCAGGATTGATAGGACAGTGTCCTGCTTTTCCTCAAACCTTGGCTTCTGTGACGCGTGAATTTACAGTAGAAATTCATTAATAAGAATAAGCAAACTGCAGAGGCTGGCCAGTTTGCTTATTTTTACAGCCTCTTGTTTTTATTAATGGATGTCATACTTTAATATATTGAATTATAGTGTTTGCTTTTCTTGTATGTATTTATGCTATCTCCCCCACAACCATTTCCTTTTCTCAGGCAAATATGAACTCCACCATGCAGCAAAAGACCTGGGGCCCAGAGCACCTCAGGTCACTTCTAGACCTTCGAAGAAGAACTGAGAAATTTGAATGTTTGTGTACTTATCTTTTAAGAAACTAAAAATGGGTCTGGTCAGATTTGCTACTACTTAAGGAAAGAGGAAGAAGAATAGTTTAACTCTATCTTCCTTCCTTCACATTGACTTTAACTGTGTTCCATCATTTTAAAATGAAAACCCCAAATAAGAGCTATCTGGGCTTTTCATCTGCAAACATATATATTTGAAATTTAATTAATTAATTAATTTTATGTGAAGCAAAGCAAAACAGAAGCAAAATATTTTGATTATATAGCACTTAAAGCACTCTCTGGGTGGTTCACAATTTATGCAGGCTGCACATTGCCCCCCCTCCAGCATGGAAGGCTGAGTCCACCTTGAGCTAGCTATCTGGGATTGAACCCGGTTCATGAGCAGGATTTTGGCTGCAGTAATGCAGTTTAACCACTGCACCAGATTGTTATGTGGTTTCTGTACTACCCAATTTAGTGAAAGGTCACTATGGATGATTTACATTTAAAAAATAACACTGGTAAAACTTAGCCTGCTAACAGAGAGTAGGTTACCCCATTATTTTTTTCCTGATAAGTCTCTTACATGCTTCTTAACAGCTAAATGCTAGTGAACCAAAAAAATGGTGTTTTTTTGCTAGTGCAAAGGCCAATCCCTCTCCCCCAAAACGGCCAGTCATAGACCAAGCCTTGATTGTTTTCCATTTAAATGTTTGTCTCTGCTGTACTATGTATGATACATATAGATTGAAGAACACAGCATTTAAAAGTACACCTAGCTGTATAGTTAACAGCTTGGGCCGACTAGAGCACAGGAGTAAATTGTAACCCCCACCAATTTCTGAACAAAAGCACTTTTCTCTTGCACTGGGAGCACCGTGCTTAGGGCTGCATTTCACACTTCTAGCACAGGTTGCAATAACAGCTGTGTGCAAATCTTCATTTCTGAATGGGGCTTCTGTCATCCTGGGAGTGTCTTTCCTGTAGGGTATTTTTTAACAGATGCAGTGTGGAATGTACTGCAACCATCCTGTTATAGCAGAAGATCACAAATTGCCTCCAAATGCTCTCAGAACAAGCTGCATCAGTTTTAAAATGGGAGATGTTTCACAAGTACACACACTGCCATCAGGCCTAGCAACACATAATGTTTGAAGACATTCTTGGAAACAGCTAGTAGTCATGTCTGAATGCAGCAAGCAACTTCCACTCCAGCTCTGGTTCTCGCCACTGTGTTCACAAGAGTTTTTGTATCCAGAATTAGCTAGTTTCCTCAAGAGAATCATAGCAAGGGTGGGCAGAAGGCAAGTCAGTTTCTACTTGTGTAGATTTAGATGGCTTGCAGTAAATTGTTAGGATTTTTTTTTAAACTCCCAATTGTTTAAAGATTAAAACATTTTTCCCTCCAAATTTTATATGAAAGGACTGTGAACTCAGTCAGGTCTTAGATACATATCAAGTTTGGAGGCAGACAGTTCTTTAGTTCTGTGCGCATTATGCACCTGGCTCTGCTAAATAGCTCGTGGACTTTTGGTAAAAAAACAGAGTAGATTCAACAAGTCTGTCAACCCTTCGCTGTACAACAGTTCCCGCACAGAAATGGTAGTGGAGGTGATTTGTGTGTCTGGATGCCGGAATTCTGCCCTTTTTGTTTGGTTGTATGTGTATTAAAACTGCAGCAGGCAGGGCAAAATACAGCTGCTCCATCACTGGGTTGCAATTCAACTCCTGCCATGTCCTCTGAAAAACCTGTGTGGTTCATTCAGCAGGCCTCTCTGCCAGCAGTGTGAACGGGTGCTCCCTGATTGGTGGTGTGCAATTGGGATAGATCCATTCTCCCCAGTCCTCTCTTTGGAACCCTGACTTAAATTTTCCCTTACAACTGCACTTCATTCAATAACTGCCAAATCTGTAGCATTTGACCAAGAACATAAAAGCAAGTGCAAGTTAGGGTGGTTTTTCCTCCTTTACTAAAATTAACAGGAAGGAGTAAGTCAGAGCCTCAGATTGAGTAAGGTTTTTTGGTTTGGTTTATTTCCCCCCCTTTCCCATTAGTAGAAATTCTGTACAGTTCATGGTGGATGGTGCAGGGAGGCACTGGCTTACAATATAATCAATAATATTTCACATGTACAAAAAAGTTACATCTAACTACACAAAAGGACTACACTGGAATGGATACACTGTAAACTGGAAGCAAGGCCAGGAAGACTCTTCCTGATGCGATGGGGCCAAGGCCTTTGGAGAGATGGTTGGTCCCTTTCAGTATGGAAACACAAGGGCTGACATTTGGTGCAGTTCTCTGTGGCCTTGCATTAAAATAGTGCTCATTGTTCAGCCGAAGGACAGTTTCACACCGACTGGCTTTTTTAATGCTTACGTTTCTGTTCTAGAAAAAACAAATATGCTCCCTGCCTGATTATCTTTTGTGCCTTGGATTTGCAAAGCAGGAAACCAAGATGGATGACCTTTTACTAAGAAAAATGAAATGTGACCCAGCCCTCAAGAATCAAATGTTCTCATGTCTGCAAGAGTCACTGCATGCACTTAACAAGGATATGTGTGTTTTGGTTTGATGCTTGCTTTGTTTTTCCAAAGGGGCACTGTTTTCTTAAGAGGGCAAATTCACATGTGTACATCGAATACTCATGCAGAATGAGATACCTAGATCTACATTCCCAAGTACACGTAGCCAGTTACTTTCAGGAAACCTGTAAGGATGGCACAAGGTTTGGTCTGTTAGTATTCAGAGTTATACTGAGAGTCAGTGTGATGCAGTGGTTGAAATGTCCAAATAGGAGTGTTGAAATTCCCGCACATCAGCAGAGAAAATCTACATGCATTCCATCAAATAAGTCTATGATGACTCATTCATAGTGCTATCATTTGTATGTCTACTCAGAAGTCCTTGATGCTTTCAGTTAAGCAAATATGGTTTCCAGCCTCAAACATTTCCTTCATGCTACATCAACCAAGTGACGAGTGTGCATGTGAAAAAATGAGCCCTCATTCTGTACAGTTCGACACAAGCTGGGCTTTTGACTTGCAAAGTCATCTACAAGTGGTTGAAACCCTTACTTAAAAGTGAGCTCATCCCACAGCACAACTGGCCATTTGAGGCAGCAGGCCTGAAGGGACATCATGTCCTGTGAATGGCTAGTGCTGACCGAAAATCTTCTGTAACACTGTCTGAAGGGAACCCCAAGAGCCTATTCAGCAAGGACACCTTTGTTTTGCTCCCCCGATATAAAATATTGAGATAGCTCCCTGTGGGCACATCATTCACCTCCCCCATCCTCCTTACAATATGACTTGCAATATATCAAAGTAAACGTGCTTGGATTCCACTCATGTGGTTGCATCCAGCTTTAGTCAAGTAGGCCCATTAGAATCAGTGGGAGTTGTTTGGCATGCCTAACAAGCTCCAGTGATAACAGTGGACTTCTCAGAAGAAAGGCTAAATCTGATTCCAACCCAACATTTTCCATTGCTTGGGCTTTTTTGCTTTCTCATGCACACAGATGTTTCTTAGTCCATCGCTCCTGTGAATCTCTTCATTATTCACCATGTTAAATAACTTTTTACACAATAGCTACAGTTCCTTACGTACAACTATCAAGATGGCTTAGAATGTTCAAACTATCTGTTCAGACAAAAGTGAAACAGTAGGGAAATCTGTCACTTTCACGCCCATGACTGTGGACACCTTACATTTAGGGTGGCTAAATGTAAAGTCTAGAAAAGCTACCATAAGAACTATTAATGTGCATATTGACACATATTTGGGTTAAGTCCTTTGAGTCCTAAACTATCTGCACTTCTGGAGACAATACTGCAGGAGCTATTTACAAACCTAATTGAAGGGCAATAAGCAAAGGCAAGGCATAAGGTCAAATTATATGTTACAGACAGATGCTGAAACCTGCTATTAATCAAGTCATGTGGTTTAGACTGAGGGACCTTTGTGACTGAGCAATCAAACTTGTAAAGAAAGCCTATGTTTAGTTGCCAAGCATCAGCCACTAAACAAAACAAGCTGATCTACAAACTGCAGGTGGGATTAAGTCCCTGCTGTGACAATCACATGTGTTTTAGCACTTGAGGAATTCCTTTTTCTACTGATGGGTTAGCTGTATACAGCTTAGCCCTTGGTTACATGACAGTGAACATGCATCCACAGAGAACTTCAAGAAAGCAGCTGGCTGGCCACAAGGAAGCAGAATACCAGCCCACAGTCTGATCCATGAGGCAGCTCTGAATTTTGTTTTCTCAGCAGCTCAGTGCTACTATTCCCTTGTTCACAAATAGCACTAAAATGTCAGAACAGTATCAGGAAGAAGTAGGAAGGAAACTGAGACCCCAAAGTGTCTGGGTTTACATCACTGAAGAGAAGAAGTAGGGATGGTAACTAACCACTATTCTCAGCATGCCTAGCTTCATGTTTTGCACCAAGGCACACATCAGATAAAACCTCAGGGCAGGAACAGATAGTGGCACTAAATCTGGTTCCCAGCTGAAGTAGTTGTCCCATGATTAGGAAAACACATAGGTTGGGGTGGGAAGTTGGTGGGGAAAGGGTGGTCCTTAAAAAAAAAAAGCAAGAAGCTAGACCCATCACTAGGGGCTCAATCAGACCCTCATTCCTTTTTTAAACACAAAGATGTGATTGAGTTATTTCCAGTACAGCAATCCTCTTAACAAAACACATGAAGAGGAAAAGGTCATTTGCAAGTAACCCACAAAGACTGGCACCCTCAGTTCTTCCAGCCACCTCTGATAGAAATAGAGATATTAATTCACTGGTAGGTGGGAGGGAAGAGTGTCTGAATATTCATATTCCAAAACTTGATTGCTGTTCCCTCCTCAATCCACCCCCAAAAATGACTTTGGAAAGTTCTCTGAATTTTTAAAAAAGTTTGAAATATAGTTGATATAAAGTTATAAATCAAACATTCATATTTACATGCCAGAAATAAAAGGCAAAATATATCTAGCATACAATGTCAACAAAGGAAGGAAAATAATTCTAAGATGTTCTTTGGTTAAACCCTTTCTATTTCACAGAGCCCTAAGAATGTGTACGATCCATTCAATTCTGCTGCATCATGCTCTAAAACAGGGATAGGAAGCTTCTGGCCCTCCTGATGTTCTGGCCTATAACTTTTCTAGTGCTTTATCACTGGTCATGGCAAGTGGGGCTGATGGGAGTTATCAGCCAAAACATCTGGAAGGCCAAAGGCTGACCTAATCATCACTGAAAACGTTGGGTCTCATTCAACAGTTGTAGCCCTATGCACACTTCCTCAGGAGTAATGACCACTGACCTCAGTGGGCTTTACTTTTAAGTAATTGTGCACAAAAGGAACAGATAAAGCTATGTTTTCATGAGTCACACCCTTGATCCATCTAGTCTCCTAGTTCTGCTAAGAGCTGTTGATTGGCAAACGCATTTAAAGATCTCAGGCAGAGAAGTCTTCCCCAGTCCATCCACCGGAGATTTATTCAAATAAAGAATCTGGGGACTGAACCTTGGGAGCTTAGGGTGCAAAACATGCAGTCAGCTAGTGTTACCAAGCTACTCTGACCCACAGGCAGCAGCTTTCTTGCCTGAAGTGCAAGCCTTTGGGAAGGATTCAAGTCCCTGCTGGCAGGCCTAAACCACAGAGCCACATTTTCCTGAGGCACCCTGGCTTAACCATGAGGTTCTAGGTTTCCTTTAAGAATCACTGCTTCTTTGGTACGGTTTATATACAGAAGGTCAACACCAGGGAAGCTAGGTGTGTGACTCTAAAGCTCTGAGCATCACTACCTTTCCACAGGCATGGCTTAGCAGAAGGACTTCTCAAAGTCGCTCGCCCTGATCAGGTAGCTGAGGAGCTGATTTCTGCCACATCCAGGTAACCAGGATGCCACAGGGCTCTGGCGATCCCAATTTGCTTTCCCCAGGCTTATGAGATCAAAAGTAGCAGAAGAACATTTTGCTTTGAAAATACTTTTTCAGGTAGTTGAAACTATGGTTCATAGTCTGGTAATAAAACAAAATCAAAGTTTTAACATTTTTTGGAAAAAGGAAAATGCCCCCATCTGGGCTGGCTTTGCAGAGAAATGGGGCTATGCATTTTAACAGGAGCAAAGATTCCACCTGAAGATCTTTTAGGCAGATTAAGATCTAGATCTAAACTGCTTTAATGTCACTGTAGTTCAGCAATCAAAGCAGCTTTTCCCCAACCTGGTGTCGTCACAGTTGTTCACCCCAGCCCCAAACATCCACAGGATACTGATTTGGGAAAGGCTGCTGTGACAAGCTCAACTGGTTCAGAAAGGTAGTTAAAATTCCAGCAGGGCGGACGTAATTTGCTGGATTAAACCTAAATGAAGAAGTGGTCTTGCTTTCATTGTCAGAATGGCTTTATCCTAATGCTATTTACAGTTCTAATACCCAATGGGAAAAAATCTTTGGTTGTGGGAAGAGAATTCCAAGCAGGTTAAGAGGAGGTAGAGAAACTCCTCTTGTTCTGATTGTCTCAAGAAATGTCATGGTCCAAAAGTGTAGGCCTAGCTTCTGATGTCAATTAAGAAACTGTTGCAAACCATATCTGAATCATGAGGTAAAATCTCCTGGAACGTTTTACAGCCCAGGATTCAAGGAGCGAAAAAACAGCCACCTTCATTCCATTCATTTTAATGGAGCTTGAACCAGAAAATTGCTACTTAGCAGTTTGTACTGGTTCCAGTGGGAACAGGCGCCATTTTGTTGCTCTGTTTATCTTCTCTATACGCCATTAATGGATTCAAAATGGCTGCTATTGTGTCAATGTCTTACTTGCTATTTCTAACTTCTTGCCTGCTTGGGAGTATCCCATTTCATGGGGAGAAATTTCCCTATTTATTTCAATTTGCCATTTCAGAAGCCAAAATGGCTGCTCCTCCCCTCGAACGAGGGCGACATTCATATTTAACTTTTAAAAAACCGTACATCTGTTGAGGGCTTCAAGGGAATACACATAACCACCACACTAGATTTGGTCTGTAGCATTTGGCCCATCAAATTATTAAAAGCTTGCATATAAAATGCCACACAAATGGGAAGCAAAATTTGGTCCTTTGGAAATTAATATCACCACTAATAGTAATAAAATATATATATCTGAGGCAATGCCAGAAGCAGCCAGTGACCTGCCCCAGACCTTCCTTGTAACTGTCACATGTCAGCTCCTCTCTGTTGTTACCTTGCTGTGCCCACAATCCTGGGTTAGGTTGTGCAGTTGAGACATGAGATTCTGGGCCTGAAGCAGGGTTTCCCCCCACTTTGGGGGGGGGGGGGAAAGTTCCAGTGGTTTCTTCAAAGGCCACCCTGGCCTAGCTTTTAAACTCCTCAGGACCAGCTCACAGCCTGCTCTGAGAGAGGACCACAGGATCACCGTAAACTGCTTCTCGGAAAAAATACAAAGTTGGTCCACAAGGCTAGTGCCAGACCCAAAGACCTGTAACTGGAAATGGCTTTCCCACTGCCATGCATCAGAACCTCACAAGGATGACTGTGTCCATGACATCTCCAGACAGAAAGATCAAAGTGCAGTTCTTGGTCCAGCTGTTCAAAAGACGAAGGCTCTGGAAGCGGGGGGAGTCAACCTCCTGCAGGCCAAAGGCACTTTTGAGAAGCCATTTTAAAAACAACAACGACAAAACACAGAACAGTTTTTGCCTTTCAGAACTGACTCAGAAAGGGACCAGAGGGTGAGGGTGGATGGGAATCATCAGATATGTACAGATTAAAAAAATACACCTTAAATATAAGAGAATAACAATAATACTGTCGCATTAAGGCACTTCCTAAAGGTCCCTTTGGTTCTTCCACTGAAATATCTTGGAAAAGATGGAAGTGGTTTCTTTGGCAGAAGAGAACTAGGCCAGTCTGGCCGTTGGGATGCAGCATTAGCCAGCTTGAAAGGCAGGGCACGCAGGACTCTATGGAGAAGAAGAAACAGCTAGTAAGAAGGGGAACATAACGTCATCAGAGAATCAAATGCGGAAGCAGTTGCTACTGGTGGCATTTAAGGCTCTGCATGATTATTAGTTCATCATTCGCCATTTGGGGTGCGAGGGAAACAGATGGAAGCTCCATCTCTGCTCTTCCTCTGTGGGGAAACCTAGCAATATATTCAGCCTACCTCTCTCTGCATTCCCCCCCCTTTTTTCCAGGCAAGCCTGTGTATGATTTATTTAAAGCACATATAAGACATACTTTTTCTTTTATTTATATTCCACTTTGGAGGCCAGAAAAAAGAACTATCACCTTTACCCACCAGAGCTCATATTTGATACGCCCACAAGGGGATGGCCAACAGTTGTGGCCAGCAAGGCTGTGCAGCAACTGCAAACTTTTGATCAGTATCTCCCACTTAGGCAGAAGCAGCAAAGCAGAGGTTAAAGTCTCCAGGGCTTCAGGGAGCCATTCCTTACCCTCTGCTGCAGATGAATTGAGAGGGAGCTAGAGGCGGGTGGTTCTTGCTGCTATGAAGGGGATAAAAACAAAAATTAGGCCAAATCATTGAGAGGGGAGGGGAAGCTGTTCTCCCCAGGGGTCTGGAAACCTTAGAAGGCTCTGGAAAAGTGGCAAAACCTGGAAAAATTAGACTAGTTTGTTTGCATGCCACAGATAGTGATGTGTGTGTGTGTGAGCATTGCACTTTTGCCACCAAACTCTCCAATTTTTGGCCTCCAAGACACACACTGCATTTTGCACACTGTTACTGATGTTGGTGAGAAGCTTTGAATGAGTATGTTTGAGTTCTCCTTTCCCCCCTGCAAATTCACATGCACCAGGACTTCTCCCATGGTCTCCGGACACCTCCCAGAGACAAGTGCTAGCCATGCACAGCAGGCTTCCTGCTTTTTCCACTGGGATTGTCCCCAGAGAAAAGAGTGCCTCTGGGCTACCTCCTGCACTCCTCATTGTCTGCTGTTGAAGGAGGCTGGCAGTGCAGGAAGCCAGGGTGTGGATATGCCCTTAACACCTTGGGCACAGGCCAGCTGAAGAACATTGAACCTATTCCAGATATAGTTGTTTTGTTGCCAAAGCAATAGTGGGAAATGTGATTCAGCTCAATGGGCTTCATAGTTAATGCAGTCTCATCACCTGTCCCCTCATGTTGCACAGTCTAAGGGGAACATGACCCTAAGAGTTGGGGGCAACTTCTACATTGGTCTTGAGTTTTAAAGTGGACTCGAGTTTCCTGAAGAAGGTGTCTATGTTTTTCTTTTCCCCACAGTCAGAAGACGCTGTTCCTGTACCAAGAATTCAGGTAGCAGCAAACCACCCCACCAACCTTAAAACAAGAGAGGATTTAGTAAACTACTCTACTGCATTAGTGTGATAAGGCGAACCTAGGAACAGATTACAGAATAAAAAATGCATGCAGATCAAGGCAGGATGCCCATGGCAACCTCATCATGCCAACCATGCAAGGAACAATGAATATGGGGCCGTTCCTCTGGATCCATGCAGGGATTCTCAACAGTGATGAAGAAAGAACCGTGAATAGGATTTGGGATGACTCAATGGCTCCCACACTTTTTTTTCCCTTGAATATCATTTCTGCTTCCCTTTTGAAAAAACCAAAAGGTTTCCAGCTCTCATGTTGGAACAAAGGTCTTTGAAAATGTGTACTGAAGAAACTCAGTGCTCCAGGGCTGACCGGGCACTGAGGGGAACACAGCACTCTGCAAACTTCTTGAAATACAAAACAGGGTAGGTGCAGCTGCCCTGAAATTCCTACTTTTTCATATATAATTAAATGAAATGCCCTTGAGGTTTGCCTGACATGTTTGGTCACCTTGCTAGGTGGATGGCAGGCAGCCTGGAAAAGGCAGTTCACAGAAGCATTAACTGCCTTCATGTTTTCTGAGGAACACTGCCGATTGGGCAAAGGAACTCTGAGCCCATCCAAGAGGGCAGTTCTCTGGGATTAAGAGGCACAGGTCTCTGGGAAGAGGTTGAGAAGCCCTGGGCTCATGGGGAGGAGACAGGCAGGCATGCAGGGAAGGCGGGAGAGAAGGCTGGGCCTGGAGCCACATGCAGAAAAGGAAGCAACGTTCCACAGGTACCTTTGGTGGGGAGGGAGAGTCGAGCTAACAATTAGGCTCGTCATGGTGGGACGGCTCGCAGAAAAAGCGAGACCCCCGCTTCGCTGTGCGGGCAGTGAAGGGAACACTCTTCAACACTGTGGGGTGGGGTGGGGTGGAAGGGACAAAGACACACAAACAGGTCAGGTTGCTTGAACACAGTGAATGGTTCCGTAAGAGTGTGTCTGCAGTTGTACTCTGACATTGATGCCGAACCGGGTGCCCCCTCCCCAGGTAGTGTTTGACTTACAACTCCAGTCGCCAAAGCCAATGGCCCTGCTGATTAGGGGTGATGGCAGTTGCAGTCCAACATTATTTGAGGGTACCAGGTTAGGAAAGCTGTCATGGATTTATACGCCTACTGATCATCCAATGCTAAAAATGGCTTATCCAGTGCTAAAATCCAGGGACAGTCAGAGTGGTGAATTCCATCCTATAACCGTTGCCTCCAAAGAGACCCTTCATGAGGATAAAACCACGGGCTCCATTACATTTCTTTCCCTCGACTTCTCACTTATTCCCTGTCCTTCTCTTTCTGCCCTCACAGATATAGTCTTTTGTTTCATCCTGCTTTTTAAAAATTAAGGAATAGCAATGGTAGTAGTGTTGTTACTAAGACGTCTTTTAGAAGTAGGGTATCTTAGGGATTCAAAGAAATGAGCAGGCCAGAGCCTACCCAGGGCATGGTTCCTGGACATTTAATGGATTTGGAAGCAGCAATGAAAAAGGGATGCAGAGATGGCAATGGCTTTCTCATTACAACAGCTTCACTGGCTGCCACTTTGTTTCTGAGCCTTATTCAAAGTGCTGGTCATGACTTAAAACCTTTTGCAGCTTAGGTCCAGGCTATCTGAAAGACTGTATCTCCCCACATATATTATGATCCTCAAGAGAGTGCCTTCTCTTAGACCCACCAACCTTTTGAGCACACCTAGTGAGGACTCAGGAGTAGGCTTTTTATATGGCTACTCCCAAATTATGGAACTTCCTCACTCAGGTGATGCGGTTGGCCCCCTTCCCCGCTTTCCTTCCAATGGCAGCTGAAAATATACCTCTTGAGAGGCTTTTGAGAGTCAAGAGACAACTGAGATGGGGAGGTTTTTTAAAATGTATAGTTTTCAATTACATTTTAAAACTTATACACCATAGTTTTAAATTTTAATTGGATTCTTTTAATTAATTGCTGATTTCAGTTTTACTGTATGTCACCTTAAGTCCCCACCAGGGGAGAAAGGTGAGATAATACATGAATAAGTAAACAGAGTTCAGCACATGCACCTTTCTCATACAAAGGTGAGGTAACCTGCAGCTGTCGAAATTCCGACTCCTCCATATAGGAATCATATCTTTGCTTGCAGGGGGATGGTTTGCTCCCTTTGGAGCATGGCCACTTTCAAGATGGTACTTCCTCTGAAAACATTTGTTGGCATGGTTTGCAAATCCACAATAAGGTCAGGTTGTGTGGAATAGTACTATGAGACTGGAGAAGCTGGCCATCTTTGCCTTGCAAGACTGGACATTTCAGTCAGCAGGGACATGTGGTGAATGTGCAGAGTAATTTTTTAGACCAAAGTTTTATGCTGACTGGAAATGAGGTTCTAGGAATTGTAATTAGGGGGTTCTGCAACTTTTCCTTGGAGGAAAAGCAAAATCTTGTGGGACCGTTGACAGATTTATTCCAGTATGGCCATTTGTGGATTACAATCCACTTCTTCAGACCCACAGAGGCCTGAAGCAGAGGACTGTGGTCCACGCAGGCCCATGCTGACACGTATCTGTTATTGTTAGAGCACCACAAAATTCTGTCTTTTTTGTTCCTGCTTTGTGTTTTATTTTGTTATACATGCTCAAACAGATTAACAGAGCTACTTCTTTGAAAGCTGTTGAAAAAAGCAACTTTTGCGAGCTCTGGGGATGTGTGATGCTAGAGGACTCAGAGAACGGTGTCATCAAAACCACCAAACAATATTCCTCATGTTACCTCATGTGAAGAGGTTTGTCCGCAATCAATATCTGATTTATATGACCAATGGTATATGTTGTCTTGTGGAGTTATTTATAACTACCCAGCCATTCCACACACTGGCTGATGAAACACCAAATATGGTCCTGAACAAGAAATGGGAAAAGGAAAGGAAAGGGGTGGGGTGGGGGCTTGTCACTCTTACTGGTTAAAAAATCTGCTTGAAACTAGAATAAGACCACGAGGCCTCACATATGTGCCATCACAGACAAAAAGTGACTTAAGATCCACTGCTTAAGATCCACTTAAGATTGGTCTTCTTTTTTTCTCCCCACTATAGCTGCTTCTTATTTGTTTTTAAGGGGATAGGCTGGGCAAGGAAAAGATATGAGAAAGAAGCAGATGTGAACACCTAAAAGATGTATACGTTCCCTTTTTATGGGGTGGGCTTACCAGTGATAATGTCCTCAATGGTTCCATCTTTGCCCTCATAAACAGGTCGGTGGTCCTTGGCTTGCCGCCGCCTCAACTCAGCAATCAACTCTTGCTGCTGCCACTTGTTGCGCTGCAAAGGCAATAAGACGTTGGCCAGGAAGAGGAAAAGCCAAAGTCAAAGCACCCAGATCAGCCACCCCTCCTGTTCCTCCCTCAATCAGGCACCACCATCCAGACTTCAAGACGGTGAGCCACTCTCGACTGGATGTATCCACAGCATTTCCTTGGGAGATTGTTATAAATTTGTAAAGTTCACTATTGAGAAACTGCCTTGTGCTGAGCCAGGATACACACATTCAAGCATCAGAAAAGAAATAAAAAGGGAGAAGGGAGGCAGAGAAGCCCTTTCAGGGACACCTTCACAAAAAAGTGCTGCTGCTATCGAAAAGCTTGTGTTTGCTCCTGGACGCACCAGAACAGCCACTTCCTCGGGAGCACATAAATGTATGCTCACGAAAGCACTCCAGCATAAAAAAAGAAGAAGCAGAAAATGGAGGAAAGAAAGGAAAAAGAAAACCAGAGCTTGGATAAGTTAATTTCTTGGACTGCAGCTCCTAGAATCCCTCAGCAAGCACAGCTGGTGGTCATATTTGCCAGCATGCTCTGGGAGCTGTAGTTGCCACAAGTAACTTTTCCAGCCTCTGTTTGGATGTATTTCCCAATAGCACAAGGAATACTATGGGATAGGAATTCACTTACATGTCACCAAGCCCAGAAGAAAGACTAAGCAGAAGCCCCATGGAGATGAAGGCTCATTGTTGCTGTTCTTCCCACTTATTTATATATGAAGGACCTAGTACCTCACCATAGTTTTTTTCCATTTGCTCCAGGGATGCAGCCAAGGACAAATAGGCCCTATAAATATATCCTCAGAGCAGCTAGGAAAGTGGGAGACTGAACAGTACTGTGAGTTTGTTGAAAAGAAGCTGTAACAAGTCTTACAATTGGCCAACACTTCCTGGAAACCACCACTCTGTCTCTCACATGCTGATCTTATTCTGTCAACCCTTCACCAACACCAGGGGCTTCCAAATGTGGTCCACTGTGAGTCCCATAATCTCCACCAGCACAGCCTTGAGAATTGTCACCCAACTCATCCGGAGGGCATCAGGTTGGGAAGGCGGCATTGACTGTTGGACACTTTGCCCTGACTCCTACCTTCTCCAGCCTCTTGGCTTCTTGGGCCAGTGCCTGCTCCCTTTGGGCTTGCTCCTGCTTCTTCCGCAACTCATTCTCCAGCTCAGCATCCTGGAATAAACGGCAGAGTGTGATGGGGAAACAGCCCAGGCCATAGTTAGACATTCACAGCTAAGCATGAATGTCTCTAATACAAAGTCTGACCTTCAGTGCACCTCGTTCTTGAACGGGCAGTGGGGCTCTCCAGACTGGAGGGTTACTCAGAGGTCTTTGTCAGCCCTTCTGTGTCTGATTGTCTGAAGGGAAGGTATCACATCCTGACACACCAGATGGAAAACAGGCATTTGTGTGTTTAAAATACAGGCCTTAGTGATGAGAGATGATGATGATGATGATGATGCACATTAATATCTATTTCCATCTGGTGAGTCAGGGTGTGATTTTTTATACCAACACTGCTGGGATTATTCAGCAGGGGAGGGGACTGTGATCAACTGAAGCTGAGATGCTGATTGACCACAGACTACCATTGTTATGGTCCTTGGGATCAGGTGATCCCAGAGACCCAATCTCATGCTCCTATCTGCTGTAAAGCTCCAAGATATACCACACTCCCTCAGTCTGAGAATCCTGCCACTGAAGGAAACCACACCAGATCACCAAGCACTGCCAAAATGTTTTTCTGCCTATCTGCCTGCTTGGGTGTCACTCTTCTGTCACTAAGAGCTGTACTTTGTCACTGATCAAATCCAGGCATGTGACAGACTCCTCCATCAATAGGAACAGAATTTAGAGGGATGGAATGGCAAACGCTGACTACGGCCGTTTATGAATATAGTTTGACTTTGCTAGGGACACAACAGTTTTGGAGGTGGGAATATATAGAGATCCCCATTAGTAACTAAGAGGCTGGAGAGGACAGGCAGAAAGGAAATTGTAATTCTGTCACCCATTGGCCGCACCTAGGCACAGGCAGAGCTACTTCCTGTTCGGAACAATAGCAGGAAGAACTGAATGGTGGGGTGCTGGGAACCAAGCTCCCAAGTTCACACATGGTAAGCTGTACACCTTCTAAGGCCAGGGACCTCTGACTCCCCTGCTCACCTTGTAGGATCTGATGAAGCGTGCGAAAACTGGGAAGAAAACAGAGGGCGGTGTTGTCTTGGGGCTCTCACCAAAGTAGCGCACAACAGTGTTGTAGGCCTCCTGCCAACAGGAAAGCAACATGAGTGGAACCTGACAGCAGACTTTGTCCTACATGCAGTTCGAGTGTGAGACAAGGATGCTGCTGAGCCAGTTGGCAGGGCTATGACTTAGTGGGGAAAAAGGCAATCCTGGAACAAAGAGGACTTCTGACATGCATGTCCTGCACATACAAACCTGGTATTTATAATCTACAGTAGGGGCCCTCTATTTGTGGGATCGGTACCTGCAGTTTCACTTATCTGCAGTTTCCTGCAGCCTTATATACAACATACAAGGGTGCCCCCCTGTGGTCTTCATCCTGCCCTTGTAAGTTGCATCTAGGGTTCCATCATATCCAGTTTCAGGCAGCCATGGTAGATTGTGGAAGTGATCCCCCATGGGTACGGGGGCTACTGTGCTTTGCATATTGGACTGGTACATTAAAGTCATGGAACATGGATGGACTGCTTGCAAAACCCAAGTGCTGAAATGCAACCCGGGTTCCATTACACACAAGTGCCATCAAGTAAGCATGGATTAGTCAAATCTGAAAGTGGGAGCATCTCCAAAGTTGCATGCAGCTGATCAGATGGCAGGATTTCCATAAGTGAATCTAACATGCAGCTTTTTGTAAGACACAGACAATTTAAAAGTATATATCAACTAAATACATTGAAAATGCATGCAAGATGTACATGGAAATCTTCAGGAATTTCCTCTGCCAGTCCCCTAGTTGTACGGTCCCTCTTCACTCACCTCCGCTGTCTTTGCATCTTTTTGTAGCCGGTCCAGCTTCCCCTCATTGGCATTCAAGAAGTTGCGCAGGATGCTGTGCTCGTGCAAGCTGCACTCCCGTCGGATCAGCTCCATTCCACGCCCCAGCTCCCTGACATCTAACAGCACGTTCTCCAGGGATACTATGGAGGAATGGAGGGCACTGGGTTGGTCTCGACGAAGCCTTGGGTCAGTGGGCATCAAACAAGTTTCAAGGCTCACAAAGAGAGCACCACAGGCATCCTCTAGGTGAGGGGAAGGCAGCAAGTAGATCTAGATTTCCTTAGAAATCTGGGGGTGCTTTCCAGTAAATCACTCAGGGGCCCAAACTCCCTGAGTTTAATAATAGTAGCAATAAAATGTCTATTACTATCTGATTTAGTCTCAGAAAGGAAGAAAAGCTTTGAGTAATGAGGAGAAGACTTTTGTGTCCAGATTTGAAAACAAAATGTTAGGCTCAGACTACGTTCAAAGCTACCCTGTTCTTTAATGCCATTTATTTGCCTTTTGCACCGGTCTCCAATTGGTGCATCTTGGGGTTTAATTAAAAAATAAACCAGAACTGATCTGCCTTAGGTCTGCCTGTTCCTGCCTGGAGCATGCCAACATGCTATACAGAACTGCACTAGGATGCTCATCATGGACTTAAAATGGCTGTGCGCAGAAATGCCTCCCACTAAACTTGCCTTCACACATGCACGAATGAGCTATAGACACAAAAAACGAACCCTTCATCTTAGAGCTCCTTTCTCTCCCTCTGGATTTCAGTTAAGCCTTTGCTCAACTGAAAGGGGCAAAGAAATTCCAAGAAAGTGCAAAACTGTGAGATTCTCATTTTTTTAAAAAAATGCTTTTATTCGTTCAAGCAAATTTCTGTGATAAATATTGTTACTCCAATTTAAGGTTTTGAAAAATGATGTGTGCTCATTTAAATATTTATCTAAAGTAATTTTATTTAAAATAATATCACTTTAAATATTTAAAATGTTATTTTATTAAGTGTTGGGTTTTGTTTTTATTTCATGTAATTTTTAAAATTGATTTTTAAAAAAATATTTATTTTTCTTAATAGGGGCTTGGATGACAGTAACGGAAAGGAGGAGAAATGGAGGGATTCTCAAGAATAAAAAAGGGGCACAATGCCAAATGAAGCTACCGTCTTAATCCATCTCTCCAGCTGAACTAAAACCCAGATGTGTTTACCTTTGTTTGATCTCATTTTGATGGCAGGAGGTGGAAGGTCATGTGTGATTCTAGCCTACATGGCCCCTCAGCACATTCACTTTCCCCAGCCCATCAGAGATATGAGAGATAAGGAGTGAGAAAGGACTAGATTTTTTTTTAATCCATTGTGTACATGCTTGAAAGGAAGCATCATTGTTCTATACTGTATGTTCCCTATAACAAACCCAGTTCAAGGCTGCTGAGTTCTTTCTTCACTAGGGAACCCAGACAGCTTTCTCTGCAGGCTTCCACAGCATCTCCAGGAGAGGGTACTGTTGGCCTGTTTTCCATTCCACCAGGCATAAATGATGCAGATGACGAGAAGGTGCTTCAACCACAGCGGACAATGCCCTGAATTCCACTGCTCTCAACCAGAGCAGACCTTTTTAATCAATGGGTTTTTGCATACATGCTGACTTTTTACCACTCCATAATTGATTCAACAGGTCTATGCTAGTCAGGACTAGCAATGGATTTTAACCAGATATAGCAATTTTCAGGTGACTTCAGGGGCCAATCCAGATTTGTCCCTATGGTGTAGAAGTAGGAACATCTGGTCCTCTAGATGTTGTTGGCCTGCATAACCCATCAGCCCTAGCCAGTGTAACCGATGGTAAGGGACGGCTGGTGCTACACCTAGAAGGTGTGAGGTTCTCTGCCCTTAATCTATGTGATGTCTAGATCCTACCCCGCAAAATCAACTCATGTTGTGAAGGTCCCACCTGCAGCTGCCTTCTCTACAAAGTGCAGTTCTTGCCAGAAGTTGCTCAGCTCCAGATATTTCTCCTTCACTATCATGGCAATGAAGTGCAGAAGGGTCAGCTTCCGGTCTGTCGACTTGGTGTCCAACAGCTTGTGAGGCAGAGGTGGGGAAGAAGAGAACATCAAGGCACAAGGACATGGGTCCAAACCAAGTTGTGCAAAAGGAGAAAGTGCGTGTACACATGGGAAGCCAGACAATCGTCCGCACAGGGAAGTGCAGATGCACAAGCATGGGTGGGCTCTCAAGTATACAACCGTGCAAAGGACAAGGAAAATTGCTGTTTTGAATGCAAGACAGGAACTTTAAAACAGATGAACTAAGCCTGGGCATGCAGGATGAGGGCACGCAAGCAATCACTCTAATACAAGAAAGGGGATATGGCTTCTTGCCCACCTTGGGTCTAGACCCAGGTTGCCAGAGATTCCACTTCCTGAAGACCCTGCCCTCCTCGAATCCCTTTCCTCTAAAGCAGGGGAAGATCCCCCTCCCCCTGATCCACATTCCAGATGGAATGGCAAGTGGCTTGTCTGGGGAACTCATCTCAATTCACCGGCAGGACAGGACAGTTTTCTACCTAGGTACATGTGTAACCACCAGTGTGTGGAGAGATTCCGCTACACAAATGTATGTAGATGCACATTCATGTTATGCTACCCCCTTCTCCTTACCAGATCAAGGCTCTGAAGCTTGAAACCATAAACAGAGCCACGTTTGCTGCTGTTCATGTAGTTGCCAAGAGCCAGAATAATCTAAGGAGAGAAAACGGTCAATAAACACAGGGCCAGAATAATTTCACTACCTCCGTAGATACCATGACATTTGACCCAGAAGCTCTTGTCACCTCAGTAGTGAAGGCAAATATCCTTTGCACATGGTCAGTAGCACTTCACCAGGGTTAAACCCTAGCATTCAAAAACAGATTTTAGGCTAAATGGAGGCTGCCCCACCCCAAGCTTCTCTCTTTGTAAGCGCTTCCATCCCAGCAGAGCAACCCACCTCCAGCATACGCTTGAGCTTCTGTGAAGACTTGACAGATGCGGAGGCAGCAATGATGGCACTGAGTTGCTACAAGGGGTAAAAACCAGAACACCGTAACAAGCATTGGTATTTTTTTGGTACAAAAACACATCCTAGTCGGTGTAAAAAAGGGGAACACATTACAGTATTTCATTGAGAACTGCCTTCTCTTAGGAAAAATCTGTTGGGGGCAGGACCACATTGAGCAGCAGGAGGGGCTAACACACACACACACACACACACACACACACACAAACAAGCAACTGCTTCCTCCCTCCCCCCCCTCTCTCTCACACACAAGCAACTCTCCCCTCTCAGAACAGCAACTACCAGGAGAAGAATGATTACTCTGGGCCAGGGGTCTGAATTAAAAGGCTTTTTGAAATTAGACCAATAGCCACATTCTACTCTAGGGCTAGCGGTTGCCCACCCTTGCTTAAAATCATTCAAAATTCTTGCCATATTATCTAAACTTGTATACTTAGCACTATGAGCATAACTGTGCCATTTTCCACTGTTCTAAGACGAGCCAATATGCACATGATTTAGGAGTTCTGTTTGTATTCCAAATAATATGTTTTCTCACATTTTTAAAAGTACAAGATACTATTCTTTACATTCAGAAGTTAGCAATGTATGATCTTCCAAACGCTGAACTGCAACACCCCCCCCCCCCCCCCCCCCCGGTAGAGCTAAAGAAGTAGACAAGCAAATGAGTAGGCAGGTAAGTAAATACGGAAGAATACAGAAGAGCACAGAGAGAATTAGTGGCAGGATAGGAGTCCTCTTTCCCCATTGCACCCTTATGGCATAATAAATCCCCCTCTTGTCTAGGGCTGAGGCCAGAACCTAAGAGTGTGGCTTTCAGCTAGCAATGGCAAGCCTCTTACCGGCATCAGCATCTGAATGTTTTCATTGAAGTTGCCCAGGAAGGTCATAATGGCCATGCGTTGGGTAAGGCGTTCCACCTTGCTGAAGTGCAGCATGAAGCGGTCCTCATCTGACAGATCCTCCAGTGGCTTCCGCTCCTTCTCATACTGGCGCAGTAGCTTGACCTCATTCTCTGTTGGCAGGAAACGCATCAGGCACTCCACAAAGTCTACTGGTAGAGTCTTCAGGTCAAATCTGAAACACAGCCCACCGAACTCAATGTCACGAAAGTAGACTGCTGCACAGAGAATAGGACTTCTCTTCTTAGCCCAATGCCCCTTCCATCACTACCATGAAAATCTGCACCGGGGGGGTCCCCCAAACCTCTAGAGCAGATTCTGAGAGTATGGATGGGGGGAAATTGCGGGGTGGGGGGACAGAAGAAATTGCCTCCCTTTTAGTTTTTACAACTGATGGAAATTGTTCCAACATACAATTTAGTTGATTTTACCTACTTCTGGGGGGGGGGGGGGGGAACAGAGAACAAAACAGGTCAAAACAAAACACAAGAACCACACAAATAAGAGAGATGTGTTCAGAAGATGGGAGAACTGGTTGCTTAATGGGAGGGCTGACCCTACTATTAGACAGAGTGGGCAGCTGCATCAGGCAGAAGATTTCTGGTATCAAGAAAAAGTAGCAAATTGTTAGCTCTATAATTTGTTGCTTTTATATCTCTACTACCAGGAAAGGGGAGAGCAGGATATAACGTTTTCTGCATTGTTTGCCAGACGAACTGGGCTGGCTTTGGATACTATGCACCTTGAATAGTCCGGTGCAGGTGTGGCATCTGCCACTTCACTTTTCAATAAAATTTGGCCGAGTCCTACCAGGAACACTCCTTTGACTTCCAGAGGTATCCTAAAAGATAAAACCACAAGGAAAGGTACCCACGTGTAGATTGCTTTGCAGATCTCCTCCGTGGTCCTGCCTGCCTTGCGCAATGTGATGGCAAGGTTCTTGGCCCGATTGGCCTCCAGGAGGGTGACTTTGTTGGCAGCTTTATGTGATGCCTTGTTCTTAGAGCAGAGGAGATCGATGGCTGGGCCCTGGGCTTTGGTCTTAAAGAGCTCCTCAAATTTGTCAAGGTCAAGGTCCTGGTAGAGACAGAAGAGAGTCACCCATGCAGCCGCCGGAGACAATCCTACCCAAAATGGTCTATAATAGCTTGCCACTGGCCTTTCCATTATTCTTAGACTACAGCATTTAAAAACATGTGGTCTCAAGCATTTATGTTTTGGGAGCCCGCCCAGCATAGCAAATATATCAATGGCCCTAGGTTAGGGAGAACTGGTTTCAAATCTATACTCAAGGGTTTCCATGAGCCTAAACAGGAGAATCCTGTGCATATCATCCTGAGTTTGGAGAAATTGTGGGATACCAAGGAATGTAAGAAACATAAATCAGATCAGAATCCTGCAACAGAAGAATTGATTGAGTAGTTCCAATCTCAATGTGAAATTCAGGCTCCTCCCACCACCATATTCTGCTTCCTCTTAAAGGTTGCTGTTAACTTGGTACTGCTCATCAATGAATTCCTCTGGCTGGGTGTAGAGTTTAGGCCCAGTAATTCTATGTGCTCTCCCCCACAGTGTCACCATCCTACCGGGCAAGAGCCCATACCTCACTATGATTCTATGTTTACCTTTGCCAATTTTCCTCTTGGCTCCTCCATTCTCCATTCTAAACTGTCTCCCACTCACTGTTCTTTCAGATTCCTACTTTCAGTCAAGTGCCTTTGTTCCATTTTGCTTTTTAATCAGTCTCTCTAGCATGGAACTCCTCTTTTCCCCCACTGTATACAATCCCTGCTGATTCCAAGCACAGTAATGCTTCCTCTGAGCTTGCTCTCTGACAAGTTCATTCTTGCCCCAGTTCCCTGACTCTTCTGCCTGTTTTCTCCACCTACCATGCTTTCAGGTTCTTGATTTTTCATCTAGTGTTTACTGAGCCCTATGGCATACTGGTTAAACTACAATACTGCAGTCAAGACTCTGCTCACGATCTGAGTTCGATCAGGATGAGTTCAGGTAGCCAGCTCAAGGTTGACTCAGTCTTCCATCCTTCGAAGATCAGTAAAATAAGTACCCAGCTCATGGGGGGTGCGGGAGACATGTTCCTTGCAAAATTATACTGTAAACCACCCAGAAAGTGCTTTAGCACCATGGGGCCGATATAAAGTGAAACAATAATAATAGTAATAATATTACATGCCATTGCTTCAGCTTCCTTTCATTTGGGAAAAATGTCCCCTACCTTCCCTACATCCTGGAGTCTCTTCTTACACCTATGAAAAGTTCTATTATCATCCAAACTGATATGAAAACCTTCCTGATATCCTTTCTCTCACAGAAGCTAAACTGCAAACTGTTTCATTCCATTAACTTTTCAATTATATTAGATAATAATACATAAAACCAAACTCCAATTACATCCAGATAATCATAATGCCACTGCCTATCTGTGACGTTTCAAATCAGAGGGAATAAACAGTAAGGATGAACATTATCACAAATTTTATCACCCCCAGAATTGGGGCAGTGAAAAAACACGTTGTCTCTCAGTAAATCTATTTTAAAATGTTTGATCTTCCCAAACTGTTGAGCCACTGAATCATTCTGTGCCACCACACTAAATCGGCCCATTGTTGATGGCTTGGCTTTGCCACCACAAGCACAATAGGGAACCGAAACAACAGATTAGAAACCGGAAAACAGTGGCTGGAAACAATGCTTTCTCTAAACCTCATTGACTCCCCTCTTTTCCTCACCTCCAGGATCTTTTCATCATCTAGTTCACTGAAGACTGTGCCACTGATCTGGTTGGGCTTCAGTGCTGTCCAATTAAAGACTGGCAAGCGGAATTTGGTCTTGATGGGCTTCTTAATTCGGATCGCTTGAGACACAGAGGAGAGAACACACAATCTTATGTGACCACTATAGATCTAGAAACCACTAGACCACATTTTCAGGTCATTTCGAACTGGTAACTGGGAAGAAAGTGATTTGTTATTGCTTTAGTTTTTGGTTCAGTATTGTTGGGTCCTTCTTAGCCATGATTTCTCAAATATGATACTTTAGAAACGCCTGTGCCTGTAGCCAAGCACTTTTATACACTCACCATGTGGGCTGGGGGATTTTGGGCACTGTAATAATTTTTTTATTCCCCAAGCTGTGCCTGACAGTTCTGCAGGCAATGTTCATGGACTGCCAAATCTATGTGTGCAACCATGAGATGTCAATTTAAAAAAAAGAAAAAGGAAATCTGAGATTCTCAGGAGCTGAATTCTGAGCCCAGGATTCTTTATGGAAGAACAACATCTCTATATCCCATCTTTTAGACCTTTCTCACTGCACTGTTTTCTTTATAGGGGTAGGAGGGTGCAGTACTGCAGTCAAGCCTCTGCTCATGACCCGATGACTTCAGGTTGCCAGCACAAGGTTGACTCAACCTTCCATCCTTCCAAGGTTAATAAAATGAGTACCCAGCCTTCTGGGGAGCGAGTTGTTGTTTACATAATTATGCTGTAAACTGCCCAGAGAGTGCTTTAGCCCTATGGGGTGGTATACAAGTTGAAACAATAACCACACCACAACAAACAAAAATATGTACCTGACAAACCCATACTGAGTATCACAGAGGGGGATGTCCCAGGAAGTGGTGGGGCTGGTGGGCACTTATCTGTGAGAGGCAAAACAAAACAAAACACAGGAATCAGACTCCATCTTCCCTGCGCAGAGGCTGGTTTCCTTCTCAGCTCTGGAGCACACCTTTACCTGGTAGTGGTGGAGGGGGTGGGGGAAGAGGAGGTGGAGGAGGCGGGGGTGGAGGGGCAGCCTCCACAGGAGGCAGTGCTGGGAGGCGGAGGTCATCCTCAGGGATGTCGCTGAAGTTGATCTCTGCCTCCGGAGGGGGCGGCAGTGGGAGGTGGTCACCCCCTGGAGGGTGAGAGTTATAGTGACGCCGGAAAGCCTCCTCCTTCTCCTTGATGATTCTGCGGAGGGTGTGGACTTGGTTGCTGGCACTTTCATAGGTCTCCTGTCACAAAAAAACAGAGAGACCAGGTCAGGCCTTTTCTTAGTCCATTCAGCCATGACCATTCGTTGCTTGTTTCTGAGCGGATCTCCACCTCAACGCACAAAGGGCCACATTAGGCATCCAGTCTGATAGCAAAGTTCATGTCACTAGTACCTCCAGGAGGAGGACATTCCTCAAAAGGGACCTTCTAGTGATAGAACAGGGGCTCAACTCCAAAATCTTACGGTGAGTTACCTCTATTTGTTTGTTTGTTTGTTTTATAGGCTGCTTTTCTCCCAATAAGGGGACCCAAGGTGGCTATAGGGTTCTCGATCACCTATAGGGTTCTCGATCACCCCCCTTTCTCTAGCAGTCATACAGAGAGTAAAGGGCAATTTGGAAAGAGACTTCCATGCAGTTCTTAAGAAATGAGCAGCCTCATACAGAGGGAAACATTCCTGCAGGTATTTGGGATCTAAGCCCTTTAATATTCTAATGGTAAACATCAACAGCCAGAACTGGCCAGATAAGCAAACCGATGACCAGTGCTGCTCCCTGACAAACGGGGTCATATGACTCCACCTGGCCACACCTGTCAAGAGTCTAGCAGTCTCATTCTGCACTACCCGAAGCTTCTGGGTTATCTTCAAGGGCAGCCCCATGTGTTACAGTAACCCAACATTGCAGTAACCCAGCTAGGAATTTACCAGGGCAAGAAACACTGCGGTTAGGATAGCCATCCCTACAAAAAAGTTTACTTTAAATAAAAAATCTGGCCCTGCCCTTGTCTTCTTGGAAAAGCCTCTCCCCTTCTCTTGTCAACCTACCTTGACAATTTCCAATTCCTTCTCCCGCTGTAAGAGTTGCTTCTCCAGCTCTGCCACCCGCATAATATTCTCATTTTCCAGATCCAGCAGTTTCTCAGTCAACTGGATAGTGTAAGGTAAAATAAAATAAAACAGAAACCAATAACTGTTTGTCCAAAATTTCACATGTGGGATGTACTTCCTGAGAATTTCACAAGAGCTGTGTTTGTCTGAACATTTATTTTTTTTCTCAAACAAGCCACTGGTGTTCATGGTGACAGAGATATTTGAAAACATGCAAGCTGTTTGGACGCAGTATCTTTTCATTTGGTACTCAGCCAGGAGGTTCGTTCTTTGCACAATGCATACTCAAATAACTGAATTTATCTGCCACAACATAGTGGTGATGATAACAACTTACTGGCTTAGAGGGCTTTAAAAGGGGATTGGTCAATTCAGCAAAAGGCCAGTCTAACTCAGAGCTTGGAAAGGCTCCCCTTTGGACGTAGAACTCTGAGGATCCCCAAGCGGCAAAGCAAAACAGAACTTTTCCATCCAAGCTCTGTTTCAGGCATCTTTGACTGGCAGCCCTCTGAGGAAAAGGACCCTGGGCTAGGCAGAGCCTGGCCCTCATGCATGTGTTCTTAGGATGACACGGTATATACACGTACATGGGATAAGTGCTCTTCCAACTCTTCCACCTTCTCCAAAGCCACATTCTTTGTCTCAGCATCCTCCAGCAGCCCACCTACATCAAACACGTTGTCCAGATAAGCCTGGATCTGCACTTGCAGCTTTTCACTTTCTGTGTGTCTCGACTTCTGCAGAGAGAAAATAAAGTCTGGCGTGAGAGAAAGAATTGCACAGAACCGAGGAAGAAATGACTGGGAGCTTGAAAGGCAGCAGGCCTTTGTCATGTCAGACTACTGTGTGACCAAATATCAAGAATAATGTCCTTCATTACCTACAACCTGTGATGTGTGCAGGGGCCACTGTCTCACCCTGCCTCTGCAGGATGAGTCCCCTAGGACCTTTAAGAACAAGACAGCAGTTAGGTGTATTTTAAGTACAGATGCATTTTTATTTCATTCTAGTTTAAATAGTACGGCTTCCTTTCTACCATACAGTAACCTGGGAATTGTAGTTTGGGGATGTGCTGCATATTCTGTTAGAGACCCTTAGCCTCTCTTCACAGAACTACAGTTCACAGAGATCCTTATAAGATTAAGAGAAGATTAAACTGGATTAAATCTGTAATGTAGTAATGTCCTTTGCAATTATCTTGAACTAGCACCCCTCTTATGACTGACAACACCTTCCTCACCATCACCAGAGAACAACACCCTCCTTAGAAGGGTGTTTTCATCTCTTTTCGCTCTGGCTGATTCTTCCATTGTAATTTTCCTTACCATCATACTGAAGTGTTCCGACTTCTCAACTTGCCCTTTATCCCTGCATTGCTTTAGTGACTGGTTCGCCTTGACAGGCAATGACCTCAGCTCTGAGGACAACACTCTTGACCTCCCAATTTCTGTCTTGGGCTACATTCGGTTTAAGCTGAAACTGAGACAAAAGCTGGCAGGCATCCAACCAGTTCTGACCCAGAACTTGCAACCAGTCTTCTATCATGCCTACTAATTTAATTAATATCCATGGGCACAATAATAGCTATAATATACAATATACAATTTCATTTCTAACAGGAATTTGTTTCAGCCTTTAAAAAATGTCCAGAGTTGCCATTTATTCTTGTGTGCTCATAACTCATATTCTATACTTATTCTTTTGTTTGCATTTTTAACTCTCTAAAAACAACTTATTATCTCCTTTTTGCAGCTGAACTCACGGGCATGAAGATGCATGAAACTCATCGCTGTAGATAGGGGAAGTTTTACTCAGGGAGGGGAAATTTTCTTAACAGAAGATGAGGGAATTTTTGTGGGTTTTTTTGAAAAGAGAAATTTCTCACAGAATGACTAGCAAGTATTTTGGTATCTACTTCCCATAACTTCAATCACCTCTGATAAATAGGCTCTGCTCCATCCATATTTATGTCATAATATATTTTTTAGCTTTCACAGTCCCACAGTATGTATGTATGTATGTATGTATGTATGTATGTATGTATGTATGTATGTATGTAAAATATTTTACTCTGCTTTTCTCCTTAAAAAGGACACATCATTTTACATCATTAAAATATAGTATTTAAAGCTAAAAACAGTAAGTATACAAATGATAGAAAGGGTCAAATACAGCAGTATAGCATGGTAAACAAAAATAACAACAAAAACACATTCAAAGCAGTAAGGCACAACCATCCATTTAACAATCCCACTCAGGCAGCCAGTCATCAAGGAAACACTTGCCTGAAGAGAAAGGTCTTCACCTGCTTGCAGAAGGAGAGCAAAGATGGGACCAGGCTGGCCTCCTGTGGGAGGGAGTTTCAAAGTCTGGGAGCAGCAACAGAGAAGGCCCTCTCCCGTGGCCCCACCAAATGCACCTGTGAAGGTGGCAGGACTGAAAGAAAGGCCTCTCCTGACGATCTTAACACCCAAGCAGAATCATAAAGAGAGATGTGGTCCTTGAGATAGCTTGGACTCAAGCCATTTAGGGCTTTATAAGTTCAAATCAATACCTTGAATTGTGCCTGGAAATGGATTGGCAGCCCGTGAAGCTGCTGTAACAGGGTGGTTATATGATCCCTGTGATCAGCTCCAGTCAACAATCTGGCTGCTGCATTTTGGACCTGCTGATGTTTCTGGACACTTTCCAGAGGCAGCCCCAAGTGGAGTGCATTACAGTAACCCAACCAGGATGTAACTAAGGCATGTGTCACTGTCTATCTGTTTCTGTCTATCTGTCTGTCTCTTTCTCTTTCTTTCTCTTTCTCTTTCTCTCTCTCTCTCTCTCTCTCTCACACACACACACACACAAACACACAGACAAGCCTGGCCAATCACTTCACATTGAGATTGATTGATTGATCGATCAATTTAGCTTATAAACCACCCAACTTAGTGAAATCACTACTCAAGGTAGTTTACATAATATAAAACAACCATATATCCAAACCAAAAATAATCAAAAGAAAATATTCTCAGTATTGTTAATAAATCAACATTAGCAAAAAAGGCAACCCTCAGCTGACGCCTGACATAAAATAACTCCAACTAAATCATAATAAACCGTAACAAGATGAACAAAATATAATCCCAATATAACAAATAAAGGATAATAAAATAACATCAAAATAGAAAATCAAATTCATCTCTGCTAAAAGCATTAGCTGGTACGCTTTCTTACTCATCCTTAGCAAGGGTTGTGTTGGTTGTTCTTTAGCCTAGATTGCATGTTAGCACATGAAATGTATCCTAATACCCACATTGAGGTATCTTGAGCAATGGGCGAGACCTGAGGCCTTTGGAACGATCTCACGCAGCCTTCGGCCCAAATTGGAAACCCATTTGGAAGTGATCAGCCCAAAACCTTCACAACAGCAATCTGTGTGGATGTGGCTAAATTCTACCAGCTGTTCTAGAGTAGTTTAGAAAAAGGTAGGCTGTTACCTGTAAGAATTCTTCTAGACCCAGCTTGGTGAACTCATACTGAAGGTGCACTCGGAAGTTCATGTCCTCAACTGAGTGCACCACGATGTTGATGAACTGCATACAAGCCACCTGCAAAAAAGAGAGAAAGGAAGAAAGAGGAACAGGTAAGATTTGTTGTTCCCCTGTGGTTTTGTTTAGGCCAGAATCCCCCCCCAACCTGGTACCCTCCACACATGTTGCACTGTATCTCCCATCATCACCAGACAAGTCCAATAATACAAGGGCTTGCCCAGTACCGTGTTGAAACATCCAGTCTTCCCTCCTGTCATTATAAAACACATAGACAAATGCTCACTTTGGCCTGCTGTGTGTGTGTAATTCCTGGTAGCTAGGAGAATTAAAATCCCCCTTAAAAACGTTACCTGATTTCAGGTAAGAAATGAGACTAATGTTTTTTCAGCTTCTCTGCCTCCCCCCCCCCCTTTTTTTTTTTTTTTTTTTGTAGTGTGTGTGAGGGAGAGGATCTAACTTCTTCTCACTGGAGAGAATAAAGATAATCTTCCCTCATCAGAAATGTAGTATGTGATCTTCCAGATGTGGTTGTAAACTGCAGCTCCCATAATCTCTCACCTTTGGCTAGGGCTTATGGGAACTGAAATCCAGAAACATCTCGATAATCACTCCTACTGGCACTCTTGTCCAGCTGCTTTTGCATTAGTTTACATCTGGCATCCCAACAGGTGGCTTTGGGATTCTACACTGTACGCAGGCTCAATAGATCTGCACAGGGTGATACAGGGCCATGGGAGTCTGGCCTATATAAAAAACAACAACAACATTGGTCCCTTTTTGCTTTCATTTACTGCCAAGGTGGAAACAATAGAAGAGTGCCGTGTCCATCTACGCAAGTTGTGGGGGAGAAGTGCCTGGTCTGTTTTACACGTCATTGATGGGACAAATGCACAACCATATCCCAATTATGTGGAGCTTCACAGGGAGCTGCTTGGAGGTTTTTTTTTTACTGTACTCACTGTAACTATATGGACTCAGACCATTGGTCTATCAAGCTTCTTATCACCTACAGTGACAGGAAGTGGACCTCTAGAGTTCTGGACAGGAGACCTTTCCAGTACTTTCTGAAGATGCTTTAGATTGAATCTGGGGCCTTATGTGTGACAAGCATGGGCTCAGCCATTAACCTGTGAACCTGTGTGGCTGTGGCTGTGAGTGCAGTGTTGATGACTACAACATGGTCAGATTCAGCACCAGTGCTAAGTTCTCCTAGTGCACAGGTATCATGTCAGGTTTAAGAGGTGTAAAATGTGCTACATCAATCATTTTGTTTCCTCCCTGAATCACCCTGTGGGGGCTTCTATCATAAACAAAACAAAGTGCAGACTCTTGCTTTTATGTAATACAGATATCAGGACGTGCTCCTTACCATGAAGTCGATATTACTGTCTTCGTTGCGGAAATACTCCATTAGTTTCTCAAAGCGGTGTCGCTCTTTGCAAACCTGAGAACCAGAGACCATGCCGGGGTCTTAAAGAGTGCTTCAGTATTGGCATGCCAGTCAGTTACTAACTCTTCCTGGCATGCTGTCTTTACAGATATCTCCCTAAGTGTTCCTCTACATATCTATGTATCTGCTCTATCTCTATCTATGCTTGATTCGCCCATCACCAACAGCTCTGGCCCTCCCTCCCTGCTCCCTCTCTTTTCTGATTTGTGCCCCTGCAACCCACTTCTTCCTCTTTATTCCATCCTTTGTCAAGGAACATGTCAGAGTGGCTAGTGGCAGGAAACAAAGCATTGCTGATGTACATCATAATCTGATGTAACAGATTAAGAGCTCTTTTTGAAAAAGAACACAAAAGGTGTGTGTGTGTGTGTGTGTGTGTGTGTGTGTGTGAGAGAGAGAGAGAGAGAGAGAGAGAGAGAAGATGCCATTTAGAAGGGGAGATGGGATGTTATTAAAAACCCAAGAGAACAGGATTGACTTTGGCAGGTATCTACAGGGTGGTAGTAAGAGAGATGTTAGGCTCGTACATCAAGGAAGAAAGTTCTGCCATTTAAGGCATCCCCGAGAAGATCTCAGGTGTGGTAGCCACTCATCTAACTTCAGAAGCTGGATAGTCTCCTACAAGGCACAGTGGGGGAATCAAACTCCCAGCCCTGGGCCACACAGCCAAGTACCCAACTCACTACTTACCCTCTAACCATCCACACAGATAACCTATCTAATTAGTCTTTCCGATGTCCTTTCATATGATTACACTGACCTCTTTCCTCCACACTTTATATACTGTATATCCCACTAAAGGCAGGATGACATGACATGACAGGCCTCACCTCCTTGAAGTTCTCAAAGGCAGCCAAAATGATTTCATGGCCACCGCGCACCAAACAGACAGCTGCCAGCAGTTCCAGCACCAGGGCTTTGGTCCTAAGGGACAGATGAAACGAGAGAGAAAGACAAGATGCAAGACTGTTATTTTCGTCCACAATGACAGGGCTGTTCAAAAATGTAGAACTTAGAAGTAGTTACTTGTCGTTGATTATAACTTTCCAATGCCCAATGCACAGATACTTTATCTCTATTTGCAGTGCTCTTGTATCTTTTTAGTTATTTGTGAAGCTATATCAGTGACCGCCATCAGTGATGGAGCAGGAAAATCGCCATGGTTCAAGTGCTGCCTCATGCTCTGTTGTTGGTGTTGAGGTGGCAGAGAGATGAATGAGAGGACCAGGTTTTGGACCACAACCTAGCAGCTTGTAGCATTCAGGTATTTTCTTTCGTTTCAAGGAACTAAAAACTTTTTCCTTGTTGTTAATTGTAAGAACAAGGAAAGTAAAAGATTACTTGCAAAGAAAATATCTTCATAATGGTTACTAACTACTTTTTTTTTTTACCCTTCAAACTGTGACTGCAACTAATTACTTTTAAAAGGTTACTTCCCAAGCTGTGGGAAAATGTAAGAAGTTGTCTGTCAGGTGAAGCTGCTAGGGGAACACATCATGAAAGGCAGATATAGTGTTGTACTTGAATCTACCTCTGACACAAAATTTCACTTTTCTCTGTCCCAGTGATGGGCTTCTCGGCTCAGTGGCCCTCTGTGACACATGAGCTTTGGCCCAAATGTCCCACTCCCAATGCAGTGTAACACTTCCTGTGTCCAACTGAAGCCAGACATTTGAGGAGCATTCAGTGCTAGGCAAAGAGGGCTATTCCTTAGAGAACCAGGGTAGAGTGTCTTTCCTGTCTATGTGGGCTGGACAATGCAACACACTAATAAGAAGCATACAGCGGAGCCTCGCTTCCTGGTGTTTCTCCCCCCCCCCCCCGCCCACCATCTGAAAGGCTGAATCCCAACTGTGACTGCTGTACAGAAGTAAGGAAAATCTGAAATGGAGTGGAGATTTCACTCTTGCCTAGTAGTGTATAGTAATTCTGATCCATGTCAGGCAGGCCTCCTTGCATTGACTTGGAAGCAAGGCTGTGCACAGATCCCCCAGTCTGATCTGGAGGCCAGTTCTGAGCACCCAAATAGATCTCAGTTTGGTCTGGAGCTATTTGTGCCCTGGATCCCAATCAGCTGGGAAGCCTCCATTGACTTGCACTGGAAAACCAAGATGGCAATAGCTTTTTTTGTTCTTGCACATGTTTTTGTATATGGAATCTGAATGTATAAAAGATTCTAAAAAGGAGGGCGAACCTGCCAAATGTCAGACCGTTGGTTTCAAGGGCTTGTGTACAAGGCACCTTTACACTTTGCTTTAAAAAAAGGAAAGAAGGCAAAACTCTAAACTGATATGTGATCCATCCTGCTTGATTTATGCTCTAGACATAAGTCAAACCAATTTGTAAACTCTCATAGCTCTGGCATGGAATTCACTTGGATCTGGACTGCACAATAAACTATCTGAATCAGACCGAGTTTGATGAGTGATTTGGAACTTGTTCAAATCCAGTGTGGAGCCCTACTTGGAAGTAAAACAGAAAGCAAGGTTCAGTGGCAAGTTATGTATTTAGCATAGCAGGTACTTTACCCCACTGTCATGCCCTGATTACTTGAATAGGTAAAGGTAAAGGTTCCCCTTGACATTTAGTCCAGTCGTGTCCGACTCTAGGGCGCGGTGCTCATCCCCGTCTCCAAGCCGTAGAGCCAGCATTTTCTCCGTAGACAGTTTCCATGGTCACGTGGCCAGCGCGACTAGACACGGAACGCTGTTACCTTCCCACTGTGGTGGTACCTGTTTATCTACTTGTATTTGCATGCTTTCGAACTGCTAGGTTGGCAGGAGCTGGGACAAGCGACGGGAGCTCACTCCGTCGCATGGATTCGATCTTACGACTGCTGGTCTTCTGACCCTGCAGCACAGAGGCTTCTGCGGTTTAACCCGCAGCGCCACCATGTCCCTTTAGATTACTTGAATAGTGGCAGTCAATTGAGAAGAGGAAGTGAATCTTTCTTGTCATTCTTCCTATGGCTTTGTTACTTTACACCACCCATTTAAGTCTGTGTCAGTTTCATACACATTCAAGTCATAAATCCAAATTCCAGCACTTGTCCACTATCTGCTACAATTTCTGTAATGTCTGCAGGTTACAAACATTCATATGTATTTCCCCTAATATAAATATAGACATGTTATATTATTTCCCTTATGTATGCATTTTTGAACACAACTTTCCCTAACCTACCAATACTTACATTTTTGTATGCTATTTTCCCCTACATACACATCTTTGCATGACTTGTGACACTAAGGCCCTGGTCACACGAGGGAAATGTTCTGTAGTTCTTCCAATACTTTCCATACCTCTGTCATATTGGATTGCAATCACATTATATATATATAATGAGATATATAGATATAGATATAGATATATAGATATATAGAGATAGAGATAGAGATAGAGATATATAGATATAGATATAGATAGATAGATAGATATAGATATAGATATAGAGATAGATAGATAGATAGATAGATAGATAGATAGATAGATATAAAATTATATACACACACACACATACATACACACCATGATATATATATATCATTATATATATATATACCGGTATGAATGTCCCAAGCACTTCTAGCAGCAGCGGTCTATTTCTTCCTATTTGAGTCAATATGATCAGCTACACAATATTGCCAGTTTATTTTCTCTCTGTCCTCAACAGTCCATTTATGCCCACAGTTTTTTTAAAAATTCATTTTATCTATATATCAATATAAGTCTAAGGGGTTTTCTGTTTTAAGAAGTGTCTTCCATTGCACTGGTTGATCCTGTAGAAATGCATTGCGCATAATGGACACTGAACTACCATGTGTCACTGGACATCCACTGGACACTGGAACACGGAAGTCAAGCCACGCAGGTATCATCTATATAAAAACTTAGGCGTAAGTTCACCCAATTATCAATTTACAGGGCCACGAATACAAAAAGGGCACACTGTCAGCAGTAAGGGTGGCCAACTCCACCCACACATACGGCTCGATGTATCATTAATATGGATTTTTTTAAAAAAAAATTCCCAGCTGTAATGTACTTTTAGCAATGTATGGATGTACCAGACTGGATGGGGGGGAAAATATGCAAGCCGCAGTAATGGTGGCAACTTTACAGTGTTCACCTCAGAAAAGAAGCAGGGCAGGTTGAGCACACAAGCAAACCTGGTAAGGAATGCTTACAACAGGTTTGCTTGTGTGCATTCTGTTGTATTTTGTACAACAGAAGTACAAAATAACACAAGCCTCTCAGGGGATGGAAAATAAACTGCAGTTACACTACAGGCAGGGAAAATGTCTCAATCTTGACTGTGCATTGCGTGACCAGAAAAAAACAATGATATAACTGGTGGATATCTAGAGAAAATTTCCCTGATGTGACCAGGGCTTTAGAAACGAACTGCAAAATTCAAGTGAACAAATAAAGGAGCCTTGTGGTGCAATGGTTAAACTGCAGTACTGCAGTGAAGACTCTGCTCATGACCTTAGTTTAATCCCAACGGGCTGAAGGTTGATTGAAACTTCCATCCTTCTGAAGTCAGTAAATTGAGTACCCAGCTTGCTGGTTGTGGGGGGCAATGTGTGTCCTGAATAATAAATTGTAAACCCCCAGAGACAGCTTTAAGCACTATGGAATGGTATATATATATCCATATGCACCATTAAAGTACCACCTATACTATGCCACAGGTCTGCTTTCCATTAGACCTGGTCCTCTGTGCAATTAGCTTATATAATCTGGGCTACAGCCAGGTTTCCATCCTGCATCTGCAGACCAGGACATAGGCCTGCCTTCATGCCACATGCAAGACCCATGATGACTAAACAGACCTTCCATATACAGAGGCACCACGTCTCTGATACCAGAGACTGAAAAGAAACAGCCCAAGGAGGACACAGTTTTCTGGCTCTGCCTGTGAGCATTTCCCAGATGCCCCTGGTTAGCTGGCTGCTGCTGTGGAGGATGGAAGGCAGGGTCAAATGGACCCCCTTGCCTGGTCTCACAAGGCCGGTAGCCTTCCAATTGCTCACGTGAGACCAGGTTTTCAAACGCAAGATTTGTATTGTGATCACAGGGCAGTATTAGGGTCCAAAGACAGCTGTGCAAAAAAGAGGACCTGTTTCCTGGGCTATTAAAAAAAATTACATTTTTGGCTAACTTTAGAAACCATATTTTGCAGAACAAAGCAAAAGACCCCCAGGGACACCCATCTGCTTGTTCTGTTTGATCTCTCTCTCTTTTGCTCCCTCTCCTCACGTACAGATGCACAGTCACCATCAATGTGCCAACATCAGCGCCCAATGCCAGGATATGTGAAAAGCCAACACATGACGTACAACATTAACTTTGCAATGAAAGGTTTGGAAGTAACCAAGAATCAGTGCATTTTATATCATCAACATAGCCCTGGCAATAAGTCCTCGTGCAGTGACTTCAGCTAAGCCAAACAATATGAGGAAACAAGAGGAAGTGGTCCAAAGGCACATCTGTTCTACAAATTAAAACCAGCTTGAAATCAGCTTTACTAGTTGGAGACAAGCCATAATTTTGCTTTGTTTTTCAGAGTTGAAAGAAGTTGGGAAGAGGGATTGCTGTGAATGAAGTGTGAAATCATCCCACTTTCACTTCTGCTAAACAGGTGTAAAGTGTTCTTCAAATGTTTCAAAAACCTGTCAAACCTGTTCAACCAGAGGCTATGCTGAGAGAAAAGGAATGTGTCTGTACACCAGGGGAAGTGACGCTTCTCCCAAATAGTTTCAACTCAAAAATAAAAAGCAAAACAGGACTGCTGTTTTCCTGCACATGCCTCTTTTATAAACAGACAGACAGACATTTTTGAAGACTGTAGTTCTAGAAAGCTGTTGAGAAACTTTTTAGAAGAAATTCCTAGCCATGTCACAAAACTAAAATTCCCATGATTTTTTCAATACCAGAAGCTGAATAATAGTCTTAAGAGTCTTAACACTTGTTCAGATTTGTAATAGAGTTGTTGCTCAACCTATATCAGTAGTATCTCAACCACCATGCAGAAGAAGCCCCATCCATCCGTCGGTCGCCTTCTTGGTGCTCCTCTCTTGCCAGAAGTTGGAAATCATCATGGCTTTTCAGCCTAAACAACATGGCTTTGTTGCTTCCAACTCAGCCTCCAAGGCTCATCAGCCAAAAAGTTCTTTTCCTCTCTGCCTTCCATCCCCCTTTTATCCACCTAATTATGAAAGCCACATTTCCATGGGAGCAAACCTGACTTACCTGGGGTTCTTATTGTTCAAGCTCAGGGCAATCTCATTGACAGCATGAGGATGTGACATCACCAGATTGAATCCATACTGAAATGGAGAAGAAGAAAATCCACAATAAGGGTGAAAGTGAAAAAGAAGCCACGAAACCTCTCATCCCACTGATTTAGCAGCCCAGGGAAGGGTCATTGATAACAATTGTGCAGCTCATCAAGGAAGCTGGCATTTTGTTTAAATAAAACCAGTTATTAAGCAAATCTCACAAACAACTCAGGGTATTTATGCATAAATAAAAGAAAAGCTACGTAAACTGTAATACAAAAGTACAGTGGAAATGAGGATCATGGGAGCAAGCAAGAACTATCATTACAAACACAGCAGAGGCACATGAGTTTAAATAACAAACCATATTGTTGGTATTGCTGCAGGTGATTAAAAGAGCTACTTCCCAGGAAAACGCTTTTAAATTCTATGTAATAATGTCTGATCATCTATAATTTAGCACGGTGACTATATTGATGAAAACGTACCCATTTTGCCTTTTCTGTGTCACCTTACAAGGATTCCACAAGGATTCCCCCCCCCCAAAAAAAACCAGATAAAAGAACAGAGCATGTTTATAATAATAATAATGATCATGATCTCAGAACTGGAGAGCTAGAAGGGACCCTATGGATCACTGAGTCCAGCTCTTGTCCAGGAGTCACCGTGAGGGGGAATCGAACTCCCAAACTCCGGCTCCTGCAGCCAGAGACCTAACCCACTGAGCTATCCAGCTTTGAAAATAGAAGTTTTAAAAAGGAATAGCAAGATCTGCTAAAGGCTCTTAGGCTGGATTTAAGTGACACATGGTTATCGCTACTCTGTTCAAGTCCTTATTGCTTGGCTCACAAATAGTCACAGTGCAGAAAACTGCACTGGTGCCGAGAGGGTGGCTTTTGATACTCGCAGGCTTCCAAAGTACTGCAGAGTCAGACCCAGGCCATTGGCTAACCAAGCTGGAAGACATGAGGAATGGTATTAGACTGTGGCTGGAATCTAGTCGCTTAGGGTAGTTAGTCATACTTACAGCAGAATCAATGGCACTTACAGAAGAATTGACTCACCAAATCCCCACTGATTCAATGAGCCTTTACTAGTGTCACTTACCACACTAAGCAACAGGATTTCAGCCAGTGGCTGCTGGCAGTACTTTTAGATTTTACTTTGTTATTGTTTCAGATTATGCAACAGAGTCCAGGTGAAATATCACTCATCCCATCTCGCCACACCATCTACAAGCAATGACATGTGGAGTAGGAAGCATTTCTAGAGTCTTTCAAGGTGAGATTGACATTTGGGGGTCATGGGAAAGCAAAACTCACTCATGCTGCTGCTGGAGCTGCCACTATCCTCCCCACAAGCAATGCTAGGCCATCACGTACCACAGCTTTCAGGCTGGGGGATGGGAGAGCACAACCCCAAGATGAGCTCTGGCTGCAGTAGTCATTTATCTCTTTCCCACAAACACTATCCAAAATTGCCAGGTGCCCAGTCTTCCCTTCCACTGCTTCTCCCTTGCCCCCAAAAATGAAACCCAAAGTACAGAGACCTCTTCATTCAACATGGTTCTACAAAAGTGTGCTTGCATGCTCTCCCTCTCCCTCCCTCTCTCCCCCTCTTTACCCCACATACCCCTGTCCATCTTGGTTTTAAATTATTCCATCAAATAAGGCCAGGATGTTAGAGACTTCTGACTTAAGGAACCTTAATAGGATTTTTGAGGCTTGTGAGATGTTCAAGGAGTGGCTTACCATTGCTGCCACTACCCCCAAGTAAGTTTCCATAGCCGAGGGTGGATTTGAACCCAGGTTTCTTGAGTCCTCGTCCAACATTCTGTTTACTATCCTGCACTAGTTCTCTGGGTCAGGCTACCAACCTAAATAAGCAACAGAGCTTGAAAAAGTTCCACTTGTAGCCAAGCTTGCTGAGATTTCTGGCCGCTGTCGTCCAGAAAAGGAACCTCTCCATGGTCCATTAGGACAGAATGAGTTTTCTCACTCTTGAAATGTTTGCTTTTGAGCAGAGTTTAGAAATATTCCTTTCTTGGACATCCAGATTCTGAGAGCTGCAATTTTTAAAAGTACATTTTCCAAGTTCTGGTTTTGACCTACAGCCACCTGGCGCATCCCAGAGCTTAGGCAGAGGCAGGTCATTCATCAGTGTTTATATGCCTTACCTGGTAGTTCATGATGGCCCGCAAGCACAGGATGCACACGTGGACGTCATCCTTCTGGCTCACCAGCCGTGAGTTTTTCAGGGCTTTTCTGCTGGGAAGGGTGGTGTATCTAGCCGAAAAAGAGAGAGAGCCCGACATTCAGCAAGAGGCAGCCAAAGTGTCAAAAGAATGTTGTCCCTTGCCAACGATGAGGTCACGGCCACAGCTAAGAGCAGGAAAGGAGGGCTGTAATTCAAACCACCAACTTCTGTCAGAAGATTTGCCTCAGATGTGAGCTGCTCCTTGGCAAAACGCTGACAAACGCTTACTCTTCGTCATTTGCATCCCAAGGGTGCTGCCAGGCAAAGACTTCTTACTACAACCCATGAAAAGACTGGTGTGACATTTCCTCCTTTATGAGCGTTTTTGTTTGTTTGTTTGTTTTCATTTTTTTGGTAAGCAAAAAGATGGAGGCAGTGAAGGGAAAGCACAAGAAGGTTACAAATGGACTGATGTCCTCTGAATTTCCCATAAAATTCAGAGAAAAAGAGAGGGCAGTTGCAGATTCAAAGCCTCATTCTCCACCCTGAAGACAAAGCAATTTCAGTTTTAATCTTTGGACATTAGAGAAAACAAAAGCAAAACATTTTTTTTTAATTTTTATTTTTTGAAGGAAAAGAGATCTTGATAAGTGGAAACTCATCCAAACTATGGCATTATTTCAAATGAGGAACAAAAAGTTTGTTATAAATTTTTTTGAACATTTCCGAGGTTTGTGAGAGAACCCAAAAGATGAAAGGCTAAGAGATCAACTCCCAGAGAGAATGCACAAAAATATCAATGGTCCAGTTGACTTTACAGGTCTATTTCACTGTCAATCAAAATAAAATTATTAACTACCCTTTGAGGCAGCCTTACTCGACCCAGCAAACTCCAAGGTGTGTTAGACCACATACTACAACACCCCTAGTCATGACCATGATGGCTGGGGATGATGGAAGTGATAATCCAATACATGGGATCAGGGAAAGCTATCTTTGAGAAAAGGAGTGCAGACTCATCTTATAGAGACCACACCTTTTTAAAATAATGTTGCTGTATACTTGACCGTCAACTACCCTCCAGTGCCACCACCCCAGAGAGGGGACACATTATTTGATGGGGGCTACTACAACTCTTAGAATATTCCACCCAGCATAGCCATTTCCCCCACCTTTGAGCTACCTTCATCTCACATGGAGATTCCACCAGGCAGTGTGTGCTAACAATTCTTGGCCTCATGTGTTTCCAATGTTTATTACTCAGGAGAAACTGGGTAGTCACGGAAAGGAAAGAAGGAAATCCACACTGACAAGGGGTACAATTTAACCGTCCTTTTTATTGCCTAGAGCCCCACTTTCTCTTGTTTTAACTGCAGACAATCATTCCTCAAAGAATAGAAAACTGCATGAAAGTAGCATGGTTTTAGCAAATTCATTTTCCTGTTTCTGGTCATCAAAGGTTGCAGGTTTTTAGAAAAGCCTGCTAAACCTTTCTGAAAAGAAACAATAGCAGGAAGAATATATATACAATGAGTAGTCATTCCTCTTTCAAACCTCCCTTGTCTACAGGGGAATGTAGCTATCTCAAAACAGGAAGGAATAAATTACGAGTTCCCCAGACTCACCAAGTAAGCTGCACAAGCTGAGATGAACATTGATCCTTCCAACAGCTCTGTCAGCATGGATGGCTTGTGGTCAAAGCAAGCAGGGGCAGCTCCCCACACCATTCCAGAGTCCTAAAGACCTTGAACTTCAGACGGTCAGGTCTCACGTTACTAGAACCCAGGTATCCAGCAGTGGGACCCATGCTGATTTCATCCCTGAACCGCTGCTGGCCTTCTTGTTGCTTCACCACAGCCCCACAAGGTAAACAAAGTGTGGTGCTAGAGCTACCCAATGAGCGGAGGGTCAGGTGATACAAGGAGCCAATGGAGTTCTGTTTGGTCCCATTAAAGGTGCTCACTCTGGCTGTCTCTTCAGTCCAAGCAGTTGGTCATTCAAGCACCAGCTGAACTGTTCTTGGGCCAACCATCCCTATTTGCTCCCCAGGACTTGGAAGCATCTTTTTTTTCCGACAACAACTCCTAGGGAACCCCCCCCCCCCAAATTGGGATAGCTTGCAGTCATGCTAGTTGCAGGATTCCAGAGTTATAACCCAAAAAGGTGACTCACTGAATTCTGATGACCACCTCCAGGACACCAGCTAGGGCTGTAGCTAGGGTGCAGCAACTGGGGCTATGCCTCAGGGCACCAAAATTGAGAGCACACTGAAATCTAGAGATGAATCCACTGGGGAGTACTTTTTTAAAAGCATAAACGTTCTCTTTCTTTTAGGGGGACACCACATTCTACTCTTCCTTTTTTTCTGGGCGATCAAGCTCCAGGTTCAGCCCATGCTTCATGGGTAGGAGACAGTGTAATTTGTCTCAGGTGCGAAAAATTGCTAGTTATGGCTCTGCTACCAGTCATAAGGCAGGCACTAATGGCCCTTCTCTGTACTCCCATACCCACATCTTGCCAGGCCCACAGGCCACAACTCCAGGCCGGCAGTCCACAGGTGTTGCCGCACAGTGCCCTGTGGAGAGATACTTACCTAGCTGACAAGGACAGAGAAAGAGAGAGAAGAGGAGGCCCAGCAAAGACAGGCAAACAGAGCATGGCAAAAGACAAGGCCCATACAGCAGAGAGGAGCCACGGCCAGCTGCCGCCAGAGGAGCATCAATGGAAATAGATGAGAGTGGGAAGAAGAGATCAGCCCACGGCATCCCCTGGAGGGCAAAAAGCAGGAAAGGTGGTGGGAGAGGATTATTATTACAATGAAAGGCACAGCTAAAAAGGGTTGATGCCAGAGCACTGGCAAGGCAGAGGTACATACCGGAGAGCAGACTGACGCGCAGAGCGAGCAAGGCTGTTGGCGTAGGGAGCAGACAGGGTGCTGGGGTGCTGCAGATCCTCTATGGACCTGCTCCAAGATTTCAACTTCTCTAGCGCTCCATCCTCGCCACTTTCCAGACCCTCAAAATCAAACCTAGAGGGCAGACACACCACACACACAGAGAAGCTTTAGAGCAGAAAGCTGCACAGAGGGGATCCAGCTCCAGTTCATGGGGCTGATGGCGGGAACATGGGGGGGGGGGAGGTCCGACAAGCTGAAAGCCAGCAGCAGGGCACACACAACAAAGGGTTCACTCGGCAATTCCATTTCAACCTTCCCCACGTAAGCAGGGTCTGAGTACAAGGCAAATCAGGGACAAAGTAGCACCGTGCATCTCTGGGGCTAGAACGAACCACCAGTAGTGTCGGCATCATGCCACAGGCTAGCTTTTCATTAGACATGATTCTGTGTACCAGCCACCTGTACCATTTGGTGCGCAGCTAGAGTGTCTTTCTATGCATGGTATATCTGCATTAAGCTATATCCATAGACCAGCTTAATTCCTCAAATATATCCTGGAAGCCATATGATGCCACATATTTTGAAACTGCAGTTTGTGAGAAGTGGGGCCCATTTGTTTGAATGGGGCTACGGCCAAAGTGGAGTGCTCACAAGTCATTTTGAAGCTGCTGTTTGCATCTGTGGACAGTTTTGAAGCAATTCCCAGTCTATTTAAAAGTCCATTTTAAAGTGTTGATCTCATCTTTCAATCTCTAATCAACTCAGAACCCAAGTACTATAAGGTCTGTCTCATCTCACATGGGTCTATGCCAGGCTGTTGGGATCTTCTTTGGAGGCTCTTCACAGAGCTAAAGAAGAGCCAAAAGGGAAACACACCAAGTGCCAGTAAACAAGCAGAGTGAAACAGTTCCCAGAAGTTCCAAAACTAATCAAGACTCAGAATGTTATGAAAATGTAAATTCTCTCCTCAGGAGCAACTGGCCCTCTGCAAGGGTGGATTCAGCTCCCGTTTACTGAATCAGAAAGAAGAGTGAATGCATTTACCCTGGCATGTGGTCAATTGCCCTGTAGGAAGGAACTTTTATTTCTACAATATGTTTATTATTATTATTATTATTATTATTATTATTATTATTATTATTATTATTATTATTATTATTATTATTATTATTATTATTATTAATTGTATTTTTACCCCGCCTATCTGGTCAGACGACCACTTATGTTGCACTTAAGATTCCCCCACATTCAAAAATTTGTCATGCAGAAACATGGCATACAGCATTTTTAATAGTGATGCCCTGAAGTCACTGTCACTGTAAAAGTCTGTACAATTCTACTCAGAAGTAACCCCTCCTGAGTTCTGTGGGACATAATCTGCTCCTGATCCATCAGAATCAGCCAATGTAGAATAGTCAAAACTGAGCCATCAGACTAATATACATGGACTGTCTTCCAGAATTAACAGTTGCATCAGCAGAAGAAAATTAGTAGTTCCACCAGTGACAGAGGCAGAAAAATTATTTAGGGACAGCTAATGGTCAGCAGCAGTAATGGAAGGCAGAGCTGCCATAAGATCTTTCACAGACAACAGTGGGAACAATCAAGTTCTCTCTTGTTGGTACTGTTCAGAACAAAGCAAAGTGTAGTTGTAGTTGTTAGTACTGGTCAGAACAAAGCAACAATAAACTACAAAAACCCTATGATAAAACAATCCAAAATGAAACAAGAGATAGTGCTGGAAGATGAGATTCTCTGGAAAAGGATAAATGTGAGTAACCCTGTTGCTAATGAAGCAACTGGACTAAAGCTGAAAGAATGTCTACTTGCTGATATGCACAGTGGCAAATGGAAAGTCCAATGCTGTATGACAGAAGTAACTGGAACAAGAAATGTGAAAAGTATGAATCAGAGTACACTTAAAATCATAAAACAAGAAATGGAATATTTAAATGTTCTAACACCTGCAATGAGTAAACTAAAGTGGACTAAAATAACATTTTCAGTCAGATAATTACAATGCATTTTACTCTGAAAACAGCAAACTTATTTATTTTATTTATTTATTTTATTAGATTTATACCCCGCCCATGAGAAACAATGTGACTATAATAGTGAGGTGAAATGTAGCATGAAAACTTAGGGCTGATAATAAAAGGTTTGATAGAATAGTATCAAGCAGGCTTCATGGAAAGTGTATCAATCCATATATCACTCAAGTCTTAGTCCAATTACAGATGCTGAAGAAGAAGAAACTGAAAGGATTTATGGAAGTATCTGAGCGGAAACTCATCACACAACAAAGCAAAATGAGCTGATAATAATGGGTGACTAGAATGCAAGAACAGGAAATAAAACAGAAACAAATGTTTGTAAATTTGTCCTAGGAATAAAAAATGAAGCAGATGAGTGACACATAGAATTTTGCAAATTCCCCCAGCACCACCTTCTGAGTTCTCTCCTCAAGGAGAAAAGCAAGGTATAAATATTTTAAATAAATAAATGAGTAAATAAATAAATACATTTGATTGTCCTGATACATAATTTGTACTCCAGACAAGAAGTGACTGTTAAAACAGAATGGTTTCCCACTGGCACATGGTTTGAAACAGCTACAGATGACAGTGAAAGAGCATGAAAAAGCAGGATTACAGCTGAACATTAGGAAGACAGAAATAACAACTGCAATATCCATCAATCAAAACAAAAGCTGCAGCCAAGAAATCAGATGATGATTGAGAAGACATAGAAAGGAAGCTATGTAGGAACTAGAAAAGATCCTTAAGTGTAAGGATATGTCACTGGAGATGAAAGCTGAAGTCATCAGTGCTATGGTATTCCTAATTATAATATAAAAGCCAGAAATGAAAAAAGCTGACAGGAAAAAAATTGATTAATTCAAGATGTGATGTTGGAGGAGAGCTTTATAGACACTAAGGACGCAGTCTGTAGGAGGCTCAACATTTCCACTAAGAACTTGTGCCATGGCAAAGAAAACAACAAAAAACATGCCATAAACTATGGACCACCTTACTCCCCATTGGTAGAAAAGATATGTAGCATCCATTATGAGCCATCCTCATTTGTTGGGACCCTGGGACTTAACTAGTACATACGTAAGATGTCAAGAGCTTTATCACACAGTCTCTGACCAACAGATGCAAGAAATGAGCAAAGAACAAAGGCAGTTAACTCACTGGTGTGTTTCAAGGTTCATTAAGGACTTTTTCACTCCAAAGAAATTGCTAAAAATAGACACAGGCTCTTTCTGTTATCTTTGGTTATCTTTTTCTGTCAAGTTCCTTCTGTTGGAGCAGTCTGCCCAGAAGCTAGTCCTGTTGAGTTCCATGGGACTTCCTTCCAGGTAAGTGGGAAATTCACATTCAAAATTGGCTTGTTTACCTAAATCAACATAGCAGCTGTTTAATCAAGAAGGAAGAAAAACATACCGGTGAGGGCATGCTTTCAGAAGGATAGTTTTGGACCTGGTTTGCTACTGCAATAAGGGACCAAGAAAGGAGGAAATATCAATTATATCTCTTTCTGTTCCTAGAGGAAGAGCCTGAGGTGGTGCAAGGAACATCGATTTGTAACCTTTTCAAGCCAAAAATGGACAAGGGTGAACAATATCCACAGCTGCTGTTTGTTTTAAATAGCTTTTGTTTCAATGCTTTAATTTGTAATATGCATGCAATAGCTTTTTAAATACTCTAGTTTATTGTATTCTTAGCTGCATTTGTCTTTCATATATTCTGTACGCTTTCTTGAGTTGCTTTATTGGAAGAAAAGTGGGATACAAATAAAATGAATGAATGAACAAACAAACAAACCATCAAATGCGGTTGGGGGGCAATTAAAAGCCTCTGAATTGGTTATGCCTTGATATAAATACTGGGAGGATTTTGGCCTTCTGTAGTTGCCTGGAGAAAGCAGCATAGCTGTGGTTTTTTCCTTCTGCACTTCCGTATGGCTGGCCTTGGTTTCCAATTTTGGGTGCAGAGATTTGGGTGCAGCTGCTCACAGCCCCTGGCACTTAGAATAAGAGGATATTCTTTCATATATCAGATTGTACATAATTTCATCTTGCCTTCAATATCCTGAGAAAGATGCCTAGTCTGAGGTTTTAATGATATGCACATAAATTTTATTATTTTCAGCAAAAGGAACCAAGAGTCCCATGAGGCTTGAAAGACTAACAAGTTTGATTTGGAATAAGCTTTCACGGATGGTAGTCCACTTTTCCAGACATCTGGAGATGTGAGCTACAGTCTATGAAAACTTAAGACAAATAAAATCTGCTTGTCTTTGACACGGCACAGATCTGGTTGTTTTTGAAGCAATCTGGAAATTAATTTTAATATAATCAAAGAAGTGGAAAAAAAGTCAGATTCCTGACAAATGAAAAATCTCTGCATGGCCTACAGCTATAGTTTCAACTTTGCTTGTTAATCCAAGAGTGGGTAGAAAATAGATCTTTTTCGTATTGGTTACCCTGTTGGGGGCTTCCACTCAAACATTTCCGACTCTTGTTTAAAAATAACAAAAATACATTCTCCTCTTCTAGTGTGGACTCCGAGTGAAAGAGCATTGGGTAATTAGTTCAGTTCTGGCATTAATGACAACTTCCTAGGCTCACTGTATGCTAAGAGGCAGTCTGTTCTATAATGCCAAGTGTATATCTTCCATATTTGGCTCTGGTTGGTAGAGTCTGGGGTAACAGAGTGCATCCAACAGGCCTCAGTTGCCTCTCTGCCCCCGGATTCATCCACCAGTGCATCCAGGATTTTGAAAACGGATTTCCACCCTACCACTGCCCCAGACAATTAAGTTTATGACTATTATGAAAGTTTAAAAAGTCAGGGAGGAGGCCTGCTGCTCCAGAGCATCAGAAACTAAAGAAGCTTCTACAAGGAGTAAGGGAAAATATTGAAAACAACATCTAGATTCTTCTGCCTGCCTAAGAATCTGAGTGGGGTGATAATCCCTTGAATAAAACTATGTACTGAGTCATCCCCCTTGATCAACCTGACACAGATTCACATTACAGTGACTTCCTACACCTGCCTTTATTTCTTTTTAACATTTACACAGCAACTACACACTTCTTAATTTCTGCACAAGCCTGAAGTGTTGTTGAAGGAGTAAGACGATCCAGAGCACCTTGAAGAAAATACAAGCACTTACATCACTGCACACTGAGCGAAGGAGAGATAATCCACCAGTACATCCAGGCCTTTGTTTTCATCATTGAGAAATTCACGCACCCACCTGAAAAAGAAAAAGTCAAAGTAGTACTTTATTATCCACAGCTGATACACAATCCTTTGTAGAAATTTACATGTTGAAACAGACTTACAGCAACTCTAATAGGGCTTTCAAGATACGAGTGATATTAAGGTGTGGTTTTAGCAGTACCACTGATCATGGGAGTTTCCATAGCTAAGTAGGGATTTGAACCCAGGTCTCCTGACTGAGTTCTAGTCTGTCGCTCTATCCACTACACCGTATTGGGTATAGCATGCATCCTTGAGATTACATTTTAAAATGCTGTATTTTCACCTTGGTGAATCTTTGCATTTTCCATGTAGGGTATATTTGACCACAACTTTCATCACCCCCAACCAACTAGCTCTTTACTCCCAGCCCCAAAAGCCAATGGTTGTGCTGGCTGGGCTGATGGAGACTAGGGTCCAACAAATCTGAAAAATGGCACCAACTTGTGGGATGCTGGTGTAGCTTTCTGAGACTTATTCCCATCTTTCAATTCTTTCTTCACCGTACACTAAAGCAGGTATGCCTAACACGATGCACTGAATTGCTTGAGGATTAAAATTTAGGATTACATGGAATCTTCCCCATTTTCAATATATTCTTCAAAATTAGCATATTCAATACAGGCTAATACTCACCCTACCCAGCATTCACACTGTTTTGACAGTGTTTGTTTACTCAGCAGCTGCTTTGCTACTCAGTGCTTCTTCCAGCTTCACCTTGTCCTCCTCCTCCATTTTCCCTCCTCCTCCTTCTCAATCTCCTTCACCTTTGCTGTCTTTGGCCTCATCCAACAGCAGTGATGCTTAATCCAGTCAGCTGTGGAGACTGATATGATTTTGTTTAAAGCAGAAGGCAGGTACCTGGTGTGGTGTAGTAGATAAAGTGATGGACTAGGACTCTGGAGACTAGGGTTCAAATCCCCACTTGGCCATGGAAACTCACTTGGGGTGCTGAAGTTGTAAAACCACACTTTAAATGTCTCACTCACCTTGAAAGCCCTATTAGGGTCACTAGAAGTGGTTTCTCACTTGACAGCACAGAACAACAACAAAGCAGAAGGCACAGACTGACACAACTAGCTTTTAAGTCATTGTACTGCTTCAGTTGACTTTTAAAAAACAGTTAATTCCTCCTTTTTTCCTATTCTGTTCCTGCTGTTGTGACTGTTATTGGTTTATTGTTTATAATCTTGTTTATAAACAAAGTTATATTTTATCTTTGTGTTATTATCTTCTTAACACCACAAATTCTCTTTCGTGACTAGCCTAGAAAATAAAAAAGGATTGTATCAAGATGAAAGAAGCAATGGTAAGAATCCAGGATCCTTGGTCAGAGAGGGCATTCTTCAAAGCACACTGACCTTGTCTCCAGGATGTTTGGAGTATTCATCTAAATAGATGAAATTTACCTAGAATTCCACAATGTCTTGCTGTTCTTTGAACCAACGTTTACAGTAATAATCAAATGGAAACTTGGACTATATCCTTTCAGCTTGAGTTACATATTTAAAGAGACCCGTAAAGATTAATTCCACAAAAACCCATGAAAAAAAAGCTACCCAACCATTTAAAACAATGTGGTTTTATTTATTTATTTATTCAAAATATTTTTACCCAGCCTTTCTCCTTGAAAAGGATCCAAAGCGGCATCCAACAAAGAAAGACAATATTTAAAGTTGAAAACAATGAGTACACAATGGTGGTTAACATCATTAGAAGACAATATTTAAAACTACGAACAATGAATAAAGAGGCAACTTAGAACATTAACAGGCAATATTAAGGTGAAGACCAATAAATATACAAAAAAAAAGTCCACCAAGAAATAAAAACCCAAAAACGTACTAAAAATCTAGGAAAAAAAATAGTAATGTATAACAATCTATCTAAAAATCACACACAGGTAGCTGGTTTACTGAGGGAAAGCTTGCCTGAAGAGAAAGGTCTTTGCCTGCTTACAGAAAGACAGTAAAGATGGGGCCAGTCTGGCCTCCTGTGGGAGGGAGTTCCAAAGTCTGGGAGCAGCAACAGAGAAAGCTCTTTCTTGTGTCCCCACCAAATCCATCTGTGATGGTGACAGGACCAAGATAAAGGCCTCTCCTGATGATCTTAACACGCAAGCCGGCTCATAATGGGAGATACAATCTTTGAGATAGCTTGGACCCAGGCCATTGAGGGCTTTATAGGTTAAAACCAGCACTTTAAGTTGTGCCTGGCAACTGATTGGCAGCCAGTGGAGCTGCTGTAACAGGAGGGTTATGTGATCCCTTTGACCAGCCCCAGTCAGCAATCTGGCTGCTGCATTTTGGACCCATTGAAGTTTCCTGACACATTCCATTGGCAGCCCCACATAGAGCGCATTACAGTAATCCAGCTGGGAAGTAACTAGGGCGTGTATCACAGTGGCCAGATCAGATCTCTTGAGAAACGGATGTAGCTGGCACACGAGTTTTAATTGTGCAAATGCACTCCTGGCCACCACCAAGACCTGGGCATCCAGGCTCAGGGATGAATCAAGGAACACCCTCAAGCTGTGCACCTGTTTTTTTTCAATGGGAGTTTAATCCCATCCAATACCGGCTCCCTCCCTATTCCTTGATCTGCCTTTAGACTGACCAGGAGCACCTCTGCCTTGTCTGGATTAAGTTTTAAGTTTTTGACCCTCATCCAGTCCATTTCTGATACCAAACACTGACCTAGAGCCAAAGCAGCTTCCTCGGATTTAGGTGGCAAGGAGAGGTAGAGTTGGGTGTCATCTGCATACTGGGGACACCGAACCCCAAAACTCAGGATAATCTCTCCCAGTGGTTTCATGTAGATAACACAGGAGATAAAACAGAGCCCTGAGGGACTTCATGGGTCAGTGGCCAGGGTTTTGAACAGGAGTCCCCCAGCACCGCCTTCTGAGTTCTCTCCTCCAGGAAGGACTGGAGCCACTGTAAAAAAGTGCTCCCAAGTCCCATTCCAAAGAGAGGGATCAGAAGGATACTGTGGTCGATAGTATCAAAAGCTGCTGAGAGTTCCAGCAAAACCAACAGGGCTATGGATCCCCTATCCAGTTCCCATCGTAGGTCATCTATCAAGGCAACCAGAGCTGTCTCAGTCCCATAACCAGGCCTGAAGCCAGATTGAAATGGGTCTAGATAATCTGTCCCATCCAGGAATCTCTGGAGCTGAGAGTCCACAACCCGCTCTAGTACCTTCCCCAAGAATGGGATATTAGATACTGGTCAGTAATTATTCAGTATTGCGGGGTCCAAAGAGGGCTTTTTCAACAATAGTCTTACGATTGCCTCCTTTAAGCATGATGAGATCCTACTCTGTTGCAAGGAGGTGTTCCCCACTCCTCCTACCCAATCAACCACTCCCTTTCTGGCGGCTTTTATGAGCCAGGAAGGGCAAGGATCCAACAGGCACGTGGTAGCCCTTACCTCCCCAAGGATCCTGACCACCTCACCAGGCTGCAGCAACTGAAACTCATCCATTAACACAGGGGAAGCAGGGGCACAGTTTCATTCACAGGGCTTGAAACAGCTGCAGCATCCAAGTCAGAGTGGATCTGAGCCATTTTGCCTGCAAAGTGTTGGGTAAATCTTTCACAGGGAGCTACAGTGTGGTCTGCATTATCTACCTGGGGGCTAGCATGTAGCAGGCTCCTGACCATTCGAAAAAGCTCTGCTGGATGATTCCGTGCAGATGCAACAGTGGCAGAGAAGAATGACTTCTTTGCTGCTCCCACGGCCACGGAATAAGCCTTCCAATGGGCCTTAGCTCTTTTTTGATCAGATTCACTCTGAGTTTTCCGCCATCATCTCTCAGATCTATGGCCCACTTGTTTCATCTCCATCAGCTCCCTGGTGAATCAGGGGGCCAGTTTGGCTCTACTTTGAGGGAGGAGACGTTTAGGAGCAATCATGTCGATGGCTTTTGCCATTTCTGCATTCCAGAGATTAACCAGGGATTCAACAAAGTCACCTGTCAAGGTGACAGGGAACTCCCCAAGGGAACAGAAGATGCAATAATAAACACACCTAGGGTGCAATCAGATGGTGATATGGGATTGAGCTGGATCCCAGTGCAAAGGGTTGCTTGGGTGGGTGGTGTCTCCTTTAAAGCAACCCTTCCATGCACATGCAATCTGGTCCCAGTCACTCCAGCCCACCTCCAAACAAAGACTAGTCCTGCTGCTGGACAAAAAATGTCTGGATTGGGCACAGAGCAGCGTCAGGCTAGGTTTTGATCTTCGATATGTTGTGTAGTTGCTGGAAAGTAGCTGGAACTCTGCTGCAAGCATTCCAAAACATGAACTATGTCACCATTTGATTGTATCCAGAACCAGGGGACATCCACTCAAATCTCCAGGTTTAAAAGGAAGATACCTCAAAATGCCAGATGCAGGGGAGGGGGATCAGGAGACAGGTCTCTAGTTGTCTCGTGTGCTCCCAGAGGCATCTGGTGGGGCCACTGTGAGATACAGGAAGCTGGACTAGATGGGCCCTTGGCCTGATCCAGCAGGGCTCTTCTTATGTTAATGGAGAAACCCCACACTTAAGTGTAGTCGATTTATACCTGAATGTATTTAAAAGATTTCCAGCCTGTTCTTTGATAAAGATTATTAGGGCAGCATACAAAGCCACAATCAAAACATCAGTTTCAGAATGGAAGAACATAATAGTACACTTCCTACACAGTGGCTAAAATCCTGTTGCTTAGTGTAGTAAATCACACTAGAGTGGCCCATTGAATCAGTAAGGATTTAGTGAGTCAAATCCTCCATAGGTTCCATTGATTCAAACAGAGTAGGCCTATTTGAATCAATAGAACTTGATTATGTGGAGGAGTTGACTCACCAAATTCCCACTAAGTCAGAAAGTCTGCTCTAGCGCAATATACTATACTAAGCAACAGGATTTTGGCCATTGGCTTAAGTTTTGTTTGTGTACGTTCTGCAGCATTCAGGCTGATGGCATTTTTGGGGAAATTAGAACCCTGTCAGAGCTGCAGGACAGGATAGCGAACTCTTAAATTTCGTTATGCAGTGGAACTTGCACAAGCAGGATTTCTGCCATTACGTACAGGAGTACTTGGGCGAATATAAACATCTTAGTCTGGTGGCAGAACGGAGTGCATTCCCTGAGGCACAAGCCATCAAGAAAAAGCCTTGTTCTCTAGTCACCAGGACTTGTTTTCAGATTGTGTGTGTGTGTGTGTGTGTGTGTGAGTGACCTGTTAAATGCAACACCTTTACTCACTTACTGAGAGCTAAGTAAAAGCACTGTCATCCATACATGCTCTTAAACCCTCAGGATAGATACTGCACTGCACTGTTGCTGGGGCTATTTATTTATTTTTTTATAAATTAAGCAGGGGGTTTCCAGAGGACAGCCTCACATGGTGAATTCAGATCTTGGGCAGTAATGATGATGATGATATTATGAGTACAGAGCCAATTATACCTCAGTTATACATTATGGAGCAAGCAGTGAGTGGAACAAAACCTCTCTGCACAGACCACAGGCTGTTAGTATATACATGGTATTTTACACGAGAGTAGGAGGCTGTTCTCTAGATACTCCCAAACCCTTTCAGAGATACCTCAAAACCGAAAGAGACTAGGAACCAGTGTCGCCGTTCAAGGTAGGCCTGGGCAGTAGGGATTATGATCTACTGATCCATTCACAGGGAGTTCTAACTTCCCATTGTCTAAGAAGAGCAATAATTGAAAAGCTTCCCCACCATAACAAAATCAAGTTGCTGAAAAAGAAACAAGGGGTGTGTGGGACAGAATTGGCATTTTCTCTGTCAAAGATCTTGTGAGCCTGGTTCTGGTGCTAATCACACATTCCTGGGCTGAGAATTTCTTTATTACCATATATATCTGCATGACTGCTCCATTTAGCAAGCAGTTGTGGGGTGAAGTGATATTTAAAGAAGACACATATGGGACCTCCATCCTACTCAGGAAGGTTAGACAGATATGATACACACACCCTCAGAAAGTTAAAGATGGTATGAGAGAAGGACCACAGCTTTGGGGTGGTTACGCTCTTTCCATTTTTGCGTCTGGTAAGCAGGGTCTGCTGTGCTTTTCGCTGTTTCTAAAACCTTCAAAACCTGTTGGACGAGGTATGATAACAGGCTGCATGTACACCATGGAAGGTGAACAAGGGTTCTCTTAGACCACTTTCCAACGATGAACCCACTCCAGCTTTGAGGGACACAGGATGAGACACAAGACAGCAACAAACACTTGCTCTGCACAGCACAAATCATGCGCAGCTCGTTGACAGGATTACGTTTTCAGCCCAGAGCCCCTGTGCTTTCAGGAGTGAGGCGGACAAACTGGACGGAGTTCAGAGGAGAGAAAATAACATGATAAATTCAGAGGGAAGCCAGCCCAGGCCCACCCAATGTCTGTGGTGGGGAGATTGCGCCATTCCTCAGCGCTTGTAAATAAAGCCCCTGGTTGGGCTTTATCTTTAAACGGCAGGGGAGGGAGGGCCTCACAGCTCCCTAAGCATCTGCTGGCAATGGCTCCCCATTGTTCCGTCTCTGTGAAAGCAGGGAAGGGACATTTGGATGTGTGTGTGTGTGTGTGTGTGTGTGTGTTGACTCTCACATATCCCACTAAGATCCCAATCTGCGTGAAGAGAGAACGTGGCCTACCCCATTAGAACAAGCTCAAATAAAAGAGTTGGCAGCTCTGAACATGTGGCTGAGTATGAGGTGGGTGGGAGAGCCCCTTCTGGAACAAGGAGATCATGGGAAAGAGGGAGCCTTATCAATTGAGAAGTGAATTGTTCAGTATGGGTTGTTCCCAGAAGCAGTTACGGCTGAAGATGATTTCATCCATTGATTATTCCCATCTTGGAGCTAAAGATATGTTCCCCCACCTGCCCAGTCATCTCTCAGTTTTAATCTCTCTCTCTCTTTCCTCTCTCTGGAACAGGGAAGAAATAAGCCCACCCATTTCCTGCCTGTCTGCACTCCAGCCTCCATCTCCAGTGTGTTTCCTGTCTCACTCCAGTGGCTGCTATTTTAGGGCCCTGAACACATTTACTGAAAGTCAAAGGACACAAAGGTGGGACCAGAAGCGGCCCAAGGCAAGTCCAACCCTAGCGGTGGCTGAATGGAGGAAGCAGCTTTGTGGGTGTGTGCCTATTTCCCTACAAACTTGATGCCACACACAGACTGATATGTACTTTTATGCAAAGAGAACGCCTGGCATCCTGGCTTGCCTGTATTCTCTGATCATTGCTCAGTGGCAAAGCACATGTTTCACATGCAGACAGTTCCAAAGCTAAACGGCTCTTGGGAAAAATATTTTTTACCCTGAGGTCTGGAAAACCTTTGCCAAGCAAAATGGCTAAAAATAGGCAAAGCAAACTGTGGTACATTTGGACATGCAGATGCTCATCATGGCAATCTGCACAGCCCACTCTCCCAAAAGGAGAGTCCAAAAATGCAGGCAACTGAATTAGCTCATATCAACAAATGAGGAGAGGGTCTTTTGTAAAGTTAATGTTTTTTAATTACCCATTAAAGACCAAACTGCCCTCAAATACTTTACATTACAACAGTAATAGCTTGCACTAATACACTGTTCTTAGGAAGAACCACTTCTATTCCAGCTACTGTGAAGATTACAGTTCAAATCAAAGTGAACATGGCAGTCTAAAGGGTATGGCAGATGACATCATAGTCCTGTTATGCAGAAAGTCCCAGAGCTTTGATTCTGCAAGCCCTGGATTCATTACACCACTGGAAACAGGTCTGCCTTCTGATAAAACGAGACACTGTAATAACATGCACAGAAAATATCCTCAACTGCATAAAAGAATGAAGATGTGAGTATGTGTGCCTCAGCCTATCTGTTCATCTGTGCATGTGACACAGATGATTATAAAGCGCCAATGTAGTATTGTCGTTGGAGTGTCAAACCATGGCTTGGGATATTTACATTCTTGGGCTCTACAGCTGCTATGTTATAGACACTTTCATCATGTGATTATATTTGTTCTTCTTCAACAGTGTGTTTTCAAGCTCTTATCTCTCAGGATTATTATTTAATGAAATTAACGTTGGGGAGAAGGTAAACCATGTGTGCTGCCTCAAACTGATCAGAGAAAAGGTGGGATATAAATAGACCTTGAAAACAGAGCTCCAGGAGGACTCAAGCAAGCAACTCATCACTCTCCGATGTTTGCATGCTGGCCTGTACAAAAGTAGAGAAACGGACAACTCTGAACCTCTCTGGGTATGTCCCACACTGGCTTGCAGTTCGAGGATCTCCTTGTGTCTGTTTAATGAGCAAGGCAGTTGTTTACAGGAAAGAGGGAGGGGGAAAAAGATTCAGAAAGACTTTTCTCAAGGGCACGTGGACTGTTTGTAGCAGACTGGGAGATTAGGGATGTTGGTATGCAAGCACGCTACCCTTAGCCAGTCCTCTGAGGAATACAGGGACTCCCTTGTGTTCTGACAACACTGCCACTCGCATTCCCAGGATCACGGTATGAGCGCCTGCTCTGCTCCGGCCCAACTCCAAATCCCAATTACATGCTATTAATTATACACTATTAATGCCTTTTCTGGACACTGCAGCCAGGAAGTCAGAAGCAGACTGAGACTCAGAAAGGCAACTATGAAGGAACTAGGAAAGATCATTAAATTTAAGGATGTGTCACTGGAGACTAAGGCCAAGATCATCCATAGTATGGCATTTCCAGTCACTGTGTGCAGATGTGAAAGTTGAACAATAAAGAAAGCTGACAAGGAAAGGATTCATTCAAAATATGGCATCAGAGGAGGGGTTTACAGATACTTGGAAAACAAATAAGGGGGTTCTATATTAAATCAATCCTGAACTCTCGTTAGAAGGAAAAATGACTAACTGAAGGCTATCGTACTCTGGGTACTTCATGAGAAGAGAAGACTAAATGCTGAGAAAAGTTGAAGGTAGCAGGAAAAGAGGAAAACCAAGTATGAGATAGACTGACTCAAGAAAGGAAACCACAGCCTTCAGTTTGAAAGACCTGAACAGAGAAGTTAAAGACAGAAGCTTTTGGAGGTTAATGATTCACTAAGGTTATTTTAATTTGGAAGCAGCTTGACGGCAGCTAACAACAACACTTATTTTCAAGTGATTATAGCATACACAATTCACTGGCCACGCTAACATAATAAAGATAAAGAACTGTAGTTCTACGTACCTGGAGGGCACCAGCTTAGAATAACTATTCTGCTCTATAGCCACTCCCCAGCAAACCAGCCATCACATCCACCTGTCCTACCTCCACAATTTGACTAGAGATCAAGCACATGGTTCCAGGCGTGATTATCCCATCTTAAGAACCAGACTACTATTTGCTTGTTTGCTTTAAAGTAAAACTCAGATTCTTACATTTCTGGACAGCGCAACAAACACAATTATCTGTAATATCTTTCCACAACACCCATGGAATAGACTCTGCTATGACTATTCTGTTCTTTGAATCACAATTCTAAATGATTAAGTAGCCGGACTACTTCTGTGAATGACTCCCAGATGTTTTAATACTTTTATAAAGCAGAAAGAATTTACTACTTTCAGCAACATCTGCAGATGCAACCCTTTCTTATTGAACTGCAGGAGCAATTCCTGTTTTTCTAAAAGAAAAAACATTATTCCTATTAATAATAATATAGTGCTCTTTGTCCGTTGCAATGTTTGGTCCTCACAATAGTCCCCTGTGTCAATAATACTGGTAACAGTAGCAATACTTAAAGTCTTTGTAGTGGTTTCCTAACTAATTGAAGCAAGGTACATACATTGCCACACTAATCCTTACAACAGCCCTAAAAGCTAGAGAAGTGCCCCACAGATGGAGCAGTCAACGCGAAGAGGCCCTAATCCTTACTATCCCACCATAACATGCAAGGGAGGTGAAGGCAATTGCGTGTCTAAAACACTGAGGGAAAGTCCTGAGATCTGAACAAGACGCATCAAGGTTAAGAACTCCTGCCTTTTAACCCCTGTGTCACATATACTCCTAAACCACAGTTATTCCCTTTCTTTCCATGTTGCTCTCCTGAAATACATTCCCATGGAAACAAACCATTACTAGTAGGTTTTGGCCCTCCGCATATTTTACAGAGTTGTTACGACAGTGGTGCCTCAACATTTTTATAATCTTTGGGGGGGCCTATAAAGAGGAGCCTGTTAAAATTAGGAAGTGATGCCTTCAATGGAATTGGGCTTGCCTCTTCGTGTAACCTGTGACCTGATCAGCTACACTTTGGGGTTTGTTTACTGAATGCATTGTCAGAACCAGTCCTACTAAGTTAGGCAGAGGGAGGCATCTGCCTCAGGCAGCAGACTCTGGGCATCATGAAAAGGCAACAACATGGTTAGTGATTATCATGTTTCTGACACCTAGAGATTGAGAAAGATACTTGTAGGATTTCCTGTTTCTTTTTCCAAAATGGATTGTCTGGGTTCCTAGGCACCTTGAATAGTGTGGTGGGGTGTTTGCTCCTCCATCTGGAAGAATCGGAGGAACACCACTTTGACTTTCAGAGACAGTTGAGGAGGAAAATCACTGAGGGAGGCACCAGCATTTGGATGGGTTTGCAGTAGGGTGATGTGGGTGGGGTCAGTAACAGCTATGTCTCAGGCAGCAAAATATTGTGGACCAGCCCTGCTACCCTTTGTCCTTCAGGTTCAGGAAACCTTTGTCCCTTCCATTCTCAGGCTGCCATCTGGTCTGGTGCCTGTTCCTTTGTGCTAAACAGGGATGTATTTCCAGAACATTTGGAAGTAGCCAGTGTGGCCTTCGTGTAGAGCTTTGGAATACAGAACCTTAACAAAGGTCTCTTCTGGAAGCACAACTCTATGACTTCCCACCTCAAGGCACCCCCTCACAACATACAGAAGTCACATGCTGGATCAGGCCAAGGGTCCATCGAGTCCAGCTTCCTGTATCTCACAGAGGCCCCACCAGATGCCTCTGTGAGCACAAGAGACAACTAGATACCTGTCTCCTGATACCACTCTGCTGCATCTAGCATTTGGGGGTAGCTTCCTTTTAAGCTTGGAGATTATACATCCCCATCATGGCTTGTAACCTGTGATGGACTTTTCCTCCAGAAATCTGTCCAATCCCCTTTTAAAGGCATCTAGGCCAGATGCCATCACTACATCCTGTGGCAAGGAGTTCCACAGACTAACAACACGCTGGGTCAAGAAATATTTTCTTTTGTCTGTTTTCACTCTCCCAATGCTCAATTGGAGTGGATGTCCCCTGGTTCTGGTATTGTGTGAGAGGGAAAAGAGCTTTCCTCTACCCACTTTATCCGTCCCCTACATAATTTTATAGTGTATTCCCCTTCTTGTGTGAGTAGCTGTGTGAGTTCCACCTCAGCATCTGGCATTATGCCTCTGCTTCTTTCTTCTTGAATCCCACATCCAGACTGCTATTCATTCATTGCTCAGGCCTAGCCCAAATGGTACTGCTGACTAAGCACCACTCTGTTTGTCAGCCTCAGCCATCCTGAGGAACTCCCACCCAGATGTGATCAGAATCTAAGGACAGGAACAGTTTGATTTCCTGCTCTTGCCTGTGTTTCCCTTCCAGCTGGAGCCCGGACAGGTGATGGTGATGGTGGTGGTGGTGAGAGGGACATGTTTCCCAGCTTACAACAGCCGCTGTAGGAAGCTTTCAGAGGAAAAGGACCTCTCAGACAGTCTTCTACAGCCCTATCTGCACTTTGAGGCAAAGAAGCAAATAAGAGTTTCATCCTTGCTCAAAGGGCAGTGTCTGAGTACAGAAGACCAAAAGGTCAGAGTTCACCTTCTCAGCCTACTGACAAATGTGAAGGATCTCCTCAAAACTGGGACTCCAGATGTTGTGGGACTTTGGTTCTCAGTATTCTGAGAGCTATACTTTAATAACTTCTGGAGGCCTAAGGCTGGGAATTGCAGACTCCAAGCTAGTACAGGCAAACACAAGCTGGCCTTTCTCCCCTCTGATAAATTTCCTGGTGTGACTTATTTCAATGCTTTCTTTCAATCGACCACTTTCTGAAGGGCCCTATCATGGGTCAGACTGTGAAGTTTCCCTCAGTGGCAGATTCTGGGTCTCATGAAAGAACAACACACAGTCATTGAACTTGCCATGGTATTTTATAGCCAGAGAAGGAGAGAGGTGTTTATGAGATTTTCTGTCTTTTTGTGTGGGTGTGTGCCAAACTAATCAGTTTTGGGTCATCCACGTCTTGCCATGGGGGAGTGCACCAATCGCTGCTTTGCTTCTGTTCCAGGAATGAAATGTCAAGGCCAGCCCTGATTTTAAGCTTATTTCTATGGGTTCAGAGGACAGACTGAATATAAGAGGAGTCCTGATGGGTTGGATCAAATATCCTGTTGGCCCATCATCCACCTAATCTTGCTGCCCAAAATGGCCAACTAGATGCCCATTGGAAGCCTACAGTTAAGCATTTAAGGCAGTACCTCTCTTCTATTTTTTACTCCACCTAGGAACCTGGTGGCCACTGAGGAGCAGACGGCCTCTCTCTACATGGCAATCCCATATATACGTCATGACTAGTGGCCAGAGTTTAGAAAAGTTATTTTTTAGGGCTACCATTCCCAAAATCTACCAGCCAGCCACATGGATGTGTGTCCTCCATGAAGTTGTCTAACTCCCTTTTGAAGCCATTTTATCATCTTCAGGTCTTGCACAGCAAAGTCCAGAAAATAGTTAATGTCTGAAAACTCCTAGGGGAGAGCAAGTCCACTCCTTCCACCATTTAGTTTTGCCTTGAAATCCACTCTTAATTATTAACCATTAATTTATGTTCCTTCTGTTTATGCTAACCCTTCTATACAGACAACCAGTTCTAGGTTGCTATCACCATGACGGTGTCACCAGATTTGTGCAGAAACAGCTTATTTGCAAATAACATTTGCAACCAAGAAGGGAAAAACAAGAACAAAAGTGGGTCAACCAAGTCAAGCAAGGAAACCATTTTTTCCCTCTATGACTGCACCAGCTCAATTCTTTGCTCAAACCCTCTGCCATAATCCACACGGCACAAGACACAGCACAGGGTTTATTCAAAACTGAGCATTTGAAAGTCCTGTTAACTTAAAATGGGAGATAGAAAAGCATGCAGTTAGCTTCCCTATGAAAATTTTGGCTGGATCATGCCCATTTGCAATTTATATCAGGGCTACAGCTTCTAGATATGACTTTTTCTCACTCTGTGGCAGTCTTAGGTCCAACATGGAGAGACGGTATGTGTAATGATTTGAGCAGTGGTTCCCAATCTTGGGTAACCCAGATGTTCTTGGACTACAACTCCCAGAAATCCTGACCAGCACAGCTAGTGGTGAAGGCTTCTGGGAGTTTTAGTCCAAGAACATCTGGGGACCCAGGATTGGGAACTCCAGAGTTAAGAATATTCAACTGGGCTTTGGGATATCTATGACAGTTCCTGGGTGGCTTTGAGCCTGTGATCCTTTCTCAGGCTTAACCTATTTCACAGGACTGTTGTAAGGATAAAAGGGAAGGAGGAGAGCTATGCATGTTGTCCCTGAGCTTTCTGGAGAAAAGCCCTGTATATGTGGCTAATAAGTAAAGAAGTAAAAGTAAAATGATTGCATTTTGACTGCAAGGTTCACCAGAATTTTAACTTCCTCTGGGCCCCCAAACTTGCCACTGATGCAAATCTATATAATTGCAGCGGAAGCTGATGACAGTACGAGGGCAAATCCTGTGCTCCCCTCCGGACCCAGTTTGCATGAGTACATGCTAATGAGAACCAAGAAGGAAGAAGGAGGTACCTCAGGCTCCTGGCTTGGGAGGCAAATAAATGAATCAGCAGCTGAGGTGCCCTTTGGCTTCAGAATGAAAGGGGTACTGGGTGGACACCACTCCCTGTCCTCCTTCTTTACTCCACAGTTCTTTCCCCCACCCCCTGGGCACTCGAGAAAAAGAAAACAGCCTAAAGATGATGGCACATGCATGCATGAATCAATGAGGTAGAAAGCAAACTATAATCATCGCCTGCATCACTTGAGAAGTTCAATAGGAGGCCAGTCTCTTAATCATTAACCCATTTCAAACAAAACACTTCATTAGGAGCATGCAATTTCTGGCAAAATGTCTCAAGAACCCAGGAGGGACTACACGATTAAGTGATAGTCCTAACATCTGATGAAAATCCTTTGAGTGGGGAAGCAAAATTGCTGCTAAGAACTGCACTGCCTTCTGAAAAGTATCAGGCCACAAATACAGACGTTGTATAAAGATTCTCCATTCTTTTAATCTTTCTACAGTAAGGCATTTTTATCCCTTCATCTTTGGCTGGCTGGCTTATTCATTAGTTATGATTGTGACATATCCTGGAAGTTGTAGTACAAAAAAGTAACTTTTCTAAGCTCTAGGGAAATGAAGCCTAATAGGAATATAAAGTGTTTACTGTTCCTCCTGCCTGACAGATTACATACTCACATTACATACTCACAGGGTAACTGCAATGGTACACTCACATTGCCTCCAGTTATTTAATGAACCATAAGAAGAAAGAGATGCTGGGTGTGGTGTAGTGGACAGAGTGATGGCCTGGGTTCAAATCCCCACTCAGCCATGAAAACTTACTGGGGGTGTAGAACTGGTAAAATCTCTCCTTAAATATCTCACTTACCTTGAAATGCCTATTAGAATTGCTAAAAATTAGTTCCTTGATGTCACTTAAAACACACAAAACTTGATGTCACTTAAAACACACACTGGCCCACAGAGATGTCAAAGTTGCCCACCCCGGTATAGATGCCACCAAGATTAGAGCTACAGACATTTTGTGGGTCATCTGGGACTAAGATGGTTCCTCCTGCCAAGTGAAAATAAGCGGTGTGACCCATAAGGCTGGTAGGAATGAAACTCAGAGGTTTTGCCTTCTTGTAGTCAAGCTAAGAGCTCAGCGCACCCATAGACTTCCATGGGATCCTAGTCCAGCCATATCCTTCTACAGTAAAGCCTTTTTATCTATTTTATCCATTTATCAACTCCCTTGTTTCCTTTCCTTAATTCCCCTGCTTTTTCTCTGACAGTTACTTGCATTGGACTACGGAAATTAGTTACTTTCCATTCCAAACAGTTTGAACGGCATCCTGCATCAGGCCCCACATTCAAGTTCCCAGAAACAGAGCAGCTGACTGTTGGTCCCCATTATCAGCTGTGGTGCTCTTTGGCCACACCGGGGGGGGGGGGGGGATCACCACTGTGCTTGTGGCAAATTTGGAGACCAGAGGATTCTTCCATTTCAGATTTGTGACCAGAAGCTCTGAGATGCCCAGGCAGCCGGGTTATCTCAACCTGACCTGACCTGACCTCTCTCACAAGGTTTTTGTGAGGATAAAAATGAGGAGGAAGGCAGCCATGTAAAACTGCTTTGGACTCACTGGAGGAAGGCAAGATACAAAAATATAATGAGGGAGGGAGGGAGGGAGGAAGATGCAAGATTATTCTACTAGTCTGGGATAAGCATTGTTTTATCCCTCACCTCAGACAACAAAATGTCTTGGGCCAACTCAGAAAGCAGAAAAAGGTATGTCCAAGTAATGGCCATGGTAGACTTTCTTTAGTCTTGGAAAAATGGGAGACCCATGGGTTCCACATGTGTAGATCACAAGCAGGAAGGCCAGTGGGTTGGGCTCTGGCAAAAGGCCTATAAACCCACCTGCCTCTTCGGTGTTGTCTCCTCCTCAGCCCACCAGGCATGAAGTAAAATGAACCCAAGTCTTGAGGAGTGACCAATATGCGCCACACCTTAGAGCAGCATCAGGCACAGCATACAGCACAGGAGTCAAAAAGGGTTGCCACCCATGACTTACCCTATGTGGTTGGTCCGCAGAGAGATCTCCAGCTCCCTCAACACTTTGGTGGATTCCTGCACCCTCCGACGGAACTTCTGTAAGCATACAGACCCCACATTACTGACAGGGGTACAATCCAGGCACCACTCTCCTCCACAACCAACTCTGGATACCCAAAGGTTGGGTTGACTCTCAGAACTGAAATACATCAGAACTTTCTGATTCATGTCTTATCATCCATTTTTCTTCTTACGTTCCCCCCATTCTTTATAGGAATACCACTACTCAGAGCTACCAGCCCTACTTGTGACCAGAGCAAAGGAATTGCCTCAGGTGGCAGATACTGGGAGGGTCATCCACAGAGGTTCCCTACCTATTCTTCCTGAGCCCCTTGGCTTTCCCCCTCTGTGGGAAGGCAGAATTATATGTGATACACAACCAGTCCTGACCCCAGGCCTGGATCTAGACTCTGCCACTTGACTGGGCAGTCAGTCAGTTGGTTCACTCAGAGGGACCAACCCTTCATGAACGTACCACGGAAAGTGCTGCTTTGCAGAATGAACAGCTCTGTGTTTCCCGGGGAGCCACCTCTCCAACTCCACAATCCACTTGACATTTTCTATAAACAGAATTATATCCCTCCGAGGGCCTTACCTTGCGGGTGACTCCAGGGTCAAGGAAGCTCTTCAGTTTCTGGATGTATGTGTGGGGTGGGTTCTTCACCTGAAATCTTTCCTATTTCATATTGGGAAGAAAAAAAGAAGGAAGGGAGGGGAGTCAGGGGAGATAATGCTTTTGAAACCAAGAAGGCTTTGAAACCACCGTGAGCCAAATCTGGCCTGGGTCACGACAGTTTAAAGGACCCCACCGTTGATTTATTAACACAGCAAGTCTCTCCCTCTCTCTGTGAACTCTTGCACTGTATTTCTTCCTGCTGGTTTGCCCTTCCTTGTAATCTGAACACCAGATGCTCTTTTATGTCCTGTGTCTCTAAGAAGCTTGGAAGGAAAGCCATTCCCAGCCCCTGTTACACCCAGATACACTCTTAGCTGCCTGCTCCACGGCCCTTTCCCCTGCTCAAAGGCTACAAAAGCCTGTGCCTTTCAATATAAGATCGCCATTTTAGGCACACCTAACATGGAAGTAAGACCTGCCAAACTCTGAGGGACTTATATAAGCAAAGACACAAAGGTTCAGACTGCTAATTATATCGAAAAAAGGGTCACTGTAGCCTTTCTAGATGTTGTTGGACTACAGTTGCCATTAGCCGAGGGGCAAATGTAGGCAACCGTGGGAAACAATGGGTACTGTACTCCAGTGACATTTATTGGGGGGGAAATGTGGACTGCAACTCCCATCATCCCCCAATAGGAATTGTAATCTAAAAGAGTAACTTTCCCAAGCTGTGGTATGGAGGACCCTACATTTGCCACTACTGCTTTAATACATTGATTCTTCACCTATGAGAGTAAGCCTTCCAACAGAGTCATGTTTAGAAACCACTAGGACTTGAAATATTTTGACCTATAACACCCCTCATCAACCTCAGGTTGCACAGTCACTGGTAAGGGATTATGGGGATAGTAATCCAAAATATTGTGAGGATCAAACATCCATCCATGCTGCCTAAAGGTGTGAATATTTGCACAGCAATGCCAGATCTGTTTCCAAAAGTCTTCTTGGAATCATACCCGCTCTGAGGCACCCATATATTGGTGCCTTCTGGAAAATCAACAGAGTTCTGACTGCTGTGCAGACCACAGTCTTGATGGGGAATCCAGAATCCTTCAGGGTTTTCTTACTTTTTAATAGCTGTTTAATCTCCATTCAAGTGAAAGAGCTTTCTCCACAGATGGCCTGTAACAGGCCCACATATGAGTCAGGTACTGACGCTTTTCCTGTCTGTCATGTGGGTAACAGAGCTAGCTTTTCCAAAATGCCTAAGAATTCAACAGCCAAGTATAAACAATGCATCATGATAAGGGGATGTGGCCTGCTTTTTAAAAGGAAGTCAAGGAACTGGAGATCAAGGGGACATGATGTTGTTTCTGGAAGCAGCCTTTCCTCCCTCATAGGCCATGATATGCTTGGTGGCATTCATGCCGGAGAAAAGTTTGTCTTTTCACTATTCCCACCTCACCTGGTCACAAATGAGGTCCCATTTCTTCTCGTTGTCATACTGCCGCAGGAGACGGGCCTTGTCAGGAGGGAGGTTCATGGAGCTCTGAGGAGAAAACCAGAGGAAGAGTTAGGTGAGGTTGGAATATCCCCAAAGACTTCTGCATAATCACTCTTGGGCAGAGCTCAGAAGAAGTTGTTTTCTTGGACTGTGACTCCTCAAATCCCCCCACCAGCTGGGCAAGCAGGAGATGCCAGGAGATGCCATCTAAAAAAGCAATTTGGAAAGGCTTTCCTCCCTGAAGGAAAGAGCAGGAAACAGGATGGTCAATGAGCAGACTGGTTGCAGTTCACAGGCCGTAATGTGCTGACTAGGGGATGGGATTATAGACTGGCGAGCTTTCAAGACTGGTCTGGACAACACGAGAATTTTACTGACTTGTCTAATGTCCAGAATTTTAATCAAAAACATAACGTCCAGGAATAAAATTCTGTACTAAGGCAGTGGCCTTCTATGTCTTCATGCAAAAACTGACGTGGACCTTCATATACCACATGAAGATTGACTTTCACAATTCTCTTTCAGCTGCATGTGTGTCAATGTTAGAAAGATGTATCAGCTAAAAAGCATCATGTGGCAAAATGCAATTTTAGACCACTATTCAGACCGGTTAGAAACAGGATGCCCACACTCTTCAGATTTCCAGGAAAAGGTACCATTTTTCAGTGGTTACAAGCTCTCCTGTCTAAGTGCTGGAGATATTAAAAAAAAGGAAGAGCGCTGAAGTGGAAGCTGATATAAGCTAAAGCTACTCCATAACTCCCTCTTCATCTTCCTCCGACTAATCCATATTCATGAAACAATGTATTGTGCAGCTGGTCCCCTGAGGCTGACTCTATCCATCTTGGGGCCTTTAGTGGAAGCAGGAGGGGAGAAAAAGGAGTAGCAAGGATGGCAGCTAAGCAGCAAGCCAGTAAGTTCCCCAGCAATAGACTATAAAGGGGTCTATGGTCTCATTCTCTCCTGTCGACTGCCATATACAGGGTTAGCTTATTTGTATCCTGAGGCACTTGGATAAGGCCAATAACAGATGCCCATCACGGGCCCCTCAGCTGAAAACCCCATGGGTGCTGCCATTCCAGTTGCCAACAAAACCCCAGGGACCCACTATGTTGGGGCATTCTGAATTCTCCCTTAAGCAAGTCCAATCTGGAGCATACATAGCAGGACTCGCCAAAGTAGGTGTGAGGGTAACAGGGGACCTTTTGCTAGAGCCAGCCCAGATGTCTGCTGTCACCTCCAGTGCCTCTTGGTACCATTCTCTCCTGAGATGGAAGCAGCCTGACCCCAAAAGGCCGTTCCATAACAGGTAGCGGGGCAAAGCATGCTGAGAATGAGGATGGCACAGACAAGATGGCTGTGCTGTTCAGCAGCATTCAATGCTCTGCTGCAGAAAAGATAGACTTTTCACATCTCTATAGGCCCTTACTCTCTTCTTCCCAACTTAAAAGCTGCTAGACAACATGTCTCCCTCACTCCCTATGCCACAGGAATGGTTGGTGGTCTAGGGCAGCGGTTCCCAACCCTGGATAACCCAGGTATTCTTGGACTCCAATTCCTAAAAGCCTTCACCACCATCTGTGCTGGCTGAGGTTTCTGGGAGTTGCAGTACAATAACACATGAGTTACCCAAGGTTGGGAACCACTGATCTAGGGGAAGCTTCCCAGCCAAGTGCCTCAAGTTAGAGAGTGCAGAATCGATCCATTACTCCAAATACTGAAGGCCAAGGCACACTGGCCATATCCAGATCCTTGCCTCTTGCAACACTACAGGCATCCCGGGTCAAGAACACAAATCTCAGCCAACCTAAGATTTTATAAGTGTTCCACTTTATGGTAAAAGGTTCAGACATGCCCAGTAATGCAAAGTTGACTGGCAACGAGAGATTCAAAGACAGACGTGAGAAACAAAAAGGCAATGTGTGCACCTGTGATCAAAAGCCACTATTTTGTCTGTTTTTGAATGGGGTGGAAATTACCACATGGATCTATTTATTTATTGTTGTTGTTGTTGTTTTAAAAAAGATATTGTGTGTCACTTCTTTAAAAACCAGAAAAGCATCACAACATTCTTGCAGCAGCCCCTTTCTTAGCCAAGAAAGCCTTCACTGGCAGGATTTTTTTTTAAAGAAATAAATATATCTAAAAATAAAACCAAACATGACTCACTGCCATACTGTCGTGAACATGTGGTGATCCGCGTAGGCTCCCAGCCACCAGAACAGTACTGTTCCAGAGCTTCAGGCTGAAAACTAATACAAGGAGTAGCTTCTGTGTAGTCCTAATAAAAGTCACAAAGAATTAAACGTAAAGTGCCCTCTTCCCTGAGGCTGACTACATAGCAGGGATTTCTATTTCATTCCCGCTTTGGGAAGGAGAGATAAGAGTCAAGCACTGCTCAGGGCCGGAATAGAAGACTTCCTGCATTTTCCAGCTTGCCTCCTATTTGCAGCCAGAGGGAGGAAAATTTACTTCTTTTGATTGCATCTCCCAGAATAGCAAGACAGGGTATTCTGGAAGTCATAGTCCCCCCCCCCCCCCAAAAAAACCCACCTACCCACTCAAAACTTTTCCCATTCCTTCCATCTCTGCACAGTTGCAACTATATTCCTGTAGCAGGAAGGGTCCAAAAAACAACCAGGAAGCATGGCTTCCGGTGCATGGGTCGTTGAGCTCTCACAGAAACTGGTTGTCTGAGGAATGGAATTCCACCCCTGTGTATCACAAATGAACTCCTAACAGAATCTGTTTCAGGGACGGGGTATCTTTGGCCTTGCAGACGTGTTGGCCCACAACTTTCATCAGCCCCGTGAACGAGGATAAAGGAATTGGGAGTTGAAGTTTAATTATCTGGAGCACTTAATGCTGAATGGCTCATTGAGCTGGGTACTTGGCGGCTGAGGCCAGGAGCTTGATTTCCCACTGGGTCTGCTATAGAGATGGGCCTGAATCAGGATAATGGTGATTCTTTTTTATTTGTGATTTGTCAAGGTCAACAAATCACAAATTACAAATTCATTATTCCCCCCCCCCCCATGAATCAATTTGTCAATTCATTCTTGACTTTAAAATCCTATAAAGCTCCTAGAGACATCAAATTCACAGGGCATCTTCCCCTGACTCTCCTCTATAAGCCCTGCAAGTTTGGTGACGTTTGGGTTTGGGATGTCTGAGTTACGCGCTCACAAGGAGGGTCAAACAAACAGACAAATTAAAAAATTGCTAAAAATTCATTGATTTGAATTTGTTGGGGCATTGGTTTTGGGAGCAGTTGTAGCTTGAAAAAATAGTTTTACCAAGGGACTCTAAGGGTAGAAAGCCAGCTATGAGTCTGCACCAAGAAACTGTCCCAGTCAGTTGCCAAGGCTGATCTCTCCAACAAAGTGTTGCAATGCAACTGCCAGGACGGAGGGTGGGTAAAGAAAGGTCTCCAATTACACAGCAAAATCAAATGAAAGAAGTTACGTCACGGTTATAATGGGTTTAACAAACATGGCCCATCAAAGCCTGCACATCTAAAAAAGGGATAGGCTCTATTAAAAATTCTCCAAGCTCTGTTTTTCTAACAGACAGTAGATTTTTTTTCCCTGAGAAAGAAAGCCTGTGCATACAAACATACCATCATACACTAGTCACATTTGTCCTCATGTTGTCTTCTCCCAGAATATGACTTAGCCCCAGCCATTCATACAAACTTGGGGACAGTCTGAGCTAGGGTTCTCAAGAGCTTCATCCTCAGGGCCTGCTTCCAATGCCAGAGCCCAACAGTGAGATATGTGCAGTCAACATAAAAGCGATAAACTCTGAGCACACACAAAGTTCTTTTCAATCACCTTATAAGTGGGATGCAGAGTAAGAAGTTTATGAACCTATTTTCCATTGGAGCTCCAGTTTCAGCACCCTTTGCTTTAAACACTGATGCATACACAGAAATATACAAATTCCACATATATGTGTACATTTATGTGGACACACACACATATACTTCCACATTCATGGTTTCTTCTTCCATTCAAGAACACACCAACACATGCACTTCTTTTTGCACCATCTACTCACATTCCTGTGTGCTCTTCAAATATTATCTAGGCCCACTGGATTCACAATTCTATTTGCTTTCCTTCCACCATGCACAGCCACTGCTTTGCACCATTTGTGCACACACATTTATTTATTCCTTTCCTCTGTTCCAATATCCACACATTCCATGATCCCATCTGTAGACGCTCTCACATGCCCAGAACTGATTCATAGAAGGCCAGCTTCACTTACAAAAGTCAGGCTACCTGCCAGATTAAGAAGCCTGCAGACTCTGACTCAGTTGCTCTCTGACTCCTTGGAAATGTAAGGAGGATGAGAGTCACAACAAAGTCACTTTTGTTCTAGCGAGGAAAGCATTGGAACCGAGGAGAGCAGCCACGAGAAAGCAAAGGGCCCACCACTGCATTCCTCCCAAGTGCTCCCTGGCTAGGTTTGCAGCTGCCAGCAAGATCAACCCTCCTTCCCAGATTGATAGAAGAGCAGGCGGCTCAATCTGATGCAGGGGTTTCAAAGTCAAACAGCCAAAGGATCAAAAGCCACACGCACCCCAAACAGAAAATGCCCAGGGACTAGAGCTATATTTATAAAACAATTTGACCAAACTGGTAAAAGCACCATCTTTAGTCTGGTCAGTCTCCTAGGGACATGTAAATAGCCCACTGGATCTAGTTAGTTTCATGTCACAAACTAGATACTGACTATTGAAATCACTATCTATTTCCTTCCTTCCTTCCTTCCTTCCTTCCTTCCTTCCTTCCTTCCTTCCTTCCTTCCTTCCTTCCTTCCTTCCTTCCTTCCTTCCTTCCTTCCTTCCTTCCTTCCTTTTTCTTCTTCTTTTGTGAGTTGAGCCACACATGGCTATAACTTGGACTTCAGATGCAGGAGATAAAATGCTTCTGAAATTCTAAGTGCATGACAAGCAACAGAGGAGAAGAAGGAGGGCACCCGCCACCCGCCACACACATACAATTTACCTTCCCTCAGGGACCTCTGTTTCCACTGCGCCTCTGCCATGAATTCTCCTATTCCCCACCTGCAAAAAGATTGCACTAGACAGAGTTTTAAAATGTTACTTTTTTGGATGGTGGGGTGGATTCCACCCCCAGGAGCTGCAGTCCCCCCAAAAATGAAAGTTCCTGAGCTCTGCTGTTCTCCTCTTTCATTTTTAATGGGTTTTCTTCTGTAAGTAATAAGCTGCAAGCAAACGTGGGAGACAAAGGAGGATTACAACCCATGTGTGAGGTTACCTAGAACTCCTGCAAAGTTCTGTGAAGAACATGGCAGTTGCATATTAAATAAAGTCTTATCTGAAAGCACTGATGTCTATGGTTCTGGAAAATGCACACAAAGGATGACAGATGAACATTTGGGTGCTTGTTACGTTGTTCAAATTCAAAATTTATTTTAACACCAATATTTAATTAATGAGCTATGGTTTAGACATATTAGAATATTTGCCCTTTGGTTTTTGCTGTTTCCCATTAACTTTGAATGCCTTCCCTTTCACCCCCTCCAGTGCATTCTTAGCACCTCTCAGCAGAGAAGGGCTACTGGCTGGCTCCCAGCACTCTGAGATTCAGTCCTCAAGAGGAGGAGCCAAGTGGTAGCAATGTTGTTGACACACTTGGAATGCTGATGATGATAATGGTGTGATTACAATTCTGTTAAGTACAGCATATCCACAAAACTTGTTGATGTTATCTGAAAATCTGCAGAAAAATCTCAAATGTGCATTACAACTCTAAATAAAACAGCCCAGAGGGACAGAGAGAAAAAAATAAAGCAATTAACATATATTCCCTATGCATATCTGCTCAGAAATAAGCCTTGCTGAGTTCAGTGGGACTTGCTCACAGGAAAGCAATCCTAAATACACAGGTAGTGCAAAGATACCCCGGCTGCAATTGATGTGGAATGAGTAGGAGCATCTTCTGCCAAGATAGATGCCCTTGTGCTGGCGGATTTCAATTCTGTCTGGTGCAACTGGATCTGCCAATGGAGGAGGAAGCTGAGTTCTGCCAGATCCACGTTCCTTTTTAGTCCAGACTTGCAGCTGGTATGCCAGCATAAAGTTAGGCCAGGATCAGAGCAGCCCCAAGTAATTTGCAACATCCCTAAAACTGGGAGAGGTCTGGATTGAGGGTGGCCTCATTTGGCTTAGTGTCAACTGAGCCATCCTTCAGCCTTCTTGACTAGTCGACTGTGCCTTTTTACCTAGGAGTAGATCTCATGAAACTTGGTAGGAGTCAGCTGTCACAGGTATAGGACTGAAAGTTTTCTGGCAGTCTGAGGAAAGCAACTGTGGCCATTGTATTTGCCTCTTGCTGGCTTTGCCAAAGCACAGTAAAGATGCACAGAAAAGTAGCCTTTCTCCTATGAGTGTTATCTTCTTTGTGACCTTCTTGGCCCCATCCCATCCTTGGAGGCATTCTTAACAGTTTCTCCTTCTGCACACTTCGGGGTTTTGATTGACAGGGAATGTGATGATTTGCAGGCATGTGGTGGTGGTGGGGCAATATTAAAATAGAGTGCTGTTGGGTGCTCTGAGGGATTTTCCAGGCATGAGAGACAGCAGTCCTGTTGAAGCAATGGTTGGGTTGATCTGTCAGATGCACAGATGATCCAAGAAGCTGACACAGTTGCTCTGAAGTTGCACACAGTTGGCAAAGATAGGAAACATTTCGGGTTTGGACTACAATTTCCAGAATCTGTGGAATTTGGGAAGTTGTAACCCCAAAACTCCTGAATTTTCTCCACCTCTCTTGGCAACACTGGCCTTCGCAGCAGTACTTTGTATCATTGCCCAGGGTATCCTTCTTGGCTATGTTGCCTATATGGGACTTAAGGGCAGTCTTTGATAGGGGTTTTGATCTTCTTTGGCCGGTCATTCCTCTGAGGAATATTCTTTGAATCCTATGGGGTGCCTCAGGGCTCTTGTTTTTTTTCTTAAGACTTTTGACACCTAGATAAAGCAGCTGGGACAGATCATCCAAAATTCTGGGGCTGGGTCTCCTCTTTATGGTGAGGAGACCCAGTAATCTGACCTTAAGAAGACTGTGCCAGCATATCAGGCAAAATCCAAAGAAACAAAACAAGACATATTTTTCTTTTTTTAAAAATTGTTTTGTTTCTTTGGATTTTGCCTGATATATTTAAGAATACTGTGGGCTTTCTGTCCAAATGCAGTGATGGATTGGATACAGGCTAGGCAGCTTGGCCAAGCAGCTTCTTTGTTTAGAGAAGATGGGGTTTCTGCTTGCTAGAGTAGACAAGTTAACCTAAGATGTGGGTGGGTGGAATACAGTGTCTTTCAGATAAGGTTATACTTCCTTTGATGGACTGATTTTACAATTTGGGGTTACTTCTGGAGTTGGTATTGCTGCTGGCCGGCCAAGGGACTGCTGGGGCCAAGAGAAAGGCTGCAATTCAGTGCAAATTTATTGGGCTACAGAAATCAATGGAATTTTCTTCCGAGTCAATATACTTGGATTACCCAGTAATAAACCTATATGTAGGGGTTATAATACTACAGGCCAAAATCCTGTTGCTTAGTGTCGTAAATTGCACTAGAGCAGGCTCACTGAATCAATGGGGATTTGGTGATCAGGCTTTGGGCAGGTTCTTGACCCGACCTTTTAACACGTCACAAAGTAAAGGAAAAAAGGCTCCTTGTTGCTCCTCCTGCTTCCAGGAAGAAGTTTTTCATTTTTAAAAAATTATAAGTTATGTAGCAAAAAAAAAAAAAAAAAAAAAAAGGAAAGCAAAGCGTGCTGCTTATATATTGCCCCATAGCGCTTACAGCACTCTCTGGGCAGTTTACAAGTTAATTACGCAGGCTACACATTGACCCCCCCCCCCCCCCCGCAAGCTGGGTACTCATTTTACCGACCTCAGAAGGATAGGAGGCTGAGTCAACCTTGAGCCGGCTACCGGGTTTGAACCCCGGGTCGTGAGCACAGTTTAGGCTGCAGTACAGCAGTTTAACCACTGTGCCACGAGGCTCCTGAGTTTAATTTTTTTAAAAAAATTCCTCTGCCCCTCTATGGAGCAGATAAAGTGTTTAGTTTGCCAATATCCTGAAGTGGTTGTCTTCCTAAGCCACTTCACAATATGGCAAATTGACAGTGGAAGGAGTCGCATCAAATAGGGTTGCTTAAGGTGCATATGCCATTTGGATGTGAGGACTGCACTGAATGGCATACCAAATCTCTCCATGACCTCTAGTGACCCTATTTAGTCCAATACAGCCTGCTCCAATGAGCCCATGTAAACAAGCCCTGACTACGCTAAACTGCTGGATAGCTCAGTGGACTAGGTCTCTGGCTACGAAGCCAGAGGTTGGGAGTTCAATTCCCCACTGTGCCTCCTTGACAGGGGCTGGACTCAGTGATTCATAGGGTCCCTTCCAGCTCTGCTAGAAGTCATGACTAGAGTAGGCTCATTTGAATCAACGGAACTTATGGAGGAGTTGACTTACCAAATCCTCATTGATTCAGATGGTCCTGCTCTAGTGCAACTTACTATGCTAAACAACAGGATTTTAGCTCTTGCACGTTAGGTCTATATCTTGCTCATGTGTTTATTTCGCTGTACCTTGTTGAAAACATACTGTTTCTGTAAAAAGGAAAGCAGAGGGGAGCTTTTGCTTATAATAGCTGTTCCATTGAAAGACAACCAACTATCCTCCTTCTGTCAAGAATGGGATCTATTTTAAGGTGATTCTACATGTGAAACCTACCTTTAAGGAGGCAAGCATTTTGATCACCGTTAGGGAATGAGCCGATTCAGCTACACATCCAGAGACGTGGGCACCTCCTCATCTGGTCATGTCTAATAGATATCTCAGTTTTCCTATATATTCATTGTTGCACTTCAGTGTACTCACATCTCCACAAAATCTCTTTGCACCACAAAGACCTCTATTTCCTGTCTAAACCAACTTCCTGTGGTTCATCAGCCGCAGACGAGGAAAGGACCAGTCATCTATTTCCCGGATTCACAGGCTAAACCACTATTTGGAGCTGAGAAGGGAAACAAGGCATGCGGGGTAAACATCCCCCTTTTTTTTTCACTTTAGGAGCCTTTCCCCTGAGATGGATGTCAAAGGCAGCACCTGAAGAGCACGTGGGCACCCTTTCCCCCATCCCTAAAAAAGAATCACATTTCAATTTGTCATCTCGGCTCATAGAGATAAGATGGGCAAACTGACTCGTGTTTCTTGGCTTTGGTTCAGGAATTATAATCAGCCAGCAACTCTTGCATCAAGTGTGCAACTCTGGGGTTGGTCTTGGAATATGATGCCAGGAACTGACAGCCTATATTAATTAGGCCTTGGCCAAATTCCTCCTCTACCTTTTCACATAACAAAAATTCATTGAATGCTAACATTCCCACACATCCATCCTTAAAGGGGGAAATCTTGTCACCTCTGGATGAAAAACAAAACCTCAAAACAAATGAACTTCCATGAAGTCCCATGGTTCACAATGTATTCATAGAGTCACACCATTAATCAACCTCTTGTATCTTTTCAAAGGGACCTCAAGTTGCCACAGATCGTCCTTTGGCAAAGTCCCGCATGTGATGTGATTGCTCCAGCCTTCCCCTTCCCCCCACAACAGCACCTGCAACCAGAAAAAACCCTGCACCGATTGCAAACCCCCCCCCCCCCGTCCTTGTGTGAAGGTAATTCTCAGCTATGTAGACTGAGGTGACAATGTGATCTGAAGCAGTGTTCCCAGCCCAGGTTTATCCCCCAGATCAAGAGCACAAAAAGCTAAACATCCACCATGTTACAGCCTTACGTTACAGCCATACTGGCATGGCTTTGCAAGTTAGGTTTGAATCTGGCCATAGATCAGCCTTCTGCAATTCACGTCAGAGTTCATTCCATTGATTGAAAAAATAAAAAAGGGGGAATAGCCTCACAAAACCAACTTGGAGAAAAATGAGATAAAGACAGTAGGACAGTGGCATGGAACTTTTCCCCAGAGCAGTTGTGGCTGAATTTAATTTGGGAACCACATTCCATGAATGTGTGGGGCTAAAGGAATGGGGTGAGATCGCTCTTCTGTGAAAGGTGGGGTAAAAATCAGCAGAAGGTTGCACAAATATATCATGTTAAGAAAAAAGATTGAAATGTGGAACCCTAAGATGTTAAAAATACAGAGGGATAAAGTTGAAAATCTACTCCTTACTGAGACTAGACAAATAATTATGTGGGAAAGATATAAGAAGTGGGACTAAATCCTTGAGCATAAATGGGATAATGTCTAGATAAACAATTGCTTTCAATCTCAAAAGGAAGTGGTTCCCCCCCCCCAAAAAAATTTCAGTCTCACTGCTTAATTTGCCATGGGCAATAATATGTTTATAATCTGATGACTGAGTGTTGGTGGTATCATGATATAGACACTGTATTTTATGTTGGGTAATGTTGAATAATGGATATGTTTTGGAAATAGTGTATAAGATTAATGGGAGAGATGACTGAATATTTTATTTTATTCCTTTTGATGTGAAAGTAATATCACCAAGCTTATCCAAAGGGAATATCTTCTAATTAAATTGTGGGATTGCTTCTGAGCTTCTTGATCATAGCAAAATTGTGCATTAACTGAAAGGAGAAGTAGAATACTCCCCAACTATCTTAAAATGGCTGTCATAGCAGATAGTCATAAACCTTTGTATCTAAATAGACCAGAGTTGGAAACAAATAATTCAGAATTAATGTGTTACCTCCCATTTCATTAAAAACTTGGACAATTTTGTTAGTTTTTAAATACCAACCACATTCTAATTGTTTGTAATCCAAGTATTCTCATTGTTTCAAGTAATAATTAAATTTTACATTAATTCAGTTTCTTACTTTTGGGAGATAATTGAGGGTTTGCCATTTTGACTATTTTTAGCTATATAAATTAATTGTTTAAGCTTTAAAACAATGACTGAAATCCTGTTGTGTCACAACTCAAGTAGGCCCATTGAATCAGTGGGGGTTTGGTGAGTCAACTCCCTTGTAACTGCTTCAACTGATTAAACGGGCCTGCTCTAGTTTCAACCGATGTGTTATTATCATGTTAATATTGAACGAAGTAATAAATTATTTCTAAAAACTTTTAATAATGATTTAACAGCCACAAAATAATGATCTCTTTGACATTAACAGATTTGACATTAACAGATTAGCATGAATGCTAACATTCCCAACACTCAAACTTTACTTTTTTGGTTAGAGTCCATGAAGTGAGGCAGCAATTTTGTTTTGTTTTAAAACTGAATTATTTTTTCTTGTACATTGGAATGATAACTATGATGCTACAGTTAATCCACATGATCTGTTTACAACACTGTAACAAAGCCCCAGATGGTTATGTGCTTCCTAGTTATTTATGGGCAGTAGAAACAAGAAACACAGGGCCAATTTCATCCATGAGGTTTGTTTATTATTTCATTTCTATGTTGCCTTTCTCCCATGAAGACTCATGGCACCGTGGTTAAACTGCAGTACTGCAGTGAAGACTTTGCTCATGACCTGAGTTTGACCCCAGACTCAGGTAGCCAGCCTGAAATTGACTCAGCCTTCCATCCTTCCAAGGTCAGTAAATTGAGTACCCAGCTCATGGGGGATGGTGCAATGTGTAGCCTGCATAATTGAATTTTAAACTGCCAAGAGAGAGTTTTAGGTACTATGGGGTAGTATATAAGCAGTACACTTTTTTAAAAAATAAAAGGACTCAAAAGTGGCTCACAGAAATTGTTGTTTCAGTTCCAATAAAATAACTATGGCAGAAAAACCTTAGGTGGAATCTGAGCACTCCTCAACAAGCAAAGCTCTGGACAAGTAAGGAAAATAATTACTTAAGATCTTTTAGTGTGGAATAATTTGATGTTCTCTACAGCGTGAACAAAAAGCCAGTCATTGGCTAGTTTATAGGTTTTCCAGGAGCAGCAAGCTAGGCAAAAAAGCACAATTGCAACTCTCCAATGTCTGCCCTCAGCCTTAAACGCTGGCTGAATTCCTATTAAGCATCTACACATGTATAACATAGTCAATATGCCAGGGGTAACCCCAGTTGGGCTAAGATAGAAGTGCTATTCACAAAGTACTTATGTGGGTGCACTGTACAACTGGTTGTGATGGGAATCATGTGACCAATTGCGGAGTCAAATGGGACCATCCTCATTGCCTGGGCATAACACCTGGCAAATGTACACAAGTGTAACTTTATGTTAAAAAGGTAAAGGTTCCCCTTGACATTTAGTCCAGTCATGTCCAACTCTAGGGGGCGGTGCTCATCCCCGTTTCCAAGCCATAGAGCCAGCGTTTGTCCGTAGACAATCTTCCGTGGTCACGTGGCCAGCGCAACTAGACACGGAACGCCGTTACCTTCCCACCGAGGTGGTACCTATTTATCTACTTGCATTTGCATGCTTTCGAACTGCTAGGTGGGCAAGCGACGGGAGCTCACTCTGTTGCGTGGATTCGATCTTACGACTGCTGGTCTTCTGACCCTGCAGCACAGAGGCTTCTGCGGTTTAACCCACAGCGCCAACACTTTATGTTACATGAAGGCAAACAGGATTTTGGCCACTTAAGGACATTGAGCTATGGAATACTGCTGGGAAGGAAGGAGAAAATTAAAGACATGTGACTGTAGCAAACTGATGCCTTAATGGCCAGCGAGCACCTAGTAGATCTACGCGTATGTATTTGAGTAAGATAGTTCAGCTGATCAGTGAGAACTTAGAATTTCAGTGCAATATTTTTAGACATGGAGAGCCAGTGCAGCGTAGTGGATAGAATCTCAGCCTAGGACTCAAGAGACCTGGGTTCAAATCCCTGCTCATTCATGGAAAGTCACTGGGAAGTCACTAACCCTAACCCTAACCCTAAACCACTCCTTGAACATCTCACATACCTCTAAAACCCTGTTGGGTTGCCATAACTCTGAAGCTATTTGATGACACATACCAACAACAGCAAATTCTGAAAAGGTCTTGGTAATTCTTAATTCCCTTTTGATTTTACCCATTACTCCCCAAAGAAGTCCATTCAAGGCCAACTTCTTGCCAGCAATATTGTTGTTGTTTCTTCCCACTCTGCACTTTAGATCTCCTGCAATGAGCAGGGGGTTGGATTCAATAGCCCTACAGGCCCCTTACAACTCCATTACTCTAGGATTCCAAGATTCTCTTATTAGTCCATGCTCTATGAAAACCAAGGGTACTACCTAGTAAAGAATTGAGGTGTTTCAAGCCCTGGGACAAAACCCAACTCTCTTGGGATCCTAATCCTACTCCCTGGGATCCCCGAGGGCAAAGCCATCTTGGCCAAGGTATCACCATTTGAAAGCTTTGTATGGGGCTTTCTCCATTCTGCAAGATAGCAATGCCAGTCCTAAACCCTAAGTATTGTCAGCAAAAGCTTTAAGTTAAAATTTGTTGGTATTTTTTACTTCTCCACTCTAGAAATGTTCTTTTCCAGATAATTCTTTCTTGCCCAAAGTAGGACAACCTCAGTTTCCCCATTGTTGCTTCCAGAGATAGTTCAGGCTTGATTTGCTCTGCAACCCATTTGTTCCTCTTTCTGGCAGTCCAGGGTATCTGAAAAGCTCTGCTCCAGCACCACATTTCCCAGGAATCCTTTTTTTTTTTTGACAGCTTTTTCTTTCTTTTTTACTGTCCAACTTTCACACCCATACATGGTGATCAGAAATACAAGAATGTGGGTGATCTTAGTGTTGGTCTCTAGTGACACATCCTTATACTTGATGATCTTTCCTAATTGCTTTATTGCTGCCCTTCCTAGTCTCAGTATTCTTCTGATTTCTTGGCTGCAGTCTCCGTTTGGATTGATAATTGAACCAAGGTATAGAAAATCTCTAACTATTTCAATTTCTGCATTGTTAATGTGAATGTTGTGTCGTTCTTCTGTAGACATGATTTCGGCCTTCTTAATATTCAACTGCAGTCCTGCTTTACCACTTTCTTCTACTATCACTAAAAGTTGTTTCCAGTCATTGCTGCTTTCTGCCAGTAAGATCTGAGTATCTTAAATTAATTATGTTCTTTCCACCATTTTTTACTCCTCCTTTATCTGAATCTAGTCTGGCTTTCTGTATGATATGTTCTGCATACAGATTGAACAGATAAGGGAATAAGATGCATCCTTGTCTAGGAAACAATTCCATCTCTCCATATTCTGTCCTAATTATAGCTTCTTGTCCACGATATAGGTTATGCATCAGGACAGTAAAGTGCTCAGATGCACCCATTTCTTTCAGAACTCATAAGTTTCTCATGATCTACACAGTCAAAGGCTTTGCTGTAGTCTATAAAACAAATATTAATCTTCTTCTGAAACTCTTTGGTGTACTCCAGTAGCCAGCGGATATTTGAAGGTGATCTTGAGTGCCTCTTGCTTTCCAAAATCCAGCTTGAACATCAGGCACTTCTCACTCCATATAAGGTAAAAGCCTATGTTGCAACCCATTATTACTATATTTTAAGTGGAAATAAACTACTGCCCATCGTTTTGCAAAAGACTGTGACTAGATAATGTTGGGAAACATAACTGAGAGAGATGGGATACAAATGAAATAAATAAATACAACATTGTATTTAGTAACTCTCTCAAACGCTCTGTCACTGTAGTGTTGGAATATCTAGCTAGGCAACAATCAATTATTCCAGAGGAATGGTCTGAATAGTGTTTTCAGTATGTCCACTCCTGAAACCAAAGTTAATACAAAATGGACATGCCACGCCATATCCTTCTTGCCATTCATCCGTAGTTATATCAGCTTGTGTGGTTTACGTAATTTTTTACAAAATGACACCCCCCCATACAAACACATGCCATTTTACTTAAAAAAAGAGAAAGGGCTGATTAGATACACTTATCAACCAAAGTCTCTGCTTTCTCTGTGTGGCCAGGAAAATTGACAGGGGTTCGGGGTGTAGGGTGGCCACTTCCATGTCACCGAAATGGAGGACAGCTCTTCATATAGAGCACTATCCTCCCTAAAGGAGGACATATGGCCACCCTAGTGTTCTTTTTTAGAAAGCGTTAAAAAAACCTTTGCCAGCGAAACCGCTTGAGGTGCCTAAAGGGGCAGGGAGTCAAATGGTCCAGGTCCAGGCAGAGGCTCTGGCCCACCAAGTACCTATTCCTTTCGGTCACATAGGGCCGCTGTAACACGTGCCCAAGCCATGCAGCCCACAGACCATCGCCCTGCATGCCTCTGAGGTCGTGTGAATCAGCCCCGCAGCCGTGTGGGTGACATTCTTCACAGCTGCCCCTACAAGCATCTGAAGTCAGACTTTCTGCAGAAGCCTGGGCTGCTGATTACGATCGTGCATTTAGTTTTCTCTCAGAAAAAGTTGAAATCCAGCCATGAATGTCACTGTGGCGTGAACGGGAAATGGACGTCACACCAAGTTCCTTCCCACTTCCTCCTAACAAGAATCTGAGCTCTTGAGTTCAACTATTGTTTTCAGAATCAGCAAAAAATAAATAAATAACAATTTAAAAAAAACACAGCGGTTTTCCAGCAAGAGATGGTTGTATTTTTTTTTAAAGCTCCATTGAAGAAGAAGAAAAGTGTGGGCGAGAGGAAAAACAAAAACAGAACAGCAAAGGGTGGTGTTTTTTCAGCACGTTTTTGAAATGTGTGGAGGGGAGCAAAGAAAAAAAAATACTCCCATTAACTAGGGACAGAAACTACATTGTTACAAAAGTATGCTGCCTAAGAGGTAAGGGGACATTTGTGGATCAGCTGACTTTCTGGGAGAGGGGACTGTTTTTTTAAAAGAAGTGATGGAAAAGGTCTGTGTATTTTTAGTTGCATAAAATCAGCTATTTCCAAACCGTGAACCTGCATTTGACACAGATGCCCGATGCCTGCCTGCTGCCAAAAAAATTAAAATAAACCTCTCACAAAAAGCATCTGCACTAAAACAAAAGGCAATGATATTCTCAGGCATAAATTACTGAGCCCTGCTAAAGGAAGAGCTACATAAGGGCAGACGAAAAGGGATCTTGGCGTGGCCCAAACATGCACATGTGTCCAATGCTTAACAAACTGGAACAGATCCTATTTGGAGCCTTTCCTAAAGGACAGAGAGGCACACCCTGCATTTGTAAGCAGTAGGCAAGAGGAGTGGGGTATGCTGGGAAGCTGGGGCAGAGAGGACCAGCTTCCTGGAGGACCTCACAGAAAACACACAAGCTGCTGGGCCCATAGATGTTGCCATCCATAATCTTTGCCCAAAACTGCACTAAGCCTGCTGCACGCTAACAGAAGATGAGGTGGTAAAACTGTTAGTTAGCCAGTTATGTGCTGTCAAGTCAGAACTGACTTATAGTGACCCTAATAAGAGCTTTTAAGGTAAGTGAGATATTTAAGGAGTGGTTTTACCAGTTCCACTCCTCCCGTGAGCTTCCATGGCTGAGCGGGGATTCAAACCCATCACTTGATCCACTACATTACTATCCACTGGGTATTTGATAAAACCATACCTATTTAATTCTGCATTCTGGAAGAGATGAGACCTGAAAAGAACCGTCACTCAAGAAATCACTGCACACAGAAAAGGAGAGGCTGGCAGGACCATTCTGACTCAGCCTGATCTTAGACACAAAGCAAGGCTAAGCCTGCTTAATATTTGAATGAGAGACCAACACAAAATACCAAGGACCTCCAGGAAGGGCCAGAAAAGGATTTTGTGTCTGAAAGGGTAAAGTTGCTGCCAGGCAGAAGTAGCGATACTAGGCTAGCTGTACCAATCACCTGATGTGGGATAAGGCAGCTTCTCATTTGTCCAAGTAATGCAGTCCAGAAACAGATCCAGCACGTTATCTGTAGGTTATCTATAGATCAGGTCTCAGACACAGAAGCTGAATAGGAGCTTTGCCAGTTTGTGCCGATTCGTCCTTTGGATGGACAGGTGTTCAGTGCTTCCCAGCCCTGCCTCCTCCAACAGGTGCCAACTCAGAGGCAGCAACCAGACGAGGTGAGGCAGGGAAGCCGGGTCACTGCCTCTGACTGAGGTGAGGAGGTGAGGCTAGCAACTGCTGAACGCCTGTTTGTCCAAAGGACAAACCCACACGAACTGCCAAATCGGTGGTTTGGGCCCATCTCTAATACAGAGTTACAGCCAGATGTGCTTGGCTTTGGCAGAAATATTAAACTTTATAATAGGAATGGGAAACCTGTGGCCCTCCAGATGTTGGTGAACTACTTTCCCCATCATCCTTCGCTCATCTAATGACGCTTCCAGAGTGGAAAGAGCAGCTGACAGGGTGCTGTTGTTGCCCAGGAGTGTTCACATGACCTAATGTATTCACATTCCTCAGGGGTGCTCCTTACATGTCCCCACCCACCCCCACTGTGTCCTCCTCAAGGCACCGACAGTTTTATTTATAACGATAATCTCACTCACACTGCTTAATCCAACAGTTTAGAACATCACTTAAAAGATGAGAATGTCCCACATATTATGATAGAAACCAACTTAAACTCAATCCTGATAAGATTCAGATACGTGTCTTTCATCTGAGAAATAAGCAGATATCTCTGAAACCCGAGGTTGTTTTTCCCCAAATACCTATGTGTTCCTTTGGATTGTACATGGACCCATGAAAAACGATACCAAAATGTAGAACAAAAGGTCTACACAAAGAACAATATTCTATGAAAGCTATCAGAAATCAGCTGGGGCACACAACCACAAATACTGAGATCTACATCCTTGGCTCTATGCAACTCTGCAGGCAGATTTGCCAGTCTGGTGTGGTTCAGCCATGCAAAACAGGTAGACACAGCACTCAATGGAAGCTGTAGAATCATTACCGGATGCCTGAAACCAACCCCTATTGATAAAACCAGTCATCTAGCAGGCAATGTAATGGCTAAGAGTGAAAGACTCAAAACATCAACATCAAAGGCGTATCCATTCATCAACTACCATCCCACCACTCTGACATTAAAATCGGGGGGGGGGGGGGGTGTCAGAATATCTGTGAATCCTGAAGAAACAGCAGAGAATGCCAGGGCTATAATGTGGAAAGAAAGAAATACCCACTTCTTAAATTGGATGGAACACCAGGAAAGTCTAGCTCCACCCCTACCCACCCCAAGTCACAGAGAGACTTAACAGGCTACTTAATGGAGCTGGTAGAACCAAAATGAACCTAAGAAAATGGGATTTTTATTCCAACATCATCATTTGCCAGTGCTGAGTAGATCAGGATGCTTCACACTTAAGTCAGTGTACTCTGTGCCCCTCAACATATACTATGAACCATTTGAAGCCCAAAATGCTCTTAATGTTGCCTGATACTGGACAAAAATTATCCGATATATTTATAAATTGTACGGTGGTGCTTTTAACATGAACCAAGATCATCCAACAATATCTGAAGGACCGTGTGGTCCTCCTGAACTGCCCAGAGAATGGCAACACTAATGGAGCAGTATAGAATTCTGAATATTCAAGTAGCTTCCCATCCTAACAACAATCCTGCACAGCAACAATTTCCAGGTGCACTTGTTAGCACCTTGTTAAAGCAGTTTCTGCTGTTGGAGCTCTGTGCCGCTGCCTCTGCTGATGATAACATGATAACATGTATATCACAAAACAAACACACTCATCTGTATTCTGAAGTTGGCATACTTTTAAATTTTTGGCCTCCTCTGCCTATCCTGTGAATACACAGACACAGACACACACACACACACACACACACATCTTCCATGCACAACTTGGGAGATAAGCAGGCTGTGCTCTCTGCAAAACCAGCTTTCCCTTACTGCAGGTACAGTTGTGTCCAAGGGGAAACAATGAATTGGTGTCTAACAGCAACACTTCCCACTTTTTCACTTGCACAGTGCCAAATGATTACCAAACATGTTCTTGACCGTCAACTGCCTAGGTTGAAATGTCCTTCCAAAGTATCAAGATCTCTGGTTGCAGGAGACTCAGGTTATTGCTGGAGGAGAGAAGGAGAATGAACAAGCATTCCAGTGGTCATGAAAGCATGTCTTCAAAGCCCCCTGGGGACCCTCTTTCCGTCTTTTCCAAACAAGAAGAAGCTCTATGAAAATGTGCACTATTTTCAGAATTTGCCAATTCAGAATTTGCCATAAAATTTAGAATATATTTTTATTAAATTTTTTAGCAGAGCTTATTCACTCCTGGTGAGAAGAACAGATGGCTTGTTCAAGCCACAGCCCAGCCCAAAAGTGATAAAGATCAGCTTTCTGTGATCACAGAATGACCTACAACTTCTCCCTGTGTGAATCTGTGTGTGCGTGCAGCTCATCGGAAGAAGTGGACAAGCCCCCTGTCTCTCTTACTAGGACCGAGTATGCTCTGCATTTAAAATACATATAATAAATTCCAAATTCTGCAACTCTGAGAAAAATCTGAAAACCGAATTGATTTTTCGTATATTTATTTTTCTTACATGAAAATAATGAGAAAATCTCAGGGCTTCAGAACCATCAGAATATGTGCCGTCTCCTTTTCTGGCCTCCAAGGCCCTTCAAGTACTGTATTCAAGATTATTTCTCCAACAATAAGGACTAGAAACTTTGTTTCTTTCTTACTTTCTAGAAAGGCTCTGTTGCAGGCACAGAAAACCATTAGCGTGACCCACAGAGACCACAAAGGAGAATCTAACCTTCAGTGGATGCTAAATTCAGGGCCAATAACTAGATTTTGTGCAAAGTATCCACAACCCTGGACTTTTGTCCACTTTTCTGCAAACAGAACAAGAATCCGGGCATGAGAGGGAACCTACTTTCACACCTTCTTTTGTACATGTGCTCAGGGCAATCACATAAATTACATCTGAAGTTCAAACCCTCCCCCAGCACCCTCTACATGCTGCTTGGTTGCACCTCATGATCTGTAAATTCACCTCCAAAAGGCCCAGACAATGAAAGAGCACATTTAACTCAAGCCAGCTGGATTTAGGGTGCCCCACTATCCGCCTGCCACACACAACCTCGTTTGTTTACATCCAGTTTCCCTCAGTTTAGCCTTTCCTGAATCGGATCAACTTTCAAGAGGCTAAAATTACAACCTTTCCCCTCTTTCTTTCTACTTCTCCCCCACCTCCATGTATGTTTACACGTACACACACACACACACACAATTGAAGAAGGTATAGTCTTGGCATTTCCTCCCTCTATCCCTCCCTCAAATCAGGCAGGAAAATGGCCTGCAGGAAGGGAAATCACAGCTTTGCATTCCCATGAGCAACACACCTAGCGACCATTCCCATTCAGGAACCTCTTCCCTTCAATCCTTCTCAAGGCTTTAATCCAGAGAGCAATTACCTCTACGTCAGGGGATAAATACAAGGAGGGATAACATTTGCTTATGCCAAGTAAAATTCTGTAGCGACTGAAAAGGAATTGGTTGCTTTGAACTGGCTGGTTATTTTTAAGGCTTTCACAGCCACAGCATTCCCCCCCCCCCCCGCCAGCCATGGGAGATAGGAGTGTGTGGGCCTAACTCTGTGCTCTCATCCAAAGGTATCTATCCCTACAGCTACTATTGCATCAGAAGAGGAAACAGACAGGTATGAATATCTATGCCTCTGTTTCCCCTCTGGAGCTGGAGGGAGAAGAGGGGAAGGGGCACGGAAGAATTTCTGTGGTTACTTCTAAAAGTAGAAAATGACCACTAGCCATGCTAGGTAGGGAACTCCAAAAACTGTAGGCCAAACAACAGCAGCAACAACAACAAAACCCACAAACAAACCCAAAGCAACAATTAGCCTTTCCAAGCTCTGAAAACTAAACTAGGCGCTCCAATGAGGAATCTCCCATCTAACATTGCTGTGTCCTAATCATTCCTTCTACTGACCTCTAATATGGGCTGTAGTTTTAGAAGAGGTAGCTGGTGTTCATCTGTCCTAGCATGTCAGGCAAAAACAAAACAAAAAATAAAAAATAAAGAAGATAAAAACATTATGACTCCTTAAAGACTAACTGCTATATTTTAGGCAAAATCCAAAGAAACAAAACAAAACAAAAGCATGTGGCACCTTAAAGACTAACTATTATATTTTGATGTGAGCTTTCGTGGACACATCCACTTCGTCAGGCATATGCAAACAGAATGAAATGTTGAATGGAACATCAGTTTCATACTAAATATTCATTGGCTCTTGGATGTATCTTACATTTACATGCAGTAATTTATGGCTTATGTTGTTTAAGGGCTCTGTTGTAAAAAATCCTCAGGAGACAGAAAATAGACACCAGGCCTGGGCAAAGATGAGGGGGTGGGGAGAGAAGAGAGAGGAGTGGGGGGGGGTGTTGAAGATTGGGGATTGACGTAAAACTCAAGAGGGAGAGAGAAAAAAGAGAATAATAAATATAAAAGTGAAAGAAGATGGCAGAGGAATCACATGTGTTAATGTAGGGAATATTGACAGCTTTTACCTTTGAGCCTGGTGATGAGAGATGGGCTTGGTAGTTGTGAAGAAAATAACAGTGGCAGTAGATAACAGCAGAAGTATTACATTTGGTAATGACTTAATAAACCTAGGCTTTTATTCAGTCAATTTATATGGGTGTCCATCATGCTTATAAATTTTATTTCAGCTGTTTCCCTCTGTATCCTTGTAATGTTTCTGTTCTAAAATAGTGACTTTCAAATCTTCCACAGAGTGTCCTGGTAGACTGAAATGGTTGGACACAGGTTTCTGTGTATTGTGGTTTCTGATGTCAGATTTGTGACTGTTGACCCGATATGCTTGCAGACTAACACAGCTACCTCTTCCAAAACTACTGCTGTATTTTAATGACTGAAGTGGATTTGTCCACGAAAGCTCACATTAAAATACAGCAGTTAGTCTTTAAGTTGCCACAACATTTTTGTCTTCTTTATTTTTTTATTTTTTATTTTGTTTTTGCCTGACATGTTAATATATGCTGTATATATATACACATGCATAGTTACATACATACCGTATTTTTCCATGTATAAGACACCCCCATGTATAAGATGCCCCCCCCCACTTCTCTAACCCAAAATTCCTTTCTTTGCAAGAAAGTGGAGGGGGAAGGCAGGGATCAAAGCACTTTGATTCCTGCATTCCCCCTCCACTTTCTTTGCAAAAAGCTGCTTTCCCCCTCCACTTTTTGCAAAGAAAGTGGAGGGGGAAAGCACTTTCCTCGCAAGAAAATGGAGGGGGAAAGAAGGAATCGCTTTCCCCCTCCACTTTCTTGCGAGGAAAGTGCTTTCCCCATCCACTTTCTTAGCAAAAAGCTGCTTTCCCCCTCCACTTTTTGCAAAGAAAGTGGAGGAGGTGCTTTCCCCATCCACTTTCTTTGCAAAAAGTGGAGAGGGAAAGCAGGGATCAATGCGCTTTGAGCCCTCCCCCCTTCCTTACTACCGTGTATAAAACGACCCTCAATTTTCCCTCTAATTATTTTAGGAAAAAGTGTTTTATACACGGAAAAATATGGTACACACATATGCATGCACAGATGTGCACACACACTACATAAAGAGTACCTCTATTTGATCATTCATGTCATGCAAGCCAGGTTGGACTAGGAATTTTCCCTACAATTTCATCCCCTCGCCCAGCTTGGATGAGCACGGAGCATGTAGATGCTATGGAGCATGTAGCCATGACACTGTGGCTATTCCACACATATAGACCCTCTCCACAGACATGCCTTCTTTGTGCCTCTGTCTTTTTGATCTAAGCACACTCCTTAAGGAGCTCTTCCATCCTTCTGAGCCAGGCCTGTGGGCTCCTATCAGGAACCACCTTGTACGGTAACACCCTTCCATTGATACCAGGATACAGCTGGGAGGAGACTCAAATGGAAACACCACATGCCATACATGTCCTTTGGGTTCTTTCCAAATCAAGGGGTTTTATCTTTTGCTTCTTCCTGGATACCAGTTACCACAAAAAGCTCAAGCAAAACCACCGCCGGCCTTGAAGACAATGTACTTAGTTGCCCCCTCTTAAGAAGCTGGAGGGAAGGCAGCTCATTTGCACATGTTAATTTGTGTAGAAAATAACTTACTGCCAAACACTGGAGGAAAAGAAAAAAGAGAAAAGGGAAAGTGTATTTAGAGGACAACCATGTTCCAGGAAACAAAACAGAAAAGGAGAAATGAAGTCAGTGTAAGAAGAAGACAGCGAACCTCAAAAATAGTGCAAAATTAGAATTTACTCAGCTGAACACACTTTGATTAAAGTCTTCATCAGAGGAGCTGTAAAACTAAACATGTCAGGCTCTCTGGGGACTCTCTTACCAAACAATTCATTGAAATCACATGCCTATGCATCTCTCTTCAATTCTAGCAGTGTGCTCAGGCTACATTCAAACCAGCTGGCTGGCAAATCTAGGCATGTGTCTGGTAGCCAGCCATGAGAGGCGGCACCATAACCCACAAGTGTAATTCAGCAGCAAGTCATATCAAAGTGTGAGACCTAAGAAAAGACTTAACATAGTAATATCTGACACCATCCATAACTGAGCAAAGGTGAGATCCTGGGCCCAAGAATGGCAACCTACCACGGCTAGGTTATAGATGGTGTAATTTTATTCATTCTTCTTGACATTCACTTTGCAGTCTCTGCAAAACTGCATGGAAGAGATGGAATACTCACAGAGTTCAGGGTCACCAGATCTCATGGTCCTGGCTGAAGTCTTAGGGAACTGCTGTGCATCTTCAAGCCTCTGCATGGGCTTACAAATCTCAGGGCAAGGCACAACAGAAGAAAACCTGGTCCCCACCTGGCACCAATGTTCTCTGGCCTAGTGTTATCATGTCTGTCTCTGTGCTGCTGCAAACGGCTCTACACGCCCAAGTGTACACACCTGTCATCCCTCTTCTGGTGACTGGTGTCACATTGGCTATGAAAGGACAGCCAATGTGGTCTCCTCCATATCAGGTGTATGGCTCAGAATGAGGCAAATTGGAAAAACATTCCCTTTTTGCAACAGATCTGGAATCACTTGTTCCAATCTTCCATATCTGTTTTAATTTTTCCATAAGTGCCATCCAGATTCTTCCGAATGGAATTTCCACACCAGCAGACATCTCCTCTCTTCCTCCTCCCATTTCTCCCCGTCCTTCCATCTCATGCCCCGCCCATTCTCTGCCCTGTCTCCACCTCTTGTCTCCCATAGGAGGAAGCAGAGATAAGGCATGCCCATAGATGACATCACAGCGGATGTCAGGGGAGTGTGAATTATGCGCACCCAATAGGAACGGGTGTTGTTCAGGACATATAAACAGAAAGGGCAGATGCATCTAGATCAGTGGTTCCCAACCTGGGATTCCCCGGATGTTCTTGGACTACAACTCCCAGAAATGCTGGCCACCACAGCTAGTGGTGAAATGCTTCTGGGAGTTTTAGTCCAAAACATATCGGGGTACCCAAGCTAGGGAACCTCTGTTCTAGAATGAAGAGTGCTGAAGAGGAAGAAAAGAAATTCCCAATGAAGGAAAATGATCCTGAAGTAGGACAGAAATGGGAAGGGATAAATTTGAGTCTTCAGAAACATCATGTAGATCCCTTAAATGAATCTGAATCAATGAACAATGGAACTTCCTCATTAATGGGAGTAAATAAGATGTGTGGGTGAGCATTCTCAAAAGGCTGAATCCACTACTGGTATTCATACACGGTCTGCATTGGTAAACTTTGCTATTGGTTACATGGCAAACTGGCATTCCTGCTGCCACAACTGAGACTGGAGAGTGAGCCTCTAATTGTCAAAGATTTAACAACACTGTGTTTCTCTAAATCAGGCATGAGGAACCTTTGGTGCTCCAGGTATTTTAACTTGTTATGCCCATCATCTCCATGAAATATGGCCAAGGGCAAGGGATTGTGGGAACTGTAGTCCAAAACATCTGCAGTCCAGTTCTAAATTAAGCTGACTAAATGAAGGTAGGAAAGGAAGGAGAGAGAGAAACTTAGTATGGAAGTCCAGTGAGTTGTCCATGTGACAACACATTTCTGCACTATGCTCACAAATTTTCTCATCCTTGATTTTTTAAGAAAGGGTTTTTTTCAACAAAAGAAAGATTTACACCCCTAATTATGGGCACCCAGATCATTAATTCTATGGACTCCTACTATTTTGACCTGCTTCTGGCAGACTTTAAGATTCTTGTAGAAAATACAAAATAGGTCCCCACAGCCCGAGACCTGCCGACTCCTGCCTTCTCTCCTCTGACCTTTAAGCTTCTGCTACTTGTGTCATTTAAATGTCAAAGAGAGTATAGTGGAGAAAATGCACTCCCTCAGCTTTGGCTTTTGTTACCACAGCACCAAGCATCAGATCACACTGTTAGGCTTGTTGTGTTCATGCACACATTTTTCCTTCAGGGAACCCTTCCCCATGTCATCTTGTCTGTCATGAATTCCTGCATAATGCAGAAGATTCTGGAACTCATTCCAGGAGGTAGCTGCACCACAACCAACAATCTTGTGTCACCTTCAACCTTAACAAGTTTTATTTGACATAAGCTTTCATGGACAGCAGCCTGTTTCAGTGGGTAGGGACTAGTTCGCCCCTAGCAATTCTAAATCAATTCTAACAGGAATCTAAAGTTCCCTGGATGAGAAAAGCCAAAAGAGAGGAGGATACCTCTTTCAATAGCACTCAACCCTGAATTTGAAGTTACCTCCTCAGACTACCAAAATGGCTGATGGACATGCTGGCTGGATAATTCTGGGAACTATAGTTAAAAAATGAAACCTTTCCACACTTTGAAAAAAACATGTACATTCTATCCATTTCCATAACTTGCAACCAGTTTTTGTTTTAACTCCAGCAGGCAGGGCCACACAGAGCTAAGTATAGGTCCCTCTTAATTGAAAGCCCTGCCTTGCACAATGGCTAGTTTCAGCCCTAGTTATAGAACAAGCCTTTTTATTTTCATAACAAGTCAAGCCACAAATTACCATGTTGAGAAGAACTGTAAAACCTATGCTAGGCCAGGTCTCCTGGCCCTTCCCTCCAGCAAGCAAGACATTAATAGGAAGTTTGGGATTAAGAAAGGAGAGAAAACACAAGAGTTTACTGGAGCCAACACTTTTGATATCTGATGGACAAACACTCAGTATCTCATAGGAAGTGTTGCACATTTTACTTTGAATCAATCAATCAATAATCTTAACTGAAGTCTTTCTCACCATTACTCTGACCCTCAATAAACAGTCAGCTCTTTGTGAAATTCTTCTTCTTCTTCTTCCAGTCTTTCTACATCTCCAGATGGTTTATAAAAAATACTCTAGTCTAGTCTACATGACACTAACCAACAACGTTTTGGGATACAAACGCAGGAATAGGCAACGCTTTCAAAGAAACCTTACAATTTGCTAGCTTCTAAGGATCAGGGCTCACTTCATCACACTTGCATTTGTGTCCTGCTGTTAGTGCAAAGAACGTAGCGTCTCAAAAATTCATGGCAGATGGATTTTGCCAGGCATGTTTCTTAGATGTAAGTTAGGAAAGATGCAAGCTGCATGGGAGCTCTGGTTTTAAAGTTACAGCTGAGGAAGCTGTTGATTGGATAACTTACATCTCAGAAGCATGTCTGGCAAAATACGTCTGCCATGAACTTTGGGGACTTTTAAGTTCTTTGCACTAACAAGATATTGGTGCAAGCCATGAAAGCTAGCAGATTGTATGAGTTTTTTTAATGGTCTATAAAGGTATTGCCCATGCCTGCATTTGATTCTCTTTTATTTCAATGGAACTTTTAGGGAGCAGTTGTCAGATCTGAGGTATGCTAGGAACTGAGCCAGAAAATTAATGCCAAAAGACAAAAGACCAGCCAAAAAGACCACATTACTTAGGCAAGGACCCAAACCCAACAGGAAGCCTTTTATAGCCCTTCCTGATCATCAGGGCCCAATGGATAGCATGGGTAGGCGGGGCTACCCCAGATCCTGCAAAAATGTCCCTGCCAGAAATATATTCCAATGTGCTCCGGGTGATACCGTGTGGAGCTCTAAATGTTATTTTTTAGAAGGAATTCTTTCCAATAGTCATTACTTTGAGGCAGACATGCTGACCGTTTTCTTTGCTTTGTTCACAAGAGTAATTTGTTGCTGTGTGTACCCACCACCCTAAGTTAGTCAGCCAGTTGCTGTTGTTGTTAATGTATTGTGTTGCCATTATGGGCAGGTCAGAAAAATGCTGAGAGATACTCTCCATTTCTCTATAGTGGCCAATCCTGATACTGAAACTTGCAAATACTTGGCAAAAATACAAAAGATTTCCCTTGCCAGTCAGGAGTGATAAGAGAGTGGCAGAAACTTTGGAAAAATCTTGATAAAATTCCGCTAAAAAGACCATTTAAAAGTAATTTTGAAAGTAACGTGAACACAATTTCAAAGTTTACTTTGTAACTACCCGCTACATTGCTTTTCAAATGCAGCTTAGTTACATCTATGCTGTCCCTGAAAGTAAATAGTTACTGGTAATTATAGTATGTAATTAGTAAGTTTCACAAGCTGTTACTATGTAGTGTAAAGTGGCTCGGTTAAATTTCAGGGAATACCAACCCACCATATTGATTCCTTCTCCCCAATGCTCCATATTCTGTGAAAATTCCAAACCCTGGTTTTGGCATCAAAAATAAACTTGGAACAACCTGAAACAAACTATATGAACATATCTGAAATAGTGACTTCCATGAGCTAGTTATATTAAGCACAGAACTTGCCCTTTCTTGGAGCGCAAACATGGCCTTCCTTTGCACAGAATTTCTCTCTTTCTACACACACACACACAAAGTATACACATTTTTTGTTTGTTTGAGGCACCTCTATTTTTTGAGTTGCCTTATGGAATGCTGACTGCTGCACTCTTGTGCAGCAATAAAATTCAAGAACACCAAAAAGGCCTTGGTAGTGACTACTCACAAGCTGTGGATTTCCTTCCCAAGCTCCACTTCTGGTTTTTCTTCTACCTACAGGCTAAGGCCCTTCTCTTCAAGCAGGCTTTTGGCAGCTGAACGAGCCAGGAAGGGGTGTTGAATGGGTAGGTGCTATAGTCTTTTACTGCTAGGTTTTAAAACTGTTTTTAAATTCAACTGTGTTCATAATATCATAGTTTAATTCCCTTCTAACATAATAGCTTATTGTGTTTTTTCATCTGTACGTGCTTTCAATCTTGTTGTGGCAGGATAAAAAAGAAAAAAGAAATATAATAAATAAATGGCCTTACTTAAAAACTCTGCATCTTAGGTAGGCAGGTTCTTTCCCTCCTTTGATTTAAGACATCTGAACTTTGCCCAAAGAGCAGAAGCTTCCCTTCAAAGTCCTCTTTGAAAATCCCCAATGCATCCTCAGCTGGAAACCTCTCCAGTGCTTGGTGAAGGTAGAGGCTCTGACCTTGACCTAGACATTGAATGGAGCTGAACATTAATTTACACGATGGTTGTTGTAGGTTTTTCGGGCTGTTTGGCCATGTTCTGGAGGTTTTTCTTCCAAACGTTTCGCCAGTCTCTGTGGCCAGCATCTTCAGAGGACAGGAGTTAGAACTCTGTCTGTGTTCTGGTGTACTGTGTGGGATAGTTGAGTATTTGTAGCTGTGGGATCAGCTTTCTATCCTTCTCAGGAGATTGGGTGATTATGGTGATCAGGGTGTTTTTTGTTATGGGTATATTGTTGTGATAAGGGAGGAGATGATCTGTCACTGTGATTGATTGATGGGTGTTGTTAGTTAGTCTTTTGTGTGCAGTGATAACTGGTCCTTGTGGCTGGGTAGAGTTCATTGACCTTTTTGCAGGCTGTATTTTTCAGTGCTGGGAGCCAGGCTTTGTTGAGTTTTAGACTTTCTTCTTTTTTGTTGAAGCTGTGCTGGTGTTTGTGGATTTCAACGGCTTCCCTGTGTAGTCTAACATAATGATTGCTGGTGTTGTCCAGTACTTCTGTCTTTTGAAATAGGGTTTCATGTCCAGCTTGTTTCAGGGCTTGTTCAGCTACTGCCGATTTTTCCGGTTGTTTTAGTCTGCAGTGTCTTTCATGTTCTTTGATTCTGGTGTGGATGCTGTGTTTTGTGGTCCCAATATATACCTGGCCACAACTGCAAGGTATCTGGTATACTCCTGCAGTGGTGAGGGGGTCCCTTTTGTCCTTTGCTGACTGTAACATTTGTTGTATTTTTGTGGTGGGCCTGAATACTGTTTGTAGGTTGTCTTTTTTTCAAAAGTTTTCCCATGCGGTCCGTGACTCCTTTGATGTATGGCAGAAATACTTTATTTGTGGGTGGCTGTCTGTGTTCTGGTGTATCCCACACACTACACCAGAACACAGACAGAGTTCTAACTCCTGTCCTCTGAAGATGTCGGCCACAGAGACTGGTGAAACGTTAAGAAGAAAAACCTCCAGAACACGGCCAAACAGCCCGAAAACCCTACAACAACCATCGGATCCTGGCCTTGAAAGCCTTCGAGAATACACTGATTTAAACATTTGACGCAGTCCATCTTCTTGTGAAGACGGGAGACTGTGAAAGAACTAAGATCTCCTCAGATCTTCCAGCTCCCCATCCAGGTCACAAGACACTGAAGTGGCCCAGGCAAAAGGCAATGGCAACTTCTGAAACGCTAAAGCTGGATCTTGTTTTCCAGGTCAAAGCACAGTCTTCTTAGTGCTTAGAGAAGAAATATCATGGGGTGGCCCTCCAGATGTTGTTGGACTATAGCTCACATCAGCCCTAGCCAACATAGCCAATGGTGAAGATTGAGAGCTGATGCAGTTCAATAGCATCTGGAGGACCATATATTTACTATTAGAGATGGGCACTCCGTATTCGTATTTCAGGAATACGAACTGCAGCACCACAAGGGCCCCAATTCCCTCCCTCAGAACCAGACGGCCCACTCATTGGCCTCTGTGTGGCGTGGCAGTCCTCCTTCAGCAGTGGCATGCCAATCCCAGCAGGAGCCCAGCTGGCCCTTCCCTGCACCCCTCTGCACAGGTGACCACTTCAGCACAGAGGTGGGATGGGGAGTCTCCCCGCTCAGCCAGTGAGTGGTTGGCTGCGTAAGGGTGCAGGGAAGGGCCAGCTGGGCTCATGCTGGGATTGGCCTGCCACTGCTGAAGGAGGACTGCCGCACCACACAGAGGCTGATGAGTGGGCCGTCTGGTTCCCCACAGCACTTGTGGTGCCACAGTTCGTATCTGTATCCCCGAGTTACAAATACAAAGTGCCCATCTCTATTTAGGTAAAGGTTGCCCTTGACATTTAGTCCAGTCGTGTCCGACTCTATGGCGCGGTGCTCATCTCCGTTTCCAAGCCATAGAGCGAGCGTTTTTGTCCGAAGACAGTTTCCGTGGTCACGTGGCCAGCACGACTAGACACGGAATGCCGTTACCTTCCCACCGAGGTGGTACCTATTTATCTACTCGCATTTACATGCTTTTTAACTGCTAGGTCGGCAGGAGCTGGGACAAGCGACGGGAGCTCACTCGGTCATGTGGATTCGATCTTACGACTGCTTGGTCTTCTGACCTTGTAGCACAGAGGCTTCTGCGGTTTAACCCGCACAACTGCAACATTTATACATGGGGGGGAGGAGCAAAAATTGACAGATCTGCTGCTACTTAGTAATTAAAGGGTTGTATGGTAAGAACTCACCCCATGAGACCAGACACTTTTGTTTTGGCATCCCACAGCCCCTTGGTCTAGTTGACCACTTGTTTATACACTATAGAAATGTTATTTAGCCATTGTTATATTGCTCCTTGTATTTGTTGACAGCAGATAGCATAATGGTATTGAGTGGGACTATGTGTTTAGAATATAAACATTCTGTACCATTCTGTAGCCCAGATTCTGCACCAAGAACAGCTGAATTTTGCAGCTTGCAAGCTTTTGTGTCTTATTTGTATAACTATTACGGGCCGGTTTGTGTAGTCTGCATAATTCATTCATTTTGTTTTGTTGGTTGAAGGAAAGAGGGGAATTGTGTTTATCGTATACGCCTATTGAAATCCTCTTTCCTCCCTACCTTTTATTTCAAAAGGCATTGCCCCTACATGGCAAAGCCTATCTCTGAATTCTTGAGGACCAGAATCTTGAATTTATAATGATAACTGAGAAGTGTACAGCCCCTGTGTTTGCAATAGGGACATCACTGTGATATTGAGCTCAGTAGCACCGCTATTTTATAGATGGCTGTATGTGAAACTATGGCGCAGCTCCACAGCCACCTCCACAGGCTCAGCTGAGCTGCAGGAAGCTAAGTAGACAAAGAAGAAGAAAAAGAAGGCAGAGGTGGTAGGAGAGCCATGTGGCACGGACTGCAGCTGCAGCAACAGCAGCGAAGGGGGCTGCCTTCACACCCCCTTTCCTGTGTGGCAAAGTGAACTTAAAATGGCAGGAGGAAAGTTGTAGCTTAAAAATGTCAGCAGAAATTTTCCAACCATAATAATAGTTAAGCAGTGGAACAAATTACCAAGGGGACTCGTGGACTCCCTGTGATGGGAAGCTCTGGAAAACAGTCACATCAGCTTCTGCCTGGAATGGTTTAACTGTAATTCCTTCTGGTTAGGGAGAAGAGGGATGGATTAGAGTCCTGGATTTATTTATGTAAGGACTTATTAGCCCTATTGTCTGCTCTAAGTGTCTCAGACTACAAGGTTAAAAACCTAACAAAATTAATTTATTGCTGCTGAAAAGTAAGTTAATCACATTCTAAAATGAGCAGTAAGTAGGTGTGTAAATGATATTTTAAGTAGGAGATACATGCTTAAGTAAAACTTTTAAAACATTGTTATCAGGAGAATACCACTTCCTCCACCACTCCCGAAAATGCATTCAAAAGTATGGGTGCCGCTACGGAACAGGCAGAGCTCTCTTCCTTCTGTGAAAGGGAGAAAAAGTGTAAAACATGCCTCTTAAGGTTGCATCCTTTGTCATTTGTCAAGATGCCTTAGTTTGACAGCATCAGATACTGGATGTGTATGAATGTTTCTGCAAACTCCTTATTTATGCAAACGAAAGGGGAGATGGGTATAGAACAAATGTAAAGATGGGAGACCTCAGCAGGGCTGTTAAAGATAGAACCTTTCAGAGGTCACTCATTCATAGGATCCACTGTAAGTCAGAAGCAACCTGACAGCACATAGCAGCAACAATAAAAACTGGAAACATACAGACTGGAGAGAAACCGTTTGTAGAGCTGTAAGACTAAGGGGGCGGCTACATTACAATTTATTATGCATTTTGTCCCCCTCTTGGGACAGTCTGGTTCAATCCAATTACCACTGATTAAATGACGTACTGATAATTGTAAACCAGGAAGTATGCCACTTACCAATAAATGGTTTTTTTTAAAAATCCAGCTTTCCCCAATTCCCCGGGAAGAGGGAAAAGGAGAAAATGCAGGGTCTTGGAAGGCGGAGAGGGAGGAATGAGCTAAATAGGGTTGCTTTGAGATGCAGTGTGATTTCTTGTTCTGAAATCAACCAGTGCTTGTGTATGAATGCAAGAATCGCTCTACATGGCATGCTATTTTCAAGTGACCATTTTTAGCCCAATCCAGTTTGAATAACATAATTGTCTAGTCACACCTTAATTTACATTAATTAGTCCTGGATATGTAGCCTGCTGGGCATTCTACCTGATGGAGAAGGATCTATGATGCACCAAATCCAACTCTGAGCACCCACCCATCTGTGATGGCCCACAGTGGTCTCCCCAACATGCTACCTGCCTAGGATTGCAAAAACAAGGGGGAGGAGCCAGTGCACGGCATATGAAAAGCTGTCATATAAGGCCACTGGGCTGTATTCAGCAGAGTGAAACACATCTCTGGCAAGATGGTTCCACTCACGGCAGGAATGGCTTGGAAAATTTCCTGGCTACAAACTTGCAGGACATCTCAGCAGATAAGAACTTTCCAAAACTGATAAAAGTTTAACTGAGAAGGATATTGCTCTTAATTTTTTAATACAGTAAGTAACATTTACTCAATGCTAAAACATTGTTCTTGGGGTGGAGTCCTTTAGATTTTTTTTCCCATTTTGTATTTTTAATTGTATTTAAAATTGATTATTTTTGAAAAAACATGTTTTAGCCATGCTGAGTGGGGCTTCTTGGAGCAGAAGTCCAAAACATCTGGAGAACCAGAGGTTTCTCATCCCTTGGGTTTCCAGATATAGGATTGCTCAACTGGGTTGCAACCCTGCAAGACTTCCTTTTTACACATTAAACAGTACAAGTCACATCACAGGGTAGCCTGGGCTTTCCCCACTTGTTCTTTCTGGAGAGTTTCATCCACATATCCATGTTCCTCCCTTGCTCGCTGTGTGTTTAGATCTGTTCATTATCACAAGACTCAAAATCCATCAGCAGACAAAAAGATGAAAGGCTGGGATCCTGAGCTACAACCCAAGCAGATGCATGGGGAGAACAGGGTGGCCCCATTCTTTCAACTGTAGTGCAGAATAGGGACTTTCCAAAGAGGCCATTTTTATTTCTGCATCTGTCACAACCCCCTCTTTGCTCAACTGTTAACGTTTCAAGTGCTCTCTTTGACATCTGATCACTGAAAGGCAGAGTGCTAATAGTGGTCCTAGCCAGAACATTAGTAGGTGAGATGTTGTTTTGAACTGCAGCTTCCATCAGCCCTAGCCAACACAGCCAATGGTGAGGAACAATGGGAGTTGTAGCCCAACAACATCTGTCGGGCCACACAGTGTCCACCTAATGACAGACAAGCAACTGGATTCCAGAATGGTTACTCTTGTGTTCTTAAAATTGCCAAATGTCCTCTGGGACATGATCCTTATCCCTCCTATCTCCAAAAATTCTTTTTGCTTGAGATGTGAGTTTTAAAACCATGCAAAAACATCATCCATGTGCACAGAGCTCACCCATTAGCAGGCCCTTCTAAAATATGATGATGTGGAGACTAGTCCCCAGCAAATGAAACAGGACAAGCCTTCTGATATGTCTAACTAAGACCTCTGCCTCACTATCCTTACAGCTGAGATTGCCAGTAAGGCCTCAAGTATGAGCCCATATGCCTGAGTTTCCTGTCTTTGTGGCCCAGTTCCGCTCACGCCACATATATTGGCATTTCCTTTGCTTTCAAGAAACAAAACAAAAGCTCTCTTTGTGTTCATCTGAAATCAGAACAGAAGGAAGGTGGTGAGTAAGGTTTCTACCATGCAGGGCAAGGCCAAGACATGTTGCTGCCTCAGGTGGAGCACAACATGGCACCTGCCACCCACCTAGGTACACAGCTCTTAAAGGGCAGACCAGTCATTTCGATACTTGGCAGAAAATCCCACTATCTTCTCATCTCTGGCAACAAAAATGTAATAACAACAAAACAAAACACCTAACAATGAGTTGCCTTATCACAATACCCTATTTTTGATGTATGGGGAAGTCATTCCACTCAATCTAATGGTAGCCTCAGCTCTGGTACCATTTAAACTCCAGGGGTTCAGGCAGTTGCAGGTTTTAATTGTGTTCTCCAAAAATGACCTTGACTTCTTTGACAAATATTCCTAATTTCAAAAGGTAATCTCCGCTTCCAGAATACTCCAGCCCTCAGCACCCTGTATTTCAAGCACAACTCTGCCTAACCGTCTTTATATTTAAGGGATGAATATTTATGCTACTGGCACTGGCATTAATACTGACTTTGTGTCAACTGGTGGAAAGGAGGTGATGGCTTCAGACTAAGTCATGAAGAATGAAACTTCATTCTGACATTTTACTTCTCACATTTTACTGCATGTAATGCTTTCAAAAACTCAATAAGGGAACGTAACAGTTGGATGTTCGAAATATATACAGTTGCAGGCCCCTGCTGATCAGCATCAGAATATAGATGTCCCATTGTGACTTCTCCCTTCATCTGCATACTATGTATCATTGCTAACCTCATATTGTGGCATCATATTGTGCACTTCCCTGCCTACATCACTCGCTTCTGCAGTTAGGGACAGGTAAGCGTACATCATGTGACACCCTGAAGCAAGTGCTACTGCCTTTTGTGATTTGTAACATGTGGCTCTGCTTACAGTGGGATAGTCCATGAAAGCTCACATTAAAATATAGCAGTTAGTCTTTAAGGTTCCACAACGTTTTTGTATTCTTTATTTGTGTGTGTGTATGTTTTTGTTTTTGCCTGACAGTGGGGGGAAAGGGGTTTCTGTATGCATATGTGAAATGACACATAACTGACCAGATTGGGATGTAGAGAATATATAAAAGAGCAAGTGTGATATAAAGGTTTAAGTGTTCAACTGGGACATGGACGATCAAGGTTCTAGTCCCCAGTGGGCCAAGAAGCTCATGAGGTAATATTGGGCTGGTTATTCTCTCTCGCAGCTTAACCTGACTCACAGAGCTGTGGCAAACATAAAACAGGAAGAAGAGATCCATTTATGCTGCCTTGATCTCATCAGAGTAAAGGCAGGATTTAAATATAACTAACAAATAAACAAAAAAACAAAACAAAAGGCACACTATACAACTCGTGTGTTGCCTACAGCACATCTTCTAATGAATTACACTGACTTGCATTGTGTTTCATTGGTTTTTGTAGCACTATATTATCTACTGTGGATGATAATGGCTTTGCAAAGTCTTGTGCAGGAGGATATAGGCTAATCCGCCAGAGGTACCAGGGACAGAGGTTGGGTCTAATGCGTGTGAAGTAAATGTTCCACCTCAACCTATGTCCTCTTTCCTTCCATTCAAAGACAGGAGGCAAGTACAGGTGCCCCAAAGTCAAAGGATACATCTTGATTTTGTCAGGTATTAATCACAAGACTCATGCACGCGGGGCTAACCAAGCCATTTTGGTGCCTATGGGGAAAGATTATTATTGTTGCTGCTGTTGTTTTTGTTATTTCAACTTGCGTACTGCCCTATAGTGCTTAGAGCATTTTCTGGGCAGTTTACAACATAATTAAGCAAGGAACACTTTGCGCCCACTCATTTTACCAGCCTCAGAAGGATGGAAGACTGAATCAACCTCGAGCTGGTTACGTCCTTGTTGGCTCCTAGTGAGTGGGGTGGGAGTGAGGGCCAGGTTCTTCTGGTGTAGTGAAGGACACTATACTGGGGGTTGCTCTTCATTTCAAGTACAAAAGCTGACTAAAGAGGTCGTTGAGTTGTATTCAAGCACTGATGATGGCATAGTATCCTCCAACACCCTGGGCTCTGCCCTCCAACAGAGAGGAACTGGTAGGAAGGTCAGAAAGAGCAGCCAGGAGGTAGCTATGTACCTCTTCCCTCATTCTGTCTCCTGGCATGCAAGCATAATGTGGGCAGTCCCTTTTAAAGCAAAACAGCTTGGGAAGAAAGCAATTTGAAGTGAAGTGGCAGGTGAGGGTTAGGATTAGGGTATATACATATTGTACTACATTTCCATTCAAAGTCTCCCTCACCAAAACTGATTTTTATTTGAAAAACAGCAAATGTTGTCAGGGCTCCATTACACACATCTGCACATATCATGAAGTTAGCCTCCCAGAAAACAGCTCTGTCCAGATTCTATCTCTGTTTACTTACAGCAACGAAGCACTGTGTTCTGTAAATCAGAAGTGAGCAAAGATAGGCCTTTGGGATTTTCAGGGAAACACAAAGAAGAAAAATTTGGTCCAGTGCAGATGTCAGGTTGTGAACTGAGGCCTCCAAAACTTCCTCCTACGCACTTTATCATTGCTCTCTTTGCCACACCAAATGGTTTTATTCAAAAGAAGTAGCACTAACTTAGTGAGAATGTGATCTCAAATACCTCTGGTCATAAGGTGTGGCACTTTGGTGATGCAAATTGACAAGATCCAAATGGCACCCACACACTAATTTAATAAGGCATAATCCATTTGGAAGTTCTTCTACAGAAGCCTAGCTGGAAAAAACGGCAGCACCAAGTGACAAAAACTGGGCTTGCACCAATAGCTTCTCAGTGCCTCATAGATAATATAGAACAAATGTGCTCCTTTCTGTTGTTCTTCAAGATTCCCCAAAATCTCCTCCTGGAGTAACTGTTTTTGTGTTCAAACAATGTATGGTGGGCAGATTTCTGGAAAACAAAAGGAGGCATGACCCTTACTTCTCTCCAGCAAACACAACCCCACCAAAAAGAAGTGGACCTCATAGCCAAATGCTTGAGGGCATGGCCTACATTTTGCCTTTCAAGCATCTGGATGCAGACACATCCCTAGTCTCTAAGGAGCAGGGAATCTTGTGGGACCTCCTTTGTAAATCTCTTCTCCAAAATTCACCATCACTGATTATCTCAGCCACGGTATTCCTATCAGGTGGATCAAGGGGGAAAAACTTGTGGCTCTCCAAGATGTTGTCAGGTTGCCACTCCCAGAATCCTACATCATCAGCTATATTGCCCAGGGCTAATAGAGGTCAAAAGCCAGAAACATCCGGGGAGCTACAACAAATGCAGGACCATTCTCAAGCTCTCGGACTATCCCCCCTCCACTCCTCAGTCTCCCCACCCATATTATTGAATTCATCCATTCTTGTTCTTGCCCTTCAAATTAATGACATCTGTGTTGCCTTCCAACCGAAACTGTCTGCCATCACCTCTCCCCCATATGTCTTATTTCAACTGGCTAACTATAAAACCCTCATCCATTCTGTTTTCACAGTGGTGCAAGCTTAAGTCTTGATCTGATTCTGGCTTTCGGGTGCCAATCTGGCTCCAAAGGCCATGTCTCTTCTCCCATGCTATCTAAGGCTCAGCTACTTGCAGTAACATGGAAGTTAAAATGTGCTACTATTTTTGGCCTCACTTTTTGGATTTTGGCCACACCTTCCACTGGAATGTGGAGCCGCAAGAAGTTCTCCGAACTGGAAGTTGGCTTCTGGATCAGAAGTTGTTCTTCACCCTTCTGCTGTAATCCTACAGGACATGACAGATCAGCTTTGCACTTGGAATACTAGCCTGGCTGCCACAGATGATTGGGAACCACAGGCAGGCAAGTAAACACCCTGGTGGAAAAGGGATGCCCTAGTCTTCCTCTGCACCCAACCCAAAAGCCAAGCAGGCTGCGATAGGAAGGAAGGCCCCTTCCCTACACAGAGCATAGAAATGTGTCTCTCTGGCTCTTCTCTGCCAATTCCCAGCATGCCTGCCAATTGGTGATGTTTGTTTTGCAGGCTAGGAATTTGTGTGTGCTTATTTACAAGGGGAATAGATATTCACTTATTATATTCATATGCTGGACTGTCTTCCACAATGGAGCAAAAATGCAGCACCTAGGATGTACAGGTGGTCTCCCAGCAAAGCATTAAGCAAACGTAAACCTACCTAACTTTAGCGATCGTACTGCATCGTGCGCCTTCAGACTTAATCCACCACTGAGATTTATATCCACCACACAGATACTATCTCAGATAATGACTCTGCTTCAGATCCCCCAGTTCCTGTGGCTTGCGCAGTCATGGCATCTACACCAGCACTCCCAAACTTTGACGTGTCTCATTTAGCAATGCCTATATTATCCTTTTTATGAAGCAACTTAACAAAAGCAAGGACCCTTATATGGCACTATATATGGTCTGGGGCCATATATAGTGTCATAAGAGGGTTAACTGGTTATGAAGTTACTTTCATGCCTTGAAAGTCTTCATCTGCCGAGATGAAAACTATTATAGTGAGAAGAACAGCGTCAGAGTTTGGAAACACGAGTTCCAGATCCCCAAAGGAGGAGTTTCCTTATGGTAAGAGATGTTCAACAGTGGGATGGACAATTTTGGAAGGTGGTGGACTCTCCTTTGTTAAATATTTCTCAGGAGAGGCTGGATAGGCATCTACCAGAAATATTTTGGTTGTCGAATTCTGCACTGGCAGAGGGGTGGACTATATGACTCTTAGAGAGTAATTTTGAACTCCTCGGTTTTATGGCCAGAACCTTATTACTGTTCACATAAGGTATGCATAACTTGCTGTGGCTAACTGCAGCTGTGGGAGCATCTTCATGGTACAACTGGGTGCAGGACCAGCCATGTGACTCATATGCACCCTGCCACCTCATCAATTAGCTGCAATTAGCCATGGCAAGTTACACAGTCCTTACACAAACACTGATAGGATTCTGGCCATTGAGTTTGTGAACCCTGGCTACACTGGCTAAGGAAGGGATGTACTGGGAACTGCAGTTCCAGATATACGTCTTTATAGCTAATTGGCAACCCTGTTCTTCCCTACTTACTGTATAACACACAGGCAACCTGCGGCCTTCCAGATATTTTTGGACTGCAGCTCCCATGATCCCACATCCTTGGCTATGCTGCCTATACTGTCAGTCCAGCAATATTCATCAGACAAAGTGTTGACTATCCATTATACATAAAAATGCTGTGGCTGTGAAAATACCATGGCATCGACAAATGGGTGCACATCTATGAATATTAGCCCTCTTGGAGATGGAAGAATGTGATCTCCCTTTGTGAGAGAGTTTCTAGTCCTTATGGCTGTAAAAATAAGTTTTAATATACATGTAGCCAATCTCTGACGACATGCCAGGGCCAAGGAACACTGTTGGCATTGCTTTTAGCACACAGTCTTCTTCTCTACCTCCAGCCCTAGCCTAAGACTACTCCACAGCTGCATGGCATGTGCAGAGGATTTGGAATTAGGTATAGTCTTCTGAGCGTGGTATAGTGGATAGAGTGACAGACTAGGACACTTAAGAACAGGGTTCAAATCCCCGCTCAGTCATGGAAATTGACTGGGGCAGTGGAACTGGTAAAATGACACCTTAAGTACCTCACTTAAAGTACCTCACTTACCTCGAAAGCCCTATTAAGGTTGCTGTAAGTTGGTTCCGACCTAATGGCACAAAACACACAAACACACACAGAGGCTTCTGAAAATCTAAGCTTTCATTTTAATGTTTGTTTGTTAATTGATTTGATTGATTTTGGGGAGAAACCATGTTTCTGTCCTTTAGGAAAGGAAATACAAGCTCAAATAGATATGTGAATTGCCTGAGGAAGCTTAAGAGGAAGCTAAGTATCATTTTTCACAGCCAGGAGATGTGGCTTCAGTGACACTCTTAACTCCTGGTTCTTTCCTGTGGCTTGCAAAAACGGTTCAAAATAAGCAAATACATATAAAGTTCCACAATCTATACAAGTTCTGCAGTCAGTATTTATAACTTAGGGGACAGGCCAGAGTCTTCTCAACCCCACTAATGTTTGCTATTTATTAACCAATGCCTACGCCCATCTTCCTGTGCTAGATCTCCGTAATAATCTCCCTTCCTTTTTGCAGTAATTGCCAAATAAAATCACCTCCACAACTCATAAAAATGGATTGTTGTTTAGTCGTTAAGTCGTGTCCGACTCTTTGTGACCCCATGGACCAGAGCATGCCAGGCCCTCCTGTCTTCCAGTGCCTCCCGGAGTTGGGTCAAATTCATGTTGGTAGCTTCGATGACACCGTCCAACCATCTCGTCCTCTGTCGTCCCCTTCTCCTCTTGCCTTCACATTTTCCCAACATCAGGGTCTTTTCCAGGGAATCTTCTCTTCTCATGAGATGGCCAAAGTATTGGAGCCTCAGCTTCAGGATCTGTCCTTCCAGTGAGCACTCAGGGTTGATTTCCTTCAGAATGGATAGGTTTGATCTCCTTGCAGTCCAGGGGACTCTCAAGAGTCTCCTCCAGCACCACAATTCAAAAGCATCAATTCTTCGGCAGTCAGCCTTCTTTATGGTCCAGCTCTCACTTCCATACATCGCTACTGGAAAAACCATGGCTTTGACTATGCGGACCTTTGTCGGCAAGCTGATGTCTCTGCTTTTTAAGATGCTGTCTAAGTTTGTCATTGCTTTCCTCCCAAGAAGCAGGTGTCTTAATTTCGTGGCTGCTGTCACCATCTGCAGTGATCATGGAGCCCAGGAAAGTAAAATCTGTCACTACCTCCATATCTTCCCCTTCTATTTGCCAGGAGGTGATGGGACCAGTGGCCACGATCTTCGTTTTTTTGATGTTGAGCTTCAGACCATTTTTGGCGCTCTCCTCTTTCACCCTCATTAGGAGGTTCTTTAATTCCTCCTCACTTTCTGCCATCAGAGTGGTATCATCTGCATATCTGAGGTTGTTGATATTTCTTCCAGCAATCTTGATTCTGGCTTGGGATTCATCCAGTCCAGCCTTTCTCATGATGTATTCTGCATATAAGTTAAATAAGCCGGGGGACAATATACAGCCTTGTCATACTCCTTTCCCAATTTTGAACCAATCAGTTGTTCCATATCCAGTTCTAACTGTTGCTTCCTGTCCCACATATAGATTTCTCAGGAGATAGATAAGGTGATCAGGCACTCCCATTTCTTTAAGAACTTGCCATAGTTTGCTGTGGTCCACACAGTCAAAGGCTTTTGCATAGTCAATGAAGCAGAAGTAGATGTTTTTCTGGAACTCTCTGGCTTTCTCCATAACCCAGTGTATGTTAGCAATTTGGTCTCTAGTTCCTCTGCCCCTTCGAAATCCAGCTTGTACTTCTGGGAGTTCTCGGTCCACATACTGCTGAAGCCTGCCTTCAAGGATTTTGAGCCTAACCTTGGTAGCGTGTGAAATGAGTGCAATTGTACGGTAGTTGGAGCATTCTTTGGCACTGCCCTTCTTTGGGATTGGGATGTAGACTGATCTTTTCCAATCCTCTGGCCACTGCTGAGTTTTCCAAACTTGCTGGCATATTGAGTGTAGCACCTTAACAGCGTCATCTTTTAAGATTTTAAATAGTTCAACTGGAATGCCATCACCTCCACTGGCCTTGTTGTTAGCCATGCTTTCTAAGGCCCACTTGACTTCACTCTCCAGGATGTCTGGCTCAAGGTCAGTAACCACACTATCTGGGTTGTCTGGGACATCCAGATCTTTCTGGTATAATTCCTCTGTGTATTCTTGCCACCTCTGGCAAAAATGGATACCAAATGCTAAATAAAAATGGATACCAAATGCTAAATACATAATGCAAAGGAATGTAAACAAACTATCGATCCAGATCAAACGATATGTATATTAAGCCCTGACCCCACAAAGGACAAATCCACCCTACCTGTTAAACTAAGGCGTTGGATCACAACAGGCATGGGCAACTTGCAGACCTTCAGATGTTATTAGAGTACAACTCACCTCAGCCCTAGATGGGGATGATGGGAGCTGTAATCCAACATCAGGAGGGCCACAAATTGCTCGTCCCTACATTTAGAGAACTGAGGAAGAGCACCCACCTGTATGGATCCAAATGGTATGTGAGTTAAGAAAAGGAAGGAGCAGCTGAAGGTCCACAGATACCCCTTTTTTAAAAAATGGGCTAAGTCAAGTCATTTGTGTCAACTAGAGTAGATCCACTGCATTAGCAGGGTTTGTTTAATCTACACCAATGTAAATACAATTGATTCAGTTGGTCTACTCTACCTGGGATTTACAATTGATGTAGCTTTTAATTTACAACTACGGTTGTTAGGGGCTGCTATCACTCTTTCTGGTGTGGCTTTAGACTGTTAAACAGCCACACAATTAGTAGACACGTGACTTATAAATTACTCGTACTCATCATGATATCTCTACATTGCAGAAATGCTGCACCTACTGAATTTCTGCTTCTTGCACATTTGCTGAAGGCACCAGAGTCAGAAATAGCCTTAGAAGGCAGGGAAAGCAAATTGATCGAGGGTGGGTTCTGTTCTTAAGCCACCTGGTTTTAAATCTTTATCATTGAGAGGAGCGAGAACAATCTGGCTATTAATTACAGTGCTGGATGGTTTCGTTTGTATTTTGTATTTCACAAATCTATACTCCACCTTTCAATACAAGTATTTCCAGGGCAACTACGTATAAAATATCGTAAAAACTTTAACAATGACTGTACTTCAGGATCTACAGATTTCTTAACAAGCCTACATTTAGGAATGAACATGCAACAATTACTGACAGTACAGCTGTACTGACTTTCAAATATGAAGATTTTTTTTTCTCCACTTGTCCCTACATGGGCTCGAAACAACTTCACCAAAGATCCAAACTCAGGGTGCGACTACACTGAATTTGATTTGCAGCCTGTATTACATTTGAAATTACAATTAATGCTCATGCGGAGGATAATTGGGGGGAGAGGAAAGAATGTGGGGGAGATGTTCCCCCATTCCTGAACATCACACCCACAACTGCCTATGTCACTGAAACACCACCTATGAAACATCCCCGCCCCCCTTTACAAGAATGTATTATAACTAACCACACCGGGGAGGGGGGGGGGGACCTGTTCAAATTGTTCCAGCCTGAAAAAGTAGAACCCCACCTCCAGCAGCAGCAGACAGAGAAAAAAAGCCACTCTGTCAGCAAAAAAGGGGCTGGGCCAATTCGAATCAGCCTTTGCATCAGGCAGTCATTTAAAAACATACTTCGAATTCATCCGTTTTATAAGCGGAGGAAATCCAGCAGTATTTGACTATGTAGCTACAGCCTTACTTAACAGCAAAGAAGCTGAAGTACTGCAAGCTTGGAACTGGTTGCAGCTGCTGTCTAATTATTTTTCAATTGCTATTTTCACTGGTTTATTACACCCTCATGACAGGTTGGTGGCAGATTTGCTGCACTTAATGACAGGATGCCCAAGGGGGAGTACACTTGTAAAAAGTCGTGGCCAGACTTTGTAGCTCCCATCCTCCTACCAAGAAGCATTACAGCCTATTCTTCCCTCCCAGATTTTGCTTCATGCTTCAGATTTTGCTTCATTTCTTGCCTTAAACGCCTTCAGCCTAAGCACACAGTGGCCATTTTGCCAGCACCAAGACAAGAAGGAGACAGCTCACAGTTGCTAAGCAACAGAAAATTACATCCTCTCCAACATGCTTTAGGCCAGTGGTTCCCAACTTTGGGTCTCCAGATGTTGCTGGACAAAAACTCCACAAATCCTTCACTGCTAGCTGTGCTGGCCAGGATTTCTGGGCGTTGTAGTCCAAGAACATCTGGGGACCCAAGGTTGGGAACCACTGCTCTAGGCACTGTATCCCCATGACCAAAGCAAAAGGGGCATAAAGGAAACTCATGCACTTTAGCCTAACCTACAAGGTTCCTCTTTTTCGCCTGAGGCTCCACACCCAAATTCCTGCACAGTAAGCACTTCCATCTTCGTTGAAATAAAGTTTCTTGAAATTAAGCCTTTCTCCTTGGTGACATGCCATTTCCAGGGAAGTGATGCAATGTGACTGCAATTTCAGCATCATCATCATACTGTGGCTCATACATTTAGCTCACCATCAAGACTTGGCAAGCCATTCTACTGGGCAAAACTTTCAAAATGGCTCCCCTGTTCAGAGGGTATCTTCATGACAACGTTTCAGCTAACGTTGCTTGCCTGGGCTGTGGCGCGGCCTGTTATTTCCCCTGCAACCCCAGTTCCCGTTCCCCCTCTGACTAGGAAGGAATTCAAGTCCCCCTGCCAGAAGAAAGCCTTGGGTGTTTCTTCCAGATGGGACGTTGCAGAGAAAGAGGAGTTTCACTCGCTCTCCCTCCCTCTCTGCTCTCTCTCTTCTACTGGAAAGAAGCCGAGAGGAAACCGATAGCTATTTCCACCCTTCTCTACCCTATGTTGTACGGAATTAACTGTGTGGGGAGGGATGCCATATGCTTCTATAACGTCATCCCGTTAGTAATTGTGTCTATGGCTGTGTGGGAAATTTAGTCCCTTGCCAGAAACAGCTCCCTTTGAAATCTCAAACCGGAAGTCCAAATTCTGAAACACAACCCAGCCAGGCAGCTGGATTCCATTGAATAAGGTTTGTTCCTGGGCTCTTTTCCTCCTAAAAGAGAGAGAGAGAGAGAGAGAGAGAAAGAGAGGCAAAGAAGGAAGGAGCAAGAAAGAACCAGATCTTGCATAGTATATAATTCTTAAAATGTAGTTTTGAGTGTAATATGAAAATGTACACATGCCTGATAGCAAGGAGATATAAAAAGGCTTTTTAACAAATAAAACAGTGGCTTGCTATCTCTATTTTGGCACTTTCTTGCTCTTTCATGGTTCTAGCCAGAGCCTGAAAAGCGACATTTCTTGGACTACAACTTCCCGAGTGCCTCAGGGATTCTGGGAGTTGTAGTCTAAAAATGAATTTTTCAGACTCAAGATCTAGGCTCCACAGTTGTTAAAATACACTTACAAATCTGAGCTGAAACAAAGCCTGCCAAATTCAGCTTGTTCCACTCTCATCCAAGCCTTTGTGGATTTCCACTCTGCACAGATCGGATCCGACACTTTCCCACATTTCTAGCACCTTAAGGGTTTTTGTTGTTTAGTCGTTAAGTCGTGTCCGACTCTTCGTGACCCCATGGACCAAATCACGCCAGGCCCTCCTGTCTTCCACTGCCTCCCCTTAAGGGTTAATGTCGCCTTTTATCAATTAATACAGAACACAACCCAGAGGGAAATGTTCTGTGAGGACTGGCTAGAAAAGCAGCACTGTGGGGCTTGCAAGTCAGATCTGTCTGTCTTCTACTTTATCTCACTTCTCGACAGATTCATTGCTACCTGAATAATGAAACAGTAACCAAATAATTTGACTGAAGGGTGAAATATAAATCTCACTATCAGCCAATCCTACAGATTGATAAATCAGTCAATGCTCTGAATCTGCTGGCTAGAACAATACAGTCAACACTCACTAATATGTATGAAGTGTTGCTACCAATGGTTGTTTCCAATAATTAAGGATCCTGGTTTCTAGCCACCCAAAAGAACAATCCTACCTCAAGAGCCAAGCTGGGATGTGAAAAACTCATCAATCCTCCCCATGCCAGAGCTCAGAAAAAAAAATGTTTTTGGTCAATCATTCCTCGCTGTTAGGCCACATTGTTTAAAATTATGTACATGGAAGCACAGACACAGATACTCAGTACAGAATGGATATATTAATGAAATGATGTAAGCCTACGCCGGCTGTAAATCAGCATCCTCAACCCTCCCCGTTTGCCATCACTATGAGAACGAGATCTCAATTGCCGACACAGAGTTAACTTTAATGTTCCAGTGGTAGTCACAAGAAAATGTAATCCCCATCCCTTCTTCAGCCCTATGAACCACTTAAAAGAGATCCACAGGTCTCCTCAGCTCTTGTGGTCTGCTTTTGGGGGTGCACATGGGGAGGTGACTGTATTGGGTAGAAGGGATCACCTACCCACCCATGTTTTGGTACAGCTTACCCTTCTGCCAACAGAATGCTGCCATTGTTTGCTACCTCTCCCCTCCTCTCTTTTTTAAAAATCAGGATTTTTTTAGAGAAGTGTTGAAAGTTTTGTAGAATAATCATATTTGAAAGTATTTTCTAAAGCATTGACAGGCCTTCCTGGAAAGGGAATTTCAAAGATCTAAGCCAGGACAGCTCCACAGCAAATGCCACTGCTTGTAGAGAGATGTTTCGACTCCTTCCCCCCCCCCCCCAGCCCATCTCGAAGGCCAGGAGAGCTCGGCTGGAAGACCATCATCTCCCCAGGGAAAGGTGAGCCCAAGCCATTTAAGGCTTAAAAAGTCAGTTCCAGCATCTTAAGCTGTACTTAGAAACATGCATAGCGTACTCAGAAGTGCACTATCACTCCCTTCTCCTGGAAGCACTCTGGGGCGATGCAGCTTGTCCAGGGTTACACAGGCTGGCTTTTCTCCAAGGAGACCCAGTGGAGAATCAAGTTCCCGCCCCTGCCTAACTCACTGTGCTATCCAGCCAGCTACAATGAATCTTACTGCCTTTGTAAACATGCAAAGAATCACTAAATCAAGCAGTAACATATAAATCAGCCTTTTTGGAATGAGACAGAGCATTTGGAAGTGTGTAAGCAATGTATAAGGAAACCTCAGAAACCTAAGAGGTTGCTGCATCAATATTGACTGAGAAATGATTTCTCATTCAGTTTACATAGCACTATAAAGTATTCCAAGTGCTTAACATATACTACTACTGTAATCCTTACAGTAAGATTCCCATTGGTCAAAGAATAATGTCTGCAAAATTCAATCAAAATAGGCAAAATAAGGTAAATGATGAAGTTGTGTTCAATTTTCATAATGTTATAAAGACACACAATTGGGATCTCTTTTCCCATCAAATATAACAACAGAAGATGGCCAAATATAAAAGAGAGAGAGAATTATTACATTCCACATCCCATAACGAGAAAGGAGAAAAGACAGAAATTCAATAAAATCGTATTCTTTGTTGGGTCAACTTTGGTTGCTGCAGGTGGACGAGTGCAAATTTCCACATTTCTAGGTCAATGGAACATTTGTGAAAAACAAATGCTTGTAAGCTCCTGTGCCAGGCTATTGATCTAGCAAAGCTAAAGAGCAGACAACATGAAACAAGACAAAGCTAAAGAGATGTAACTCTTCCGTTTAGAAAACAGATAGATCAAGGGAGTGTAGAATTATTAGAGCAGGAGTGGGGAATGTATGGCTCTCCAGATGTTTTGGACTTTAACTTCCAGAAGCCTCAAATTGCATGGCCAATGGAAAGAAAATGTGAGAGCTAGAGTCAAAAACATCTGGGGAGAAAGAAAGAGAAAAGATTTCACTCTACTGAAGAATTCAAAACCAGGAATTAAATTAAAACTATGGGTACTGAGACATTAGTTACTTTTTCACTCAACATCAGACCTAGAAAAGACAAGATGAAATTAACACTGTTCAAACACTGTTTGCTCATAAAATATCATTTAATTCAGAGATACTCAAAAGGACAGGTTCAGCTGGCTCTGCAGTTTAACCGGATAATGTTGTTGTTAGCAATGCCCAAACTACTTGGGCTAGAGCTGCCTCCCTACCTTTATTAATGTCTCTTTAGCTTGTTCTTGTTGTTGTTTAGTCGTTAAGTCGTGTCCGACTCTTCGTGACCCCATGGACCAGAGCACGCCAGGCCCTCCTGTCTTCCACTGCCTCCCGGAGTTGGGTCAAATTCATGTTGGTAGCTTCGATGACACTGTCCAACCATCTCGTCCTCTGTCGTCCCCTTCTCCTCTTGCCTTCACACTTTCCCAACATCAGGGTCTTTTCCAGGGAGTCTTCTCTTCTCATGAGATGGCCAAAGTATTGGAGCCTCAGCTTCAGGATCTGTCCTTCCAGTGAGCACTCAGGGTTGATTTCCTTCAGAATGGATAGGTTTGTTCTCCTTGCAGTCCAGGGGACTCTCAAGAGTCTCCTCCAGCACCACAATTCAAAAGCATCAATTCTTCGGCGGTCAGCCTTCTTTATGGTCCAGCTTTCACTTCCATACATCGCTACTGGAAAAACCATAGCTTTGACTATGCGGACCTTTGTCGGCAAGGTGATGTCTCTGCTTTTTAAGATGCTGTCTAGGTTTGTCATCGCTTTCCTCCCAAGAAGCAGGCGTCTTTTAATTTCGTGGCTGCTGTCACCATCTGCAGTGATCATGGAGCCCAGGAAAGTAACATCTGTCACTGCCTCCATATCTTCCCCTTCTATTTGCCAGGAGGTGATGGGACCAGTGGCCATGATCTTAGTTTTTCTCTTTAGCTACTGTTTTTCAAATTGCATAGAGCTCTAAGGTTTTACCAGGCGAAGCTTTGAGGATTTCATTGTTGTTTTTGTCTTTGTTGTTGCTGTTGTTATGTACCATCGAGTCAGAACCAACTTATAGGAATCTTCATAGAGCTTTCAAGATAAGAGAGATATTTAAGGAGTGGTTTTACCAGTCCCACATCCCCAGTAAGATTCCAGGGCCAAGTGGGGATTTGAACCCAGGCTTTATTGAAGACTTTAATGAAAACAGACTGCTCCTTGACTGTGTAGTTTCCATCTCCCAGCCAAATGGATGGTTGGATGTGGAAGGGTATGTGTTTACTTGTGTGTGCGTGCATGCATGCCTGCCGGCCTGACTCCCAGAATTCTGCACCTAAAGAATTCAAATTCTGCAGCAGGAAAATGAAATCATGTGCCCCTGTGTAAGTCAAACTGAACAAATCTGCTTACACTCCGTCTGTTTTGAAAAATTCTGCAGTGTTTATTATGTTTCATAATTTATTCTAATTTTGCTATTCAAAATATAGAGAAAAGGTTGTACCACTGCATAAGGGCCAACTTTGAAATCACTGGAAGCTTACTCTGTCCAGGCTCATTACTGGCAGACTGTTCTTATTCTGAGATTCCAGAGGCAGTGCCCGTCTGCTTTCACAACTATAAGGATTCAAAACCTGCTCTTTTTATAATAAAGAAAAAAATACTAAGAATCTGAAGGTGCTGAAATCTATGTCCACAGTCTATGCTTTTTCTCTATCAACTCTAACTCACATCAGAATACAGTTCCACCGACTCGTTTCCTCAAGCACATGAGCACTGCTGAAAGACACAAAGATAGACACAGCATAATGCTAATCTTCCTTTACCTGCCAGTCCACAAGGACCTCTGTTATTAAACCATGGGTGCTGGTTATTATGGACTGTTGGTCAATAAAACAGTACATGTTTTACAAAAGATGCCATGTTCCATCTCTGGCATTTCCATTTAAAAGGGATAATTGGAATATTTGGATTGTGTCTTGGATTTGGAAAAATACTGAAATACTAACTGAATCAGCCTGATTCAAACCAAATGTATGAGGTCGAGATCAAAGCTAAGTGGACAGATTTGAATAAATGCATTCACAAACTGAATAGAACACAACATGAATTGCTTGAACTTCCTTCCTTCCTTCCTTCCTTCCTTCCTTCCTTCCTTCCTTCCTTCCTTCCTTCCTTCCTTCCTTCCTCCCTCCCTCCCTCCCTTCCTTCCTTCCTTCCTTCCTTCCTTCCTTCCTTCCTTCCTAAAATCAAACTTTCAGGTTCCCTCTATGTAAATCCTTGAAACTAGCTATCTGAAATATAGAAGGCTTACTCATCTCTTGAGGGTCTACCGTATTTCCAGACTTTTTATGCATCAATACAAAAAGAAAAAAGCCATGGTCATTTTGGTTTTCCAAGGCAAGTCAATGAAAGGCTTATAAATCAATTCATATCCAGGGCACAAATTAAATATATGAGGCAAATTTGGTCTAGACCCAATGCTGATACAATCCAATGTACCAAATTGGCATCCAAATCAGATCCAGGGGGCCACATGCAAGCCAGAAAGGTATCAACCAAGCCAATTCTTTCTAAATTGGCTTCTTCTATGTGTGAAGTACTACATTTCCCAGCATCCCTAGGAATGAAGGGGACTGTAGTACAAAACACTAGAAGGTGCCAAATTGGAGGAGGCTGCAGTGATGCATAAGGGACTGTATCAACCAATGCTCTGACTCAGCATGAGGGAAGCTTCTTATGTTCACTGTGTCATCTTGTGTGGTTTTTGAAACATTGCAGTCGTTCCTCCATATCTGGGCACAAATGGAACTATTCAAACAGTTCTCGTGCCCATCACTGGCAGGGGAGATACAGTTGGGAACTATGTATGTGCCTCATGCTGTCAGCTTCCTGTCACAAACATACTTTCCAGAGTTGAAGGGGAAAAAGTCCCCTGGAAATTCCCCCCTTCCCCCAGAAAACAAGTAGACCGAATGGCTTGTCAGCAGCCTTGAAAGCCTCACACAATAATTACATCTTGTATGCCAGAGTTCTGTTACAAAAGTTCATGAGGCTGAAAGAAAAACCCCTCTGGAAAACAGAAAAACAAGAATTCTTAGATTTTGCCCTTAAAATCAATTGCCTGTTCAGAATGTATGCCTATCCACATATTTTGCAAAGAGAAAGAGGGCTCCAGGATGGCACCTCTGAGGTCCAAGTTCACTCGGTGCCGCCCAGTGGGATATTTGAAATGTGTATATATGAACGCTTTGGACACTGGCTCAAAATATTGCCAATTTCCTTTCATTCTCAAGAGCACGTCTGAGTAGAACTCTGAAGCTTGATCTTCACCGTCCTAGCCTAGTCCTATCACTCTTGGCTAGTCTTCCCTTGACTTGGTGTCCTGCAGAGGTGCTGGACCACAACTCCCATCATGCCTCATAATTGGCCGTGCTGTCTGCAGCTGATGGCAGCTGCCATCCAGAATAGCTAGAGGGCGCCAGCTCTTGGAAGGCTGGCAAGCTGACTTGTCATTAGGAAGAATGAAAGAGCCTCATGGCACAGTGGTTAAACTGCCATACTGCAGTGATGACTCTGCTCACGACCTGAGTTCAATCCTGACTGGCTCAAGATTGACTCAGTGTTCCATCCTTCTGAGGTCATCAAATTGAGTACCTGGGGCGGGGGGGGGGGGGATGTGTAGCCTGCATAATTAAATTGTAAACTGCCCCAAGAGTGCTTTAAGTGCTATGGGGCAGTGTATAAGCAGCACAGTCTGCTTTGTTTGGTCATTATGAAGAATAATCAGGTAAAACATTGGAGTCCACCATGTCAGACTACGGATGGGGTGGGGGGAGGGAGAAATACACTTAAAAAAAAACCTCTTAGCATGTAAGCAAATGCATCCGAGAATACAGCTTTGTATTATCCTGATCTGCCAGCATGTTACATGCTAAGTGAGGGATTTTTTTCTGTGAAGCCAGCCTCAAAAATATATCCCTCACCCACCCATACACTATCTGAAGTGGTTCAGTCCAAAATTCTGCCTCCTTCATTCCACACAGTAAGAGTCCACATAGCACAGTGGTCACAGCCATGCCAGGGAAACATATTACCCTCCAGACATTGTTTGCTTGCAGTCCCCATTAGCCTCAAGAAACAGGGCCAATGGGGAGGGATAATGGGGGCACCTAGAAGTCCACAAAGTCGCTCACTCCTGAGTTAGAACAATGGATAAGGAATGGGGACACCCAAGTGCAAATGCTCACTCAGCCACTGCAATCACTCGGCACCTCTGGGGCAGTCACTTCAGGTGGGCATCTCCCCATGTCCTCAGAAAGTATGGAGGGAAAGGTTGGGTCACACCGCCTCAACGCCCTCATCCTCCACCCTGACTGCAGTCTCAGACTTCGTGCAGTGAGCAGGGGGATCAGAAGGAGAGAGCTTCACCTGTGGAGTTGAAGGCATTTAGAATCTCCCACGCCATCAAGGACTTTACACCGTCAGGCTCCCCAGCCGCACAGAAGTTTCTAAGTGTCTTCAGGTAAACTGGTGAAGGTTCTCCCTTAGAAAGCTCTCCAAGCATGAGAGGTCTGGAAAGAGGGGTCATTACTCCTCTCTGACTCTCCAATAAATTGTTTGCAAATGCCTGTATGGGACTTGATCTTTCAGGCTGACCTACCTCATGGGGTTTCTTTGAGGAAAAAATAATGGGTCAGAACCATGCACTCCTTGAAGGAAGAGTAGGATCTAAACATCACAGGGGAAAAAACACTTTAAAAAAGGAGGTGTCATTCAGCTCTCAAACATCATTCCACTTCCCATAAGTGTCCCTAGGAATGATCCATCTCTTCCTTCCTATAAGAAGAAAACACAAGGTCCCTCTCTATCCCTTGGGATTTTATTTTTATGGAATGGACTGTACTACTTTGCTGCTGTCACCAGCCTCCTGGATCCAGTCCAAGACATTTCGTGTCTTGATGCCAAAGACGTGATGCTTACATCCCTGTTGGACTTCCAGGATGGGCTGGCAGATAAACTTTACTTCAATGCTGGCAAGGGAGAAAGATCCTCCTTGAGGGCACCAGGCCTCGAGGGCAGGGCAAGTGGCACAGGCATAGCTATGCCATAGCAGAAAGGAGAAGGGCACAGGAGCTCGGGAGTGGAGGGAAACTGAGAAGCTAACTGTGCTGCCAACGGCATCTGCCACCTGAATCAAGTGCCTCACTCTGCCTAATGGTAGAGCTGCCCTACTGAAATCCTTAATACAGGTTAAGGCTATGACTACGCCTTGGGTACATTCCCAGAAACACATCCTACAGACCGATTGGAACAGTGTCATGATGATGCATTGATCTAATTTTAGAACATCTGGTAGCCTCTAATCAAGATCCCAATGGAAGACTCCAACCACTGTTAAGCTATCCCTAAAAAAGGCTTCCAGAAAGCAAGACCTGTATTAGAAAAAGTGTCTCTAAAGTAGGTTAAGTCTAATTCTATAGCCTCTAGCTTCATTCAACTCAGTGGGGCTTGTACTTCTGAGTAGGATTACACCAAAAAAGATCAAGCAAATCCCATTAAAGTGATCATGTAAAGGCACACACTGAAGTCATGCCACAAATATTGGGCCAGGCATCCACCCTGTGCACATGCCTGCCACATGCAAATGGAACATTTCCCCGCTCAAGATGCTCTAAAAGGGAGAGACAGTACCAGCCAGACCTGGCTTCCGGTGATCATGGACTCTGCTTCTGCAACGACCTCTGATCCCTTCTCAGGCAACGGTGTCAACAGCAGCTGACCAGGCAGGATTGTCTTCCTTTCATTCATAAGTTAAGAGTATGTGTAAAGGTGATGAATCTTGTCATTTGCAAACAATGCCCCCTGCCCTCCTCTGCTGTATTAGAGATGAACAACCCATGTGGTTGCACATACCAAACAATGAAAGTGATAAAGGGAGATGTGGGCATTCCACAGCCCTGCCAATGCCAGTCCTCACCCAAATGGTTCACAGCAGGGGAAGGAGAGGGCAAGCCAAAGTCTTGAATGGCGTTGAGGCACATGGATATCAGAGGGTAGAGAGACCAACCCATGAAATAAGGATGGTTAAGATTCCAAAGAACAGCGTAGATCCAGCAGAAGTCAAGTATGGGTAAGCAGGCATGCAGTTCTATTTACCTCTATATATACTAGTAGTGCTGTGGAAAGACTACAAATCCCATAAACCCCACTATCAGCATGTCTAGTGGGGGATCTTGGAAACTGTAGTCAAAATATATTTTCTCCAGGCTCTGTTATATAGGAAGAACCGAGGGCAGCAAAAGTACTAAGGGTTCCACCACACGAGTTCTAAGAACAAGTGAGAACAAGAAGGGAGCCCTGCAGAGCTGATAATTTAGGACGACAGTTGCCTAACATCAAGCTGAGAAGGAAACAGGCAAGGCTAATCCACTCGTTTGTTTTCGCTTAAATTCTGACTTCCCTGCGCAGAGTGGATAAGGGCAGGACCCAGCCTTCCACAACCTGGCCCCTTCCAAAGGAGCTGAACTTCCCATTCCCACCATCTCCTACTAAAATGGCTGTTGGCCATGCTGGCTCGGGAGGGTGGCCACTGTGGCAGTGTGGCGGCTGCCCGGCTGAGGAAGGCAGGACAAAAGGAGGAGGAGGGAAGGAGCTACCTCTGTGCCCCTCACTGGGGAATCACAGGTACTGGCATGGGTCAGTTGGAGGAATCCAGATACCTGACCCATAGAACCGTCTGCCTGGTATGAAGCATCTGCCAGGTTTCTACCAGAAGGACTTGGAATCTGTCTGAATCAAAAGTTAGGAAGATCTGAGAGGATTTTTTTTTTTTAAAGAAAACTACCGAGGATCTATTGGTGGACAACTTAAGAAATGTGTTTGGTGAGGGGGCGGGGTGGAATAATAAATCTGAAATCCAGTCAGGGATCTAGCTGGAAAGAGTTCCTCCAGCTATCTTTGAGGAGTGTGAGGATCAAGGACTAAATACTTATGGATCTACGGGGGATTCGAAGGACAGTTGACTGGATCACATCAGCAGCGAGTACTCGAGATGGGTGGATTGTGGGGTGGCAAAAGAAATAGGCTAGAGAAAGGCAACCGACCAGGCAAGAAGCGGGTGAGCTGCAGAACAACCGGAGGCGAGGCATGCAGCCACCAGATCTATAAAAAAAAACCCACGGAAGAAAAGGAGTCGGGAGGAAAAGGGTTCCGAGCAGGGTCCCATCTCTGACGGGGCCAGGAATCGTGTCTGGGGAAGTTGGGGGCGGGGGAGGAAAGCGCCGTGTGGTTCGCGGTCTCCAGCCCCTTCCTGCAGGGGAGTGGGTCGGTCGGGAAAAGGGACGGAATCGGGACGGTGCCCCCCCCCCCCCGGGAGAGCCTCGCAGCGAAAAGACTCGCGGCGGCGGCGGGGCTGACTCGGGGGCGAGCGAGGGCTGTAGGAGGGAACTAGATGAGGGGTCGGAGAGAGAGAGAGAGAGAGAGAGAGAGAGAGAAAGGGGGGGTGTCTCTCACCAGCACCATCGCGAACCTCTCTTCCAGCTCTCCCTGATCCGGCATGGGCACTTTCCCCGGCGGGGGCGGCAAGAGCCCGGACCCCCCGCCCGGTTCCCCGCTCTCCGTGTTTCCCATCCCCGGCCCAGGCGGCTCCCGGGGAGGCGGGGGCGGCTCAGCCCTCCTTGGGTGTCCCCGGACGGAACGGAGCCGCCGTGGCCAGGCGGCGGCGGCGGCTGCCTCGCAGTCCCTCCCTGGTTCCCTCCGTCGCCCAGCCCGGGACAGGACGGGGCTGCCGAGCCCGCCCCCAGCACCGCCCGCCCGGGGACATCTCCCGCCCAGCCGACGGAAAACTAAGAGCGGCTCCTTCCCTCCCTCCCTCCCTCCCTCCCTCCCTCCCGAGAGGCGCCTCCGCCCCTCCTCAAATCTTCTGCCCCCATGTGGCGTCTCCCCTCCCACCCGTTCAGCCCTCCCTCCCCTTCGGCCCGCGTTAGATGCGCGCCTGGGCTCAACGCGGGCGCTTCCTCAGGACCTGCCTAACCCCCTCCGGGCTAAAGCGCTGGGTAAGCAGTGGACAACGGCTTCCGAACAAACGCCCATCGGATCGCGCTGTTCCCGCCACGCCGTCCCAAGTGAAGCGGCTCCTCTCCCTTGTTAAGGCCCGCCCGAGTAGACACGCTTACGTGGGAACAAAACCCCCTTGATTTTAGCGGGGCATAACTTCCGAAGAAGCGAAGAGGAGGTCTAAGCGCGGAACAAAGTCGCCGGCGAGGGACTGCGCTGGGGGACAGCGAGATCCACCTGGATTGCCTGGTCTACCAATCTACTAAAATGCATAAAGGATGCCTTGGGATCGCTGAACAGTTACCGTCGCTAATCTAGATTAAATGGCCTTCAGAATTTAAGACCGAATCCAAGGGCAGGTTGCTTCAGCACCGGTTTGTTCTGGAGACACCAAGAAGAAAGGCCCATAGAGTCCAAGACAGACTTGGCAGCCGCAGAAGCGGTTCCTATCATAAACGCAGTCGTCTTGAGGATGCAGCAGGGTTCTGTTGCTGCATTTGCTGCAACGCACTAAAAACTGCTACATCTATGGGGGGGGGGGGGGAAGGAAGGTCATCATGCCTTAGAAGCAGTTCTTCTGCCTGCTTCGATTTATAGGAAAAGAAAGTGACTTGCGAATTGTGTAGTAAAACGGTGGGATCCTAGCTATGTTTGTTTCGTATAAATCGTACAGATCTCAGTGCCTCTAACCCCACCCCCCGAATTCTGCGTGATCGAGAAGCACTGGGTCCGGGTTTCATCTATTGCATTCGGCGGCAGATCTCTAAATCTGGGGGCACTCTGAGCAAATTCGGTTAGCATCTGACCATAAATCAAGGCGGCCGCTTTCCTATGCACGTTTACATAGGAGTTAAGTCCAAACATAGAAAAGTCATCATTGGGCATTTACTCCGATCAGGTTTAGAATCGACGCAAAAATAACAAAAAAAACAAAAATCAGAAAGACATTCAGCAGGGGACTGAAAGCGGAAAACAAACAGTTCAGACCAGAATCGCTTCCCATTCACCCCCCTTCGGAAAAAAAAACCCTCCGCCCTGCCAAAGTTTGGAAGTTGGCAGTAAACTGAAGTGGAGAAAGACACAAAGGGAGCCGTTTCCCCACCCAGCCCACTTAATAGCAAGCATCCGGCGTTAGCGGCAAGGAGACGAAAGGCTGCCCCCTGCCGGTGGAGTCCCGACTCTCAGAAAGCGGCAGTCGGTCAGCCATTTCTTTTCCGTGCCCATTGGTTTCAAAGGAGCAATAGGAAAGGCGCGCCCATTGAGAGGGCTCAGGATTTACGTCGTTGCTAGCAGCTGAGCCAAGGAGCTCTGTCTAGTCCCAATAGTAGCTTGTCTCTGCTCTGGCGACACCGGTGTCTCCAAGGGTGTGCACATACACACACACATTCCTAAATGTGTTAATGTACACAAACATATACAGGATGTTATAGTGGAGGGCGAACCACACTGAGCAGGGAGTTGGACTCCGTGGCCTTATATAGGCCCCTTCCAACTTCATTATTCTATGATTCATCATTATTCCCCCATTTTTAGAAGAACTCATATCCAGGCACATGTAGATCCTTCTACTTGCAAACAATGCAGGGCCAGATTAGCTGAGAGCTCAGAAGAGCCTGGGCCAGTTCGCATTTCAGATGAAGCCCACTAGTTCTTCGGGAAGAGGGATAAAACATATTTAAATGTAAAGAATCGTGTATGATCTATTTACTTTTTAAATCTGTAGAATGGATGGAAGTGATGCACCCTTGGTTAAGGTGAACCCGCCCCCTGCCCCATTGAGGCCCAGGGCCAAATGACCGTGCTAATAACCCTCTTCCTTGTAGACCTTGTCCAGGGCTGGCCTCATCATTAGCCAGAATAAGGCAGTCAGCTCAGGTGACAGAATTGGGGCCAGTGGCAGAGCTGGCATCTGTCACCTCACTATCACCTGCTGCTGGCTGCGGACACAGGTTAGGAGTTCGATTCCCCCACTGTGCCTCCTACAATAACAGCCAGCCTGTCTGGCCTTCGGCAAGGTGCGCAGTCCCAGGGAGACCCCAGAGGAAGAGAAGTGTAAACCATGAGTAAGGTAAAGGTTCCCCTTGACATTTAGTCCAGTCGTGTCCAACTCTAGGGGGTGGTGCTCACCCCCGTTTCCAAGCCATAGAGCCAGCGTTTGTCCGTAGACAATTTCCGTGGTCACGTGGCCAGCGCGACTAGACACGGAACGCCGTTACCTTCCCACCGTGGTGGTACCTATTTATCTACTTGTATTTGCATGCTTTCGAACTGCTAGGTTGGCAGGAGCTGGGACAAGCGACGGAAGCTCACTCCGTCGCGTGGATTCGATCTTACGACTGCTGGTCTTCCGACCTTGCAGCACAGAGGCTTCTGCGGTTTAACCCACCAAACTTTGATGTTCAGTAGATTTTGAACAGGATGAGATTGATTGATTGATTGAATAAACTTATACACCACCCATCTAGTGGCAAGTCACTATTGGTAGACTTGTATATGTGGCAATAGGCTGTTTTATAGAGAGAGCTGATCGTTGGGCAACAGATAAAACAGGGTAACTGTTGTTAGTAAGATATATTCTGCACTATTTTTCCTTTGTCCCTTCCTCCCTCACTTTTCTTTATTCAGTTTTCCTTTATTAACTTTTCCGAGTCCTTCTCAACCTCTCATACTCACACTTCCCAAACTTTACAGAGCAGGCAGTTGATGCTCCATCAGATGATGAATGTTCCAGGAGGGGATTCTACCCTATATGTATATCAAATGCTGTGGCTTCTTACATGCTGTTGCTGATGTTAGTAGGGAACCATAGTGTGTGAAATACGTGCATCAGCATGCAGATATATGTGCATGCCTAGCCAAAACATGCAGATATGTGTGCATGACTAGCCTGCGATAGAACATTCAAATGGTTCTCTGCTATCGTCAAAATGCAGGGCAGTTAATAGGTTTCTACTCCTTTTTAGGATGACCCATCTAACCTATTGTTGCTGAAGCTGCCAGGAGTGTGTGATTCTGACAGCAACTGGAGAAAGTCAGGACAAGGTTGGAGCAGGCAGATGTCATTAAGGCTCTGTGACTGTTCTTCCCATTAGAGTTGTGGGTTTTTAAAACTACAACTCTCAGAATTCCCCAGTTAGCTATGGTTGAGAAACACAAATCTTCACACCTTTACCTCCCATACATTGAGCCAGACTTTGAAAAGCTTGCTTACCCAGACTCCCCCAGCTGGGTACGTTGGCTAGGATATTCTAGGGAGATACAATCCGAAAAACAACTTTTCCAAACCCTGTTTTTAGCACTGATATCCACCCACACCTCTCCAAACACTTATGAACAGGTCCACTTATGAACATAGTCCTCCTTCACTTCATGAAGGAGGGCTATGCAAGGGGATCTGGGCTGACCCAAGACATTTTGCTTCCTGAGAAAAATACAAGATTCCCCCTCCACTCCACAAATAGATTATTACACTCAACATGATCAATGGGACAGGATCCTCTTGCATACCTTGTGGGCAGCGAGTTGATTTAAAGGGTACAGTACAAACTTGGTGGCATGCACAACTCTTGTTTTCCATGAGTTGGAAATAACTAGAGGTTGAGAAGAGGAATCAGGGAGTGGGAGAGATGCTCTGCCAGCATCTGTATCACTAGAGACAGGTGCTTCACTTCACCTAATGCTTCACTTCTGCTGGGGCAGAAGATGACTGTTGTGGATTATACCCACATTGCTCATTTCTTTCTGTCCTCCATTACGATGCCCCAATCAGCCATGTCTCTTAGCACAAAACAGGAACCACCCCTCCAAATTTAGCAGGTACTCTCTACAGAGTAAAGATGTGCTGAGTACTCAAAGAATTTATAATTTGTCTGGCAAATTTCTGAGTTCACTGTGCTGACACTACCATCTGAGACTTTCCCCTTATGTCAGTGAGATTTCCCAACATCGCAAGAAAACAACATCCTGGTCTTATTTTATTTTATTGTTTGTTTGTTGTCTGTTGTCCTGCACAGAAAACTGCCAAATTCTGTGCAGCTTAATGCCCTTTTTTGTAAATCCTGTGCAAGAAAAAAGCTACGCTCTGCAGGAATTGTAACAATCCAGTACAGTTTATCATTTCTTCCAGGGAAATAAAAAGACAATTAAACCATTCTAAGAAGTCTGCAAGATTTGTTGGGGGAATAAAATCTCACACAGAGCAATCTTGCTGTGAGGAGAAAAAGAGTGATTTCTTCCCCACTCCCCTTGACTCCTCTCTGAAAGCAAGAGATGGTGAGATTCATAGAATCACAGAATAATTGAGTTGGAAGGGGCCTATAAGGTAATCGAGCCCAACCCCAGCTCAATGCAGGAATCCACATCAAAGTATTTCTGAAAGATGGTTGTCTAATTTTCTCTAGAATGACTCCAGCACTGGAGCACTCACCACCTCCTGAGGTACAGTAGTTGGTTCCATTGTCGTATTGCTTTAATAGTTAGGATTTCCCCCCCTGATATTTAGCTTAAATCTGGCATCCTGTAACTTGAGCCCATTATTATGTGTCCTGCTCTCTGGGATAATCGGGAAAAGATCCTGCCCCTCCTCTGTATGATTACCTTTCAAATATTCAAAGAGTGCTATTGTATCTCCCCTCAGCCTTCATTTCTGAAGGCTAAATGTGCCCAGTTCTTTCAGCCTTTCTTCACAGGGCTTGGTTTCCAATCCTGATCACCCTTACTGCTCTACTTCAGTGGTTCTCAATATTGGGTCCCTAGATGTTCTTGGACTAAAAGTCTAAGAAGTCTTCACCATTAGCCATGCTGGACAGGATTTCTTGGAATTGTAGTCCAAGAACATCTGGGGACCCAAGGTTGAGAACCACTGACCTGTTCTGAACTTGCTCCAGTCTGTTTGAATCCTTCTTAACGAGTGGTGTCCAGAATTGGACACAGTACTCAACATGAGACTTAACCAGTCCCAAATAGAAGGAAACGAGTAGTTCACCTAGTTTGGAGACTATACACCCGTTAACGAAGACTAAAATGGCCTTTGCCTTTTTTTGCAGCTGCATCACACTGTTGGCTCATATTCAGCTGGTGATCTACAACAATTCTAAGATCCTTCTCACATGTAGTATTACTGAGCCAAGTATCCCCCGCCTTGTAACTGAGTGTTTGTTTCTTTTCCCCCTAGGTGTAGTACTTTGCACTTGTCCCTGTTAAATTTCATTCTGTTGTTTCCAGCCCAGTGCTTTAGCCTATCCAGATCATTTTGAATTTTGTTTCAGTTTTCCAGAGGATCAGCTATTCTACTCAGTTTTGTGTCATCTGCAAATTTGATGTGTGAGCCTTGCATCCCTTCTGTGGGGCTCACCACTGCAAGTTCATTGTGTGTTTGCAAACAGATCTCTGCTTGCCACTGCAAATGCCAGAGCGTATGGGGGCAAACACACTTGCTGTGTATAGTACAAGCCTAGTGACCTGGGTGAAGGGTAAATGTTGACCCTTATATGTTTCAGATTTGATGAAATGGGTAACCTGCCATTCTAGAACTAATCAGGCCCATAAAGTAACTTTCAGAAGGCACATTGGTGCATATTAAGAGATTGTCACTAGATATGCCTAGGGATAGGCAAGACACCGTTTTATCTATACACCAGGCAAACTGCACGTATAATGACTTAGAATATTTTTTTGGAGTATAAGTATATTTACTTGGAAGCAAGCCATATTTGCCTGAAAGACAGCATCACTGAGCTCAACAGGACATTCCGTCATATAAATCTTCTTAGCACTGTATTGGGGGAGTCGTATTTTGAGCAAGATTGTTTAGTTTAGCCTTAGACTATAATCCTATTAGAATCAAGTCCCAGTGAACACAGGGAAACATGCTTCTGAGTAAATATAAAATGGCTTGAGCTGTTAAATTGCCTCGAAGAAAATGCATGGCATCAAGGAAAGATAGCTTTGGTTCTATGTCAGTCCCTATGGACAATTTCTCCATGTGTTTACCATTTAAGCACATGTGTATTAGTGAACTAGCAGCATTGTTGATGGGAAATATACCAGTTTTTCAATATCCTTCTTAAACCACTGTGTCCAGAAGTGAACACAGAAGAATTCAGCAACAGCAATGTGCCCAAAGACTAGCCAGCATTATGTTGGCTCAGTCACACACCCTGCGTAGAATGTTTATTTAGCTCCAGACTGGTTTAGAAGCAAGTTGAAAGCTATTTGAAACTTTTTTGCACATCTGTTTTGCATGGAAAGTTGTCCGTTGCATCTCACAATATTATGGCTTTACGTAATTATGATAATTTAGAATTATTATGGTACTGTTGGATTTATTTGCTGCTAACATCACCTTTCAATAACTATGGGCGAACCTGCGGTGCGGCGTGGAATCACGTGACTTTTGGAGAGGCCACAGGTTACTCTGAAGGAAGAGATTTTAAGATGCTGATCTCGCATCGCTTCGCCCGGAACGCTAGAAGACAATGCTATTCTACTGCTTGCAATGAGAGCCATGGACCAGGAGGAGGCACCCGAAGCTTGGATGCATCGAAAGCAAAACCCGCCGCCCCCCCCATTCCTGGCATCTCGCCGCTGAAGGCGCTGATCAGCCCTCGCCCTCGAGTTTGCACTTCGCGCAGCTCGCGCTCCAGCCACGAGGTGGCCCGCGTGCTCACGGGGGAAGGACGGCGAATGTAGCAATCGGGCAGCAATACACCTAGGACGTTGCTTATTGGTCCGTCCTGGAGAACCAATGGCCGTGCAGCCCAGCCCGTCGTCTCGCTTAGCTTCCTCCGACCTGGCCAATGGGAGCTGCTTGGGTGCGGCCTCATCGCCAATAAAAAGAAAAGAAAAGTGGCCGTCACTCAGCCAATTAGAGTTGAGGTAGGTACAATGCGTAGCGAAAAGCCAAGGAGAAGCTGGGGCGGGACTTTGGGTTGCGAAAGCCAATAGGGCGAGGAGGAGGAGATAAAGGGAGGGGTGGAGGCTGTCGAGGCCAGAGACACGTACGGCTCGGAAAGGAAGGGGAGGCGAGTGTCGTAGTTGCGACGGAAGACCTTTTGGCTGCAGGTAGAAACCGCGCGTCCTTTGCTTTGAGGCCTACTTCTCATTTCGCCTCGGGCTGCCCTGTCTCCGGAGTCCCTGTTGGCTCGCACGGGGCGTCCCTTCGAGGGCTCGGTCCCTATTCCTGGACCTGAGACCCTCCCCCTTCGGGAAGCCCTCCTCCACATCTTGGCGTCGAGATCCCGCAGGAAAAAGCGCCCGGGGGGGGGGGGAGGAAGGAAGGAAGGAAGGAAGGAAGGGAGGAAACGGGGGAAGGGGAGGGACGGGACCGGACCCTCGGCGCCAGGCTCGACCTGCCCGGATTGGTCGGCCTTTCTGGCGTGTGTGAGGGCGAACGTCACAGAGAGAGATTCCCCAACCCCCTTTGGTGTCACTCCTCTTCCCATATGGTGGGGTCGGATCTCTCCGTTTATACCACGCTGGGCAGTCGTGGGGGGCTGCTTTTAAAACGAGACCTGCGGGGTGCCTGAACCCTCGGCGATTCACACGTTCTTCTGCTCCGTGTTCCGACGGGGGCGGCGCGGGGGCGCGTGTCAAAAGGACATGGTGGTGGTGGGGGCGTTGATCTGTGGTCGATTTCGTCCTTTAGGTCTCTGGTCCGCTTTTTGTGGTATAGAAATACAAAGCGTAAATGTTTCTCTGCCACTTTGATGGGTGAACAAGAAAGGAAGGTTTTTCACAGCTGTACAGGAAAACAGGTTCTAAATTAAGGGTGGTTGGCCCCCTTTTTCAGATCCATTTGTATAGTTTGCGGATGCTTTATAATCTTGAGTAGGCCTGTCTCTTCCTAGCCCCCAGTCTTTTATCCTCTTTGAAGGAAGTAAACAAAATAGGTGAGGAAATAGCCCATCTTCCACTTCCCGGCCTGTCAAAAGTTGCTCAGTGCGCACAATGCTCAGATGTAGTTTTAGAATGGGTCGCCGTGTTAGTCTGTGCAAGCATATCGGGCAAAATCTAGAGAAACAAAAGAAAGAACGTGTGGCACCTTAACAACTGACAAGTCTACTTCATCAGACATATGGAAAAAATGAAATACTGGATGAAACACCTGCCATGAATTGGGGTTTGGGTTGAGAGATGGCCTCTGTCTTTCTACTTCTGCTCAGTGTCCTGGGGGAGGTGGAGCATCTTGCCTTGGTGGAAAGAGTTTATTGAAAGGGGAAGACCTTGGTGGCAGCCAGTGGAATACTCTTAGGCAGTCATGATATGTTTCTGTTTCTAGTCATGTAGATCTTCATTTGCACCTTCTGTCTTTGGATCAGGCATGACCTCCATGCCTTTAAAAAAAAAAACGAAACAGCAGAGAAGGAACAGGGTAACTCCTAATGGATTAAAGTCCCTTTTCAACTGATCACTTTTGTGTTTTCCCAGAAAACATTTAATTAGATTTTCTTTTTTTATATAGATTATGCTATTCCCAATCAGCTGTTCTTAAAAACAAACAAAAAAACCACCTACAAACCCATTCATCCCAGAGGGTTGACCATGTTGTCTGGACTGATAGGGATTCAGTTTAGAACATACAAGAGGGCACCAGATTTTTGAAGGCTTGCCTGGGTTTCAGTTGTGAAATCCTTATTTAGAATGGGAAATCAAATGCATGTACAAGTCAGCTTTCCTTCCCTTGTTAACAGTCACAGCTCATTTCTGTTGCATAAGATTTAGGAGCAGGGTGTCTTGAGGAAGACGATAAGTGTCCTAAGCAAGCCTGAGCCATAACACCTTTGATTAAAAAAAAAAATAGACCCTGTAGCCAATGATAGCTTGCCCTTTATTTCCTTCAGCCCTTGTTTGGATTACTGATGAACCCTGTTGCCATTGTAACTTGTTACGGGTCAAAAATATCCACACCCGTTGACGTTTTAGGTACATTGTCTAGAGAAGCTGGGCAGGGCAATTGCTTTGTTTGCAAATAGCTACGCATTCTAGAACATAGCAGTGACGTTCCTGAATTCCAGTGGCTTAATGTGTTGGACAAGCTCATTAGTAGCTAGTACTGTATTTTGTGGCTGTAATCATTTTCATTGACCATGAATCTGAGAGAATAGCACATTAGATCAGTCCTATTTACACAAGGTATAATCTCTCTGTGGGGCAGTCGTCTCCTGCCCTCCATTTGCCTTTACCCAATTGGAGAGAGATCTGAGAATGCCTAGAGCAAAAGTCAGAGCATGGGATTGCTTCCTGAGTGTGAGAGCATTGGGGTAAAGGTGCTGAATGCTTAAACAGAGAGCTGAGCTCAGAGTGGAAAGTGAAGAGCTCAGCTTTGCATGAGTGGGGCATGACTGGGCACAGGATTATTTTGTAGAGTAGTTTTTGGTATTGAAAGTCAGTCTTGCATCTCAGGTTTTCAAAGGAGGATTTGGCTCCTACTCTCTCAGCTGAGGTTGGGATACAACTTTATAGCTTAAGTGTTGTTCCAGAATGTATTTGGGGGGAGGGAGTTGGGATGCCAGGAGAGAACTTTGCCCTGGAGCATTAGACTTGAACTGTGGTATTCAGAAGCAGGATACTGGGCGAGATAGGCTTGGAATATTGAAAGAGTCGTCACACTTTTAAAAGAAATTTTAAAACTAGTGGTGGAGGGGGGGGAGTGCACTCTTTCACAAGTTTTGTACTTGAGACTCAGACTTGGTTTGTGAAAGATGTCTCCTGCTTAGCCTAACAACCTCATCTAATAGCAAGATGCCACCCATCTGACCAGATTGACTGGCTTTATGATGTGACATGACCTCATGACTTTATGATGTTATAGATCATTGTGTAGTTTGTTTTGTCTCTGTTTTGCCATCCTGCTGTGTGTGGCTTAACCTACACTTCTGAAGGGGGTTTGTTCCACCAACTCTCTTCCTCCACCTTTCTTATAGGTAGTAGGTTTCCATGTGAGGGTAGGGATAGATAGTATATGGATAGTGCCAAAGAGACTGTCATCTGAGGCTAGCCCTCAGTGGGTAAAGGTTGTAAGTATGACTCAGTGTTATCTGGTTATTTATTGATAAGAGATCACAGGTTCTCCTCTGCCTTAGAAGCAGGTCTGTTCTTTAACATGGGTTACACAGGTGCTGCCAAGTCACGATTTGTGCTCTCTGATCAGTTTTGTTTCTCAGTTTTTAAAATTCTGTTTTGGTTGTGCTAAACGGAGAATCCAGTGACAACAAGAACAGGATTTGGAGTTAGTTTGCAATTAAGGATCCCAAAGTTCATACACGTATGAGAATATTATATGCAAACATCACACTGGACAGAGCTAGATTTTTGACAGGAGAGATGACTTAGTGCATAAATCCTGTTGTGTTGCTCTGTGTACACAATGGTGATAGCAGTGGCAAATTGCTGCTGATTAAGGGCGATTCATTGCTGATTAAAAGTGATTTTGGGGTGGGTGCAACTTTTATGCAATCTGACAAACTGATGTGCCCTCTGAAATCTCCAAGAATTCAGCTGCCATTTCACCTACAAAGGTCATGGACCCACTTTTGGCTCTCTTGTTGGTCAACACTACAACATTGACACTGTGCCTCAATATACTCTGTGTAACAACTGTTCAGGATCTCACCAGAATTTTCATTCTCATTTGCCCTATCTTATGCTTTTATCAGGAGAATGCAGGGACTGAACCTGGGTCTTTTGGCAGGTAAAACATGATGTCACACTTTACTTGCCAGATATTGAGGTCAATCATTGTTTTGCATACATTCGTGAGCAGCATGAGAGACAAGTTAGGTTGAATAGTGTGTCCATTAACTTTGTAGCTGAAACAATCGCTGAAATCTGCATGTCTTGTGGATATTTCAAGATACAGTATGCCCAACTTTACCGCATTGTGTATGAGTTTCATGTACCCCAGAATTACCTCTAAAAACATGTTAGGTTCTCATCAGATACTCCTGTGCTTCTGCTTACCACTGAGATTGGGGAAGTTTTAGTTTTATAAAAGAGGCTTTGTACTTGGGCCAGCGTATTAAAGACCACAGCCATTTGAAGACATAACTTTTTCTAAGCACTGCATTGTAAGACAGCAGCACACTGCTACTGTCTTTGAAGGATTATAGATACCTCAAGTGTAACTTGATCCAATTTTATCATTTTTCTCTGCCTGCACTTTCAGCTGCTGGCCAATCCTTTGCTTAACAACAGCTTGAAAAGAGAGATCCCTGTTATGTATGCATCCTGCAGCTTGCCAGTGGCCTTCTGTTCCAGATTGTTTCTTTAGTTAAAGGTTGAAGTAATAAGATTGCGCTGAACAATCCTTAAACAAATTTTGCCATGCCTCCATGAACCTTGAGATGAAATGAAAGGCTGGACATCACTCAATTAAGGACTTGAATCATTGGTGTTCACATGAGGAGTCATGGAAGGCGTTGCAGCTGCTTGGGACTAATTGTCAAAGTGCCAGGTGTGTGGCCAAGCATGCAACCAGCATGGACCAGCACTTTGTCACTTAGCTGCATCAGCATTTGCACTTCATCTTACACCATGTGTAAATACCTAATCAGGTTTTTGTCACTGACCTGTGTAGCCCACTGTGGTTCTTAAGCGATGGTCTTCAGGTGACTTGTGGTTTGGGAGTTCCATTACAGATGATTCATGGAAAGATAATGGAAAATTGGAGAATATCTGTTGTCAGTTCTACATTTGGGTTCCCTTTTCTGACAGTGATAATAATAATAACATTATTAGGTTTCTACTAGAAAATAGCACGTGACTAACAGACAACGTAATTCAATTTAAAAGGTAAAAATGATTCCTATTCTAATTTTTGTAACAAAACGGTTTAAAAGAATGAAATCTTTTGAGCATGACTGGATTTTCCAACGTGTCAACAAGATTCTGGCCTGGTGCAGGAATTTTCATGTTGAGCCATTGGTATGATCCACATTTTCTTTTTCATTTTACCAGTTAAAAGTGCCTTTATTGACTATGTTCGCCAATACAGAAAATCAAATCTGATAACTCTAATTTTGCTGTATCTTCTGCCCTCCTAAATTAGATAATAATTAGCAAGCAAAAATTTCCATTTACTAAATGGGCAGAAATTTTCACCTTTTACCACTAGAATCAAGACACTTTTCACAAAAAGAAAAAATGCAAGTGCATTTGAAGGATTTCTTTGACAGATCAGGGTTACAACAGTGTCCTGAAAAAAGTCTTAACGTTAGACTTCATTGTAGTTCATGTTTTCTTTTTGGTAGCAGCTTAAATAATATGTTCTATTTGTTCATCTTTCTTGGAGCAAACAGTGTTTCATACCTGCTGAAATGCTCAATTCTGGCAGAATTTTAGGCCCAGTTTGGTGATAGGTCAGCCTGTAATAGGAGAACCACACTGAGAACAGAGGCCCCAGATATAACTTTAGTGTCTCTTAAAATAAAAGATTAGTGGTGGCAAGGAAGGGCCTCTACCTGGACTCCTCAAGAGCTATTTTCTTTGGCGAGTAAATAGGACTCATCTAGATGAACAAATGGCTTGACTTGGTATACTTTAGGACAGACTTGGCCCAGAGAGTTGTAACAGATGATGTAATCTGTTCCTGCTGGGACTCCAGAAGCTGGTATGGCCTATGGATTACCAAAGTGATCCAAAGTGGCCAACGCTACACATGTCTGCTTCTCAAAAATTTAGTGGAGCTTATTCGGAAGGGTTTATTTCCTGTTTGTAGCTATCCCTCAGTTTGTCAGTGGTTGTGCCTTCAGCAAGAGGCTAGAGAATAATTTTTTTCTCTTTTGCTTTCCTGATTACTGGTGGAAGCTACAAAACCTCCCACATCAGGTGCCTGCAGTAAGACGTCCTGGATTTCCAGAAGCACTTCTTGTCCCATCCCTTTCCTACCAAGAAGGCAGACTGCATGTTATATGTGACTTCTCAGCCTTGTTGACCCAGTCTGGCTTCTGCCTTGTATAGTGTTTGGTAGGTGGGAGGAGTGGGTGTGTAGCGTGAGATGCCCTCCTTCCCTCTGCTTGCCAATACAGTATGACCTATTTTGGTTCCCTAATACTGAGTAACATTGGCTGGTACAAGTACTGAATCTGGATGTATTGGCTCACACTTTATTTCCCAAGTTAAGTGGCTGTAAAGGCATTGGCTGCTGACACCTTTGAAGGTGCCTCTTTTTTCCTGATCCTAAATGCATGATTTTACCCATGGCCCTGCATAGAGCTGTAACAGTTTTTGAGTGTAGAGCATACCTTAAGATGGTGTGGAATCTCTTAAGGCAATGTGATGACCCTGTTTTCTTGAAACAGTGAGTCTGTCCTTTTCTGTTGGTAGGATTTGGCTCTCTAATCCAAGCCAAGGTAAATATCCTTGCTCATCTTGAAATGACGGGAACTCTGGTGGTGGGTTCTTCCCTTCTCCTCTCCTAAGGGTATGAACTGAGCTTTATGCTCCCAGGTCTCGGAATTAAAGGCTGAGCTAGGTCAAACCCTGTCATTTATGTGTTCCAAGTTTTGACACTAAGTCTGCGTTAGAAGTGGCAAACCTTCCTTCCTCATCTTCCTCATGGGAATCTAATAATATTGACCTCTTCTTTGAACCATTATGAAACTGAATGAACTTCAGAGAGCAGTCAAAACCTGCTTTCTGGGGACAGATTACCATCTGGCACCACCTGCCACGTTAGCCAAAGGAGAAAATGCAGTTGTCAACTTGTCCAGACCAGACAGGGGATACCATACTCACAAGCTCGCTTTTCCTTGCCAGCCAATCCAGGTCTGCCCTATAAGCAGCTTCCTCCTCTGCCTGTGTAAAGGATAAGAAGCTGGTTGCAAAACCAGTTTCAGCCTAAGAAGTTGGAGCAATCTCTAGAGCCAGTATGACAAGAATAACTTCTTCTTGTATCTGTGTTTGTGGAGAGGAGGTGGAATCATTTTACATTTTGAGACCCTTGTTGGGGTAAATACCTGTGGATGCTGGTACATAGCCTCAGAGAGAGTGGGAATCCCACCTTGAGGATCAGGGAGCTCCTGCCTGTTCTTGGACTGTGGAGGCTGCTGGGATCTTTCTCTCCACCCCATCCTCGCCAAGGGAGGTCATTAGGGGCTCTCATGGGACTCCTTTCCAGCTGCCATTGCAAACCAGGGTTCCCTTGCACATCCCAATTCCCTCCAGGCACCTGTTGTTAGCCTTGCAACCGTTTGCAATCATTGCACCAGGTGTACAAAGCTGACGGGGGCACCTGTTGAGCAAACAACAGCCTCTTGATTTTTCGTTTGAGGATGAAGGGGGACTGTGTGGGACTCTAGGTAGTGAGTCTGAAGTAGAACAACGTTTCCTTTGTTCTTTCTTGTTGGGAGTCTCCAGGACAAGTTTGATGAGCACTCATTTTTGGTTGGTCTCAGATCTTGGCACTAGATGACACCTCTTTCTGTTTCTCAGTGTATGTGGATGAACTGATTGGTTGGAGTTGGGGTAAAAAATTTCTGAAGAAGGAGGCTGGATTGAGCAGGAGATAAGAGTAATTGTGGAGTTCTGCTACATGTAGGGCAAAGTAGATGTATCTTTGCTTGGAGTGGAGAGAAGGGATTGAAGTATTCCAACTCCACCTGATCCATTAGATGTTTGTTGTTTAATCTTCTGTAGCAAAATTGTCATCTTTTCCTCTGGCCGCTGACAGTTAACCAAAGGGTGTCACAATGCCTTCCCTTGGAAGAGGTAACCCTGTCCCCACCCCTGGATAGCTCATAGAAAGGCTGGGATTTAGCAGATGGTTTGAAGTCCTGCTTGAACGAAAGAGAATGGAAACTCAGAGGAAGAAGCTGGTGTTCCTGAAACGTTTCTAGCGAAAGAGGCTTGGGTCATGAGAGGTCCTTTGAATGAGATTTAGCCAGCCAGGCTAGAGGCGTACTTGGTTTGTGCTTTGAGAGGCTTCATGGAGTAGATCATTCATTGCTGGAGAACGGTTGTGTCTTCTCCTCCTGCAAGTCACTGCTGACATGGCCTTCTCCTCCTTTCCTACAGATTGTGTAGTTTGACTCCATCAACCAGCTAGCGCAATGGACGTTTTCAACAGAAACATGAATTTTGATGCTCTCTTCAAATTCTCCCACATGTGAGTATACTCTTTGCCTGCTTAATAGCTGTGGGTGCAGTTTTTGTCATGAAGAGGTCTGCTGTTTCTTGGGATGCATGAGAACTGGGAGGCAAGCCTGGGATCTGTGCTTCAGTGGTGAGGACTGGAGGTTGTGGGTTGCAAAAGGCAGACCTCTCCAGGCTGGTCCACTAGACAGTGGGAGAGGGGAATGGCCTTCTAGCCATGACTGTCTGTAGGTTGAGCTAAAAATCAAAATAATCTAGAAATAGTTTGTGCCCCAATAAAAAACTGAATTCCATAATCTTGATACGTGTGTAAGTTGCAAAGAGAGGTCCTTGTTTTTAAAGCTGCAAGCTGAGATTCTCACTGTGTTGGACTTTGGGGTTTGCTATTTAGCTCAGGAATGCTGTGGCCAGAGCTTGGCAAAGTTATTTTTTTGGATTGTGGCAGCCACACTTTCCAACTAGCGTGGCCAGGCCAGGATTTGCGGCGCTGTAGTTCAAAACTAACTTTTCCAAACTTGCTGCTTGCCTTTGCTTTTTAAAGTTTCAGCAGAGGCTGAGGTGGGCAGCATTTTCCTGCTAATGTCAGAGTTGCTCCATGCAATACATCAATACATACAATGGTTTCTGTTCTTTAGGACAGTTTGTGGAGTGGGCAGGTACCCCCCCCCCCCCACATATACACCTGAGTTAAATGGTGGTAACATGCCAGCTCTCAGCTCTGTGCAGTGCTGAATGAATCCTTGCGTTTTGGCCTCGCACTCAGCCGTGACCAGGCACCTAGAATTTTTCTAGCCTTGCAAAGATCTCCAGCTTCTCTTTCACTTTCGGCTTTATTTCCGGACCCATCTGATATCCTCTCTACAGAGGGTGGTGTCCCAGCTCCAGAGGTTGCTGAGGCGATGGAAAGTGATTGCTTTCACTTAGGTAGCTTGTGGCAGAAGAAATCCTGTTTACCTTGCACAGTTTGCTGAGCTTCTGGGTGCTGGCAGGTGGCCAAGGAAGGCGCTGCTATGCTTCCAAGCACTTGGGATGCAGTGGCGCTGACTGTGTTTCTTCCCTTGTCCTCTGCAGCTCCACATCAACCCAGCAGCACCTGAAGAAGGTCTATGTGAGCTTTGCATTATGCATGTTCCTCGCAGCAGCTGGAGCCTATGTCAATGTGGTGACTCAGCTGGTGCAGGTAAGAGCACTCCACTGTTCTCCAGGAGTCCAGTTGCAGGGAGGGGTTGCCATGAGTGTGGGAACCAACCTTCCCAAAATGAGCTGCACAGTGTGTGGGAAGGTGAAGATGGACCACTGGACCCACTGATGTCCACACCCCACCCGCTGCCATTGAGTGTTTTCTTCTAAGCCCTGTCTTGATTAGAGGTCCTTCTCACTGTCAGAGCAATCTTATGCCTGACTACTTGGAAGTAAGTACTGCAAGGTTCAGTAGGATTTTCTCTCCAGTGAGTGTAGTTAGGGACAACTAGTATGGTAACTACTTGGGTCTCATATGTGACTTCCAAAGCAGAATGCTTGTTTTTTGCGATGGACCCGAACATGGTGATGGTGGAGCCATTGTGAAAGGCAAATAAAACTCTAGGTCAGTGATGGTGAACCTATGGCACGTGTGCCACAGCTGCACACAGAGCCTTCTCTGTGGGCATGCAAGTTATAAGTCGCCATCAAGAAATACTTATCCGTCCACCGATCCCGGATTTCAGAAAGAACTCTTGGGAAGGGAGGGAGAGCCAAGATGGCAACAGCTGCCGTCACAAACACACCCGCACACCCGCCCGGACGCCAGGCATGGAAACACCCAGCTCCTGCTGCCTGCGTCTTTAAGGATTGCAGCTGGAGGCGGAGCGGGGAGTGTCCCGGGCAGGCACTGGAGGTTGTGTGGCTGGAGGAGTGGGACTCTTCGGGACAGTCGTGGTTGGTTTTGTGTTGCAGTTTGGGCACTTGGGCTTTAAAACGTTCGGTGTCACTGCTCTAGGTATTCTAACAGTGTTTGAATTTTGAATATTGCTCATCATCCCAGGGTCTAGACCAGTGGTTCCCAACCTTGAGTCCCCAGATGTTCTTGGACTACAACTCCCAGAAATCCTGGCCAACACAGCTAGTGGTGAAGGCTTCTGGGAGTTTTAGTCCAAGAACTTCTGGGTTACCCAAGGTGAGGAACTACTGGGCTAGACACATGTTGTTCCAAGTGGTGGGAGGCGGGAGAAGTTTTATTACCACAGAACAGTTGGGTTAGATTCAGTCATATCATCCTCCCCCTGTAATATATTGCCCAAACCTTGTGCTGGACCCAGCTGCCGTTAATCTCCTCCACCTTTGTCTTCCTCTTGCAGTTTGGACTGTTGACTGGCCTGGGAGCCTTGGGTCTCATGATCTGGCTGATGGCCACACCCCACAGCCGGGAGACAGAAGAGAAACGGCTGGGCATGCTGGCAGGCTTTGCCTTCCTCACTGGTAAGTGATGCTGAATGAACCATGAAAGAACTAGAAGTGAATGCCTGTGAGGAGGGAGAGAGGTACACTTACCTTGGTCAAGAGAAGATGGAGCAGATGGGGGGGGGGGGAGAGAGAGAGAGAATGCACGGGTATGTGTGCGGTCACCTGTCAAGAGCCTGGCTCTGATGCTGCATCTCTTTTCCTTCTCAGGAGTCAACCTAGGACCCCTGTTGGAGATGTGCATTGCTATCAACCCCAGGTAAGAGTGAGACACCCTGCTGCCATTTGTCAGTCACTCTGTGCCCAGGATGTGTGCCCCTCCAGGGGCCAGCCTCTTTGCCTGGCTGTAGCAACACCCTAGTTCTTCTGCAGAAAAATGGCCAGTTTTGTTGAAATTTAAAATCAAGCCATCCTGCACCACATCATCCTAAAAGACCATTTCCCCTACACAGCGTGCTTCAGTCTGGAATCTGAGATGTGATTCAGAATGCCAACCTGTTCCATCCAGGTTGTTCTGTAACACACCACTAGTTACAAGGCCCTCCTCCTGATAGCCAGATAACATCTTGAACTAACAGTGTCTGTTTCCAAATCCTGAGTATGGTTGTGTAACTTCCATGAAGTGCAGATGACTGCTGTGAGTTTCACCAGCTTCTGCCCCCATCCCCTGCAAAAACAAAAAAAACCCTCTTCAGGCGTTAGATTCAGCACCCCTGGGATAAGCTCCCACGTTTTACTTTTGTCTTTTTCTCTCACTCCAGCATAATTCCAACTGCTTTCATGGGCACAGCAGTGATCTTCAGCTGCTTCTCCCTGAGCGCTCTCTACGCCAAGCGCCGTGCCTATCTGTACCTAGGAGGTAAGGATCAGCACATCCTCTTGTTCTCTGCCCCTCCCAGGCCCGAGGCAGGAATGCTTCCTATGTCCTGTCTTTGTTCATCATGGGTCTGTTCCCTTCTTGCAGGTGTCCTGTTCTCTGGCCTGTCCCTGATGCTCTTCTTCTCTCTGATCAACATTTTCATGGGCTCAACTTGGCTCTTCACAGTGAGTGGCTCTGTGTTCTTGACAGGATGGATAAAAATCACCTTTTTTAAAAATCAAATTATTTTGACTCATGAGTTAAATTAAGAAATTGATTGTTTAAAATTTAAATTGTCAAAAAATCTGATTTTTTAAATTTAAATCATGATTTATATCACAATTTAAGTCAATCTGATTTAAATTAAATCCACCCTGTTTCTCAGCCTCTGTCACCTGCCAGACAAAAAGGCCCTTTTTGGTATGAGGGCTTGCCCAAGAATAGTCTGCTAATAGGGGTCATAAAATGTGCCTGGGTTCTCCTTTTGTTTTATTATTTTAAAAGGTAGGACTTCATGAACTCTGTAGTTCACCAAGCAAGTAAAGGACACCAGAGTTGCTCATCCAGAATTCTGTGATGTCCATGCAAGGCGAATCTGCAAGCCTCCTTTTCTTGCATAATTCCCTTCCTGATAGTCCTGTGGGTGGGGGGAGCGGGCAGAGAGCAAAGGGGCTCTAGGGGCTGCTGAAGCCTCTTTTCCTGACTAGTGGAAATGGCATTCACAGGTTTTGGCAGCATACCTCCAACTGTACCTTTGCAGCCGCAAGGACCTGGGAGATGGGCTTCCCGAACTCAAAAAGGAATGCAGACATACTTGGGAGGCTGATATTTTTTTACCCGGATACAGGTTCTGCCAGGATTTTGCACAAAGCATCTCACAGCTGAGAACAAGAGTGGAATGACCCCAGGAATGTCCTTAGGATGTAGTAGGGCCAGTTCGAGCAGTACGATTTGACTGCCCCTTAACTCTGGGACTGTCTTCTTCCTCCAGGCTAACCTCTACATTGGACTTATGGTGATGTGTGGTTTTGTGCTGTTTGACACTCAGCTCATAATTGAAAAAGCTGAGAATGGAGACAAGGACTACATTTGGTGAGTACCTGGAAAAAATTGTGATCAAGTGTCACACCCAAGCCTCGTGTACCTAGACGTGAAGGTGAGAGGTCCTGCAGGGAGAGTAGTAATAAGCAATAGATAAGACACAAGGTGCAAAACGGACATAAAGGGAAGACATACCATTAGCTGCTTTAGCCATGGGGTTTCTGTTCAGAAAGGCACCTTTGCTGTCTCTGGCCACCAGGCTCAACCAGAAAGGAAAGATGTGGAATTTCAGGAAGAGGAGTTAAAATATTTCCTGACCCAGTGATCCAGAATTCAGTAGGGAAGCAGAGGGATTTGGGGGAAATGGGTGTCTTGCTTTACTAGAAGTCTCCTTAGCTCATGCTTTATAAAACCAGTGCTAGATCCGAGGAAGGCCATTTCAGGGGTACTTGGTGTGGCTTTGGGTTTCATCTTCAACCTCCTCCTTTCTCTTCCTGCCAGGCACTGCGTGGATCTCTTCCTGGATTTTCTCAACATCTTCCGGGAGCTCATGGTCATCCTGGGCATGAACGAGGTCAGTCTGTACTCTTGAGGATGTCCCTACTAGAGCTGAGTCCCTCTTTGCCCCAAGACAAACGCAAGGCTGGAAACCACACTGGGATTGCCCGAGACACTTCCGTCAAGAGGCTTTCCTCTTTTCACCTGCCAGAGTTGGGGAGAAGCAAAAGGAGAGAGTCCAAGCAAGCAGAGAGAGGGCTCAAGTGAGGGCAGTTCTAGATAGGTGTCCTGAACCAGTTTTGCCAAGATATTCTCTTTACGTTGTCACCGCTCAGTGATAATGCTGCCAGCATGCTCTTCCTGTGGTCCGGAAATATTGTCCAGACTCCTGTTATTACATTAGTAGATCATGCTGTTGGGTGGGGCTGAAAGCTGCAGGGCTTCCCCCCAGAAGAGTGTAGGAGGAGGAGGAGGGAAGGGGTTCTTGTCTCCAGGCAGCTGTTAGGTCTTTTATATTGCCCAGACGCCAGAGCCATAATGAGGTGTTTCTCTTTCCCTTTCAGAACAAGAAGAAGAAGGAGAAGTGAAGGAACACTGGATGCTTGTGTGGAATCTCCTTTTTCTTATCCCTCTTTTTTGCCTCCTCCTTGCTTCTACCCAACTTGACCTGTATTAAAGGTGTCCCCCATCCCACCCCTTATTCTGTGTGAATGAGAAGCATCTGTGACACTTTCATACTTGGTGGAATTTATTTTCTCAGTTTTTGAGCCTTTTTGAAAAGCTAACTGGCTGATCCTAGTGCTGGAGTCTGGCTTTGTTCCACTTTCTGTATGTACACCAATAAACCCTGTGTAACTCTCGTTGCTCAGATCCATCCTGTTGGGAGTGGCCCCACAGCTTTTGCTGGCCAGCCTTTCTCGCCTCTTTTCTGCCCTCCGCCCCAGCACACTGAGAGCAGAGTGGCAGAGACAAGCTCATCCCAGCAGTTTCTGCTGCCGGTAAAGAGGTATGGCTATGACGTGCCCTTGCCAGGTAGATTGTGAGTGCAGATCCTTGCTAGAGGCCCTTTTGGCTGGGAAATGGCCGAACTAGAGCTAACTGGATCGATGTACACACACACACACACACACCCCTATACGCATGCCCCATCTGAGCCTTAGTTCTGCTACTGAGTAAAGAAACCTACCTCTGGTGAAAAAGAAGCGGTTTCTTCTGGCACCCATCTTGACTTTCAGCAACTAAGGCAAAAGTAGTCTTTGGAGTCAGTGGTCAGTCTGGGAAAAGGTTCTGTGTGGTTTCATGCCTGTGTAGCTTTGGCTTTGGTTTTGCTGAGTGGCAGTGAACCCATTGGTTAGGAGTTGAGGGCATTATGCCCAGTCTAGATTCATGAGGCTTGCCAGGAGCAGGGACTCTGGTTGAGCAGGGCAGATCTGATCAAGGGTGTCTGTGCCATCTCTTCTGTTAATGCCTGCAGGGGAATTGGTTGGGAGGTACCAGCTGCCTGTGAGGCAGGAAGAAGAGCAACTCCTGCCTAAGGTGGAATTTGTGCATGAAAAGAGTTCTGTGTACAAGTGTGTTAAGAAACCTTAAAAGCTTCCACGGCAGCAAGCCAGGTAATGTTTATCTTTCCCTTCTTGACACCCGAAGCCAGACTTCAGCTTTGCTTGCTTTGAGAGAATAAAATATATATATTCCTCTCCCCCCCCCCCCTTTCTTCTTCCTCTCGTCTCCCTCCTTTGGAACCAGTGCCAAGAATTAAACTTTGAGAGATCTACTTTATAGAGACCTTGTCTAACAGGTTTTAATACAGTAATGACTTAAACTCTGTCGCTCGTTGGATGTCCAGCTTTAGCTGCATTCGTTGGACTCCTACTGTGAAGAGACAGGGTTTTTAAACAACAAAAAGGTGTTTTGATTCAAATATGAAATTTACATTGTCTTGCTTTGTACGGGGAAAGAAAATATTAAAATAAAAATCCTCAAACTTTAACCTTTACCCTCTATTTCCTGTTTGGCTTTCTCCGAGGCTGTGCTCTTAACTTGGTTTCTAATGGATTTTGGTGTACAGCCAGGGTTTTCACACCGCCTGCAGTTGGGAGGGCCCCGTCAGTGCTTTGTGACACCTTCTTACCTGCCCATAGAATTGCTCTCTAATTTTCTTACTTGGGGGGCTGATCTTGGGCAGGGCTGAGGAAGTGCCCCTTCTGGCGGCCATTGAATTCATCCTCATCATCCTTAGCTAGACTGGCCAATGTGCCACCAGTAAGGTTGATTAAGCATAACTAGTAACAGTTGTAGGGTCTATTCTGGGGCAGAGAGTTGCTTTACCAGGAGAGCTAAGGGTGTGACTGCAGAGTGAGGGAAATGCACACCCACTTGCTATGAAGTTGCACTGAGGAATTTGGGTATGTTATTTAAAGCAAAGCAATTTAAAGCAAAGCAAAGTGTGCTGCTTATATACTGCCGAAAAGTGCTTAAAGCACTCTCTGAGCAGTTTACAGGTTTTTTTTGTTTTGTTTTGAATTATGTAGGCTACACATTTAAATAGCCACACTTGAACCAAACTGTTTGTGGTTCTATCTACAGTCCTGCAGGTGGCGCTGTTCAAAGAACGGCATGAAGAGGGAATGAGACGGCCTTTTTCCTGTCTCCACAGGGTTTAGCTTTGTTAAGCGGTTAAAAAAACACATGAGAGTGTTGCCCAGGAGGAAGAGGAGCTTTTTCTAAAAGAGGAGTCATAGGCGGGAGACTGCTAGGCAGAGTGTATATGCGTGTGCGAGGGAAGAGGCAAGGGGAAAGGTGCTTTGAGTGTGCACACCACCACCTTGCTTTCTGCATTGATTCAAGTGATCACATGCTTGAATTGATTTGAACTATTTGCTATCACGGTGGTTCCCAACCTTGGGTAGCCCAGGTGTTCTTGGACTGCAACTCCCAGAAACCCTGGCCAGCACAGCTGATAGTGAAGGCTTCTGGGAACAGCAGTCCAAAAACATCTGGGTTACCCAACGTTGGGAACCACTATGCTATCAGATTGCCTCTTCATGGTCTCCCAGTTATTTATAGGCAGCTCTCGTGCCAGTGCTTCTCACAGAACGTGGTACTGTGAGAATTACCTTCCTAAACTGTCTCAGACAGAGTTTTAAGGTGCCTTCCCAACCTGAAGTTGAGCTCCTGGTGTGAAACTATCTTCTCCAGAGGGTCTGAGGCTCCCTGGACCCTGGGAGCGTGCTGCTTAGAGAGGGGGAAATCATGGCCATCGTCCTTGAAAGGCAGCTTCCCCTTATTCCTCCTCCTCCTGGGACTGCAACTCCTTATCTCTTGGCACTGGCCCCGCTGACACAGGTTGATGGACACTGTCATGTACCTTGGAGGGCTACAGCTTCTCCTGCCTAGCCTGACCCATCTTCTGCAGAGGCCAAAGCAGCCTCCTGCCTTTGCCATCCACTACAAATTTGCTGAGTGGGGATGCATGGGCTGTGTAACACCATGTTGCAGACTCTTCTGCTCCTTCCCATCAGATGGTATTGCTGCTACTCCCACTTCTCACCCCTAGGGGGTGCCATGACATTGCAGGGAAATAGTGGAGTGCCCTTCCCTCTACGATGAGCACTGACATGGATGCCAGCATCCTCACTGGAAGTGTGGGGTTCCCATAACTCTGTGCCGAGCCCATGGGAGAAGGAGGGGGCAGAAAAGAATACAAACAACGCTCTTGGAAGGAAGACCATTATTTCTTCTCTCCCCTCACCTGCCTCTTGAAGACAGGGTAATGGAAGAGGTGTGAAATAGGAAAACGCTGGTGGGAATCAGATACGGGGTCCATTTGCTTTGTGTCAACTCAGCCAGTCTTGATTCAGACTCAATCTGTGGGAGGGAAAGGGGAACAGAGAAGCCATCCTATAGCCCAGGGATGTTTAAGGGATCACGCTCTACGGGGAGTTCCCACCCTTGCTCAGATCAAGCATGATGGGAGCTTTAGAACAACAGCACTGGGTAGCAGCTGTTCTTCACTTCTACACCTATTTGGTGCCTGTACTTCAAAACACTGTGTCAGGACCCTGCCCCTCCTCCTGATTCTGGGATGCAATGTTAGATAAGTCACAGCTACTGCGACGGTGCCTGGGGGAGTGCCATGAAAAAGTCCTGTCATGTCGGAAGATATGTATATATCTTTGCTCTTTGGTGGAAGAAGGTGTCACTGATGCCTTCCCAGTGAGCTAACCAACCTCCTACCAATGGGCACCGGTATCATACTGAAGAGGACTAAGGTCTCACCCAGATCCCACCTGCAACCCACCATACAGCTGACAAGCAGCACTGCCAGGGGCCAGAAAGAACAATGTCCCCATCCCACCTCTGGAACACAGAGAGAAAATCTAAACTGAGTCAGTGGCTGAAGGAGAATGCCTATTCATGCTGCCAGGAGCAGCCTGGGGAATTGTGCATCTTTCCACATTTGAGGAGGAAACAGATTTTACAGAAGCCTCGTGGTGAAATGGCAGTACTGCAGTGAAGACTGTGCTCATGACCTGAATTTGATCCGAACAGGATCAGCTAGCCAGCTCAAGGTTGACTCAGCCTTCCATTCTTCCAAGGTTGGTAAATGGAGTACCCAGCTCATGGGGGGCGGGGGGGCGGGAGTGCCTAATTAAATTGTATGCCCAGAGAGAGCTTTAAGCACTATGGGGCGGTATATAAGCAGCATACTTTGCTTTTAAGCTAGAGGCAGGGAGAAACTGCAGTCCGACTATTAAAAATTACAGAAACATACCACCTTGATCTGACTGGAAAAATCACCATTTAACCAAAAAAAAAATGATGTAGGCTTTATGTAGCACAAATGCTGTGCAGGTTAAACTCCTCTCTAATACCCAGCCAAAAGAATCCATACACTTTTTTTAATCCCCCTTTATTTTCTGGGAGAGGCAAGACAATAAACATTCTCATTTCACAATAACTTATATAAATAAAAAGAGAAGCAAAAGACATTGTATTTTTTTTTAAATCAAATTTTAAAAAGGACAACAAAAAGGAAGACTCGTAGGGAAAGGAGTCTGTACACAGCAAAATAGCACCATCTGAGGAACCCTGTGGCTCCCATAGAAACAGAAAGGATAGCTTGACTGTGGAAATTAGAACAGCAACATTAATAACTTAAAATTTTAAAAAAAATGTACACAGAAAGGAATGAGGAACCCAGCTATCCTTTCCTGGACCCACAGTAGCTCCAAGGCCTAAGAAGACCCGGTTCTCATTGAAAAACATCTCAGCAGGTTCACTCCCGTGGGTTTGTGGATGATGGGGGCAAAGAGGAGGAAATAATTCCCAGAAACCAAGCCAGAGGGGAGAGTGCACCGAAAAAACACTGAGACACTCTCCTTAAAGAGGGACGTGTGAGGGCACTGTCGCTGCCAAACCCTCCTTCCTCCCAATCTTTTGTTTGGGATACACTTCTGCACCTCCAATCTTGAACGGAAGAAATGGATCGAAGGCCCCACTCCGCTCCTCTTCCTCAGTGGACTATAGATGCCCAGATCTGGCAAGGGTTCCTCTACTCTCCAAGTGTCAAGTGGCAGAGCGACTGAGGTGATAATACTTCAGCAAGACTGTACAGCCTGTGAGGTAAAAAAAAAAAGGGGGGGCAGCTTTCAAAGATGGGATGTTTTTCCACACTGAGGGATGCCTCCGAGGCCTTGGGCACTTCCATGCAGCAACTGGCACCTGCCAGTCTGAAAAATGGAGGTCAGAGTGAGAAGATTTCAGCTGGTGGAAATTCAGAGGTTCGTGAGAGGAGCAGCTCGCTGGAGCCTGGCAAAGAGACTTTTTGGACGGCGTGCTGACTAGGGGATTCTGGGAGTTTGCAGTCCAAAAAAGTAACTTCTCCAAGGTGGTTAACCTAACCTTTAAGGGAGAGACCATCTCCTCAGAACACTTCAAAAAATGCCACAGACCAGGTTTGGCAGAGTGCCTGGGAATCCACGTCAGCCCTAAGGAGCTTGCAATCCCAAGAGACTGACCAGGGGACGAGCGAGCACGGCCGAGCCCACGCCTCCACCGAAGGACACCCTTTGAGAGGCACAGAAGGGGCACCTCCACAGCCCAACAGGCTGAATGCCACTCCTCAGGAGCCTGTGGGCTGCCTCCTGTCTTGCCCATCCCACCCCCCCCCCCATTCTTTCTCTGATCCTGTCTCATTTCTTGACAGCCTCCAGGTTGCAAAATGTCCCCTGCCCAGAGAGATGGGGAAGAGAGCTGAGTGTGGAAGACCTATTGTGTTCTGGTTCAGGGCCAAGATTTGGTTTGGGAGGATCACGTAGGAGCCAGCAGGCAAGCGCTAGGCCCTTTAAAGCACCAGAGAGAAGAAGCCTAGGGTGAGATCTGCCCAGGAAGCCAACGCTCTCATGTGGCCCCTGCCACCGCGGCCAAGCTCAGCCCTGGCTGCCACAGGAGGACAAGCTGTCATAAAGAGAGTCACTGAGGGACTCCGAGTTCTCTAGGCCCGGCTGCCCTTCGGGCCCCATATCTCTGGAACGGGCCTCTGTGCTGCCTTCTTCGCCCACGTCGGAAGCGCTGGGAGTCCGGCTGCTGCTGGTGCTGAAGGCGGGCGAGGCCTGAGGCCCTTCTGATGAGGCCCGTCTTCTCTCCACGACACTGCAAGCTGAGCCCTGCAGAGACAGAGGGCGGGGAGACAGGACTGCTGAGGGACAAGGGCGTCAGAGGCACAAGAGGCGGCAGGACGGACTACAGCAACTTGGTATGCCAGGCACACCTCCATCAGCACTCGTTAGGCCTTGAGGGGTGACGTCACCTTCACAGTCACCACCTTTCCAGAGGGAAGCAAGCCAAAGCCATTCACACAATGCACTCCCCACGGCAGAGAGCAGTCTGAACTCACTGCCACCTTTAGTATGGTTTTATAGATATGGGTTCAAATCAGTCAGGGTAGGCAAAGTGCAGCTCACCAAAGGCTCTCAGGAGGCAACCAAGGATTCTTCACCACCTGCTATGCAGGCGAGGGCCTATGGGAGTGAAATCTGACAACCTCTGCATGGACGACACCCACCCCGAAAGCAGAGATTTGGGTGACAGCGGGACTGAACGGCAGTAAAATGGAGGCTGGCCCAACTTTTGTCAATAAACGGGGTGTCAAAAACAGGGCCATTGCCCTCAGAGGTCCCCCCTTGCTGCTTGTTAGCTTTTGCCAATGAAAACTGTGGCCTGCCTTTCCTCCCATGGCGAGATGACATTTGTGTCATTCTTGCCACTGGCCAGCTCTGTTCCCATTTACCAACCTCCCTGCCCCCCTGGACCTGCCCCCCTGTCCACAACAGCACCCCATGCCCTTCCTTCTTACGTAACATACGCAAATAACCTGAACAATGCTCTGCACTTCACAAATACAGCGGCTGGGGCCATGCTGAATAGAAGGATGAGCACAAAGCCTTTTAACCAGCAGTGGGTGTGCAGCCCCTCTGGCTTTTCTTGGACTGCCATCTCCATCCCGCCAACTAGCACCGACACTGGCAAGAGAGGAGGGGAGCTGCCGTCCCTCCGCATCTGGGGGAGCCCATGTTCCTCATTCCTGCTGTTTTAACCTGGCTATGAATCTTCTCATGGTTCCCCCAGAGAAACCAGAAAGTGGGGCCCTTGCTGCTGAGTCACTCCTTGTTGTTGTTCTTTAGTCGTTTAGTCGTGTCCGACTCTTCGTGGCCCCATGGACCAGAGCACGCCAGGCCCTCCTGTCTTCCACTGCCTCCCGGAGTTGGGTCAAATTCATGTTGGTAGCTTCGATGACACTGTCCAGCCATCTCGTCCTCTGTCGTCCCCTTCTCCTCTTTCCTTCACACTTTCCCAACATCAGGGTCTTTTCCAGGGAGTCTTCTCTTCTCATGAGATGGCCAAAGTATTGGAGCCTCAGCTTCAGGATCTGTCCTTCCAGTGAGCACTCAGGGTTGATTTCCTTCAGAATGGATAGGTTTGTTCTCCTTGCAGTCCAGGGGACTCTCAAGAGTCTCCTCCAGCACCACAATTCAAAAGCATCAATTCTTCGGCGGTCAGCCTTCTTTATGGTCCAGCTCTCACTTCCATACATCACTACTGGAAAAACCATAGCTTTGACTATGCGGACCTTTGTTGGCAAGGTGATGTCTCTGCTTTTTAAGAGGCTGTCTAGGTTTGTCATCGCTTTCCTCCCAAGAAGCAGGTGTCTTTTAATTTCGTGGCTGCTGTCACCATCTGCAGTGATCATGGAGCGCAAGAAAGTAAAATCTGTCACTGCCTCCATATCTTCCCCTTCTATTTGCCAGGAGGTGATGGAACCAGTGGCCATGATCTTAGTTTTTTGGATGTTGAGCTTCAGACCATTTTTTGCGCTCTCCTCTTTCACCCTCATTAAGAGGTTCTTTAATTCCTCCTCACTTTCTGCCATCAGAGTGGTATCATCTGCATATCTGAGGTTGTTGATATTTCTTCCGGCAATCTTAATTCCGGTTTGGGATTCCTCCAGTCCAGCCTTTCGCATGATGTATTCTGCATATAAATTAAATAAGCAGGGGGACAATATACAGCCTTGTTGTACTCCTTTCCCAATTTTGAACCAATCAGTTGTTCTATATCCAGTTCTAACTGTTGCTTCCTGTCCCACATACAGATTTCTCAGGAGATAGATAAGGTGGTCAGGCACTCCCATTTCTTTAAGAACTTGCCATAGTTTGTTGTGGTCCACACAGTCAAAGGCTTTTGCGTAGTCAATGAAGCAGAAGTAGATGTTTTTCTGGAACTCTCTGGCTTTCTCCATAATCCAGCGCATGTTAGCAATTTGGTCTCTAGTTCTTCTGCCCCTTCGAAATCCAGCTTGTACTTCTGGGAGTTCTCGGTCCACATACTGCAGAAGCCTACCTTGTAGGATTTTGAGCATAACCTTGCTAGTGTGTGAAATGAGTGCAATTGTACAGTAGTTGGAGCATTCTTTGGCACTGCCCTTCTTTGGGATTGGGATGTAGACTGATCTTTTCCAATCACTCCTAAAGGACCCTAAGTCTCTTCCCTCCCTTCCTTGCACTGTTTTGTAAAGCCAGCACAGTTAACACCTTCCCAAGAAAGTCTCACAAGCATATGAGTTAGTTCCTAAATCTGAATTCCTCAGCACCACGCTCCACCGTGGCTAAAACACCAGAAGCCACCAGGGGTGAAGCATCGGTCTCACAAGCTCCAAGTGGACTGAGGCTCATCAGAAGCCTAGCTGGACACTCCGCTGGGGTGACCCTGCCCAAGCCTCACCTGGCCCATCTCACCCTGACCTCCTTTCCCCACCTCTCCCTTACTCGGTTGCCCCACTGCCCCCCCCCCCCCCCACTTACCATTGCTGAACCATGAAGGCCTTCCAGCCTATGAGGGGAAGAGAAAAAAGGGTCTGTGCCCACGGACCCTTTGGCGTTGGGGAAAGTCCAGTGCTTGCTCTGCTGGGTGTGCCGTGGCTTGCTGGGCTCACGGCAGAGACCTGCAAGAGGAGGAAGAGACAGGTAGCGGGTCAGCAATTTATAGGGGGATGGAAACCATCACCACCCGGCCTCGCGTCCTCCGAAGGGCAGAACCAGACGTGGCCTGGTGCAGCAAGAGTCACCGTCTTTTTGCACCTTAAATACTAACCAAGTTTTATTTGGTATAGGTTTTCACATTTTAAGGTGCCAGAAGACCTTCTTGATAAAGATACCAACCTTCTGGGCAGCCCCTGCGATCACGATGCCCAAGGGGTGGCTCGGCACTGGTTAAGACCCCATGGAAAGCAGGCATGCTTTGATGCTTGCTCGGCCCCAGCAGATCCTCTGCGCTGGGCACCTCCCTCTCCAGAGTTCGGGCTTTGCGGGGCACTCGGGTGACAGGTGGGGGCCCCCGGGCTGGGAAAGGGCCGACGGGAGGAGGGTCAAGTCGAGGTTTCAGCTTAGGCACAATCTTACAGGGCATCCCACTGCAGTAGTCGGGTGGAGGAAAGGTGCCAATGCCACTGTCCAGAGTTCGTGTCAGAGAGCCACATGCTGCCAAGACGAGAAGAAGCAACAGTGAGAGGGAGGGAGGGAGGGTTGGAATCTGCTAGACCCTAAGGACTACTTGTTTCCTTGGCCTTCTCAAGGGGATGAATCAGGAATGGGAAAGCCTGTGGTTCTCCAGGTACTGTACTTCAGCTCCACTCAGCAAAGGCAATGGCCACGGAAAACAGGTGCTGCGTTCCACTGTTAGAACTGAATGAATTCCAGTGGGCTCCACTCTGGCTCCCTCAAAGGAAGGTAGAAGACAAGAGGCCCCATTACTCTTCCCTTCATTACTCTTCCCTATCCTCCGTTTAAACTGCCTTGAACTGGGAACCTAGTCAAACAGCTTCTTCAGCTTCTCCCTCTTCCCATGCCACAGATCTTTCTCTCTCTCTCTCTTTCTTTCTTGCAAATAATTTACATTTGTTCCACAAAACCTTAATTTGCTTCAGTGCCTATCTTTTTTTTTCCTCAACAAGAATGAGAAGCATGCAGAAACAGAGCTTAGAAAAGTTTCTTCTGGGGCCCCGGGGGTGGGGCCAGGGGACTACAGCCTCCAGAAAAGGAAACTCTTCTGAGCTCTGAGCAGGGATGCTCACTCATTCACATTTATTTTAACGTTTATTTTAAACCACCTCGTCTCATAAATCTGAAGTCCAACACACCCACAAATTAGAATCATCATAGTTATCAGAAAAAGTGAAACCACAGCTTACAGTCTAACTGTAAGCAGATAATACTGTCTAAAAATACTCTACACCAAAATAGCGTCTTTCCCCCATGAGACAGTTGTTGGAGAAGGGCCCACAACGCCTCTGGAGTTTTCTCTCCAGCACAGAGTGGACCAACAGCCTTTCCTCTCTGGGAAACAATTCCCTATGGCAGTTACGGTCCTGTGTGCAGACGGAGTACAACTCATGGAAACGGACAAGGGATGATGGGGGTTTGCCTAGCAGAGAGTTGTGTGAACTGCACAGGAGCAAGCAGAGTGTTGTTTTGGGTGGGCAACAAGGACATTGTGAAGTTATTTTTAAAAGCTTATCTTGCACTCAGTAATGTATAGGGTGTGTATAACGTTACTCCTCAAAGTTAACGTGTCGGTAGCACAGTGCTTCTCGAATAATGAGTAACCTCAAGTCATTTTTCAAAAACCTCAGTAAATAAAGAGGAACAAGTTAACAAACTAACTTTTACAAATAAAATGCGGTCTCTCATGACTCGTACAGGAGTGCCTTCTTACATAAACAACAACACTGGCTGCCCGGGCTGATCTTCCCTCCCTCCCTTCCAGTCAGCTTTGCAGTAAACAACAGTGCTCAGCAAATTTCTGCACAAAAACCCTCCCCATCGAGCCTGGCTCTGCCAATTATACAGCGGCTGGTTCCTCCGCTTCTCTCCCACGTCCCTTTCACTGACAACCTCCCACAAAGCTCACCTGCAAAGTGCTGGGAGGTCACCGACTCGGCCAGGTTGTCATCGGATGGGACCTCCTCTCTCAAAGCTGCATCCCGAAGCTGGGTGGAAACAGGGAAGATGAGGAAGTAAAGGACCTTGGGGAGCTGCCTGGGGAGGTGGGAGGACTGTGGGGGGCCCCCGCCTGCCCGCCCGCCCGCCCGCCCGCCCGCCCGCCCGCTCCTCCACGAAGGACACCAGGAAAGGAGAGTGGTGGTGGTGTTGCTCCAGACTCGGCTCACCTTAGTAGGGGCCTCCGAGGAGGCATGGAGGTGCCCAACAATGCCATTGCGCGGAGGTCGGACAAGGCGGGGATCTTTGGCATCACGCAGACCTCTCTGCAGGCCCTGCAGCTCGTTCTTCTGCTCCAGGTGAGTCTCAAAGGGAGCCTCTTTCCCATCCACCCTGCAGCACAGAAGACGTGAGGACCGGCAAGCCTCCCCTCCCACTCTTCTTGAGTGCCTTCCTCCTTTCCGTGGAGCTCAGCCTTGCTTCTCTGATGCCAGCAGATTAGAAATACTACTCCCTCTGAGGGGAAAAAGCAGAAGCGGCACCCCCACCTCTAGGCAGCACAAGGACTGCCCCAACTCAAGACATCACCACGGCCGCCTTGCTTCCGCCCACATACCTTGGCATGGTAAAAGCCAGAAACCCCAGTTCTCTCCCCGTAACTATTGCTCTCCTCAGCTTTATTCTCCACTCTTTGCATCTCAGCACAAGCATGGAAACCAGGACAGAATTTGGTGTCTGAAGCACCACCTATTTTCTTTAAGACGTCCGTTGGGGCGTGGCAGCTTCCAACCATCAGAGAAGTGAAACAATGGGAGCAAGTGGTGAAGGCAATGGACATCCGGTGAGGAGAGAGCCAGGCTTCTCACTCTCAAGTAGGAAGGCCCCAGAATCCTGCAGAGAGCTATTTGCTCCTCTCCACAGACGGCCTGGCCTCACTCTTCTTCCCTCCTCCCAGGTTTGCCAAAAATATTTCCGCATCTCCATGCAAGCTTGGGATGCGGGGCTGCCGGTGAATGAAATGCTGCCCCCTGTTTTGTCATGGTACCTGTTTCTGTTAAGGGGAAAGCAGCTTTACCTTGGAGCGCTTTGAAAAAAAAAGCTCTCTCCATCAGGTCCCCTTGAGGCTCCTGCCCTCCTCTCTCACCTACCTGTTGAGCAGCTGCTGCATGAAGTTCTCCGCAGTCACCTCCTGGTACATGAGGGTGAGCTGGCTGTGGCCAGTATCACAGGCATGGGGCCGGGGCTTGTCCAGCGCCAACCCATTGATGTAGGCTTTTTCCTCTTCCAGGGCTTTACGCAGGTCCTCTGCCTTCTCCATCAGTTTGGAAATGTTTAGGCTCTCGGCTTCAAGTCTCCGAGAGGCCAGCTTGCCCTCCTTCACCTTGGGGGCCTCTGGCCTGCGGCTGAGAGCAGGCAGCTTGCTCTTGCGCAGCCCGAACCAGCTGGCTAGGCCACTGGAGTTCTTCTGCTTCGCTTCGCCGGCAGCTGTCCCTCCTTTGTGCCTGCGCAGGACATTCTCCTCAATGCCTTTCATCACCTTCTCTTCGATGGTGGCTGGGGCCCCAGGTTTGCCCTTGGCCGGATCTGGGCAGGGCAGGTTCCTCCGCCCCATGCTGGTGGGTGGTTTGGCTGGTGGCGGGCAAGGCTTGGGTTCCAAGGTGGGAGGCTTAGTTGGCGACTTGGACGGTAGCTTGGTCGGACTCCCGTGAGGACTCTTCGCATTCTTCCCTGGCGGCGGGGGCTTGGTGGGATTTCTTGTGGCTGGCACCCCCAACAAACGGTTCTTGGAGACGTGGTGCTCAGGGTCACTCCCGCGGGAGCCGACGGAGTGAGATGCGTAGCACCGAGGGGCAGGCTCACCACTGTGGCAAGGCTCGTGGTACTTGAGGCTGCTGCTCCCTGTGCCCAGCCGGGGATGGGTCTCGGCCAGGCCCTCCACACGCTCACAGGGCCGGGCCGGGCCCTTCCCCTTCTCCACGTTTGCCAACTCTTTCCCCTCACTTCCCTTCAGCCTCCCAAGCACTGACAGCCGCTCTCTGAAGGGCATGTTGGCCGTCTCAGGCGTTGTCCGCTTGCTGGGGCCATTCAGGACCTTCTTAGAGCCATCAGGGTTTCGGCGTGCTAGAGGGGGAGAGTGCCGGGCCTCGGGGACCGGCTTCTCTTGGCCGCCCACAAAGTGGCAGGGCTCTAGGCAAATGTCACCAGCTGGCACTGCCGGAAGGGGTGCTGAGCGGCAGGGAGGTGGGAGGCCTTCGGGCCCGTCCAGCCTGCCATCTCGGGGCGAAGGAGAGGGAGAGCCTAGGGCACTGCTGAGGGAGAGCTCCAAGATGTTCTCATAGTCATGGGGGGGTCTGTGGTAGCCAAAAGGCTCCGGGGAGGTCGGTGTGACCTTGGGGGCCCCAGGAATAAGGTGCCGGGCAGCCTTGGGTGAGGGATGCCCCCCAGCAACACTGGGGTCGCTGGGGAAGGGGCTGTCCGGGGAACCCTTGCGGCTGGGGGTCGGAGAGTGGTACACCTCATAGGTGTTGCTGCGGCAGGGGATTTTGGAGCTGCGGGTAAGCTGGGGGCTGAGCCGAAGGGCAGCAGGGTTGGGCGGTGGCGGCGGCGGCGGCATTTTCAATAGCTTTAGCACCTTAGAGGGAGATGGCATGGGTGGGCCTTGCGGAGATTCATCCTTGCCCTCGCTTGGGGCTAGAACACCAAGGTAGGCAGGTTCACGGGAGGCGGAGGGAGGCCCCAGGCCCTCCAGACAACGGACGGCCTGGAGACGCTTGTAGCTACGGAGCTGGCCTTCCGAGCCCTCCAGCAGGCAAGGTCCATTGGGCTCCCCATTGAGCAGAGCACTGTCGCCTGCTTCTCTCAGGACCTGCTGCAGGTAAGTCTCCACATCCCCCAAATCTAACTTATGCTCGGCCAGGGCACTCAGCAGCACCTGCCCGGGGTGTCCTTTCTCAGGGGGATCGGATTCGCCAGCCTCATCGGACGAGGAGGAGGAACTACCCTCTCCTTTTATAGGAGGCTGCCTGGCCACACTTTCTCCTTGGGTCAGCAGCAGGCATGGCCAGGCTTCAGCAGTCACACCTTCTGGGGAACCAGCTTGCCCGGGGTCTCTCCAAGGAGCGGGGAAGGCAAGCAGGGGGTCCATCTCTTCCAGGGAGCGAAGGACCTCCAGGATTTGGGCCTTCTTCCGCAGGAACGGGGACAGCGCCTCCAGAGCCTGGGGGTTGGGTCCAGGGGTGCCAACACAAGGCTCCTCGGAGATGATCTGAGAAAAGCCAAAGAGAGAGGAAGACATTAGTAATTCTCTAAGCTCTTAGGCCCATGTGAGAGCCAGTGTGGTGTCCTGAACAGAATGCTGGACTAGGACGCAGGAGACCTGGGATCAAATCCCTGACTGCTCTTGAAAACTGAAGCAGGGGCGAGTCATGGTAAACTTCCCCTTGAATATCTCATATACCTTGCAAACCTTATCAAAGTTGTTGTAAGCTGGAAGCAACTTGAAAGCACAAAACAACAAGAGTGCCAGGCAGAGAAGAGTCTTCTGCAATGTTTGCAACCCAAACTGGTATTGCCAAGGATTAAACTGGAAATTTTCTACACAAAAAATAACATCTCTGCCATTGAACTATGGTCCCTTACCATGCAAAGCATGGTCTTAACTGCTACCTTTGTAACACAAATTGGGAAGCAAACTGGACAAAGCAGAGCTTGAAACCTTCCCTTTTTCAATTTTTTTTACTACAACTCCCAGAAACCTCCAGCCAGCGTGGGCACTTGCTGGGGATTTGGGAAATTCTAGTTCCAGAACACAATCTTTGGAAGCTCCTGAAGAAAGTGTGAAAAGGCCAGGAACTCTACCAGGGTGAAATGGCAGGGGCCTGGACCCACGTGGCTTTTCAGCAACATTTCTGATCCTCTTGCCTCCTGTCCCAAGCGCACTCTTCCATCACGCAGACTATTCAAAGGCCATGTCTCAGCCATCTGATTGCCTCCTATCAGTTAGGAATGAAGATTTCTAGATCTTTCCCACTCCGTGCAACTACCTGCTTGCTGGAACGTCTTCTCACCTGTTCAAGCCCTTCTTCTAAAAAAAGTACCTCCACTTTGGGGGGGGGGGATGGGATACACCAGTAGTGACCTGGATCCACCTCACATCCATTCCCCTTAAAAACAAGAACCTAAGCTGTGTCCCTCAAATTCTAGGCGTCTGTGAGAGATGGCATCTGGCAGCTGGAGACATCAACTGCATCTCAGGTATACACTATGCTGCGCTGTGCAGCAATGCCGCCATTAACACCCTGGGCACTGTTCCAAGAAAGGTACACCTGCCATCTCTTCAGCTGCCACAATGCATAAAGCAGTGGGAGGGGAAGCATGGGTGGCTGGGTGTTGCTGAGGCAGCTCTCACTGCTCTGTTCTTTCCAGGAAGTCAAGAGTGGCGGACAAAGGAAGGCTTGCAGGACATACCTCTCTCGGTGGGATGCAGCACCCTAAGGGAAAGGTAGCTGGGAGTTTCTCTACTGTGCCCATCTGGGAGTTGGAGGACGGATCCAAGAGCGAGGAAGCAGGGTGGGCTGGAAACTGGGGAGAAAATGTACACCACAGAGGACCTCCATGAAACCACATGCAGGCTGTAGATGGGAACACATCCACTCCCCACCCTGCCAGACACAAGGGATACGGTGGGTAAATCAAGCCACTACACTGATGATGGCTTCGCATCATCCCTTTCACATCCGCCAAGGATGTCAGTCACCTAACCCGTGGAGGAGAATCCGTGGCATGTCCACACACATTCCCCAACAGGGTGAGACTGCACTACAGAAAAGTGGCTCATGCACCTCCGTACCTATCCCTGCTGTTCTTCTACAAAGGGGGTTGATCCGAGCCCCCAAATCATTGAGGTCTCACCAACTCCACAACCACAATAAATGAAACAGCGATTCCTCTTGCCCAATGACAGGAAACTACTTGAGGCAGGTGAAGAAAACAACACTAGAGAGAAGGAGAGACCTGTATGGCCCAAAGAAGAAACCCAAAGCTCAAGGATGAAAAACGGCACAGGAAAGAAAGCAGAGGAACTCCTGGGTGAAGGAGGCTGAGCAAAGCCAGAAAGGTGACACAGCAAACGTCAATTTTCAGAATGACCGACAGGAACAGCAGAGATCCATGAGACCCCCTTGTGCTACACCATCAAGCTTTCTACCCAAGATATAATCAAGAATTCTTATCAGCATAAGCGGGAGGTTGATTATTGATCAGTTCCAGATGCACTGAATTAGTACACAAGGTGCAGAATGAACCATTACAGAGGGCAAAATGGCACATCAAATACACAGAGGTTTAATAAAGACAACGAATCAGCTAAATGGCTTACCCAGCTGAAGGTATAACATCTCTCTCTCTCTCTCTCTCTCTCTGTGTGTGGTCAATAGTTTTGAACTACGTCAGGGATGGGGAATAAGAAACCTCCAGATGCTGTTGGACTATGAGTCCCATCATTCCTCCCCACTGGCTATGCTGGCTAGGGCTGGTGGGAGCTGCAGCCTAAGAGCACCTGGAAGGTCACACACATTCATGGCCCTTGAACTAAATGATATACTGAATCCTTTCCAGTTCTTATAATCCCAAGAATTTCACTAAGGTCAATAAAAGACCAACAAATTGGTGAGCATACCCCATATGGGCACTTCGGCAAAGAGCAAAACTGCCCACATTTGTTACCGGTGATGGCAAGGTGGGGGAGAGGAAAACAGAGTGCCAGAGACTAACCTGGGAGAGAGGGCCAGAGGTCAACTTCTGGTGGAAGAGGTCACTGAGGGCCTGGTTTTGTCGCTCAAGGTCAAAGACCCGCTTTTTCAGCTTGATGCATTCCTCGCGGAGATCCTAAAGAGAAGGGAAGAGCTGACCCCTGTATGCTCCGCAAGATGGCAGATGGGGGCAGCGGCATACACACACCCCCAGCCTCTTTCCCTCCTCCACAAGACAGAGACTCACCTTTTGGTTGAGCAAAGCCTGCACCACGTGATTGGCTACCTGTAGAAAGTAAGGAGCCGGTGTTAGCGAAAAATGGTTCCTGGGCCCAGAGCCCAGGCCGTCCGGGCCTCAGGAGAAGTAGGAAGTCAACATGGAGAAGGAGTACCTCGTCCAGGCAGCGTTCGTAGGTCTCTCGCTGGTTCTCGTTGGCTTGGGCCAGTGCGGAATTCTCCGCCTGAGGGAAGGGAAAGGAGCCAAGACAACGTGAGAGAGGGCTAGGAGTCAGAACCCCAGGTCTCCTTTCCCAGAGACAGATGGGAAAAGGGAGGGAAAACCCTTCAGGAAAGTTTTCATAGAGCAGTTACTATAACGACAAGGCTCAAGCCATGTGAAAGGCAGTGCAGGGCCAAGGCCACCATTTCAGGGAACAAAGAGAATTCGGAACATAAAGCTGCAAATTAATTCACTCTATTGGCTTGCTGCTGCCCTCCCACCACGGTTCCAGCTCTAATATGTTGGCCCAGAACACATGTCCAGGAGGGAAGCTACCTGTTTTTGTGGCTCCTACACATGCCTCACTGAGAAGACACTGAAGGATCTCGTGGTGTGATTTGCTTGCACAAGCCATCCAGGCCTCTGCTCCCTGAAACTGCATGTCCACAGGACCAGCGCACTCTGTGCATAATGCACGGGAGACTGGATCTCATCAGGAGGCCATCTGATACAGCGGTAAGCAGAGCAGTTTGTCTCCTTTGGAAGGTTCCCAAGCCTCTTGCTCCCTTTCCCTTGCTGCAGCTGTGTGTCACTGTCATACCTTAATCTAAAGCAGGGGTTGGCAACTGCTAAGGCTGTGGGAGTCCACTGAGGCTTTTTCAGCCTGCCACATGTCATGCCCTGCACAGTCAGAATCGAACTACTAGCAATCTGTCTTTAAAATAAGGTGTACAAGGAACATGTACCTTGTTTCCAAGCTGAACTGCAAGCCCTTTGCACACCTCATTTTATAGGTAAACTACTGGGGGATACTGGTGTTGACACACCAACACCAAACTTCAGTAGCACAGCAGCAGATGCCACAAGGCAGCAGGATGTCAGGGGCTGGAGAAGGGTCTCGGTCAACCCTTCTGCCAGTCTTTTGATCTCTGTATGCTCATCCCACCTTCCTGAGCAGAGCGTTGAGCCACTAAAGTAAGACAGACACGGCCACGTACTTCCAGCTCCCGGAGTCTCTGAAGAAGCTCTTGGGTTGTCACTGGCTCCCCACCACTGCCTCCTTCGGCCTTCATCTCGCCCTGCAGTTTGGTTTCAGACATCATTTCCTTTGGACAAAAAGAACAGCCAACTCTCTCTTCATGCTATGAAAGTGCTAAGAATCATGTTCCTTGAGATGAACGGAGTGCCAGAATTGTGGACTACTGGACAAAATCGCTTCTACAATGCTGCTAGCTTCTTATTTAAAAGGTGGTCTGGAATGAGAGGAGAAGGGTTTTTGTTTTTCTGACAGAAACTTGATGTCTTTCAGGGATCGATGATGGGCAAAAATTCGACAAGCACAGCTCTGTATCTCCAACATGGGAAAGTGATTACAGTTGACATTCTGACTATCATCATACAAAAAAGTAAAAACATGTGAAACTTCATTGTTTCTCTATTAGAGATAGGGAACATAAGGCAAACCAATGTAAGATTATTTACTTGCCTTTGTCACCCTTTTACCCTGCTTGTTCTCTAAAGAGCTCAGACTTTCTAAAAGAGCTCAGACTTTCTAACAGATGGTGTTGTTACTGCTGAAAAATCACCCGGTCTCCTCTCCTGATTCAGTGCCTTCCATGTGATACAAACTGCATCACCTTCTCCCTTCTCATGACCTCAGGGCAGGAAATATGGAAGGACACCCATCCCAGGGGACTGACAGTTTTGACCCTCTTTGTTCTGCTGGGAATACGATACATCAGTGGCTCAAAGGGCATTGAGAGGCGGTCAAACGGTTTCAAGAAAGACTTTCCCGTTTCAAGTTCCCCTGATGAAAAATCCAAATCAAGTTGGTCTGTTTTGGAAACAGTTGCAATCAGGTCTCTTAGACATAAAGGTGGGTGTCCATTTTAAACAAGGCACATCTAAGCACAACTCAGGTGTGACTTGTTTGAAAGTGCTTTTAGTGCTTTCAAACAAAAAGCCGTTCCTGGCTCCCTCCCTATCCCCGTGTTCTGAGTTTCTGCAACACAAATTTCATTGCAGAGGAGCTGTGATTGTTATACAAAATGGAAATGAGGAATCCTTGGTGAGCTCCGTTGTATCTTGCAGAAATACAGGAGGAGATCCTGATCTATCTCCCAGGCATCTGGATTCCAGGATTCTGTATTAAAGGCCTGCTGAGTGCTCAACCTGTATCTCAGTGCTGTGAGGATCCGCCCACAGAAACCATGGAACAATTAGCCCATGGGCAGGGGGCACACCGGAGGGGAAAGAGAAGCAGCAGCCTCAGGCAGCAGAAATCAGCAGGGCAGGAGAGCTGACGGCAAACTCAGGTTCCCCCCTAACAGCCCAGCAGAGCTTTCCTACCCCTTCCCAATCAAGGAAGGCGGCTGGGAGAATTTCCGGGTCGATGCCATGCCATGTTAATTCAGCGAGAGGTGGGGAACTCCCTAGATGTTCTGCCTCCAAAACCAAAATGTCCCAACCTTCCTCTTACCTTTTGGAAATGACTTGGTGGTAGATACTACAGCTGGCCAAATCTCTTGGTCGCTCTCACCTGAAAGAAAAGAAACGCCAAGTAGTTTAGAAAAAACATCTGATGATCCCCTTGGCTGAGATGGAAGGCTGGACTTAAGAGTCACAACACCCAGCCAGGGACTGTGTCGCCCAAGAGAAACACAACAGAAACTTGGGAGGGGGAAGTGGAAGGCTCAGAAAGCTAAAGAAGGATATTTTTAGTGGAAGGGCCTCTCTAACATGGGCCTCTTCCTCCAAGAACTTCCCCTTGGCCCTTCTCCTGCCACTCCTTGTAAACTGCAATCTCACTGTTTACAACATGCAAAGGAAAACAGTTAAATCAAAGCACTAAAAACAAATTCTTGCAGAAGCAAATTTGTCCTTTTGTATGAAAGCACTACATGCAAATTGTTGGGCTGAGACACACTCAGACATGCGGTGGTCTTTAATGTCCGCACGTCCAGTCATCCCTTTTGCTAAGGCACACTTTTATACTTGGCTCCAACTGTTGCCAAACTGCAGATTCTCAGGTTTTATGTACTTGTGGACAGACCAGGCTATCTTTTCATTTACTGATTTGATTTATATCCTACCTTACCCTCCAAATGGGGTCTCAAAAGACTGCAACAATATTAAAAAAACAGGAGCAGATAAAACTACATATTATGTAAAGGCACATTTAACACAAATAATAAGACTGAAATAGTATTGAATTAAAAAGCAATTTAATAACACATGGATCCTTTAAAAGCTCCTTCCTCAGCCACTAGTCAATTGCCAAAACCTGCCTCACAAGAAAGCTGCTTGCCTGCGACCAGCAAAAGAACGGGGAAGGGGTCATCCTGGCCTCCTTTGGCAGGAAGTTCCTTTTATGTCCAAGGTGCTGGGACAGAAGGATACAAACCCCAGTCCTGCTGCTGGTGGATCTCCACCGCCAGCAACCACTGCCACAGCACCACATGATACGGCCACGTTTGTATTTTTTCATTCATTTTAAAGGGGCAGATTCATGGAGCATCCATTGGGGAACAGGTAACAATCATGTGTGTCTAAGAGCAGGTCCTCCACATTCGGAGGAAGCATGCCCATGTCTGCAAAATGATGAAAAGAAAAAATACAGAAAGATTTAGGAAAAGATCATGTGGTTCAGGATTACACAAATGCCAGAGTAAGGTGATACCTTTATTGAACCACTAAAAATTCATGCAAATTGCAACACAAAAAGTAATTTCCATCTCCCTTCAAGCTTGTCTGGCCACGGTTAACAAGGGAGACTCCTGGAGCACATGGATCAATGGAGTAACTAAGAAAGGAAATATTTATGACAAACTTACTTGCAGCTGCAATATGATCTCTACAGACTGTGCCATGGGGTGGGGATGTCCATGAGCCTCTCCAACATTCAACTACTACAAAAGAACCAAGATGGATTCAGACTGTTTCCCACTCTCATCCAATACTCAGTCAAGTCTGCCAGGCAGCAACTCTTAAGACTCAGGGAGAAAGCTTGGAGATGTTCTTTTTCCACTAAATTCCCACAATGTCCCATCAGCAAAGTGATGCTTCCCAGTGGATGCTGGGATTTGCAGTCCAAAAATAACTTTACCAAATTCTGCCAGAAGTCATTTAACTTGATATGGCAGGATTTATTTATTTATTTGTATATGACTCTTAGGCCTAAACTACTGAATCAGCCTGTTGTTGAATGTATTTTGCTGTGTGGTATTTTGTGGGGCTTAAATTTTAGCCTCCAAACCGCCGAGCGTAGTGTTTGCACTAGAGAAGGGCATGTACTGCTGATGTCCAGCGGTTCCCAGCCCTGCCTCCTCTGGTGGGCGCCCACTCAGAGACAGTGCCCAGAGGAGGCGGGGCACAGAAGCTGGGCACCGCCTCTGAGGGGCACCTGCCTGAAGAGGCAGGGCTGGGGCACTTGATGTCCATCTCTAGTTTTCACAAATGGGATGGTATATAAATTAAATAAACAAATACAGAAAATAAAACAAAACATAAAATAAGTGTACCCAGAAACCATGTCCCCGGTCACTAAATACTGGCTACACCCTATGCAGTCGTTATTTACCTGGTACTCTCCAACGAGCTTAGAAGGGAGGGCCTCAGAAACGCACCATCATTGCTTTTCTCCATGTCGAAAGCAACAGGTCCGCAGAGAAGTTCCTGCTTGAACGCACGCTCCCCTCTAAGCTTGTTAGCAAGAACCAGGTAAGGGCTGAATAGGGATTAGAGACCACTGAGCACTGCTAACACATCTTGCTTATTTCCATGTCTGAATTTGGCATCAAGCTTACTCTACCCCGAATGTATGGCTGAGTTAGGGTTTTAATCTGAGTCTCCTGATTTCAAGTCCCACATCCAGCCACTACTCCACACTCCTAAAGGCAGATTATGTCACATCCCTTGCTCTCAAGTAGCAGGTACACACAGGACCAATTACACCCTAGAGATACTCAGCATAGTATTAAATCTTTCAGCAAAGCTCTGCAAGCGTTTTACATTTTCAGGCATTGCTGTTGAATTTTTCTAACAGTCCTAGTGACTCCTCTTAAGAGCTCAAAACTCTCTCCACAGGAAGTCTGTGAAAATTGCCACAAACTGAGAAACGGAGGCCAGAAACTTCTGAATTGGAGATGACAACTTGTTCATTCGGCAAGCTTGCGGCTTTGCTCCACCATGACAAAAGCTGGAAACTGAGATGAGTATATACAGTATGAAGGCTAAAGTGAAGGGTTGTGAGCATAACATACTAAGTCTGGAATTCAGGAACACTGGAACATACAAACCCTTCTGACACGGAATCATTTTCCGTCTCCTCCTTCCTCCCCCTTTTCCCCTGGTTCAGGGATAACATTCCCACTCAGATGACAAACAGCAGAGCCCACAAACAGCATCATACGAGATCGATCTTCCTTCCTTCCTTCCTTCCTTCCTTCCTTCCTTCCTTCCTTCCTTCCTTCCTTCCTTCCTTCCTTCCTTCCGTATGTATGTATGTATTTATTTATTTCACTAAAAAGGTGTGGAGTTAAACCTCCCCAAAAGGGAGTTCCACAAGTGGGCTGCTCCTACCCAGAAAGCCCTGCCTTGCGTACCCACCAAGCTAGCCTCTCAAGGCAACAGGATGTGTAACATAGTTTATCTTAAGGAACTCAAACTCTCCTTAGACACAGGCCTGTGAGTAAATGTCAGTGAATGATTTTTTAAAAAATAAAAATAAAAATGTCTCTTTTATGTATCAGATTTTTAAATATACAAACAAAAAAATTCATTGTTAAATGCTTTTTGGGTTTTTTTAAAGCTCAATGTGAGAATAATTTTAATTCAAGATCTAGTACAGCTCAAAGACTCCATTAGTGAATAAGGATTATAAATTCCACTTCAATATTATAAGACAAGGTAGTCACAGAACCATAGAATACTGAAGTTGGAAGTGGCCTATAAGACCACTGAGTTCAACCCCCTGCTCAATCTGTTCTAGAAAGTTCTGCAAACAGGATCGAACTGTTCTTGTTTTGGGTGCCTCAATTTCACAGGCTTCTATACAAACCATTTAGGTTATTCTATCTCTCCTAGTACTTAGACTAATAGATATGATCAGAAAAATGCACAGTTCTCCAATATATGGTAATGTGAAATAACAGACCTCATCAGCCCTGTTTTCCAACTCTGGCTGAAGTTGCTTCAGGAGAAGGCCAGAATCTTATTGGGATTCTCCACAGAGAAGTTGCTGTAAGGGTTGTGTAACTTGCCAGAGCGAATTGCAGCAAACTGATGAAGTGCTAAGGCACGTCTCAGTCACACGCATGGTAACAAAGGCAACTGTACAACAGAGATGCACCCCACTGCCTTGTCAAGTAGCCATTGTTAGGTGCAGCAAGTTATAAGTCTTATACAATGATCAACAGGATTCTAGCCACAATACTGGGAATTCTTGGAAGCCCTATTAAAATCTCTAGGGTTGCTTTCACTAGTTTCCTTGAGCAATGCCGCTTCTTTTATGAGGGCAACCTTAGCTTCTTTCTGTAGCTTTGTGCACACAAGTCAAGCCCCTGGAAGTGCAAACTTTTAGACATAGGAGGGAGTCCATGAATAAAGGATTATTGGAAGTTGAAGCAATCTGGGCAAATAGTTTGTGCAAAATGTGTATTAAAGTTATATAGAAAGCAAGAGAGAACTTGGTGAGAGAATCACATGATTAAATCAAGTCTTTCTCAGTCTTCTTAAATCAACTTGATTTCAATCAAAGACACCCTTACTGGCCCCAAGTCAATTCAGGGCTTTATAGATCAAAATAAGCACATAGAACTGAACTGTCCAGCAGAGTAAAGAAGTTGCTCAATTACATCCCCAAATTACTCTGTGATCCAGCAAGCAGAAGTAAGTGTTCCACCCCACTGTCCAGGGATGGCAAAAGGTAGAACCAGTGGGTGCAGAAAGCCTCACTGCCAAGATGCTAGGTTTATTACACTGATTCCCAACACATTTTAAACCCATGTTCTTTCTCAAGAATAACAACCATGAAGACCTTGTGATTTAATGTCTCCTAGTTAAGTTTCAAATGGGTAACTTCCTCAAAATTGTAAAATTCCTGAATAGGTCTACTGTGCAGTCAGATGAGAGATCACATTAGATTACAGTATTATCTTCATATTTTCAGATCAGTGACTAATGTCCAGAAGAACATAAGGGAAAGGGCAGACATAGTATTCTTAGCTGCTACCACAGCAGATTCTGCCCCTGCAGAACAAATCCAGCTTTGCAGTTTGGTTTTACAAATGTATATACATGCAAATTGAACACTGAATCAGTCCTACACTTCCCATAGTGCTTCAGGAAAACTGTATTTTAAAGATGCACATGGGTATTTACAGAAATATATGTTCATCCTTTATTTTAGCATTCCTCTGAAAAGTTCACAGACAAAGTGAAAACAGCTGGAAAATTGCCTTGAAGATAATGGGAAAAAAAGGGAATGTCACAGTTCTTAGTCAAATACGCACTCTTCCTATTCTATCCTTCCTAAGTATGCTGGAAATTAGCAGAACATTTTCCTCCAGAGCTCACTCCAGGACACTCAAACATGCAGTCATGATATCAGTCTTAATTCTTGTTAAGAAACTTTTTTTAAAAATTCAACAATGCTTCTTGCACTCATTGGTTTTACCATTCTGCTTGTTCTAAGTTTTGGCAATATTAGTCTTCTTGAGTACTTCATTACTAGGACATCCAGCCCCAAAGATTCCAATGTAAGAATCTAACTTGTCTACTCAATCAGGACATATGTAAATGTATACATAGAGTCTAGCACCCTTCCCAAAATCTAGAAATAAGGGGAGGGGGAAATGATCACTTTTACAAAAATCCACAGAATATATAGGCTTAAGTTATACAATATTTCATAATAAATTACACATTAATCAATAAAACTTATATGTATACATCATGTTATTTAAAAAAATCAAAAAAGGGCTGTGTGGTCTCCAAAACAATACAAATACAGGAACAGGTGATACCTTTATTAGACCATCAAAAAATCAAGTAAACAACAGTGAGCTTTCAATGATAATTCATCTTCCTCAGGCTATGCCCCAAGTTCTTGTGAGTAGTTCAGAAAATCGTATACTTTTATTAGAGTCCCAAAGTTTCCTGGCTGTTGTTGAGGTTAACTTATTTGGATAAACACAGATGCAGTCTACAAAAGGTCTGGGGGGGGGGGGGAGCATGTTACTTAGAACTTTTCCTCAGCTGGCAGTTCAATATTTATCACTCAAAATACATATGTTCTACACTTAAATGTATAACCTACAAGCAACAAACCAATATCTCTTTGGACAAATCATCAATTTATATTAATGCCTTTGCTGAATCGATTATTACACTGCACATAGTCTCTCACTGCTTTCTCTTCCACACACCCATTTTTGAATATGCAACAAAAATGTGATTTTAAAATCTGCATATGAATAAAGTGCACCATTTTGGCTGTTCTTTAAAGAAAGAACCCTGGACCTCTGAGTTATATTTTTTCTGAAGGAACAAAACCCAAAAGGTTGGAGAAGAAAGGCTACACAGTACTGCTGGTTTTAACTACACTTCTGGGAAGGAAGTGGGACGACAAGACAGCACTATGAAAACCAGGAGCTGACCCAGCATCTTCTTCCTCTTTATAAAAGAAAAATGCCAGAAAGTAAGCTTTTTATTTTCTATTATTTATTTAAATATTTTTATCCTGTCTTTCTCCCTAAAAAGAACCCTATTACCAAGGGTGGATAACCTTGGTAGATCTGGGGCTCAATTTATTGTCCGGGAACCCCCAGAAGATCAAAAGAAAAGAGAAAATGAAAAGACGGGTGACTGGAAGTTACTTGTGGTTTTGAAAAACCCGGTTTTTTTCCAGACCCTGCGGCCTACTTAATAAGTGAATCACTATTCCTGGAGTTTTTTTTATGAATGGCAGTTCACCTTTTTATTTTCTTTTTGTTTGTTCTTTCAGTTTTTTTTGCAGGAAAAGAGGGTTTAGAGGACGGCAGCCACATGCATCTCAGCGACTACAATAGAGCTGTAACTGGAACATGAGGAGAAGAAATTCTATTTCTGGGAAAGGAACTGGAACGCCTGGGCTTGAGCAGAAAGAATGAAGGTGACACAGCAGGCAGAGCCCTCTTCCCGTGGCCTTCCCCTCGCAGCCTTGCGACACCCACTCCCCTCGCCTCCCTGGCTTCCTCAGCGATACACACGGAGGGTCTAATTAAACCTGGCAGTTGGGATGTTTGGGTCAACGGTTGCTTTGAGATGCTCCAATAAGCAGCAGGAAGGATTCTCCAGTGGAAAGGCTGGCTCTGCTCTTCCAAAGCAAAGGTGCTCCCCATTTCTCTTTGCCAAGCAAAGGCACAGCTCGGCCTGTGAGCTCCCCAAATCCCTCACAGATGAGAAGCCCATTTCCATCTGCCGGTCGGTCTTGCGCATCCTTTCTTAACCCCTCTTGAGCATCACCAAGCATGCTGCATGCCAGCAAAACATTCCTGCCTACATGCCAGTCGTGCCAAGGTCTAGCACGCTAGTTTGCAGCCAAGGGTGCTCAGCCGACTCAAACCGGCATGCTGGGAGGACTGCGTTTTCTTGGATGCATTCCTGGTTGGGGGGGGGGGGGGGGAGGCTGCCGGGTAGTGCCAACGTCTACATGCTCAGCACAAGAGAGACTAACCAGAGCTCCCAAGGTGCAGGGAATTCAGAGACATCCAGAAAGCCATTGGGGCTTAAATATCCCTCAAGTAAATAAAGCAGCTGCCATGAGAGAAGGCACCTTACCCCCAAAGCAGGGTGTCTTAGACCTTTCTTAATCCCTCTTCCTCGGCCACCTCATTCCCAGTAACAACCTTTCACTCTTTGGGAACATCAGAAAGTCACTATGGAGGGGCCAAGATAACATGAGAAACGAGACCTTGTTGAACCGGATACCTTCTTACTTACACACATAGAAAGCAAAAACAGCTTAAGCAGTGCTGTCGAGGGGCAATAATTCTCTCACAATCTCTTCCAAACATTCACACACACACACGTAGTAGCTCATCTCAAATCATCCACCCCCTTCCCGCCCCAGCTCATTCTCGCTCGCTCGCTGGCTCACACACACACCTCTTCCACAAAAGCCTTCGCCCGCTACCTTTCTCCTCAGTCCCCCAAAACCTCGCACCGTCTCCTTAGGCAAGAAAGCTGCAAGCGGGGCTGCCTTTCATGTCAAGGGCTGCACACCTCAGAGTTTCGCCCTCCAACACAGAGAAGCTGAGCCCCCACTTCCTGCCCGCGACCCCTACCAAAAACCCATCTTGCTCCCCAGATTGCCACCAATGGCTTCCACTTTCAGCAAAAAAAAAACCCCTCCATGTAACGCCTCCGAAAGCCCACATATTTTCCAGAGCCCTTCCGTCCCCTTGCTCTCCCCCTCCCTCCAGGCATTCTCCTTCAAGTCCCGTCATCCTCTCTAAGCGACCCATTCCTTGCTCGGCGACAATCTCAGTCTCCCAGCCCTCTGAAATCCCAAGCTCCCCCCCCCCGCCCCATCCATCCCCTCGGCCTCCTTCCCCCTTACCCTCTCCGCCCCACCGCCTGCCCGCGGACGAGGGTCAGGTGGCGATCGAGCCCGAGCCCGGCTCTGCGGCGGCGGAGGCCCCGGCACCTTTGGCGCATCCTCCCTCCCGCCACGGCCCGACTCGGGGCCTGCTATTGTTGGGTGGCGGAGGCGGAGGCAGGAGGCGACTCACGGCGCCGAGCTCCGCCTCCATCCGTCCCCCTCCTCAAGGCGGCTCGGCGGCCCCGACCCCCCACCCCACCCTCCTCTCCCTCAGCCCATCTGTCTGCAGAGGTCTACATTTCCATCCCAAATGCTCCAGTGTCTCGCCACAGAGAGGAAAAGGAAACTCCAACCAAAGACAACAAAGCCAGCTTCCCCATCGTCCTCAAAATATGCCCACTAATAGGAAAGGACTACAGTCATTCATGAAAGATACAAATCGAATTTAATCGTGGTTTTGTGTAGCTTTAAATTGTGGTGTTGACACGGATATGGGTATTCTCTGACCTGCCACAATATAAGGTGAAGGGCAGGCTATATGTATCAATAATAACAACATTCCACACAAATCAGATTATGAGATAAAGGGATGTCTATCTCAAATCCCCTGCCACCCAAAATGGCTTGGGCACATGAACTTGTCGTCTTTAAGACACTTGGAGAGAAGAAAAACTCCCTCAGCTTGTCAGTTTTCAGGGGAACAGAGCTCCTCCGGGTCATTATATGACAAATAACAGCATCTTTCACTGTCACTTGTGCTAAAATTATATTTCAGGCCAAACATATCTGGGTATCTGACACTGCATTCACTGGGGTACTCTACTCATTATTTGGGGTCTATGTAATACTTCAGGTTTCATATTCAGGTTATATTTTATGTTCAGACTTTCGTACTGTTTGTTTTTAAAGCTTATAGTCCATCTGACTTAGTGAGATTACTACTCAGGGCAGTTTACATGATACAAAACAAACCATACAACTAAACAAAAAATATGAGACCTGTCTTCCTTTCATACCTTCAAAATCACTTGAAGGTGTTGCAAGGTATTTAGTCAATTTGGAGGATTAAAATATATATATATATATATATTCAGGACAATTTCCACCTTTGTGAAAACCTTTAAATAAGTGAAAAATTATATTTTGAAGACTACTATTCTAAGCACGTTTGTGATGGAATAAGCCCCATAGACGCAGTGGGACTTACTTCTAAGTAAAAATATTTGACAAATCTTGTTGTGCAACTGCCCTAGCTCAAATATAAAATTTTACTTGGGGGAGGGGAGGTCTAGACAGCCTTCTGTTTTTACCCCCTTACAATCTTCCCTCATATTGCATAGATTATTCCTCTGTACCCCAGAGAATAACGGGGCAATGTCTTTTGACTGGTCCTATTACAAGCCTTCTAATGCTGGGTCTTACATTTTCAAAAAGGGGTGGAAGGTGGGGTCATCTTCTGTGTGCACTAGGAGTCCTAGACAGAACCTGAAACCTGCATTCTGCTTGAGCCTAATCCAGGTACATCTGCTATTCCACCCACACACTATCATAAGAGAAACTACATATATCTACTTCAGGCCTATTCACTCACCTCCACCTCAACAACATCAATAAAACTGTAGCCATATTATGGATTTTAAAATGATCAGAATTCCATACATTGCAAAAATAAGAATAAAAAGTATACAAATTCTCCCTTCCAGCACCCTGAAAAAGCAGCGGAAGATTTGGAGTAATAAGGGAGATCTATGGTGGAGTGAGTGAGCTCCCATCGCTTGTCCCACCTCTTGCCAACGTAGCAGTGATGTAAAAAGCATGTAAAAATGCGAGTAGATAAATAGGTACCACTACGGTGGGAAGGTAACAGCGTTCCGTGTCTAGTCGCGCTGGCCACATGACCATGGAAACTGTCTACGGACAAACGCTGGCTCTACGGCTTGGAAACGGGGATGAGCACCGCGTCCTAGAGTCGGACACGACTGGACTAAATGTCAAGGGGAACCTTTACCTTTATGGTCGAGGAAGATCCACTTCCAAAACTTTAACAGCTTGTACCTGATAAAGTGAAAAAGAATGCAACTATTCTTCCTCCCCTCATTGCCTACAGTGAGTGGAAATTTACTATGCAACCTCCAGGATAATGTTTAAAGAAGTAGGGCTTGGGATCTTGTGGATAGATACAGGCCCTCATGACTACTCCATCTTTGGCTAACCAAAGCAACAGGACCATTGCCATTCAGGAGGGACTTCACTGCTGGACCTTCATTTTAGTCTACCAACGTACAACTACATAGCATCTTATAGCTCCTGAAATACCTTCCCAGAGGATAGCACCCTAACATGTTTTGGCTATTCACCTTAAGCTAATTAATTTGTGTCTCAACTCAGTTACGGTCTCTGGCATAAAACAAGAACCCATATCCCAGAGAAGGCCCTAGCACAAATTAAATTAGTCTTGGAAGTGTGTATTAAAAGAATATTCAAGGCAGAGCAGTTACAATCCAAAATACTAATTTTAAGCACTCGTAGTCAAGAAAGGGACAGTTATTTTCTGCCCCCAAGCATAACAAATGGACTAAAGTGCAATTCTTTATGTTGTTCACAATTACAAATATGAATCCAGGATGGCAGTTAATAGGGGTGTGACAACACAGTGGGAAAAATATGAATTGACCAGCTGTAAAGTTGCACCTCGGATGTTGGGTTTCCCTGGGTAAATTCATGTTAACTGGCCACAGGGGGAAAGAGGAGGAAATTGACAAACAGCCTTGTTTGCAGCTTGTTAATGTAGCTCTCTTGTAGCCCTCCTGATTTGCAGAAGGTGTGGCTATGGAATAACTATCTTAATAAGCTATAAACAAGGGACAAGTGGCAATATCCTCCTCTCATTCTTTGGTTTTCTTTCGGGGGTGGAGCCTAGGTACCCTAGCACAACAGCACTTGCACCAACTGTTTAAAAAAAGAAAATAAATGGCATTGTTTGCAAAAATCCAGCCCTCTTGGTGTTTTAACACTGCTCCCTCCAGCTACTGTTTTATTTTATCAACCACCAGCAGCCTGGACACACTTTTCTGCATCAGTTTAAGCAATCACACCTGCTGAACTGATGTGAATTAATCCACTATTTTTTTAAAAAATAGTAGAAGCCCCAGGGGTAGAGAAAAAAAACTACTCATGGAGTGGAGGAGTCTGAGATGATTAGCATTGGCTTTTATGTCATGTGATTAATGGAAAAAATGTGAATCCCACAGCACTGCCCACATAATATTTTAATGTAGTAGCATCCTAATTCTCTCAAATAAAACAGTGTGGTTGCTTTTTGGAACACCTTAAAGAACATCCAAAACAGATCCAGGCTAAATAAAGGAATTTTGTATGTAAACTACGGGCTGTTTTCAAAATAATTTACATCCTATACCAGAAGAAAGCAAACTGTTATTAATGTACAGAATTTCCTTCTCATAAAAACTGCTCTAAAATTATCTGCTGACATCACAGGAACATCAATTTGATTTCTAATTTTTAAACTAGTTTAACTTAATGAAACAGTAGCATTTTATGTTGCAAGCAATGTTTAAATATGTAGAAAAAAGAATAATAAAAAAAATGTTTACCTTTTGGACAAAGTTTGTGGTAACAAAATAGTTGCCATTATCATCTCAACAACTATTCAGAACAATTCTGGCCATGCTTTGCTGTATCAGATAATTGAAATATGAGTCAATCATCTCTGCTTTCTTGGTTTAGGAGTTTACCAAAAGATGGAGCAGAAGTCACTGATTATTTCTGAGCGTTATCTTCTTGGCAGCTGGAATTCTTGGCTTTTTGGGTGTTTTAGATAAAGTCTCCCAAATCAAACAATAATATTTGGCATGGAACCAACAGGTCTTTAGAAAAAAATATATACCAAATATGAAGAAATTTGAAGCAAAAAAATGATGATCTCTCTGAGAAGGAAATCCTTACAATAACAGAATATTGGATTCATCTCACAGCCAAATAGCACACATGTCCAAATTGTTTTCCAGCAGAAAAAGCAAGCAAAAGGACAGTGAACTAGAAACAGCAAAATCTTAACAAATGCATGGACAAGCATACGTTAAGACTACAGATTAGTAAGAAATAACTTCACATTTTCTGTGGTTAAATATAAATTTTTAGTTATTGTTATAGTTGCAAAGATAAAAAAGAAAATATGGCAGACATACTTGAGTAATGATTCAGCCACAGAAAATACCTTGTGATTGTTGGTAAGAAGTACCTGCATTCCCAGGGATTTTCAGTTTCTGCCTACTGAAGCTTTACGAGCAATGAGCCCATTTGGTGCACTTTGTGATTATGCAGACCTGAAGTAGCACGTGCAGGATTCTTTGCATTTTGAAGAATTATTATTGAAGAAAGTGGTGGCAGATATGCACTCCCTACACAAACTTTTAAAGAACCCTTCTCTTGAAGTTTCCATACAGATTGTTTCATCCTAATCAGGGGAAAAAAATTAAAAACCCAAAGACTGACCTATCACACCAAGAGTTTGAAAACATTGCATTTTGGGGCCCCAGAATCCCCCACCCAGCATGCTTCTTTTTGTTTCTTCCCCAGTCACTCAAACTTTTACCATCTAAGCCCAAAAATAAATTCTGGAGAACTCAACGCTCCCCCCAAAAAACACAAAAACGCTTGACATGTTTGTGGTATCAGTGATCCAAGAAAGGTATTAGTCAACTCTGAATTTTGTTTCTATTCCTGGATAATAGCTACTCCCCATGCCCATGATCTCTGACTTTTGAGCTATATTTTAACAAGCAGTTGCTTTATTATGAGCTGTTTTGGATGCAGTCTACTGCGAACAAGTGGCATATAAATCTACTACCTTATAAGATAACTAAAACTGATTTTTAACCATCACAAAAGCTGCTCCTAATCAGAACAGAGTGAAAATACACCAATCTTGTTGCTCTGGTACGCCGGTGGGTCTGCTGACTGAGGCATTCCAGGAATTTTAGTTTAAAAGGGTAACTTTTCCAAATTCTGATCACAACTGGCACTGTCTGAAGAAAGAAGCACATTACCCAGAAAAGGAGGCACATTACACACACACACGATGGTGAATGACCAGAGCTCAGTAATAAGCTGATTCAGTGCAACGACACCACAGCGGTCAAGGATGTCGTCCTAACTCTCCCATTTAGATATTTCAACCCAGAGAGGAACACAGAAACAGTTAAGCATGCCATTAGATCGATTAACTTCAACATCAGACCCTGGAGCATTAATCTTTTTTCCCCACAGGAACCTTACCATTCAATAAGAAGAGGTTGTCCTTAATTTTAATAAAGAAATGCACGAGATCCCTTCAAAAACCAATACACAGCAAAGCTGGAAGGGTGGGGTTGCTGTAGAAATTAGGTTGCAATCAAATCATGCCTATCTGACTTCTTGTTGCCTTACTTGCTATTATATTCTGCACTCTAGCCTTCGAACAATATTTACTCAAACCCACAGACTAGACTTCCTGTACGAGATGGTTTAAGGCTGTGTCTGGTGTGGACCCCCTGTGGTCCAATGTGTTGAGGATGGGACACCAGAACAGCCGGATTTCCACCCTCTACTTATAGCTATGGAAACCCAAACAGTTGTTTTCAAACCTTCTACTTTCAGGAAACTATTCTTTATATCCATTTGCCAGCCACGGAAGCACTGTACACTGCAAGGCATTCCAGAGGAATGTCTTAAAAGGTCCACACTCTGTGGGGGACAGGCCACATGATCTTACCTGTTACAGACAGCCCGACTCCCAGGTTCCATCTTTTGGACTATCCCATACTAGCATATCCCCTACAATGCCCCAATACACCTTTTGTGACTTCAGGTTGCACTGGACAATTAGCACAGTAATCAAGCTTTCAGAGAAATCTGGCTGTCGTGATAGATCACATTGAGCAGTCCCTAGGTTCCTTGAACATAGTAGGAATCCAGCAGACACGGGGATATCATGATGCCTTCTTGCAGATTCCTTTTCACCAGAGTGGAAGGGAGTTCAGCATGTAACAGAAACAGGAGAAACAAAGCACACAGAATGGTGTCTGGACAAGGCGTACTGGGGACCAGCACGAGTAAGAAACAAGCCATATTAATTCCCCAATAGCTTGATGAGCAGAACTATGGAGACCTCTTGGAAGACACATTGATTTTTCCACTGCTGCAGTCACATTCATTCCCCCAATGTCACGTTGAGGTTAGTTGTGCTGATTCAGAACCAGGCTGGGTTTCTTTTTGTTTTGATTTTACAGCTAAGTCCTCGGGCAGGCTACAGAGAAACTAGGTGTAGATGTGCACAAACACAAAAGACACAGCATTGAAACTGAAGCAGGAACCTCTGCGACCCACAACACGACAGAAAACCTTGGCAGCAGCACAGGGCAGTGGAGCATGATTTAAGACCAATGTCTCATCAGCAGTTGCCTGGGACTTGGGCCAATTTGGCCACAGAGAGCGACATACTTTCCTTGCAGCCTGCAGGCCAATGCCACATAGGAAATGGCAGGGTTTTTTGGTTCCCAGAATCCACACTCAGAGACTGTACTGGCTGGGGGATTTTGGGATTCATAGTCCAAAGCCAGAACTTTTCTAAGGTTTGGGAAATGGGGACGTTAAACCTTTGAAAATGTATTACCATCTTTGTCCCCAGAGGGGGACATGTTTATGCTCTGCTTGTAACTGCTCATGCAGCTTTGGACAAGCCATTTATACTGCAGTTGCTAGTAACCTGTAAAGCTTGTAAATTAAGCTGGAAGGGCCGAAGGTGTTTCCAGACAGAGGACTCCAGCATTTCCAGCCAAAAAGAACTGGGCAGCTGTTCAGGTTTTTTGTCCACCCCACCCCCAGGTAAAATGGAGTAAGTGTTGGGGAAACATAGAAGAGTTAAAAACGGAAAACAATGACTCCTGGATTCCTCCTGTACAATTCCATGAAAGAGAAAACAGTAATTGCACTATAAAAATCCCTTGCCTGGAAGCACTTCAGTGAGACAATCAAGAGGACCACAGACCATGAGGCACGTAGCTACGTTTTGCCTTGCTTGTGTAACATGAAGGTGTTTGCCAAGAGGGATCAACTTCATGGGTTCAAGAAGCCCACAATGCACCCTTGGAATTAATTGGGGTCCACACTATCACCAAGTCTGTAGCTACCACCAACATTCAGCCATTGTGATCTTCCTTCTGCTGTCACAGTCAATACCAAAATTTGGTGACAAGTACAGCAGCTTCCTCAGGTGCAGCCGTTGCAAGAGAACCCCTCCTACACTGTGGAGCCCGGTCAGAGGGCAAGACAGAGCATCTCCTTCCCCTGCAGTTCCTGCAAGAAGGGAAGTACAATTTGGATGATCCAGATGTTTTATAGTGGTGGCTGCTACCTCTCTTTCTGTGGCTATAACAGAGAGTATGCTGGAACCAGTATAAGGAAAAGGTGCAAAGGTCATATGTGTGACTCAAAGGTAACAGTGGGTCCAATACCCAATTTTCTGCCCCTCCCCAGTGCCCCCAGAGACACCCCGAATGCCCCCCCAAAGAATCCTAAAGAAACAAAAAGCAGAAGCTTCTGGAAGTCCATATTTCGTTTTTAAAAATGGGTATTTTGAGTGTCAACCTATTAAAACGTAGTTCCTGATGACTTCTGGAGGTGGAAATTTACTTCCCCCCTCCTAAAGAAACCATATGGCGGGGGTGTTTATACCCCCCAGAGCCACATCTGGCCCACTCACTGTCTACAGCAATAGACAATAATCAAAGTAGTCCATCACCATGGTCCCAAGCATGTGCGAGAGATGGTCTTTGGCTCCTCTCTACAATGCTCCTAACAAGCAGAAACACTCCACTGTTCCCTGCTGTCAGATGTTTAAAAAAAAAAAGCCCACCATCCTCTGCGCCTGTGTTTTCTTTCTTTTCCGCCCCGCAAAGTTTTGGTTCACAAGGTGCTGCTGGCATTCATTCCAATGGGTGTGTCCCACCAATCGGAGGGCTAAGGAAAAACCATGCAGGACGGGCAACCAGGGAGGAAAGGCTGGATAATTAGAACCAGATGTGTTTGCTGCTTTGAGCATGATTCAGAGCAGCTCTCCACACATCTTGGGCCGAAAGCTCAGAATGGTGGTGAGAAAGGACATTTGTTATACTTCTGGGAGGCGAGCAGGATGAGAGGAAAGGGAGGACAGAGGGACACAGAGAGAAGTATCAAGAGCCTTTTTAAAAATGGCCTCTTGGAGAGTCAGTTATCAAAACTGGGAATAACAGCTTTACCCTGTGCATTAATGCTCTCTGGGGGGGCAGCAGTCAGAGTTTTCCCCTTGACAAGTTTTACAACAGAAAAGCTAACACCGCGTGAACCTTTGGAATAATTAGTACATGCAGAATTAAGCCACTAATCCAGATTACTCCCAATAGAAGCATTGAGTTAGACTGAGGAAAGCGAGACCAGGATGACAAAAAGGAAAGGGTGAGATGTGCATTATGGGAAAGGCTGAGGTAGGTCTTCCCAGAAAGACTCACGCACTGCCTTGTCTGGAGAGGAAGCTGTGTTCTTGTATGTTGCAGGACAAGATACCAGGCGGCCATAACATTCTTTGTTTCAAGGTCTTCTGCACATATCAGCATATGCATGCAAGAGGTCTGCACAGAGGGAGATTTTGATTGGCCCAGAATCTCCCTTCCCATGGTATCAATGTGTACACACATACACTGGTACACCCGTTGGGTTTTTTCTCACAACCTGCATCAAATGCTCATCAGAGATTGTGGCCACCGACACATCAGGGGGAGGGACTGGATTAGTCTGTACAGCCTTGCAACACCTTCACACATGTGACTGGGAATCACCTTTGTCCCTTTTCTAAAAATGACAAATTGGACCACTTGTAAGGATTTAAGTGGGCACCATCACACAGCCAAAACCCTATTGGTGTTTGTGGTGAAGTTTATGTAACTTGCTGTGGCTAATTATGGCAAACTGATGAAGTGGCCGGACATCATCTCTATTGCATGCCTGGTGGTGTGTCTGACTGTGCAACGCGCCCCAGGACCTCCTCAGTTCATCAAAGCAACCAGTGCAAAGCTTAAGCAAACACCAGTAGGATTCTAGCCACTGTCCTGCCGTGGTTTAGGGCACTGGACTGGGAGATTCAGGTGGTCATCCATGCCTTACTAGTCACTCGCTCGCTCGCTCGCGCACTCACTCACTTACTCAAACACAGAGCATGATTTACATTACAGGGTTGTTCGAAGAATAAACTCAGGAGAAGGAGAGTTACACACACTGCCTTCAGCTCAGTGGAGGAAAGCTGAAGTATAAATATAACCAACCAACCAATCAAATAAATGGATAAATAAATGCTTTAAAATTAACTTTTCCTCCATGGCATGTTCTGTGGACCTGCTTCTTTAAAGTAAAGAAAACCAAGTGGCTGACCTGCCCCTGTGCCACCAGATGCTGGATACCACTCCACACTACAATCACAACCATCTGCCCTCTGATTCCCTCTTGCCAAGGGCACAGCACAAGGAAGGTAAAAAGAGCTGCTAGCCTCCTTTTCCTGCCACAAAGAACCTCTGCTTTTGCATGAGAAGGGTGGACGCACAAGTGCCAGGCAGCACCCAGCGAAGTCCCCGAGGACACAGAGAATGTTCTCATGTCATCCTGCATCACGGCATGGATCACAAATATGTTTTCTATACACACAGAGCTCCGCTTTCCTGGTGTATACAGAAGCCTTCTGCTTAAACCTTGCTTGTCTCCTGCAGTGAAAAATCCATTACTCAAGACAGTTCCAACAAGATAAGAATTGCCGTGCTGAGTCAGACCCAAGCTCAGCGGCTTTGTTTTTCTGCAGGAAGGCAGCAGCCAGTCCAGCATCACAGGGATTGGCTAAAGTACTTTTTTTGGGGGTGGGGGTGGGGTGGGGAGGGTGGCTAATCTTCAGCAGTGGTTAGTCAGATGTACACTCTTTCTGCTCATTGCTATCTTCTGGATAGTCATCTGTTCCACTTAGCAATGTTTTTTGCTACCTGGCCGCCACCCCCCACCACATCCTCCAGCAATGAATTCCCACAGGTAGACAAGCCAATGCATGAAACAGTCTTTCTTCTCGCAGTTCATAAATACCAGACTACATTGTGGTGAAAAACATCATCTAACAGCCTAAGGCAGCCCCTTCAGAATAATAACAAATACTTATTTCAAAGAACATGTTTGTGTATTATGTCGCATCTAACTTAGAGCAACCCTAGCAGGGCTTTCAAGATAAATGAGATATTTAAGCAATGGTTTTGCCAGTGCCACCTCTACCGCCCCTTGAGTTTCCATGGCCAAACTGGAATTCAAACCCAAGTCCCGAGTCCTAGTCCGTCCGTTTATCCACTACGCCACACTGGGTACTATTAAAAAGAACATGCAAGCCGTTTTAAGCGAAAGGACTGTGTCTCAATCTGGAAATGTAAGATGACAGCCTAAGGAGCCAAAACCAAATTTGCCTAAAGACACAAGGGAACCATTCAACTTTCAGGGAGCTGCAAAGAGAGAGAACGCTTTTAAGAAATCCAACCAGGATGTCAGCATTACTACTTCTGGAAAGTTCCACAGCAGGAAGTTTATTTCCAAAATGGACAGCTTTACTTATTTCCTAGTAGGAGTCCCAAATACATAAGCCTAAGAGAAGGATCTCAGCTCCACCCCAATGTACTCAGAACAAGATGCTTCGTGCTGAACCCAAACTGTAACAATTGGGTCAGGATGAAAATTCAAAATAATAATAATCTGTTGCCAGCCTTGGAATGCCCAGACGCAAAGAAGCAGCAGCAGCAGCAGCAGCAGCAAAAATAGCAGCAGAGTCTGGAGGCATGGATGCAGCTGTTTATTTATCACGGAGACTGGCCACCAAACCCAGCAAGAAGGGGGACGCAGCAGACGAGCCCCAGAGTTTTCATCTCTTTGGATATTCCCAGTTCCTAAGCGTGCATGGAAAGGAGCAAGTGAGAAACCTCCCTGCAGGAGTGGGGAACCTGTCTCCCGCCAAATGTTGTCACTCTGCAGTTTTCATCATCTTTCATTCCTGACTTGGGCTGATGGGAGCCGTAGCCCAGCAGCATCTGGATGGCCATGTGTTCCCTTCTCCGACCATAATGTTTGGCACCTGCAAAGCACTTTCAAATGGCCGAAAGGCCCTAGAGAGATACTTGCAGCAATCTTTACGTCAGGCTCTGTATTACAGGCCTGTATTACTGCAATACAGTGGAGAAGTTAGAAAAAAATTCTGAGAAAACAGTGGCTTTGTCTAAGGCAAGGGGTCACATAATAGTTAGCTGCAAAGGCAAAACCTGAAACCATCTTGGCTGCATATGTTAATTCTCAACACCAATACTTCCTTTCCCCACCATTCAGAAAGTGTTACAGCCAGATAGCTCAGTGGTTTAGCTATCTTCATTTCCATTCCCCACTGAGCTTCCTTGAAAGGGGCTGGAGTCAATGATCCATTGGGTCCCTTCTAGCTCTGCAGTTCTAAGATGATGATGTTATAAGGTAAGGGATAAGCAATCCAGGTTAACATTGTTATTTATCGCCAGCTTTGCTACTCCTTGCTTGCTTTTAAATCATATCTTTATCTTCCTCTCCTTCCTCCAAGGAGTTCAGGGTTGAAAACTCCCTCCCCCAGTTTGACCTTATGACCATGCCTGTTGGTTAGACTGCAGGATTATAGACTGACCCTGAGTCACAGAGTGTGCTTTGCAGATCAGCAGGGAATGGAACTCAGACATCCCTGGCTTGTGGCCAATATTCTGTCCACTATCACGCCGTTCCAGGCAATGCTTTCCGTTCCTAACCAGGTTCTGAATCCAGGCTGCTGCTGTGAATCCATCTCTGTACTGGTGCACCAGATGTTGGAATCTCTTGGTCTTCATCCCAGAGAAGTATGTAAGTGTGCCCAAAACCAATGGAATCAAGCATGGATAATGCAGATAGACACACCAAATTGCAGCCCCCCTCTCAGATAAAGTTCCAGATACGTAAAATAAATTTAGCCATGACCAATATGCCCGGATGAACAAGAACAATGCTTTACACCTTAGAAGAGTTGTTTCTAACCGTGTTGGACTTTCGTTCCCAAAATCTCAGTGTGAAGAGGAACCAACAAGAGCGGCTGAACCTAGAAGTGAGCTGTCCGCTCACTTTTCTAAGGCTGAAGGATTCAGCACCATCTTTACTTTATTACCTTTGACACTTCAAAACATGGCTGTAGGAGAAGGCGGGAAGTTAGGAGAAGACGGAAGCGGGAAGATAGTGGCGGGAAAAGAGCAGCCAATAGTAGAGGGCTTCCTAATGACAGAGGAGGAAAAAGATGTAAGGGGGAGAGAAGGTATAAAGGGGAGAAGAGGAGTTGGGGTTCAGAGGAGTGGGAGAGTCCCAAGATAGGAGATAAAGAGGAAGAAGGGTCGCTGTCAAAAGGTGCTAAAGGACACTATGTGTTCTCCTTTCCCCAAAAGGGAGTCAAAAGGTGACGGAGGGGAAAGAAGCCTGAGAGGAAAAGAAAGTGCAGGAATGGAGGTGCAGTTGGGGGAGTTGGAACCTTTGGAATGGACCGTATACGTTTACCCGAGAGGGAAGGGTCCCTGGAAGAAGGTGGTGCGTCCTGATCCAATCCCTACTGGTTCAACACCCCCCGAGGGCAATTGGGCTCGACACCCTTGTTGCGGGACAATTTGTGCGGTGAGGAGTCAGCCGCTGTGGAAACCTACCAACCGCAAGAGGTTTGGAATGTCCCCAGGTAAAAAGACTTGTTAGCTATGCCGGGGTTGCACAAGATGTGGCCTGAAACGTCTATGGTTGCTAGTCCTGTTGAACCCACTGAAGTTGTTGTACGTACAGCACCGTTAAAAGATATTAAACTGTTGACTAATGTTAATCCATCTCCTGTGATGACTTTCATTAAAGAAGAAGCACTGCCTAACTTGAAACAAGAACTCAATCACACTCAGATAAATTGGACCAGTTGGGTGGGCATGATGAGAAGGTGTACCAACAACTGGGGACCAAAGGTTGGGAACTCTTGCCCTAAAAGATTCTGGAAAAGCAATTATTAATAACTAGCCACACTGCTGTCATTGGGAGGGGAGTGAGGATTCCATAGATTCTCAACCCCTGGGGGGTGGAGAAGGAGCCCAGTTACCCATTCTCTGAAGACACGTTGGATCCTCATCACAAAACTATTCCTGTGTGCCAGCTTTGCCATGAATTCATATGGAAGGGGAGGTTATGAACTCATTTCTGTGCAAGAAAATTAAGGGATGCATCATTAAGTGGGATTAGGGAGGAACACAGTAAACAGCTCACCCAGCTCCATCTATATCAGGGTGGATAACTGCAGTCCTCCAGATGTTTTGTTGCTGCTGCTTTGATTTGCTTCTTTTCTTGTTTGTTTGCCTTCAATTCCTACAAATTGCCATGGGTGAGGAATTCTAGAAGTTGCAGGCCAAACAAACAAACAAATAAACAAACAAACAAAGTCACCGTTGCATCCTTTGGTTTACATTGACTGGCATCAGTTCTCTGTGGTTTCAAATATGGGTGGGCTGTGCACTACTTAAAATTTTAAAAATGATTGAATAAATCAGCATTTCCAAGGGTTTCCAGGAGCTGTAATCGAGCTTTTTCTCCAAACGTGGAAGATGGGAAAGGGCTGAGGATCACAAAAGCAATGGTGGGGAGACGTGCAATCTCCAGGGTATGCTTTGCCCACCTCTACACTTGAGCAAGTGCCTGCTGTGAACTGGTGGGAAGAGACTGACAGCCAAGGCCTCCGAGGGGGATGTTTAGCCATTAATGCTTCTACAGGAGACCACGCACAATTGCACCACAGATGCTGTTAACAGCTGGAAAAAGCCCTCCAACCCACCCACACAGCTGGAACCCTGGCCTTGCTATTTGCAGCATTCCTCTCTCCAGTGTCAACATGCCCAGGCCAGCTGCACCTTGTGGCCTGTGCATTTCTCATGGCTTGTCCTTGCTTCCTTCCCTCTCCTCACTTTGTCCCACCCAAACACTGAGATTTTGCCAAGACTTTTAACAGCCAGCCTAGATTCCTCTCCTATTACACAGCAAGCATCTCAAAGCTTTGTCCCCAAGCTGCCCCTTACATAACCGAAAGAAAATTGCCTGAGCGCATCCTCAAGGCTCCTCCATGTTCCTTCCTGAGAAGGAACCTGAGGTCATAAAATCCCAACCGAAGGCAGGATCGTTCAACATACACACATCAACTCATATAACCCACAGTGTGTCACGCAAACAGGCCAAGAACAAGCTGCTTTGTACTAAGGAATCAGTGATATTCAATGTGGTGGAGTGGACAAAGTGATGGAGTAGGACTCTGGAGAACAGGGTTCAAAGCCCCGCTCAGCCATGGAAGCTCATGGCTCCTTAAATATTTCAACTTACCCTGAAAGTCCTATTCAGGTCACTGTAAATCAGTTCCAATTTGACAGAACATAACAACAACAACAACTAAGGGACCACGGAAATTCTTTCTCTGCTTTCCAAATCCCATCCCACAATCTGTCTCCTTCTCTCTCCTCATTGTGTCCAGAACCAAGATGACTGCATAGAACTGCATCCAATCTGCAAACGAAGTAGTGACAATTTCCTTCCAATCTGAAGGGGGAAAATGTATCAGAATTCTCTGTAAAATGGAAATTCTTAATTTAAAAATTGGAAAAGTTACTGTTTTGGGCTTACTGTTCCAGGCATCTCTAGCTAGTGCAGCTAGTGATTGAAACTCCGTACTCTTGGGGTGAAGGAGGACTTGCCTCCAGACATCATCCCCTAAACTGAAAGCATGTCTACCCTAGCTGGCTGCTCAGACTCCACAACTTTGACACATTCAAGAGAAACACATGACACCCAAAAGCAAGTCATCGCTATGATGAACAATAAACAGTAGATGCAGAAGTCAAGTGCTGAAGTCAGTTCACATGTTAGCGAGAGAGAGAGAGAGAGAGAGAGAAGTGAACAATGCCTCCAATTTTAGATTTTTGTTTTAAGTGGAGCCTTTGCAATGAGTTGTGGTTTTAATTACGAGATTGAGGGATTAGATAAATCCTTTGCTGTCCTGCACTGTTCCATGGCACAGCTCCCATTAAAAAAAATATGAACTGAGCATTACTTTTTTTCCCTGCTGCATACATTGGGTGGAGCTCACCATCTTGCAGTCCTGGCCATCATTCCAGCTCACCCCTCTACTGGCATCACTCAACGTTAGCCCCAGAGTTTTCATCTCTTCTTCCCTTGTTGTTCTAACCATTTCTCCCTGCTTTTCCCCACCCCACCCTACAGCAATGGCAGGAAATGGCGCCACATCAGCCAGAGACCTAGGGAAGTGAGATGCTGTCTGCAAGGAAAAGGAAAGCCAGCAATTGTGCAGTGAACAATGGCATGAAAGAACAGTGCCCCCTTCCCCCCTCCTCCACTACCAATAACTTCAGAGGGGATCAGAACTAGGGAGCTCGGGAGGAAGCGGGGTGCACAAATCCCAGTGACCTAATCAGAGGGGACGCAGAAGTCCTCCCTCCCTTTTCCATCTTGGCTTCTGTCTTCTGTCAGAGGAGCGTCAATGTGCAAACTCAGCCCAACCAGCTGTGGTGACGTGGCATGGCTGCAAGACAGAAATAATTTGCAGGGTGCGTTAACCATCCTGCAAACAGCGCAAGGGCTGCACAGACCAGTCTCGGGGGCCTCAGAATCAGACCACACAAATGCTAACTTAAAACCTCTACCTGCAGGGAGGAACCAGTTCTATCACCAAGACCAGCAGTTCTCAAGCCATGTGCCCGAAGCCTTGAATTATATACATTCAAACCTTCTTTGACCACAACTATATAGACTGAGGGTCTACGCATTCCATAGAGGAAACTGTCTACTGCATTTCTGTATGACTATGCATGCTCTAGATTTTGTCTCCTTGCAGGTGGCCTCTTTTTTTATTTGATCATTCTCCCGTAGATATGATTGACTGATTGAAATATTCCAAACACAGCAGAACAACTCAGCCACACAGGCTGATGCCTGTTGCGTCTCTGCGTGAGTCACTGTTCTTGGCTCATCTCTTTTCAGTTTAGGTATAATGCAAAGATCAGCAGCTTATGAAGAAAAATAAGAAGGAGGTTTCTCTAATTATGGATTTTTTTTACCCTTCCAGAGTTATCAAGTATTCTAGCTGGGCAGAAACTAACAAATTGGTCTCACTAAGATTAATGAGGCTTATTCCCATTAGACCCAGTGCGTAAAGGGAAACAGGTCTGGTTACTGTCAAAATCTGTGCCGTATTATATAGTTCCTGTTTTCAGAATTTAACTATACTCAAGCAAATGTCAGTGACGAGATGCGACTAGGGTGGAGAACCCAGGATCTGGCGTGCCTGGGTTCTTTTCTTAGAAGCAGAATAATGGAATTTCAGACAAGCTCATCTATGCACACCTGAATTTTGTTCTCTCTGTACAGTACTTATGAAGGGGGAATTAAATTACCAGGTTCTGCTTAGGTGCTGTTAGGCACAACTCCTAGTTCCACAGGAAGCCTGCTGCTTGGGGTGAGTGTGGGAGACCTATGGCCATTTGGGCAATGGGATACTGGCCAAAGAACCTAGGAGCACCTTCAAAATTAACAGGTTTTATCTGGCATAAGCTTTCAGATCTATCTGAAGAAGTGAGTGGGGGTCAATGAAATGCTATGTGAAATAAAATGTGCTTGTTTTTAAGGTACCACATGACTTGCTTGGTTTTGCTGCAGGAAGCTAGCACGGCTATCCACATGGTGGTTTTAAAGATATGTATGTATCTTTTAGCAGGGTGTTTCTTAGCTGCCCTGGGCTGTTGTGGGGAATGGTGTGGGACACAAATGTCTCCTCTCGCTGTCATGGAAAAAAATGGCTAAGGGAGAGGGGGCAGAAGGGGGTTATAAGTTAGTTTGCTGCCATCCCTGCTTCCCCTCAGCCTTCTCCAGCGTGGGGCCATTTTTAACTACACTCTCCATCATCCACTGCCAGAACTACATGCAAAGGGTGGGGGGTGGGGTAGGAGGCTGACGTCCATAGTTGATGGAGGCTACCAATCTCTCCTCCCTGCCACACTACCCCCTGCCCCCACTCAGGGTGAGGAACTGATGGAAGCGACTTCAGCCGCTGACAGATGTCGGAGACAAAAGGAGGTCATGGCTTAAGGCACCGGATTCAGCCGACTGGGGGTGAAGCCACCCAGAGCTCTCCCCAGCTCAAGAAAGAAAGCAGAATGTGGGTTGGGGTGGGGTGGGATGTGGGGGAGAGGCCTCCATACCAACTGCCACTAATAGGGCCTTGGGCCTTTTTCTCAAGCAAGGCAGGCCAATACAAACAACAAAGCTAGGCTCCCCGAAGATATAATGCATTCTGTTGCACAGCATAATCGACAAGATTTGGCACTATGTTAGCAGTTTCTTACCCTGACATTTCCACGATAGAAAAGGAAGAAGCTGTAACAGGGGCAATTTCTCCCATGGGGAGGCAAATGCTGAACTTTTAATTCACATTTAGTGAAGAGGGGAAAAAATAACTCTAATCCCTTTTCACATTCTGAAATGTTTATTCTGCTAGAATCCCTATTGCCACCATCCAAGTTCTTCAGTGGTCAGGCCTCTATTCCACCTCTTCCTCTGTCTCTCTCACAGACACACACACACAGTTCATGAGGGTGAGGCAGTCAGCTCAAGCAGCAAACACTGTGAGGCACAGAAGCAAAGTCAAAGCTTTCTGGGCCACTCATTTTGTCCTCCCACCCCCTGCCCCTGGTCGGCTCCTTGGCTGCCCTAAGGAGAGCCAGAGGATACATTTCCATCATCACCAATACTGAAATAGGTTCCGGCCTAGGTAGGTTCTCTTTTTGTGTGTGTAGGGATATAGTAATAACCTTAGAACTGCAGAGCTAGAAGGGACCCTACGGACCATCGATTCCAGCCATTGCCAAGAAGGTCCAATGGGGAACTGAACTCCCAACCCCTGGCTCCGCAGCCAGAGACCTAAACCACTGAGCTATCACTCAATGAGATCTTGTCCACCACCTCACGTAGCAAAACTGTTTTGACCTGGGCCTGCGTGCATGCTTCTGCTTACTCAAGGTGGGCTTCCACTTCAGCATCCTCCAGGATGCTGGAGTTGTTATAGAGATTTTTAACTGTGACCCTTTGCACGTCTCTTAGATGACACCACTATGGAGGTGTGGGCAGATTTGACAGTTTGAAGTCAGCTAAATTACTACTCCCAAATCCAGTCATTCTGTGGCCCCAGTGGGACTCACACCTCTTTGAAGGCTGGCCCCTTTGCTTTGAACAACCAAACAATACTCAGAGATTCAATAAACAATGACTCTCCCGTCAATACATATCTATGATGAGATGACAACCCCAGTCAAGAACAATTCATTTTCGCAGAGCCAGGTGATAAGAATATCCCATCATGATCTCCCTTTCACAGGAAGGCCATTTCACAGAGGAAGAAAACAAAGGCAGAGCAAGGACTGCGTGCATTTATTTTCTTCCTCTGTGAAATGTCTGCCCAAGGTGATAAAAAAAAGCCGAGTAGGGATGCTATCTGTGTTTGAGGCTGCCAGATAATGATTTTAGGCAGGACTGTGGAGTAATAGTAAAACAGCTGGTGTTCCTGCCTTTTATAAAACAGCATTTAAGAAGCTAAAACACACGTCTGCTCCATTCTAACAGTCCTGCTAGCTAAGGTAGCAATTCTATTCGCTGTGTATCTTCGGTCCTGTAGCCAGCAGGGCAGTTCAGAAACCCTTCTTGAAGAGATTGGAGTATACTATGGAAGGCAGATTAGAGGACCAATCCACGCATGCATGATTCACAGAGTTTATGTCCTGAAGGAAGGGAGCAGGACAAATAATCCATGAAAGTGGAGTGGGATCTGGAGAAGATTGGTTCTATGTTTGTTTACTCAAAGATTCTCCAAGTTCAACAAGGCATCTTCCCCAAATCAGTGAATATACAGGTTTTCAGCCCTTCGCCAGGACCTTCTCCACAGAAGAAATGCCACTTTAAAATTACAGTATGTAGATCCCAAGACGACAGCAAAGGAGGCAAGATTTAGTTATGTTCTAGTGGTCAAAATCAGCCTTCAGGGCTGAAGAGATGAGACTGGAGAGTGTTGGGGATTTTACTTAATTTAAACACCTACTCTTCCATATGTGGGGGTTGGGGGAGATGGAAAGAACCCTACCAAGTCCAAAGACATGTTGGCGCAGGGAATTTCCAATGGAAGGCATGGCAAATATGCCTTTACAGGCACTGGGCAGAGCGGGGGCAGGGAGTACGATAAAAATCAGAGCATACTTAACGCTTGCAGGGTTTATTTTGTTTACCACTGGAACTCGAATACATCAGCCAGGGCCTGATGCAAAAAATATAACACTCATTCTTCTCCAAGCTGTTTGTTGTGAGAAGCAGTACTGTACAGAACTTTTTCCACACAAATATCCTCTTCTGGTTAACCTCAGCTTTCCTTTGTTGAGGACTAGAAATTTAGGAACAGGGAGGGCAGTACTTTAAAAAGAAAACACCCTGCAGAACTACTGCAAATGATCAGTAGATCCAGATCTACCTTCTGCCCATTCCTGAAACAAGGGGCATTTCAGATGTGAAGCCTGTTTCGTTTTGTTTTGATATACCTTTGTCCATAGTGTCTCCCGCACACTATGCAATCATTAAGCATCCCTAATAGGCTCCTTGTGCCATCAACGCAACTCAAGCCTGCTGTAGGCAACAATACTTTACTACAGGCTTACTTAGGACTAAGTAACCCCTGCTGGACCGACTTCTCCTACTGAGCAAAGATTGCAGGGACCTGCGTTGGAAAGCACTCTTCAGGCCCCAGCTAAACTTTCCCCTCCCTCAATTGGAATCGTACACATGCACCCCATACGGGTCCTAGATGGGCCGATCGCTTCAACCTCGGATCGTGTTCGCTCATTTTTCCAGCAGAAGTTCTTGTAAGACGAAAGGGGGAAAGTCAGCGCGCTGCAGCTGAGCCGGGGGATTTTAAAGGCACAGGCCTTGGGTACCTCAAGGGAACCCCAGCCGCTCTGCAGAGCGCCAGGCAAAGAAGCCGCATCGCGACCTGCACCTTTTCTCTGTGCAACCTCCCCCCCCCCCCCCCCAATTCGGCCTAGAGGAGTTAACGTGGCTCCAGCAGGGGAAGCACCGGACAGTCCAACAGCACCGGTACGAGCAAGGGACGGCTGCAGACTCACCCAGATGTCACGCCTGGAAGATGCCTCATCCCAACCACCGTCGCCCCGCAGATAGGGATAAGGATGACGGCGGCGCCAGCACCCTTTCCTGGGGCTGCAGCGAGGCCACTTAAGAAGAGAAGTGATGTCATGGCTGCGAAACGGCAGGACTCCTCCCTCCCTCCTGACCCGCGGCAGCCAATGGGCGCTGGGTCCAAGGCCTCTCGGCGCCAGAGGGCTCGCCTGGCGGAGCGGGAGCCGCCGTCCTTCCCGCCGGGCTCCGCTCGCGCCATGCCGCCGTGGTGGGACAAAAAAGCCCCCCCCCCCAGGAAGAGGCTGCTGGCCGTTCTTCATCTCTACCCCAGAAGGTACTTAGCTGCCCCTCGGACATCGCAAGGCCGCTTCTGACCATATTTGGAGCACGCCCTTAAATCTTCACTTGGGGCGACCCCTTCCAGGGTTTTCCAGGTAGAGAGCACTCAGAGGTGGTTCACCCTTCCCTTCTTCTGGGGGCGCCCTGGGACTGGGCACCTGGCCCCCAAGGCCACACCGGCTGGCTGTTCTGGCAGGAAGCACAGTGGGGGAATCGAACTCCCAACCTCTGGCACCGCAGCCAGGTATCTAAAGCACTGAGCTATCCAGCCAGCTTTTGCGCCCCTCAAAGTAGCCTTTGGAGTGGAATTCTAACACTTCCCCCCCCCCCCCGCAAGAGAGTCACCTGTCCTGGAAAACAGCCCCTGTGGAACTCCTTTTATGCCCATAGCCCTCCCATAAATGGTTTGAACTTTAATGACAAGTAGGACAAGAATAGGTCAGGTTGCCAGTGGGAAGCGGGACTTCTACCCTCTCCCTCCATCCAGTCTGCTTGAGCGATTCATTTTTGGCCGGATTCTGCATATACTGTAACTTAAGGGGCTCTTTTCTCTGCCAGAAAAAGCTCTGCAAACTTTTTTGGATGAGAGGAGTGGTTCCCAGATGTTTCTTGACTCCAGCTCTCAGAAGCCCTGACCATTGGCTGTGAGGTTAGGGCTTCTGAGGGCTGTTGTTCAAGGAAATTAATGATCATAGAACAATGGAGTTGGAAAGGGCCTGTAAGGCCATTGAGTCCAGCTCCCAGCTCAATGCAGAAGTCCAAGTTAAAAAAGATCTCTGACAGATGGCTGTCTTGCTTTCTCTTGAAGAAAGCTAGAAGCTGTTGAAGAGCTTCCATGTTTGGGAATCATTAGGTTAGAGTAATGTTTTCATAATGCTTTTACTTAATATATTTAATATAATGTTACTAATTCTTTAGTATTTGAATAAATTATTGTTTTTCACTTGTAATATTTTGTTTTTGATCATGTAAGCCAGCTTGGGTCCTTTTTTAGGACAAAGGTGGGGTAAAAATATTTTAAATGAATAAGTAAACTCATAGAAATTATTCAGACCCCTGCCTGACTTAAATTGCACTGATTTCAGTAGATTTACTCTAGCCGTTCTTGAGTCTTGATCCAAAACTTTAAACAAGGGGGTGGGGGTAAACGGTGGTCTTCCAGATATTCAGACGCTGCAGTTCTGATCTCCCCTAGGCCAGGCCAGCCACAAGTGAGAAATGCTGGCATTTGAAATCTGACAACGTCTGAACAAGGACACATCACTCAGCCTGCTTTAAAGGCATCAATGGGGACTTGTTCCTCATGGTGCCATTGGCTAGGGCAGTGGTAACATCTTCCCCATAGAAGTCCATCTTCCAGGAGATGCAACACATCTGTTATTGCATTCACTCTTGGGAAGACTAGTAAAAACTTACTTTGTTCCAGCAGCTCATTACCTGAAGGGATGGTTAGAGTTATTCAGACTTACCAGTATTGCTTTCTTTGCACAGCTTGGATCTTGCTTGCTTTAGTGTTCTTGTTGTTTTTAACTGTGTAAGTATTTCTATACTTAATTACTATGAGGGCTCTTTTGAGGCCATAGGCAAAATGTAATTGCAGTGCTTAGAGTGATGCCACCTAGTGCAGGCCACAATTCTGAATTTCAGATTTACACTGACACAATGACCAGCTCTGTTTTGTCCATGCACACAAGGTACTTTGTAGCAAGGAAAATGGAAGGGGCCCAATGGCTCCTCACCACTCCTAATGCTTTCTTGTGCCTGCTGACCAGTGGGTAGGTTGAATTGCTCGATAGCTCAGTGGTTTAGGTGTGGTTGGGAGTTTGACTCCACACTGTGCTTCCCTGACAGTGGCTCCCTTCTAGTTTGGCAGATTTTAAATTATTATTATTAAGTTATTAAGATCCAGGAAAGGGTGGAATGCAAGCTTCTCCTTCATATTCTTCCACACCTCCCATATTGAATAACACTGCTAGTTGGACCCAAGATGTATGGGTGTGAAAGTTGGATAGCAAAGAAAGCTGACAGGGGGAAAAAAAACAATTTGTTTGAAATGTGGTGCTGGAAGAGAATTTTGCAGATACTCTGTACTGTCAGAAAGACAAACAAGTGGGCCCTAGATTGAATCAAGCCTGAACTATCTCTAGAGGCAAAAATGCTGAAGCTGAGGCTGTCCTACTTTGGGAACATAATGAGAAGGCAGGATTCTCTGGAAAAGACAGGAATGCTGGAAAAGGTGGAAGGCAGCAGGAAAAGAGGAAGACCAAATATGGGAGGGATTGACTCCCTAAAGGAAGCCACAGGCTTGGGTTTACAAGAGCTGAGCTGGGCTGCTGAGGACAGGACATTCTGGGGATTGCTCATTATTAATTTTGAGGCCATTATTAATTTTGAATATAGCACCTCACAAAACAAACAACAGGCAGCTCTTAACAAACCATCCAGTGCTCCCTGGCCCAAGGGCAATGAGCTCTTTAAGTAACCTGCTCTAGCCTTCTGTCATTATTTGGAAATCCCAACATTAAATTCCTAAGGCTTTCCATCATTCTTGCTGCATCTCCCTGCGATTCTCACAATATGTTGGTTTCTTTTAACGAGGCCTTCAACTGCTGGGGGGCACAGTAGCGCCCATAAAAACAATGGAAGAATCTGCTCATCTGCTTTTGGGGTGATGGCATCTGATAGAGCTGGAGCTTGATACTGGACCTCTTGGGTATCTGATAAAGTTGGCTGCAGCCTGTGAAAGCCGATGCTGAGTGCAACTTGTTCATATTCAAGGTATAGTAAGATCTTTTGTTGATTTTATGGACCTCCCTCTTGCTCCAGCCGGAGCAGTGGAATAAAATTACAATAAAACAACAAGTCTTAGCTTGCAAAGAACCCCATAACTTACCTCCACTCTCTAACATTGTGTGTGTGTGTGAGAGAGAGAGAGAGAGAGAGGTGCAATTAACTCTTATCTGACATAGAGTAATCCCACTAGGGCTTTCAAGGTGAAATAGTTAAGGAGTTGTTTTACCACAAATGCTGGTATACCTACTAAATTTTTACTCTGCAAAGAGGGTGTAGCTTTATACCCTCTGCTAACCTTCCTATTAAACAATATTGGCAAAGGTCTCATGGACATATCTTTTGTGCCTCTCTCTACTGTGTGCCTTTCTGTCAGATACAGGTTTGTTTTATTGTGTTTTTGTGCTGCCCTTTCCCCAGAACTGGGACTCAAGGTGGCTTACAAAACTGTTAAAAAAACCCAGGAATTTAAAATAGAATGAACTTTCTAACATTAAAATAGGATTGAATCAATTCCAATATTAAAATTAAAACACCTTAAAAGTTTGATTAAAAATATTAATATAAGTTTACCTTTATAAAGAGAACCAGCATATTTTGTAAAATGTTCTGCTTTGGGGCATTTAATTCCTGAAGGCTTGACGGAATAAAGCTTTTCTCCTGCTGATGGAAGGATAGCAAGGTGGGAGCAAACCTAGCCCCCTTTGATAAGAAATTTCAGAGTTTGAGCATGACTACTGCGAAGGTATTCTCTCGAGTCCGAACTGGGCCTCTGAAGCTAGTGGGACAATAAGAAGGTCCTTAAGGCCTAGATGAGCTTGTATGGAAGGATACCATCTTTCAGATAGCCTGGACTCAGGTTACGTAGGGCTTTATCAATCGTAACCCGTGCCTGGAAACAAACTGGCATTCAATGCAGCCTGTTATAGAAAAGTAGTGCCATGCTTAACTTTTACAATTCTGAATTTTCCCTGTTCTGGGGTGCCTTCTGTTTTAAACTTTACCCAAAAAGCCTTGCTAGCCAGGACAGGAGAGAACATAGGTCATCCCCTTCCCTCTCTTCCCATGAAATAATATCAATTGTAAAAGCCTATTGGTTTAGGCAAAGTTCACCATGGCTATCCAGCTTTATAGACCTTACCTATGATAAGCCTGCTTTTGCAGTACTAAAAATAAACTGAGGTGACCATGGTTTTGTAATTATCAGCCAGAAACTCTAATTCATCATCCGTTGATGAATTACTATGGCGCTTTTCTTAGTCCTCTTGAAATTATGCTGTTTTCCCGAATAAGCCTTCTGAAACTTCTGAATCCTTGGGAAAATCATACAGCTGCACCTGACTATAACTACAGCATGCTACGTTTGTTGCAACCAAGGGGCTATGAATGTAAAAGGACCTGATAATTAGCAAGATATGCACAAACTCATCAGGAAACTGTTATTAGCGGTGCATTATTAGGCCTCAAGAGGAAACCTGCTCAGTCTAGTATCTCCTACAAAGTATTAACCTGACCAATGGGAGATTGGAATAAAAGTTTAGGAGTTACTGGAGGCAAAATCTAGATAATGAGCCTCTTGATTTCAATTTTGTGAACCTTAAATTCATGCAAGTCTACAAGTAAAAAAAGGGACTGAAGCAGCAGATTTGCACTTCCTAAGTCCTCTCTGTTACGTGAGCAGGGCAAGGTTAAGTGAATTGATATAATTTGTTTTCCTTCTTTGCACATCTTTTTTCATGTGAAGATTTTTAAAACAGCTCTAATCCTCCACAGAATGGCCACATGCATAACTTGTCAAATGATTATAGCAAGGAAATTAAAAGAAAATAGCTGCAGCAGACTCAGTACAAGGACATGACGCCTGTAAATATTGTAGCTTCACATCGGTCATTTCCTTAGTAGAAAAAAACAGCATTTTCCAAGAAAAGAAATGAAAGAAGTGCCAGTTCTTGAACTCTAGCAAAGGAGAGATGCTTGCCATTGTAGTCAAAACTCAAGATAAATTGTCCCATTTATGAGATTATCCAGCATATTACTATGGCTCTGCCTGCTCGCTTTCCTCCACTGAACATCAACACAGCAGCAGATGTATTTGCAGAAAAAGCATGCTGCAAAAACATGGGAAGTAGCTCTACTGAATTTTTCAAATAGTAAATTTATGTGTTAAGACCATCCCTTCTCTCTATGAAAGGTAATTTCTTGGATCCAAATCAAGAGATGAAAGATGGGGACAAAAATAAAGCTAGACACGTCATGGAAGGGGTTATCCAAGCACACCAAGGCCTTTCTTCCCTTGGCATTTTAAAAAATATCAGTGGTGTGTATCCTCCAGTTTCAATCTCCCTCAAACTTTATTTGAGTTCTCATCTCATGAAAATGGTGAGTCAAACAAAATGGAGCCTGGCTGCCATATGAAACGTGGACATTTCTATACGTGAATATCTGAAAATTTGGCTATGCCACAGGCCAACCTCCTCCCCCAAGTGCCTTTCCAATGTGGTGCTGCTGCTCACTCTTTACAGAAATCTGTAAAACTATGGACACCATCTTCTCAGACCGTATTTATGGTACCGCAGAGATTCTGCAGTACTGTACATAATTCTAGTATTATTTATTCTTAGCAGAGCGTTGCACAATTTAAAACTATGGACATATATGAAACAGTTACAAACATTAAAATGTCAGGATGATTAGACTATTTCTGACCAGAAGCAGGCTACTTCAATAATCTTGGCCATTTACTAGATCTTTAGTACACATGGTGGGGCATAAATTGCATACACATAAATGCTGCATTGATTTAATTTCTCCAGTCACAGAAAATTTGTCCTGTATTAGAGTAGCCCCGTTTTACTTGATTATTCTTTGTTCTTCCTACTTCATTTCGTAGGCAGTCTATTAAGTGACTTCCAGATGGTCCAGCTATTTTTTTCCTGGTGGGAGACACTCTTCAGCATTTATCTGTTCGGCAAAGTGTGTTGTTTTTGTTATCCACAGGTTTAGCCTAGTCTCTTCTAGTTTAATCTTTAGAGCTTGAGATGTGTACAGAAAACTTGTCCTTGTTTTTAGCTGTCATCTAGCACAGTGGTTCCCAACCTAGGATTCCCAGACATTCTTGGACTGCAACTCCCAGAAACTATTTCCAGCAGAGCTAGTGGTGGCGGCTTCTGGGAATTGCACTCTAAAGAATGTCCTGGGATCCAAGGTTGGGAACCACTGGTCTAGGGGGTTGATGTCCATGAAGTGAATGGGGTTTGGTGCTGTATTACCTTATTTTGTTCATTATTTGCTAGCAGCTCTTGACATACTACTGGAGAGGCAACACTGGCCAAATAATAGACTTTCTCAAAGGGGGTAGGTTTCAGGCAGCCAGTAAGAATCCTGCATGATTCATTAAGAGCTACATCCACTTGTTTGGCATGTGCTGATTTATACTATATGGCACTAGCATATTCTGCTATGGTGTAGCATAGGGATAAAGCTACTTACTGTTTGTGGATGTGCACCCCAGTCTGACCCAGCCAGTTTCCCAAGTATGTTATTTTTGGCAGCAACTTTCTGTTTGATGTTTAGACAATGTGTTTTGTAGGTCTGGTAGTCTAGTATCATCTTGACTTGCAACAAACACACTTGACAAAAATTGCTAGCCACTGTTTTGGCGAGCTAGACATTTATTTATATATACCAGTCATTTTATCAGAATGAACAGATCCTTCTATCATACTAAATTCCTTAATACAGATTGGCTTCTCCAACAACCTTCTCAAGTTATACTTCTTGTGCAGCCTATTGAACAAAGGTCCTAAGCAGAGTAGTTGCACCTGACCGTCACAAAATACCTTGTCCTGATGGAGGTAAGATGATATCAGTGGAAACGAATTAAACTTCCATCAAATCTTGAAGCAATGGTTCAACACAGCACTAAGGATGAATAACTCAACGTCTTCTCTGCTACTTCAAAGTATTTCCAGCCTATGACAAGTTGTATTTCCTCCCTTCTTCCTACCATCTCCCTTCTGAGGTAGCTAAAATACCTTTTAAAAATAGCCCTAGTTTTTTGTTGAGGAAAAGAAATAAAATAAAGTCACAGAGAAAAGCGCATCATAAACTTTTATCCAGTGTCTTTTTATTTTTATACTACATGAGATTTATACACAAGTTAAAGCTAAAAGTAGGAATCTGTAGACTTCAGTGCCAGAGAAAATACAGCCAAGCAGGCTTTGCACAGGTGCACATTAGCAGGCTAATGTATAGTATGGCTAATAAGCTCCTCTTTTACCTAGAACAACTTCATGACTTTAAACATACTCTCAATAAATGCAACTATAGAAATTACTCCAAGCAATTTCCTCTTCAGAGACTATCATTGCTACGATGAATATAAACTAGGTATAGCCTCCCAGTGCATGTACTCATGAAACACTTTCCCATGCTCTCTGCATTTACATCAGATAAGCTCTCTCTCTTTAATATAAAAGGCAGTTACAGAAGAAGAGCTGAAGTTGACCAATGGAAAACCATCCAAAACCTGCTTGCCACGCTTGTCTCCCAGACAGACATCTTCCTGATCTGGTGAGATATAATAGGGACCTTGAAAAACACAAAGAACTAGGACAAGTTCCAGAGCAGCAGATACTTCCATCATCTAGGTAGGTTTCCACCCATCTGAGAATTCTATCAGCTGATGGAGACTGGGTCTGAATTTCCATTGGTTGCAGGCTCTTCTTTTTTACCCTCCTCCAGTTCAGTCACACTTGTCACTAGATACTGAATATTCTAGGAGAAACAGAGAAGAGAGGAGTGAAACTATTCTAGTTTTTCATAAAGGAACAACAGTACAGTCACATACAGCAGGGGTCCCCAACCCCCGGTCTGGGGCCCGGTGCCAGTCCGGTGCCTTGGCAGGACCGGGCCATGGAGACAGATCTCCCGCCCCCCCGCACACACTCCCCCCCCCCCCACGGCCCGCCCACCCACATGGGTGCCCCCCCATATGCACATAAGTGCCCCTGCCCCGCCCTTCCGCGCAAACCACCCTGCCCCCCTGCAAGTGCAGGGGGTGCCCCCTGAGCACGGACCCCCCCCCAACTGGTCAGCGGTTCAGAAAAGGTTGGGGGCCACTGACATAGAGGACATATGACACTAACTCCAAAATTTTATGTTTGGGTCAGACCCACACAAGAGGGCTTTCCCTCTCCATTGGTTGGATGTTACTCCCCAATGAACGGGCTATTCCATTCTGAAATTCAAGACAGCCAACATGCCATGGGAAATCTTTCCTGTTGGCACCTCCTTGAAACCAATGGCTACAGCAAGCCATTAGCCTTCATTCAGGGCCTATAAAATGAACTGGGAGTGGATTAATTTGGGTTTCTACCTGAATGATTTGGAACAGCACTGACAAAGGTCAAAGGCAGGCAAACAGAACATATGATTCTTCAGAAAACAGAGAAGAGGAAACAAGTACAAGGAGGACAATGAGACTCATGGCAAATGTGTGTATGTCCAATCACAAGGTAGTAAGCCAAGGAATAAAGTGGCAGAGGAAATGTTTACAGAAAAACAGCACAAATGCTTCATGGTCACAATTCTACAAAACTCGTATTAATAGGCTCCCAAACACTTGCCAGTTCCAAGCCCTCCCCCATTCCCCACATTAATGCTCCAGACCAGCTGTGCAGTGCTGCACGGAGGGGGTGATCTTCCCAACCCCTTCCCCCAACATATACAGTGAGCAGATGGCTAATCCCTTGACAAGAAAGCACTGGTGAGCTTTTCCTTTGTGGTCCACCTGTGCACAAAGTAAGGCAGGCTTCAAAGAAACTGTTATGGAACAGGCAGCCTTACTAGGCTTTAACAGTGACAGCCTTTGGTCCACTATCTATGCCTCAGTCTATTCACAAAAAAAGATGCATGCCATCTGACTCTAGAGGGGTTCTCAAACCAAATTCAGTACCTGTAACAGAAACTCTTGTTGTGACTCTGTAATGGGAGATGCAGTTTGTCCAGAAAAGTCTCCCCTGCCTGGCTGTTCTGCCTGGTTCAGAAATCCACGCTGAGCAGAGTCTTCACCTGAAGGCAGATTTACAGGAACTTCTGCATTTTTGTTCAACTGGTTCTCAAGGGCTGTAGAAGGATCAGAAAGCAGCGGAGAAGGGGGACACTGCATGCCATCCCCAACAACATCCAAATCCTGGTCAAGAAATAAAACAAAGAAAGCCTACTTGGAATCTGTCAGGGAAAGCTGTGCTCATTTTCTTCCTCCCAGCAAACCTAATAATATGCCAGCTTTTTCTAAGCAACCAAACAAAATCAACACACTTCTTCAAAAGCTAGACTGTTCTCTCTTCGCATTGAAAAATAGTATGTTATTTGCCTTTTAGCAACCAGACAAACCTCCTTTCTTTTAAATGAAACACCAAGATGATGATCCACCCACAACCAGGGCTGGCAACAAAGCTACCTAGGCTTTGGCTGGAACAGTCAAATAATAGTTAGGCATCTTCCTTTGCAAGGAAAGAGGATGCTGGACAGAAAAATCAGAGGCTAACTAAAATACCGGGCAAAACAGTACCTTGATTGCCAAAGTCCCTTTTATGTGTCCCTTAGCCATTCATCTTCCACAAGCACACTACTATGATGACGAGTACCAGATCTGGTACTGCCTGCAGTGAACCTCTGCTTTCCTTTTCTAAATGCAATGCTGTGCTGGGCAGAAAAGAAATACTAATTAAGCTTCATAAGATGGGACCATAGAAGAATATAGACACAAGATGCCTCTGCTGATAGAGGATATCATCCTATGCAAGCAAGGATAGCTTTGCCTCCAAAATGTGAGTTGAAAGTACCGTGTTTCCCCGAAAATAAGACACGGTCTTATATTAATCTTTGCTCCAAAAAACGCATTAGGGCTTATTTTCAGAGGATGTTTTATTTTAGTCATGTCACCTTCTGGTTGCTGCACAATGCTGCACAATGGTGGAGGGCGGGGTTTCACTTAACGGGCTTATTTTTGGGGTAGGGCTTATATTACGAGCATCCTGAAAAATCATACTAGGGCTTATTTTCAGGTTAGGTCTTATTTTCGGGTAAACAGGGTATGTGATTCTTCTTTTTTGGGGAGGAGATTTTCTTTTTAATTGAAACACCAAGGGTTGGCATAAAGCTTCCTGGGCTCTGCAATTAAAATGCAGTATAACTCAGAAAGCAGCAGGGATTAGGTCTCTGATTTCGTATTAGAAAAGTGATTAAATGCAGAAGCTCATTAATAAATTTCACTAACCAAAAAAATGTCCCTAGCTTAGAACAAATTATGTTTGAGGAAGAAATCTATCAGTCCTTGTTATACTAGGCAGTCCTTATAGAACTAAACTAAACATCTTTAATGCTACCTTTCTACAAAAGCACGTACATCAGAACATATGCGTGGAGGTGGGTGGGAAGCACAGACTGGCTTTACTCCAAATCCTCTGCCTTACAGTCTCCAAAGATGCCCTGACATCCAGCAAGTGGTCTCCTCAACCACTTTCAAAACTGTTTTCAGAGCTGAATCTACAATGAAACTTTCACATCATTAAGACATCTTTGTTTTGAGGCATTTCAGCCAGTGTTTGCACTGTTTTTGTTATTTAAAAAAAGATTTTCAAGTACAAAGACAGCCCACATGAAGGCTTTTCTATTAATCTATGGATTACAACCCTCAAACACACTCTATGAGACACAAGAGGGAAAGCTGCTTTTTAGAAAAGGCTTTTAAATTGAGATTTTAATGATCCAATCTTTTGGGGGACACCATTATAAAAAGAACTAGACCTAACCATGTGAGATCTAGCCTTCCATGAGAAACTTCTAGAAGTCTAAATTATTTCACTGATGAACTGAACAGGATCAGAGGACATGGATTTTAGATTATCTATTCAGCGAGTTTACAGCAATAAGGATTATTTGCTACAAATGAACAATGAGGCCTCCAGAGCTCTGTTCCTAAAGGAAATCCCTTGAAAGTGATCTATAAATCCAAGAGCAATGCATGGTAGGTGCTACTTCCTATCACTAGAAAACTCTCTGTGCACAATGGACTCCCTCCATTGGTATTACTGAAACAGCTGACAATATTCCAACTCTTCACTACCTCCCTGGCCCATCATCACCGTTGCATTTTCAGACCACTCACTCCAGACATTTTAGACTACTATTTGCACATTCCCCAGTTACTGGCTAGGGGTTGTGGAAATTAATAGTCCAACACATCTGGAGAGCACTATGAAATGTACCTAGTTTATTTAAGAAATATTACTCATTCAGGCATGTCTTTAGTTATGTATGTTTTCAAGTGACAATGTTTTACATGTTTTTGAATATTTAATTCCTTAATCTCATGCCAACAGTGTTCATGAAACCCATGCCACCTGCTTCTCAGCATTTCCCATATCAGTGCTTTGGATTTTTCAGTATTCTTCCCTTACTCTCTCACATGTAGGTTCCATGTCAGTTTACAGATTACCGTGCCTTCTGAAGTGCCATGGGAAGATGCCACATTATAATCCACTTACATCACTAAACTCCAGTGGCAAGGACTCTGTGGGCCGGAGTTCAGCTGCACTCAAGTACAAGTCCGTAGAAGTAGCTTCCAGCTCCTCAGGAACAGATAGTACCTGTTCAGGAACATACATCTGAGGGGGTAGCTGGAGATGGAGTGGGCAGCAGGGATCTTCAGAGAGGCTTACAGGCACTGGCTTGCTGCAGGCGGCTTCTTCTGACCCTTGGCACAGCTTAAAGAGAAGCTGATTGTTGTCCTGGCAAATATCTGAAGATGCAGTTAAAGATAACAGACAAGATTTCAAAAGGGCAAATTCAGCCCTCTCATAACTCAAAGACAAAATGTTAAACTGTTTAGCAAGTCAGAAGATTTGGGAATGTATGAGGGCACTGTAACAGTTAGAAGCTGTTTTTCTAAGGAGTAATACATGAGAAATATAACATGATAGAGAACTTTTCTAATTATTTTAATTTTTATCCAAAATTCTTTCCAGAAGAAAATATCAATATATAAATCTGAACTCCCAACAGCTTAATTTGTACAAAAATAATTCAGGCCAGATTACATTGTGTGACAAAATGTAGTAGTTCCATATGAGAACAGTCCTGTTTCAACCTTAACAAATCTATATAGGGTTTGTACTTCTAGTGGAAAGATTTTCCTGTGCAGATCACTAGTACTCAGTTGTCAGAAAACTAAAACAGAAAAATATCTGCAGGAACAGGCAAATACGACAATTTGCCACTGGCTTTGCATTACAGGACATCTAAATTCAGAGCAGGAGCTTAAAGTACCATCTTTGCACTTAGTGACGCACAAGGATCTGATCAGTGCACATCATAGTAAAGCTACAAATCACAGAAGACTCTACTGGCTTACTGAACATTGTCTCTAAACCTTCTAGAAGAGCCCTCTATTCGTATGTGTTTGCACCTGGAATTCTGAAGGGAGCTACATTATTTGGCCCTATTTCAGGCTCTGAATTTACTTCAGCTCTTGAGTTTTAGTGTTGCTTCCAACTGAATTGACCATTCCAGTAAGTAGATATGGAACAGCCAACAGACCATTGGAAGACACTTCTCTGGGCTCCTGCTTGAAACCAGGGGCTACAGCAAGCCACCAGCCTTGATTCAGGGCCAGGAAGCATAGAAACAAGCTATTCAATCAACTTGCCAGAAGTACGTACTAATATAAACACCTGAGAAGGCAAAAGGATACGAGTAAGGCAGTGTCTTGTCATGGGTAGGGACTGGTTGGAACATCGGACATCATCCACAAAAGCCAAACACCTCTGACTGGAACGGGTTGTGTGTGCCTGAAGAGAATAAATCAGGATAGAAAAGTATATTCTAGTCTGCTGGCAGAGAAGATGCCATCTCACGTAGGCTCTCATGTTCAGAAAGTATCCCTTCTTCCAAAAAGGAACAGTCACTGCAACATCAACTCCAGGACGTCTTTCATATCCATGGAAGAGGCTGGCTTGGAAAACCAATAGAATTGCCACAAGAAAACTCAAGCTAGAAGAAACTGGGCTCAGCCATGAACGCATTTACATTCTCAAGCAGATTTCAAGATGTGACCTCAAATTATTTTTCTGAATTTTGAACAGGAGCACAAATTATGTACCTATCTGAACATTGTGACATTTCACAGCTAGCTTGTTTTTATGCCCCTGTCTTGGCTACACAAAGGAAAATCAACAACTTCTATCTCTACTGAGCCATGAAGTTACAGAAGCGCACGCAGTCTGGCTCAAGTACCTGCTGGGCAGCGCCCTCAGTGGCCAGCATTCTGCGTTCCTTCAGCTGCCGGTGCAGAAGAGCCTCCACACCATAGCGCTGTCGGTATCGTCTCAAATATTTCAGCCGCTTCAGGTTCTCACGCTCTTTAGCCAGAAGTCCCTCTGGGCCTGTCAGGAGGCTGCTACCTGGAAGACACCAAGGAAGCATCCTCAAGGCAGACTCAAAGTACTGCCCTGCTTTTTGCCAAACTCAGCAGAGCAAAAACACAGAGCTTCTATCATCTTCCTGAATCTCACTGAGCTCAATCCCTTCATTCATTATTTCCACCTCTCAATTATTAACCCAGATAAACACGTATTACGTAAAACACAAAGAGCACACGAATATGACCCTATGCTGATCTGTAGCCATGTGTGTGAAAATACCTGGCTTGAACCAAAGCATATTAAGTGAAGCTGTGTGGTTGTTAGTGCTGAGAGGAAATTAAATTTAGAATGGAAAAAAGTTACTCAGCTGATCCTATGGGGCAATTAACTACAGCTGTATTTAGAGAAAGAAAACACCTTCTCTTATAAAATTCAGGAAATGGTACATTGATTGTAACAGCAGGAGCTCACTTCTCCCTTGATGTTTACATCAGATTTCCAGATACGTATGTTCTATAAATAGCATCCTAAGATTGTAGCTATAATGCATCTCTCCTACTCTTAGGGACAACTGGTACTCAATTTTTCAAAATAAGACTTAACAAATTCCTATTTTAAAGATCGTTTAAGCAGCAGCTCCATAAATAGTATCAAGCAATAACTCAGAACACACCTCCAGAAACAGGCACAAAACAAATGGGCTCTTCAGAAACTGCTTTCAGATGGCTACCCTAATGATCAGCTTTAGCAAAACCTTGGCCCTCCCTGCCCCTGTATAAAATTATGTCCATGTACCTATAGTTTCATGTTCCACTTTGCGACTGTGCAAGTACCGGCGTTTCTTCTCTTTCAGGAGGTGTTGAAGGCGTTTGAACTGATCAATATACAGAGACTGCAACCGGATCAGTTTCTCTCGCATGATCAGCGCCACTTCCTCAGCAGTGTACACACCAGCATGTCTGCACAAGCAGGACCCAACTGCGTAAGTAAGCAGTCTAATTCACAGCTTAAACTTCTCTAATCATTAACATGGAAGAGCTAGGTAAAGTAGTGCTTGGTAGCAGAAGGAAGTATTTAAGAGCTATACAATCAATCAGAAAGACCTGTGACCTTCAATAGACAGAGTATTTAGTGAAGCGTTTTCTTCTGCATGATCAAATAGAAGATGCTAACATGGCAAACTTCAAAGTAAAGAACACAGGGGTTTTCTATGGGTCTTCCAAAAGGCCCAGGAGGCTATAATTCAGTCTCAACATATTTGAGATGCTCCTAGAGCCATTGGCACTTATCACGTATATGTTCATAAACTATAAAGGGCAAAACAACTTACGAATATGACATCATTATTGTTCTTTACATTGGTCTGTCATTAATAAGCATTAAGAAAACATTTAGAATGGGAAAGTCAGGCTCTCAGCTCAATAACTACCCCTACTAATCAGCATCTCATGAGAAGAGAAGACTCCCTGGAAAAGACCCTGATGTTGGGAAAATGTGAAGGCAAGAGGAGAAGGGGACGACAGAGGACGAGATGGTTGGACAGTGTCATCAAAGCTACCAACATGAATTTGACCCAACTCCGGGAGGCAGTGGAAGACAGGAGGGCCTGGCGTGCTCTGGTCCATGGGGTCATGAAGAGTCGGACACGACTTAACGACTAAACAACTACTAATCAGCAACATTCCAGATAATATCTTGTTGTGCAACTCCACATGCACAGTACTGATTATTTCATCAACAGCGGCAAATAGCCACTGATTAAAGGTGATTTCAGGGTGCATGTGACTTGTATACATTACAGAAAAGCTGTGAGCATCCCAAAAACATCAAACAATGCCTTTAATCAGCAGCAATTTCCTGATAGTGATGACATAGTCACTGATGCAAATGTGGAAGTGTGCAACAGGGTTTTAGTTTTCTTGTACAATCATCTGTAAATATGAGACTGGCTGCATCAATAAAGGAAGCCACAGTCCTTATTAAACAGGTATGTCACACAAACCACTGCTTTTCTTCTAAGAGGTTGTTTACAGTGGAATAAAATTCTAAATTATAAGCTTCAAGTAAACTGTTCACAGAAAGGTTCAGTGCCTCCTGGAAGAGACGTCTTAATTTATATTGTCCAACAGCAGCAATTCAAGCAAGGAACACCATTATATGACTCACTTTAGGGGGTCCTCCTGGTCACTGTCAATGCTATCAGCTTCACTGTCGGGATCTCCTCTCCATGTCTGATCCACAGTAAGAGGCTCCTGCTCTCCATCACTCCAGCTGTCCTCATCTAGAGGGACAGAAATCCATTACATTTGTTACTGGGAGGAGAGTCTGTTGATGCTCTTAAGTCTTCCATAAGAAGAACTTATAAGCACAGATTAAAGAACAAAAATCAAGCAGAGAATCCGGTAAGGCTGTTCTCTTTTGCTAATGCCTACCTACCAAATACATCCCTCTGATTTCTCAAATTCATCCTTTTCTACGTATCCAGACAAACACCACCTAAGCTGTAAATGGGAAAATACATTTGTATCTCTGTGGGAAAAGATCTGGGCTTGGAACAAGTTGTATTAGTGGATGTAAGATACTCAGTATTATGCACTGATGTCATTTATACAAGAAACTATTTTCAGGATTCTCTAATAACATTCTGCCAGACAATTCTGATTTTTATATGGACAATCCACTAATCTGAATTTATTAAAAAAAACTTCTCTCTACATCAGCACATAACATTGTATAAAATGTATATATAAATTATCACTAATGCCAGCGAAGATGTTAAATGTTGCCAGATGACCAGCCACATTCTGAATCTATCAAGTGCTGCCAATGTACCAATTATTGATTATCTGAGTATACATTTTAAAAATGTCTAAACATGCGCGCATGCACACACACACCAGTGCCCATCTGAATATCTGCTTCGTTTTCTTCTTTAGTTGGCTTTTGCTTCTCAGCTACAAGAGGGACAAGCAATCTGTGACAGTCTAGATGTTGTTGGACTCCCATCAACCCTAACCTGCAGGGCCAACAGCCAGGGACGATGAGCACTGGGATGCAACAACATCTAAAGAACCGAGGTTTTCCATCCTTGAACTACAAAACTAAAGCTTTTCATTAGGACATGACAGATTCCAGCTGCACAACTTATTCTAATGACAAGAAGAACAGTGCCATTATTGCTTCGTCTACTCACCCAATATCCTGCTAGCTTCACTACGGCTAGCTTCAGCAGTCTGGGAGCCTAAATCAGTCTTGGCATAGGAGCTCAGCTGACAGAGGAGAGACTCTCGTACAGGACTAGGATTGGATTTCTTCATCTGTGCCTGCAGCGCCAGAGCATTTCTGCGGGCGTGTTCAGTACAGAAAGAAATACTAGATGGAGAGGAAAAACGGAAATCAATCTTCTATGATGACCTCAGAAAGAGTAAATTTCCACTTCAATTTGCTGAAGGTGGGGAACAGAAATGAACATAAACATTCTCCCTGATGGCAACCTACATTTTAAAAAATAGGCAAACCATTTGAAGAACATACAGAACATGTATTGACCAGAATCCTGCTGATGTTCATGTAAGGTTTCATTACTCAACAGGGCTAATTGATGAGGTATCAGCTAAGCCACATGCCTGGTCAGATGCCAGAATGCACAACTGAGTTGCACACTGGCACCTCATCTATTAGCTGCTATTAGCTATATCAAGTTACATAAACACAAAGAGTATTCTGGCCATAGTAATGAGCACCAAGTTACAATGCAGCCATTTCTGAAAGGGAGACTGAGAAATTCAAGATACTGCTGTTTAGAAAAGAAGATGGGGTGCTGCTTTTACAGTATATATTGATCTACCTTGTATGAACCAAGAGGCAAACTATCTCTTTGGGCATTAAGTAATTTAGTCTTGACACTGTATCTGCAAGTTTTGTTTTGAAGGGATCAGAATGCTGTTGGAAAAATATTCTGTGTATAGCAGTAATCAGACAAGTGGTTTCTCTCACTTGTCCAGGTGTCTGTCATGCCACCAGCTGAGACTGCTTTCATGATTACTGTTGTGCACACTTTTTTTCCCGAACAGGAAAAACTGGCTGTAAAATTAAACAGCATATTTTCAAACCTGTGATCAATTTTCTTCATGTGCAGTCTTTATTTTTCTTACTTTTTAACACGAAAAGACAAGTCTGTTACAAAGAAAATGAGAATTCAAGACTGGCTGAATTTTCATAAAATGTTAAGTCAGAATTCTTCAGAAACCTGGCTTATCTTACACAAGCAAGGGTGTTCATGCATACTGCCCAACTGCTCCTAGCTACTGTCTCCTGCAAGCAGGACTGGCAAAATGACTGGGAACACTGACAGGGAAGAAAAGCACAGCATTACATCTGAACTCAGACCCTAATATCTCTATCCTGAACATCAAATTCTGGCTTCAAACTTTGGTTTGACAGAGAAATAACAGGCCAGAGGTCCTACTTTGGACATTATAATAAACTTTTCCCAACTTTCTCATTAGTTTAACTGTTCCTATTTTCAGAAGCAGCGAATACAGAGCACCTTACTATCAGCATGTTTAATCACAAACGTTAAGCAGGGATTTCAAGGAATAAAAATTCATCGTTTCCTAGGGATGCAGTCAGTACATAATTCAAGATTACTTTTATTCAAGATTACATAACAAAACTGCAGAGGAGGAGCAGATGTATCTGATGAAGCAAGTTGCTGTCCATAAAAGCTTATGCCGAATAAAACATGCCAATCTTTAAGGTGCCACAAGACCCTTTTGTCTTTTTTGCTACTACAGAGCTGCATGGATACCCCCTTGAAAATATATAGCAATGATTTCTCTTCACCAAGGTACTATAAAGTTACTCATGCCGCATATCAGAAATATGGTAACTTTACATAGTTCAGAAATAACAAAGTAATAAGAAACTATCATTTTTCAGTGTATGTGTGAGCCACAGCAAACTCTGGATTCACAAACCTCCCCCTCCAATCCGTGAAAAGAAAGAGGTCACAAGTAGTCAGGTCCCGTTTTAAACTAAATGCAATTCCTAATGACTTCCAAACTAAAGGAAAGACAAGATATAAATGTTACAAATAAATATATTACCTGTAGTTTAAAAACAGTGCGTACTTTGAATCTAAAGTGTGGTCTCCCAGTTCCAAGACTGCACTTCTAAAAAAAGTGACTGATGGTATGATTAATATTAAGGCTCTAGTGTGCGAATAACACTAAGCCGTACCTTAGCTCAGACAGTCCCAATGTGGCTACAGTGTGGCACACCAGAGCTGCAACAGCCATCACCCCTTATCACGGGTAATATGGGCTACAGCAAATGAGGGGTGAAATCCAAGAATATTTGGAGGACCGTATTTTCCCCATCGCACCTTTAGTGCTAATGCATCTGTTCCACAAGCAAGCAAAAACTTTTCTCTTCAGGAAAGCCTTCCCTCAGTAACTAGCCATCTGTGTGAGATTTTTAGATGGACTGTTATGCATTACTGCTTTGACTGGATTTTTAGTACTACTTGTGTTTTTCATTTCTCAAAGTGACATTTCTTTTTTAATATTTCTATACTTTTGTTCTTAGCTTTAATATTGAATTTAATTATGCAAGCTGCCTCTTTTTACTCATTGTTCTTAGCTTTAAATAATGTCTTTTAATGATGTTAACTACCATTGTATACTCATTGTTTTCAACTTTAAGTATTGTCTTTCAATGTTGTAAGCTGCCTTGGGTCCTTTTCAAGGAGAAAGGCATGGTAAAATATTTTAAAGAAAGAAATAACAAATAGAATCCACCTGAACAGAGTATGGGTTTTCCAAGTAGAGAATACTCAGAAGTGGTTTATTATTCCATTCATCTGGGGGGTGTCCTGGGACTGCACAGCTTGCCCATGACTACACAGACTGGCTCTACTCAGTGAAGGCACAGTGGGGAATTTAACTCCCAACCTCTGGCTCCGCAGGCAGGTGCCCAAGCCTCTGAGCTATCCAGCCTGCTCCCAAAACAGGGTAATTCCTAGATTTTCTGATGACCAGCAGCACCTTCATTTTGTTTGTGTACTCTCATTGTGCTTCTTACTTATGGAATCTAAACCTTCCATGGTTGTAATATTAACCCTGTAGGGTGTTTTGTAATCTTAATTCTTTGTGTGAAAAATACTGTGCCCTTTTAATTTTTTTTATTTGTTTACTAAAGGATAAGAAAAGTAAAGAATGATTTGAAAGATTAGAAAGAAAATTACTTTGAAACTTTAAAAAAAGTTATATTAAAAACAACAGAAACCAAAAACACTTCTATATTGTATCATTACATTAATTCATTTCTCTTAAACATGTTACTTCACCCATGCCACCTTCACTCTCAGGGCTAGGTTCTTCTTTTGATATTCTTATATTTCATTCTACCCAATTTCTCTCCAGAAACACACTGATTCTTCTCCTGGTATGTCCCCTTCCAAAATACATATTCCAGAAATAAATTTATATTTTTAAATCATTACTTTTTGATAAGCCTCTTAATTTCATTTCACAAGTCAGTTTATCATTAATTGACATATCCCACATTTCTCTGTATCATTCCTAAATATTAATTTAGTTATCACTTTGCCAATACAGTAGCCTTGCTGCTGTTATCATTATAATAATTAGATCCTTATTTTCTCCCTTCAGTTGACTATCATTAATCATATTCAATAAAGCTGTCAATGGGGACATTTGAATATCTAATCGTTATTTCCCTATTTTTTTTTGAAGATTCACATCCATTCTTTCCTATTTATCACATGACCACCACATATGTAAATGCTTTTTTTTTTTTACATACACGCGCGCACATAAGAATTTATTGTTTGCATTAAGTGGCTGGCTCAGTTGAGTTCAGAGCAGACACTGGGAGTTTGAATCCCTACTGTAACAGACATAACGTGTAGCCTTTGAAAAGTTACACAGTTCCAAAGCACCCCCAGAAGAAGGGAATGGTCAACTACTTTTGAGTATTCTGTACCTAGAAAATGCTTCAAACAGTCAGTGTAATTTTTATTATTATCATCATCATCATTATTATTATCTTCAGACATATTTGTAAGTTATTATCCATTCAACAATCTCAGAAAAATATATTAGATGCAAGAGGTAATATGAGCTAGCAGAGCACATACCCATCCTTCTTCTCAGGCTTCGGAGCTGCATTAGGGCATCGCTTCCCATTCTTCGTGGAAATGTAGCTACACTGCTTGAAGGGTGCATTCCTGTCTTCAAGGATGTGTTTAATGCAGAAGTCGTGTCCCTCCAAACGAGGCTGGGAGCATGGCCGGTGAGCAAAGGCACAGGACAAGGCTTCTTGTTGCCTTGGTACGGGGGTGAGTCGCCCCCGACTTGAAGGCAAAACATGGATGCGAATTCTGTTCATGCCAAGGTCTACAAGGAGCATTTTATTAACACACATACAGCACTATTAACATGCATGGCAATTTACAGATTTAAATAAATGAAAATCAGAAGTCAGGTCCTATTCCTCACAATAGTCTACAACTACAGGGAAAGGGGGGGGGAGGGTCTCGTTTCCATGCTATGTTCAAAAAGCCCTGTTCTACCTTAACAGGCTTTCAACTTTGGCCTACCCCACAGCCATCTCCACCTATGCCTGGGTTTTCTCTACCCACTAAAAATCACCACCCTCTTTCATCTTCCAGCATTCACACCGATGCGACATGAGCGCCACACGGCACCCGCCTCTGGTCCTAGGAACAGCATGAAAGGCAAGGGAGTCCCTGCTGTGTGGCCGCCCCTCACTTTCCTTCTCTTTCCCCGACCGGGCCATTTTTCCTTCGCCTTTTTAAAAAAAGCTATTGGGCCAGACTCGACCACCTTTTTTTAATTACTATTATTATTATTACACCCGTGGCTCATTCAGGAACAAGGCGCACTTTAGACGAAGAGAGAGAAAGCGCGAGTCCTCGTAGGGCCACCAATTCGAAAATCAGCAAGTGTATAATTATACTATACAAAACAACTCATTTAAAAATACGCGCCCTTGTCTTGAAAGTTAGTAATTCTTTTAGGCATAACCCTTCCCAGACTGACTGACTCTCTCTTCTCCGCACCACCCAAGTTTCCTCGACGGCACACATTTCGCCGCCGGCCCGCTCCTTCTCTCCCCTACCGCCTCCTGCGCAGAGCCATTCTTCCACAAACAAGGCCAGAGAAAGGGCTGTTAAAAACCCGAGACTTACGCGCCCCTTCGTCACCACCGCAACCGCCATCTTACCTTCTCCCTCGCGCCCAAGTTCTCAGCGAAGCCTCGGACTCGCCGTCGCCAGCCAATCGGGAGGCGCCGAAAGCGATGAAGGGATTGGCTAAGGGCTGTGTCGTGTGAGCGGGGAAAGACGCGCGGGGGCGGGGACAGTTGGAAAAGAAAACGTGGGTGGTGTTCAATCCGTCTCCCCGCCGAGGTACGCCTAAAGCGAACGTAAGCCTCGAGGAGAACAGCGCCATTAATCTATTTGCTGCAGGAGCTGCCACTCAGAGTCCTGTATTCCACTCACGCACGAGGGCGGTGCTTGAAGATTAGTCAGTCTTTGCTCGCAGCCATTTCGAATGTAAGAAGAGGGACTTGTTAAGGTTGTTACATCGAGTGCGGGCCGGAGGGTACGGTTGGCCTGCGGTGGGCGATTTTCTTCTCTTTGCCAGGGTGTTTGGGTTTTTTCCGCCTTGTTTAGCATGCAGTCGGACACAGAAGGTGGGGTCTGAAGTTGTTTTACATGAGACGGCTTTGTCGTTTAAATGCTTAATAAAGAGATAGGCACAATTTACCTAATTTTGTCTCTGCTTTTCCGACTGCGTATCTTAAGCGGTTTCCAACTGCACACATTTTGGTCTGACGCCAGGAAGCCTCTGCGATATTTTTTAACCAACTGTTCATCCTTCTTTCAGATTCCTTAACTTCGATCGGAGGTGCAAACAAATTACTGTACTCTTGGCAGCCACAGGTTGAGCGCTGGGGATAACGATTAAATGAATAGAGAATTTTTAAGCAGGGGTACAGTTCTTAAGGCGAGCAAGAGAGTTAACGGCTTGCATGGAGCTGTCACCTTTTTTAAATGGTGCTTAGAATATTTTGGGTGGTTTAGAAATAAGCTCTACCGGGAAACCGCAACAAAAGGGAGCATATCCCGCTTCCATCCCTCGCCGCCGCTCTGGGGGCACGGAGGATGCGAATTGGCCTGTTTCTCTCCCACCCCCTCGATGCTCCCCATCTTCTTCGATGCTCCCCCAAACCCTTGGAGGTCTTTTAAAGCCTGGTGTCACCTTGTGTTGGTGGTGCCATTTTGATTGTGTGAAGTACTGTACAAGCAAGTGGTATGTCCTCCGTGAAGTTTTTCCGACTGCCACCCTCTTTTCCTGGGGCCCTGAACATTTGCTGGGCATGCTGTGGCTTCACAATCTTTTGAATAGACAGGCTGGTATCCATCCTGGCCGTTAAGATCTTACTAACCCTCCAGCTTGCTAAATTGTATGCTTTGGCACAAGACCAGAGCAGAGCTGTTAATGACAGGGCCTTCTAAATGTCACTAATCCATAGCGTCACTGTAAGTCAGAAGTGACTTGATGGCACGTAATGTTTTGCCAATCACCACCACTGACCCAATTCTGCACCACTTTGGGAGGCCTCATTCTTCACAGTCCAAGGCACTGGAGAGAATAAGGAGAGGCCATCGCCTTGAACACACCAAGTACCCTGCCTGTCCTCTTATGTCCTATGTTAAGGCCAGATGACCCTAGATGGAAAGAAAGGTGTAGGGACTGGTAAAGGCTACAGACCTGTAGCTCTATCCTGCACACTTTGCCACATGTTTCATTGGTTTCTTCTTGTGATGTTGGTGCACTGAATTACGCCCTAGTCAATGGGAAGGGGCTATTAAAAGGTTTCCTCTCAAGGATATGAAGAGATGGGGAATGTCACAGATGCTCTTTCCCCACAATGTTAACTTTTGGCCTGTTATTTTCACGGAATTGCTGTTTTTACAGTGTACTGGTGTGAGACTGGGAGTACCCCAAGAGGCACTCCTCGGAGCGTACTGTCCGCCTCCTCGATCGAAGACACCAAGAGACGAGTATCTACCCTGGGAGAAAACCTAAAGGGACTATGTTTGGAAGAGCAGGGGCAGGAGGAAAAAGAGGAGAAGGATTCACTAGAGGGTGTTATTTCAGCAAGAAAGGGAGAAGGGATAAAAGGAAAGGAGAAGTGGGGGAGAGGGGCAGTTGGAAATTGAAGAGGGCAAAGCTTGTTGGGTACAGGAGGAGGAGGATGAAAGAAAGAAAGGACTGGGTGTAAATAGTACAAGACGACCCCTGGACAGGGGAGTGGACAGAGTTTAGGGTCCCTAGGGAGTATGTTGAAAAGGAGTGGAAGAGATATGTCTACAGAAAGACATCTTATTGGGGCAAGCCGGAAGAGAGAAAGAAGGAAAATGTTTAGAGAGTGGCAGCAGGGGGAGGCCCAGAGGCGAGACAACAAACCATGTACAGACCGTCCTGGGAAACCCCGTGGAGCGAGTCCATTTCGACGGAGGTTGAGGCAAAATCCGGGCAAGAAAGTTTGGGAACCACAGGTGGGCTGGGTTTTCCACCCTCCCCAATAAGGTTAATAGCAGGTGTACCCGATAGATCAGGCGTTCCACAGAAATGGTGTTATAGAGATTTAGGTTCCTCCCCACTGCCGTTAAAAGGGGATTTGTTATGGTTTGATGGAAAAGGAGAAAACGACACGTCCCGGAAGCAGGAGATGGAATCTGTTATCAACGTTGAAATTAACAAGTTGTTACCAAATAAAGATGTTTTGCTAGAAACTCATGGTGCCCTCGAGTCATCTTACATCGAGATCCAGAGGAGGGAGAGAAGGGAAGTACACAGAATCACAACTGGGGAAAGGTTTTATCCCTGGAGGATAAAGTTCAACAACTGTCCCTTCAACAGGACTTCTGCCAGCCTTGGTTGTGAATCCCAAGTACAGGATTCCATCCCATGGCTTCCTCTCAATCCTTTGCACCTAGGGTGGACAACTGTGGTACTTGAGATGCTTCTGAAGTGCAGCTCCCGAAATTTATAACCACTCCCTTTGCTGGATATGATAGATAAGTACTATATGCCAAAAACATCTGGAGGACCACAGTTGGCCACCCCATTATTCAGGATGACTATATGACTACTTATATTTATTTGTGTCTTCTGAAGCAAATAGGACACACATTTTAAAAACAATGGGTTGGGAAAACAACAACCAGGAGTCTGTGGCTCTTTCCTTGTTCCACATGGAGCAAGGAAACAGAAAATGGGACAAAATTTGGTATTTTGGAGATGTTCTCATTGTTTTATATATATATAAAACAGTATATATATGTTACATATATATAACTTTTATAGTTGCTAAGATTGGTGCTTGAAAGTGCATGAGCAAATTTCCACTTTGGAAAGTGCGAGTAGGGTTTCCATTGTTTATAGGGATGCAGGCTTCCATGCTTTATAGAGTCCATTGCTTCATCCCAAGACCAGCAAAACCAAAATTCTGCAATCCTTCAATTTGCTTAACACATACACTTTCTCCCTCAAGTTTTTTCTTGTTGTGTGTGGTGTTAGCCTCCGTGTGCTCTGTCTAGCATGCACGAGCACACCTGGCTAACTGGAAAAAGTTCTTATCAAGTAAAGCAGATCCACGCTTTCCAGAATTCATGACTGCATTTTAAACTTTATACTGAAATACAAGTTTCTTCATGCAAGTTCTCTATCAACAGACTTACTGAATCCACTTTCAACAGAAGCATTACTGTGAGACAGGATAAGGCACATTTTGGCATTTTACAGGTCCGAGAAATGTTGGCCATCAAAATACCACTGTAAAATGTATCTAGTCCAACTTTATTATCTTGTTTTGCAGCATATGCTTGAAGGTGAGCTTTGAAGTTATTGTGGGCAGTTGTGGTTGCTCTGATTTTTCTGCTGTCACATCACTGATTCAGTTTCCTACAAGTAGAGCTGTAGCTACAGTCCCTGTTATGGAGGTTCCAGGATTTGGCTTGAGTATTAGGGATGATCTAATAAGACACAAACCATGTTGCACTTCAAAGGACTTCTCTCAATCAATTTTTCAACAATAGATACTAACATCAGCCACCTGACTTTCACTCAGTTTTGTTTTTTTCATCTATTTATTTGCTGCAAAACCAGTGGCAGCCTTGCTTCCGTCAAGCAAGTTCTCAAACAATTTTATGTCAACTGTTAACCAGCTGGGGACAAGAAGACAGTTTTTTCTTTTGTTAAGCAGTGACTCATTAGCTTCCTGATTTGCTCACGAAGTCCTTCATACAAGAAAGTTCCCAATGATTTTTGATTCTGAAACTTTCGTAGAAATGGCTCACAATCTCCAACAATTGTTTTCAGGAAAGCCATTTTGCGCTTGCAGTTTATGCAACTTGCAAGTTCATGGTGAGAGTTTTGCTTCTTCCATATAATTCTTGATGTTGCCACAAACAGAGTTCTGCCAAGGCACATTACATTCTTCAACCATATCGTTCAGTGGCGCTCAACCTTGGGTGACCTAGATATTCTTGGACTACAATTCCCAGAACCCTTCACCACCAGTTGTGCTGATCAGGGTTTCTGGAAATTACAGTCCAAGAACACATGAATGACCCAAGATCGGGAGACAATAATCTAGCTGAACAAAAACTTCAGAGGAAATTGTGTACTTCCGGTTATAGCAGCATATGATGCTCTTTCAGCTGGGGAATCTTTGAGCAGATAATACATGTTGCACAAGATTGAATTCAGGTCCTATTTTACTGCTTGCAATTGTTTTGATAAACGCATGTACAACATGAAGGATACAAGTTCCAAAGTCAATCTATTTTTCTTCTCCTTTCTAGTTGAGGTTGGTTTTCATTTTTTTCTTCTTCAGAAAAAAGGTGATTTACAGTTGGTCTGTCCATAGTCTTGTAATAATTTTGCAAGTGATTGACAAAGACATACTATTCTTCAGAAACTTCAGAAGGTGATATTCAACAATAGCAATTTGAAGAAAAACACTGCTGAGATAGCATGTCGAAACTATAGAACAGTATTGCCCCAAAAATGAACCACTAAATCTGTCTGTTCCTCTTGAACCGGCTTGTTAAAACTTTTATCAACATAAATGTTTTGCACTGTTTCAAGAAGATAGGTGTCAAGCCAAAAGCAACAAACATACATTGCTTCCCCCCCCCCCCCCCCGAGATGAAACTGTTCGGCTATTTGACTGAGAACATTGTGACGAGAGTTAAATGACACAATCTTTATCAGCCACATGCATTCTGCTGTCCTAACAGTCCTTGATTATATAGGCAGCCATGCTAGTTTGTGTGGCAGGTAATTCTTTGCCGTTTTCAACTCTCAACGTATTTTCTAGTTTTTGTAGAGTCTGTCTCTTCATCCCCTGTTTTTAGTATCTGAACTTGTACTTGGTTTTGAACCTAAACATATTGCAATGGACCGCAGACTTCATTTAATCTGCAGGTTTTTCTGATATACTGGGCCTTTTGCACAAGACTCCACAGATCTCATTCCCATATTACTTAGTTCAAAGGTTTTGTAGCACACTTGACAGTAATTTTTGCATTTGTGTCTAGCAACTGGTGATAGTCAAGGAACAGCATCAGCATGGAGTTTGATATTCAGGCATGGGATATTAAAAACTGTCCTCATAAACGCTATATTCAAAATGCTGTCTTAGAAACAGCCCTACAAAGCACTTGTCTGACACCATAATATAGTAGTTTTGTCTGTCTGACAAACGGGAGTTGGGCCTACCTTTCAGAGTTCCAGAAACTGTAATGAACAGATCTGCAACAGAGAAATAGGTGGAGCTTAAAAGCTCACAGATCATTTCTGCTATCTAGGAGAAACAGACAACCCACAGCCTTGCTCATCCTTCCAATCACTCCTGGAGCGCCGCTCTCTTCCTGCTCGGCTAGCCACTCGGCAGCTGTGCAGGGAGACTCGTCCTCCCTCCCCTTCCCTGGAGTGGCTAGCTGAGCAGGAAGAGAGCAGCGCTCCAGGAGTGATCGGAAGGATGAGCGAGGCTGCTGCCGCTGCTAGATGCATGAGTGGACGGTCCGGCCCCAGGGGGTGGACCCTTGTTTAACTCCAGCTGCACGGGGATATTCGTATACAAATACGAATACCCCCATCTCTACTATTATTCACAATTTCCCTAATCCATTTTCATTTCCCTAACTTTCTAGAAAATGGTAAACCCTGAGTAGGACAAAAAGGTAACAGACAGAATTCAGGTCTTATTTTTATCAATTGTTCTTCATTTTAGTGACCTCTGATAGAAATCTCTAGCAAGCCTCAGTGACATGTAACACAGATTATGTAGCAATAATAGTAAACAAATGAACCTGTAATCTGACAACATTTATCTGAAATATTGAAATCTTAAAGAATCTATTGCGAACTGCAGACTCAGAGTTTTGTCTCAGTAGCTTGGGAATATGAACAAGATGGTGCTGATCCATATGTGTCTTTGACAACTTACTGGCTACTGTGTTTTACCGTTAAGAAGAAAATCAAGGGGACCAACATGGCTACTTGTTTCTTTCCTTGCTCTGCTATGCAGAGACAATTTGGTGCATCACAAAGGCAGCGTAAACAAAGATAAAATCCCAATATGCAAAAGAGCTATCCAGGGAAAAGGGGAAAGTAAAGAGCCCTGAATCAAGAATTACTGGATGCTACTGACTTTCACCAATAATTTTTAAAGAGAAAAACTCCCTGCTGCATTCAAATAAGTGTGTGTACTTAACAGCTAAAATACTGAAGACAAGACAAAATATGGAGACAGTACATTTATTGAAACTTAGAATAGTAATAATATGAGCTGGGAATTAGAAAGTTTATGAATGATTATGTAAAACTAGGCCCAAAGTTTGCAACCATCAATAGACAAAATACCATTGCGTTGAAATCCAGATGTGGTGGGAAATAATCACTGTTCCAAATTCAAAGAAAACACTTCAGTAAAAACCAAACCGATACCCACAGACAAGTGTTTTTGTTTTGTTTTAAACATGATGAACCCTCTAAAACCTGCAGCAATTAAACATTTTGAAAAGAAACTGCAGACCTTAACTAGCCTTGTTTGTTCACAACCTTTAGTAGCTATTGAACACACTGGAGCAGACCTCTACTGATATGTATTAATTAAGTTACTCCATTCCAACTGAGAAGAAAATAACCACATTCTACACTCAACACTTACTGAGATGTCAATTTGGAAGTTCCTTCAGAGCAGCAAGAATATCCTGAAACACTTTGCTGAACCAGGGAATGTATACTCAAAAAAACCAAAGCTGAGATTTAAGAGTGCCATCTCCAAGTGTTCTGTTCAATTGTTATGATTCAAATCAAGGCTGAATGTTCTGGAATGAAAAGTGCTCCCATATGATCTTCAAAAACATAACATGTCACCACTTTTAAAAGACTAGCCCATTTAATTTTTAACTCTGTATGGAGAACAGGTCTGAATCATACATCTTCGGTTGTACTGAAGCTTAAAAACCAGAATATATTTCTGAAGTGGACTATTGCCAGACCAATCTCCCCACCCGTCTAGGAATCAAGCTAAAACAGAGCATATGCAAAGCAGGCCAGTTTTGTACTGTTGGTAAACATGTTTAAATGAGAAGACAAACAAGTTCCCATAAATTCATCTAGATTTTCACTCCTCTAATCCAAATTTGCCTGATTTCATTATTGTGGTCTTGACATAAACTTTGAAAAACGTTTCCCATTCTTACATGTGAAATTTTCATATCTCATAATGTAGTTTAAATACAATTTAAAGCATCCCAGAGTCACGATTACTCTTCTAACATTCACATAGGCTTTTTGCTTCCCTTTCAATGCCTCTTCCTCCTAAACCAGTATCCCACTTTTCCTGACTGGCTGCTGCAGCTGCCCTTCTTTTGAAGGCACTTGCAGGAGTTCCTGCAGGAGCACACGGTCCTGTCCACATTGATCACACAGTTCCATCAGAACTTTAATGCCTAAGCTAGTCATACTCAAATGACTTCATTTAGATGGTAAGCATAACAAAGGGGAATTCTAATGGAAGCAGTGCACTCAAGGAAAGTGAAAGGTTTCATGTTCCATGCCAGCTGTTCCCAACCTTGCATAACCCAAGTGTTCTTGAACTGCAACTCCCAGAAATCCTGGCCAGCACAGCTGGTAGTGTAGTCTTCTGGGAATTGCAGTCCCAGAACACCTGGGTTACCCAAGATTGGGAGTCACTGTTCCATGTAGTCCCTGCTTAATAAAAAAGGACTGAACAAAGGTAGCACTTAACACACAGTTTCCAACAGTTTTTGGAAATACGTCTGCATCTGTCACTACTCACACTAGTGGTGAGCAACCAAACCCAAAGCAGGGAGAAACTACTACCACTCACCTGACCTTATGCTTATGGTCAGTATTCATACACTTTCCTCCTTCCATACCTTCATTGCCTCCATTCAGAAGGAAGCAAATTCCACCGGAAGAAGACAGTAAGAACACAGAGCCCCGCCTCCATTTCAATTTCGCTGTGACCCTTTCCTTTGTCCATCATAGAAAAATAAAATCAATACTAAGAACATATAACTTATTTTAAATTATTTAAAAATGTCTTTTAGAAGAAAGACTGCGGCAATTTAAATAGCCCTGTGCCATCTCCAGTTGTTCAAGATCTTCAAATATACTCCCCTCAACTATAGGTCAGTCTGACAGGAAAGATACTCATCTCTTTCCAGGCTGGACAAGAAGGGGTTGTGGGGGAAGCACACAGAGAAAGATGGGCATGCCTCTTCACAGCTTCAGAGGGCTCCACATTCTGGTAACAATAATAAAAACATTTTTAAAAGGGAGGGCATTCACACAAGGCAGTGGATATCACTATGAGCAACCTGCCTTCAGGAGACGACAGCCTAACCTCAGTAGTTAAAAGGGGCAATCACTTGGGAAGAGGCGGCAGGGGAGGGGGAGGTTCTGAGGGCAAAGGAGGAGGTCGTGGCTTATCCACACTCGCAGCAGCCCTGGGATTCAAGTATTCACCATATGAGTGTACAAAGTCAAAGGTGGGTGGCTGAGTGGGCTGCATACCCTGCGCACTGAGCAGGGAGTGCAGCATGTTCACTGTATCCTGGTAATCAATGGTTTGGTTCATGTTATGCCCATTGGCCCCAGAAGTGCTCTTGTCCAGTTTTCCATGAGCCCCTCTGCCTTTGTTGCCTTGTGCAAAAGGCAGCCCAGCTGCATCCAAGCTGTGTCCAGGATGCTGCGGGAAGGGAAATGGCATCACTGGCCCTTTTGAACTCTTACTGACTTTGGGTTGATGTTCATGGGCCACAGTTGAGGCCTCCTCAGAAAGTGGTCTCTTACGGGAGGAAGTGGTCGGGACACAGCCAACTTTGTGGGAGGCAATACCACTCTGACTCGTATGCTTGGAGTCCCCTGGACGCTTGGCACTGGTGACAGGCTGGGCATGTGAATGTTTATGGGAATGGTGGTTATGGTGATGGTGATGGTTAGAAGAGTGGACCTTATGTTTGTCTTTATGGTCTCCCCGACCCTTGCTACTACTTTCATCAGAGGCACCGTGCCGATCCAAGGGAGTCGTGGGGACCTTGATGCGCATTTTTATTTCCTCTGGCTTGGAGGAAGAAAGTGCAGGTTTGTCCCCTGGTGCTGGCAGCCGCATTTTCAGAGCAGAAGAAGGTTTGTCAGCCTTTTCAGCAGGGGGGGCGCTCAGACCCATCAGAACTGCTGCCCAAAGGGATTTTTAGGATGATGGGAGATGGGTTATTCTCTTGCTGAACATCTCGTTCCCGCTGCTGCTGCACCAGCAGGTTTTGGGCAGCGTAGGCATACTGAGAGCGCACATTTGCCTCCATGTTCTCCAGCTGGCGTTTCTGTGCAGCCAGCTCCTCAGCATGTTTGGCGCGGTACTCCTTCAACGACACTTTTGCCATTGGTGCACTCTTAATGCTCTGCTTAGAGAAGGAGCCACTGCTGCTTTCATGGTGTGAATGTTCAGAGCTGGCAGATATTTCACTTGCTCGGTGGCCGACATCCAGTTTATGTGGAGGATGCTGAGCCATCCAGTTGTCTGCTGACATCATATCTGTGCTGTCGAAATCCCCTGGAGAATCCCCTGCTGTCCCTGGAAGAGATGCCATGGCTCCTGCAGTGGAGGAAGTCGACATGCTCATCAGGCCTGCAATGGTTGTGTCAGATGCACTTCTGGAGATCATGCTGAGGATGGTCTGTTCAGAGAGGCAGTCATCGTCACCTTGATCATCCGTCTTCGATTTCTTGGCTGCTTGGCAGGCCTAAATAAACACATATAAAACTTGTGGCATGACAGAGCACTTGCTCGCACAGCTTTGTGCTATCCCAAAGTGTGCTACCCCAAAACAGCACACACAATCACACGCTGAACATACTGTAGAAAGAGGGAATCCCTCAGCTTGAAAAACTGTTGTTACTCCTGCATGTCTGAGTTTACCCGATTCAAACAACTGCTGATCAATTTCAGTTCCAGATCAGATAATGTAAGCCTGTAGCTTATCTGTTCTGCTGAAGTGCTATTTACATTCCAAATACATTTCATTCACAAATTCTGGCTCACAGCAAAGAGGATTCAATGAATTTCAATGGCATGCAACAGCCAATGTTCTCCCCAGGAAAGTCCCAAGCAGAAAGCATTCTCTCTTGCCTGCAATAACTCCCAATTTATTTCTGGGACCATTTCAAAATATTGGCTTTTGACAAACAAATATTAAAAGGCTTCAGACTGTAATACCTGAAGCAGCAATGAGCCCCTAGACATGTTTTTCAGCCTTCAACTGCAGCCCCACTGTTGCTGTAAACACCTGCACTACTGAAATAGCAGGTTTCTCCCTTCCTCTTGGCATCACAGAGGTCTTATGACGCAGATGAGACGACTACATCAATGCAGCCCCAATGCAACCCCCTTGTGGGAGTCGCATGTTGCTCACTCCAAGGTTAAAGCAATATTTTACCCCATATGTACATTTGAGATCATCAGGAGAGACTCTTCTCGTGCCCCTGCCTAATAAAGGTCCACAGGGTGATGATGAAGAAAGGCCTGCTCCACAGACCCTCCCACTTGCTACAGGTTTCCTCCCAGAGAGGCTCTTTTTGCCACTTATCTTTTTGGTACCAAGCTAAAATACTTTTATTCTTCCTGGTCTTTTAGACATCATTATTTCAGTATAGATGGCTAGTGGATTTTTTAGTATGTGCTAGCCCATTTATGCAACTGATTTTTACTGAACTAGCATCTGTTTCATTCTTTTATACTGGATCTGGATCTTTATTAAGGGGGCCTTACCGATTAAGCAGTGTCCTTTTTCATGCATAATCCTGATGCACTACAGGCCTTACCTAGCTGTACCAATTCATGCTCAGAATGCACAGAGGATCTTACCCGCCAGTTCCTTATTCGTTTCAATCGGTTAGGTGTCTTCTCAAGGATCTGCAGGAATTCATGTGTTAACTCTGTAAAAGAAACACAAAAACACCAGGAAGTGAGAAACAGAACATTTCAAGGTAGCGTCTGAGATTGTTTTAACTTCTGCCCTTGCTTGCAAACAATGGAACTGTCCCACGACTGACAGCACTGGCTTAAGTTAAACAATTCATCCCACTTAAAGCTTTTTACTTTCTACTGTGATACTATAAACCTTGGTGAGAACATCCCTTAGAGATAAGATACCAAGTTAATGGAATACCTCTTACTGTGCAGGGGAACATATTTGGCCTTGCTCCAAACTTACCATCCAAGAGTTCCAGAGTTACAGTGCCATCAACGTACTCCCACCAGTGCTTCCCGTCCGTGGATACTGGGATCTCCCAGTTGGACCACTTACAGGCCAAGTGGATGCAGACGCAGGCCACAACGGGAGGGGTGTACTGCAGGCTGAAGGTGGTTAGGTGAAGGCTGACATCACCAGCAGGGAGAGAGAAACAGAAAGCTGTAAGCTCCCAAGCCTGAACGGCAGCAGCACACACAACCGCCCGCTGGACACACTGCAGAAAGTGGGCATCCCTCAGCTTGAAAAACGTTTGTTATCCTGCATGTTTGAGCCTGCCTGACTCAAACAATTCCTGACCAACTTCAATTCCAGATCGGATTTTTCCTGTGAGGTTTTCCAGGAGCTCCTGTCAGCCTGGAGCTCCAGGACCCCCATATGGCCTACAGAAAAGGGAAGGATAAAATGCTGTGTTTAAAATTAATTTCACGTAGAGTATCAAGATATGGATGTAATTTCAATAAAAGATTTGGGAATCTTGGTCCTTCAAAAGAATTTGTTCCACCCGTCTGAAAGGTGCCAAGAATCTCCTGTTATGTTACAGCTGATCAACTGCCATAAACTTTGCATCACAGCCAACCATCCAGCAACTATGTTAAGATTAACAAGATGAAGACAATTATACCTCTTCAGAAATAACCAGTTGCAGAACTTATTATCAGCTCTAAAATAGCCAAGAGAAATGTGTGCAGAAACCTAACGTGACATGAGATTCTGGCAAGGAGAAGATATAGTCTCACTTAAACTGCATTTATATTCCAATAAATTCTTGTCTGCAGATGCACTACAGTTATAGTGAATGGTAGAGATTTGCAAATGGTGCTAGATGGACAGAAAATAATCCACAGTAGCTGCTCTCCCCTTTCCCCACTCCAGTTGCCAGAGGTGAAAAAGGGGTTCAGTCAGACAAGCAACTGGTATGGTAATGGGATTTGCAGGCCACTTGTTTCAGAGGACGAAGCCTCAGTTATTTCCTTCTGCCTCAACACATCCTCTTCCAAAATTATCTTGGTGAACAAATGCATACTTTGTCTCCCACACATTAACTAGATCCATAGCCTACTACAAGTTCACTTAAATAACCAAGGTTACACGTATTTTATTCTGCATTTTAAATTCTGTTTTACACTTCAGTTAAGAAGCAACAAGGCCTACACATCTCCTCTTTGGCTTATAAAATTTTAGCAGACATTACCCATCTTAGCAAACCTCTCTACGCTATTTTAATAAATAGTAAAATCCTCTGGATGCTGAATGTTGCACCAATCACAAAATTCTTTTGAGACCTACTCAAAATGCAGCCAAAATTAGTGAAAGAACTGAATACATTGAACAAGGCCACCTTTAAGTCAAAGCTAGGTTGTAGTATTGTTTCTGGAATACAACTGAAAAGAATATGTATCTTATCAATGAGAAGAAAACCTAGATGTGAATTATCACATCTGTAACATAGGAAAACAAAAAATGTGAACTCTGCAATAATACTAAATTTAAGTACACAAGGCCTTTCACTTGTGGAGAATACATTATCAGAATAAGACCACTCAAGCCAAAGCAATTCCTGGTTTAAGATTCTGGCATGTTTTAAAAGCAACCATATATTCTTTTTTTTCAAATTAAGCATTAAAGCTGGTGTCTAGGCTAGAAATTTTAGCTCAAACTTATAAAAAGCAATCGCCTGTTACAAGAAACAACTGCTCTTAAATGACAAGGCAGGAAAGTATTTACAAAAGCTCTTTCTCCCCATGCCCTCCAATCTGTTCACAAAAACAAATAAATATGGCTGAATAAGTAGCATTTTGAACATACTAAATAAAATCCTGTTGCAGCAGGTTGCCCTAGACCAGACCCACTGCAATCAATGAGTCAATTCCTCCACAAGTTCCACTGATTCAAACAGGCCTACTCTTGTGGTGACCTACTAAGCTGGATAGCTTAGTGGTTTAGGCATCTGGCCGCTGAGCCAGAGGCTGGGGGTCTGATTCCCCACTGTGTCTCATTGAAAGGGGCTGGACTTGATGATCCAGGGCGTAACTCTCATCCCCGCTGGGCGGGGCTCCGCTTCTCTCATGCGCCAAAGGGGCTGAAAACGATTGCTGAGTGGAGAAAGCAGAGGAAAGCTACCCAGAGGGAGGCAGAGTCACATGCGCCTTAGAGAAAATCTTGGTCAAGGGGGTGCCATCCAGCTCTGCAGTTCTAAGATTATTATTATATAAGCTAAAGTGAATCACAACTAGAGTAGGGCCCTTTGAATCAATGGAAATTAGGAGTTGACTAACCTGATCCCTACTGATTTAATGTGCCTACTCTAGAGCAACGTACTATGCTAGGCACCAAGATTTCAGCCACTATTATAAACAAAGCATCAATCAAATCCAAAGTGATACGTTAGCCCAATTTCCAAATGCATCTGCTGAATTTGTTTTTCTCTTCTATAAAGAGTTGAAAAAGAGTTTTTGCAATGGTTACAAATTCCATTCCCATATAAAATACAAGAAACAAGTTAAAATTTACCTGTTGGTAGCCATGAAGTAAGAGGTCTGTGCCAAATCCTTACTGGCTGAAAAACAAAAGGAAATTCACAAGTTAGCACATGCAGTACAACGTTTTTGCTGGAGCAACAACTGAATCAATTAGCAGTGTACTGATTATGTCCTTCAATTTCATATACATATTTGTCATAAATAACTAGGTTTTTTCATTTTGAAAATATTTTTATTTGCCACCATATTAGGCCAGGCAGCAGAGAAGATGGGACTTTGTTAGTAAAGAATGTTATTTCCTGCCCGCTGCACTACTTCATTAAATCAACCTTTTCCTAGGAACAACTTATCATTTAGGAATCCTAGCCACCTTTGTAAACAACTACTATAGTGGAATCACTACAGTAGTTGGATTGCTGCTTACCTCTAACTAGTTGTGTGCACTTCACCACGTGTGTGTGAGGATGATCTATCGTGATCTCAAACCCTGTTTAAAAGAAAACCAGAGAATGGTTAGATCGTGAATGGGACACGCTTCCAGTTCTACATACCACACATGCCTCTGGTTCCTGAGAGGCAAAGGAGATTGTTCATTTTTCTGTTTCCCATTGAAAATCACAATCTGCACTCAGATGCAAGCAGAAAGGAACCAGGACTTCTTCCTAGGCTCAAATGGGTTTATCTATTACAAAAACAATTACAAGGCACTAACGTTTAACGCAACCATATTCCCAGCCAAAAACATACTGAAATCCACCCCAAAAGTTGTGAACCTGAATAGTATCTAATGTAAATGTAACACCCCAGCATTTATTTAAAGTTTATCATCAGAAATAATACGAGCAAACATTTTTCTCTGAAGGGAAAAGATAACCTAAGCTTGAACTTACTTCTTATATGCCTTTTATTTCTGTAAACTTTAAGGGGAGTAATTCTGTACTTCTGCAAATCAACTAACTTTTGTGTGTACGGTCTGAATAACCATAAGGGGTAATGGCTCAGAAGAGAGAGAAAATACTGAATTAGGCCATGTCCCTGAGCAAAACAGTATCTGTTGTAAGTATACCTGCTGTTAAGAAACAAATCAGTCTGACAAACTACTTTGTTATTTGAAAAAAGCATTACCAGTTAGGATTAACTTCCTTGCACACTGTTGATTAAAATGTGGTTGATATTTCATACATATAACCAAGAAAAATCAGGAACATAGAACAGTTCACTTATTTAGTGCTCAGTGTCTACCAAAGTTGAAAAAACAATACTGTTTAAGCTGCTAAAAAAACCCCTAAATTTAAAATTACAACCAAGATCCATCATCATCGACCATTCATCTTTAGTTTGCCTGAGTACCCATTTCCCAGCCTGGGTTGCCAAGCTGATGCTACAATTGCTAAGACTTCAGTTCAGAAATCAATGCCTGGAACCTGATCAATACGAATCCTGTTGAGAAAAAAATCCATGCCAATTTTTGCATATTCATATTTTCACAGGAACGCACATATCGATATATTCATCTTTAACAAAACATATCAAACATATCATTAGTTGTGACATGGCTTGCTGCCTGGACTGTTGCTCTCCCACAATGGCCAGCTGTGCCTCAACTCTGCAGCTGTGAAGAAGACTGGGGTTAAACTGTCCACTCGGTGGAACGTTCCTGGGTCTGAGATTCATGAAGCAGCCCGTCCGCTTGGAAAAACTTACCCAGGGTCTGCAGTATTATGCTCTCTAGAATGACCAGGTCTTGGGCTTGTTGCAGGTAAGCCTGGGGTTGAGAGGACAGGCAGGTTACTTGTGATGAGGCACTCTGTATCAAGCCTGCATATTTTTAACACTCTCTTGAGGAGGCAGGGGGAAAAAGCAAGGGGGAACCTTTATCATATTAAATGGTGAAAGGAATTGGGACTAGCATCCCATTCCCGGGGGGGGGGGGGGGGAAGTAAAGAGAACTATAAGAGACATTTCTTGCAAGAAAATCCAAAATGGCTTCATGGCTTCATTCTCATGAAGTTACCACTGCATGCTAAAAATCAGCCCTTTCCTCCAATGCAGTTTCAGAATAAAGTTTCCCCCTTGTTGGTAAGGTTACATGTGCTGGTCCTGTCAGGAAGGGCTGTAATGCAATTTTAAAAAAAAAGTGCTTAACAATCTTCCTTTTTTGTAGGGCAGGGAATGGATTGTATTTCAAAAATATTTTTTCTGTCTCTGTCAAAAATAAGAGGATGATCCTGGCAGGCAATGCCCACTCCTTAATGCAAACAATGCTACATTTCTAGCTTTCATTCACAATTCTCTAGCAGGAACATACAGGACAGAGAAGCCATTTTGTTTACAAAAACCATGTGCTTTCTGCACTATGCACCAGTAAAATTTAAGTACTAGTAACTAACTTTCTGAAAAGCTGCAGCACTCTAAATCCAACGAAGCACAAGGGATTTGCACTGCCAGGATGTATTCTTTTTTCTCTCTCCCTCACTTGATGAGCACTGTGCATGTTCCAGAAATGTTTAGCTACTTACATCACTCCGTGTATCGGGAAGGGGCTCTTGAGGATGCAGACAGGCATGGGCAACCTTGATGACATGCTCCAACTTTCGAGGTTGTTCTTCCACCTTGGCAGCCAGGAAAAGGGCAGCTGGTGCTACAGACTTCACAGAAAAGACAGATATAAATATACACTCTTCCAAATGACAGCAAATCTCATTGGCCTCAAATGCCCAGAGAGGTTATGTTAATTGTACTATCTTAGAACTAGCAAACATACTAATTGTCCAAATGTTCGCAAAACATATTACCAATACAATGAAGACAAAGAATCAAACCATATTTCAATACCTATTGTGCCAAATAAAACTGTACTTATAATATAAAACACATCTAACAAAACAAAAAAGCATTTGGAAATATATCACCAGCTCTTTGTAATTTACAAGTTATGTGCAGGAAAAAAGGCAATAGTTCAATCAGATGATACATTTCTAAACAACCTGGAGTTGCATAAGTTCTATCAAGAACTCAAAGAACACATTTTGGAGTTTTTCTGAGGCACTGTACTACTAATTTTCAGGTGAAGACCACGGGGCTAGGTTTATGGTCAATTCAGGAGCTATTCTAATCTCCACATAGGACTTAGTACAGGTCTACAGCATGAATGGGCAACATACAGCCCTCCCAGGACATTTTTCTGCAAAAGCCACTATTTTTCCAAAATAATTTTTTTTTTGCTAAAACAGTATCTTCCTGCTTCAGGAGGCTTCTGGGAGGGGGATTTTTGCATAAGGAACCTGGGATGGTCCCCTAAGCCCCAAACTCCACTCCCCCAGAATAACACATTAATCCATAAGTGCCCATCCAGGCTGTTTGTGTTTATCTTTGTAAAAGAAATGGCTGAAAGCAACCACTTCTGGGGCCACAGTGTAGCTGGTGTTGGGGCAGGTCAAACTTTTTCCCCATCCCACCCCCAAGGTTGCCCACCCTCTGTTTTATAGAAGTAGAAACCATATCAAACCTTTCTAGATCACCCACATTAAGTAAACAGTTTATTTGGGAAGAAGATCTTCTCAACCATGTTGCTCTGGCTTCAAAATCTCTTTCTTCAGAAATCCTCCCTGGTCCTTTTAATCAGTCTCAGGGCCTCAAATCTAAATGGCATTGTTTCTGCAAGCATCTGATCTACAGTCATGGCCAAAAATACTGGCACCCTTGCAATTCTGTCAGAAAATGCAACCCTTCTCTCAGAAAATTCTTGCAGTTGCCAATATTGTGGTACTCACATGTTCATTTCTTTGGTTTGTGTTGGAACAACACAAAAAAACAGAAGAAAAGTCAAATCTGATACAATCCCACACAGAAACCCAAAAATGCACTGGCCAAAATTATTGGCACCCTTAACGTAATATTTGGTAGCACCCCCTTTGGAAAAAATAACTGAAATCAATCGCTTCCTGTAACCATGAATGAGTTTCTTACACCTCTCCACTGGAATTTTGGACCACTCTTCTTTTGCAAACTGCTCCAGGGCCTTCAGATTTGAAGGATGCCTTCTCCCAACTGCTGTTTTGAGATCTCTCCACAGGTGTTCTATGGGATTCAAATCTGGATTTATTGCTGGCCATTTCAGAACTCTCCAGCGCTTTGTTTGTAACCATTTCTGAGTGCTTTTTGAAGTGTGTTTCGAGTCATTGTCCTGCTGGAAGACCCATGACCTCTGGTGGAGACGCAGCTTTCTGACACTGGCCACTACGTTGCACCCCAACATTCTTTGGTAATCATCAGATTTCATGATACCGTTCACACAGTCAAGGCATCCAGTGCCAGAAGCAGCAAAGCAACCCCAAAACATCTTTGAACCTCCACCATGTTTGACTGTAGGGACTGTCTTCTTTTCTTTAAATGCCTCATTTCTTTTTCTGTAAACAGTGCCATGATGTCCTTTACCAAAAACCTCTACTTTTGTCTCATCTGTCCACAGTACGTTCCCCCAGAAGGATTGTGGTTTTGTCCCATAAGTTTTGGCATACTCCAGTCTTGCTTTTTTATGCCTTTGTGTCAGCAGTGGTGTCCTCCTAGGTCTCCTATCATAGCGTCCCTTTTCATTCAGATGGCGACGGATAGTGCGAGCTGACACTGTTGCACCCTGTGTCTGCAAATCAGCTTGAATTTGTTGGGAAGTTAATCTGGGTTCTGTATCCACTATTTGAACAACCCTTCATTGTAATTTTTCAGTAATTTTGCTCTTCCGTCCACATCCAGAGAGGTTAGCTACAGTGCCATGGGCTGTAAACCTCTTGATGATATTGCACACAGTGGACACAGGAACATTAAGATCTCTGGAGATGGACTTGTAACCTTGAGATTGTTGAAGTTTTTCCACAATTTTTTCTCTCAAATCCACAGACAACTCTTTACACTTCATTCTTTTCTCCATGCTCAGTGTCACACACAACACAAAGGTTGAGTCAACTTTTCTCCATCTTAACTGGTTGCAAGTGTGATTACTATATTGCCCACACCTCTTACTTGCGACAGGTGTGTCTAAATACAAATTAAAGGAGCATCACATGCCTGACAAGCAATTATTTATTACAATTTAGACAGGGTGCCAATAATTTTGGCCAGTGCATTTTTGGGTTTCTGTGTGGGATTGTATCAGATTTGACTTTTCTTCTGTTTTTTTGTGTTGTTCCAATGCAAACCAAATAAATGAACACGTGAGTACAACATTTGCAACTGCAAGAATTTTCTGAGAGAAGGGTTGCATTTTCTGACAGAATTGCAAGGGTGCCAATATTTTTGGCCATGACTGTAGGTAATGCTTTGAAGTTTGTCCACAGATTTTCACCAATTACTGCTGCCTTACTGATTCTAATTTATTACTGACATGGACCTAGTGAGACATCCATCTACTTGTTTTATTAGATGTATCCATGCTTTTTGGATGCCTTAAGAATTCCTTTAAATCAGAAGAAGCATTTTAAAAGAGTACATTATCCCTACCTGTAGCTGCTTTACAAGTTAAAACAATGTCTATAAGGATTTTATTCTATCCTACATTTTTCAATGGTCTCTCACAACAGTACTTTATAGTGCTTTCTTTTACTTAGACTCCTGGTAAGATTATAATAAATGCAGAATAATATTCAGCAAAACTGAAACAGTTTAAGTGATACTTACATTCCGATGAAACTGGGTAAATGATTGAACCATGTAAAACCGATGCATATAGACAATAGCAGTGTTGATAGTCAGTTGAGATCTAATTGCTTACAGTAAAGGAAAAAGCAAACTAATTTTGTATAAAAAATTATTCAACTGAGTTACAAATCATATAAGATTGCTGTACATGTTCTTCCCACACACAATAATAGGAATCATGAGTTTCCATAAAACTCATGATATACCTCAGCCGTAGGCTGCAATCTTATGCACCCCTAACTACAAGGAAACAATGCTGAATGTAGTGAGGTATACTTTAGAGGAAACATGTGTACAATTATGTTATTAAGACACACAGCCATGTGAAAATACAGAGGACAACCCTCCTCTATTTAATAAGAATTTGAATATACTAAATATACTAATAAGAAATTGAATATACTAAAGTATGTAAGCTATTTCAACTCGCATTTAGGACAAACCTTCAACATTACTGAAGCTCACTTACAATTACACAAACATAATTACAAATAGCAGTTCCCCTACTGATTTTTGGTATAGTTAAGGTTTAAAAAATATATGAGATGAATTAACACTAGCACTAATACATCCCAAATGACCAAGAACCGTAAGAGTTCCAACCTTGGTCTCTTTTTCAACACCCAAAAACAGCCCGCTTAAAAAGAATACTTTATCCTAAACTTAATATGCATCCACTAAGAACTGGGTAGGCCTATCAAGAAATGAACCGGCCTTGAGTTACTCAATAGCTAGCTCTTGCACCACTCTTAAGATGTTGACCCAGCGGCTCTTTCTTATAGACTTGGCTCAAGCTTCCGAAGCTTTGGGGCCTCTGCTCTTTTTCTCACTCACATCGCAGCTTCACCTCAAACGTCTCCACAGTAAAAGTTTAACCATCCGTTACCGCGTACGCTCACATTCGCTCTCCAACACCCTTCCGGAGCCGAGCCACAGACTTCGCAAGTCGCGGCCTAGTAAGGCGTTCTCTTCCCGCCCCGCGCTTTTGTCCACACGCGTATCCGCTCAGCCTTAAGCAAAAAAAATGTAACCCTTCAGTCTAAAACCCAGCGGAATTGTTTCCCTCAAACCCTGGGCCAGGCCTAGTTCGCCAACCAAGCCTGCTTCCCCCCCCACACACACACACACGCACTCAGTTCGCCCAGCCCCAGCCCCAGCCCCAGCTTGAACCACGGCCTAGTTCTCGAAGGGATACACATTGAGGCGCTGGCCCATGTCCTGAAGGAGGTTAGCCGCCTGCTGCCGGTACGACAACTCCTTGTCTGGGTCGACCCCCGCGCGCCGGGAAGGGCTCCGCGCCAGCTGGTCCCGGGTGAAGTACCAGCGCTTTCCTCCTCCCGCTCCGGCCGCCGCGCCACACACCGCCATGATGGCCGCCGTCACCGTCGACAACGACGCATGCGTGTCGGCACGCACGCAGCACGCACCGGGGAGACTCTCGCGAAAGTTCGTTCAGGCTTCGCCCGGCGTCTGGGCCTGCGTACTTCCTCTTCCTTTCTGGCCAGAAGCCAATAAAGTAAGGTGCCTGAGCCGCTACCTTGTCCTTCGCGTCTCTATGGCAGTCATCATAGAGGTGCAAGAGTGTACGTATTGGGTAGGCAGAGCGGTAAAACGAATATAAATGCACACGCTCTGGAGGCGTCATGCCAGAGTGTCCCCTCGCCTTTTTTCTCTAGTCCCTGTTTCTGGAGAACGCGAGAGAATACTTACATTTTATGGGGTTTAGACTGATCTCCTGAATATGGTTTTGGGTCAGATAAAAACACAACACGAAACATGACTGCCGCCGGGTTGTATGCTTATGACTCTCAACATCAGCGGAGCTGGATTGCAACCACTAGGCAATATTACCTTGGCTTTCATCCGACCCCAATTGGCTAAGCCTAGTGAGTTTACTAAGAAATGGGAGTGCCTGACCACCTTATCTATCTCCTGAGAAATCAATATGTGGGACAGGAAGCAACAGTTAGAACTGGATATGGAACAACTGATGGGTTCAAAATTGGGAAAGGAGTACGACAAGGCTGTATATTGTCCCCCTGCTTATTTAACTTATATGCAGAATACATCATGCAAAAGGCTGGACTGGAGGAATCCCAAGCCGGAATTAAGATTGCCGGAAGAAATATCAACAACCTCAGATATGCAGATGACACCACTCTGATGGCAGAAACTGAGGAGGAATTGAAGAAACTCTTAATGAGGGTGAAAGAGGAGAGCGCCAAAAATGGTCTGAAGCTCAACATCAAAAAAACGAAGATCATGGCCACTGGTCCCATCACCTCCTGGCAGATAGAAGGGGAAGATATGGAGGCAGTGACAGATTTGACTTTCTTGGGCTCCATGATCACTGCAGATGGTGACAGCAGCCACGAAATTAAAAGACACCTGCTTCTTGGGAGGAAAGCGATGACAAACCTAGACAGCATCTTAAAAAGCAGAGACATCACCTTGCCGACAAAGGTCCGCATAGTCAAAGCTATGGTTTTTCCAGTAGCGATGTATGGAATTGAGAGCTGGACCATAAAGAAGGCTGACCGCCGAAGAATTGATGCTTTTGAATTGTGGTGCTGGAGGAGACTCTTGAGAGTCCCCTGGAATGCAAAGAGAACAAACCTATCCATTTTGCAGGAAATCAACCCTGAGTGCTCACTGGAAGGACAGATCCTGAAGCTGAGGCTCCAATACTTTGGCCATCTCATGAGAAGAGAAGACTCCCTGGAAAAGCCCCTGATGTTGGGAAAGTGTGAAGGCAAGAGGAGAAGGGGACGACAGAGGACAAGATGGTTGAACAGTGTCATCGAAACTTGTAGTTGTTTAGTCGTTAAGTCGTGTCCGACTCTTCGTGACCCCATGGACCAGAGCACGCCAGGCCCTCCTGTCTTCTACTGCCTCCCGGAGTTGGGTCAAATTCATGTTGGTAGCTTCGGTGACACTGCCCAACCATCTCGTCCTCTGTCGTCCCCTTCTCCTCTTGCCTTCCCACTTTCCCAACATCAGGGTCTTTTCCAGGGAGTCTTCTCTTCTCATGAGATGGCCAAAGTATTGGAGCCTCAGCTTCAGGATCTGTCGTTCCAGTGAGCACTCAGGGTTGATTTCCTTCAAAATGGATAGGTTTGTTCCTGCATCTTTCCTGACTTACATCTAAGAAAAATGTACCAAGGGATAACCGTCTTGCCAAGAACGTTTGGACTTCTTCACACAGGCACACACCTTCCACAAAAGCTGGCAGATTGTATTATGATTTTTTTAAATGGTCTATAAAGGTATTCTTGCTTTTGTATGAAGTCCAAAGGTAACTTTGCACAGATGAGCATTGGTTTGCGGCAGGGTCTGTTATGGAAATGGCAGTTTAACTAAATTTTGTTCATATATAATAATTTGAGTTGTGTTTAAGTGTAGGCTTTCTGGTTGCACTGTCTGTCTTCAAAACCACATTATAATTAAGTAGTTTAGAAGCTGGAAATAATTGGCTGTATGAATTTATCAGAACATCTTGTATTGTTTTCATACCACTTTCTTCTTTCACTATTTGCATTGTGATTGCATGTGAACTGTTTAGTAGTGGAGTGGAAACCATCTGATGAAGTAGGTTACACTGTAAAAGTTATGAGTCTTTAAGGTACCACACGACCGTCTAGATGTATCATCTGAAATAATAGTTCTATGAAAACATGGGTCAGCATTCTAAAAGCAAAAACAAAGTGCATACCATGAATAGGATGATGGCCGGAGTAACTTCTACTAAGGTGAATCTGCATGGTGTAAATAAACTAACATTTTATTTAATTTGTGATCCCAGCGATGGGGTGTTGGTTAACACATTAATACAATCAAAGTTTTATGCTGGCCTTATTTTTTCATAATATTGGTTTCAGCTGTCTAAGCTGACATTGCATTGCTGTGAAATTTGAGGAAGAAGGGACCCAGTGGGGGTGTTCACATAACATAAGGTGTGTGGGTGGGTCACGGTCAAGAATGGAAGCTGCATCAAAAAGAAACAGTTCCCTGAAAGGTTATATATATTTGCCACATCCTGCAGTTACTTTGCTCTGTCCTTCAATGCCTTGTCTGAGAAATGGGTTAACAGATGTATACCATGCTGAAAGTAAACTCAGTAGAGGCTCTGTTTCAACAAATTCTACATCTCAGTGTCCTGAACAAGGCACTTTCTTGTTTTCACAACATAGGATAACCATGAGAAGTAGTGGGTAGATTTTGAGATAAAAGATAAATATTTGTAACTGCTACCCATTAGAAATCAAACCAATCCACCCTATCAAACCAAAAGAAGTAATATTTTGTACATATACAGTCTAATGAAATAAAAAATTATGGAAATTTAACATTTGGAATGCATCAGTACAGCCCCATTTACAGCCCAGCCCATGCATGTTTGCTCACACATAAGCCCTAGTGTCTAATAGGACTTAACTTCTTGGTCTGTCAGCCGAACATTGCAGCCTTAGGAAACTCACAAATGCAGTCTGGATTCTGTTGTAAGGGTTCTTAGTGCCTTAGGAGGAGGAGAGAAGCCTTGTATTCAGGGTATATTTATTCAGCAGTGGAACTCTACTCTGTGTAGTTGGCATTGAGCAAATTAAATCTACAGTAGGGTTTGGGTTCTAAAAACTATTCAAAATGTTGTATCTTCCTGGAATAGAAAATAGATTTTTTTTTGTTTGCACGTATTTCCAGTACATTACCCACAGTACCTAATGCACCTGCCAGATGCAGATATGCTTCAGTGTCGGCCAGTGAGTGCTGCAGCCATCTATTAATTAAATTGCAGCATTGAAAAGAACTGGCACCCTAAGTTGGAAAGAACTTTTTTTTCTGTATTCTTCTTCCAATTGGTTTCCAGTTGCATCAAAGTATCTCTCTCGTAATGCATCACACTTGTCATCCCACACACTCGTTTTTTGATTGGTCAAAGTAGTAGGAACAAAGCTGAGATCTCCGTGGTAACACAGCAAACAGATGCTTTGGAAGCCAGGAAGGAGAAAGGTGGAGCTGGAAGCCTACAGAGCTACTGGGACCTAAAGGGAAAATAAGAGCTAGATCATGGCTTTTTTTGGATTAACATTTCTTGGCTATCAGGAGCCCTTTCGGGACAAAAAGCTAACATTACCTAAGCATGAAGCACCAGGTAAGGAAGTCATCAGGGATGAGATATTTTATTAAGAAACATTAAAGTCTCCCCACCCGCCCCCAGGCTTTCACCAACAGGAGCCACTCCGCAGGTATATCTACACACAAAGTACTTCAACCAATTTAATAGTCATTCTTCCACCCCAGAGAAACTTGGAACTGCTTTTTTTTTTTCTGAAGGAGGCTACTAGTCTTCAATGAAATTCCTAGTACTGTAACCCAGCCATTACAGTTCCCAGGATTCTTTCTGGGCAGAAGTCGTTACTTAAAATGGGACAAACCCAGGGTGAATAAGACCCCTTGCCCTGAGTATTCAGGTTCTGAACATGAAGGACCAGTGGCTGTCCACCAGTGTTTGAAACAATGCACTGGCTCACACCTGGGCCAGGGGAAGAAAGCAGGAACTGTATCCAGCTTCTTGGCCAGTGTAAAAACAAGTCAGCAGCAGCAGGACTAATAAAATGCTGGAATCGGAGCTTGAAAAAGTTAGTTTTTCAAACCATAATCCCATAAATTCCTCAGCAAGGCTATATGTGGGAAATCCACTGAACACAGAAAGAAACCAGACTTTGCATCTGGAATGTGACAAACTTTTGTTCTAAGAGTAGCTTGTTTTATCAAGGTGATAACATTGTTAGCTGAAGCAGGGATTGTGCCACTCAGTATGTAACACTGCCCACACCCACCCACCCTTGAAAGAGTGGTTGCTACTATCTTTCATTACTCCCTATAGGTTCTAACTTACGGCTCAATCACAGGTGCCAAAAGAACCCTAGTTATACCGATTCTTTTTATCCTTTTATTGAATTTACATGTGGTCACATGGTATATATATGGCTGGGCCCATTCACATGGCTGTCAGCTCAATCAGTTTGAATTGATTCATTTGCCATCCTGTTTCTGGGGTTCTTTGTTGCCCCCGTTTTTTATTTTATTTTTTAAAAATTAATTCATAAGGAATATATTGCTCTTTTCCTGTCCCTTCCAACTGTTAGTCAATGTGCATCCTGGTGATATATGTTACCTGCAGCCCTTCCTTCCCTTTTTAATTTTCACTTCCCGCTTCCTTTCTCACTTTGTTTTAATTCCCCCTCTTTTCCTTCTCTCCTCCTCCCCCTTTCCCTTCACTCCTTTACTCACTCATCCCATTTTCCTTATTTCCCTGCGTATCTCTCCTTCTCAGCTCTCGGTTTTCATTTTTGTTTCTCCTTTTGAACAACATTGAGAGAAGGAGGGAGCAGATTTTAAAACACTTGCAAAGTATTCTGAAGAGCAGGGTTTTAAAAAAGAGAGATGAGATGTGAATGCAATTCTCCTTTCTTTATTGTTCAAAGCAGGAAATGTCCTTTTCTCTGCTCAAGCCCTCTTTCCACTTAAATTCTTTATACCTGAAAGGGAGGGAGGGAGGCTGTCTTCTGAGCAATGTGTTCATGTTGTTTTTGCCGCAGCGGTGGCAGTTGCTATCAATATCCCTTTAAAACATATTTTTTCAAAGGGTACAAGCACAGTAGCCATGTCTGGAAATTGAATCATGGCAACTGGTCTTCTTTCTTATTAGGTTGAAATGTTTCACTACTCATCCAAGTAGCTTCTTCAGTCTGAGGACTGTTGGCAGGAGACCCCTGATATATCCTCCACATTGGTTTCACTTCCCCCTGGTCTGAATAGGCTCCTTAGATGGACAAAGGATTGGAGGTGAGTGAAAATCCCACTTCTGCAGTCCTCCTCCACCCATTGTCATGGATCGTTAACAGTCGTTAACAGTGGTCTTTCTGTTGGGTGTGGTCTTGATCTTTCTGGGGATGGATGAAAGGGCAGCATGATAAATAGGAAATAGATTGTATCTAATGCCTCCACCCCTGTTGAGTGAGGAATTTTCTATATGCACATGTATGGCCTCTCTGACCCCTCTCCCAAACCACCCATCTTCAAAAATGAGTACATCTTGGTTATCAAATGCATTTCCTTTGTCTTTCAAATGAAGGAACATTGCTGATTGTGGTCCCGAGCCATTGCTCCTCCTGTGCTGGGTCATTCTCCTGTTTAGTGGCTGTTGGGTGGAGGCCTTAAATACAGTCTATCTCCTATTTATCATGCTTCCCTTTTCCCCAGAAAGATCAGGACCACACCCACCAGAAAGACCACTGTTAATGACTGTTATGACCCATGACAATGGGTGGAGAAGGACTGCAGAAGTGGGATTTCACTCACCCCAAGTCCTTTGTCCATCTAACAAGCCTATTCAGACCAGGGGGAAGTGAAACCAATGTGGAGGATATATCAGGGATCTCCTACCAACTCTCCTCAGACTAAAGAAGCTGCTTGGATGAGCAGCGAAACGTTTCAACCTAACAAGAAAGAAGTCTAGTTGCCATGACTCAACTTCCAGATAACCTCACCTGGATGACCAAGAATCTTCATAGACACAGTAGCCATGATTTGGCCACAGTGTCCAAAAACCCAACCCAACTAACTAAGAAAGTAAATAAATTGACAGCAATGTTCACACATGCTGAAACTATAGGGAATGAAGCAATACATGGTTGGAACATTTTAAAACAAGCATCCCAGGAAGGTGGGGGGGGGGGACTAATTGGCTGGCCAAATGGATTGATCTTACCCGTACATCTTGTGAACATAAATTTATAAAACAATTTTTTAAAAAAGAATCAATATACTGTATTTTTCTGTGTATAAGATGCTCTTTCCTAAAAGCATTACACTAAAAATTGAGGTGCGTCTTTTACATGGAAGTAAGCTAAGATAGCTGAGGAGAGAACAAAACGGCCCGTACCTTGCCTCTGCAAACAGGCTTCCTACAGTCAGGAGACTTAGCTTCCTCCAATCATGAGCCTTATGGAACTGACATCAGCTGATGCTGAACAAACCAATTGGAACACACCTCCTTGGAGGTGGAGCCTGTAGGCTCAGATTCAACAGGGACTCCTAATGTCTGAGCGTTCTGAGCCCAGAGGCTGAATCCTCAAAGCTAAGTTTTCTTAATTTTTGGGTTAAAAAAGTGGGGGGGGGGTGTCTTATAAACGGAAAAATACGGTAACTCTGGCAAATGTGATCAAGCCCTAGGGAGGTTGGTCTGTAAAGATGCTAGCTTGCCCAGGCCTCAAGGACCATGCCCAAAAGGACTTGGGTTTTTTCCCCTGTGTGTAAGGGTGTCTGTGTGTTTCTTTTTGCTATACTGTTAAAGGCTGTTGCATCCCTGCCAGCCTTCTACACTTCAGAACCTGAACTGCATCATTCTCCTTCAGTCGTCTTCTATGGTGCTATTAAAATATGCTTTCCTCATTTCCATTGCACTTTGCCAGGTGACTTGATATCTTGCAGTATGACTTGATGGGTTTTCCCCATTCCTTTTCTTTATTCATCCTCAGTGGGAACACCATCTCCCAAACTGGATCTTTTCTATCCAAAGCTGCCACCCATAGGACCAGCTGGATATGATGGCACTGTACACCAAGGCAGCTATGAGAGGTATCAAGAGGCTGTCAAACGGAAGGAGCTCAAGAAATGTAGGTGAAGGACTTCAGCAGCAGGGTTAAAGATGGGATTTGGACAAAAGCACAGGGACACTTCGGGATTTCTTTGAGCTGGTGAGGGCAAATTGCAGCCCATCTTATGATCTTTTGACTATCCAGGAACAGCCAAGGCTAGGGAATTATGTAGTTCTCCAGTTATGTCTGGATTGCAGAACCCAATCATGTGCCATGCTACTTGGGGCTGGTGGGACTGAAGCCTCTGAGTAACTGGAGAGCCACACATTCCCCAGCCATGCTTACAAAGAAGTTAATAACCATGAATCGTAAGTGTGTATAGATTGGGGACAAGGAGCTGTTGGGGGATTTCAATTGTGTACAGAGAAAATGGGCAATCCAAGAGCATGTTGGGAAGGAGGATTGGTAAAAGGAAGAGGGCTAAAGTTGCCTAAGTTCTCTGAAGTGAAAACTGTTGTTGTGTGCCAGAGAGAGGCAACCTAGAGTCCCTTCCCCATTTCACTGACAGGGTACCCAACCCTTCAGGACAGCAGAGAAGAAGAAACACTCCATGGCACGAAACTAATGTGTGTTGTTCATTTGTAGTTAAATTATAAATGTATGAACAGTAGCAACAAAATGCAGTACTTCATGAAAATCATGTTGGAATTTGATGTTCAAGAGTATTTCTAAATGGCTTGGGTCCAAGCTGTCTCAAAGGTCATGTCTCCCATTATGAGCCAGCTCTGGTGTTAATATCATCAGAGGAGGCCTTTCTCTCAGTCCCACAACGTTCACAGGTGCGTTTGGTGGGGACACAGGAGAAGGCCTTCTCTGTTGCTGCTCCCAGACTTTGGAACTCCCTCCCACAGGAGGCCAGGCTGGCCCCATCTTTGCTGTCCTTCCGCAAGCAGGCAAAAGCCTTTTTATTTAGGCAAGCTTTCCCTGAGTGAATGGCTGCTGAGTGGGTTTTTTTAAATGGATTGTTGGACCTTCCTGGCTGAAAGCAGAGCACCAACAGCTAAGAGTTATCAAGCTTGGACATAGTATTCCTTAGTTCTTTTTGGAAACAAGTAGAGCAAACTTCCCCATCCCAGGCTCCTCCAGAGGTTTTGGACTACAGATCCCATCAGATGTCTCCATCTTAGGCTATGTTCAGGAATAATGGAAGTTGTACTCCAAAAACATCTGAAGGGCACTCAGTTCAGGCAGGCCCAGAAAGAGGAGACATTGGTTGACAGAAAGGAAATGGCTGAAAGCAGGAAAGGCTGTATAGCTCAGGTGGAAAAGACACATTTGTTCAAGAGAAGTTTGGCCAAGATAAGGAAGATGTGGCCCTCCAGATGTCCTTGCACTGCCTCCCATCATTCCTCATCACTGGGTGTGCCAGTTAAGGTTGATGAGATTTGTAGTCAGCTATCTAGATGGCAACACTTTCACCATCCATTGCAAAGGGACACTGCTAAAGCAAACCTCAAGTGAACAGCAAAGTTTGCTTTGTTATGTGTTGATGCTTCCACTGAGCTTGAGTTTGTGCTTCAGTCAATGGATTCCAGCAGGTCTTGGAAGGCCTGAGCTTTTTCTCCTGTCTTCCACATAGCCTTGCATTTCCCCTACCTAACGGCCCAATTTCTTTGCCTGCTTTCCTAGATCCCAATCAGGAGTACAGAGTACCATTGACCTGTGGCCAAGATATTGGCTGGTGGCTGCCAAAGGATCAGTCAGTCAAGCTGGAAGATGCTTTACCTTGGATGAGGGTGCAAAGGCATCCCCTGTTGCAGAGCCCGATGACCAAGTGAGCATAGGGAAGGAAGCCGAGAATCAGTCTCCCCATGTAGTCCAGAATGAAGGCATTTGAGCCTCCACATCCTTCAGTTGGAGTGAAACTGGACATTCTGAAAGTATACATTTACAATTATAAGTGCAACCAGCTTGGTTCTCCCCAGCAAAACCTGGCAGGGGGTGGGGGAGAGTCATTGTACTCTAGTTTCCACACCACCAACTTCACTGCATTGGCAGCTGCTTGTACAGGGCAAGATGGGAACTCTGGGCTTATCCATACCAAAAAAACAAAACAAAAAAAAACTTGGTTCAGCACTTCACCTTATTTTTCCTGCTGACTGGATGATGCTAGTCTGAATTTAACCAGATCTGGTCCTTTTCCTCTGCATTCCTTGGTTTTTTGATTGTGGGAGACTTGCTTATTTTGAACCCCGATTTGCTGCAGTGGGTGGGGTGGTTAGTCCTCACTGCTTCCTATGCAGAGTTCATTTCTTGGTGAGAGACTTTCAGTGTGCAAGGCTTTTGATCTTCACTAGCATTAAAATGGAGAGGGGGATTCCAGAAGGAAAGCTGCTGGAAGGAATTTATAAGAATTTATTTCTTGAGAAGTGATTTTCATGGCCGTGTTCTGTTAGTGCAGTATGATAGACACTATCAGTAAGCCCCTGGGCCCTTCAAGAGGAATCATGCCATGAATTGTGCGGCAGTACTTTTGCCTTCAGTTACATCACATTCTGAATCCCTCTCCTCTTAGCCCTCATTGGGGAGAGGCAATGTAGCTTTCACTGAATTAATGTATCCTTTGCAATGTCTAGTTTTGCCCCCCAGGTATTCCTAAATGCAAATATGTCAGTGTAAGCCTGTGTGGCCTTGGGGTTCAAGCTGCACACTCCCAGGGTGCCCCCAGAAGAAGGGAAGGGTAAACCACCTCTGAGTAGTCTCTATCTGGAAAACCCTGGAAAGGGTCACCATAAGTCAGAATTGACTTGATGGCTTATCATCATTATCATCATCACTGTGTGGTATTGGATGACAATAACCTCTGAATGGTCAAACTAAATGGCAATACAATGCAAAGGAAAGTATAACAGAACTACGTAGTTTGATCCATTCCATGAGGCAGAACCAACCTGCTCTCAACTATTACTGGAGTATTGTATTTTTCTAAGATGTCTTTCTCTCACACAGCAGATGAGGTGATAAGCCTTTGTCTGGACTGTGTGACTTTAGTTTTTGCAGACAGAATACTTTCTTCCCTGTTTCCTCCTCAACATTTGAAGGCCCAAATATTTCCCTCCCCTGACTGGAACAGCCATAATTTGTAAAACAGAGGATTCAGACTATGACTACTGATTGCAAGAATACCTATCAGGAGAACAAGTGTACATGAAAATCTGGGAATTTGACTCGAGGAAGCTGCTGTCAAACCATCAAGGGCCCTGTTTGTTGCAGGAGAAATGTCCAGCATGGAACGGATGTCTCTATCTCATAACATCTCATTGTTTTTGGAAGTTTCTCACCATTTTATGCAGAGTAAAATCTGTTACAAAATCATCAGAGCTTAGAAAATGAAATTAAGTAAAGATATTATGTAAGATATTATATAATACTTTCAGTATTATATTAATTTTTTCAAGAGTTATGTAACCATACCAAAAATGCCCCACAACAGTGGAATTGGACTAATACATTATTAACGACTAACAGGATAAAAGTCATATCTCCTCAAACGTTACTGGCATCAATTAGCATTAGCAATAACATTTCCAAGTTCTGAGTCATGAAGTTCTGAGTATACCTTTGGGTGTGCTGACTTTGGGTGTACCTACACAGAAGCACCAAGAGAGAACAGAAAGTCTTATGGTGTATTTATTTGTTTCCTACAGGTATCTATTTCCATATAAATGTTTTCATAATCACATTCCTATTCCTGTACACACACCAGAGAGGCCATGTAATTGTAATTGTAGCAGATACACAAATACTATCACTTTGAGGGGCCATTGAGTAGATTTAAAATTGGCAGGGCTGGTGCTCTTTCTATGACTGCACATCTGCTTCCTGTCTCTTCTGCCGTTCTATCCCTTCCATTTAGGAGACTCAGAGCTTGGAAACCTTGCTCTCCATGGCTATGAATTCCATGAGAGAAGCTGGAAACTGTGATAAACAAACAAAACAAAACAAAAGCAATGCTTCTCATCTCTGAGGAGACTATAGGCAATGATCCTCATCCCAGCAGACCCGTTGCATCTTTCAAGCCAAGGCCCCAAAGGATGGAACAAGGAAGACCTCTCCTCCCCTAGCCACTTGTCAGGTCAGAAGGAGCTCGGTGTAGGCAGACACAGTGCCTGGCACTCAGGAGGTAGGAGGTCACACAACACCCAAGGAGTCTTTAAAATTCTTTCCCACAAGCTGGGAGGACTATCAGTCAGTTATCAGTGGTATAAAAGAAATCGTAATAGTCAATTGATGGTGTGTGTTTTAAGTCATTTGACCTAGTCAGCTGTCAGTTTTTATAGGATTTACTTCCAAGTAACTTCCATTACAGTTACTCCTGTAAATAAGAAACAATGCCATCTTCTTCTTCTTCTTTTTTAAAGGATATCTTGAAACAGGTTTTCACCTATTTGTGTGGTTGCACTTTTAATGCATCTTGTAACCATCCCATCCCAGCCCTGGGTTGTAACTCCCATAATTCCTTGCCATCAGCTATGCTCTGACTGAGAGGCGTTTCAGTCCAACAACATATGGAAAGTCACAAGGCAACCACCTCCTGCTGTAACGGAGCCCTTGCTAGAGCATTGAATAGCAAGGAGGAACAGAGGAACTGATTTATTTCTCTCCCTTCTTTTTATTTTCTTGCAGATTTGCAGACAGCATGGCTGTTAGCAACCCTCTCTTCAGCCTGTTCTGAGTACCTTCTTGGGAAGCCAGACCCAGAACCACCACAGCATTCTTGTGGTGGCAGATATTAGGCGCTGCAAGCTGTTGTGCATTAAGGGCCAACATTTCTCTTGTACCAATAAACTGGGTCTTGATGCAACCATTGTCTGTTTCCATTGTAAGGTGGTGGAAGGGCACTCTTGTGCTATCTGGTTTGTCAACCGCATGGATCCCTCAGCAATAAACAACTCCACATGTTCAAGCTCTCCTCTCTCTGGACATTTGCACTGCTGTGGGCAGACTCTCTCTCTCTCTCTGTGTGTGTGTGTGTGTGTGAGAGAGAGAGAGATTACATGCACATCCCAAGGGCTGGAGTTCCTTAGCAACGGCCTGTTCTTAGCTTGCCTTGTTATTTTAACTGTATTTACTTGAACTGTCATTCTAGCCAGTTGTAGCAAAGTGAAAAGAGGCAGGAAGTAGGGCAACTCCACTAAATGTGCTCCTGAAGGATAAATGACTATTTTCTTCTTTTCTGACCATCCCCTTTTCCATCCTTTCAGACTGTAAACCTGTGGACAGGGACTAGCTTTTTTTCTTTTTAAACTGATTCTATATAGTCCAGCTGGAAAGCTCAAGGAGTTGGGTATGGTGAGGAGTTTGATTCCTCACTGTGCCTCCTGGGAGCAGAGCCAGGCTCTGTAGCCTTGAGCAAGCTGCACGGACCCAGGGTCCCCTGGAAGAAGGCACTTCTGAGTACACTCTACTTAGAAAACCTTGGAAAGAACCACAGTAAATCGGAATAAACTTAATGGCATGGAAGACTACTACTACTGAAAGGGCCTTTTCAGCTGAGCAGCAGCTGAAATACAATTAATAATACTAAATTTTGTGTCTATCTACAGCTATGTGGCCCTGTATACACCATGTAACACAAAAATCACCTGCCATCAAGCTAGAATTTGCATTGTTCCAATGGACAAGGCTCATACTGGTTGTGCATTTTCCTCCAAGGTTTTATAGCTGAACATAATGCATGTTAGGAGACACAATAAGAGATAAATTAGCTAACCGCTGCTGATGGATCTCTTACGTTGTCCTGTATTTATGCACTCCCCTTTTACGTTTTGCACTGTAACAAGGATGCATACAGTTCTGGTTGCCGCACCTCAAAAAAGACATTGTGGAACTGGAAAAGGTGCAGAAGTGACTAAAATGATGACTGGGCGGGGGCACCTCCCTTATGAGGAAAGGCTACAGCATTTGGGGCTCTTTAGTCTAGAGAAAAGGTGCCTGAGGGGGGACATGATTGAGACGCAGGAGATGGATAAAGTGGATAGAGGGAAGCTCTTTTCCGTTTCACACAATACCAGAACCAGGGGACATCCACTCAAATTGAGTGTTGGGAGAGCGAAAACAGACAAAAGAAAAGATTTCTTTACACAGTGTGTTGTTAGTCTGTGGAACTCCTTGCCACAGGATGTGGTGATGGCATCTGGCCTAGATGCCTTTAAAAGGGGATTGGATAGATTCCTGGAGGAAAAGTCCATTGCAGGTTACAAGCCATGATGGGGATGTATCATCTCCAGGCTTCAAAGGAAGGTATCTCAAAATGCCAGATGCAGGGGAAGGGGTATCAGGAGACAGGTTTCTAGTTGTCTCGTGTGCTCCCAGAGGCATCTGGTGGGGCCACTGTGGGATACAGGAAGCTGGACTAGATGGGCCCTTGGCCTGATCCAGCAGGGCTCTTATGTTCATAACATTTCTGTGACAAGGCCAGCTAGGATGTGAACAAAATGCTGAGCAAAGACACACCTATGCCTGTAGTCAGGCATGTGTGTTTGTTTTCAACAGATCCACAGAAATATAGCCCGATTTAATAGAGTAATGCTGGTAAATATTTAGGTAGCCACTAGACAAAATTTGTTCTAAACTAGAAGACATGTTTATAGGTATCAAAGCTGAACTTGTGAACAGACTTTCTGCCTCATTTTCCTATTTGGATGCCATAAAAGCCACTGTTTCCCATCACAGCGTAGAAAGGTTACTTTTTGGAGGTACAAATCCTAGAAATCTCCAGCGGGCAAGGCCACTTAATTGTGGGTAGTAGATACTATCTTAGATGTTCTTGTCTCCTCTCCTGTATCCCTCTTGCTCCCACGTCACTTCCCCAGGAAGGAGCCCTCTTCTAAGGAAGGAAATCCTGTTGTATCACATATAAGCAATATCTAAAAACCTGGTATGTTTTTCACCTGCTCAAAAGTGTTCATACCCACACGGATGCAGGTTAAATATAAATCAAACCTGTACATGAATCATACAACACTATCATTCTACACATGCTTGAGCCAGGAATAAGTCCCATTGTGTTCAGTGGGGCTTATTTTTAAATCAATGTGCATAGGGTTGCAGCCCAGAATTTCTTACTTGAGCAACAGCCCTAATCAGTCATACAATTCTCACAAATAATTCCACATTCCACATATGCAATGGGGGACCAGGAGGTGGGGGGAGAGAAACCAAATGCTAAAGTGCAGAGCACAGAAGAAAAATATTAAACAATGTAGTAGAAAGTGATCTTTAATATATAATTTATATATATATATTTATATATATATATACACACAAAAGAAAAAAAAAGAGTACCAAATAAGTGCCATATCACCCACTCCACTCACACACCTCCCCCAAAGAATACAACTGAGCCACTGTAGCAGTAACCATAGAGAGGCTGGGGAGAGCTGGGCTGCGTGGTTTGTTCCCCCTCCCCTTGCAAATCACTTTTCTCTTCCCACACAGCCTACTCAAGGTAGGTACCAATAATGCACAGGTTAAGCACAGGGGCAGCTGCTGCCCATTAAAAACAAACGTTTCATTTAAAACATTTAAAGCAATAAAAGTGTTTTTTTTAACCATCCACAAAATTTAAAAAAAAACAACATTTTCCCAACTTCCTGTTTTCTTCTTTTTTAAAAAAGTAACTTCATATAGATTTATTTCTTTTCTGCATTAAAACACTTTGTTTTCCCTTCATTTATCTGCCTATAAAGAAACAGAGACTGAACAACACTTCTCTTGTCTTCCCCTGGCCTGGATGTTCACCATTAGATGCCACAGAGAGCATTAGAGCGGAACAAAAGAAACTCTGTCCTCAAGGAATCTTTGTTCTAGCAATGGAATCCCACTTGGGTGGGGGCAGGGCAGGGACAGTCCTTGGCCAATGGTGGAGTCAGTGTGGCAAACTGTGGCAGGAGGACACACCTACAGATGTGCTTGTAGTCATATCAGGCCAAGAGGTGCTCTGAAGATAAAAGGCTCCTTTCAAAGGATTGCGTGAACAACAAGCAAACGATGGTCTTCTCCCATCAAAACATGGATGAAGCATTTCCAAAATGGCAGCCACAGCTGGACTAATCCCTGCAACATCAAGCTTCAGGCAGAGCCCTGTCACTGCTAGGCTGGTGGCACTCAATGGGGAACCTGCCCTCTCCCAGCTGTCTGGGAGCTGTTCCCACATCCAAGGACACAACTGGAACCTGTCATTTTCAAACAGAACGTCTTCAAGCGCACTATTTATACACACTCTTTTCCCACTATAGGATCAATAATTCTTTTAATAAAAGACCAAAGCAGAGGTGTGCAAATTTGTGTGTGTGTGTGTGGGGTTTCTTTCTGGACTACAACTCCCAGAATTCCCTGGGCTATCTGGAAACACAAATCTGCCCACCAAAATGCAAAGGCAAAGCCTCAGGAGGACCAGAGAGTACCTGCTAAGATAGACTGCATCCCCACTCATCACATTTGCTAAAAAATATTTACTAAGAGAACACCAGTCCTTTTCTCTGCCACCCAAGGCTAAATTTTCTCCAACTTGCACTTGGTCATTCATAAACGATGCTCTGGCTTTGCTGATTTGTCCACTTTCTCCATCCACCTTCTTCCTCAGACACACCGGGAAGTCAAGCTCTGGCCTAGATTGTTCAGCACTCTTACCTAGCATAACTATCCCAGCTAAGAATGGGCAGGGGGGGACAGTGAGAGAGTTAAGGTGGCTTTTCATATGCAATTTGAAAAAAATGGTAGATTCCCTTCCCTTTTGGCCACCCAGGCAAAATAATAATAATAATAAATTAAAAGGGGGGGAATGCAAAAGGACCACCCATTTGAATCTGGAGACAGAGAGATCCACGAGGAAATTAGGAGCAGTAGGGGGAGACTTGGCACTTAGTAGCAAAAGGCCCACAAGGATGTAGTGGAAGGAAGAACTTTGTTCTTTCTTCCTATTCCAGGCAAGAGCCCCTCTTAAAATATCTTCTTCTTCAGAATCTCCCTTCTGCAGGAAGGCTGCAAACAGAGGTGTGCGCAAAAACCCACTGTCCCCTAACAACAGGCAACGAAGTCCAGTAGATCTCGGTAGGGAGGACACCTCTCTCCCTAGCTTATACGAAAGAGGCAGTGGCAGAGGAGGTGGCGGGAACAAGGGCCATTCCCTGCCTTCTCTTTGGCATCAAACCCACATAACCCAAGGCCCTTTTCTTGGGAGCAGACAGTCCGTGCTCGTCCCCAATGCCTCTGAATTCTTGCCCAGCGCAGCAATTTGGCAAATGAGAACTGTACCCCAAAAGACAACCCCTTTGCCGCAAAGGAAAGACGCATTCTCAAACTTCACAGTGAGTGTGCGTAAGAGAAGGACAGACCGACAAGAGTGGCTGTCGCTGAGGGATGAAAAGAATCTAAAATGCTTTAGGGAACGAGTCATTTCCGTACTAAGAACAGTGCAGCTGCTGCGCTTTCTGAATGTCTTGGCAAAGGGTCCCTCTCCAAAACAGACAGTGCTGGAGGTGGGGAATAGCCTCCCCCACCTATACACACACCTGATAAAAACACATGTCAGATTTGTGGAACCAAAAACATAAAACAGGTGGGCCTTTCAGCCTGGCTGCCATTTTCCCCTCGCCAGGTTCTCTGGCCAATCCCCAAAGAGGCAGAAGGTTTGCAGTGAAGAATTTGCTTCCCTTATTCCAGAGTAGCACCCATATGGGCCCAAAAGAGGACACTCCAAGATAGGCTTTGCTCCCAATAAATTAAAAATAAAGTCTCTGATGGGGTAAAATGACCCTCCTCATTTTTCAACATGACCGAGGATCTCATTTCAGGAGGTTTCAAGGAGGGCGTGTTTCCTTTTATCAGGGTGTGTCTGAAATCCAGAGCAGAGAGAGAGAGAGAGACAGAGAGAGAGAGACAGAGAGAACCAATCAACCCCATGGTGCCTAAGCCCAGCTTCATAGGTCCTTTGGTGGCAGAAGGCTCTCGCTAACTGGTAGGGCCGCCGTTCAGGAAATAGGTGGTCATCTCGCCTTTGCCTTTGACCTTGATAACCCCGCGACATTCCAGTTGATAACCTTTGGCTGCCAATACTTGGTAGAGGTCGGTTGTCACCTAGGAAGAAAAGGGAGACACAAAGAGATAGAGCAGAAGTGAGTGTGCAGCCTCAAACAAGTGCTCTCTATTTTTCATTCATGCCCTAGTTCATTCATTCACTGCTTTTATTGGCCACTTTTCCTCCAATGAGCTCAAGAGAGTATACGTGTCTCTTCTCCAGTTCTCTTCATCCCCACAAGAACCTTGTGCTGTAAGACTGGCTTACGGTCATCCAGCGACCTCCTATCTGAGTGGGGATTAGAATCTGATTCCAAATTCCCAGTCACTTTGGCATCACACTATATTATTATCTCTAGTAGATATTTTTATTAGTCTAGTGTCCTCATTCTAATTGGTGGAGATGGGAGTTGTTGTCCAACCATGGAGAATGCTGAATTGCAGGAGGTTGCTCTGGTGGTATCTAACACATGAAATTCACTTATGAATTAAATATATGAAGATATGATAGTCATTAACTTGGACAGCTGTGTTTTTCTTAAAAGAAGGACAGATTTATGGAGCTCAACTCTTGTGCATGGCAATCAGCTGTAACAACTAATTAGAACCTCCATATTTAGAGGCAGTCTACCCCTAGACACCATAGGCAGGCAAGAAGGGCTACTGACTTCACAGGCTATTTCTTGGAAGATTCTTGAAGGCCACCCTAAGAAAGAAGGGGCTACTCAAGATGGATTTCTGCTCTGACCTAACAAGAGAGCCCTTATGCTTCTGATGTATCCTGATTGTTTAAAAGCAGACAGTGCAGCAAGCATTAGGGGTGCAACCTCCCCATATACACATGTATTTATTTGAAATGGGTGCAAACGGCCATATGGTCATTAAGGTAGTTCAAAACAAATAAAGAAATAGCAGAAACAGCTGCTCTTCCCTCTTACTGGAGGCTCCTCCAAACAGAGATACCAATTCCCACAGCAGTGCCATCCACCTGAAAACTGCCAGGAAAATCTGGCAGCAGTTAACAATTATAGCCAGAAGAAGCCAATATGGGGAGACAGGGCTTATTTCCCTGACTGTACACTTAAGCATGGGGCCCCTCCTACAGGAAAAAAAAAGGGATGCACAGAGGATACAACAAAATCTTCCCACCAAGTAGTCGTAAAGCTATTTTCTGCCTTCCTCTTCAAACAAAACATTTATTTTATTTATCTATTTAAAATATTTTTATCCCACCTTTCTCCTTAAAAAGAACCCAAGGTGGGGAAAGTGGCAAATTGGGGAATGACCTTTCCTGTGGTAGCCCACACTTACTTCTAGAATGCTTACCCTGTAGAATCCTACCTGCCATTGACCTTGCCATCTTTTCCATCCCAGGGAAAGACGTACTTCTTTCCCCCAGACATTTGGAGTTCAGTTAGGTCTGACCGCTGTTTTTGTGGCGTAATTATTTTCTCCTGGACATTAAACTTTTCAGGGAAAGATTATTTAGAGGCACAGGCAGCTTGTGACAGAATAAGGAAAGCACCCTAAGTGTTGCAGTCCACGAGCCAACCTGCTTCAAGGCTAGATGCTGTTATGTGTCGTCAAGTCCCCTCTGTCTTAGGGCGACCCTATGAATGAGCAAATCTCCAAAAGGTCCTGTCCTCAACAGCCCTGTTCAGCTCTTGCAAACAAACTACTGTGGCTTCCATCAGGGAGTCAAGACTAGATACTGGCAGCTTTAATCATGGTCAAAACTGATCACATCACAACTGCTCTACCTGAATGCGGTCCGGGACACCGGTACTGTCCATTCGGCTTGAGACATTCACAGTGTTGCCCCAGATGTCATACTGTGGTTTTCGAGCTCCAATTACTCCAGCCACCACTGGCCCAATATTTAGCCCTATGGGGGAAGAAAAATACCGTTAATATGGGAGACAGGGAAAGAGGGAATGAACCAAACTAGTCAAGATTGAGCAGTCAACCTGTTTATCTTAAGCAGAGCTTAGAGCAAGCACAGCGACTGACATTGCTGGCTGGGGGGGATTCTGGGATTGGTAGTCCAAAAAAGGTTAATTTCCCACCCCCCAACTCTGATCATAAGATCATCTGCCCTCTCCCTACTATGCAAATGATCCCCCACCCCTGCTTCCAAAGTCCACTGACCAATCTTCATTTGGAAGTTGTTGAAAGAATGTTCATTGATGTATTTCATCTGTTCCATGAGTCGCATAGCATAGTCGGCGAGTGCGGTAATGTGGGAGCGACCTTCACGGTCATAGGTGCTGTCATTCAGTCCTGATGCTGCCATGTAAGTACTGCCAATAGTCTTGATCTTCTCCAACTGTCTGAATGGTTCATCACTGATGATCTAAAGACAAAAAGAAGACCTGCTTTGGTAAATGCTATGAGAGGTCACTTTACATCACTGTTTCAGAAGATTCCTGAATAACAGATTCTGTTCTGCTTCCAAAGTTCAACAAGCAATAGTCGTCTGTAATAATACTTAGATGCTGTCATTTCTAGACATGGGAGCTTTGTATTCGTATCCTGGGAGATACAAATACAAAGCTCAGTGCCACAGATGCCACAATGGTCCGTTCCCAGGACCAGCCTGGTCCACTCACTGGGCTCCTCACAGCACGCGTGTGTCCAACGGTACCAACAGTGCACTGATTGTGGGCCTCGTCCTGCTGGCGCTGCCCTGCCTCTCCCCCACAGCCGACTGCTCCGGTGAGGAGGTAAGACGACGAGTCTCCCGGCTCAGCTGCTGAGCAGTTGGTTGAGGGGAGAGGTGGGGCAGCACCAGCAGGACGAGGCCCACAATCAGTGCCATGTTGCCACCATTGGACGCATGCGCTGTGAGCAGCCCAGTGAGTGGATCAGGCTGGTTCTGGGGGGGGGGGGGAGCAGAATGGACCGCTGTGGCCCTGTGGTGCCAAGTTTCATATTTGTATCCCTCAGGATACAAATACGAAGCTCCCCTGTCTAGTCATTTCCAATTTATAGTGACCCCTTCTGGAATTTCCTAGGTAAAAAGTACTCCTAAATGGTTTACCCTTCCCTTCTTCTGGGGGCACCCTGGGACTGGCCCTGCTCCCTGGAGGCACAATGGGGAAACAAACTCTCCTCTGGTTCTGCAGCCAGTTAACTCAGCTCATTGAGCTATCCAGCCAGCTAATCGTTGCCTATGCAGAAGGCCAACCCTGTCCTAGAAGACTGTTGTCCAGTGGTCTCCCACACTTCCTAGCCTTTAGCAGACCCACAAAGGTGAGGAAAAGAGGACACTATGATAAATGGGTATCTTTCACCACTTGAGAGAGCACGTCTTGTAATTAAGTGCAGAACGTATTGTCTCATTTGACCCTCAGGAGAACACCAGATGTTAAAGACACACTGTGCTTAGAAAAGGAGAATTCCATACTAACAGAAGCCTCTGAGTGTCACAGCAGTCGCTTCCCTCAACTCCAGGAATGTGCTTTGTTTTGTGATTGGTCTTCAGGTTTTAAGAACAGGATTTCTATGAAATGAAAGACTGTCTCTCACCAACATTAATGTGCCTTTAGCTCTATATATGGGTATCCATTTCTGACCTCAGACAATCTCATTTTGAGCTGCTGGGTGATTACAATACCTCCCAGATTTTGGAACTCCCTCCCACAGGAGGCCAGGCTGGCCCCATCTTTGCTGTCCTTCCACAAGCAGGCAAAGATCCTTCTCTTCAGGCAAGCTTTCCCTCAATGACTGGCTGTCTAGGAGGGGTTTCAAAAGGGGAAGGTTAGTACTTTTATTGCTTTAGAATCTGTTTTTATAGTAATGCTTTTATCTAACATTTTAAATATAATTTTTATTTAATTCTTTTAAAATATTTGAATAACCTATTGTTTTTAGCTTTCAAATACTGTCTTTTTAAATGATGTATGCCGCCTTGGGTCCTTTTTCAGGAGAAATGAAGGGTAAAATATTTTAAGTAAATAAATTACAGAAGACTTTTTTTGTGGGGGAAGGGTGGTGCAATCTTGTTGTCTGAATCTCAGTGTTACTCCTGGAAGGAAAGCATGGTCTCTCTTGCCCCCATGAGTCTTCTGGTGCCTCCTGCTTTCCAAATGTATGGTGAAGACACACAGTTACCTCATCAAAGTCAGCAATGATCTCATTGAGCAGCCGCAGACATTCGACACCCTCATTGTTGGCTTCTAGCTCCACATAGAACTCGGAGAAGTTGCTAATTGAAGCAAACATGACAGCGACGCATTCGCAGGACTGGTGGTATAACTCATCGTTGAGCCGCTCGCGGGCAAGGAAATGCGCAGCCACATCTTTAGGCAAGATATTATGCAGCAGCCGCCGATTATAGGCCTGAAGCTCTTCCATTTCCTCCTTCTCGCCTGTAGCCTGGGAGAAGTTGTGAGGAAGAAGGAGAAAATAAGGACACCTACCCTCTGTGCACTCCATCCTGTGACTCAGTTAAATCGTAGTCCTCAGGGGCTTAACATTATATTGCCTACCTTTTGGTCTTCCATGCTTCATGTCACCCTTCCTGAGTTTTTACCATCTAGTGTGATGAAGAGTTATGCAGAATTCAAAAGCTTGCACACCTTTGTGGGTCTGTAGTTTTGTATGCCTGTGAACTCTGAGTTACAGTTTGATTCCCATGGATTTAACCCAATGGTCCCAGTTTTTAGAGCAACAGAAATGGATTCCCCATCCCAGCCCTACATTATACGACTGAAATGAAAAAAGCTGCAGTACCCACAGATGGATTGTTGTACAGGAGGAGGACTGTGAGCTCCAGTACTCCAAATAAATCCCTAAGCTCAGAATTTTTTAATTATACATCTTTTGCAACAGGCTGCATATGGAGCAGAAGTACAATATATATATTAAAAAGCTGAAGTCTGCTCACCTCTAAGCTATACTATCCTTTTAATGCCTTTAGGACACCACATTTTATTGTTTAATATATTAGCATGTGCTTTCAAAGGTGGTAAACCTGTTTCTGTTCAGGTATTGCTGGACTGCAACTCCCATCAGCCCCAGCCAGTACTTCCAAAGGTTAGGTATGCTGGGGACTGTAGTTCAACAACAACTGGAGAACCACAAGTACCATGATTCTTGTGCTAAACAATTTTGATAAAAGAAAATTTGAATTCCACTGCCTCCATGTATTGGATGAATTCTGTTGCTTAGATCACACTAAAGTAGGCTCATTGAATCATTAAGTCAACTCCTCCATAAGTTCTGCTTTCAAATAGGCCTTCTCTAGTTGTGATTTACTACACTGAAGTCAATTGCACCTCAAGTAGGACCATTTGAATCAACAGAATTCATAGAGGAGTTGATTAATCAAATCCCTACTAATTCAGTGGGCTACTCTAGTGTGAGTAACTACAATAAGCAACAGGATTTCAGCCATTATGTCTATTCAGCAAGTTGATTATATCTACATAATTTACTGTTTCCTGGCAGTAATGGAACAAGGAAAAGGGTAACCCAGAAAACTGAAGCTCACTTCCCCAACCACTAAATATCCTGTCCAATCCCACTACTTTGGCAACCAAAAATAATGAAGCCACGCCTTCCTGCTGACCCAAAAGTTTATTCAAGGCTCTACAAAGCTTCTACAAAGCCAGTGTTCTTAGTGGCTCCTCTCAAATCAAGTAATTCCTTCTTACAGACGTCTAGCTATACCCCAAGGATGTTTAAGTGGTTAAAGTTGCATACAGGATTACAATTTGAATATCTTTTGCAGTATGTGTTACACGATATGCATTTAAAGCTTTGTTGTACATTGTTCTGTGTGGTCAAGCTGAAACCAACGTATAAGCCACCCTAACAGGGCTTTCAAGGGACGTGAGATATTGAAGGAATAGTTTTATGTATTCTCGAAGGCTTTCATGGCCAGGATCCGATGGTTGTTGTAGGCTTTTCGGGCTCCAGAACACGGCCAAACAGCCCGAAAAACCTACAACACCAAAGTACAATTTATTTTGCCATACAATGGGGAAGGGAGCCCATAGAGCCTTCCAGGTCTCTCAAGCCCTATTCCTGTAAGTCCTCACCCTACAGGCTGTTGGGGGCAGGGGAAGAGAGGAGCCCCTGCTGTTATTTCTCAACCAGTTATCAGAATTAGCAGCAGCGGGGTGGGGGTGGGGTGTCCCTGTTGTCACTCCTCCTCCCATCCATCTCTCAAAACCAGCCTTTCAGCTGGCTACTTCAGGCGCCTCCCTTTCCTTGTCTGAAGAAGGGGTTGGAGGAGTGATGTCACGCTTTCCCCCTTGAAGTGTGCTGGGTGGGAGAAGCTCCACTTGGCCCTTTAGGGAGAGATCTTGCAACATCAGGGGAGTCACCACCAATATCACCTGGTGTGAGTGTGGAGAGGAGAAAACCCCACCTGGCAGAAAACTCTGCCCACCCCAACAAGATGCTGAGATAGCCATCCTTGCCCTTCTCCCTATTAGACAATTTCTCAATGCGAGGAGAGAGAGTTTAGGTCTGGTTGTCAAATGAAGCTGGAATTTTCCACGGTCCCTACATGTAAGATGACCAATGCCTGTCACCTCTGCCATGAATACGTCTGTGCCATTAAGAGTCTGCGTGGACAGAGGGCAGGATTTCAGAAAACCTGCTTTACCTCCTTTGTCCCCTTTAGTCTATAAAGGGAAGGTGGGCAAAGGGCACCCTTCCAGATGCTGCAAGAGTGCAATAACCATCAACCATAGCCAACATAGTCTATGATGAGGAAGGCTCGGAACTGCAGCCTAAAAAACATCTGGAGGGTCACATTCTGCCCACCCCCACTTTAAAGGCACTGGGGAATCTCTTTAATCAGCTTGGCAAACTAAAGAAGGCAGGATAACATGCCGGGCAAAGAGCAGGGAACGACAACATTTCACCACTTACCACCACTACAAAACCCTTAACTCAGTCCAAACCAAGTCTGTCTACAGGGTCTGTTACTCCCACCTCGTCACAATTCCCATTACCTGCTGCTTCCAGAGGAAGTCTAGACGGGCTGTAGACTCCACCTGCTGGGCATGCAGATAGAGGGCCAAAGCAAAAAGCAGCAGGATGATGGGCGTCATGTAACGCAGGGCCATTTTTTCCTCTTCATGGCTAGAATCCGAAACAGGGGTGGGAGGCAGGAAAGAAACAAGGAGAAGAAGGGAAAGAAACAGGGTATTTATGTTTGTGCCCCCCATGCAGCTTTGTGTCATGAGGATCCTCATTCCTCAAACTCTACCAGCTCGAACAGGGCCCATGAGCTTCCTGCTTTCTTAAAAGAACAGGAGCTGTGCTCTTATGGCTGGAATGCCTTTCCACAAGGTGGCAACCATCGCTCACCATTTTTACTGAGGCATATGTAGAAAGGTGGTTACATACATGGGAAGAATAAAAATAAAGTGAGCTCATATCCATTCTTCATTTCTAGCCCTTTTTATCACCCAATCCTCATGTGAAGCCTTTGGAAAAACCCATTAGTCATCATTCCTAATTGATATAAAATCCAAGTGTGTATAACTGAATTTATGTATACAGCATTGATCCCCTTCGCTTCCCACTCCCTTCTCACATTTTAGACCTACTCTAAACATGGGACTGTAGCCCTACAGGGTCTGCTACCCATCATGTATGTACTTTGGTGCTGGTGACCCTATACCAGTGCTATGAGAGAGACGACATATCTGAAAATCCAGAAGTCTTCTGAACCTAAAACCCAACATTTCTCCAAAGCCAGGGACTCAGAAAAATCAAGATTTTGATCAGGGGTGGAAAGCATGTGGCCATCCAGATTTTGAAGAACTACAACTCCCATCAGCCCTAGTCACCACAGCCAAAAGTAGAGAATTCTGGGAGTTGTAGTCTATATCCGGAGGGCCACAAGTTGTCCACCCCTGGGTAAGGAGAATAAGTAAAACCTTCCCCCATTCCTATTTTCATAAATACTACCTCTAATTCCAAGGGACAAAAAAACAAACAAACAAACAAACAAAACAACAACCTAGAAATACATAGAATCACAGATCTATCCTTTCCACAGATTCAACATCCTCCCCCATCAGCTTCTAGATACCCTCCACACCCCCTCTTCCCACCATCCGGTCCTCCTTTCAGTCCGTATCTGATTCCTACTCACCAGTCTTGACTGCTGTAGGTCTCATTTAAGGTGGGCCTGCAGTAGGGAAGGGAAGAGAAGAAGAGTTTCCAAAGGGAGAACAAAGTCACTGGACGACACCCTCCACTTGCCCCTCTTTGTCACTTCTCCCCTTGCTCACCCCCCATCCCATCCCATCCCATCCCCACCTCACCCGGCCTCCACAACTGAGGATTTTAATACCTGCCATGGCACCAGAGGTTCAGTTTGGGTCAGAAGCAAGGAAAAGGCCTGGGAGGCCACAAAGACAAAGGTTTGGGCTGGGAATAAGCCAAAGATTCACAGAGTTTATTCTGTGTGCTTCTGTCATGGTCTCTCCTCTGTGGCCAAATTCACCTAGTGATGGCTGGGGGGGGGGGGGGTGAGGTCTGCAGATGGCACTGAAGGAAAAAAAGGCCACGTGAACAGATCCAAGGGCACTCTGGTCTTTCATTCCTTGAGAGGACTTTGACCCATGGCTAGAAGCTGAGATTCCTACCACCCCATGGGGAAGTGTGGAGGGAGCTCTTACAAGATATTAGCAACCACCAGCAAGTCATAGTTGTCAAACAACATCCCATGGGTGCCCTCCGCCAGGGCCAGGTACACGGCCTCCATCACCACCAACAAGGCCAGCTTCCCAAGGCTACTGATGTGCAGGAAGACAGAGGAGGCCAGAAGACTCAGCAGCACCGAATAGGTGAAGTACTGCAAGCAAGGAGAAAAAGAGAACGTGTCAAGACCTCCTTCCCATAACCAAACATATGCCCAGGAGCTAAGAGCCTCATTCCCTGGCAACCCGTCTTTTCCTCTCAGCTAGACAGACCTTCGCTCTGATTCAGAAGGCCTCCTCTGTTTTATTCCCCTCCTCTTCTGCAGGGATATCTTCCAATACCACTGCTCAAGCAGCTTCAATGGCTCAAATGTACCTACCGATGCTCTCGCTCTCAAGATACTTCTGGGATGCTCACGGGGAGAAAAGAGGTTATCCTATGAGTTATAATTAAATTATGATCATTGTGGTCCACAAAGTGCCACTCACCCATTCACCCCACCCCACCAAAACTAAAATAAAATAAATTTTAAAAAAACACTACCCCCATGCTTTAATCAGACTCCCATCCCTGCTTTTCCTCCACCTCTGACTCACTGAGTCTTTGTAGGAAACACCTACCTCAGGGAAGTCGCAACTAGAAATTCCATTTCCCTGGCAAGGCTGAGTATCTGACGCCAACGAGTAGTTGAGGGTATGAAGCTCGCAGGACCCCACGGCGGCTGGAGTAACGTTGAGAAATCCGGCAGCGCAGTCTTGGAGCCAGAGCCGGCTGCAAGCAAACTAGGTTGAGGGGGGATAAAATGGCCAACCATGTAGGACTGATATGGAATTTAAGGTTCCTCTACTGTTCTGGAGCCATCCAATCTCTTAGCCCCATGACAGTGGGAACTATGGAGAGCCAGGGTCCAGAGCCCCTCTAAGACTGGAGACAGACAGGAGGATTTTCAGAAAGCTGAAACTGGCTCATAGTCAGTGCTTGGAAGCAAGAAGTAGCGTATTTTCACAAGGAAAAGTGACTTTTTAAAAAATCAGGGAGTAATGAAGTTACATATCAAAAGCACCCTAATGAGTGAGGACAGAGACACTTTGATGATGCAACAGTAACAGTAACTTTTCCTAGTTATCTGTTAAAATTTAAGGGCAGTTTTAGAAGCATCTTATGTCTCAGGAAATGGACTTGTCCACGAAAGCTCACATTAAAATGTAGAAGCTAGTCTTTAAGAAGCCACAACGTTTTTGTCTTCTTTATTTTTTTTTCCTTTTGTTTCTGCCTGACCTCGAGAGGAGTTTTTTGAGTATTTTGCCATGTTGGCAAAAGAAAAGGTGGTGGTGGTGGGGAAACTAAATACTGTAGCACTTTAAAAGATGCAAGAGTTTTATTTCGGTGTGCACTTTCATAAATCAAAGTTCACTTCCTCAGACACTGAAGTGCAAACACAAGACCCATGTATTCCCCCACACCAAGTAAGGATACAGATAATAGACAAAGTGACCCTGGTTCATTAATGGGACTATCAAGGGACTATCAAGCTGTTCACGGCAAGGCAACAGATGTAGGCCAGGTGGACTTTAAAGTGCTACAAGGCTTTGATCTTATTCTTTTGCCCTCTTTTCTTTTGCTAACTTGCTGAGACAGACCAACCTGGCAACTTCTTTTGAAAGTACTGTGCCATTGTTTTAGCAACCCTGAAGTTTTGTATGTTTAAAAAAGCAACAAGAAGTTACCTGCAGAAGTAAGGAGCTATACCAGAAGTAATGCCATGCCACAAGTTACTCTTTCTGTTTTGCAACAAGGACAACCTATTACTCCTCAAATACATACCAAGTTATGAGTCTAAAAGACTTTTAAAAATGTAACTTCTCAAAGCTCTGTCCGAATAAATAAATCAAATAAATAGTGGGTGCACTCTGTTCCTCTTTGCCTCTCTCTGGTTAACAGGATTTTGCCTCAATTCAAAACCTGTAACACCTATAGTTTTAGAAGAGGTAACTACAAAAGCTCACATTAAAAGTTTTTAAGGTGCCATAACATTTTTATTTTTATTTTGTTTTTGCCTGATACTGTAGCACTTGGTTAGCCAGAAGAGATAGCACAAGTAAAGTTAATTCAGTTTGTGAGGATGTAACAGTGCCTCTCTCCAACACCTTCCACCTCTCTTTAAAAGCAAACAGAATCACATAATCATGGAGTTGGAGCCTATAAGGCCATTGGGTCCAATCTGCCTGTTCAATGCAGGAATCCACACCAAAGCAGGCCTGACAGATGGTTGTCCAACATCATGTCGTTGCCTCCAGCTTACAGGAAGCTTTGTACTCTTTTTTCCCTAGCTCTCATCAGACTTGGTTCTGAACTATCCCTGCCATTCCAGGTCCGAAGGCAAGCTCTTTCATGCCAAACCATCAGCAGCCACAACATCCCTCTCCCCTTTCCCTCCCAAGCCCTCCTTCATACCATGTTGATAAAGGCAGAGATAAAGACAAGCAGGATGGCAGCAACGCCGGTGATGGTGCTGTTGATTCGGGACTGGATGATCTTGCGAGAGAGACGCTGCAAAGCAGCTGGAAAGGGCTGTAGGGAGTCACAGATGGTGGCAGATGAGATGGAAGAATTCAGAAACCACCCCCACCACCCCAGTCTCCACCTGTTAAGATTCTAGAGGCTAGAACAAAACACCTCCAGAGCAAAACACCTCCCAGCCACCTCTACCAAACCCTATTACTCCTGGATCGGATGTCAGGACCCAAACTCACAGCAGATCCTGAACCTAAAAGGGACTCTCGACTACCTATACTCAGTGACTGGACCTACACTTGGCTTGCAGAAGCTCCCTCTTCGATCCTTGACCTCTCCAGCCAGGAGGACCAGGTTGCAAAGGACAGGAAAGGCTTCTTTCTGCCCAAGGCCACTGCCAGAGCAGCTGATACTGGGCTGGACCGATGAAACTGTGTGCTGTGTTCTGTCTCCAAATCTACCCCAAAGGGGGAAACTACAGGCAGATCCTGACAGACCAGCCCCCACCCCCAAATACCTTAAATTACAAAAGGCCAAAAGACACTCTCAGATCCCCATATAATCATCCAGACCAGGCTTGCTCTTTGGTCTGAGTGACAGGACCGTTCTCCAGCTGAGGTCTGAGGGGTGGTGGAAGCAAGGCCACAGCTGGGTGCTTGGGAGAAATCAGGGGTCACTCGTCCATGAGGTCCCAAGAAAGAGACAGAGGCACTCACGCCAAGGCAGGAATAGATAGCGCAGACAAAAAGGATGGTGGCCAGGATGATGAAAATGCTGATGTAGGCACCAAGCATCAGAGGAGAGCTGTGGGGAGATAGCACAGAATCAGCTGGTACTCAGGACACCACTGTAAAGTTTATTTTTTTACCAGACATCCGTTCCCCGTATAACTGATATTGTGTTGACTAACTATATTATGACTATTTCTAGGACCTTCTCTTTTGTCTTATGGTACTATATAGGAGGTGGAAGTGTTTAATTTATCAATGTTTTCCTCCTATATAGTGTACTATTTGGCTTTCCACCTATGGCTATCCCTTAGTTCTGGGATCAGCTTAGTTTTTGCTGAAAAATAACCTTTCATGCTCCTTTTTTGCAAGCTCAGAACGGAAACCTCCAGCAATTCAGACTATTGTGCTAAGTACTTTCCCCCCATGTCTTTCTGAGTTTTTAAAAGAATGACTCAAAAAGTCCCTTTGTGTCTTCTATATAGCTTGGAGGGCAATTTTTCCATGTTTTGAGGGGATCCCACAACCCTAAGGTTCCCCATTCCCTCATTTTTTTTAAAAAAGTAAAATTATAGGCCACTATGGGGCACCCTTTTTTAGGGCATGGGTTTGCAGTTCTAGCCCTCTAAGGTTCAGGGATGGGTGGGTGCAGCCTGTGAACTTCTAGAGACAGTCTGCATGAGTTTATGGCATTTTCCCTCCTATTCTACACCAGGTGGACAAAACTGTCCATAAATTTACAGTACTTCAAGCAACAAGGGATGACAATCAATTGATGCACCAGATTTAAAATGTTTTATATAAAATATTTCCTAGAAAATGTCAGATGACATTGGCACAAACGGCTTTTGCACAAAAGAACAATTGCACAAATGGCTTTTGGTGTTTTTTGCGGACTGTCTGTTGCACAATTTATTGCACAACCAGACCATGCAATGGACAGTGCATAAAACAGCAAACACTGCTTGTGTGATTGCCCTTAAGAGTTTCATGACAACAGTAGGACTCTGCCTCTAAAATAGAAAATGTTTTGAGCATGAAGCACCAGCTTTGGTCACAAGTATAACTAACTTCAGCACATTCTTACCTGTGCTTCATAGAATCATAGAAAAGTGAAGTTGGAAGGGGCCTACAAGGTCATCAAGTCCAACCCCCTGCTTAATGCAGGAATAAATCAAAGCATATCTGCCAGGTGATTATCCAAGTTTTTCTTGAATGCCTCAAGTGTTGGAGCACTCACCAACTCCCGAGGTACGTAACTGGTTCCACTGTCGTACTGCTCTAACAGTTAGGACGTTTTTCCTGATATTCAATGGAAATCTGGCTTCCTTTAACTTGAGCCCATTGTTGCATGTCCTGCACTCTGGGATGATCGAGAACAGATCTTGACCCTTCTCTGTATGACAGCCTTTCAAATATTTGAAAAGTGCTATCATATCACCCCTCAGCCTTCTTTTCTGAAGGCTAAACATGCCCAATTCTTTCAGCCTTTCCTCATAAGGCTTGGTTAACAAGCCTTGACAGCCACTCATGTCTCATGCCAAAATATCTCATATTTTATGCAGTTAATATTTTAAATACTTCATCTTGCATCTTCTAAATCTGATGCATGAGTTGATGGTCAGCATTTCTTGTCTGGAGTTAGAGAGTGTATCTATTAGCAGAAAGGCTGCATGTGTATACTCTCTCTCATTGCCTCAACGAAGATCCTACAGAACTTTGCCTAGAACATTCATAGGGGAAACGGCTGCACTGAGTTAATCCACAGAGCCCTAAAAACACCATGGACATTGTTCAGTTTCCATTCAAATAACTGATCAGTGGTCCAATAGGCTCAAGCAATATGAATATGACTTTTTAAAGGTTTCCCACTGCTTACTCTGGAGCGGCCTTCCTCAGCCTGGTGCCTTCCAGATCATTCTGGATCTCTTCTCCTAATACTCTCACTCTGCTTGATGTGAAATGGGGTCCCACAAAACCTATAGCACACCAGGCTGGGAAAATTTGCCCTGCAGCTCCAAGGCAGGCTTAATTGGGAGTCAGTGCCCTGGGAAATGTGACATCATTGTACACGGTGTAGGTCCTCTCAAAGAATGCGCTTGGGACTACTCATCTGTAGATACCAGTGGGGGTGCATCAATGTGCAACATGCTGGTCGGCTGTCACAAACATATCCCCCACAACACGCCCTAGGGTCCTGTGGTGCATATCTGCACCATGCATGAGTGTGAGCACTTGTGCATGTGCACATGCATGTTTTCATAGGGAGTACCTGGTCACCATACTCTTGCAAACGTGTCACTCACTGTGGGAAGATGACAACCTGGATGCAGCAAATGAAGCAGAAGACAAGCACGGTGCAAGCCACATAGCCTCCAAAGCGGGTGTCCACTTTCTTGGAATACTGCAGGATGATGAGGGGGTGGGTGGGATGAGAAGGAAGTTACTATAGAGGTGAAGAGCAGGACTTCAGTCCTACTTTAAACCAAAACTTGAGAAGTAAAGGGAAGGCACCTTCTTCTCCAATTCTGGCTTCTGGAAAGTGAGCAGGAAGCGCTTGACATGATCCTTGCGCAACTGGTCAATGCTTCGCGCATCAATCGCTCGGGCCAGAAACTCATCTACCTCATCTTCAGGGTTCAAAGATTCCTGTGTGCTTCGGCTGCAGGAGGGAGAAGTCCTTGTTTTACAATTAGAAGGAAGCACTGAGCGGCCCTAATACAGGCCCTTCCAATGAGCTGGGAAAAGTCATGCTTTTAGACTACAGCACTAAGCATGGTCACAGGGTGGGGGTTTCCAGGAGCTGAGAGCCATGAAATGACTTTTCAAAGTTTCGTACCTCCCAAGGGTGAGGTAAAGGACAGATACTTACTTGTCCTTGCTGGAATCATCAATGCCCTAAAGAAGAAAAAAGGAGAGAAGAGATGGTTTGCAAGCGCTTAGAGATTTTTTTAAAAAACTTTACATATACATACACACTTGATATGCTGAACAAAATATGTACATGATTATATATATTTTTGGTTGCCCTTGTATGCAATGATCCATGATACCTGAATTTTTTCAAAATTTTACTTTTTCCTTTACTCTTTTTTCCTTCTGTATCCCCATCTCTTTTTGGGAAAATAAACAAATATTTTTTTAAAAGTATGTACACTCTGTATAGCATATTTCATTCAACTGTGCACATTTACTATGCTTATCCAAAATGCAGATGGCCTGTTTAGTGTGCAGTAATACTAGTAATCCTACACGCTCCTGATGGAGATTCTGAGATTACGTGGTTATACTAATGAACATCATGATCAACCATTAAGTCTGTTGTTCACACTGACTGGTTTCTCTTTCCCGCTGCTCCAGAAGTTCAAGCTACATACTTGGGGTGGTTAATACCCTAAACATGTGTGCCAGGAGTCACTACACATCAAACATTCACAGGAGAATACACACAGGTGGAAACTCATTAAAGCAGGTAGCCAACATTTGTATGCTTTTTTTAAAGGACACCTTATCTGTTCCTACTCCCTCTCCTATCATACAAAGCACAAGGGTTTTGTGCTTCATCAAATCCCTTTTCCTGCTCAGAGCTGTGAGGAGAAATGAGAGGTCTACCTTCCAGGCTGGGTTATGTATTTATTTGACTACAAGGAGTTGCAGAGTCCTTTCCCAGCCTCACTGTTTCATCTCTGAACACACAGGGAGATGCAATAAATCTGTCTTGCCTGGCCTTTGGCCAGACAAGGTGTGCTGCTCACGGCCCTCTGCATGCCAGTATGGCTAAGATTTACAGTATGGCTAAGATTTACAGCTGCCAACAAGGGAGATCTGCTGGCTGGTTAATGCTCAACTTCAGGGGTGTGGTAAAGAGGTGAGAAAGTGGCATAAGGAAAACTGGGAGATGTTGCTGGAGACAATGGTAGTTACATTGTTAAGCTGCTTTCTATCTTAGGCAGACATCTGATTATCACCACTGTCCATCCCAGTTCAGGCACAAGTCTATTATTTACGATAAATTATGATATTTATAATAATATTTATTTCCAACTCTTCCATCCCAAATGATTCTCGGATATCCTAACAAAACACAAACATGTGTGCGTGTGCAAAACCCACAAACACCATCATGCTAATGAAACAGTCAAACAGCAGAACAAAACCCAACAGGCACTTCAGAAGAGTGCCAACAAGGTACCACATAGGAGAAGCCAGGAAGGTCTTCTTGGGAGAACTTACCAAAAGTGATGGCCAGGCAAATCTCTGCAGGGAGGCATTCTGAAAGCTGGGGGGCCACCCCTAAGAACGCCCAGTCTTGGCTCACCAGCAACTTCAGGCTCAGAGGGAGGGAAGAAGCCAAAAAAGGTCTTGAGGTCCACTGGTCTTAAGCCATTTAGAACTTCCTAGGTCCACAGCGGAATGTGGAATTATGTCTAGCAATAGAAGCCAGTGTGTCTGTTTCGGAACTATAGCAGGCTATCACCTCATCATACGACCTATCACTTATTTATTAATTACATGTATATCCTGCCTTTCTACCCATGGTGGTGTACATGGGCCTCCTTCTCCCCATTTTATCATCATCACAGCACAGTGGAAAAAGTCTAGCTGACATAGTATGACAGGTCCAAGTCACCCAGAAAGTTTCATGGTCTGTTGATGATTTGAGCCCAAGTCTCTTGAGTCCTGTTCCACCGCTCTAACCACTATACCACACCCGCTCAACGTTCTGTTTGGCACTAGGATTCAGTTTGGTGACACCCACATAATTAATTCCCAGCCACCAGTTCCATGCCAAAAGTTTCCCCTGAATTAGACAACCACAAGTGGTAGAAACAAGAGTCATCTGCACGCCAATGTCACTGCACTCCTGGCCCCAGATTAGCTTGCGCAGCAGGTTCACCTATACATTAAATAGCATGGGGGACCAAAAAAGCCCCAAGACATACTCTGGGTAGGACAGCCACGTTGCTCAGCAGTTATTCCCCCAGCATCATTTTCTGCCAATGACCCATCAGGGAGGAACAGATTTGCTCAAGGGCAGGGTCTCCAAACTCCTTTTCCAGACAGTTGTTTCTCTGGTTCAGAGTCCGGAACCTTTAGCCGTCCAGATTTTTCTGGCCTGCAGCTGCCATTAACTTGCCCCAAAGATGACAAGGAGTGATTAAAGCCATTTCAGTGCTCAGACCAAGAAAGATCGAATGGATCTTGAATTTTCTGGAATTGTGCAGCAAACACCTGCTTAAACAACCTTGCCTCAGGAGATAACTCTTGTGACATTTGTGAAAAAAATTATCAGGGTCCAGGAAGGCTGTTTTAGATGTGGTTGCATTACCAACCCTGAGACCATTCTTTTTTTTTTTGGGGGGGGGGGGAGAAAGAAAGAAAAAGCATTTATTCCCCCCCCCCCCAAGCCAGTCAAACCACTCCTGGCTGGAGGAGGAAAAACTGAGCAGACAGGTAAAAGGTGCCCCTCCATGGACCGTCTGCACCCGAAGTTCATTCAAATTTGCAAAGCATTCACAGGTGCCCTTCGTTAAGATTACTGTGTGTCAGAGCAATTTTCTCTTTGATCTGCTTGGCAAAAGAATCACAGCAGGCCTCCCAGCGCTTCTTTAACATCTGATTACAGAACAGAAAACTATACTATCTAGCTATGGGATGACATGACAGGGATGCCATGGTGGCAGAGACCCTTTGCTTCTTTTGCTGCCATCATTGCCAGGGAGTTGACTTGAGTTCTTTCTCAGGCTTGGATGGAGCCTTGACAAGAATTCCATGACCAGCATTCCACTCAGCTCAATACGTAGACCAAGAAGCAAAAGGCATTTAGCAAGTAAAGACACAGGCGTGGACACCTAGGTGCATTCATTTCAACCATCTAAGTTATCTCCTTGTGCATGGAACAACCAAAATAGAATATCATTAAGAGCACCAGACATACCAACCAGAATTTTTCCCGGGAGCTCTCAGGAATCCATCTGGATCCTTTGGCCTCTGGAACCAGATCATTCTAACGCATCCCTAACCAACAGGATGGTGGCAAGTCTGTATCTCACTATAAAGAGACCTGACCGTGAAAAAAGGAATTGTAGAAAAAGGTAACTTGGAAGTAAGTCAGAAGTTCCTGCAGGCTAGAGTGATTCCAAATTTAAAAAAGCAAGGCTCTTAGCACTAGTGGACTCCTGTCATGTCCTACCTACTAAGAAGCCACTGTACTGTGATGGATTTGATAAGCCACAGCAACCAAAGTTATGGCCAAATGGCACTGTCAGGTAGTGCTGCAGAAACAGTACTATGGCAAAAAGCAGCAGCTACCACAAAATTATGTTGGTCAATGCTCCACTGAAGTGATGCCCAGCCTTAGGTAACTCTGTTCTTGAACTGCGATTCCCAGAAGCCATCACCACCACCTGTGCTGGCCAGGGGTTTCTGGGAGTTGCAGTCCAAGAACACCTGGGTTACCCAAGATTGGGAACCACTGATCTACTGCAACTGACAGCCTTGCTACTGACAAAACCCATCGTCGAAATGCCAGCAACACCATGACAACCAAAGCTATGCCACCTCAATCTACTAAAGGAACCAGTGCCATAGCAACAACCTACAACCTAGCAGCCAACCAATTAACTGCAAGCCATAGCAATGAATGATATGGAACCAGAGGCTGTTACTTAGCAACCAACCAACTGTGCTAGGAGAATAAAGAGTGCATTAGGTGGGTTGGTGGTAGCAGGGTTAGAATCCTTAATACCTCCTAATTATGCTAATTGGCTAAAGATGTAGAATTTGCATAGCAGGCTGAATCTGCACTTTCTTGTCACGGAGACTGTACTGCAAAAGTACAGGATGGAGGGTTCTCAAAACATATATTTTTAAAAAATATAGCCTGAAATAGGATGGCCTTCCTCAACAGGTGGCCTTGAGATAGGACAACAGAAGCTGTAGTCCTACACATGTTGAAAACAACCAGGTTGAGGAAGGCTGAAATAGGGTCCTCATTAGAATGGGGAGGTGCAATAGACTTGGAAGTCTGGAGAGATATTTCAAGGAACCAACCTCATCCAGTGCCAACAGTTGCTTTAAAACTCTGTGTTAAATTGATGTGAGGAACAAAAAGCTGAATGATGTGAGGAACTGGACTTCTGCAACCCTGAGAATGAACTGGAACAACCTGAAAACCTGCCAAGTCTCTCCAGGTTATAAACCCAAGGATGATTCACTTTAGCATCCTCAGAACTCCCTGTTATTGTCTAGATCAGTGGTTCCCAACCTTGGGTCCCCAGGTGTTCTTAACACTACAATTCCCAGAAATCCTTATCAGCACAACTGACAGTGAAGGCTTCTGGGAGTTTTAGTCCAAGAACATTTGGGGACTCAAGGTTGGGAACCATCGGTCTAGACAGAGGTCGCCAGCTTGCACATATATATTCTGATCTAAATCAATCCTTTCAGGATGGGTTAAGCTCTGTTCATACACAGGGGCACAGCTGGAGCACTACACACAATCCTCCATTTCAGTTCTCACCCACCTGGATAGAGACTCAATAGGGCTTCTGGTGGCCACATAAAAGGGTGTTGCAGTGGGATGCTTCCAGAATGGAAGCTCTCATTTAGCCATTCATGTTCCATATCACTAGCAAAAAAATCCCCCCAAAAACGTTTCACGGTCCTCTCTCCCTAGACAGTTAGGAAAAGTTACTTTTTGGATTATAATACCCAGACTTTCTCAGCCAATATAATGGGAGGCTAAGAGGTTAGCTTGAATCAAATATGAGTTGGAGGTAGAAAGAGTAAGAAATTGCTTTTTCTGTATAATATTTTAAACCTGTTATGATTGTACAGTTTTGATTGTTGGGAGCCGCTTTGGGTCCCCTATGGGGGAAAAGGCAGCATATAAATAAAACAATAAAATAATTGTCCAAAAAAGTAATTAGTCATAGCTCTGCTGCAAAGTGTCTGTGTGGATCACATAAATGTGCTCTTCTAAAGTAAACACCAGGAATCTGAATTCCATAGAAGCTGGTAGAGCTTTCTTTCATGTTATCAGAGCTATGGCAATTCCTAAACATGTACCCTCTCTCCTTAAATAACCCCAAAACATTTCTTTTATTATTTTGTCATGCACGCGTGCACACAGACACCAGGAGTTGCAGCATGTTACAGCTACTATCGCTGAAACTACGCCCCATTCCTGTTCTTAAGTAAAAGGAAAAAGGTCTTAAGGGAATAAGTACTAAATCCTGAAGGGGATCAAAGAATACTGGAACAGAAAGAAAGGTGGGAAAAACAGCGGGAGCTGTGGCAATGAAAAACACAAGAGGGAAATGGAAAGGTAGCTTTTCCGCACGGTAGTTCTCCTTAGATCCAGTCTACGCCTGAAGCAAAATGAGAGTCCTAAAACTCACCATCTGGGTGTAGAGGAGTCAGAAAGCACAATACATTTTAAATGCTTTGTCATGCTCAGAGAAAAATCAGCACAGAAGATGAAAGGTAGAATTACATATGATTTCTCTTGATTGTACTACTTTCTTCCTTGGGAAAACATTTAGAAGCGGTATTACCACCTCCTCCAGACAGTGGTCCTGGTTTGCTACTTTGCTATCGTTTACATACGTATAAAGTGATTTCAAAGAGTTACAGTACAATCCACGCAAAAGAGAAAAGTGTAACAGTCATGGGAAAAACCCAAGCTCTGCAAAATTACAAACATATTTTTGGGGAGGGGGACCTCATGGAAAGTGTCCTGGAACGAAGGATCCTGGAGGAGGGCCTGACAGATTAGCTGCACCCTTGAAAAAAAGCACTGTACGCCTGCCCCATTTTGTGGTATCTCCCACTTGGAGCAATACACACTCATACGCAGGTGGGCTGGGAGATGACGCTTATTCTAATAATTGCATGCCGCTTACTGTGAAAAAATGGAAAAAACCCACGAGCCTTAATACACTCATTCACGAAAGAGGTGACTATATTTCCGCATGGTTTCTTGGTCTAGGCCTTGCCCCTTCTAGTCAGTCTCTAGGAGGAACAGCTAACTGTGCACTGTGAGCAACTGAAAATGTAGTTATTCCACATCCATGGACACAGCCCAATTAGTTGCGCTCACAGGAATCCAACTACTGTGTCTCTGTGTGAGTCACAGCTTGCCTCCCCTCCCAATCATCGGGCACACCCACAACAGCATCTCACACAGAAATCTAAGCAGTCCAGTCATCTAGAAGTAGCTCCTCTTCGTCGTCCTTCTCCTCCATTTTTAGTTGGAAAGATTATCTCTCAACTTTATTTCAGAAATCAAGTGAAAAGAAAAAAGGTGGGCTTAAGCTATTAAAATGTAGCTTTGGAAATACTGAATTAAAGGAAGAACTGAATCAAGTATTCATGTCACGCTCAGGAGACTTCACAGGCTCTCCCCCCTTACCCAGTATATGCACACAAGGAACTCGCATTGTCCACACCCAAGTAAAATAGCCAAAAGTAATCCAGGCATGAAAGTTACTACTTTTCCTTTAGTCAAACTTCATCTCTTAATCAGGTGTGCCTTTGATTTGAACCAAACTTCCTTTAAACTACTGCCAGCAAAATCTACCACTTCTAAGTAGCTATTAACATGTCCAGACTGACAGAAAACAAACAGGAAATCATTACCTGAATATACTCTCTCTCTCTCTCTCTCTCTCTCACTCACACACAGAGAAACGCACACACTTTACAAAATCTTCTAACATAAGGAATAATAGTGTGCCAGAAAGAGCTGTAGAAGAGAACACTTCCCTCTGACATGCTAAACTTCCTAAAGAAAAGAACTGTTACAAAGTTTAGCTAAATATTACACAGCTCTCTCCCAGCATTCTGCAACGGTACAACGCTCAATGGACTGTTCCATAGGGTTTTATAATACACTGATAGTGCTCCCCAAGTTTACAGCTTTCATACTTCAAAAGGATCTCTTTCTGACTTGTCCTCCTATGGCTAGCCTTTTGACAAAGAATAGAATGGCTAGAACACCCAAAGACCTTCAAAGCAATTCCAGAAAACAGGCGAGGGCTGTAAGGAATTAGAAGGCAAATGGGACTTGTAGTCATTCAAAGATGGAGTCTGTTAAGTTTTCTGTGTAGTTTGGATTTAAGCCACTGAATGTTCTCATTGGATTGTTGTTCCAAGTTTGCTCTGCCTGGCACCAAGATAAGGAGCAAGGTTTGAGAAGATGAAGATGAAGACCAAACCCCACATTCCTCCTAATTGGGAAGAGATAAGCCACCTGCAGATCTCATGTGAAATATGGGCAGTGAACTGTGTTACGCCCTCATAATCCTAATTGGTTGACAGCTTAGAAGTGTCAGAAAGAAGGTGGTCCAGAAACGTGTAGAAAAATTTTTGTTTCATGTATGTGACATGGTGAATGTTGGAGAGAGGGATTTGTCTTTTTGAAGACAGGGGGGAGAGATTCGCCCAGCTTCTCTAGAATGCTAAGATGTAGAATGTTTGCCAAGATGATTACTTAGAATAGTTTTAGTAGTTATTATTTTAATCTAGGAATAGTAAGCTTATTTGAATCATAGTAACTGTTTGGATATGATCATGCTTTATCCTTTTTAAGCTACAACTGTATTTTAATGGAACTACTTTATTTTCTTATTAAAACAATTATTCTTCAACAAAGGGTTTGTCTCTTGAACAGCAGGACTGCACCTAAATCCAGTGGAGATTGGAAAGGTCACTAATTACTACTATAACTGAGAGGTCCTACCTAGCCAGTCTGTTGTGCTGTCTAAGGAAGCACACAGTCAATGGTTTATTGCCTTGTAAGCAGGCAAGAGGCTCTATTTTCAGGTCAAGCTTGTCCATAGGGCAAGGGCTACACACTTCTGAGGTCAAAGGACCTGCCTATGGTAAGAAAAGTGGTGGTTGCTTGTGCCTACAGTGACTCCTCGCCCAAGACGCTGTCTCTTTAGGGAGAAGCGATTCTGACAAGGGCAACCTCAGAAAGTCCAGGAGCCAACCCCTCCTCCTGCCCTAGGCTGCACCACCCCCTTATGCTGAAACCATTGGGGTCAGACACATCTAAAGAGCACCTAGGTTTGGGAAGGCTGCTTTACATGGAAAGTGGGTGGCTTCCACTATCTATGTGGTTTGTCGGTGGGCAAACATACAGCCCTTTGAATGCTACTGGACTGCAGCTCCTGACAGCCCTAGTCAGCATGGCCAATGGTGTGAGGAATGCCAGGAGCTGGAGTTCAACATCTGGTGGGCTGCGCTTTTCACATTCCCAGTTCCACCTAAGAATTCAGGGACTCTACTTTGGATACGGTGCTGTGCTAACATTGCCCCAGTACAACAGAATTAGGAACTAAGTGAATTCATAATATTATTTGTAGGATATCTGACACTTCCTTTTTCCCATAAAGTTTCCTTCAGGAAACTTTTTTTGGTGGGGTTCAGATGTGTTCATATGATGCATCACATCACCACCAGACCCTGGTGGGTGCTGGCATCAAACAAAGCTGACTTTTTGCATCCAGCGTTCAGGATGTTTCCAGAGATGGAAAGTTGGGCTTCTACCCCTTGTGTTTCTATTTGTTGGATATAGTTCCCAAGCAGATGGTTGCACATCTGGAGTGTCATCACCTTGTTTCAAGAAAGAACGCTCCCTCATTTTTTTTTAAAGCGCTCTACTAAATTTCTCTGTGCATCTGGACAAGCTACCTCAACCCGGTGCTTTCCAAATGTTCAAACCTTTCCGATCAGTCCGAGCCAGCGTGACCAATGTTACAAGGGTTATGTGAGTTATAGTGTAAACCATCTGTGGGACAGTAAGGTGGGTGAATGCTAATTTACATTGTCTATTTATTATTAGAGCATCTATATCCTGGCTTTCAGAGCCCAAATATTCACAAAGAAGCTTTAAAAAATGAATCACACACATGTAAGATCAATAACTTAAAAACAAAAATGCAGGCAAGAACTCATTGGGTTAAGTGATAATAAGTGATAATAAACAATGGAGGACATGGAGGAAACCCAAGTTAAAAGGAAGAGGGAAATACAAATACTCTTCAAACTGAGAGGGCCCCAAATAACTATATGGAATGACACAGCCTGGATAACAAAACAACAAAACAAGACAAAACAAGAAGCACAACAAAACACAAAAGAAAGAAACAAAAAACCAAAACCCAACTTGGGATGGGAGGATTGACCAGCCACTTGTAGAGGATCACTTGTAAAGGAGCTCCAAAGCCCAGGTGCCACTGTTAAGAAGGCCCTGTCCAAGTAATTCTGTCCCCATTCCTAGTACTTTGAATGATGGGTGAAACTTGAGTAGAGCCTCCTTTAAAAGGCAGGCCAGCTCACACAGAGCTAGAGAACTTTAGTCTAGTGGACTACAGCTTCCACAATTCCTCCGCCCCTGCCAGCTGGGGGATTTTCAGAGTTGTATTCCAAATAAATAACTTTTCTGAGTTTTGGGGTTAGGATAACATTTGACATTCACATTGTATATTCTCATGCCCTCTAAATTTTATTAGAAGTTGAGGAGATTCAATCTGCAGTCTCTAATTGGGCTATTCCTCAAAAAGGCAACACACACACTGCTGTTGAGTGGCAAGGTTTTGTGGATAACAAAAAGGGTGGTGGCATTATTTGCTTTCTCAGCTGTTAAGATCAAGATCAATCTGGCTTGCACAATCATGATATGCTGCAAATTGGATAAAATATAACTGACATGTTGTGTGCGCTGTTTTATTGCCAGTAATCCTACCATATTGTAATTTTTATAGTTATGGCTTACTGCTCTAAGCAACTGTCCCCATCATACCCCCACTGCCCCTCAATTTCAAGGCCATTTCCTTTAGTGCATGGTGCACTGTGGTCTTCTGGATACAATTCAAGATGCTGCTACAACCCAGATTCAGCCTTAATGACTTGGGGCCCATAGATCTTGGAGATATTTTCTCCTTAATTCCATACTTATTTACCTTTATTTCATTATAAGTTTCAGGACTTGTCCGATCTTACCAGCTGCCTCAGGCTGAAGAAAAAGCATCAGATTGTTAGGCATTCACTCATTATTGCCCTTATTTGAACAGATAAGTGTGTAGAACTCCAACTAGGGAAGCTGTCGTGGTGATCTGGTGAGGCGTTGGTCTCTCTCTCACACACACACACAGTCATGTGCCTGATTCTATGATCTGTCAGATCCCTGCAGCAGCTTCCACAGGGGGATTGCTGGACACATAAATATCAAATGTGTTACACTGCCAAGAAAAGAGAAAGATGCCTACAGAATTTACAGCTAAAATAACTTGGTTAAGTCTGAGTATCATGCAGCTAGACTTGATGGAGGTGTGCATAATTTTCTGCTGCAACTCAGGCAGCAAAGCTTCTTGGGTTGGCCCTAACAAGTTTCAAAATGAAGCTGGAGTACTTCTTTCACTATTTTGTACATGCACCACAAACATGCAGAGAGGCATTCCTGATGGCCTCCTGAAGCTCTGGAGTTCCCTTCCTCTAGTGGAACAAGGGGAAATATCTTTGGAAGGAAAAATGTTGAAACTGAGGCTGTCCTACTTTGGGCATACCATGAGAAGACAGGATTCTCTGGAAAAGGCAATAATGCTGGGAAAGGTGGAAGGCAGCAGGGAAAGAGGAAGACCAAATAGGAGATGGCTTGACTCCCTTAAGGAAGCCACAGGATTGAATCTACAATTGCAGAGCAGGTTGGCTGTGGACAGGACATTTTGGAGATCCTTCATTCATAGTCACCATATGTCAGAGGCAACTTGACAGCATATAACAACAGCAACAGCAACAACAACAACAGCCAAATGTGAGCCAGATAACCTTTCCCATCTGGGCAGCTCCTTTAAGAGCCAGGATTAGGCAGGCCAGTATCACGGCCATGTTTTGCACCTTCGGGGTCCTGTGTTTCATCCTGAGCCTCTCTTGTTAAAGAATCGCAATCGGTGCAACTTGCAAAGAACCACCTACCTGACAACCTTGCCAATCAATAGGCAAATGCCAATCTGAATCATTACGAGGCAGCAACACTTGTTCCAGTCATAAGAATACCAGAAAGCAAATCCTACACAAGCTGTATGTAAGCGACCAATGTACCCTGGGCAGAGCAGCCAAAAACAAATACAGAACAAAGCTTTCCTAAGGATCCTTATGTACTGAAGTAGCTAAAAGAAAGGACTTTTACCAAGGGTTCTGTACATAATCAGGGATGGAGAATGGGCGGCTCTCCAAATGATGTTCTAAGAATAAAATACAGGAAAATGCACCTTACAGAGAATCGCCCATCAGGTAGCACCAAGGACCTACAAACTGGTCCAAAGAAAAGGCAGCCACTAATTGTCTTCTGCTCGTATCACAACTCCTTGCCCAGTCGTCGCCTCTCCTGCCCCTTCCTGGCACTCACCATCTGTCGGAAGGCCTTGGAGTCCTTTGTCCGAGGGAACGAGCGCTCAGGCACCCATCGAGGCACCAGCCCCTCCGTAGAATTTGCCTGGGCCCTTTGCAGCTTGGCCAAGATAGCTTTCTCCTCTTTCTGTTGGAAAAAAAAATAAGCAGGAGAGCCATGGGGGAATGAATGCCCAGCAAAACATATAGCAGAGTAAATTATGCTCCTATGCTTCCTCCCCAATCCATCAGACTCACTCGTTTTTGGCTGCAGCCTACAATGAAGAAGGTCTCGATGTTGTGCTCCTTAAGGTAGGCATTGCGCTCGCCCCCATGGCCTGGCTCCACTTCGTAGTCCTCGTTCAGGTACAGTAACGTAGCCCGTGTAATGTGGATCCGCCTGTCACAGAACTCTGTTATTCAGGTAATCCACCTAGGGGAGCCCATCCTCCCTTCCCTCTAAGCAACTTCAAATACTATGATGAAGCCATTTTTTTGGTCCTCCTACACTCAAGTGGAAGATACGGCACAAGGAAAAAGTGATTTGATTCCTGCTCAAGGGATGGCCTGGGCAAACAGGTCAGGATGGGCAGGTAAGCAGCAAGGAGAAGATAGCAGTAGAAGCTCAGGGAAGGTGAGGTCGCACCTGATGAGGGAGAAAAATCTTGAAGGAATAGCTTCAGCACATGAGATAGAAAAGCTTTTCCAGCAGCACAAAAGAAAGAATAGAACTAAAGCAGTGTAGAGCCAAAGGGAGAGCAGAAAAGATAACCTTCTGTGGATCAGAAAACACAAGAAGGGGAGAGGTGAGGCAGAGCTTACAAGAACACATCACAAGTAGCTGTGTTACTTATCATGTGTTTTTTCATGTTTGTAGCAACCTTTAAAAAAAATTATGTGCCATCAAACTATTTCTGATTTATGGTAACCCTAAAAAGGGGTTTCAACCTGTGTAGGATGTTAAAGTGGTGGTTTACCATTGCCATCCTTTAGTTTGGCCAAGAAGGATTTGGCTGAGTGTGGTCTGAACTCAGGCCTCCTAAGACCTAGTCCAACACTCTATTCACTACATCACACTGGCTCTAACATTTTAAACATTTTGTAAAAAAGTAACGTGACAATTAGTTTTCCATAACTTGGCTGGTGATGACTAATGTTTACTTGTTGCTTTAAAATGTCTGTTTTGAGGATCATCAGAGGGCGTTTTTACCTTAGCATCTTCCATTTTAAAAAAAACCCTGAATGAAATCAGTAACAATTAAAGATCGAAATTCATGCACAAAGTAGTGAGTAAGGTATCCTTTTAATCCCCCAAAGGTCAGAACTGCTAACACATTACATTAAAAAAAGCACCCAAACCCAAATAATTCTAAGCTCTGAGAGAGGTGAACTGGAGCAGAAGGGGAGACTAGCGCCAGGGCCAAAACTGTCCAAGGCAACACTGGAAGTCAGAAAGCAGCCAGCAGCTGGAAGGATCAAAACAGAAATTCACTATATTGGGTTAAGGCAGTGGTTCCCAAACTTGGGTCTCCAGATGTTCTTGAACTGCAACTCCCAGAAATCCTAGCTGGCACAGTTAGTGGTGAAGGCTACTGGGAGTTGCAGTCCAGGAACATTTGGGGACCCCAGGTTGGGAACCACCCGTTAAGGCAATTACTCTCAAGTGTACAGAATCTCAGTGCTAATGCACGCTGACATCTCCATTACACCAAGCCTGCTTATTTGCATTAAAACGATGAGCTATACCAGACAAAATGGAAGCTTTGTTCAAGGCTTAATTGCCACACTGTCAAGGGGAGAAAGAGTAGAGTAGAACGGAAGGACATGAGGATGCATGAGAAAGAGGGTGCAGGGCTCTGTCTCAACCCCCCACTTCTGCCACTTCACCAGCCACACGGTTGGCACGCTCTCCCCTCCCAATCATCCCATAGGGAATGCTGAACATGGCGAAGGAGTTCTCCAGCTGACAGAAAAGCCCCCCAACCCACCCACCCCGGCCAAACCTTCCTCTTCACTGAACCAGACTTGGGAGGCCCCAACTTACCCAGCTTTGCCACCAGCCTCCATGTGGTTGGCCAGGGTGACGTCATTGGACCAGACATCAAACTGCCACTTGCGCAGCCCAAGGACTCCGCAGTGTACACGGCCGCTGTGGATCCCAACGCGCATGTTCACATTCACGCCTGTCACCTCTCTCACCAGCCTGGAAGTAGGATAATGGAATGAGCATCAATCTCACTCTTTCTCTCAAGTCTCTCATACACATGTGGCACACACAGAGCTAACAAAAGGCAGAAAGGCACGTGGAATTATCAGGCTGACAAAGAAAAGCTGGGATGTTATTTATACAGTTTCATCAGTGCGTATGGTGCCTTACAAAGTATGGGGACAGGTTCCCCCAAGGAGCCTGCAGTCTGAAATAAAGAGGGCACCAGGGCGGCGGCGGCGGGGGGAGAATGGTTTAAAACCTGCACACCAGAATGGGAAATAAGCTTGTTTGGGTGCATGGAACAGTGCTAGAAGGAAAAAGAACTCAAGACCAATAAACTTATTTTTCCAATAAAGTTCAGTTCAATAGATGATACAGGGTCAAGAAGAACAAGACCAATGTATGAACTGATGATCATCTCAACAAAGTGACATCGCTGTATTCTGGTAAATATTACCCCTCTTTTGTACAGCTACATAAGGGTGGGAAAAGTGCAGATGTGGGCTTCCAGCACATCCTGCTCCCAACCTCGCCTATTTTTTTAAAAATGTGTTTGGCCCCAGAATGGCTAATTGTGCCCCCAGAAGACTTTGTGTTACACTCCACCCCCCAGACAGGCTGTTTTTAGGTTGGTTTCTGAAAAAAAGTCTTTATCTTACCTAAAACAGAGGCTTCTGCTGGTGCACTGATATAATAATAACCTTAGAACTGCAGAGCTGGAAGGGACCCTATGGACCATCAATTCCAGCCCCTGTTAAGGAGGCACAGTGGGGAATTGAACTCCCAACCTCTGGCTTTGCAGCCAGAAACCTAAAACACTGAGCTACCCAACAGTTCTCTACTGGCTCCGCTGAGAACCAGGAGGATACGGAAACACTATTTCCATCTTCTCTAACCTGGTGTCGTTCAAATCTTTAAGACAGCCATCATCCCTTATCATTGACCATCCTAATTAGGGCTGAAGGGAGTTGTAATCCAAAACATCTGGAGTACGCCACACAGGAGAAAGATGTTCTACATGCTGTTGTTATCATCTGCATAATAGCTCACCAGAGAGGTTTTTCCCAACCCACCACAAGGCTCTATTTTTGGATGTTTACACATAGTAGGTTTACTTCTGGAAAAGGAATTATTTTGCTCGCTGCTATGCAGAGTTAAGGAAAACAATATCATCATGGACAGTAGCTTATTATAATTAAATTATCACTGACATGATTATAATAAAAGGAACTCCTGAAATGGTTTCTAGCTGGCTCCACAGAAGCCAATGGTGTTAATGTTACAAGCGAAGTTTCAAGGGATACCTCTGGAAATTTGCAAGACTTCTGCACAGACTTGCCACTTCATATGGAAAAAACGGCTCTCCTCCCTTCCTCCTTTATGACCTCAACCGCTATAGAGAAGCATGTGAGTGAGCATCCAGTGATTAAAGGCCTTAGAAGTGGAAACAAAATGAGAAGAAACCTGGAACTGGGGAAAGCAACTTGGCAGGAAAAAGAGCAAAGCCTCAGGAGACGAGACCCAGCTGCAGCAGAGAGTCTGGGAACCCGCACAGTGTGGAGGAGAACCAGGATGCACATTCTAGAACTTGGACCAAGAAGGTTAAGAAGGTTAATCTGGCAATAACTAAAGAGTGAGCACATTCAACAGACAGGAGGACAAAAATGTCTGGGGCAGTCTCTTGAAGCACATTCATCCACGAGGATGTCAGCAAAGAGATGCACCCTGTTTCAAACAAACTAAGTTTTTCTTGCAATGAATTGAGGAAGCCATCTCAGTTTTTAAGAAAAGCAGTGCTGGATCACTGTGTTTCCTCAGAAGTGAACCAGATGCCTCAGGAAGTCCACAAGCAAGACATGAGCACAACTGGGAATGACAAGCCTACTGCTCTAATACCAAAGATAATGGCCCGAATCCTATTGCCTAGCTAGGTAAATGGCATGCATTGTGGAGGTAAATTGCTCCACGTTAAGAAATCACTGTAGACATTATCAGCTGCATGCTGAGTCATGCAACTCAGTATGCAACTGATAATGTCTACAGTGATTTCTTAGCCTCCAAAAGTTATGCCATTTGTGCTCTGTCGGTGTAACTAGGTAAGACAATTTGGGCCAATATATAGCTACTGCAACTAGGAACTACCAACAGTCTTCTCCTACATGATTTTTCCTAATCCAAACTGGCAGCCATCACTACTTTTACAAGACTTTACTCAGCACACATTCTTTATTACAATATTTGGATATATTGACAAATGACACGGAATATATTTTGGGAATAACAAGAAAATAAGGAGACACATGGGTTGGAGAAGAACAGTAAAGCCAGCAAGCACAAGACTAGTAAATAAAGAGGAATAGGGAAATAGTTCAGACCTTTCTCACAAGAGTCCTGCAAAATGCCCTTGGCTAGTTCACGAGCTTTCAACAAGCATTTCAAGCATTTTTCTAATAATTTTCTTCAAAATTATAGGGACTAGTATATTGGTGCTAACAAATCAGCTTCAACCACTATCTTGCTGTTTTGAAATTAGCTTCTGGTATAGTACAGTGCAACATACATCACAACTATGAAGCCCCATGTGATGCCAACAACGTTCCTGGCATTTGTAACAACAAAAGATCTCATGGATCACCTCAAAGCCTAACTGGTTTTATTGGGAAGATGCTTTTGTGGACTGCACCCTCTCCTGTCTGAGGAAACGGATTGTAATTTCCAGAAGCTTACACCAAATGAAACTTTTAAAGTTGCAGCAAAACTGTTCTGTTGGTTTTGCTACAACACACACAGAGATAGCTCTCCTGTGGGAAGTCCTGGCACTTATGACACTGTATTGTTCTCCCATCAAGAAGATTCTGGCTTATACTTTATGGGTCTGCCATAAATTGAGCTGGGCTCACCCCTCACACCCGCCCCATCTAGAGTGGCTAAGGGCAAGGCAATGTGGGAGCGGAAGATGCCTAAAATGTCCCGGAGGGGAAAAGGCTACCCCTTTCCTCAGTCTATCAGTCTCAGATAAAACCACTCTTGGTTTTTGGTGCAAGTTCCAGCTTCATGTTTATCTGTCCCTTGAGCTGCATTTCTCTTTCCTCCCTACCACTATCTAAACAGAACAGAGTCAATCTAACACAGACACATTGGGTAGACCCCACAACTATACCACACATGTTGAGAGTTGACAATGACTCCAGAACTGACAGTCTTTGAGGACACTGGCTTTCACATTTTTGGGGGAAAAGGAAATTTCTAGACCATATGGCTGTAAAGATTATCTCAACAATGTTTGGGCATTACTTGGAAAAATTTCAGGAGGTACAGGATGAATGAGAGGAGCGGGTAGAAAGACTGGTATTCAGCAGGACTTTCCAGGGCTTGGAAGGGAAGGTAGGACAACACAAGGCAACATCCTCCTCTGCCCTACCAGCCCAAATATCACTTCAAGAATTATGGGGAGGAAATGGATGCTTTCACAATTTCTTCAGTTTCACAATTTGGCTTAAACTGCTCTATTTCAGAGTATGCATAGCACCAGCCATGGTATCTCAAGTAAACTATCATTGCTCCAGGATCTACTGAACAACAGCTGCAGACACTATCAACTTATCAAAGCATTTGGCAATTGATATAAACTAAGTTTCTCTACAGCCAACTAACGAATTTGATTTTCTGCAGTACAGAAGGCAGTTTTGGAACCAAGTATGGAAGTAATGCATCTCAAGTAAAAATATTACCCATAATGTGCTGTTTTTTAAACATAAAGGAGAGGCCATCAGCCAGGACCTTGACCACCATTTTTCCTCAGATTGAGCCAAGACGTCCACTGTGCTGCCTAGTCCAATGACTTTAACACAATTTCAGCCTGTAATGTAAGCTGAGGTTGATAGGGTGCTTGACTGCTGTAGGGTCACCACAGCCTCCCTAGATCCTTGCCTAGCCTTGCTCATAAAAGCTGCCAGGCCTGTAACGACGGAATGGGCCATGGCCATCATTAATGAGTCTTTCCTTGAGGACAGGGTATCCCGTGCCCTCAAGGAGACACTCATTAGGCCCATCTGTAAAAAACCAGGCTTGGCAACGGATGACATTACTATAGACCCCTCACCAATGTTCCTTTCTTAAGCAAGCTAGTGGACAGAGTGGTGGCCGATCAGCTACAGGCACACCTGGACGAGACCAACTCCCTCAACCCTTTCCAGTCTGGGTTCAGGCATGGAGACTGCATTGGTCACCTTGCAAGATGACCTTTTGAAGGAGACCGACGGGGCAAAATGTCCCTGCTGGTCCTCCCTAACCTCTCAGTGGACTTCAATACCATTAATCACTGTATCTTCCTAGGTAGGCTCTCTGGGTTGGGGATTGGTGACCTGGCTTTGTCCTGGCTCTGGTCCTTCCTAGAGGAATGCCCTCAGAGAGTGCAGCTTGGGGAGATGATGCCCACCCCTTGAACTCTCAATTGTGGAGTCCCACAGGGATCGATCATCTCCCCATTACTGTTTAATATCTATATGTGGCTGCTGGGGGAGGTCATCGGGTGTTTTGGAGCTTTGTGTCACCAATATGTAGATGGCATCCAGCTCTATCTCTCCTTCCACCCTTCTGCAGTGGATGCCGTCCCGTCCCTTGAGTGCTGCCTAGATACCATTGCTGAGGAAGATGAGGGATAACAGACTGAGGCTGAACCTGGACAAGACAGAGGTTCTGTGGGTGGGTGCCTCCGTCTGCGGTTTGAGGGCCTCCTTTTCTTTTGCGAGTGGCTACTCTCTCCACTAAGAATGAGATTCGTAGTCTGGACGTACTTTGGGACTCAGTGCTATCAGTGGAGTTCCAGGTAGCGTCTGTGGTCCGTTTCATCTTTTCCCACTTGAGGCAGATTACCCATCTGCATCCATACCCTGACACTGGGGCCCTCACCATGCTGGTCCATGCACTGGAAGTCTCAAGATTAGACTACTGTAATGCTCTTTATGTGGGGCTGCCCATGAGGCTGCTATGGAAACTCCAACAGGTCCAGAATATGCCACCCAGATTAGTGAGTGGAGTGAAGAAATATCATTATATCTCCCCTACCCTGGCCACATTGCACTGGCTACCTGTTCGTTTCCATGCCAGCTTCAAGGTGATGAGGCTAACATACAAGGCCCTAAACAGTTTGGGACCCTGATACCTGGCAGAATGCCTCGTTCCAGTGAGATCTGCCTGACCTCCTCGACCTTTCCACCCTGCCTTCTCTGCAGTTAACCCCCTTCACTGGGAATTTTCAAATGATTCTTGAAAACATAGCTATTTAGACAGGCTTTCCTGGAGATTACATCATTATAGGGCAGAGGATTTTTCAGCACTTATATCACCCGTCCCACCACCTTGCCTTTTAAAATTAGTTTTACGGTAGTTATTTTGAATTTGTCTTTTTGTGTATGTGCATTGGGATGTTTATTTTTGCATAATTGTTATGTTGTGAACTGCCCAGAGTGGCCTTGGTAGCCAGATGGATGATATAGAAGTTGAATGAATGAATGAATGAATGAATGGTGTGCTTCAAGTGCCAACCAACTTATGGCAACCCTGAAAGTTCTTCAAGGAAAGTGAGATATTTAAGGAGCGATTTTACCAGTGCCACCCCTCAGTAACTTTGCCCAGCTAAGCAGGGACTTGAACCCAGAACTTCTGCATGCTAGTCTGACACTCTATTTTACTATACTGGTTCTCACTCATAACATGTTGTGAGGATGGAAAATAACAAGACTCAAAAGCAAAAAAATGTTTTAATAAAATAACATAGTAACAGTCATCCTTTTTGCAGTGTGATGAGGAATATTTATTTATTTTCCAAACACCGCATTTGAAAAAGAATTTGAGCGGGAATATTTGCCTATGGCAAAGAGACATCCAGGTAGTTTCTGGATGGTTCACATCCAACACCTGGGATACTGACATGTACATACTAAGCGTTCATGGTATGTAGAAGTGGCGTGTATAATGTATCTCAAGCATTATGAGCCCATTCAGTCATGGGTTTTTGTGACGTTTGACCTGATCCCCTACATAATGTCCTCACAAACATCAAATTTGACACTGGGTTTTGTGGACTCTGAAAGGCTGCCAAACCTGTCACAGTGCAAGCTTTTGAGAATCCAAGTCTGTTTCATTTGATGGATGGAGTGCTACCCTCAGTTGGCAAGTATGTGTAGCTTTATAGGGTCTAATGTCAATGTTGGAGTCAAGTGGCAATGAAGTGTGAAAAATACAGCATGTGAGAACTGGATTAGGTACTCCTTTACAACAACAGGAATTGCTGACATTTATGGCTTTGCCCCTTATTACTGCTGTTTTTGACCACTCAGAACAATTCCCATGGCATATACTTTTTATATTAATTGCCCTTTGACTCTCTCTGACAAAATATTCTCTCTCTCTCTCTTACACACATGCACACACACATGCCAGCTAAAGATAAGACTGGTCCATGCATCTGATGAACTGCAGTCCAATCAGAAGAGCTTGCACTTTTGTAAAGATAAATAAGTTCATCTTTAGGGTGCTTCAGGATACTGAATGGCTTTTATTAGGACAGACTAATACAGCTACCTCTCTGGGGAATTGTCACAAAGAGCAATGGTCACTGGCCACCCCAGGAGCATGTGCAACCCTTGCAAGCCAAGCCTCTCCCCATCTCACACTCACGAAATGGCCTCAATCATGTCAACACCCATCTCAACGCAGCAGTGGGCATGATCCGCCCGTGGTTCTGGGAGCCCCGAGACACAGTAGTAGCAATCACCAAGGATCTTGATGCGCAAGCAATGATTCTCCTGGAAAAAAAGGAGGGGTGAGATTTAAAAATGCCACCATCCCTGACATGATCCTTTTCCCCCTCTATGAAGTTCTTTTCTCAGTCCAATATGTTCTGAACAGGAAACTGGGGAGGATGGGACTATGGGAAGTTGAACATCTATGATGACTAGGGGTGTGCCGTGCCATATTTTTTATATATATATATATATATATTCTTTTGTGGGTACAAGTTGGCTTGTAGCCATTATAGAGACATGTGGCCGCTACTTCTAAGGAAAGAGTAATGTTAACTTTGGGGGAGAAGTTGGGAGAAAGTAAAGCCTAAGAATTCCTTCCTATATATATATTCTCTTCTCCCCCAAAGTTAACATTACTCTTTCCTTAGAAGTAGCGGCCACATGTCTCTATAATGGCTACAAGCCAACTTGTACTCACAAAAGCCAGTCCTAAATACTTCTTGAAAAATAAGTTAGTATTTTTCTTCTTCTGACTTATTTCTGAATGGATTATCTAGAAGCAAGAAAAAGATGTTCCTAACTCAAAGTATTTACTTCTTGCAACTTCTTCCTGCACCAACTGTCACTGTGCTCTGTCCAGCATTAGTATAAATGTTGGGGGGGGGGGGGGATAACAGGGAGGAGAAATATATAACCATGAAGGCAGCTGGAGCAAAAGCAGGGAACAGACAGAGTCCAGGCTTGATATGGGGTTCTTTGGCAAAGTGAAGTTATCAGGTGGGGCTCCTGGATAAGATCAGAGCAGAGGTGAAGGGGTGGCTTCACTGGGTCTTCAGGGGTGTGAGAGACAGCAGCGAAACACTTCATTTCCAGATTTGCCTTCACAGGCCCACATGAGACACTACATCTCCTCTCCTCCAGGTCTAGTCTACTCACCCCACTTCTCTTTCCTCACTTACCGCGGCCAACTTGTCAAAACGGGCAAAGAGCTCATTCAGGGTCATGACCAGTTCCTGTGCTGTACATTGGGAGGCCAAGCTAGTGAAACCCTCGATGTCAGCAAACAGGATGCTATTGGAGTGAGAAGGAAAAACGAGGGAAGTGAATTTACAAATCTTCCGGTTGCCAAAAGCTTCTAAGTCCATCTCTTACCTGGCTTAGTAAGGCCAGCCTGACCCCACCTTTTACCCTAAAATGAAAAATTCTACAGTAAAAAGTGTCCTCGTACTCATAGCAGAGTGCCCTTCAATTAACTCATTTAATGACCACTCCCAGGTGCAGGCGTGAACACCACAACCCTCAACAGCTTGGTACCTGACGTTGTCATGTTTCTGGATGTAGATCTTGTGGAACATCATATCCTCCTTCTTGGTGTTGATGTCCTCCTTCATCTCCATGGCAACATGCTGAGGCAGTACAGACAGCAGGAGTCGCTCCTGCATGCAGAGAGAAAGGCTCACTACAGTTTTCCTCAAGCCAAGAAATTCACCACAAAACGATAATGACTAGGAAAGCCCCAGATCCTTTTTCTAGCCTTATTAAAGCAATGCCCTTCCTCTCATGCCTCCTGTCATCTCCAGTCTCTCATTCCACTTGCTTCCATTCACAGCTGCCCCAAACTGGCAAGCCATGTCCAAGCAGCATGGGCACTTTACTGGAGCCTGTAGCTCTGGGAGCTTTAGTCCAAGATATTTCCCCTTAGTCTATGGGGAAGAGCCTGAGTCTAAATTACTGACCATGTTTGAGGATAATTTATAGGAACTTATTTCTCTGTTATCTACAGTCCAGATCTTTTGAGATCTGTTGGAGTGAGACAGAAGCAGAGCTAAGAGCTCTACAAGAAACATTCTGAACAGGGAGTTCCTGGCCCAGGTCCTTCTCTGGAGTAGAGACAGTCTGTTCTGTGCCATTCAATTACAGCTTGCAGTCTGAGAAACTGGAGATTCAGATAGTGGGAGCCAGATTTATAGACCCCAGATATAACTACACGTGCAGTACATACATAAACATATTGCACATGCATATGAACGTGTAGCATTTTTGAAACAGAAGGTATTGCTTACATGCTACTTTTTGGTTACATCTTGGATTTATTTTCTTACTTCACTTTAAAACTAACAAATATGTATCAAAAGAACCAATAGTTTCTGAAGTAATGAGAAGTTATTTATCAGACTTTTCCCTGAAAAAAAGTGACACAGGTGGTTGTGTGTGTTAAAAACTCATAATAGGGCCCAGTTGACAAGGTCTCAAGTATCTATTGCGCTCTTCTCCATGAGGAGTGAATTCACAATCAACCTAGTAAGAGCAGAAACTTGAGGCCAAAGCTAGAGTTTTAAGGGTCCTCACAGACAGGACCAATTTTTGCCAAACCTCACTTCCCCATAAATGCTGCAACCCAAACCTGGCCACAATGGTGACTCCCACCTGTTGACGGTTTTCACGCTGCAGGTGCAGCCGCGCCTGAATGTAGCCTCGGGTCTCCTGGAAGGCCTGACGCTGCGACACCTCAGCAGGATAGTGGGTGCAGATGCCAATGATATTGGTACAGAGGAAGATCAAAATGTTGGCACCAAGCTGCAAGCAGAACCGGAAACCAAGTTAAATGGGTACAGGAGAAACAAAGGTTTCCTAACTCAAGCAGTGTTTCTCCTTATCCATCTTTCAACACAAAACCTAGATCACCAGGAGGCAAGTTCAGCTTTCAACATCATTTTCAGATATATAAACAACGATGGACCAACCCCCCCCCCCGCCCCAAAGGCAGCTCCCCTCCCTAAAGAATGAATTAGAAGCTTTGTCTGAAGACATCGTTCTGGCCCATAAAGGGGTCTTTGTACTCCCCCTCCCTTTCCATGGCTGCTCAGGATACCAAAGGGGTGAGTGGGTGGCTGGAGGATCCCAATATTGTGGCTTCGGAGACAGAGAGTGGGAGCGAGATGAAAACATTTCACTGAAATCCACATTTGGAGCAGGCAATGAAGAAAGACAAAATATTGTTATGTATTTTTTTTAAAATATCACCTCCCTACGTAATTTATTTGTTTAAATTATTTATAGGCTGCCTATAGGGGACCCAAGGTGGCTCACAACAGGTCAAATAAGGAATTTTAAAACACTATATAAATATCACAAAATACAATTAAACATACATTAAGATTAAAATAATCAAGTATAAAAACAATTAAAATACATTTAAAACTTATAAATTAAAACCCAGCATTACTGAGATAACTTCCTGCTTAAAGACCTGCCTGGTTGTTTGCCTAATGACTGAAGGACAAGAGGGAGGGGATCAACGTAGCTTCTCAGGGCACTGCCATCCAAAGCCTGGGAGCGGCCTCTAAGAAGGCCCTCTCCAGAAGATCTTAAAAGCTTGGTAAAGTGGTGGAATCAAGAGAAGGGCCTCCCCAGAAGATCTTATAAGCTGAGAAGACTCATACGGGGTGATACAATCCTTAAATAGTCTGGATCCAAGCTTTATAGGTAACAACCAGCACTTTGAACTGGGCCCCGAAACAGACTGGAAGCTAGTGAAGCTGTTGTAATAAGGAAGTTACATGCTCCCTATAGCCAGCACCAGTCAACAGTCTGACTGCAGCATTTTGAGCCAGTTGAAGTTTCTGAACACTCTTCAAAGGCAGCCCAACGTACAGTGCGTTGCAGTAGTCCAAACTAAGGCATGTGTCACTGTGACCAAATCAGACCATAAGAATTCTCCCAAAGAACTAACCCATAGGGAGATACACATGAATAATGGGGCAGGACCTGTAAAAAGCCTGTAAAATGCCTCACATGTAACCTTGGACAGGTTCAGCTAACAGTGGCAAGTGATATGGAAGACTCTTCCCTGCTTGAGATGGCAAAAAGCAGTTGCAAGTCACAACAGGCAATATCGAGCAACATAAAAACATTGCCTGATCTGGATTAAAGTATCACCTTGTATTTGTTGTTTTTATGTGCCTTCAAGTCAGAACTGACTTATAGAAACCCTAATAGAGTTTTCAAGTCAAGTGAGATATTTAGGAGTGATTTTTCCAGTTGTACACCCCTGGTGAGTTTCCATGACTGAAAAGGGGTTCGAACCCAGGCCTCCTGAGTCCTAGTCTATCACTTTATCCACAACACCGTATGTAGCAAGCTCATATATTGAAGACTTCAGCACCTGAACTCCATGAGCTAGCTACCCATGGGCTGAAGACCTAGACAGACCCATGGCTGTGGAATAGTGGCCAACAGAATGAGACATAGGCCATAAGGTCATCAACTGATACATCACTTCAACCCATATTAATTTAAGGTGCCAATATTTTGAGGCACTGCATAAACTTTAAGAAAACAATAGAGTCTCCCAGTTCAGCTGATGGGAGCAGGTCCTGCCATTTCTCTTCTCCCTCTGTTGCAGGCAGTAGCACAGCTCTAGCCTATAAGCATTGTTTTCTCAGCCTCATCTTATCTGCAAATCCAAAGGTAAGAATTAGGCATATGCATTGTTTTCAGGAAAATGTGCAAAACAGGAATAAATCAAGATGATTTGTGTAATTGTGGAATGATGTGGTGGAGAAAGGAGATACTGTTTACCCTCAGGGCACAGCAAAACCACAACAGATCCCATTCAGTGTTGGCAAAGTGTAAAAGACGGTCAACAATTTGAATTTAAAAAAGAAAAAGGAAACTAAAAGAAAAAGACTGAATTGCTGGCACCAAAGGAGATGGTGAGTGACTGCTAATAAAGCCCAAGGTGGACACTAAGGTGCTAGGGAAAGCTCAGACTGAGGTCACCGTGCAAGGTGTGTAGGTATGTGTATCTTCTTGCAGCTGTTTCACCGACCACTTTGCAGAGCGGTCAGACAAAGTCAAAAACTTGCACCAAGCTTTTTGAGTCCTGGAATTTTCTTCTTTTAATTTCCCCTCTCACTCAACTTAGTTAATAAACTTTATTGAAATATTATTATACTATTAGGATTGAGAGTGTACATGACTGTGGAATCATGATTGTGGTACAGGGCTTTAAGTGGATAGGCCACACAATTAGGGCACTGTATAGTTCCCTCCCCCAGTCATAGGGATTTGCATTTAGCTCCATTTTCTGACATATTTTAGCCTTAAAAAAACCCAAAAACCTGAGATCTAAAACTATACATATAATATCACAGACCGAGATGAAGTGGGTTGGAATGTGAAAGGGTACAGGGTGGGTTGCCCTGTTCTCTATGCCCTTTGTTTGGGTACAGAGTGAATCAGGAGGCTTCTGCACATCCCTAGTAATAACAGAGTCCTACACTGCAGGGCTATTTTTGCTTTGGTAAATATATGGGTTGAGCTTGGAAAACTCACTCTTTCAGGATACAGCTCCCAAAAATCCCCTAGCCAGAATGGCCAATCTAGAAGATTTTCAGAGTTGCTCTCCAAAAAAACAAAAACAAAAACAAAAAAACCATTAACTTTTTCCTAGCTCTGCCTTCAACCCACAACCACAGCAAGGACAGAAAGAACATTTGCAGAACACCAGGTCACTCTAGAAGGTTTCTTGGCCTCCAGCAGGCAAGCTTTGCACTGTTTCCCAAAGCTCTCTAAGGCAGATTAAGAGAGTTAAAAGGGCAAGAAGCTAAACCAAACAACACAGGGCTCCACACGGATAAAGAATCTGCAGTCTGGTAGCAAAGCAGCTCCATTAGGTTCCAGACATTGAGAGAGAGAGAGAAAACATTCCCTTACCAGCATAGGTTAGCAGCACAGAGGTCTTCCATTACACAATGCAGTTATTAGACCAGAAATAATGTAGAGGTATTTCCTTAAGTAATTGCTACAGGGCTGGGAAACACACCATGTCCAGCTAATCCACAGTAGGTAGTAAGTCTGTCACCTCAGATCAGCCTGACTGAGGCAGTGGCTGTTGAGGCTGCAAGGAGAGAGCAGCGATGGACCTTAAGGAAAAGATCTCTCACATGCTTATTGGGGTGGGGTGTCAGGTTGGTGCAATAACTTTTCTGCTGCATGGAATACATGAGCTTCAGTGCAGAAAGCCTAGATTTACATATGTGCTTAGCCGTGAAACTCAGAAGCAGAATACCAGTTTGGCAAATGGGAAGTCCTCTGTTGTTGAGGCTTCTTTCTTCTGGTCACTTTAAGGTCTCCCCGTGACTCATTTTCACTCTCAGGTATTCAAAACCTGAGTTGGGCTCCTTCAACTACATTTGGTTGGCAGGTACATTGGAAGAAAAGGCTGGTTATTTGTCCAAAATCAGTGGGATAGTATTTGGAAAGAGGCCGGAAAGCAAATAAATAACAAACAAAATAAGGCACTATCCCAGGTCACCTCTGGATGCCATGACAGTAGAAAGGGGGATGGATATTAAGACACCTCCCATTTGATCTGCCCTAGATGGGCCAAGAGAGAGGCAATGCAGCCATTCCACCAATGGCTGAGGAAGAAAGGGGGAAGGAACAGAGGGGCACTGAGCTTTGCCTCTCCCCATCTGTTGTCCAACAGCCATTTTGCCAGGATGAGGAACTCCCTCAGATTTTAAAACACCTGCCATCTCTTTTGCCTTTTACATTACCTCTTTTTAAACTGAAAGCTGGAAGGGAAAGACTGCCTTATCTTTTTAAATGATCTTGATAGGTAAGCTGCTCGGAGAGCATTCTAGCCGTAAATGAGGGTATTCATACTCCGACTGAACCACCCAATGTTGTGACTACACCTCCTCTTATCCCTAACCACTGGCCATTCTGGCTGTAGCTGATGGGAGGCAGAAACAAAGAACATATGGATGGCCACAGATCCTCTGCTACAAATGTGAAAAACCTCCACAAAACAGTATTATTACTGCTCTGCTCCTGGTAGACTCCAGGATTGCTTTCAATACTACGGAGCCCACAAGCCATGTTAAGGATCCATTCTTTCCCATAGTGCGACTGACTATAGCTGCTGCTTCTGATCTTACCAAGATATAGCCGGTTCTATCCATAGTTATGGAGAAGGGCATAAATCACTCATTTGAAACAAAATTTCCCCAGGGTACACAAAAGAAAGAATTCTCTTTCCATTACCCAGCTGCAACTGGACTCTTAGTAAATACTTTCACTCTGTAGACTCTCAAGGCAACTTCCTAGTTCTGGACAGTGCTGAGTCAAGGCAATTTTCCTTTCCTATTTAAACACGCTGCAAGAATTCCAAGCATCATATGGGAACTAGTTTTATTTTATTTATTTTTTTCCTCTTGTACAGTAATGTCAAGTCTTAGAACAAAACAATTTATATCTCCTTGAAAGGCTGACAAGAGAAACTGTATCTTTAATCACCTTCAGAAAAAATTGTTTAACATTAAGTGTGAGCAGGACAAAAGTGGCAAGAAAGAGGAAACAAACGGGCAGCATTACTGCAAGTGAATGAAACCAAGGCAAAGAAGACGCAGCAGATGCAGGCATAGCAATGTGAGAGAGAAAAAAACCAGCACCCCTGATTCCTTGCAACCACTGAAACAGTCATCCATCAGATGACTTTAGAGATGCCAAACTCCATTTTTTTTTCTACAAGAAAACAATCATCTTTGGGTTTGCAAACCCCAGCAGCCAGCGAAGAAACACTTCTTTACTTTAAAGAAAAAAATGTCCTGCAAATTTGCAGGGATCTGAAGTTTTAAAAACGCATTTCTAAATATATTTCAAAGGCTTACACATACATCATCAAGAGGACCTGGAAAATCTCAGATCATTCTATTTAGACATCCTTTTGAGGCTTCTCTGCCTCTCCTCCTTCCTCACATGTTCACTATACGTACACATTTGAGGTCCTGCATTAATCCCACTGTAGCACAGACTTCCACTATTCCCATGATTTGCGTTTAAGGAGTAAATAATGTAGTAGCTTAAGAACATCATAATTGCAGCACAATTACATAACTTTTCAGCATACTGAATTCAATGAATTTTAGAAGGATGAAAATATAAGAAAGGGAAAATTGTTTTGTTACTTTGCTTTACAGAGGACAAGGAACACGAGTACAAAGGTGACGCAACTGTCAATTAACATGGAGAAGCTGAATTTTTCCATTAATCGGTTCAATGAATCTGCACATTTAAATTACACTTCTTGTTTTCCCTTCACCAATCAACCAATTTAACAGAGAACCCAATCCAAGAGTTACATCATAAGTATGTAAAAAGTAAGGATAGAGATAAAGCAGGAGGTTATAGTGCTGACTTTGTAACGACAATAGTATTGTGATGTCACAAGTTAAATCCTCAGGACTTGGGTGTACATAATGGTTTTCTGTAGGGTCCACAAGCTTGTTGTTATTGCCACAGTGCCCTCTGAGACACAACACAGATAAGGCATTATGCTCCTTTACAGAATTTTTTTTCTATTCATCTTTGGACCACCACAGAACTCTTTCCCCATACAAATCATTATAAATTTCAACTCCTAATCCATACAGGACTGGAATAAGATCAGAGGCATAACTATTAGGGCCACTGGGAGAGAACTGGTGTAAACACACATGCACACAGATTCATGGAACCTTGGGACATGGGTTATACAGACCTCGAACAAATAGAGGAGGACAGAAAACAGAGCACCAAATGCTTCCCCCCAAAAATCTAAAATTTCCACCCCAACTTCCTCTGTTCCTCACCTTAGAATTGCCCCAAACACTTGGTACCATTGAACCACCACCACCACCACAGAGACTGTCCCCATGTTAAGAACGTTCAGGGGAAATCCTGCAGAGAGGCCGGTCAGATTCTGTGCGAGGCAAACACACCTGGCAGCAGCTCCAGCCACACAAATTTCCAGGCGCATCTCCACCATCAATGAGCACCCAGGGTGAAAAGGAAGGGGGCAGCAAAACACAAGGACATGTTTAGAAAATAATACACACATCCTACATCCTCAATAAACTTTTATGAATAAACGTATTGATTTTAATCAACACAACTCCCCTGTGATTTATCTTGCTTAATCCTTAGAGAATCGTTTTGTCTCTTTTGAAAACGTTTAATCTCTTTTTTTATTTTCCTAGTGTATATATGTGACATTTACAGAATCTAATGAGTTCTAGAACTACAACGTTCTGCTCACCACACATGCACTGAAACAGGAGTGGGGCAACAGTGGCACAGGGGGAAAAGGGAGGGGCAGCAAAACACAAGGACCTTACAAGATCCTCCCATAAGACCGAGTATCTCATGTTATGACACCAGCATACGAGAATATCATTGGGCGGCCACTCCCCATGCTGCTGAACCAGAGACTTTAGACTGATTGTTAGGCCAGAGTTAGGAAAATGATGTTTCTGTGAACTACATATCTCCAGGAATAGATTCCCCGATTGACAAGGTCACTAGGAGTTGCAGTCCAAAGAAAGTAACTCTCCCAAAGTTTGTGATAGGCTACATGCTCTTTGTTCTAGAATAAGGCCTGAGTAACCAGAACTCATTACTACTACCATGATGTCTTTTTTTTTTTTTTTTTGTGGTAAAACAGTGCCTCTCTTTTAACCCCACAAGGCCACACCGCCCTGCCTTCAGCAAAGCACAGCCACCGTTCCATTTGTGTCAGGTTTCTCGTCTGCCTTTCCCAGAACCCTCCCCTTTGTCCCCAAGGCCCTCCTTATCCTTCCCTGCTTACCTGCTTCCAAAGGAAGGAATCCGCCTTGTTCTGATGCCAAGAGATTACCAGGTGAAGCACAGAGAGCACGGCTCCTGCCAGCACTGCTGCTCGCATCCGCACGGGCAAGAGAGTGTAGATGATGTAGATGAAGAAGATGCTCCACCAGACCCCTTCGGAGGCACTGCGCGGAGAAGCCAAAAGGGTGCCCAGCGCCTGCACCCCACACAGCGCTCCAATGACCAGGTAACTCACCGCCCACATGCAGTCCTGGTGGAAGCCAGTCCGATTGCAGAGGACCATGAGGGAGAGGAAGAGGGCAGCTGCCACAGCCAGGGCAGCTGCATAGGGCACGCGGGGCCTGCCAGGCGCACAGTGGAACAACAACATGATGCCACAAGCCAGCACCAAGACTCCCATGAGCACCATCAATGAACTCTGGTTCATCTGGAAGAAGTAGCGCTGATAGAGGCGCTCCAGCTTGGCTGAGCGGAAGCGCTTGGAGCGGAACACCTGCAGGAGGCGCCGGCCACAATCGCCAGTCGAGAATCCCTTGGCCTCACCCGCTCCACCACCTTCCTCAAAGCCCAGGTCCACCGCTTTGAGTCCCAAATCTCCTGTCCCAGTACTAGATGGAAGAGGGGGTGGCTGTGCCTGCTTCTTGCCATAATGGTCCTCTTGCCACGAACAGTTCAGCCCCAGTCCTCCACTGCCTCCTCGCTCCAGTTCCGGGTCTTGTAGGCAGCTCATGTAGCGTGGGCCGCAAAGTGTGGGGCGATGGCGCTTGGGTCCATTGCGTTCCCCCCAAGCAGTTTTCCGCTCATCCACCTTGGGCACCAGGATGCCACTAAACCAGGACATGCTGCGGGAAATGGAGACAGAGAGAAGTTTCGCATCAGAGTAGACCTCTTGCGGCTGTCCAGAGATTGCCTCCGCTCCTAGGCAGTATGGCCAATATTATGGGAGGTGTTGTCTACTAATATCTAGAGAGCCGCACATCTCCTGACCCCTCATTTACTGTACACAGATTCACTTCTCAAAGAGGTGACACTTCAGGCCCTTCACCAGGCAATCCAACAGGGGGAGCAGTTCAGAGATTCAGCCCTAAAAGCATAATACAGCTCAGTTTTCCTTAGCTCCTCAGGCTTGCCCTTCCCCTGCATAGCACCAAGCAAAGCAAGAGAGGTGGGTCCTTGAGTCTATGAAATCCTGGGGATTAGCAACATGCTGAAAGCTGTGTCTCATCAGTCCCTGGGGCAAGCTACTTATTTCCCTCTGAAGAGCTGGGCAACAGGGGCAGAGGACAGGGTACCAGGAGAGTTTCCCAACATACAGCCAGTGGTGTAATGGAGCCAGAACTTATAGGGTTGAAGCCCCAGGATTCACTGATTAGCAGGGACTATAACACCACCTGCCACTCATTGCAGGCCTTCTTGTTCCCTCTGAGCTTAGCTCCAATCTTCAGAGTAGTTGAGATTTTCCCATGATTGGCATATTACTGCAAGCTACCCCTGCTGCCATGTCACTATATGAGGGTGCTTTGGTTGTAAACAGGCAATTAAGAGCCATTCGCTTTACAAAGGCCTGCCCTTCACTTTTTGACATGGGCCAATCCAGCTGCCTTTAATATTGGCCTCTCCATGCTGTTGTGTTAAACTCCTTGGTGCACTTTCGAATTTACCAGTGCACACAGGGCACATGTGGCTGCAACCACTATGCATGGTATGCTTTAAGGAGATAGGCTAGGTCAGAGATAGTACTGGATAGCAAGACAAGGTTGAGTGGCAGGACACAGGAGATCTTGGGAAAGTCAACTTGTTTGTACTACAACTCTCAGAGTCCATGACGGCTTAGGGAGATGTAGTCCAAGAAGGTAAGTTTTCCATGCCACATTCAGAGGTATCTGAGAAAGCAAGGTAAGGATGCTAGAATAAGAGGTTCAGCCAATTCAGGCTGCAGGCAAAGAGCACTTGTTTCAGAGGGACATTTATGAAGTGTTAGAGAGCAGTGCATGACATGGCAAAAGCCTCTGGAATAGCAATGCGCTCTTGCCAAGCTCAGGAGCTCCTTGGTCTCTACTGCAGACAAAACCCGAGTACCTGAGAGTCCACTGGGAAGTGGGTGTGATGAGGCAACATGGATCCCCTAAGAAAGATGTCAAGCAGCAACTGTGAGAGGGTCCTCCTCCTCCTCACTTCCTCTTCAGCATGGAGCCAGGGCTAAAACCTGCAGGGAGAAAAGGAGGCGGTTAGGCTGGTCCTACGTGTCTGATCCCATTCCAGAGTTGCAGAAGCACCCAGAGTGCTCCATTCTGCCGTTCCCAGGAAATCATAACTGGGTTTCTCTCTCTTGGTCAATCCATGGGGGCATCACCACAAATTGCATTATCTTCCACTCCCAGTTCTATTCCAGGCATTTCAGAATTACTGAGTTGTTCTTTGCAGCCTCCAAACAGAAAACACTACTGAGAGTTAATTACGTTTACATCCCAACTCATTCCCCTCCCGGGTCCTCCCTCTCCTCAATTTTTTCTCTGTCAACACTCCAAGAGTCACAGACCTAAATATAAGGAGGGACAAAGATCTCTCACTCAAAGCTAGGATTTTGCAGCCATAGAGTAAAGGGGAATCAAACTGGTGCAAATGCTAGAAATCTGTAAGGGGCCCTGGCCCAAAATGAACAGGTAGGATGATCACCAATGACAGCTAACTTCAATTTAACCCCAACAAAACAGTGATTAATATGCAAATATTACCTCTGAGAAGAGTGACAGACATTTCCCAACATTCCAACCAGCTTCAGAAGGACCAAGAAAGATGGATTTATGCAAATGGAAGGGACGAGCTATAGAGAAAGGAAAAAGGCTTGAGATCTAGAGTCCCCAGGACCAGGGAACAGGGTTTGCCCTATCTCCTACATGTCTTCCTGCTTGAATCTACATATATGGCTATCGTTACATTGAGACAGTGGGTTAAAAAGTGCTACTGTTCAAAAAGCAAGTAGCCATTCTAGTAGGAACTGCCCCAGTGCCATTGACTGAGCCTTGCTTTTTGCCATCACATACACCCTACGCAGCTGCATACAGATGGGCTCTCTCATTCAAACACACATCCTGCCATCATAATGACAAGTACTTGGCTAGCATTTATTCAATAAGCTTAATGAACTCTGCCCTAAATAAATGAGTTAGGTCAGTCTCTCTGCTTAAGTAGTACAATGAGATTATTTGTACAATTGTGGTAGGAAGTTGAGTCCCTAGAACAGTGGTTCCCAACCTTGGGTCCCCAGATATTCCTGGACTAAAACTCCCAGAAGCTTTCACCACTAGCTGTACCAGCCAGGACTTCTAGGAGTTGTAGGCCAAGAAAATCTGCAGGACTCCCTGCCCTAGAAGGACTAATGTCTCAATTCCCAACTCCTTTCTTATTTCTTAAACTTGATAGGTCACTAGAGATTTTGCATCTCTCTACCAATCTACTATCTATCTAACTGCATATCTGTGCGTACTCTAGACCAGTGGTTCCCAATCTTTTTAAAGTCAGGACCCCTTTATAATAGCCAAGTAACCCACAACCCCCACCACATTTGCATAAAAATAAATTTTTGATAGAGTAAAAGCATCCCTTCTCAGAAAGTAGAGGCTTCTTTCTCCCCTAAAGGGCCTATTTTTCTTACAGACACAAACACACTAACCTAAACATCCCGCTCCAAAAGGTTGAGGAAGAAATTATTTAACACGGGCTACAGCATATATAAGGTGTCCTGTGACCCCCAGAAAACACTATGTGACCCCCTTGGGGGTTGCAACCCCCAGGTTGGGAAACACTGCTCTAGAGTGACCAAGAAACAGAAACAATGGTGGGGTTATGCAGATGAAGAAAGACTCAAGATGACACGTAAATACTCAGTGTCCCTACAGGAAGAGATTTTACTACAGAAGACATTTAAAAATGCACCCTTTTGCTTACTCTCATGCACATGAATTGCTAACACTTTACTGAGCAACGGATAGGGGTTACTTTTGTTGTGAGGGCCAGAACAACCCTTCTAAAAATACAGGTGCCCTTGTCTCACCAACAGTACTTAGAGGAATTCAGAGACATGCAGAATGTACCCTCAACTTGATACAAACATCCTCTTTCCATTCATATATCATCTGCCACAATAAAGAGCATTTTAGTAGCATTATTTAATGGAGTTTTAAAAAGACAAATCAACAAAGCCTATATGATACATAGCCTTCTCTGTGGGATTCAGAAGGAAGATCAGCCCTTTCCTAAGCTTTTTCCTTGCCAGCTCATCTGATCCACAATACTGTACCCTGATCACACACCAAGGGTGAAAGCCCCTCAACACACAAACACAGCCCTGCTGAGACTCCATTTACTAGAAGCTGGAGGTCAGCTTCCTCTCTTCTCCCAGGCATGCACCCACCCCCTTCCATGAACTCTTGAGAAGTTTTGCCCAGTGTGTGACAGAATGTATTTTGAAAGCGGGGGGGGGGGGGGGAGAGAAGCAGTTCTGGCAACAGAGTCCCCTCCTCCCGCTTAGTTTGCAATTCAGCATGAAACCAAACTGGAATAGTTTTCTCCTTTCAAACTCTTATTTGTCTTGAGTGCCAGCCAAAACCAGGGCTTGTTTTAGCTCCAACCTCTTCAGAGAGTGATTCCAGTGCCCTCCCACACAGTTCTTATCTGTATCCATCCCAGGAGATGGCGTCAACGTAATGACATCACTGCCCTTTATAGTGAGGAACACAGGCCCACTTCAGAAGCTGGACCCCTCTTCACCCCTCATCCCCATAGACTGCAGCCTCCCCGCCCAGTAAAGAACAGGGCAGGCTGACAGCAGGATTCTGGCGCTGGCACATCTGACGTGGGATGGGGCAGCCGGCTCAGCAGACTACTGGCACATGAGGACAGCTTTGTGGTAAGCTGGGAGGTCAAGAGGTTCAGGACATAGCCCATCAAACAGAAACCCTGCTGGAATCAGTAAAATATTCAAGGGGATGGGGAGGGGAGGGGAGGGGAGGGGAGGGGAAAGGACATGACTAAAGAGAAGCACTTCTTGCAGCACACAGCTATCAGTGCTGAATTTAAATTTAAAAAGCATTCCTAAATGGCACAACACAAAACAATAACAGTCTGATAAAACAGCCACAGTATCTCACTGGGGTCAGCGTGTATCTCAGCAAGAATGCATGCCTTTTGCTCCTCTTTACTCCATCCCCCATGGTTTAAAATGAAAGCACTTCTCCTCTCCCCCCAACACTTCTTCTGCCTGGGGTCCAGAACCTCTCATTAAAGCCTATTCTGAATACCACCGTACACTATGGGTTACACAGAGTTAGAGCAAAAGCAACAGAAGTCTAGCAGCACTTCAGCAATTAACAAAACAGTATTTGTCAGATGCTTTCATGGACTGCAGCTCAAATGAACAGCATGTTACCTGTGCTGGCATCAGTTTAGGAACATGCTTGACAGGAACGACATATAGAAGAATGGAAATGCAAGGGGTACAGACCCTGGAGATTACCTGAGCAGTAGATTCTGAACAGACAGTTGTTGGGAGGTGACAAATATGAGCAAAGTGCAGCCCTTCCAGATACAGTCGGACTGCAACTCCCATCAACCCTAGCCAGCACAGTCCATGGGGAGGAATGCTGGGAGTTACAGTGCAGCCACAACTCGAGGGCTGCAGTTTCCCACCTCGTGTGTGTGTGTGTGTGTGTGTGTGTGTGGGGGGGGGGGGGGGACATCCTTACTGCTCCACACCTGCACACCTTACATTGCCTGAGTGCTTGTGATGTTACACAGGAAGATCTGTAGGTTCCCAGTATCACCCTGCCTCTCATCCCCAGCCCCTTAATTGGAGACACCTACAAAACAGCCAAGAGAGATAAAGATGTGGGGAAGCCCACCTGATCCTCTTTGAGGGATGCGACCTGACCAAGCTGAGAAGCTCAGCTAATAAAGTCCAACCCAACTTCTAGAATCAACCAATCTTTGCAGAGGGGCCGCATAAAACCAGTGGCAGGGGAGGGGGAGGACCAGAAAGGGTAATGAGAAGTCATACATGCTGGCCTTTGCAAACAGAAGACAGGTTTAGCCCCCCCCCCCCATCTCCATACTCTATGAGCTGCATTTCTCTCTCTCTCTCTCACACACACACACACACACACACACACACAGCCGTTTAGCGGCCAGGGCCTTTTCGCCTTTCATATCTGCATGCAAAGGGAATGGGGGAGGGTCACATACATTTCGCGGCGGGGCGCCCGCGCAATGCCCTTCCCTGGGGAGCCTCCGAATAAACGGGCCCCAGAGAACTTGGTTGGCCCTCGGCAGCTGCACCTCAAGGTTCCCCGCACAGGTGCGTCGCCAGGGGCCTGGCCCGAAAACCAGGGCTACCCTCCGGCGTCCCCTCTTCGGGGCTACCCCCTCAGTCCCCCGCCGCGTCCTGGGGCCCCCGCCGGGTAGGCCTGGGCGAAGGACGCCCCCGCTCGCCCCGCCACCCGCCTTGCCGAGGTGGGGACGGCCTAATTCCTCGACCCCTTCCTTCCTTCCCTTCTCGCCGCCTGACTCCCGTTCCTCCTCTCTCCTCAAAGGCCCGGCGGCCCCTCGGAGGAGCAGGCGGTGTCTCCAGCCCCCCGACCGCGAACGGCTCCGTTGCCTCCAGGCGTCCCCCGGCGCGCCGAGCGAGGTCCCCCTCGGAGGTGCCGCGCGCTCCCCTTGCCCACCTGGCTCGCGCCGAGCTTGCTTTTCCTCCCCGCTCACCTCCCGGTGCTCGGGCCGTCTCTGGGCACGGCAGGGCCCTCCTCGCCGGTCGGAGGGAACTGAAGCCAGCAGGGCTCCCTGCCCGGCGGCACCTCCGCGGCGCCCCCTTCCTATATGTTTACGGAGCGCTGGCGGCGGCGGCGGCGCCCCCCTCTCCGCCTTCGCCTCTTTTCCATTCCTGCTCGCTCCTTCGCTCTGGGCCCGTCCCCTCCTCCCCGCGCTGTCCAGGGTAAACGCCCTCTAGTCCGGATCCACAAGGCTCGCCCCGTTCCGTGCGCTCCCGACCAGGGATCGCCAAGCAGGCGGCCTTAAAGGCACAAGGTCCCCTTTTGTCTGCCGCTTCCTTCGGCGCGGGGGGCTGCGGGGAGCAGCTGCGGCGCCGAGACGGGAAGAAAGGCGGGAAGAAGGCGAGAAAAGAGGAGCTGTGATTCCATGGGCAGCCAGTGCGCTTGGCAACCGAGCGGGAGGGGGCTGGCCCGAAACACGGGCACCTGCTGCAGGCGGATTGAAGAAGACGGGGCGGGGGCGGCGGCGGCAGCAGCAGTAGTGATCGTAGTAGTAGTACTTTGGCCCAGCGGTGCAAGTGCAACCCATTCCCCGCCGTGGGGTGTGTGTGTGTGTGTGTGTGATCGGGGTTCCTTTCACTTAACAGACCCAAAGGGGAAGCTTGCCCTTCCCCTCACTCTGGCTTCCGCGGGGACAGCCAGCATCTCCCGCCCAAGGGAGGAAGGAAGGATCTATCCAGTGTACTTTGGGCTTTGCTGAGCGGCCACCTGTTGATCCCACTTCCCAAACCGGAAAGCTTTCTTCTTCTGTGTTTGTTCCCTTCTCCACAACACACCTCCCGGAAGAGGACAACCAACCCACCAGATCAGAGATGATTCTTTTGTAAACCAGCTATCTGCTGACATCCAGCTATGGGGCAGGCCTGTAGGTCCCAAATATTTTCTTGTCTGAGGCAAAGGACAAGTCGGTGACCATTTTTCCTTCTGTGTCCAAATTTAAACAGGCTTTCAACACTGGCAACCAGATAGTAAGCATCCCCTGCCCACATGTGTGGGCATGTGCACACACTCAAGCATGGGATAAATAAAATGCATGCATGCATGCTCTCAGGCCGTGTGTGTGATACACACAACCCTGTCCTCCAAAAGAAGCAGCTGGCCAAGGGGTTTGGAGGCTGCCCCTGCTGCCCCTCAGTATTTGCTGTCTCACTCTGCCTAACATTGGGGCCATTCCTGCCATTTGGGGACCCACTGTCATACTTGTCAGTCGCCAAACCCCACCCATTCACAAGTAAGCACCAAACCAGTATTAGCCTCCATAAGATGGGCCTCTCCTTGGTGCCAAGTCTCAAGAAGTATTTTCCTGCCCATGTTTGTCCCTTATTTTCTGCAGGCTTGCTTATTAACAAACAATGAGAAAGGAAGGGAAGGGGTGAGTTAACCACTTATCCTGGACATGGCACAAGGAAAGTAGCAGATGAACCCTAAATATTCTTGTTTGTACCACTTCTTTCATTTGTACCAGTAAAGGAAAAAATGTTAAGCCAGGCCTCTCTAAGGCACCATCCTCTGAAGAACAGAGCTTAATTATTAATTAGAAGTTAGCCCTGCAAGGGGCCTTCAGAATTGTGTGCAGGGATAGTGTATCTTTTCAACAATATATTTGTGCGGTTCTCTTCCTTCTGCTGCATCTCCATCTCTGTCCTGTGCTCCTCCTCACTTTACACTTGCAGAGTGGCTTGGCTGTGAAATAATTCCATCAAATCTACTTAAGAGAGTGACTTCTATTAAAGTGCCATTTGGGGAGTGATTATCTTAGGCACAAGCGGCCTGGGCTTCCCCCTGGGTCTGCTTGATTGGCTTTTCCCCAGGCAAGGAAGCTGGGGAAGGGGTTGCTAATGAATTAATTTAATATTTTTCTCTTGAATGTTCAATTGCATCAGGTTTAGTGGCCTGGGGATTAGGACTGGGTGCCACCTGACGGCCTTAACCCTTTCTTTCTGAGCTGTTGAATTAACAGAAACCAAGAGCCTGCAGGTGTGTTCAAAACTGGTGACAGGCCATGTCTCAGACATCACTTACCCTTCTTTTTATTGTGTTTATATCTCACTTTCCCCCTGAAAACTAGCACCCAAGGTGGCCAACAAATATCAGTAAAAACAAACAGGAAACAGATGGAGCAATAAAGTCATTGTCATAATCAAAATTTCTAATATAATTATGACCTTTTTTACTGTTGTTGTTTTGGCATGCTTGCTGGTAGAGACCTATATGACTACTCTTTTCCTGCAATATTTAATAGTTGGTGTGTCATATAAAACACACTGTTTCTCATGCAGCTGGGAAACTCAGTTCAAAGCCTCACTGAGTCATGAAACTCATTGGGTGATACTGGGGGGGTTTGCTTTTTTTTTAATCAGCCTGTCCTACCTCACAGGAGTGTTGTGAGAATAAAGTGGAGAAAGTGAGAACATGTGCTCTTTTCAGTCCACTAGAGGAGAAGCTGGATGCAAATGTAACTAGTAATTCAATTGATGAATCATTCAATAAACAAACCGCACAGAGGAAAATGTCCTTGATTATATATTTAACACTTGGGGGTTCTTTCCAGAGGGCAAGTTTCCTTGTTGCCTGGTTTGGAGGAAACTACAGCCTTTTCCTGTGTGATCTGTTTATATCACTTACTTATTTTAAAGTTTCATATTCTACATCTCCTCAAAGTTTAAGACAGCTAACAACAAAATATAGTGGATATACAATTACAGTTTTTTTTAAAGAAGTTATTAGGGATGCAACATCAGACAAAACCAAACAAAAATGGCAATTAAGAGCATTAGCAACATAACATAAAGGCTGTGATCCTAAACTCTATTGAAGGCATGAGAGCTTACTTCCAAGTAGACGCATAACAGCTGAAAACCTATTGTTTAGCGTAGTGAGTGGGACCAAAGTAGGCCCATTGATTCAGTAGGGTGAGTCAACTCCTCTGTAAGTTCTGTTGATTCAAATGGGCCTACTCTAGTTGTGACTTACTTTGACATAACAAGTTGCAGCTAGAGTAGGCCTTTTGAATCAATGGAACTTATGGAAGAGTTGATTAACCAAAAAACCTAATTTAATGGGCCTATTTTGGTGCAGCTTACTGCACTGCGCAACAAGATTTCAGCCACTGGATTAAACTGTAAAAACACCAAAATTCAATAGCAAAATAAAAGCAAAAATATTGTGACATCTTTAGGACTAAGATGACTTTACGTCAAAGTCGGCTTTCAAGGTTTACTATCCACATCTTCAGACACATCCATGAAAGTTCCCACTGAATTACATTAGTCTTAAAAATGACCCCAAATACTTTTGTTTTTACTGAAACAGACTAGCATAGCTAGATGTCTGAAACAGGTGAAATAGATTCAGTCAATTTCCTAATATAGAAAGTTTGAAATCATTCCCAAGAGCCCAGAAAAAGAACAGGCATGCTTCAATAAAGCTGCTGGAGACCAGAAGCCTCCCTGAGGGGGGAAAAAAAGCTATTCTTACTGTGGTTCTCACTGCTTACTCATTGTGGTAAAGAGTGAGGCAAACTTCCTTAAGCAGGGAGTTCCAGAGTCTCAGCCTGGCTATAGAAAATATAGCCCCCTTAATGTACATCAAGGAGCTTTATAAACTGATATAAGTAGGTCCCTGCTTACATTTCAGTAGATTAAAAAGTAAAAGGAATGCTTCTGCTGTGAACCACCCAGGAAGTGCTTTGCAGTATGGGGTGGTATATATGGTGAAATAAATAAATAAGAGGAAAGGGATCATGTTAATGTTTTATGCTTATTACATCTCTCTTTTATAAAGGAAACTCAAAATGACTGACAGTGAAAGGGGGGGGGGAGTCAGTACAATAATGTTTAAAATGCTATTATAGGTGAAAACAAAATAAAAATAAAGAATAAAAAAGAGAAACATTGTAACACTTTAAAGACTTTCTTTTATATTATTTAACGTGAGCTTTCATGGACAAGTCCACTTAATCAATTACAAATGCTGTTCCTGATACATATACTGAGACACAAATTTTTTGTAGAAGATGAAGGCCATGGGATGCAATGTAACATCATATGAGAGGGGATGTTTTCTGTAGAATTGTAAATCAGATAGCTTGGGCTTTATCCCTAGATCTCAGAAGAGAGAAAAATTGTACATCAGAGACCAAACAACATTAATAGTGTTGCTTGGAATTTTATCAGGGGTTCCTAAAAGAAAATATCCATTGTGTGAAGGAAAATGTTCCTGAAAGGCAACCTGTCCACTTTTATCAACATTCTCCTGCAAAACAGAGCTCCAGGAGAGTGTTGAATGTGTTTCTGGGCGGGAGACAGATCTAGGTCTATCAGTAGCTCGCTTGGTGTTTTGAAGTTGATCAGCAAGGAGTCTGCTGCAACCCTAAACTGTACACATGAAATTAAGAGAGCTTGGGGTTACTAGGATTGAATAATTGTGTAGAAGAACCATGGGTTTCATTCAGTTCTGGTAATCTGAACACATGTTTAGACTCACAGTTCTTGAATTCTAAAATGTGCATCATCCTGAGCTGAGATATTGATTCATGATCCAGTCTTTTGGATTGTGAGAACCAATGTGGGTTAGTGAATAGAATGTCAAACTGACACTTAGAAGGCCTGGATTTAAATCTCCACTTAGCGAAGGAAACTCACTTGGGGGTCATGATGCACCACTCTGAACATCTGACATACCTCAAGAATTCTGTTCAGGTTGGCATAATTCAGAAGAGATCTGCCTGCCTCTGGGAGCTGGAGCTCTGGATTCAAAGAAAAACAGCAGCACCAAAGTATATGCCAAAGTTCAGAAAAACTACTTTTTTAAAATTATGAAAAGTAGTTTTTTCCAAGTGCTTGTTTTAGGATGCACACTCTGTTCTTGCAGGGTGGCAGTGCTTGAGGCCTAGCCAATTCACGGGGTTTGGAACAACAACAACAACAAAAAAGATTGAAGGTGGAAAGTTTGGAAACCACTGTTCCACGAAAATGAGGTGGGTAGAGGATGCAAAGAAGCTGAGGAGTAGACATATTAGATTCTTTTCCCATTTGCTGTACTGTCACAATGACCTTGGACAAGTGTTCTTGTAACAGTTTTTTCTTTTGCAGGGAAAATAAGGATAATGAAATTTTCCCACTTGTTTTGAAGCACTTCAAGAACAGCAGCAGAAAAAACTTTTTAAAAAAAAAAGTGATTGTTTATCAGTGTGCAGGGAGTCTGAAGGATCCCCAGCTCAACAGAGATAAGATTGGGACTGAATGAGTCCTAAATGCTGAAATTCCAGAACTATAGTTATTGGGAGGTCTAATGAGCAGGAGACACCATTTTGAACAAAAGGCCTGGGAGTGATCATGGTGGCATCAAGAGAGGTGCCTGCCCTACCATTAGGCAGCATGGTACTGGCACAGTGAAAATATTTTAGGCATTATGAAAGGGCAGGATTTGTTTAGATATTTGGTTATTTGAAGTGTAGCCTGCATCATTAAATTGTAAACCACTCAAGAGTACTTTAAGTACTATGGGACAGTATATAAGCAGCACACGCTTTATTTAATCTGTGATTATTGTAGCATTACTGCCATGGACAGGGAGAAATGTATATGGGATTTCCTGTCTTCCGTGCCTGAATAATTTGCCTGGTTTGGGGTTCAATGCACTTTGACTTGTGGGGGACACACAACCTTTACTACTTTGACTCAGACAACAGTATTTTGCATAAATACCTGAACTCCCAAAATGGGTGGACCTTTCTCCCCCCCCCCATCTCCAACTTGATGTGCAGATCCTGCCACATTTTTCTCCTTCTGTTCTAGACTTTTATGCCTCTAGCTTTGTAGAGTCCAGATTGTTTAAAACCATCCTGAACCTAAGGTAGATTTAATCCAAGCCGACAGAGGATTTTTCTAACTCTCATGTTAAGTGACCACATTTGGCCCAACCCTACATTTTTTGGGGTGTGTGTGTTTGTGTGTGTGTCAAGTTTTTGTAGTTAATCAGGCCTGCCCTAGGTCTCCAAACACATATTTTGGTCAGGGCTTGGGATTATAGGCCTGAATGCAGGTATGTTTGTGAGCCTTTTGAGAATAAGGATAAATGACCAGAGGCACACATCCACACTGTGACTTTATACTTGGCTTCTCATGGAGTCATGTGCAGCCAATCTGCTTAACCCGTAACATAGTGCCAGGAGTCTGCCATGCATTGGCTGTGTGCTGCTACCAGGGCACCACCAGAGCAGCACATTTGCTGTGTGTGCCGAGGTCCGGGCAGTGTTAACTGCCGTGTCAGCACCAGATCAGGTTCTGCTACAGTCTGTTTGTTAACCATTCCTCCTCCTATGGCAACTCCAAATAGATCAGATGCTTTTTAGAATGGTAGATATGGATGGGCAGGTTGGGCTCTGAAAAGGAACAGCAGAGCAGAGCATGGAACGGTGCTTTCTAGAGCAATAGTTCCCCAAATTTCCCCAGTTTGAATGAGTTGCCCAACATAACTTTTCCAAGTTCTGCCCAGATTGCACCATCCCATCCCCTAACATTTCAGGCCAAAACCCCTTAACAGGAAGGGGAGTTCTTCTACCCCTGAATGAGCCTGCAGGAGCAGGAGTGGGTGGGGTCACAAAGCAGATTGCTTTGTTCTGTGGTTGGTTCCCAGGAGGTAAACAAGGGCCTTGTTTGCAATCTAAGTTCTCAGGCATCATAGTCTGTGTAAAATATATCTCTAGAACGCTAATGTGAGTTCAGTCCCGGTACTGATTTATCAGCAATAAATAGCTTGACCCTGAAGTGATCAAGCTAGGGCACCATTCCATGCAGTTTGGCATTAGCAATTAGTGTACAGTATTTAGGCGAGTTGGGGGTTAGTTCATGGCAATTCCAGCCCACAGAGCACAGGGCATCACAGGCTGCTATTACATCAAGGAAGGTAGCTTTCTATAGGTTGTTAGCTTTTGATTTCCACCAACATAGCCAGGGGAGGGATGATGGGTAGTGTAATCCAGTAACATCAAGAGTGTTGCACATTCCCTATCCCTTCATTCTGTGAGGGACCCTCTTTTTTGTGACCCCTTCTTTACTGCACACAACCCATGTTCATCAGCTTATGTTGCCTCCAGTTCCCAACATTGGGTTTGCCCTCTTACACCCCTTTACTGCTTCCCCTCCTGACAGAGGCTTGCATCTCTCTGTTGGCAGGCAAGGGAATCACTGCCACACACAGCTTGCCCATTCTTCATTTGCAAAAGCTCTGCAAAGTTAATTATTACAATGGCTTTTTGTTGTTGTTGGGTTTTTTTGCTGGGAGATTCCAGAACAGAGATAAGAGCAAGCAGACAGATCTCAGAGGACTTTACGTTTATTAACTGAATGCCATGCTGTTGCCTTGATGAGGTAAGCTGAACCAGCCCTATTGTGTTGAGGAAGGGAGACTGAGGCTGGGAAAACAGGGTGGGAGACTTGTCCAAGGTCACAGAGCAATTCATCACACAAGACAGGAACAGAACAAGTTTGCCAGAAGAGCCATATTTTAAAAGGACTGTACCTTTCACCACTGTCCTGGAATGTCAAAACTTAACATAACATTTCAGAATGTCAGAGTCCCAGAGCAGATTGTACAGCTCATGTTTTTACTGTTCATCCTCCACCACTGAGCAATCCATAGGTCCTCCTAGCCTCCAACTATTCATAGTTCTCCCTTGTAATTTAGGCTCTTCTGACATGGAACTCTCCATGGCCAGCTTGACCTCAGCCATGGACTATTAGACAGCAGGTGCAACTACACTGTGAGAAAAATCTGAATTGACCCACTGTGAAGTCACAGTTGGGAAGTCAGGTTTCCCTGGGTAAATTTGTGTTAACTGGGCACCCAGGGAGTGAGGAGGAAATGGACAAACAGCCTTGTTTGCAGCTTGTTAACATATTAACATAGCTCTTCTATAACCCTTCTGATTTGTAGGAAACATAGCTACAGGATTAGTGCTTTAATAAACTGTAAGTAAGAGCTGTGTGGCAATTTTCTCCTCTCTCTCTCTCTGTTGTCCAGGCACCCTAGCATTGGCACCAAGCTTTAAAAGAAGAAGAAGAAATTGCATTATTTGTTTCAACACTGGTGTTTTGACACTGCACCCTCCAGCTTCCATGCCATCACACCAACCTCTAGCATCCTTGCACACATTCCTGCATTGATTCAAGCAATCACAGTGTCTGAAACAATGTGAATGGATCTACTGTCAAAAAAGTAGAAGTCCCAGTGGCAAAGGGAAAAGAAACCCTACAGATTTAGAAGCAGGGGAGGAGTCCAAGTAAATTTGCAGTAACTTTTCTTTAATGTGAGCAACAGAAAAAAAATGCAAATCAGACCATTCCAGTCCCGTAGCATTTCCTGCATTATATATCAATGTAGGCAGAGTGAGGCAACTGCCTTAGGTGACAGATATGGAGAAGTGGCAGCAAGATGTCTGTTCCTTCCTCAGTCATTCCTCTCCACTGGAAGAGAGAGCTCTGTGAGTCACATGACCTTTTCTGACTTCCCCCTTAACTACCCAGGTATGATGGAGGGTGACACATCCTGTGGCTAGCGTTGAAGTAAAACTGCATCTTGGTCAACTTCTGTATTTGGGATGGGGAATGTTGTTCCTTTGCCTCAGGCAACAGAATTCCAGGGGCCAGCCCTGAAGCCCTACCATCTGGAGTTAGGAGTAGAAACAGGAAAAGTTACTTTTGGCAGCCACAATGCCCAAAATATTCCCTGCCGCAATTTGGCAATGCAGTAGAACAGTGTGGGGTAAGATGCTACAGCCAGTGGGCTTACAGCTGTACTGTACCACAGATTGTACAAGTGGGAGAAAGTGGGGGAAAATACATATTCTGAGATGAGAAGCAACATGATCTTTATAGTGCACAAGAGTGCCTCTTTAGAAAACAGAACTCATCTCCCCCTGTATTATGTATAATAAATATAGTCACCGGAATGCATGTAGGGGAATGTGTACATGTATGGGAAAGGCCAGTTCTAGATTTAAGAGGGCAACAAGCAAAGTGCCTTTAGGTAGCTCCTCTTTGTTGACAGGAGGCCTACCTGGTGACAGGGGTACACTACAGTGGGTGCTAGCGGCTCTCCTGGCAGTAGAGACATAGCATTGCGGGAAATTAAAATGACACCACCAGCAGCAGCATCGTCATCTTAGAGGTGCTGCTTGGAGCACTAAGAGCTTAGCTATGAAGCCACAGATCTAAACCACTGAGCTGTCTCCAAAAATGTGCTCTCCAACATTTCTAAAATGAAAACCAGGACATTTGTATGCCACCAGTATAAGGAACAACAGGTAAGTTTGGCCTTGGAGTTCAAAAAGAAGCAGGGCAAAGGCTAATAGAGTTTTGTCAAGAGAACAAGCTGGTCATCACAAACACTCTTTTCCAACAACACAAGAGGCAACTCTACACATGGACATCACCAGATGGGCAATACCGAAATCAGATTGATTATGTTCTCTGCAGCCAAAGATGGAGAAGCTCTATACAGTCAGCAAAAACAAGACCTGGAGCTGATTGTGGCTCTGATCATCAGCTTCTTAGAGCAAAACTCAAGCTTAAACTGAAGAAAGTAGGAAAAACCACGGGGCTGGTCAGGTATAATCTAAACCAAATCCCTTATGGATACACAGTGGAAGTGAAGAACAGATTTAAGGAACTCGATTTGGTGGACAGAGTGCCTGAAGAACTATGGCTGGAGGCTCGTAACATTGTACAGGAGGCAGCAACAAAAACCATCCCAAAGAAAAGGAAATGCAAGAAAGCAAAGTGGCTGTCCGATGAGGCCTTACAAACAGCAGAGAAGAGAAGAGAAACAAAACACAAGGGAGATAGGGAAAGTTACAGAAAATTGAATGCAGACTTCCAAAGAATGGCAAGGAGAGACAAGAGGACCTTCTTAAATGAACAGTGCAAAGAAATAGAGGAAAATAATAGAAAGGGAAAACCACAGATCTGTTCAAGAAAATTGGAGATGTTAAAGGAACATTTTGTGCAAAGATGGACATGATAAAGGACAAAAATGGTAGGGACCGAACAGAAGCAGAAGACATCAAGAAGAGGTGGCAAGAATACTCAGAGGAATTATGCCAGAAAGATCTGGATGTCCCAGACAACCCAGATAGTGTGGTTGCTGACCTTGAGCCAGACATCCTGGAGAGTGAAGTCAAGTGGGCCTTAGAAAGCATGGCTAACAACAAGGCCAGTGGAGGTGATGGCATTCCAGTTGAACTATTTAAAATCTTAAAAGATGACGCTGTTAAGGTGCTACACTCAATATGCCAGCAAGTTTGGAAAACTCAGCAGTGGCCAGAGGATTGGAAAAGATCAGTCTACATCCCAATCCCAAAGAAGGGCAGTGCCAAAGAATGCTCCAACTACCGTACAATTGCACTCATTTCACACGCTAGCAAGGTTATGCTCAAAATCTTCCAAGGCAGGCTTCAGCAGTATGTGGACCGAGAACTCCCAGAAGTACAAGCTGGATTTCGAAGGGGAAGAGGAACTAGAGACCAAATTGCTAATATGCGCTGGATTATGGAGAAAGCCAGAGAGTTCCAGAAAAACATCTACTTCTGCTTCATTGACTACGCAAAAGCCTTTGACTGTGTGGACCACAGCAAACTATGGCAAGTCCTTAAAGAATTGGGAGTGCCTGACCACCTTATCTATCTCCTGAGAAATCTATATATGGGACAGGAAGCAACAGTTAGAACTGGATATGGAACAACTGATTGGTTCAAAATTGGGAAAGGAGTACGACAAGGCTGTATATTGTCTCCCTGCTTATTTAACTTATATGCAGAATACATCATGCGAAAGGCTGGACTGGATGAATCCCAAGCCAGAATTAAGATTGCCGGAAGAAATATCAATAACCTCAGATATGCAGACGATACCACTCTGATGGCAGAAAGTGAGGAGGAATTAAAGAACCTCGTAATGAGGGTGAAAGAGGAGAGCGCCAAAAATGGTCTGAAGCTCAACATCAAAAAAACTAAGATCATGGCCACTGGTGCCATCACCTCCTGGCAAATAGAAGGGGAAGATATGGAGGTAGTGACAGATTTTACTTTCCTGGGCTCCATGATCGCTGCAGATGGTGACAGCAGCCACAAAATTAAAAGACGCCTGCTTCTTGGGAGGAAAGCGATGACAAACATAGACAACATCTTAAAAAACAGAGACATCACCTTACCGACAAAGGTCCGCATAGTCAAAGCTATGGCTTTTCCAGTAGCGATGTATGGAAGTGAGAGCTGGACCATAAAGAAGGCTGACCGCCGAAGAATTGATGCTTTTGAATTGTGGTGCTGGAGGAGACTCTTGAGAGTCCCCTGGACTGCAAGGAGATCAAACCTATCCATTCTGAATGAAATCAACCCTGAGTGCTCACTGGAAGGACAGATCCTGAAGCTGAGGCTCCAATACTTTGGCCATCTCATGAGAAGAGAAGACTCCCTGGAAAAGACCCTGATGTTGGGAAAGTGTGAAGGCAAGAGGAGAAGGGGACGACAGAGGACAAGATGGTTGGACAGTGTCATCAAAGCTACCAACATGAATTTGACCCAACTCCGGGAGGCAGTGGAAGACAGGAGGGCCTGGCATGCTCTGGTCCATGGGGTCACGAAGAGTCAGACACGACTTAATGACTAAACAACAGCAACAAAGTATAAGGGATTGGGAACTTGTGGGGTGGTAGGTGGACATAGCTCCATGGATTTTTTTTTTCACAGTAGGAGGACCAGGAACAGCTGCAGCATGTATCAAAATGCAAGGGTAACTGTTCAGCATTGCTGTGGAGCCCATAGTCACACACCATGACCCCTGGGACAGCTTGTTTAGTAGGGGCAATCACACCATCTACTGGCCCCAGGATTCCCCATGCCCTCTGAGTTGAGCTATAATCCTCACAGCAGCTGGAGGCAGCTGGTTTTTTCCATTAAGGATGCATTCTTGTGATCCCCATTCATATTCTAAGCTTTGGAGGGGAGAGTAGCTTGATCTTGAGTAGACTATTAAGACCCATTGGCAAAAGACCTAAAAAACTGTTAGAATTAGGTTGATATGGATCAAGATCCATGTTTTTTTCTTATGCCCTTTGAGGGGTGTGGCTGTGAGAACTATCAGGATGGGCACCTACAGGTCAGAATTCACTATCAAAACACAGGAGGTTGAAGTACCTGGCTACAGAGCCAGGGCTGGGTGTTCAAATCCTCATTGTGTTTCTGGCAAGAGGGACCAACAGATCATTTGGAGTGCATTTGGTTGATGGGGTTACATCAGCGCAGCCTTGAACAAGCTGCATAGCCTTAGACCACCAGCTGAAGGAGGGACTTGTACACCACATCTGATTATTTTATACCTAGAAAACATTCAGATCTCCTTATGATGGAGTCAGCTTGATGGCATATAATTGAGACCCCATGCTTTGGCAAGTGAATGAGGCAGTAATGAGGCTAAGAGACTTTACTGTTTGTTATTGATTTAGCATAGAGGAAGTCACAGAAAGAGGAATGTAATTAAGCAGAGAATGGTTACTCTACCCCCCTCCTTTCTTTAAACCAGGTATGTTGCTAGACAAGGCTTTTGTTTTGCAATCACTTTGCTATATTAATGGAATTTTACAGGAAATCCAATCATCCTCTTCACAGTGTAACCCTCCTGTGTTCTCCCTCTGCTTCTTTCATACCTTTTTCTCAGCAGGAGAAAACAAATCCACCATGAGGCAGACATGACATAATTGTAGAATGCCTTTTGGCTAGTAATGCAAGGAGCCCTCTCTCTGGAACCAGCCAGGTTCCTGCTTCACTCTTGGCAGTTTAAAGGGTATCATTATTTGGAATTGTTTGTATTTCCAGTTAAAAGCTAAAGGTTGGCTGATATTCTATTGTCCAAGCTCAGAGTCTTTTACAAGTTGCATCTGAACAATCAGAAGTAAGGACCAACGAGTTACTCCCAGGTAACTATGCAAAGAGATGGGGGAAGTTACTTTTTTAAATTCCAGCATCCAAGATCCTATAGCCAATATGAACAAAGCACAGGACTGAAGTACAGTAATGCCAATCTTAATAAATAAATGCTATATTTTGTTCCCTTGTGTATATTATTCTTGATGACAAGCTCCTGAATATTTAAATCCACCTCTGTACTGTTGCTGACAACACAAACGTCCTCACAAAGTAACAGAATGCATGATCTCCTCCAGCTTTGAAAAGGATGCCTCTTATAAGTTGTACTTATATACTATACCTTGTAAATTCATGTGGGTTCATCTGAACTGTAGGCCAAAATATCTGGAGGGCCAAAGATTCCTGAACCCTACCCACAGCAGCTTTCAAAGCAGACATGCAAATAAGATCACCATGGCAATATATTTTGTTTCAAGAACACTGCTTTAAAAAGTTTTTAATTCATGTTTTTATTTATTATGGAATGTCTACAACTCAGTGTCATTCAGCAACTTGTAAGTAGCACTAACAGTGGAGAAGAAAAGGAAGCTAATACAGATGTGAACATGCTTAAAATATTTTGGAATTAAAAAACAACTTCACCTAAAGGCATTTAATTTACTTAGGACAGCTATCAGATGATACAGACTGTCCCTGCTCAGTTGGAACAGGAGAGAGACAAGCAATGGATGGGTATTGTTGTTCTTGTGTCCTGCTTGTTGGCTTCCCAGGACAAATCTGGCTGGCTGCTATGGGAAGCAAGATGCCAGACTTGATAGGACTTTGATTAGATCCATATTATAAACCTGTCTGTTTGTTTCATGTTAGGGAGTTAAATGTTTTATACTTATTCAACTCTGACGTCTTTATGGCATGCTGCATTTCTGTGGCTTTCTGAGGGTGCATTTTGTCCTCTGGGAGTCTTCTCTGCAACAGCAGCCTAGTGGGAACCCCCTGGGCATATGAAGAAAGTGGTGGTGGCAGCTTTAGCTGCTTCATTTAGTTCTCTGTTGAACACACACACACACACACACACACACACACACACACACACACACACACACACACACACACACACACACACACAGAGCACCACCACCTGCAGGTCCCCTCTCACCTCCTAAGGGTGAAGGTGGGGAAAGGTGCTAGACTGAGCGTACACCAGTGCTGTGCTGTGCAAAATGGCTACTGCAGTGATTGCCACCTTTGTTCACCCCCAGATCTCTCTGTGCTCCAATGTACCCTTACAGATTGTTCATCTTACATGCCATCAAACTGGAACTGACCTATAGACTCTGGTTGGGCTTTTAAGGCAAGATATGTAAGGAGTGGCTTTACCAGTGCCCCCCCCCCCCATGAATCTCCATGGAGGAGCAGGGATTCAAACCCTGATCTCAATGAGTCCTAGTCTGTCACTGTATCCACTAACTATCACTGGGTATTCATGGCCCATATTATTTTGGGATAATAAAGACTGCAATAGCTGCAGTGGTTTTACTCAGCACTTGGTTTCAAAGTACTGGAGGTTGGGATTCATGTTAAATACTTTTAAATTAAGACAGCCTCAGCCCCAGATGGGCCCTGTGGGAATGTTCTGTATTTTATGTAAGAAAGCATATTGGAATTCATATCACTGTATCTATTAGCAATGGCTGTCGGGAGATGTGTATACCTGGGGGTTTGAAGGTAACCAAACCGGTTATGTGGCCTAAGAACTGTAGAAATACCTAGAGAGGTCAAATGCAGTTTGACCTCTTCTTTTGTGAACACTGAAAGGTGAGAATTTTAGCACAATCCCTACAGTTTCCTGCTCTGGTATCTCTGAGCCTTATCATATGTAAAAGAAGGACTGAGAGACCTCATTGTTTCAATATGTTGACTGGGATGGTTGCAGCTAGAAGATCTGTTTGGCAGGAAATTCACACCTGAACACAAGTAACAGATGGCAGAAAGTGGGGATGACTATGGTACAAACCTACGAGACTGGACCTTCCTTTTCTGCCCTGAAAGACACATTGTTTTCTGTGAGCAAGAGCTGGGGTGTCTCCTATTTTGTGCAAAATAAAATCTTTCAGAGACCCTCACTCTAGTAGAATGAAGCAAATGGTCTGAACACAAGTACCAGAATGAAGCTCAGACCCTGGTCTGCACCGACCCTCTGGGAACCATCCAGTCAAGTGGACTGGCCTGAATGGCTTGGTTATAAAGGAGCAGAGGTCCTGGGTTCCTTCTTCCAATTCCATTTGCTCTGCATTCTGCCAAGCTTAAAACAGCAGCAGAAGCAGGAAATGGCCCCCTTAAACAATAGACCTTTTGCAAATCCATTTCCCCAAGGGTTTCAGCTAGAAAGGGAGCCAACCCGGAACTCTCCAGCCTGAATTGGCCTAGACTCCAGGGGATGTGGGTGGGGGAGGGAAGAGGGAGGGAAAATCCAATCCCTATAGAAGTTATTCCTCTCTACCCCCTCCTCCCCTGCAGCGATCTGTCACATAAGTTCCAGAGAGGAGGGCTAGAGTTCATAGTCCCCACTCCATGTATACTGCTTATAAACCTGGAATTCTGTTTTATATGCATCAAATGAAGTGAGCTGCATTTTGCAATGTATTTGTTAGGCTGTAACTACCCTACCACAACACTTCTTGTTGCTTTGCCACAACAGTCCTTTTTTCTTCTTGTTCCTCTCTTACTGGAGAGGCTGGACAACATCATGACAATTCTGAGCTCAGATAAGGCACCATCCAAACCAACATTTTCCGGCCAATAATTTGTTTTCTTTCCTGTGCTTTTCCCCCTGTTTCTGAATGATCATATCCAACAATCTGTATTTTTAATTTCTCATTACATGACCAATATATTCGCTTTTTATGATTTCTAGGTCTTTAGTTATTCACTTTAGTACTTCTCTAACAATCACCATCTCAATCCAAGAAACCTTTGCACTCTGCAGTAAATCCATACTTTAAGCATTTCTGCCTTCCTTAGAATGGCCTGTGTTAAGATCCACAATTCTGTGTCATACAGTATAATACTATACTCAGGTATACTGTAGTGGTGCTGTAGTGGAAACTCAGGGTGTTGTTGTTGTTTAGTTGTTAAGTCGTGTCCGACTCTTCGTGACCCCATGGACCAGAGCATGCCAGGCCCTCCTGTTTTCAACTGCCTCCCGGAGTTGGGTCAAATTCACGTTGGTAGCTTCGATGACACTGTCCAACCATCTCGTCCTCTGTTGTCCCCTTCTCCTCTTGCCCTCACACTTTCCCAACATCAGGGTCTTTTCCAGGGAGATTTCTCTTCTCATGAGATGGCCAAAGTATTGAAGCCTCAGCTTCAGGATCTGTCCTTCCAGTGAGCACTCAGGGTTGATTTCATTCAGAATGGATAGGTTTGATCTCCTTGCAGTCCAGGTGACTCTCAAGAGTCTCCTCCAGCACCACAATTCAAAAACATCAGTTCTTCAGTGGTCAGCCTTCTTTATGGTCCAGCTCTCACTTCCATACATCACTACTGGAAAAACCATAGCTTTGACTATGCGGACCTTTGTTGGCAAGGTGGCCAGGATGTCTGGCTCAAGGTCAGCAACCACACTATCTGGGTTGTCCGGGACATCCAGATCTTTCTGGTATAATTCCTCTGTGTATTCTTGCCACCTCTTCTTGATGTCTTCTGCTTCTGTGAGGTCCCTACCATTTTTGTCCTTTATCATGTCCATCTTTGCACAAAATGTTCCTTTAACATCTCCAATTTTCTTGAACAGATCTCTGGTTTTTCCCTTTCTATTATTTTCCTCTATTTCTTTGCACTGTTCATTTAAGAAGGTCCTCTTGTCTCTCCTTGCTATTCTTTGGAAGTCTGCATTCAATTTTCTGTAACTTTCCCTATCTCCCTTGCATTTTGTTTCCCTTCTCTTCTCTGCTATTTGTAAGGCCTTGTTGGACACCCACTTTGCTTTCTTGCATTTCCCTTTCTTTGGGATGGTTTTTGTTGCTGCCTCCTGTACAATGTTATGAGCCTCCAGCCATAGTTCTTCAGGCACTCTGTCCACCAAATCGAGTTCCTTAAATCTGTTCTTCACTTCCACTGTGTATCCATAAGGGATTTGGTTTAGATTATACCTGACCAGCCCAGTGATTTTTCCTACTTTCTTCAATTTAAGCTTGAGTTTTGCTATAAGAAGCTGATGATCAGAGCCACAATCAGCTCCAGGTCTTGTTTTTGCTGACTGTATAGAGCTTCTCCATCTTTGGCTGCAGAGAACATAATCAATCTGATTTCGGTATTGCTCATCTGGTGATGTCGATGTGTAGAGTCACCTCTTGTGTTGTTGGATGTTGTTGTGATGACCAGCTTTTTCTCTTGACAAAACTCTATTAGCCTTTGCTCTGCTTCGTTTTGAACTCCAAGGCCAAACTTACCTGTTGTTCCTTTTATCTCTTGACTCCCTACTTTAGCATTCCAGTCCCCTATAATGAGAAGAACATCTTTCTTTGGTGTCAGTTCTAGAAGGTGTTGTAAATCTTCATAGAATTGGTCAGTTTCAGCCTCTTCAGCATTGGTGGTTGGTGCATACACTTGGATTGCTGTGATGTTGAAAGGTCTGCCTTGGATTCGTATTGATATAATTCTATTATTTTTGAGATTGTATCCCAGTACAGCTTTTCCCACTCTTTTGTTGACTATGAGGGCTACTCCATTTCTTCTACGGGATTCTTGCCCACAGTAGTAGATATGATAATTGTCTGAATTGAATTCGCCCAGTCCCGTCCATTTTAGTTCACTGACGCCCAGGATGTCAATGTTTATTCTTGCCATCTCCTGTTTGACCACATCCAGCTTACCAAGGTTCATAGATCTTACATTCCAGGTTCCTATGCAGTATTTCTCTTTTCAGCATCGGACTTTCCTTTCACTTCCAGGCGCGTCCGCAGCTGAGCGTCCTTTCAGCTTTGGCCCATCCACTTCATTAGCTCTGGAGCTACTTGTACTCGTCCTCCACTCTTCCTCAGTAGCATGTTGGACGCCTTCCGACCTGAGGGGCTCATCTTCCAGCGTCATATCTTTTAGCCTTTTGTTTCTGTCCATGGAGTTTTCTTGGCAAAGATACTGGAGTGGCTTGCCAGTTCCTGCTCCAGGTGGATCGCGTTTAGTCAGAACTCTCCACTATGACCTGTCCATCTTGGGTGTCCCTGCACGGCATAGCCCATAGCTTCTCTGAATTACTCAAGCCCCTTCGCCACGACAAGGCAGCAATCTGTGAAGGGGGAAACTCAGGATACCTGGGTTTGAATCAGCTATGGAAACTCACTTGGGCAATGGGTCCCAACCTTGGGTAACCCAGGTATTCCGGGACTGCAATTCCCAGAAACCTTCACTACCAGCTGTGCTGCCCGGGGTTTCTGGAAGTTGCAGTCCATGAACACTTCGGTTACCCAAGGTTCGGAATCACTGCATTAGAGAAAAGGTGGCACTGGGAAAACCACTCCTTAAATATCTCACTTACCTTGAAAGCCTTGTTAGGGTTGCTAAAAGTTGGTTCCAACTGAATCTAAACGCAGGTGATGAATGCAAAGTTACAGGTGGAACCAAAACGGGGCTACTGAGGATGAGGAACAAGAAAGAGGCATGAGAACTATATATGTGTGTTGGGGGGTAGCTTTGGTCTGTCCAGATGTTTGGTCTCAAACTCTCACAGTTCTTTATAATGGAGCACGCTGGCTGGAGCTTCTGGGAGTTGGAGGCCAAAACATCTGGAGGACCAAGCTTCTCAGATCAAAAGAAAAGCCCCCCCCCGTCCTTGATTATTAAAACAAAAACAGTTAAAACACACTTGTAAAGAGCAAGAGCCGCTTGATTACCACAGCGCCCCCTATTGGGACTGAAAAATATCACAGCACCCGTGGACCCCACTCCGACGTGCATTTCCCACGCCACTTCCTGGGAAAATGGATGAAGCAGAAACACAACTATGCCCGATGATGATGATCATTATAATCACCATCTCCTCCTCCTCCTCCTTCCTAAAAGGGAATATGCCGCCAGCTCTTTTATGGGCTACCTTTCAAATGCATCGCCCTTGAAGAAGTCTCAAAACAAACCTAGCTGCCCCAAAGCGACGTTTTTGCACGAAAGAGGGGGGGGGGCAGATTGGGGCGAGGAAGAGGGAAGAGAAGGAAAAAGGTGACTGTTGCTGCCGTCCGGGCTTCCCATCGCCTAGCAACCAGCCCCCTCTCCGGCTCTGCTGGGCTTCCATTGATCCAAATTACGCTGTAAACAAAGTTGCCGTGGCAACCGATGGAGAGGGGATGAAAGTTGTTGGAGAAGGCAACGTTTCAGGAGGGGATGGAAGAGGCGACCCGGGCTGGGGCGGCGGGAGCGGAGGACTGTGGCAGAGCCCTGGGGAACCCAGCACAGGCCCTGGAAACAACAGATCGGGGGCGGGGTGTTACACACACACACACACACACACACACACGTGTCCCACCACGAGCTGGTTTATACTTGCAGTTCTATCGAGTGAAGGTCTCTATGGGCTCATAACGAAGATGAGGAGGAGGAGAACAACTTCCATTACATTTGTAACCGGACTTCCCTACATGAAGCTCAAAGCATCAGGCAAGACTCTCTCCCACCCTATTTTATCCTTATAACACCCCTGTGAGGTAGACAAGTAAGGTCGAGAGAGGCCTGGTGATGGATCCAAGCCCCCAGTGTGAGTTTTTTTGGCAGGGTTTTGTAAAGAGAGTCAGGCTTATGACCTAAACCTGGCCCTCTGTAGCCCTCCTGCAACACCTGTAGCCGCCATGCTGCTTCTAACTCCTAGCTCCGGAAATAGTGTCTGTTCAGTAGATTACTGTGTGTGAGCGAGTGTGTGTGAGGGGAGAGTAGTTGATATCTGGCTTTTCGGGGGGTGTGTGTGTGTGTGTGTGTGAGAGAGAGAGAGAGAGAGAGAAGAGTGCACAGAGTAATTGTGGTGTGTATCTTTTGGATCCATAAAGAAGGCTGACCGCCGAAGAATTGATGCTTTTGAATTGTGGTGCTGGAGGAGACTCTTGAGAGTCCCCTGGACTGCAAGGAGAACAAACCTATCCATTCTGAAGGAAATCAACCCTGAGTGCTCACTGGAAGGACAGATCCTGAAGCTGAGGCTCCAATACTTTGGCCATCTCATGAGAAAAGAAGACTCCCTGGAAAAGACCCTGATGTTGGGAAAGTGTGAAGGCAAGAGGAGAAGGGGACGACAGAGGACAAGATGGTTGGACAGTGTCATCGAAGCTACCAACATGAATTTGACCCAACTCCGGGAGGCAGTGGAAGACAGGAGGACCTGGCGTGCTCTGGTCCATGGGGTCACGAAGAGTTGGACACGACTTAACAACTAAACAACACATCTTTTGGAGTGCAGCTTTCATCAGTCCCAGCCACCATGGATAATTGTTAGGGTAGATGAAAGTTGTAGCTGGAAACATCTGGAGGGCACCCTGGAAGAATGGCTGGCAGTTTTCAGTATCCAACCTTTTAAGGGAATGACCACCTGGCACACTGATTTTCAAACCTCTCATGAGGAATCCCTTTCCACTTTAATGCAGTTGCTGAGTCACTCCTCCTGAACCTGTGCCACCAGAGCCCTGCCTTGTTGCATGGAACCTATTGGGATGTGCTCTCCTTTTATGCAGGACACTCCCACCATCTGGGCCCGTTGATCTTCACCATTGAAGATGCATGAGTGGAAGAGGGCCTCCAGCATTCATCTTCAGGTTGCAAATAACAGACCAAAGTGGGACATTTGCGGCCCTACAGGTGTTCTTACTCCAGCTCCCATCAACTCCCTGCTAGTATAGCGGATGGTCAGGGATGTGAACAATACATGATGATTCTCTCTCAACCCTAAATTTAAAATTTTCTTGTATTACATTTCTTCTCCTATGCCTTTGGGGCAACTATGGTTGTTACCTGAGCACAAGCCATCTTCTCTCCCCTACAAGATCCAGTGGCGCAGAGCAAATTCATGACATACCCTAAGCAGCTGGTGGCAAGTGTGGCATGTGCTTTACCCTGGACATTTCAGGAAAAGTTCTCCCCAGTCACTTAGATCATGCCACAAACATACTATGTCAACAATGGGGAGTGAGCAGACCCTCCCAGAGTCTAATGTACATTGGTGTAATTCATATATCTTATAACTCAGCAGCTTACCATGCTGAGGAGATTTATTACCCTGCTGCAAAACAGCTCAAAGGCAAATAGTGATGCAGTGAATGCAGGGGAAGACAGGAGTGGGGTGCGTGCTGAAGGAACAGCCTGACCTGTCTTTCCCATGCCTAAGTCTGCACAGAACTCCTGAATGTTTCTAACATGCCCTTTGGATTCATGTCTGGTCTCAGATAACTGATCTCATCAGAGCTTGACAGAACCTTCACCATCCCCCTGCTCTGAGATGTTCAAGTGCTAATGAACCAGAATTCCCATCATCCTTGATCGTTGACTATGCTGATTGGAAGTGGGAATCTGAGTCCAACAGCATGTGGAAAACCACACATCCCACACCTTGTTTTACACTATAGGAGAGATACTTTTTTAGACACCCTGTTGTGTTAACCGAAAAAATGTAGAGGGGTATAGTAAGTGGCGGGGGCATATATATGGGTCCTACCAGGGATCCTAGCACAATGTGCAAGTGCTAAGACCAACACCAAGGCCAGCTTCAGGGGATCCCTGGGCAAGATATCTGCTTAAGAGTGTGTTCAACTCCCACCCCACCGCTCACTGCCACCATTCTCATTGTTTCTCCTGAAATCCAATCAGCATAATTGCCCAAAGCGAGAGGGCAGTGAACAAGACAAGTGAAGGGTAAAGCTATCTGTGGTTATTACTAACCGAGGTGGCTATAAAGTGTCGGGAGCAGTGTTCTCCTGTGTACTGATTGCTGGAAAACATGGACAGGAGGGTGGTATTGGGTGCATGTCCTGCTGGAGGGCTTCCTGTTAAGAATCCTGAGAAGAGAATCCTGGATCTGACAGGCTTTTTGTCTGAGGTAGCCTATGCTCTTAAGACAAGTGGAGAATGATGCTCGCATCTCTTCACATTTTTGTTGTGGCCTGCTTGCTTGAAAAGTGCAGTGAATAGGCAGCAATGGCAAGAGGGGAGAAGCAGGTCCAGGATGTTCCAGGGATCAGCCGTGGGCCTCAGCAAGTGCCCCAAAATGCCAAAGTCACAAAAGGCACCCTCACAAAGCCCTGCCGATCACTTTGGCTGATTGGAGAAAGAGCATGGCCAGGTCCCTCTGCTCGGGACAACTTTTCTTTTTGGCTCTAATCCAGGTGCTGGAAGAACTCTCAACCAAAATCTAGTTCTGAGTAGTGCAAGGCAGGGGGACGTTATCTTCCCACTCTTTCTTCCTCCTGCCATGTTATTTCTAGTCAAGTTTCCTCAGGATAGCTGAACCAGGGTGAACAGTTTAGGAACCTGGAAGAGCAGCTGTAGAGTTTAAGATTATCCCTACTGCTCAGATAGGCTACTGCTGCTCCAAAGCTGTTATGAGGAAGAGTTGCTGCTGCTTTGGCGACAGCACACCATTCCAACCACTTCAGCATGGAAGTAGGCTGGGGAGTCTCCCTACTCAGCCAATGAGTGGTCAGCTGCGTGGGGAGGCAGGGAAGGGCTGGCTGGGCTCCTGCCGGGATTGGTGTGCCTCCGCTGAAGGAGGGCCCCACAACTGTGTGGAACCTGATGAGTAGGCCAGCTGGTTCTGGGGGGTGGGAATTGGTTCGTATTTCATATTCCTAGATTCGAATATGAATTGCCCATGTCTAGTTGCCGCTGTTCATCATCTTTGATGTTCCTCTCCTTGCTCCACTTCAACAGTCTTCAGTCGCTCCAAGCAGAAGACCACTGCAAAGATGCAATGGTGCTGCTCTGCCTGGTCTGGTGCCCTCACTGAAAGCCTCCGAGCAAAGCAAAGCAAAGCAAAGCAAAGCGTGCTGCTTATATACCACCCCATAGCGCTTCAAGCACTCTCTGGGCGGTTTACAAGTTAATTATGCAGGCTACACATTGCCTCCCCAGCGAGCTGGGTACTCATTTTACCGACCTCGGAAGGATAGAAGGCTGAGTCAACCTTGAGCCGGCTACCTGGGATTGAACCCCAGGTCGTGAGCACAGTTTTAGCTGCAGTACAGCAGTTTAACCACTGCGCCACAAGGCTCTTCTCGAGCAAGAGAATGTAACTCACTTAATGTGCATTTTAGTAACTGTTAACATATGCCATTACCTTGGAGATTTTGCTCAATGCATGGCCCTCCTCATGTTACTGCTCCCAGGACAAAAACCCTTAATGTATGTGACATGACTGAATCCTGCTGTGGGCGTTTGCAAATATGTGTAGGGCAATGTTTAGATATGTGGGTGTGCCTAAATGTATACAAGTGGATTTGTGCATTTGCACATCAAATACCAAAGCAGATGGCATCAGTGGCCTGATCAAGGTAGTGCTCAGCACAACTCACCTACCGTGTCTTTTAGACAGTGACCAACACCAGAGGTTGGTTTGTAAGTCACTGCAGGCATTTCTGTGAATATCACTTTGTTTAGGTGATGGGGACAGTATGGAGAATCTCTTGCCTGATCTCACATGGTCCCTGTTCCTGATGTCCATCTGCATAGCAAGGACATTGGTAAAGAGTGGAGTATTGCATGTAAATTTGTACATGCAGGGCTTCCACAGAAGTTGAAACCCTTCACTACTTGCAAAGCCCTGTCCCTGCTCATACATTTAGGTAAGCAAACAATGTGAAAAGAGGGCTCATAGGTGTACTTGTCCATACATGGAATCCTTTGTCACATTTTTAGCACAGAAAGTCTTTGCTCTTATCCCATGTGGTCTAGCGATCAGAGTGCTGGACTAGGATGGGGGAGATTCAGATTGAAACCCCCACTGAGCCATGAAGTCACATGACCTTGAGGTGAACACTTTAATTCAGGGGTGATAATTCCACCAGACGCATTAGACCTCTCCCGCATTCTGTTGGCTACACACTGGTGCCACCACTGCAGCAGCAAATTTGTTCTGGTGTTGCTGACTTCGTCCCTTTGTTTTCAAAAGAAAATGTGCGTTCCTCTCCTCTGTAATGGGAAACCTTGGGTTTCTACTTCACAAAGTGGTTGTGAGGATGACATGGGTTCAACATGTATGCTATGTTGTGCTCCTTCGATTCTACAGCTTAGAGGAAATGTGGAATATATATACAATTTTTTTTAAAAAATCCTTATACTGCTTTAATTGCCTTTTGCCAGGTAGAGTTGTCAGTGTTTTAACTGGCCACTGTTCCTGTTCCTATAACATAAGCATAATATTTGAACATTACTGGGTGATCATACTTCACTTGTTGTTTTCTACACACTGAGGTTTTGTTTTGCTTTGCTTTGCTTTGCTTTGTTTTAAGGCACAAGAGCAAACGTTGCTTGGTTATTTCTTTGGTCAGCTGGCAACTTGATTGGCAGGGAACCTTTGTCTGAACAATTGTGTTGAGTCAGTAACTTCATCCCCGATTCATTCTGTTAAGTTGCTGCCTGTAAAATGGAGGTATTGTCGTTGCCAAGTGAAATTCTTTCCACTGAGCTGAGACCCATGTACTGTGGGAATAATCATATACAACAAAGCTGGATCCCAAAATGAACAGTTGCTGTCATCATATTACCAGATGTCATAAAACAAATAAAGCTAAGGATTTATATATGCACACACTCTCTCAATCTCTCTCTCTTTTTCTAGGATTGCAGATATATTTTGGTAAATGACAAGTAGGGCTACGCGTACCCCCCCATTGCTGAGCTTATTGGAGTCACAAGGAGACTTCCTCACATTGTATAACTATTGTGTACAACCAGTACACAAGGACTTAGATGTTTACATTAGATTGGAAAACAATCCCTTTACCTGTGTAATCTGGCTTCTACATTCTTAAACACATTTTCAAAGTGGCTTCCAGCTCTTTCTGAGAAGTTTCTCTGATGTGTCGTTTTTTCCAATTTATAATCAGATGTGCTCTACAACAAGAAAACACTTGAAGTAAATATAGGCTGCTGTTTTAAAAACCTCAGTGGTGGCTCTTGGCTGCAATAGCCTTGGGCTGCAATGCAGTCTTTCAGCAACTAGCTCAACTGATGAGGTGCAACAGAATGTCTATGAACACTCCAATTTCTCAGAAGCTTCTCATAAATATTTGGCGCCAAAGTTCAAGGGTGCCACTGTGTGTTGCCGTTACATGAGGAAGAGGAGGCAGAGAAGGAGAGAGTGGGCAGCAGTTCCAAAGTGTGGTTGATTGTTAGAATGAACACAATGAATCATTGGCAATCACTATGTCAGAATTAAACTTAGGACACACAGCCAGGGCTCAATTCTACAGTTCAAGTTGAAAAAGTGTCGTCTTTTAAATAAGCTGCGAGCCATAGAGTCAGACAGGGTCAGACAGTAGGTTTCTAGCAATAAGGTCACACCATGTAGCCTCCAATGGGACAGTTTCTGCTGCAGTTCTCAGAAGATATGGGGCAGGCTTGTTTCTTCAAATATCTGAGCTCAGAGAGGAACCAGCATGGTATGGCATATGTGGTTCCAACACTGGCCTCAGCCTGAAAGATCCAGGTTGAAATGTTTACTTAGCCATGAAACTCATTGAATGACATTGAGCCAGTCAATGTATCTCAGCCTTACCCAGAGGTGGGCAGATGTCAAGCTTGGGGGATCTATTTTGTATTAAGCTACCAAACTGATCCACAAAATGGTATCTTGAGGAGGGCAGAGTGAATTGTCAACTTTACCCCACAAACCACACACACTCACAGGTACTGGAGGTGGAAATTGGCTTTGCAGTACCAGGCCAGACCAACAACCTTTCAGCTACTCACAGCTGGATGAAATCAGGGTATGTGGTCACAGTCCTGATCTTGTGAGGTACTGGTGCTGGAAACGCTGGCTGAGAATGCTTCCATTCATGGAATAGTCAGTCTGAACCCAGCCCAATAGGTTATAATGCAGTGTTGCCGGATGCCCATGGAAGGCAGAGAAGATGCCTCCTAGCTTGTTCCTTTGGCTTGAACTACAGCTTGATATACAGAATTCTGCAGGAAAATTCAATATGACTTTGTAAGATCCATACCTTATGACGTTAAAAGACCACATCTTGGATTTCACCTTCCCAAGCAATTAACGTTGCATAGTGGATTCCTGTGGAATTCAGTTGATTCCCCCTGTTGATTCTGAAGTTTCTATGGGAATGGTTGATTTGTTAAAGGCAATGCCTCTAGCCATCCAAACATCCATCTACTGTGTTTCCCCCAAAATAAGACAGGGTCTTATATTAATTTTTGCTCCAAAAAACACATTAGGGCTTATTTTCATGGGATGTTTTATTTTTTTCATGTACAACAATCTACATTTATTCAAATACAGTCATGTCATCTTCTTCTGGTTGCTGAACAATGGTGGAGGGCGGGGTTTCACTTAACTGGGGCTTATTTTTTGGGGTATGGCTTATATTAGGAGCATCCTGAAAAATCATACTAGGGCTTATTTTCAGGTTAGGTCTTATTTTCGGGGAAACAGGGTAAGAAGAGGAAGGGAGCAAACTTGAAATGTGAAAGAGCTTTTGGACTGAAAATCCCAAAGGTCCGTGGCTGCTGCAGTTCTGACGCTCGAGTTAAAACAGAACCCCTTGGCAAAACACTGTTGTCAATATTCATCTCAAATCATGTGGAGATGAGATCAAAGTTATGAAAATATATTATGGTATGAAGAGTGCTCAGGAACTGTTGCCAGGCGACCTTGGTGTTACTCTTGGTAAAACGCCTACCTAGCAGCAACGCATTAAGCAGGTGAGCACTCTAATCTAGGGCTCCTCTGCTAATGTGATTCATGATGAGCTTATGGGTAAAAGTAAGGCTGAGGATAAAAAAATATTGAAGTGGAGAACCTTTGGCTCTCCAGATGTTTATGACTCCCAACTCCCCTAATCCCTGGCTAGAGCTTCTGGGAACTATAGTCCAAAACAACTGGAGAGTCAAAGGTTGTCACCCATCTGTGATATATATGAATGTATGAAGGTGCCTTATACTGAATGAGATCATACCTTCAACTAAAGAACTGTGCTTGGACACATGAAAGGTTAAAATAATAATAATAATCTTAGAACTGCAGAGCTGGAAGGGACCTTATGGATCATCATGTCCGGCCCCTGTCAAGAAGGCCCAGTGGGGAACTGAATTCCCAACCTCTGGCTCCGCAGCCAGATGCCTCAACTACTGAGCTATCTTTATGAAATATAAAAACTAATTAGACTTATAAATTCTACATGACTACTTCTGTCATCACTTCATCTGACTCTGGCTGAAATCCAGTAATTCATTGCAATTAGAGTAGGCCCTTTGAATCAGTGGAGGTTTGGTGAGTCAACTCCTGTGTAAGTTCCATTGATTCATTGGGCCCACTCTGGTTGCCGCAATGCAATTTCTGTTCCTGAGAAACAGCATATCTCCAGGATTTCAGAAGGAAGACTTTCCCGGGGAAACGCCACCAACTGATGGGATTTAGCACAAATGTAATTTATGGATGAGCTATAGCTTCCCTTTCCTCTACTGCTTGGACAGGAGTTTTGTTGTGTGTTGTTATGTGCTATCAAGTTGGAACCGACTTACAGTGTTTTCAAAGTAAGGAAGATGTTTAAGAAGTGGGCTTGCCAGTTCCACACCCCCAGTGAGTTTCCATGAGGAAGCAGGGATTCAGATTCAGGCCTCCTGAGTCCTCGTCCATCACTCTATCCTCTACACCACACTAGGCATCTGAGAATTCTAGCCTCCAGCAACTCTATGACCGGATCAGGTGTGGGGCAAGCAGATATTTAGACTGCAAGTACTACTTTTAACAGCAAATGCAAACAGTAGCTGTACAATCCATTCATTGAACAAAGTTCATAAAAAATCAGAAATCCACAAACACAAGCACAGCTTCAACAAAATGAAGAAAGTCTAAAACTCAATAAAGCCTGGTTCTCAGCACTGGAAAATACAGCCTGGAAAAAGGTCAATTAACTCTACCCAGCAACAAGGACCGGTGATCACTGCACACAAAAGACTAGCTAACGACACCCATCAACCACAGTGACAGATCATTTCCTGCCTTATCACAACAATACACCCATAAAACACCCTGATCACAATAATCACCCAGTCTCCTGAAAAGAACAAAAAAATGATCCCTCAGCTACAAATACTCAACTATCTCACACACTACACCAGAACACAGACAGAGTTGTATTCTGTCTCCTGTCCTCTGATGATGCCGGCCACAGAGACTGGCGAAACATTAGGAAGAAAAACCTCCAGAACACAGCCAAACAGCCCGAAAACTACAACAACCATGATTTCCTGGCCTCCTTTGGAGTGGCTACTCAGAGGAGCATTGCCTGGGAGGACCTGGAGTATTCAAAATCTCACTTTATCTGTAACTTTTTAGTGATTGACTAAAGGCATCGTTCAACCTAGAACTAGGATTCTACTTTGTTTTTCACCTGAACATCAACATCTACCAACTGGAGTCAGGTGCAAAATAGTGACTTATGAGGACCCACATAGATTGGTGGCACAAGGTCCCTGTGTGCTTATGCTCGGTGCAGGAATTGGCTTTCAGTACCAGTATAGATGTCTGTACACAAATCCATTCACACACAAATATTCTACCATGCTTGATTTGAGTGTTCTAACTTAGGGAGCAGGAGCAGGTGATACCTTTATTAAACCACAAAAAAAATCAAGCAAATATTTTTTATTTTTAGTGGTCTAATAAAGGTATCACCTGCTCCTGCATTTGTATTATTTTCAGAGACCAAACGGCCTTTACCTGATTTTTTTTTAAGGAGCAGGGAGAGCCATGTGGAGTTCCTGATCTACTGAAAATCAGCTGGAGATCTACTAGATATTCCAATCCATCTTCTGCTGTACTGTACTAGAGACTGTACTGTTAAGTTTTGGCAGTCAAGACAAGACATGGGAGCTTTGTATTCGTATCCCGGGGGATACGAACACGAAGTTCAGCACCACAGGTGCCACGGCTGTCCATTCCCACCCCCCAGAACCAGCCCTGTCCATTCACTGGGCTCCTCACAAGGCATACGTCCCATGCGTACTCACAAAGCGCTGCCCTGCCTCTTCCCACAGCCGTCCGCTCTGGCAAGGAGGCAGGAAGATGAGTCTTCCCACTCAGCTGCTGAGCAGTTGGCTGAGGGGAGAGGCGAAGCAGTGCTGTGGGGACTATGTCCATGATTGGCGCGATATTGCCACAGCTGGATGCAATGCACTGCAAAAAGCCCAGTGAGTGGATCGGATTGGTTCTGGGGGGGCAGGAATGGACTGCCGTGGCACCTATGGTGCAAGCTTCATATCCATATCCCCCGGGATACAAATATTAAGTTCCCATGTCTAGTCAAGACTCTGCTCACAACCTGAGTTCAATCTCATCAGGCTCTGGTAGCCAGTTCAAGGTTGACTCTGCCTTCTATCTATCCAAGGTTGGTAAAATGAGTACCCAGATCACTGCAGCAGCGAGGGGTGGGGGAGTGTAGCCTGCATAATTAAATTGTAAACAACCTAGAGAGTTCTTTAAGCACCATGGGGCAGTGTATATAAGCAGCACTTTTTGCTTTGCTTCTGCTCCTGGCTTAAATGGATTAATGCTTGCATATATACTACAACAATGCCCTCTTTAAGCCCATGCAAGGCTACAGGCAGCCTTGCTTCTGTGTAAACCATGTAAACTGTATAGATCTTGCCTGTATCCCTGATCACAAGAACAGACCAGCTTCGTCTGGAAGGAGTGCTTCCTGCCAGCCCTCTTGTCTCCAGGATGTGGTCCTTAACAGGAATACTGAATTCCTACCATTGGATGTGGAAACTCTACTTAGCTGTGCTTGACAAAATGGTAGATCTATGTTGAACGATACATTTAGCAATTTATTAATGTGTCACCAGTTAGCTCACAAGGATTTCCAGAAAAAAACATTCTCACAAGTTAGTTATTCCGATATATTAATGAACAAAACACTTGAATGCTACTATTCGGCAATCATAATTAAAACTGGATAGCATTCCAAGCTGATTGTTGCATCCTCCTAAACATAAATGTTAGGATGAAGTGCACAGTCTGGCTTTGCAAATCAATGACATCAGCCGCTGAATCAAGGAGCAGTTGTAAGACAGGCATGGCACAGTAATTGTGTTGCAAACAGGAGCATGTAAAAATGCAAGCACCCAGGCCCATATTATCCAAACTTCTCTAACTTGGCAACCCTCCTATGTTGCTAGACTACAGCCCCCATTATTCCCAAATAGAACAACATAGCTGTGGTAGCTGAGAATGATAGGGGTTGTAGTCTACCAGCATCCGAATACAAAAGAGTTCAGAATCATGAATTTTTGTGGTGGTGGTTGTACCCAGAATTTCAGAAAGTGACTTTTTTCTACTACAACTCTCCAAGTTCTTTTAGCCAGGCTAGCCAACAGTCAAGATGAGTAAGAATTTTAGTAGACACAGTATAAAAAGTAACATTTCCAAAGTCTAGCTGTTTGTTGGAAAAAGTCGTCTAAGGGCTCATCTGTACTGCTCATTTTGGAGCAGGGTAGAGCAGGCTAAATAGGGCCGCATGGGGGTCAAGTGAAGGTGCCATACATATGCCATTGGGTGTGATCCTTGCATCCAAATGGCATATCGGATTTCCATCGACCTTATTTACTCTGGCTCCTTCTTTTTTAAATTTCTGATACTGTATTGTGAAGTGGCTTCATATGTGAGCCACTTCAGGATATCAGCAAATTGAACACTTTCTCTGCTCCTTGGCAAAGGGGCAGGGGAAATGATGTTTTTTCTTCAGACTCTGGTATACCATCACTGATGCAGTGCATCACTTACAAAGAAATTTTTTAAAAAACATTATTTTCTTTGCTGTGTCTTAAAAGACTGGTTGAAAAACTGCCTGCAGCTGAGTCCACAGATTTGGCTACAGGCATTTTCTCCACCAGCCCTTCAGATAAGGTGATGGAGTGTGTGGACTTCTAGTTACTGCACAGAAAGGGGGAAGTTCAACAGGTGCAGATTTTCCTTGTCCTTTCATTACTGCGGCAGGACAAGTAGTGCTTGATAAAATGTCACCTTCTATACAATGATGGAAGTAAGGATGGGGAGTACTTCGTTTCGCCCTCCCTGAAGTTTTGGCCTACAGCTTCCATCCGCCCCACTCAGCAGGGCCAATGACAAGGGACAGTGCAAGTGGGAGTCCACAGGGGCCAACATTTTCCTACCCTTGGATTAAAGAAAGGAACGCTATCTCTACTGCAGTGGCATTTTACTTATATTCTAATCCAGGGAGACTCTGAGATTCCTGAAAAGCTTATTAGGTATTCCTCAATGAATAGGCCAGTAATGCCAAAGAAGCTTCTTGAAAAGAAATATTTGCAATGGGGTCTGGGAGCATCCAAGGTTGGGGCTACAGCTGAGGCTTCTTTCACACTTCTGAGACAGGAGCACCCTCTACTGGCATGTGTTTGCATTGACTTAATGCAGCCCTGCGCAAATGCACAAGGGAAGGGAGCACCCTCTAGTGATCGGTCACTATCAGCCAGTGATGGTGAAGAAGGAAATGGCCCCCCCTTTTTTTCTTACACAATTAAAAAAGCACACATACCTGTGCATGAATGAATGTTTGGGTACATACTGATAAGCTGCTAAAGTATGTGTATTGGTCCGAATTAGGGAAGCCAGGTGCAAAAGAAGACAAGGACTCTTGCATTTTAGATAATTGTACGTAGAATTGTGGTTCCCAACCTTTTTTGAGTTGTGATCTCCCGCCTTTAAAATAGCCAGGTAACCTGCAACCCCACCACGTTTACATAAAAAGGCATTTTTAATGGAGTAAAAGCATGCATTCTCAGAAAGTAGAAGCGTCTTCCTCCCGCAAAGGGCCTGTTTCTCATACATACACATCTATGCTAACTTTAACATCCCACTCTGAAAGGTTAAGGAATAAATTATTTAACAAAGGCTGCAACACATATAAGAAGACCCCCTGACACCCCCCCATAACACACTTTCCCGCCCCCAGAGTTGGAAACATTGGTGTAGAAGTAAGGCAGGCTTTTGCACTGTTCCCTTTCTCGTCTCGCCTGCCCGCCCACAACTGAGTGCAAGAGATAGTTGAGGTGTGCGTGCATCTTGCACGTTTCTACCACACGGGGGCACCCTTCAACTCCCTTTGCAAAATGATAATGCCAAGTTGGAGAGTCTTCTTCAGAACATTCCAGATACTTTATGAAGTGTTGACAAAGATTCTTGAGTGTCATGAGATGACCCTCGGAGGGAAGTTTAGGAATCAGACCGGCTGCGTCTGTACCTGGCATCCCCAAACAAGCTCCCTGATGCAGCTGGAGGCCCCTTTTTAGTTTTTTCTAGAGCCTTGCCACTTTTTAAATTTCCTACAAATGGTGCAGAAGGATGGTGTTGGTGTGTGTGTCCTTTTAAGTGTGCCAACTGTTAAAAATGGTTTGCCTTGGGTATATAAGGAAAATGCATATATGTTCATGTTGCTGTCCCTGTGCCTCTGGCACTCTCTTATGAGGACACTACAAAGCGTGACATTTCTGCAAGGCTCTCATTTTTTTGTTGTTGTTATGTGCGCTAGTTGCTTATGCTGAGTGGCATTCTAGATGTCTGTGTGGACAGAAAAATGTGATCTAGATTTAAATAAATAAACAAATGACAGCAAGATTTGACTATCCAACATTGCTTGGAGCAGTACTCAGGGTATTGGTGCCAGGTGACCTGACAAGGTTTGCTAGTACAGTAGAGGAAAGGGCCTGCCAGGCATCCTCAGATCTGAAGCAAGTGCTGGATGGTGAGATATAAACTCTGGGGTGGAGGTGGCTCTTGGAGAGGATGAGGACACCACAGAATTTCACTGTGGCATGTGGGAATCCCTGTTATTGTTAATTATCCTATTTTTCTGCCAAGGAGCTGAGGGTACATCATACTGAAATAGTTCCTCATCTTTTTCATCCTCCCAACAATACCTTGTAAGGTAGGTCAGGTTGACCAGGAGAGAGCATGACTACCTCAAGATGCCTTAGTGAGTTTTGTAGATTAGGGGCCGCTGAAGCATGCATCCCCCAAGTACTCTAAGCATCAGCACATACTATCCCTCATGTTCTTATTTCATACAATAAATCATACAGTATGTGCTAGTTTACCACTTGTGTTGTGAATGTATCAATAAGCCATGCTTATTGCTCTGACTATTGAGAGGAATGGCTAAGCATTATTCTTCAGAAGCAATAAATACTGAGAGTACTGTTGAAAGTTATGAGGGATAACAACACTGGGCTAATTAAAGATGGAGGTGTCATGTTTTTAAAAGAGCCACAAGAAATTTCATCTGCATAAGCCCTGCTGAAATAAACTGATGCTGTGCAAGAAAATTTCATTGTGATGATGACACAGGAGAATTTCCAGGTGCATCATGCTGATGGAGGAGGACAGGAAAACACTGTCTGGATTTTCTGCCTTGGCCACCATATTATCTTGAGTCATGGTGATATCAAACTCTGCTCTGGATTAAGGTTCCCATGCTCTACACCAGCCTCCCTTAAATTGGTACCCTTCACATGTGCTGGACTATAAAACCCACAATTCCCATTTGTTTATGATCAATTCTTGTCACATGAATCTGGAGGCACCAGGTTGGAGATACTGTTTGATCCTAGGTTATGACTGGACAAATCCCACCAGAGAACCTACCTTGTTCTGTGGAGGAGCAGGGGAAGTGAAAAAAACAAACCAACATTCTTTGCCTCGGCTAGATTATCACTGAGAGTAATTTTAAAAAAAATTGCTTTGTATGAAGTGCTGATTGAAATCATAGCTGTGGGCAATTTCTCAATTGTCACTATACACAAGGCAAATAAAATGTTTTTAAAAAATTAATCTAAGTGGCCAGTCATGCTCCCAGGAGGCTTCTTGGGGCATGATTAGTAATTTTTAATCAATTTTTTTTCCAGGATGGAGGGAAATCTCAGGGAATCCAGGGAGAGCCTGACAGGCCATAGGCAGCCCATGGGCCATACCATTTTCACCACTTCTCTCAGCCTGAAATCCAAAATTACAATATTAAAGAAACCAGTGGGAGAAGACTTCAGCTTCTTAGGTGCTGCTGATCTTAAAAGTAGCCATGATGGTGCAAAGAAACTTGAATGTGATGTTAAGGTAAGGGCTCATCTAGGCTGCTCCTTTTGGAGAGATAAAATAGTGCAGGCAAAATAGGGTCGCGTGGTGTCAGGTGGAGCTTTTGTGATATGCCATTTGAGTGCAGTTCTTGCATCCAAATGGCATATTGGAGCTCAATTGACTATTTGGTCTGCCTCCATCCATTTTGAATTTCCAATAGCCTAAAGTGGCTTAATATGTGAGCCACTTCAGGATATCAGCAAATTGAACACTTCCTCTGTGGAGGGGGGGGGGGGGAATAAAAAAATGTTTAGACTCTGATATACGCTGCATCACTGAAGAAGAAATTAAAAAACCCTTCCCCCCCATTTCTGTGTCTGAAAGAAACTGCCTGCAGCCAAAGAGGGAATTTCAGGAGATGGTAACCTGTTACTTAAAAACCTCCAGCTGCTGAAATTCCCCCCCCCCCCCCGCTTCCCCATCGCTACTAAAGGCCCAGGAGCCCTGCTCTCTCTTTTTCATGCTGCCACCCTATCAGGTCAGCTAGCAAAGATTTTATTTTCAAATGGCAACACAGTGAAGACTTCCAGAGGAAAGATGCTTCTGCATAAGGCCTTTCCTGCCTAAGGCGAAACACTGTGGCAGTGACAAAGGCAGGAAGGAGGTGGGAAGGAGGGGGAGAATATCTGGGCCAAGGTTCCTCCCCCCCCCCCCCAACAAATACTATAAGAAAGAGGGGTGGAGCAGATGCTGGTGCCTCTCCATTGTGCTCAAATTCAGCTCTAGTCGAGAAATTTCCCTTCGTGGGCAGCATTTTTTGTCGTATTTTAGTTCCATGAGTTCCTTTGGGAGCCCATTTTTTGCTTGGAAAGAAGAGTATAAATGTAGAAAACACAGGACCAGGAGGAGAGCGTAAGGCCCTTCCCCTGCAGGACTAGTTAAGCTGTGGACTAGGCTGGCTGCTTGGCCTACTGAGAGGGGGGCCTGATAACCAGAGGAGGACTAAAGGTCCTTTCCCCACCCTTCTGTCCCCCTCCAGGGTCAGCATTACCATTAGGAATAGCAAGGAAATGGCCTCATGGGGCAGATGCTGAGGGGGGGGGGGCAGCAAGGGCAGCCTCCCCCTGCCCTTGCCACCTGCCCTTCTTCCCGAGTCCCTCAGCCACGACCATCTCCTCGAGGACTCGGCTGTGTAAGCCACGAGGCTTGGGCTGTTAAATTGACCTGCTGCCCGCAGGATGGGGAAGGACACGGTTTGGTTATGTAAGAAAAGATACAACACGGAAGCAGCCCAGTCAGCTTTTCTATAAGGGACCGAAGTGTGTCTGGAGGAGGGAGGGACATGGTGCTCCAACTCATTCTTTGCCTTGGGTGGCAGAATATTTTGTGCCAAACTGTTCTGCCATTTTGAGGGGGCAGATGAGTTTGGAAGAAAGAAAGGGATGGTGAACAGAGAGAGATTGATTGACCCAAGGTCACTCACTTGGCTACCCATTAGCAGAGATTCCAACCCTGATCTTTCTACACCAAGCCAAATGGGATAGTCAACCTGATGCCTTACAAAGGTTTTTAATGACAACTCTAACTGTTTATTACTGGAGTGGGCACCCGGACTGGGAGGGAGAGAGAGAGAGAGAGATGATGTCCAAGGAATCCTAGGGTTTGTTGTTTGATGAGGTATCTAAGATCCTCAGCTATAGTTCTGGGGAGCCCTCTGGCACAGCTTGGGCAAATGTCACTTAAAAAACAAATGATAGTTTCAAGAATCTCCCAACCGGCAGGCCTATTGTTTGTTGGGATGGAAGGCTGTTTACGTTCCATCTAGATTGTGTTTACTTATTTAACTTTCTCCCAAAACATAGGTTTAAGATGGTCACAGAGAGACAAAAACAGAGAAAAATAAAAGCACAGTAAGATATAATATTAAAGCACAAAAAACCCATATTATAATACTAAAGGAGAACCAAATTAAGAAGTTTTAAGTACCTCAAAAACAAAAATTGTATTAAAAAGCCCCTGCTTCATGTGGTGAAAAAAGCAGTAAAAAGAGAGAAAGAGACCTTTTCTGGTGGAATGACATTTTTCACATTTCCTGGGAGGCCGTGGGATCTTACCCATTTAGACAATTGGCTAACCCTGTGATGTGGTCTGGGGAGTTAAGTTGCTGGGTTGCCGCTTCGCTCTGTCAGTCGCTAGCATCCCCTTTCCCTCAATCCTTCTTGGTCCCGCTTCTACTCTGCATAACCTCAGCCTCCTTCCTTCCCCTTCCTCCCTCCCCACCCCAGCATCCTTTCCCAAACCACCCAGCAGCAGTCTTCTCCATGCTCCTCAATAATTCATATGCTGCTGAAACTGTTTTGCCAAGATGTCCTAATTTTGGAGATGATCATAGTTTGGGAAGGCACCCCTCCCCATGCTTTCCCCTTCAACACCCCCACATGCTGCAGGGAGGATGCAGGAGACTCAGTGGAACACAAGGAGATACAAAAAGTAGAGGGATCGATTTCTCTCTCTCTCTCTCTCTCTCTCTCTCTCTCTCTCTCTCTCTCTCTCACACACACACACACACACACACACACACACACACACCCTTATGTGTCCCTGTCATTCCTTTGACTGGCATTGCTGCATTTGGGTGGGTGTTAGATGCTTAGACATGTCGTGGGCTCAATCCTGTGTTTGTTGTGTCATCTTGAATCCAAGATACCTGAGTCTTATGATAGGAGAGATGGGGCAGAATCCAATGTATTTGCCTCATATGTTGAAACAGGCAAAGAAGCTCCTAAAAACAGGGAAAGCAAGCGAGCAAAGGAGGAGAAGAGAAGAATTAATTCTGGGATATGGGGAAACCCTGGGGAAGTCCTGTTTTAGGCCTGCAGATGTGATCATCATTTGAGCTAAGTGGAGGGAGGGTAACCTTAAATTTGCCGACTACACTTTTAATTACTGAGTACAGTAACTGGGCCTTTAAGAGCAGCTTGATGCTACCCAGAACAGACCAATTTTATCTGATTTCAGAAGCTAAGCAGAGCTGAACCTGGTTAGTAGTTTGGAGACCACCAGGGATCTCCAGGTAGTGTTGGAAAAGATCCTGCCTGAAGCTCTCTGGTCTGAGTTGCTGCCAGTCAAAGATGGCAGTACTGGGTTAGATGGAGGAATCGTCTGTGCAGCACTTCCTGTGTTTCTATATGCAGATCTTGGCAGGTGAGAATGCCTTGAACAGCCTTACCAGTTGATTTCAACAGACCTATCTACTGTTCCAGCCACAAAATCAAGCCGGTTTTTGTCGTTGCTTTCCTGACTGGTTGGTCATTGTAAAATATGGCACTGAAGCCTGTTGACGGTATCAACCCACAGCCCTGGGAGGTGTGAAGAAATAAGAAAGGAAAGAGTGCCACTGAAACCTTGCAGAGTGAAGGTTCTGGTGGAAGGCTTAAGCTTTTCCCATGAAATCATTTGGATACCTTTATTTAAAACAATGTAGAAAAAAATAAGTGTTGCTGTGGGAAGAAAAGCTATTCTTAATGAAATTATTTCTTCCACATAAATAATAAAAGCAGATATGCACAACCTGGGGTCTGCATCTACCCTTTTTGCAGCCCGCAGGATTTTTTTAAAAGCAGATTTTCCTACTTCACAAATGCTCTGTCAGACTCCCCCCTCCCCAAATGCCAGACATAAATCTTTAGGCTGAATGGTTGCTTTAGCATCTCTTACACTGCAGATTTTCAATATTGATAAAGCCAAAGAAGAAACGGCTCTGGCCATTCCTTTATAGTTTAGGCAGTTTAATTTAAGTTATTGAGATGAAGCACTTCCTGGCTCTTTGATTAACTGTATTACAAGACTCTGCCTGTTGCTTCAGTTTCTAATAACAAATATGCATAACCTGTCTAATTTTTTCTCTGTTTCTCCAGATGCACATCTGTCCATTTCTGACTGCACATTTCCACACACACCTTCGCTGGCTCCTGGAGCCAGAGTCACCCAACCAGCAAAGAACTCTTTGCTAAAGAATGGCTTTTAAGATGGCCGTGTTCCCTCTGCTGGTAGTGGCGGAGAAACAGCAATCTTGATGGTTATCACCTGGGGATGAGAAAGATTTTATCTGTGCACACCCACGAAAATGTGTCCCTCTCCCATGTTAAGTGAGGGGAATTGCTGCTGTGTGTTGTTATAGGGCATGGACTCCTTTGTCCTTCCTGCTCAGTTACGCTTCTCTATTGCAGAGAGACTTGTCCTTGACTGACTTTTATTTTGGCACATTGTGTTATATTGTGGTTCTAGCCACCATGCATCCATAGTTGAGGAGAGGTTTCCGGTTTCTCTTCCTTGTGGAGGAAACTGATAATGCAAAACTTTTTTTTCCTTCCATTCTTTCTGGGACCTTTTAAAAATGATGGTTCTAATTCAGTGATACTAAATTTGTACGTCTCAGTCCTGCCATCTTCTGAAAGCTTGTGGTCTTTGCTTCTCTCTTTATCCAGGTGGACAATGTACAGTGGAAATTATGAAAATTTTGGTTTTCTAACCTTCCCTGCCCTGGCCCAGTTTTTTGTGGCACATGTCTGACCCTGGAATGTGTTTTGGGAGGAAAGACTTTGAGCAGCATAACTCACAGCATAACTCACAGCTCATAACTCATAACTCACATTTTGTAACTGGCAGGACTTGTTTCTTTAAAAGGGGATGGCTACCACTTATCCTTTACACGTGGGTATTCTTTTCTCACAGATCCAACTATTTGTGAGCAGCTGGTACATTCACTGTGTTTTGCTGCTGTTCATTGTTCACTATCTGTCTTTATATGGTGACTTTTAAAAAAAATATGTTCCATAAAGGCAGGCTTTATTTTCCCAGCCTTAATGTCTATGTGTTCTTGTGTTTTAAAAAACAAGGTCATTTTCCAATCTTTAGTTTAAAGCAATACGTTATGGCTGAAGTTGTACTGAAAAGGGTTGTCATCATCATCATCATTGTTTGCCATCAAGTCAATTCTGACTCACAGCAACCCTTTTCAGGGTTTTCAGGAATGACCACATAGGCTGGCTCTTCTGGGATACACAGTAAGGAACTGAATTCCCAACCTCTGGCTCTGCAATCAGATACCTAATTCGCTATGCTATTCAGCCAGCACCTACATACTGCATCACTAGTGATGTGGAAGAGCTGAAATAAAATACAGGCTTTAATAGACAAGATCTACAAACAGCATATTGGCAGTCCAGCACTATCCATCATTACATAATCTACTAGTCCAGTTCAATTGATACATATTTCAGGGCATGAAATCATATTTTGTCTAACAAGCTTATTCCTCAGTAAGAAAATCTTTCCCCCCCTCTTCAGGGAATTAAAAAGTAACATTCACTTTTTGTATTTACTTGGGGTAGAAGTCAAGGTACAGGAAAGATACTTCAGTGACCTGTGCCCTACTTTGCCTTATTTTGGGGAGTATATCTTTGATCATAACTATTTGCTTTAAGCCACTTTTCCTTCTCTCTTTGAGAAACATGACATGTTTCCTATCGTGGAGAAATCTTATTCAGCTGGGACAAAGACAGGAAAATTTGAAAATTTAAAATTTAGCAGCTCAATTAACTGGTAGATTCAGCCACTGGAGATCAGAAAGATTAATAAACCACTTGTCAAGATTTGATATTCTGTATGTATATAATGTTAAAATAATTAAGGAGGTATATAAAAAAAGCTGTGAAAATGAAAGTGCTTTTGAAATTGAGGCTTGCATAATAGTTTACTACAGTCATTCCAAAAAACTAACCAGCCAGCTAGGTCATTGAACAATAACATTCTTGACAGCTGAATATGTTTATTTTATAATGCACTTGTTTATGTTACAACATGTAAACATGAAGTGTCATTTGTGAGTCTGAGAGTGCACCCTTTCGGTGATTATGATATTTTCAGTTCACAATGACGTAGCGTTTCAGGGTTTTAGGATGACAGTATTCTAGTCACCTCTTTTTGCCTCTTGTGGTATGCTGTCTTTAATTGGTTGATTGTTTTTACTGATGACTTTGTTGTTTTGATTGTGTTTTATTTTACTTTGATGTTGTAAATTGCCCAGAATAGCGCTTTGCACTAATGGGGCGGTATATAAATTAAATAATTAAGTAAATAAATAAAAAAAGTGCATAAAATACTTAATGGTACAGAACATTATAACTCTAAGCTCTGCAAAAATGTTAGTCAAAATAATAGCATTTTGGCAGCTTGCCAGATATTAAGTTAAAGGCCCATGAAATTACAAAGCCTGCTCATTTAATCACAGCTTCTCAGTGACAGTGTATATATAATAATAGTCATATGCCGTCAAGTCAATTCTGACTTATGGCCACTCTTTTCAAGGTTTTCCAGGTAGAGAATATTCAGAAGTGGTTTACCAGTCCTTTCTTCTGGGGGCACCCTGGGACTATGCAGCTTGCCCAAGGCTACCCAGGCTGGCTTTTCTCTCAGGAGGCCCAGTGGGGAATCGAACTCCCATACCTCTTGTTCCATAGCTAGATACCTAAACCACTGAGCTATCCAGTCAGCTCCCAATAACATATATAGACTCAGGGAATTTGACATAAATACAACCCACACATGTTCTGATTAGAGATGGGGGTATTCGTATTTGTATACAAATATCCACACACAGGTGGAAATAATGAAGGTCCGGCCCCATGGGGCCGGATGGTCCATTCACGATTTCGCCGCTGCCGCCTATCACGCTGTTCTCCGCAATGAGGCTTCCTATCGCGCTGTTCTCCGCAATGGATTAGCCACTCTCCGACCTAGCAGAGAGGCTTGTCATCCCGCCTCCTGCCAGGACTGGGTAATCGATTGTGGACAATGGTGCGATAGGAAGGCACCGCAGAGCCAGCGGCAGCGGCAAAATTGTGAGTGGACAGTCTGCCCCCATGGGGCCAGACCCTGGTTATTTCCACCTGTGCGGGGGTATTCGTATTCGTATACAAATACGAATACCCCCATCTCTAGTTCTGATCTACAACAGGCAGAGCACCCAATAGGTCTTACACAGAAAATACAAAGATTTTTTGATACTGAATACGCCTTTGGGGAAAGGAGGCTCTGAGTTACGTTCCTTTACATAAAATGTTCAACCCTCAGAAGCCAATCTGCTTGGCTGTATCTGAATTACAACTCCCATGCTGGCTGGGGATTCTGGGCATTATGATCCCAGAAGTGATATTTCTAAGCTCTCTCATTGCACTACCACTGAGCTAACAGAAAAAGTTTGTTTGCAAAGGCCCACGTCCTTTTTGTTTATAGCACACACAGAACGGTTTGTTACACATGCTCTTTCCTGACAATTTGTGTGGCAGGGGAGGTAACTACACCCTTGCAGAAGAGGAAGCCCTGTTGATTTAAACAGAGCAGTCTCTGGCTTGTGCAACTGCCAGCTGGAGAAAGCATGGAGTTCTCTGCTAGCAGAGGTGTGACAGCTTCACTATTCCCAATGGGATTCTGCCCAAAACATTTTATTCTGTGGTTGAAAACTATTTCCTCCTTTTTATTTTTATCAGTGCCTTTGTATTGAACCACGGCTGCGGCTGGACTTGGGATGCCTATATGAGAGTGTGGCTGTTCTATCCACCGAGCAGTGGAAGCCACTTCCACATCATAATGCAACATACCAGTGACCCATGGAGCTTAACTGTTTTTGGCAGTATTTATTGCTTTTATTGTTTTGTTATTTCTAGCTTTTTGTTTTATTGCATTTGATGTAAACTGTTCTGATATTTTTAAAAAGAAAAGCAATATACAAATATTATAAATATAAATATAGAATCATAGAATAGTTGAACAGTTGAATTGGAAGGGGCCTGTAAGGCCATCGAGTCCAACCCCCTGCTCAAGACAGGAATCTAAATCAAAGCAGATCTGACAGAGGGTGGTCCAATTTTCTCTTGAATGCCTCCAGAGCATAAATATAATGGTGGTGGTGGTAGTAGTAGTAGACACTTTGAGCACAACACAACAGACATAGTAGTAATGGAACAAAGAAATGTCTGGATCATTGATATTGCAATTCCAGGGGATGCCAGAGTTGAAAATAAAGAATTGGAAAAACTAACAAAATACAGAGATCTGGTAATTGGAACATCTCACTTGTGGATGAACCGCACTTTGGTGGTCCCCATAGTCTTTGGGGCTTTGGGAACAATATCAAGAAACTTCACACAGTACTATAAGCAGTTGTAGATCTCAGAAATAACACAATCAGAGCTACAAAAATTGGCAATACTAGGAACAGCATACATACTGTGCCGATATTTAACAGATACGTAGGTTTTTAGTTAAAACTTGTATCTGTTATATAATACTAGTTGTCAACAACAACAACAACAAGAAGCAATTGAGTTGCTTCTGACTTATGGAGACCCTTGCCAGGGTTTTCTAGCTATAGAGTATTCCAAAGTGGTTTACTATCCCTTCTTTCTGGGGGGTGCTCTGGGACTGTGCAACTTCTGCAAGGCTACACAGGCTGGTTCTTCTCCTGTGATGCACAGTGCAGAACGGAACTCATGACCTCTTTCTTTGCACCCTGATGTTTAACTAACTGAGCCATCCAGCCAGTAGCATAAATACAATAAATATAAATAAATGCAGATTTCTTAAATGGTCTCAAAAGGATGCTGGAAATTTTCATTTGGTGAGTGAAAGTGCTGGAAATTATGTTCTAGATTCATTAGTCCCACTCACAGGCTACCCCTTCCCGGGGTGAGATGGAATCGCCACTAAACCCAGATGTGAATTATTTAAAAAAATGTAAATGAAAAATCATATAGTGCGATACTATACATGAATACTCGGAATAAAGTCTCATTGAGCTTAGTGCATGTTACTCCCAGGGATGTTGTATAGTACTGAAGTCTGTCCATTTTCATAGGAATAAACATTAAAAACAATAAACAATAAAAATATGACTTACATCAGAGTAGACACGTAGAGGATTGCACTGTACATTTCTGATTCCAGTATACCCTGAAAATAAGACAGGGTCTTATATTAATTTTTGCTCCAAAAACGCATTAGGGCTTATTTTCAGGGGATGTTTAATTTTTTTTCATGTACAACAATCTACATTTATTCAAATACACTCATATCATCTTCTTCTGGTTGCTGCACAAAGATGGATGGCAGGGTTTTACTTAACTTTGGCTTATTTTTGGGGTAGGGCTTATATTATGAGCATCCTGAAAAATCATTTTGTTGTTGTTTAGTCGTTAAGTTGTGTCCGACTCTTTGTGACCCCATGGGCCAGAATGAAAAATCGTGACCCCATGGACCTAGTATGAAAAATCATACTAGGGCTTATTTTCAGGTTAGGTCTTATTTTCGGGGAAACAGGGTAGTATGTTTCTACTGCATCCAAGGTGTGATGGGGAAATGTTTGTCCTCTAAATGCCTTGGACTACCATTCTGATGAGTTCTTATATTGGCTAGCATGACGTGGCTTCTGGGAGTTGAAACTGAAAACATCTGGAAGGCCAAATGTTTCACACTCCAGACCTAGATGTTTCACAGATGGTACTCCGCCTTCTTGGCTGCACTGCTTTGCCCTCCCCTCCACATAGATGAAAGTATTAGTTTGTAGCATTTCTAGCTTGCTGGATCAAAATGCACAATGAGCCATGATTGAGCTGCCAGGTGAGGAATACCTTTCTTTGTCTCTTAATTCCTACCTTTGCTGGTTTGAAGGTAGATGAAAAAAAACATCAGGAGAATTTGCTGAAGTTTCCAGAAGGTCTCCCCTGCTCTTCTTATCATGTGTGCTCTATACCCATGATTCTCAGCCTTTTGCATCTTGCATCCTACCAGTAATTCCCTCCAGTACCAGTACAAACCGTCACACTGCTTCAAGTGGGAAGAGAAGCATGTAGAGTGTGCTGCCCTCCACCCTACAACACTCCTTGGGAGGAGGGCAGAAGGAAGAGAAGGGTGGTAGGAGGATTTTTCCCCTATTCCTCCCCCAATACCTCAGTGCTAAACAAGCTACTCCCCCTCTGCTGAGAGTTATGGGGCTGGGAAGATGCTCCTCGGCCGATGGTTATTTGGGGGCCTCCACCCATGTTGTCCTCCTCCTTTTCCTGCTCTCCCATCTAGGTGAGTATTGTCCACTGGGGTGCCACTCCTTGCCTAGGGTATGCAAGTGGCCAGCAGGGAGAAACAGGCTGGTGACAAGGACAGCAACTGGTGGCAAAGGGGGGGTGGGTGTACATCTGCCACTTTCCCCACTACTCAGTTGCCTGAGGTGACCACCTCAGTTTGACGAATGGCTGGCCTGGTCTTGACTCTTTCAAAGAACTTGAATTCCACCATGACAGAAACAATAAATCCACTCTTCTGAGATGGACATGGAATTGCTGGATAGCTCAGTGGTTTAGGTCTTTGGCTGTAAAACCAGAGCTTGGGAGTTCAATTCCCCCACTGAGCCTCCTTATTTATTTATTTATTTATTTATTTATTTATTTATTCATTCATTCATTCATTCATTCATTCATTCAATTTGTATCCCGCTCCCGTTAGTGTCACAGCACTACTCTGGGCGGGTAACAGCTCGTCAAACAGAAAACAGAAATAAAAATATAAAAATTGACAGGGACTGGACTTAATGATCCATGGGGTCCTTTCCAGCAATGCAGTTCTAAGATGATGATGATGATGAAATGTTTACAGGCATTCTGTTACTAAATCTACCATTTACAATAAGCTGATGGATAGGAGAAATGAAGAAAAGAAGAAACACAAAGTGTCCAGATATTACTGCTATTACATTGAAATGTTGTAAATGGATAATCTGTGGTAGAGATGGCATGCCTCCTTGCTGTAGAACATGGGGACTGAAGGAGAGTGAATGCATCACCATTTTCATGAAAACTCTGTATCCTCCCTAGATTACATCTGTTTTCCAGTAGAGATATATGTACCTCTGGTTGGGAGGCTGCCCCATACAGTTCCCACTCTCTAATTAGCTTGCCAGCAATAGTTTTCTCCTAACTCTTCTAAGAACCAGTAGGTGGGTCAGATACAACAAAGGACAGAGTTTCTGATCAGGTTTGGATAAGTTGTTTTTGGACAACAATTCCTAGAACCTTCCACCGAGCATGACAAATCCATGGGCTGGTTGTGAGAGTTTAGAAGTTGTAGTCCAAGAAAGTAACTCTCTCTAATTTCTGTATTTTTAATATTTGTATAGTACAAGAGTAGACAAATCTCAGGCTTACAAGATCTCTTTGCTTTTGCATTGCACGCAGAGGAAATTACCTACTCTACCCCATTAATATAAATACCCATGTGCCTACATACATAATTTGCTAGCATGTGGATAACCATAAGTCAGGGATAAATCACTGAAACAAAGATGTGGTCAAAAGCAGTCTGTTGGTATGCCTATTTTACAAATGAGATACTGTACATTAAGGCAGAACGATAAGCAGCTAGCACAAGGGTAGCCATGTAAGAGATATTGTAAAAAAAACCCAAAAAACAAAGCCCAAAGTCTATTTACGCCAGTTAAATCCAGAAACTCTTGAAGATTTGCTGCAAACTTCTCAAAGATCTATTTATAGATCCCAGTAAATATGCTGCCTGTCCCTGGTATGGTAGAGGGAATTTCATCCGGAGCAGCTTCTCATAGAAGACATGTCTTCTACACAGCTATTAAATGGGCAGGAGCATCCTCATTCCCACATCCTTGCTTTTAAGCACTAACACTGTTGAATGGCAAGAAGATACAATGCTCCCAAGAAGAGTTTGTGATGATGTAGCAAAATCATCAGAGGGTCCTGAGACTGCTTAAAAGCCCAACACATTGTATTTTGCATCAGCTTTATTGGTCTGTGATCCACTTCTCCAGATGCACAGAGGACAGCCTCAGTAGGCAGATATTTATACAGACAAATGGAGGAAGGGAATGAAATGCAAATGGTCCAGCTTGGTGGTGGTCTTAACCATGGTTGCTTTAACAGTCCTTAGGAGGTGACAGGTATATATCTTAATGGTGATAATTAAAAGTCATTCAAAGGTCATTGAGGAATAACAGGTACATCCAAGCACAGATGAGCAGATGGATCCATGCAAAGCAGAGAAAATTTCTACTGGGGCTATGCTTCATGCATCTGAAGGACAGTCCAGGGAAACTTATGCCAAATAAAGCTTTTTAGCCTTTAAGGTGCCAAAAAGCTGTATGTCATTTTTGTTACAACAGACAACAAACTACCAAGGCAACCTTCATGGAAATGGTGCACAACTGAACACTGAAAATTAAAGGGTTTGTTCTGAGGCTTTTCAGAGGGTCAGCCTGGAAGGTGCAAGGGTGGACTTTGCTAAGTGCCTTGGTGGAGCTAAGAGGGACTTTGTGGCATCTGTCAAAGCTTGTGAGAGTCAGCAGGAAGCGTGCTGGCCAGATAGTGCTGCCTGGATCTGTCTCGCTATTTTTGTATCTAGCAAATGCTGTGTCAGAGGACAGTATCCGGAGATGCTGAGCCTTCTGAAATACCAGCTGGCAGGGTGACAAAGTGGGCAATTGCTCTCCGCCCAGCTGGAGACAAAGGAGGGGGCGTGCGTGAAGAATAGAACCCATGCCGGACCTTTGAACTGCCATCCAAATGCCACCCTTCGGGGGAACTGTGTTAGAACGTTTAGTCACAGTGCGTCTGCTGAGCGCCAGCAGAGTTCTTGTTTTGCCATATTCAGTGAACTATTAAAATGGCTCTTCTTTTTTCTCCCCTGCATCGCACATACAAATCTTAGTCAGGTCGTGGATCAGTTTAGGCTGCAACCCTATACCTTCCAACCTAGGAATAAGCCCTAATAACTTTTAAGTGAGGAGTAAAACGATTTTTTTAAAAAAAATTCCACTTGGCTTTTTGGGTTTTAACTCTGCTTGGTTTTAATGCTCTGTTTTAATCTTGCTACTTTTTGTCTTTGTGGTGTTTGTTCAGTGAACCCATCCAGGAGCTCTTGTTAAGGCCCAAACATAGTATGCAAATACCTTTATAAAAAAAATGAATAGAACCAACTAAGCGAGTGGAAGGTTGTGCTGCTGGCTTCTTGTCTTCTCTGGCTATCAAAAGTGGACAGGAAAGGAAAGGAGAGGGGAGGGGAGGGAAAAGGAAAGAAAAGAAAAGGAAAGAAAAGAAAAGAAAATGAACCTGGGATCCAGAACAATACGTCTCACAAGCCAGAACCAATACTAGTTTTATTGTCCTTTCTCATATTGGATTCCAGAATGGGTCTTCTTCCTAGAAATATAATTTTTCACATCTTTGCCAACGATCTACCTATCTGCAAGAATGAGATAGATCATCTGTCAGTTATCCTGGGCATTAAACGCAGTGGTGGGCAACTTGTGGCCCTCCAGAGGTTGCCGGACTGTGGCTTCCAGTCGTCCTCACCATGGGTTATGCTGGCTAGGATTCATGGGAGTTGCGATCTGGCGACCTCTGCAGGGCCACCGTTTCCCATCCCTGCATTAATCTGATGCAAGCGAAATCCATGGCATCCTGCGCATCCCTCTCCAACATCAGTCCTTTAGCAACTTGAATTCACAACAAGCTCTCAAAAGTGTACCCGTGGATGCATTTAGGAAACTGCCAAACAGCAAGGCATGTTCTTTTTAAAAAGTACATGTATATAATAATCAATTGAGATTATGGATGCTGTCCTGCTTCTGAGGAGCAGTCCCATAGTTTGGAACAAAAAGGGGGAAAGGGTCTTCTCCCTTAATGGCTTTTCCACAGGCTCAGTGGGCACAAACACTGGAAGCAGTTTGCCATTTGAAATAATAACAACAACGGGAGTGTGTTTCTTGACTGAGAGGCTATTTTTAGCAAAGGCCCTTTTGCGGAGTACCCCAAGCCCTAATGGGGTTGCTAATGTATAGTTATTTCTGAGGGAGGAGCCGTGGTGATTGGTTGCTCACCTTATTTGATGCTTATTCCTATCAGAAGCAAGCTTAGAACTGCTCTGGATCCACCCTCTGCCAAATGTTAAGAGAGGGAAAAGGCTCTGAGCCTCTCCCCCCCCTTCAATCCCTCCCCCCCCCCACCTCCATGTTCTTTACTTCTTTCGGAAAGTGGAGAGGCTTCTGGTATCCCCAGGGCTTTTGTTGGCGTCTGAGAGCATCCATTAGCAGCCGCTCTGAACCTCCCCCCCCCTTCCAGGCTTTGTGTTTTCTTATTTATGAAGCCACTCTGAGGCAGCCAAATGGAAGGAAGGATTCCCTACATACACATACCTCCAACACTGCATCTCCCACTCTTCCAAGAGTGACTCACAATGCGGGGTGGGGAAGCGGGTGGGAGGGGAAGAGAGGAGTTGTGGATAAAGAAAAGACCTTTGAGAGAGGCTCCTCAACGGTTTATACCTTGAGGGTAGGATGGAGCTTCCATCCACCTATCCTCCCAAAGGCACTGGGAAGGGACGCCAACGGAGAGAAAGAAAATTAGGAGAGGGAAGGTTCTTTCCGGCTGGGGTAATTCTTGAGTTGTCCAGTGGGGTGGGGACTGGGATCCTTCATTCTTGGGGTTCCAACAGTGATACGTCCTTTTGTCTGCTTTCCCTAGCTGAGTAACAGATTTCAGGTTTGGGGGGCCCATTTTATTTTCCACTAGAAGACTGAAGAGGTTCAGTGAGATCTAGAAACAAAATGGCAGCGGGGGGGGGGGAGTATTGTTGCTGTCATGTGCTGTCCGCTTACTTCTGACTTAGAGTAACCCTAACAGGGTTAGCCAGATCTATGAATTCTTTAAAGAGAGGTTCATCAGTGTCGGCCCCAGTGAGTTTTGATGGCTGAGCTGGGATTTGAACCAGGTCCCCTGCCTGATTCCACCCCTACACCACACTGGCTTTCAGATTTGCCCCCCCCCCCAGTACAGTCAATTATTTATTGCATCCTGTGAACCATACACTAAAATATATAGCAATCTATCTCTGAATTGCCAGGGAGGAGGGCTTCTAGCAAAACTCTCTAAAACTAGCCAGCATCGCTGAAGGAAGACCTGGTCTTTAAAGCAACCAGTCAGTATTCCAGTTTTGCAGAGGAGGAATACTGAAGCTGAAAGAACACAAAGCTAGACATGCCAGAGAGGTTCCCCCCTCTCTGCTATTTTATTTAATGTCAGTAAAATATTGCCAGGCACAAACTCTTCAAAAAGACTAATAATCAACGAGAGATTTCAATCTACTTTATTTCCTGCTCCTGCTGTACAGAACAGACGGCTCTGTTGATTTCCCTTTGGTTCTACTCCATCCCTTAAGGAGTCCCTTAAGCCATCTTCTGCTGTCCTCTGATCAGCTGATCAGCTGAGAAGAAGGCAACACACCTTGCCCACTGAAAGATGATGCAAAGGTTTTGCTGGGGAAATTGTTGAATGGGTCAGGCAGGATCCTTCTGGGCTTTGTCTTACAAAGTGAGGCACAAGGAGATAGGTGTTGATAAACGGGGCATGGGGCTGGGGGCAGGCAAGGTAAGTATTTTGCCTTCATCTTTTTTGGACAGAGTGTTTTCTTCCAGATGTTGTTGCTAGACTCCCACTCCCATTCAACCCTCCTGGGTATAGCCATTGGTGTGGAACAGTGGTAACTAGTGACACTTGGAGGATCACACTTTGCTCACCACTATTTACTAGGGGCCGGAGGCTTGTTCTCTTTCCAGCAAGCTTTCTTCCCTTCGTGTTGATTAAATTCCAGCTTTCCTCCAAGCAGTAAATGGAGCAGAAAAGGTTCTCTCCCATACCTATTTCATCCTCACAACAAACCTGTGAGGTTGGCAGGTTGAGAGAGAAAGGGGTGACTGTCCTGATTTGACCCAGTGAGCTTAATGACTAGATGGATGGTTTCTGCACTAAGCATTTATTCAACTTTTTTATGCACCCATGGTACTGGTAACTTTTCCTGGGGGTGCTCACATAATGCAAGGTTGAAATCAGTATCAACTGAATCAAAGCAGAACAGACTTTCTGAGTTACAGTATTTTGCACCGCTGTATTTCCACATTTGCTCCATTACATGATCTGCTTATGTCAACTCTAGTATTGTATTAACTCCTGCTGATCTATGCTGTTTATGGGGTATGTGTGTGTTTCTCATTAGACGACTTTTCATTGTGGTTATATTTCTGCTGGTGACCTTTCCGTTCCTCTGTGGTTCACTGCTACTCCCCACTGTTTGGTTTCTGCACAACAATCTTTCCTCTGATTCCTTCTTATGCTTCCACATGTTAATTTTAAATTAGTTAGAAGCTTGAGCCCTTCCCTGTTTGTAATAGCACTGCAGATATCAGCTGTCGCTTCATTTTGCTTTTTGCTTTATTTTTGAATATCTTTTGCGCTCAGGTACACGGGCACCTTATAATGTTGCAGAATATCAAAATATCACATGTTCATTTCTCATTTCTGATATCAGAGTATATACTTTGTAATTGTCTCCTGTTTGTTTTTTGAGAACACCGGGTCAGTAGCGCAAGCCAAGAACATCCCCCTTTGTATTATCAGAAGGAATCAAATGCAATGTGCAACCCCTGAGGAACATGTCATTCAATTTCTTCCGTGGACGTAAGAGAAATGAACAGACATTAACAGTTACATGTTCAGTAAAGTGCAAAGCATTCCATGTGTCATACTGACACACGTGCAGAATCAGTTTTATTTGAGGAAGAGTGGGTGGCGCTAGCAACAATGTTGATTCCAAGTAAAGTCTCACACACCAAACAATTGCTATACAAGCAACAAAAAAGAAAAAGAAAACAAAAAGGGAACATTGTGATGCAGTGACAGAGGTACATAGGTGGCAGTCCCCCTGAGCTGAAAGTGCTGCTGGTGAATCCAAGATTGGTGAAGAGAAAAACACCAACCATCCAGGACCTGGTCCTGGACGAGTAGCCCTGGTTGGACTACACCCCACCCACCCCCGGCAACTCAGGCTTGCAACGTTGGTGCACTCATGGATTCATCTCTGAGCCTGGATGCTCAGGTCTTGGCAGTAGCCAGGTGTGCATGTACACCATTAAACCTGGTCCTCCAGCTGCATCCATTCCTTGAGATGTCTGATCTGGCTACAGCCAGATACATGCCTTCCTTACATACCACTTGGACTGCTGAAACGTGTTTTATGTGGACTTATCTTTGAAGACGGCACAGAAACTTCAACTGGTTCAAAATGCTGCAAGCAGACTGCTGACTGGGGCCAGTTATCGGGAGCATACAAATCCCCCCTTTCAACATTTTCACTGGCTGCCAGTCAGGACTCAATTCAAAGTGCTGGTTATGACCTGTAAAGGCCTGTACAGCTTAGGTCCAGGCTATGTGAATTATTTGTTTGTTTGTTTGTTTATTTAAAACATTTCTATCCTGCCTTTCTCTCCAAAAGGTGGCTAAAGGAACATATCTCTCCAGATGAGCCTTGTCAGTTGCTAAGATTGCAGCAGAGGCCCTCCTCTCAGTTCCACTGCCTTTACAGCCACATCTGGTGGGAAAACGAGAGAGGGCTTCATCTGCAGCTGCTCCCACGTTGTGGAATACCCTTCCTTGGGAGGTGAGGTTAGCTCGTGGTGCAGTGGTTAAACCGCTGTACTGCATCCAAAACTGTGCTCACGACCCAGGGTTCAATCCCAGGTAGCCGACTCAAGGTTGTCTCAGCCTTCCATCCTTCTGAGGTCAGTAAAATGAGTACCCAGCCTGCTGGGGGGAGAGCAATGTGTAGCCTGCATAATTAACTTATAAACCACCCAGAGAGTGCTTGAAGCGCTATAGGGTGGTATATAACACCTCTTTCATGTCCTTTCAGTAACAGGAGAAGACTCCTTTTCATACAGACTTTTAACAATCAAATGTGCCGTGAACAGTTTTTATTTGGGCTGCTGTGCATCATTATGTATGATTTAATGTGTTTCTAACTGTTTTAACAAATTGTTTTAACACTATTCTATGTTTAATTGTTTTTAATATAATAATTTATCTTGTTTTTAGTCCAATCATTTTAAAAATAATTTGTAAGCTGCCTAGGGTCTCTCCTCTGGGAGAAAGGCAGCATAAAATTGAAATGAAATGAAGAAATAAATTAATTAATAATAGGTAGAAATTGGAAGGCTTCTGGATAGTATGATAATGAGAGTGTGCTATGAATATAAGGATAGTTGGCAGGTGAAACAAGGCAGAGTTAGAGCACAGAAGATAGGCAAATGGGAGGGTCATAAGGGTTGGGAGCCAAATGTCAGCAGGCACTTCAAGACTTGCATAGACAGGCTGTACCATCACTACCTAGTACATCCAGCAACAATTGCCCTCATGCGTCTAGACATAAATACTAGGATGATCGTTTAAAAATGTTTCAAATCTGGAACAAAAAACCAGGAGCATGCCAGAGCTCACCTCTCGGAGCAACAACACTGTGTAGATGAGATATTACTCTGATGTTCCAATCTCTCCCCAACTGGGTGCCCTGTACAGGTTTAGGATTTCAACTCCCATGTTTCCGTATAATGGGCCATGTTAACTGAGGGTTAGGGTTAGGGTTGATTACGTTTTGGTGCCAGGTCAAAACCTTCCTGTTCCAGAAGGTTTTTAATTGAAATAATATCAACTGTGGGTCCTGATGGCAATTTTTAGAGCACTGTATTTTTAATTGTATTTTAATTGTTTTATCTTTTTGTTGTATTCAAATTGTTGTAAGCCGCCCAGAGACCTTTGGGTAGTGTGGGTGGCATATAAGTTAAATAAATAAATAAATAAATAAATAAATAAATAAATGAATGAATGAATGAATGAATGAATGAATGAATGAATGAATATTGCAGTTCAAAATATTTGGCAACACCAGGCTAGGAAGGCCTCCTCTAATCCCATTTCCCTGAAACTAGTGCTTTCCGGATGTGTTGGACTACGAGGCCCATCCTCCCCAACATGCTGTTCTGCTATGATGGCAGTTGCAGTGCAATACGTCTGGCAAAACAAGGTTAAGGGAGATTACTCTCAATATCCATGTGCCATATGAAAAAGTGGGAGAGGGCTACGGAAAGCAGTTCCTGCATCTTGAATCCCCCCAGATTCTGAATGTTGCATCCTGCCCTGATTTCCTCCAGATAATCAAGTTTTTTCTTCTTTCTGAAGCAGCATAGGAGGCATCTGTGTATGTAGAAAAGGCAGTTCCCAGCATTTGTCGCATTTTACAATGGCCAAGAAACAGGGCACAAGGAAGTGGTACTTTTGTCAAAGGAGGTGACCTGATTTATAGTGACTGAGATTACTTGGGGCAAGGAATAGCCTGAGCCCTCACAATTCCCTGGATATATCCGTTTACTTAAATTTTCCCTAGCAAAAGTGAATGCCTGCTATTCCTTGAAAGAAAGCACTGCACTTGGGAGAAAAGGAACTTGCTGGATAGCTAAGTGATTTAGGTATCTGGCTGTAGAGCCAGAGGTTGAGAGTTCAGTTCTCCAGTGTGCCTCCTTGACAGCGGCTGGACTTGATGATCCATAAGGTCCCTTCCAGCTCTGCAGTTTAAAGATGGTGATGGTGAACTACAAGGATAGTCTGAGGGGAAATTTGTTGCCAGCAAAAGGAATGGTGAAGGCAGAGGAAGCAAGAATTGATGGTGAAAGGAACCAGTGCTTATGCAACAGGGGAAGAAGCAACGTTACAAAAGGGTTGCGGCGTGAAGAGCTTGGGGACCTTCATGTCTTGCTTGTGAACTTTCAAGATGTATTTGGCCAGCCCATGCTGCTGCAGAGAGACCTTTGCTCTGATGGTCTAGCCAGCAGGAGTCTTCTTAAGACAGGCATGGACAACTCTGGCCCTCCAGATGTGGCTGGAGTGCAACTCCCATCAGCTCTAGCCAGAACAGGCAAGGGTGAGGGGATGATGGCAGTTGCTGTCTAGCAATTTCTGGAGGACTCCATTGGCCTACTCCAATGTTAAGTAAACAGGATATTAGAGAGGCATGGAATGAGGAGCAGGTGACAGAAAAGCCATGGAAATATTTTCAGTGAGAAGGGGCCTATAAGGCTATCGAGTCCAACCCCCTGCTCAAGGCAGGAATCCAAATCAAAGCAGATCTGACAGATGGTTGGCCAATTTTCTCTCGAATGCCTTCAGTGTTGGAGCACTTACCACCTCCCGAGGCAATTGGTTCCATTGTTGTACTGCTCTAATAGTTAAGAAGTTTTTCCTGATAAAGAAAAGGGATAAAACTATAAGGAAAGCCCAGGAGGATCAGATATGAGTAGGGGTTCATTTAGAACAGTGATGGCGAACCTTTTTGAGCCCGAGTGCCCAAACTGCAACACAAAACCAACTGATTTATTTCAAAGTGCCAACACTGCAATTAAACCTGAATACTGAGGTTTTCGTTTAGAAAAAACAACTGCCCCTGGACTGCAAGGGTTAAATGCTTGTGTTTTTTTCTAGGGGAGGTATTAACAGAGAAATACTTACTGGTCCTCCAATCCCCCATCGGGCTTGACCGGTAATGGCCACCATTGCACCCCTCCGCTGGACCACTGGACCAGCAGAGGGGAATGCCAAAATCCGGAATTGGAGGATGGGTAAGTATTTCTCGATGGCGACTTATGGCTAGCGTGCCCACAGAGAGGGCTCTGCGTGCCAGCTGTGGCACGCGTGCCATAGGTTCACCATCACTGATTTAGAACAACACGCTGTTTCTTTGCCTAGTTGTATCTGGGAAGCCCAGGATAACTCTCAGAAGAGGTGGAATGAAAAAAAAAAGTGTAGAGTAGGAGGGTTAGTTAAGGGGTTGATACCCAGCCTTCCTTTCCATGTCAGATATTTCAAAAGTTGTTTTATATACAAGGATTCTTGGAGCTTCTATCCTCTGAGCACACTGAACATCTAGGATGTAAGAAGTGGACAGTGTTACAATGCAAGTCAAAAGCAATGCTAGCCTATTTCATCCTGGAAGGATTAATAACTGGGACAGGAAGAAAGCTACTCCCATCCTTATAATCTGATTGGTGTCCTCTCAATGGACATGATTCTTGATGGGTGTGCTCTTTCAGATACTGGTCCTATTGGGGATGATTCAGTGGTGCCCATCCAGGCCTAGAAAACAAAACCTGGCAAGGTGTGATGGGCAGATTACATATACTAGCAAGGCGACAGAAACTGTTTGTGGAATGGCAGAAACCAAGAAGACTTGGGCCCTCTGTTGGGTGGCTGGTTGGTTGGTTGCTGTCTCATAAAAGTGAAGGTTATCAGAACCAGTGGGATCCCCAAGACGTGTTGAGGTTTTAGTGGGTTTACTTTCTGTTTCAATCACTGGAGCGGAAGTGAGCTACACTTTACTAAAACATGTTATTCCATAGATCAGGACCCATGCGCAAAACCCCTGTGGGTTCTATCACCAGGATGTAAGAATTATTCTCACAAAAGCCCATCTTAGCATAAGCCATGGACGGAGAACTTCTGCTCCTTCCGATGGTACTGGATCACACCATTACACCTCCTACCAGCCTTTGTCAACAACGGTAGGGGGTTGTGGGAATTGCAGTACAGCACTGCCTGGTGGGCTGTACATTCTCTGCCATGAAGCTATGCATGAGCTGGTGTGATGTACTGCTGTGCAAACTGCTGGTGCACTGCTATCCCACATTGGCCTGTGAGCTAACTGGCCTTCTGTGCCCAGTGCTGAAAGAGGATGGGTCCCGCAGCCAACCTCTTGTGAGGCACACACTGTCCCATGAGAGCCCGCACGCCAATGGAGTGCTTGTGCCTGGTGCCACAAGAGACTCATGTACGAGAGAACTTTTCATGCTCATGCACCACTGCACCATTTGCTCGTGCCCCTGAGCCTGCGGGCTGCTTGCTCACCCCCATCCCGTGAGAGTCCATGTGGGCTGGGCTTCCCGTCTGCCCTGTGAGCTGGGCTGGGTTCATGAGGAAGCAAGGAAAGGAGGGAGGGGGTTGGAGGTAGCCAGTCGGTGTCCGCTCTCCTCCAGCAAAGCAGACACTCTGCATGTCTCTCTCCAACTCCAGTGTCTTCCTCCTCAACGAGGTAATGTGGCATCATCCTTGTCTCGTGGGGTGGGGAAGCGAAGAGGAATGCCGGTGGCGGGGAGGTTATAATCCAGAGAGTGGGCCCAGGTGGCAGAATGGCAAACGGCGGCATGGAAAAGTGAGGGCAAGGCCGGAGGGTAGTGGGTTGGGCTCTCCAGCTAGCCAGAGCTGTCAAGAGGAGTTAGACCGGATTTGCCAGGAGACTGACGAGTGTGTCAGCCATCATGACTCAGGGCATGAAAGACACAAAGTAGATGGGGCTACCGCGCATCGTGGGGCTGGCCTGAGGCGTTTTGCTGCCTGAGGCAAAGCACCAAATGGCACCCGCTGCCCACCCCACGTGCAGAAGCTAGCTGGACTGGCACTTTGTTTTTACTTTAGCACTGGAACAGGACTGTCTCCTCCTCCTCCTCCACGCTGCCTGAGGCAGCAGACAGGACCCCCTAAGCTAATCTGCTGCTCAGGCACAGTGGAGGAGGAGGAGGAGCAGGAGACAGTCGGCTGCCCAGGAAGAATAGTGGGTTGGGTGCTGGTGTCCCCCAGCAGCAGCTGCATGGTGTGGTCACTTTTCCTAACAGTAGGGCCAGCCTTGAGAGCTTTGCCTTTCCCACTAGTTGCCTCTTTCCATTTCTGACCAACATCCAAGGATTATGCCCTAAACTTCCCATTGGCTAGGGTCAAAAAGCTCAAGGCAGGAGTTCCCCACAGGGCAACTCTTTTGGCTGCACAGCCTCTAGTCGGTCTTTCTAAATTCTTCCTCTGAAGACCACTGCTCTCCGGCCGGCCGAGAGTTTCTTCAGTGCTTTATCCCTTTAGGTTCCCCCACCCTCACCCCAAGCTAAGCCAGCCCCCTTGCTCAAAGCGCCCCCTGCAGGGCTGGGGCTAATGCGTGGCTCCTCCACAAATACAGTCCACACAGGGGGCTCCTTCCCAGCTGGGGACTCATCTACCCCACTTGCCCTTTCAAATCCGGCTGCTCTTTCATGCTGTAATAAGCATGAAGTTGGTATTCACTGATGCCAAAAAGCCCCATCTGGCTGGGCCTAGAACTAGCTAGGGCCTGAAACTATGGGACATCTGAATAATCATCTATTCAATGATTAAGCAAACCAACCCAAGGTCAAGTCTTAGAATAATTCACAGCAATGGAGACCAAACCCCAATAATTTTGGTCTCTCAGCCAAGGGAACATGATCTTCCAAGGGTCGAGGTGGGTGGGTGGGTGGGGATCAGCCAGCCAGGCAAATTCCAGCGAGAAGTGGGAAGGATAGTGGGGGGGGGGGGGGGGAGGAGAAAAAAGGTGGAGGGGGGGGGAACGGAATAATAGATATATGAAGATCTTCCTAATTCCCTGTAAAAAAAGATATCGGGAATCCTGCATTTGTAAATATAATTCTCCGGTCTGAGCGGGGAGTTCTTCTTACTTGATTCCGACTGTGTGAAGAGTGGAAGCTCTCTGTCAGTGGAAATATACTCTGTACACGCTCTGGAATCCTTTTCTGTAGTCTGACTTTATCTGCTCCCGCGCTGAGCCCCGGCCTAGACCACAGATCCCGGGGCTTGCTGAGAGAAGCGCTCAAAGCAGAAAGGCGACCAAGGGGGTTGGGGGGAGCTGGCGATGAGATGAACAGCTTTCCACTCTAGACCATCTCCAGTCTCCTGGATCTCTCATGTGCCCCTCACACCCCTCCCGCATTTCTCCGGGATGAGCATCTGGGAGATTTTCAATAGAAAGCGAGCGGGGAGCGAACTGGATCGCTTGCTGCAGCTGCTCTCCCTCCATCCCCAATCCAGAAATCCTCCGCCCTGTGAGAGGATCAGAGATGAGAAGTGGGGAGGTCGAGAGGGTTGGGAGCAGGAGTCGGAGGCTGGGGAAAGCTGGGGTGGGGGGGTGGGCGGGAAAAGGAGGAGGAGGAGGAGGAGGAGGGCCGGCACGGCCTCCACCGTCGGAGGCTCGCTGTCTTGCTGGCTGCTTTTGCTGGGCGCATCCCCCTCCCTCTAATGTGATTATATAGCGCCTGGCACGTCCCGGAGTCCATTATCTGAACGGCGCGTAGTGGGAGGAGGGGAGGCGAAAGGGACGCGCGGCGGCGCGCACAGAGATCGGGAGGAGGAGGAGAGAGAGAAGAGAGAGAGAGAGAGAGAGAGAGAGAGAAAGAGAGAGAGAAAGCAAAGGAGAGAGAGGGGGAAAAAAGGGAGGTAGAGAGAGAGAGAGAGAGAGAGAAGGCAGGAGAGAGACTGGGAACCAGATCGAGGAAGGCGCTTGGAAGCGGCGCGGCGGGGGCAGCAGCGGGGGCGGGGGGCGCCTCCCTCCCTGCCTCCCTCCTTCCCAGCTGGCACCGCATTCCGGGCCCCGCCGGCCGGTCGGCTCCCTCCCCGTCCGTCTATGTCTTTTTCTGACTCCAGCGCAACCTTCCTGCTCAACGAGGTAACTTAACAGGCACCGCGCAGCCGCCGCCGCCGCCGCCTCCCACCACGCCGATCTCGGCCCCCCCCCCCGGCCTTCCCCGCCCCGTTCCTTCCTTCCCTTCTGTCTTCTTTTCTCTCCCTCCCCTCTTCCGCGTATCTCACCCACCCACCGACCCGACACCCGTGCCGAGCCTCGGTCTCTTGTCCTACCGGTCCCCTCTAGACCTCTAGCCATGGCCCGCCCGCCCGCCCGCCTCCCTTGCAGTTCGGGCAGAGCCACTAGTCATCCTGGGCAAGCGAGAGGGTGGGGAGAAGCCATGGGGCGAGAGAGGGAGAGGCGAGGCGAGGCGAGTCAGAGACAGGCGGCGGTGCATCGTTTCAGCACTCCGATAACACCCCCGCCCACCCGTATTCTCGGTTGTGTATCTGTATTTTTTTATTCCTAATTTCGGGGGTCGGGGGGTCATGTTAGGTACCACCCTCGCTCGCAAAGTCCGATGTTATAGAAAACCAACTAACCAAGGTGTAAAGAATAGATGGGCATCTCCCCCACTTCAGCTAGCAAACGGGGAGGCAAGGCAGCCAGGGAGTGAGGGTTGGGCGGAGGTTGGCCAGTGCCAGCAGCTCTGGCACCCAACGAAGGGAGGCATATGGAGACGGAGCTGGGGTGGGGGAGGGAAGGGACTGCGGGGGGGGGGAAATCCCCATCTGGCCCCATTTCCTGCTCAGCCTTGCCACCATCCCGCCTACCCGGCAATCTTGTACATATATATATATTTAGGAGGAAGGTCCAAATCAGCGGGAAGCACCTGTCCCAGCGGTGGAGGTGGAGAGGGTCCTGGAATATGAAGCATCAATGTGCCACTGGCAGAGGGAATAAGTTGTGGAAAGGGGCGTGTGTAGCCAGGAAGAATGTTTTGGGGGAAAGAGACGGAAAGAAGGAGGTCTGTGGGAGAATGTTGCTCAGGATTACCAGGGATTACAGAATGGCACTCAGGGGTCACTGAGGACTAGTTAACCGATGGTGAGCAGGCCCTTCAGGCTAGGATCAAAGCTGCTGCCAACCTGAACCGGGAAAGTGGAGCAGGTCAGGAGTTCTCACTTTCTTCTGCTTTGATTTTCCTGTTGGTGTTGTTACAAACACACACACACACACACACACACACACACACACACACGCTGGTGTGACTGGCATCTCACCCCTCCGCCCCACAGCTCCCCCTCTTGGTTGGGTGTCCCTAAGAGTCAGTCTTTCCTGCCTTCCTGGAGTGGATTGTCTTTATGCCTCTCGAGATCTGCTGGGCAGGGGGGCAAAAGTTGTTCGACTTGCACCCTCCTCCGTCCTTCTCCAGTGGGATTGCCCCAGAGTCCTGAATGTCCTCTTCCTGTGGGTATTTGCTCCTCCATCTCTCTTGTGCTGCCCCCATCCTTTTATTTCCTTTCTGCTGTTTGCACCACGCCCCTTAGCTGCCCCCCAATCCTTTTCCTGTTGCCCCAGGTAGCAGGGATTGCCCCAGAGATATGTGTCATATAGTCCAGGAGCTGCTGTTCGCTTCCTCCCTCTGTCCCTCCCTCTGTCCCTCCCTCCCTCCTTCCCTGCCTGCTTATGTCTTTGTGCCTGCCCCCAGGGGAGGAGGGCTGGTGGGTGGGCGCTATTGTTTTTTTTTTTTCCCTCCCAGTTGCTGCCGAAGGGAAGAAGAGCCAGAGCATCTACCAGGGTGGGGAATCTGATAAGGAGCGGATCTCTAAGGAGCATCTCTGCCGCTTTGTCTGCCATCTGCTGCCCCTGACCCAGCTTGGGCTGCTGGCTGGGTGTGAATTTGGACACCTATCCCATTGGAGGAGAAGCCACCTCCCTCCTGTCTTCCCCTTCTGGCCCTGGTTCCTGAACGCTTCTTTCTTTTCCCCCATGTATGACGACTCCTATCTCCATGGATTCGAAGACTCCGAGGAGGTGGTGAGTCGACAGGCTGGCAAAGAAAAGAAGGGGCTATTTTAAGCATGGGAAATGCCCACCTTAAAAGAACCTGGCACCCTCCTAGTTCACTGATCTAAGGGTGGGTTAGGGGTAGGGGAGCCCCGGGGTTATTCAGAGACTGTTGGAAAGTTGGGGGCAGAGGATCCTTGGGGGTGACAGGGGAGGGGAGGGGAGGGGGTGGGGTGGTTTTGAGTGAGGACTGAGCAATTCTTCACGGCCCATTCTGAGCCGGTCCAAAGCATCATTGCTGTAGGAGCAATAAGTCCTCCTACTGGGGCAGCTGTGGTGGTGGTAAAGAGGCTGCTGTATTGGGATTCTGTTTTGATTGTGTGGCTTTGAATAGTTAGGGACTTAAAACCCTTCCAGGTACAGGGGAAGAGAATACCTCTGGGTAGATTGGTTTCTTGATTTTGACTGGGTGGAAAGGGTTTCCTGGCCTTCTGGGGAAAGCAGGCACTTTCATCCAGTAGCTCCCCCTGCTGGCTGGTGAGTGTAGTGCATGTGGGGCCATCAGCTAAGAATGGCCGAGGGCACAGAGCAGACCCTTACCAAGCTCCCGTGCAGTAGTTACTTTTCCTGTGTAGCAGGAGCAAAGGAGAGAGGGCAAATGCAACCCATGATATTTGGGCAGCCCAGTGGTGAGAATGGCTTGGAGGCAGATTCTGGGCTAGATGATGGCCTCCTACGCTGTTTGGGAAAGAAGGGGTGGAGAATGTGTCAGTCTCCCTTGAAGTGGGATCCCAAAAATAGTTTCCATACTGAAAGAGGAGGTGCTGTCTTTTGTATACAGGCGTTTGAGCTCCAGAGAGGAGCTGCATAAATTCTGGGTGGAAAGTTTACAGGGCTATGAGACTAGAGAGCGATGAGAAAAAGGTGTGACTGGTGGTCAGGGGTGGGGTGGGGGACAGTGGAGAGGAAGAGAGGGCATATGGCTGTGGAAACCAAAAAGTCACTTCAGCAGCTCTGGGCTGAACTTCTTTGTCAATCTCCGTAGGAGCCCATCCATAATAAGTCGGATGTGGGTCTCCCATTGTGATGCCAGATCAGTTCTTTTCATGCCCAGACTTGGGACTTCCTGCTCACCTGGCTGGGGTCAGGCATCCCCAGCAGACACAGCTGCTGTGCTTTGAAATGAATAGGCAGGTGCCCGGCAGGAGGAGACAGAGGGAGATCAGATGACATGATGGAACTGGGCTGTGGGGTGCCCTGGCATTTCCCAGAACATCTGCCTGAACTGGAGGGGGATGGCAGATTGAGATGGGGAGGGAGGGAGAAAGAAAGAGAGGCCCCCTGCATGCTGTAAGTGTGTTGCTTCATCCTTTCTTCTACTCTCTGTTTCTAGCACCTCTTACCTAAGCCATAAGACTTCTTAAAGACTATAACAGGGTACACTTTCCATTACCATCCCTTCTCATCCATTATCACCCCTTTTCTCAGTGTCTGTTGATGACGTCCCATATGCAGAGGGGAGAAAAAGGGAAGGAAGTTTTTAAATAATCTCTGCCCATCCAGAGGTGTTGCGCAACAAGCCCCAGTGTCCCCAGTGCTGGTTGAGGATGATAGGGGTTGCAGTTCAGCAGTTCTGAAGGGATGCAAGTCTGCCTTCTTTCCCATGATGCAGAAAGATATCTCAGATGTGCAAGTGTTAGTTTCGGGTATCGTGGCAACCTGGTTTACTTTATTTCCAGTCCTGGTTCTTGGTATTTAGGTTTGTTTGTTTATGTATAATTCTATTTTTGATCTACCTTTTCCTCCAAGAAGCTCAAGGCGCAGGTGTATACAATAGCTCTCTTTCCCACCCATTCTGTCTCTCCAAGAATCTAAGCGTGGGAGGGAGAGATGTTAGGTTAAGTAAGGATTATTGCTTCTAAGTCTCCCAGTGTGCCCAGTAGGCTGCGTTGGGAGTTGAGTTGGGCCTCACCACTTACTGGGTGGGAAACATGAAGCGCGTCAGAAATAAATGGATGGCAAGGCCCATCAGCCTCAGCCAGCATATCTAAAGGTAAAGAATGCTAGGAGGTCCCACAACCACGACAGGTTTTATGGGGGGGAAGGAGAGATGATGGATCAGAAACCTGACAAATAGCAACATGAACTGAAATCTGAAGTGGGGTGCAGGGGAGAAAGAGAGGGTTAGAACAAAGATTAGAATGATGGCCATCCTTGGTCTTCAAGCGATTCTGAATTCACCCATTGAAATGAGTAAGTCAAAACACCTGGAGAAGAGGTTTCAGTTTCTTACCTCTTCATGTTGATGATAAGAAGGCAATGGATCAGCTTACCTGGCAATCTGGTATATTAAACTACAACTCCCATTATCCACAGCCAATATGGCCATGGTATGGCCATACTGTGCTTACAGTATGTTTTCTGCCTCTGGGGACCTTCTTTCTGTTTTCCAAATGCATGGCCTTATGTCCCCAGTTCTTTTCCCTCCCAGGGAGGTGCTCAGAAAATCCCATGCAGGAGCACACATTCGTCCAGTGTTTGCCTTTCCCCCTCCCTCCCTCCCTCCCTCTCCATCTCTCCCCCCACCCCAAATCAGGACAGGCAGAAGGGGGATCTCGGCTTTACCAATCCATCTCTAAGCCACAAGGCCCCTCTTCCTTCCCTATAGCATTCCGGAGGGGAGAGTTAGGCAGCTGGTTCACACCATGTCCCTTCCTTCTGGCAGTCTCCTAGGAAGTGAGGAGCATGCTTTTGTGTGGGCATGTTCCTCTCCTTCAAAGAGGGAGAGAGAAGGAGAGAAGCCTTGCTGAGGATGACGGATAGTGGCCAGTGAGGCAGCTGAGGTTGGAAGGAAGCATAGGGCCAGTGGCAAAGCTTTTTGTTGGGAAGAAGAGGGGCAGAGTTTGCTCCTCATTGACAGCTTGGGTCTTAAGTGCTTTGGCTGAGATTCATTTTTGGGTGTGTGGGGAGGGGGGAGAGAGAGCCTGTAGCTGCAGCTGTGACAACACAGCTCAGGCCACAGACTCTTTCACCATGGGGGAGGGGGCATTTTAAAGGATTTTCCATTAGTGTCTTCCAAGTCCGGTTCTCTTCAGGCTGTCCATACAAAGCCAGCCATCCTGGTACAGACAAAGCTTGTCTTCTGCCTTGCCTGTCCACCCTGTGTCCAGTGAGAAGGTAATGACAGGGCTCGCTTTCCTTTCAGGCAACCAACAGGGCTGCCCTGGAACCTGTTTCCAGAAACAGGAAAGAGAGCAAGAGAGAGAGAAGTGCCTTTCTCTCACTTCTACCAAGTAGCTGCAGGCATTCCCAGTGGATGTGATTGCCTCCCAAAAGCAGTGGTATTTTGGGGGCAAAAGACGTGGATTCCAGTTGCAACAGCACAACTTTGGCCCTTTGCTTCTTCGTTTATTAAAAAAGGAAGGACGAAGTCTCCTCCTCTTGCCTTCCTATCCTCTTCCCCATTTTTTTTCCCATTTTAAAAATGTGACTAGAGATCAAATGAACTTTGTTGTATGTATTGTGTTTTATTGCACATTCTCCATTCCCCCTCCTTTCCCCCAGCATGAGAAAATCCAGGGCCCAGTCTGTGTTTTTTGGAGGAAACAGCATTGGAGTTTTAATTGTGACAATTGTCATCATCATCATCAATATCCTGCATTTATCCCCATATCAGCTGAACAGATATTACAGGGGCAGAGAAAAAACACATGAACATTCACAAAGGAAAAGTGCTAAAAGAAACATTTTCATTTAAAAAAATTAGAAAAAGGTCATGTAGTCTCCCAAACAATACAAATGCAAGAGCAGGCAATACCTTTATTAGACCACTTAATAATAATAATAATAACAACAATCAACCAAACAGCTAGCTTTCGATGGTAATCTCTCTTCCTCAGCCTGGGCACCAAGATCTTGTGAATAGTTTAGAAAGAATTATATATGAGAGCCCCAAAGTTTCGTGGCAGTAGTTCCTAGTGGCTCTGCTTCTTAAAATGAGTTCAGAGGCAATCTGCAAACGGCTTGTGTGTGTGTGGAGGAGGGAGGTTAAGTGTGGTTTCAGGCTCCTCCCCAGGCAGCAGTTGTTTGGAATTTACCTCCCAAAGCACCTGAAGTCTGGGGAGAAAAAAATTGGTACCCCTGCAACCAAAGGTGCTCAGTACCCAAAATCAGTGAAGTTACTTTGGCACCTGAGAGAGAAAACACAGTAAGGGCCTCTTCCTATCCATGACAGTAGAAATGAAATAAGCTGAATAGTGCATAGCAGGAGGGGGATTTCTATGACATTTCACATTTTCCCTGCAACCTATGTTTGAGCGTATAAGCAAGTTCAAACATGTTTATGAGTAATCTGGCCTTTCTCACCAGATTACTCCTAAACATGTTCACACCCACCCATAAACTCAAACATAGCTTGTGGGGGGGGGGGGGAATGGCATGTCATAGCAATCCTCCCTTAAATTGTCTATCTCTAATGACAGAATCAGCCCTGTGTTATTCAGCTGTCCTGCCAGAGCTTACTTTCATGTGTGTGCACCAAACTGGTGACACCTTTAAAATAAATAAATGAATGTAGCATGAGAAGGCTGTGCTTTCAAGTGGAGGAATGATGGTGCGAGAAACTGCTTACCTTCTCTTTCATCACCAACTGTTTCTCTCTCTCTCTCTCTCTCTCTTCGAAATCATCTCATCTGAAAGGAAAGGAGACAGTGGAAAGTGGATTAAGCTACCTCCCCCCCATCATTCTTCCTGCGTTCAGAATTACAGCCTCCCCAAATTGCTTTTAATTGTAAAGAGGAACAAAATCTGCCAGAGTTTTCTGATATGCATTAGGATGTAAAGTATGGCTTGCCACTTAGACAGAACGGGTTTGAACCCTGACCTGGAGGCTGGTGCCATCCACATGCTGGATTGTTTGGAACAGCAATTACAGTATCTGTTCTTCTTCTAACGATTTGGAAGCCAACCAACTCAAAACAGGGCTTTGAATCAGAGGACAGTTTAGCTCACAGTCACCTCTTGCAGGCTTGAGAGAGGATATATAGATCACATTTTTGGGATCTCCAAATATAAATACCAAATTAGAGCTTGGATTTTTAAAATTTTAACCTTTTCTTGGAAAAAGTAATTTGGTATTACTTTTCTTTCTTTATTTTTTATTATTTTTACAATTATTATTACAAAGAAAATGTTACTGTTACTCACTATTGGTTAACATAATGTATTAGTAAGGCATTGGTACCATGCTACTTCCAGGGTTTTAGCAGCAACAAGTAAATGCAATAATTCTTACCATCATTTAAAAAAAAATATTCTCCTTTGTTAATCCCAAAAAGTATTGTGTGACCAGTAATATTGTTGCTTGTAATGTACAACTTCCAGCCTCTTTCCCAAAAATCAATTATGTCAGGGTCATAGTAGTATAAGAAGAGGAGGAATGCAAGCAGGTCATAACAATCCCTTTTTTGCTTGTGGTAGCATCTATTCCCTCTGGACATTCTGCTGTCTTTTGTTAACTCTGAAAGAATGCGTTTACAGCTTTTGTTACTGCGGTGGTGGACAGCTTTTATTAACCCAGGCAACGAAAATTTGCAATGTACTCCATTCCCACATTAGATTCTGGAACACATTTTCAACAGCATATATATCCTAAGAGTATATCAAGCTTGCAGAGAGCTTCATCTACAACCTTGTTTCACTAGCCAGCTTATCTAGGAACAGGTTGCATCCCCTCCTTGCCTTTGGCCAACTCTTACCTGTCTCCCTTCTCTGGATCTCTTGCTTCCCATGCTTCCATTTGATCAGAAATCTATCTCCGTCTATTGCTGTTACAATTCGTATATCGTTTGCTCTGTCTCTCATGTTCAGACTTTGAGCACCATCGCTTGCGTTCTCCAGATGGCATTATTTGGGCATAAGCAGGAAGTATCCACATTTTGGGTGGCAAGGGCAGCCAGTGGTTCAAGTGGCCGTGGGTGGATGAGTTAGACCACACTTGCTGTGGTAGGATGAGGATCCCTGCCCCTAGATCATGGACCACCAGCATCTCCAAGACAGTCCGATAAGAGCTGGGCATGTTCGCTAGCTGTAAAATGCAAGCTGACTCTTGTAGCAGAGACTGCAAAACTGGAGTTGAGGTGCAACGGAGTGTCTCGAATACGGAACAAAATCACTGCAATGTGTTACGGCAGGTCCCACTTGTAACACTGATTCCCTACTTTTCTTTCATCATGGAACTCAAGATGGCATATGTGGACTCCAGCATCCAAACCAAGAGCTGCTTAGCTTCAGTGCAGTTGTTGCTCTGTCAGCATAGTACACCGTACGTTTTTAGACTGTGGGCTGGGATCTTTTTCCAATCCTTCTTTTCTTCCTTATAACATTATAGGTAAAAACAAAATAAAAATAAAAGAACAAATAAAAAAGACAAAATCATGGTGGCACCTTAAAGACTGTTATATTTTAATGTGAGCTTTTGTGGACAAGTCCGCCACGTTTTTTTCTTTTTTGTTTGTTCCTTTATTTTTATTTTGTTTTTAACCTATCATGCTTGCACAGACTAACACGACTACCTCTGCTACAACTACAAGGATGAAAGGCACTGGATTTAGCCAAATAGAGATGTCTGAGGAAATAGACTTGTCCACAAAAGCGCACATTAAAATATAACAGGTAGTCTTTAAGATGGCATCACATTTTTGTCTATTTTATTCTTTTATTTTTATTTTGGTTCCCCCCCCCCCCCCCCCCATAACAGATTCTCTGTTCCTCCTCCTCCAGTCAGTGAGCTGACTGAATATGAATGGCTGGATATTACAGAGGGGAAAAGGCAGGTTCACCTGTGGAAATGATCCTAGCAGTACTCATTCAGTGATAATGCCAGCTCTGAAAAATGCCCCCCCCCCACTTTCTGTGGGAAAGGGGTACAGAAAGGTTTCATCTAAGGTTGGGTTTATGTGTAGAACTTCTTTTAGAATACAGTATCATTTGCCAGACACACAGAGAGGGAAGTCCTACATGGCAGTGGAGAGATATGGACTGGAAGGGGGACTCCTTCTGCCACTGGAAGGACAAGTTGCCCCATTTAGACATTGGGCTACTGGAGTGAAGTGGCCTTGGGCAAGCTACTTCCTCTCAGCTTCAGCCTGTGTGTTCATAATCCAGTGTTGTTTAGCCTATCCTATAAAAATGGCTTAATAGTCTTTTTCTGATAAATGGGAATCTATTTTTGAAATAATAAGCTCCAGCTGAAGGCTAATTCAAATGTTATATTTGAATTTGAACTGTGTTGACAAATTAGAACTGCAGTTATTATATTGTATGGATAGTTAACAACATATCAGTATGAGACTGTACGTATTTGACAGCTGCACTAAATTTGTTGATAGGGACATTTGTCATCTGTTATCACACTTTTGAGAGTTCAATTATCTGCATTGTCTGGTTTACTCCTTACATCAGCCTTGTAAGGTAGTCCAAGACTACCAAAGCTATGGGGAAGTGATTTGCATAAGGCAAATCAAAGGCGAGTTCAAAGCAGAGGCTAGATTTGAACTAGGGGCATCTTGGGGTCTTTTAGTCACTGCATCAAACCATCTCCAATTAAAAAGTATAATTAAATAAGTTGCTGACAAAATGTAGCTGCAGATGGGTGGGGCAGAAGAAACTCCTATAAGCATATACAAAGCACCTTTCCTTTATATCAGGTCATCATCACCAAATCCCACACTCCTTAGGAATTATGTGGAAAGTCTTCAAGGGAAGCATCTATAACAATTAAACCAGGGAATCTGGCCGTAGGGGAAATACATTTTTCATTGCTTTCAAACGACTCTCTGCAATTGCATTTTGGCTTATGGGTCTGATTCCTTTCCCTCCCAGTTTATGTGCATTTGCATTTTGTTCTGTGGCAACATTTAGCTTCTGGACAGGAGGACAAGGGGAGAAGTGCTGTGTGCTAGCGGCTGCTTTGTAGTTGCAGATATGGGTGCAGCAGCCCATCTCACCCAGGTGCCTTTTTCAGCTAGGACTTCCAACTCCCAGCATCCCCAGCCAACATGGGCGATGCTCTGGGATGGTGGTGTAATACCACACAGCTGGAAGGCAACAGGTTGAGGAAGGCTAGTGCATGAACCCCAGACATTTTGTTGCCTGATCCTGCAAGCAGTGCCTCTCCCACCTGTGGAGTCCAGTAACCGGACAATTTATTTTGTCTGAGGCAGAGAATCCCCGAAGCCCCACTCCCCATCCGTGGCTATTTAAATGCAAGAACAGTCCTCCAGCTCATGGCAGGGCTAGCCTTGCTGCCTCCTCTTGCAGTGACTCCTCCAGGTAAGAGATAAGCTTCCCTCACATTCCCCCATTTTGTGGGGCAATGCTGGGGGTCCGCTGCCTAAACCCGAGCACGCATCCACTTCTCTTAACCCGCTCCTCAAGGTGGGCACGGCAGGCAGGTTTTCTGAATCTCAGCGGTCAAGGAGGGAGCTGCTTTGTGGCGTCTAGAGCAGCAGAGATGTGTTTATCTACCCTTTACACAGCTCCGGCAGGATTAGGGCTGCTGGGTTTCACACGAGATTGTAATCCGCCGATCCCAGGAAAATGGCGCGAACCCCGTGCGCGGCTTCCCTTGCATCTCTTCGGCTGGGTGGACGTTGAGCGGGGGGGGGGGGGGCGCAGGCTTGGGGGCCGCATCCTGGCTTAGCGTGTACACACATTTAGGCGCGTGTGCTTGCAGGGGTGGAAGGGAGGTCGTGAGGATTCTTCTGAGAGATGCTCGCCGAGTCTCCCGGCGCCTGTCCCCTCCCTTTCTCCCACCCCCCCCCCCCGCCTCACAACTCCGAGCACGGATTTCTTCAACGCAGCCGGCCAGGCGTCCCCGGGTGCGCTGCGCTCTTCCAGCCCTTACTGCTGGCACCGTCGAGGACTCCCTCGCTCCCCCTTCCCCGTAACGTGAGCGTCGGCTGTGGCTCTTTCGTCCCTAGGGAGCGCCGCCGCCGACCCCACCGCTGGAGGGAAGGGCGGCAGCGGCTCAAAGGCTGGCTCTCTCTGCTGGCTTCGGCACCGTGTTTTTTATTTTTGTGTGCCAGGGGTTTGGGTGGAGGAGGAAGGGGGGGGGAGAGGCGGGGAAGAGGGTGCCTCCACCAGGCGTGGGGGGTAGGGGAGAGGCGCAGAGAGAAACCATCCCCTCCCCTCCCCTCCCCTCCCTCCCTCCCTCCCTACAACCCCTGAATGTTTTCGCTCCAGTGCTGCCTTTTCCATGAGGCTCACGTGTCTGAAAGGTGCACCCCGTTTGCTGTCACGTCAAAGCAACAGACATTTGTGGCTGAGGGAGGAGAAGGAGGTGCGGGAGAAGTCATATGAGGTAGCTTTCTGGAAGCAGCTTGGCAGTCAGCGCCCAAAAGAAGGGCTGACTGAGAGGGTTCCCTGGATCTTAGTCAGAGAAGATGTAAACTGACAGAAAGGCAACGCTCCCTAAGAACTAGTCTGCTCCTCTTTGGAGTAATGAGACTCATTACTTTAAAACACACACACACACACACTTTTGCTTCTTGGGAGGGGAGATGTTCCTCTGCCTTTGCGTTGTGGTCTTGGAGGGAGAATCTGACAAGTGAGGTTTTTGCCCATCACGGCAGAGATAAGCTGCCTCATGCTTGTCACAACTCATCTTTCTGCTCAATCTGCTGAAGAAAGACAGGAACTTGCCCTGTATAAAGTAGCCAAGGGCTCCCTGGGAAGCTTGAGAAGGGTTTAGTGTAATCCTTCTGATTTACATTAATGCATCTTCTTCCTAAGCATCCCTTTGGGTCTTCCTTATTTTCAGTGATGAAGAAGCCACACTCTCCAGGGGCAGTTGGATATCTGTGCTTGACCATTGGCCTCCCTGGCTGGGACTGATGGGAAGTGGAGTTGTCCGACAACATCTGGCTGGTCACCACTCCTCTTATAATTCTCTTAGGTCAGAAGGTGGTTCCAAAATGGGCTTATATCCCACCTTGCAAGGCAGTAGGGAAGATTGCTTGGGTAATGTACCCAGTAGCTGAAATCCTGTTGCTTAGTGTAGTACGTTGAGTGAGGTTCACTGAATCAGTGGGTATTTGGTGAGTTAACTCCTCCATAAGTTCCATCGATTCAATGGACCTACTCTGGTTGTGATTCTCTAAACCTGTGGTACCCAACCTTGGGTAACCCAAGTGTTCTTGGACTACAACTCCCTGAAATCCTGGCCAGCACAGCTAGCGGTGAAGTCTTCTGGGAGTTTTAGTCCAAGAACATCTGGGGACCCAAGGTTGGGAACCACTGCTCTACACTAAACAACAGGATTTCAGCAGGTATGTTTTAAAAAATTTAAATATGATGTATAAATTGTTGTTTCTGTCCATGGAGTTTTCTTGGCAAAGATACTGGAGTGGCTTGCCAGTTCCTGCTCCAAGTGGACCACAGCAAACTATGGCAAGTTCTTAAAGAAATGGGAGTGCCTGACCACCTTATCTACCTCCTGAGAAATCAATATGTGGGACAGGAAGCAACAGTTAGAACTGGATATGGAACAACTGATTGGTTCAAAATTGGGAAAGGAGTACGACAAGGCTGTATATTGTCTCCCTGCTTATTTAACTTATATGCAGAATACATCATGCGAAAGGCTGGACTGGATGAATCCCAAGCCGGAATCAAGATTGCCGGAAGGAATATCAACAACCTCAGATATGCAGATGATATCAGTCTGATGGCAGAAAGTGAGAAGGAATTAAAGAACCTCGTAATGAGGGTGAAAGAGGAGAGCGCAAAAAATGGTCTGAAGTTCAACATCAAAAAAACGAAGATCATGGCCACTGGTCCCATCACCTCCTGGCAAATAGAAGGGGAAGATATGGAGGCAGTGACAGAGTTTACTTTCTTGGGCTCCATGATCACTGCAGATGGTGACAGCAGCCACGAAATTAAAAGACGCCTGCTTCTTGGGAGGAAAGCGATGACAAACCTGGACAGCATCTTAAAAAGCAGAGACATCACCTTGCCAACAAAGGTCCGCATAGTCAAAGCTATGGTTTTTTCAGTAGCGATGTATGGAAATGAGAGCCAGACCATAAAGAAGGCTGACCGCCGGAGAATTGATGCTTTTGAATTGTGGTGCTGGAGGAGACTCTTGAGAGTCCCCTGGACTGCAAGGAGAACAAACCTATCCATTCTGAAGGAAATCAACCCTGAGTGCTCACTGGAAGGACAGATCCTGAAACTGAGGCTCCAATACTTTGGCCATCTCATGAGAAGAGAAGACTCCCTGGAAAAGACCCTGATGTTGGGAAAGTGTGAAGGCAAGAGGAGAAGGGGACGACAGAGGACGAGATGGATGGACAGTGTCATTGAATCTACCAACATGAATTTGACCAAACTCCGGGAGGCAGTGGAAGACAGGAGGGCCTGGCGTGCTCTGGTCCATGGGGTCACGAAGAGTCGGACACGACTTAACGACTAAACAACAACAATAAATTGTTGTTAGGTCTCCTTCTAGGATAACAATCTTAAATGCTTTTCTGGTGACACCACAATTGATGCCAGCCAGTCTCTGCATCAGAGTGGATTTGATTTAAATCACAATTTACATTTTTTAAAAATCAGATTGCTTTCATGATTTAAATTAAAAAATGGATTTTCAAAATTTAAACCATGATTTAAATTGTGATTTAAATGAATTCAAATTTTTTAAAACACTAATTTTTATCCACCCTGTTCTGCATCATCAGTTAAAGAAATGCTATTGCATGGTTTAGGGAAAGCTTCCATAACCAGGCGCCCTCTAGAAGTGTTGGAAATTGGTTCTGAACTTCTGTTGAACCCCCAACTAGCACAGTCATTAGCCACCATGATGGGAATTGTAGTTCAAAAGATAGGGTGGCTTTAGAGAAATTTTATAGCTGGGGCCTCTGCCACGCTCTTGTGTGGCCAGCTCTTTGCTAACCCCACTCCTTCACTTTTAGCCTAACATAATAGTCATGTGCTATCAAATCAATTCTAAGTCAAACCTTTTCAGGGTTTTCTGGATAGAGGATACTCAGAAGTGGTTTACCCTTTCCTTCTTCTGAGAGTGCCCTGGGACTGTGCAGCTTGCCCAAAGCTACACAGGCCGGCTCTTATTGCACGAGGCACAGTGAGGAATCAAAGTCCCAACCTCTGGTTCTGAAGCCAGATACCTAAACCACTGAGCTATCCAGCCAGCTTTAGCCCAGCGTACAGAAGTGTAAAAAATGAAACCTGGCTTACCTGAGAAAAGTTTCAACTGCTGATTTTTAGCATGTGGGGTTGTTGCAGTTAAACATGTAACAGCAGAGCCAGTAGCAACAGTAATGAAAGTTATTATAGCTAACATCCCTGATCAGGAATATTCCAGATGCGTTAATCTACGAGTACCACCAGGTTGGGGAAGTCTGGTTTAGAGATTAGCAATAGATTGGCAACCATTGGGTTAAATAAGATGTGCTGTTTAGCCATTAAACCTTTTGCTTCCTGGATCACATTCCTGCCCCTTCTTTAATCAGCCCCATCCCTCCTATGCCACCTCCACCTCCCTTTCCTGATTTGCTTACAGATTGTTATCCAGATTGGGGTTCCTTCCAACTGTTTTTTTATTGTTTGCTTTAAACCTACTATGTCATCCCTGTACATGGCACATTTCCACATTTCATAATATTGACAGCTCTCTTTCTGTGAAGGAGACAAATGAGAAGGAAACACATGGAGAGATGGGAGAGAAAAGAGCAGCAATTGGGGAAACGCAAGCAAATGCAGTTAAACGTGCTTAAATTGATTACCGTTAGGGGAAAAATGGCATTGGGGTTTCTGCCCAAGGCCTGGAGGAGATTTTGATTAAAGCATGAACGGGAGAGAGGCACCTTCTTTTGCATGCTGCTTAAGACTCAAAGTATTTTGTATAAAATGCAGCCGGGTGATGGCCATGGAGAGAAAAATGACAGCTTGCCCACAGGAAGATGATTATAGGCAAGTTAACAAATGACAACAACAGTGTACAGTAATTTAGCATCTATATAGCATGCTTTGAGTGTTCAAAGTGCTTCTCACAGATTATCTGAGTAATCCTTGCCACAACAGGCCTGTAGGCAAAACGCTTATCATAATAATAATAATAATAATAATTATCTTCATGTTGCAGACAGAGGCTGTTAGAAGGCGGGGAGGGAAAGTTAATGTCATGTAGAAAGTCTGTGGCTTTTAAGAAATATGACATCTAGGACCTTCCCCACTTTCTGGTGTTTCTAGCTCCACAGCTCCATTTTTAGCAACAGCTCAACATGCAGTAATGCAAAAGATGAAGCCTAGCAAACCCAGGAGAAGTTTCAGCTGCTAATTTTTAGCATGTTGGGTTGCTCCAGCTAAATATATATGCACAGAGCCAATAACAACAGCAATAAAGGGTCACCTCTACAGACGCTATAGCTAACATCCCTGACAGGGCATCTTCTAGATGTGTTATATGTGTTACAGGTCTCATCATCCCCAGCCATCATGGAATAGGTCTACTGACGGGGGGCATTGTGTGAATTATGTTCAAATACATCTGCAGTTTGCTTTGCTGGGAGAAATATGTTGCACTGTTTTTGCTTTGATACTTAGCCTCTGACAGTCATATCTTTTCACAGATATCTGAGGAAGTGGACTTGATCCACGAAAGCTCACAGTTAGTTTTTCAGGTGCCACAACATTTTTGTCTTCTTAATTTTTTTATTTTGTTTTTGCCAGATACATTTTCACTCTAGTATCTGTGGATGTTGACTTGATCCATGAAAGCTCATATTAAAGTACAGCAGTTAGTCTTTGAGATGGCACAACATTTTCGTTTATTGTGTTCTTATTTTTGTCTGATTAGCCACTGGACTGCACCATGACAGAACCTCATGTACTCCAGCTGTCCATCTTTTCTGTCACTTTCTCTGTCTGCCTTTGAGGAGATTTTGGGATGCTTGTGTATGTTTTTAAAATGCTAACATTCTTATATGGTATAGTAGTTACCTTTCTACCTCAGTGAATGTTGCTCTAAATATGTTCTGGATGTAGCTATTCTATAAATGCAATGATATCCCTAGTGAAAAATATAATATTCTGTTCCACATTGTTCAGCTTCTTCGGTGGTTGTTTTATTGAATCCAGCATAGGTTATTATATAGCAAATAAATAGAGCATAAAGAGCCTTGAGCAATGCATAGTAATAATAGGTGTGGAGTGTTGGGTTTCTTTCCGACCTTAATCTTTTGTGTGAAGGTTGGAGTGTTCTCCGTATGGTAGAATATCCTCTTTTCACCTGGGAAATGTTAGAAAGCATGTAATTTGAATTTTAAGGCTGCAATCTAAGACCATGGGTTATATACTTCTGAGTAAATGTTAGGTTAGGAACAGGCTGAAAGAATTCAGACAATATTTCCACGGCTGGCGTGCTGAAGCAAATTCAGTTTGCACAGTTACAACCCTCAATTACTTTATAGGCTGTCGGGTTCTAACAAAAGATATGGGGCAGAACCTGTTTTCAAGTACTAAATAGAAAAGACTTTAAACACCATTATGTTCCCAGTCAGGCTGAGCCAGATTAGTGGCACTGAACCAACCAGTCACCCCTGTAGGAGTGGTCCTTGCATAACCCTGAGTCCAAAAGCACAGTAGGTGCCCACCAGAGTAGATTTGATTTACATTTTAAAAAAATATATCATATTTTTTTCAAAAATATATATATGATTTTTTTAATTTAAACTGTGTTTAAATCATGATTTATTTCAATTTTATTTTTTAAAAATCATTGAGTTTTATCCACCCTGGTGTTTACATTTGCAAGTTTTTAACACTCGAAGGGACAACCCTCTCTGTGGCCGAAGTCCCTTTGCCTCTTCCTTCACTTGTTACGTTGGAGTGGAAAGTCCCTTTCTATGCATTTGGAAAGCAGCTTGAGTGGCCCCCATAAGTGAGTATCTCTTGATCTCCAGTCAGGAAGAATCTTAACGCCACCTCATGGGAGTTTTGGCCTTCTTCTCATCAGGGCTCAGCTGATTCCTACACCAGCCGCCCATCGTTGGACTCCGACGTGTCACTAGAGGAGGAACGCGAGGGTGCGAAGCGTGAAGTGGAGAACCAGGCTCAGCAGCAGCTTGAGAAGGCCAAGGTATTGATGGGATGGGAAAGTGAATGGCCTTGGCTTGGGATTGGTGGAAAGAGGACTGGGTCCAGTCATGAGATTTGCCCTTGAAACAACTGGACAAAGTAATTCTAGATGAGATTTGTCATGCAACCATATTATTATTACCTTTTTTTTTTTTTGCCACTAGGAGGCCTCGGAGGGCTTTTCTGAGGATAAAAACACCTTTAGAAAAGAAAACTCTTTTGGAGATGGGTAGGGCAAAGAAGTATTAGTGGCCCTCAGCCTTCTGGAAGCTGCCCACACCTGGTGTATAGTCATATGTGTGAGGAAGCACATGGGGGGTAACTAGTGCATGTTCTGTGGTAACAAGTACAGACTAGACTGGGAGCCAAACTAAATTTTACATGACAAACATGGACAACAGGACAATCTTATGAATGCCTATTCAGAAGTAAGGCCCGATGTATCAGTGGGACTTACTCCCACATAAGTGTGTGTATTTGATTACAGCAGAAGAGATCAGGTGAAGAATTAGATTGTCTTTGGTTCAAATTTTGCTAGAGCTGTGAACTTACTAGGTGTTTAAAGACTGGAGCCCTTGCCTTAGCTCTCTCGTCTCCTCTATGTGTGGAGAGTCATAGTGTTCTAGCTTACAAGGCTGTTGTAAGAACTATAAAAACCTCTATTTACTTACCTGCCTATTGCTGGGTTATTCCTGCTTAGGTTACAGGATAGTTTTGAGGTGGTTAGGTGAGTTTTGGTTTTCTGTCTTCTTCTTTTTATCAGAAGGTTTTTCTCCCCACTGTCCTAGGGAACTTTGCTGGTGGGAAGTGGGAGTGTGTTTAGCGTTATCCCCATGGCAGCCATATTCAGCAATACCTTTGGGGTTTGGAGAACTGCCTCGGCCTCCCTTGGGCTCTAGCAGTTTGTGGCCACATTGTCAGGGGTTGAGAGGACGTTTGAGCCTTTGAGTCTTCATCCCCATATTTTCTCCATCAAGTTTCTTTCTCTAAACCTCCTGCATTGTAGTGCTCTTAATTAATCTCATCTTAAAAAGTGAGGTGTTACTGATACGAGATACATTAGGCTGAGACTGGTCCAAAAGCATTCTGAGAATTTAGGAACTAAGCTGAGGTTTGAGCCCAGATGCCCCAAGTCACATATTCTAACCCTGCTACATTACAGTGGGCTTTTACAGTGATCCTCCAGATCTCAAAGATTCCCTGGAGAAAAGTTGATCAGTGGGCTCCTTTAATCCAACAAAGGCAGCCAAGGAACATAGTAAAGAATCAGAATCCTGCTGGCTAGGCCAGTGGTCCCCAACCTTGGGCCTCCAGATGTTCTTGGACTACAACTCCCAGAAGCCTTCACCACCATCTGTGCTGGCCAGAATTGCTGGGAGTTGAAGTCCAAGAACATCTGGAGGCCCAAGGTTGGGGACCACTGGGCTAGGCTACCTGGGGCATTCCGGGACTTACATTCCTTGAAGTAACTTCTGCCTTCTCTGTCATGCTGGCTGAATAACTATATGAGTTAGGTGTCTGGCTGTAGGGCCAGATATGGGTAGTTCAATTCCCCACTGTGCCTCCCACGTGGAGAGTCCACCTTCGTAGCTTGGATCAAGCTGCACAGTCCCTCAGAGGAAGGGTAAGGTAACCCCACTTCTGAGTACTGTCTACCTAGAAAAGCCTGGAAAGATCTGCTATAAGTTGAAATTCACTTGACAGCATGCAATTATTGTTATTATCTCTGTTGCCGAGTCCTCTGCTCAGGTACCTCCCATATGTAGTTGGAACCCATTAAAACTTCTCGAGAGCTGGCTCAGGAAATAGCAGGCCTCATTAACTCTAAGGTGCTCTTCTTGAGAAGTTCTCTCCAGTTTCCTGAGATTCCACATTTGTCCCTCACACTCCATCATTTGCCTTTGCTAGAGTCAGCCACAATGATGATGGTGGATGATGGTTTCAAGCCTCTTTTATTATCCAGGGCAGTGGAATCTGCCAGAGACCCCAATTACCTGGAGCTCATACCCAACTTCTGATCTTGCTTCTCCCCCCCCCCCCCCCCCCAGCACAAGCCGGTCGCATTCGCCGTTCGTACTAATGTCAGCTACTGTGGTGCATTGGATGAGGAATGTCCCGTGCAGGGATCGGCCATCAACTTTGAAGCCAAAGATTTCTTGCACATCAAAGAGGTGAGGGACAAGTGTAGCTGGGGATGGGTGGAAACAGGCTGCATTTCTAGTACTTCGGTTTCCAATGTTAGAAGGAAGAATGAAGACGTCACTTTGGGGTTGGGGGGGGGGGAAGAGGAAGAGGTCATTTTTGTTTTATATGAAATTGCCTTCTTCAAGACACTTGGCGTTCCTCGCTGTTCCCTTTGATTGGAGATAGTCAGTAGACCCTTCATGCACTACTCACTATGAGATTCTGCCTGTCGTGGCAGAAAATGCCTCTTTTCCTTTTCCTGTGTGGGGAAAGGGGAGGAGAACTGAAGCCAGACACACACTTTGCCAGCGCTTGAGGGAGCTCTCCGGGTACTGTGGTTGGTAGTACTCAAGTGTCTCCTGCAAGCCAGCTGAGTGCACTCCACTCCTTGCCCTCCTGCTCTGCTCTACTCTTGTCATTCATCAGTAGAGAGCTGTGACAGAGAGGTATCTGTCCCCCATTTATAATTTTCCACCCATGAATTAAGGCAAGAAGGTACATCGTTGAACTTGTTTTTTCAAACAGTTTGTTGAAAAATTAGTTTGTTTATGTTCGAATGCAAAATAAACAAACACAAACTAGTACCTATCCTGTCACTCCAGCCACCCTTGATCCAAACCTCAGTCTCAAAATGGAGGGGTGGGCGGGGGGGGGGGGGGAGAGTGGTAGAAGAAGATGGGACAAGTCACAGTAGCTGCCCATAAATGGATTTTAAATGTATTTTATACTGTTGAATTTAGTGCAAGGCTCTCACCTATTTAAAAAATGATGCAGTTGTCACCTCAGTAAATTCCACTGTCTAATACTGGACTTTGAGTGGTCGGGCACTGGGGTTGTAGCTTTCCAGTGCTGGAAAGTAAGATGCTTAGCCAATGGCAATTCACGAAATTTTATAGCATTGAAAATTAACATTCTGTTACTCCCTCTGAGGATTTACACTTTAAAATACACAGGAGAGGAGATGTTTACTAACCTGAGTAACCAGCTGATGAGAGGGATTGAGAAAGGCTGCGTATTCTCGAAGGTTATTCAAAGGGCCCCATCCTCCCCTGTATATGTATGTGTAAAAGCAAGTTGGGAAGTTGGATGCCCCCCCCCCCCGCCCAGCTTATGGCCTTCTGCTATGATGTCCCTCCAGAAGTACAGCAATGACTGGTGGATCGGGCGGCTAGTGAAGGAGGGGGGAGACATCGCCTTCATCCCCAGCCCACAGCGGCTGGAGGCCATACGGCTGAAGCAGGAGCAGAAAGCCAGGTAAAGAGAGGCAAGGGTGGGGAGGGACATGACTCTTAACATCGTCGGCTGCATTGATTGTCAAGAGAAAAGGGAGTGCTAGTTGTATTCTCGAAGGAGTGCTAGTTGTCTGTAGTGGGAGGCACCCAACATTTGGGGAGTTGATAATATGTGTCCTCCATCTAAGTTTTCTGCTAGCTAATCTCCATTGCAGAAGGGCACATGTTCTTATGTGCATGTTCAAATCACTCTCATTACAAGTAATATGGAATTGATGTTTGTACTGTGCGGTCTCGACTCTTATTCTTTAGCTCTAACTGGACCTGGGGAGGGGATACTTGGTCCAGATGGCACCTGAATCATAACGGGCTTTGTTTTTCTGTTGGATGTGTACCCGTTCATGCCCTTGAACTTCACATTCCTCCCACATCATTACATTGACTGTCTCTCTTCTACCTCAACTAGGCAATCTGGCAATCCTGCCATCAGCAACCGGCGATCGCCTCCCCCATCTCTAGGTAATGGCATTCACAGGGGTGGGTGCTTGCCACGTTTCTGTGGGTGTGTCGAGTGTGCTGCTGGATGCAGAATACAGCTTCCTGAGAATCACAGCCTTTATTAAAACAAGGAGAAGTTGCAGGAGTACGCTAGAAAGTGTGTGGATAATGCCTATTGATAGGTTAGCATGATTCCAGCCAGCAAAACAACACACACACACACACAAACACGTACTTTGCTGGAACCACTCTACCAAAATGGAAATATTAAGAGGAAAATTCGTGAGGAGATATGCTGTTTTCAGCTTGTTGATGTATTTTAACGATTACCTGCTTTAAATGTTTTGTAAGACATGCCAAGCTACTCCTTTTTTGGAGGAAAAAAGTGAGAGAAGCATTATTAAACTAATAATGTACAAGAGTTGAGAGCAATTAGCCGTAATGTCCTTTGGGATCCCCAGGAGATTCCTTGTGCTCATCCCCTTAACTCTGCCCACCCCCACCAGAACTGGTACCGAATTAAGCCAAGCTAGAGTGATGCTCTGTGTTCCCCATGAGTGTCAGGCACATCAGAAATATCCAAACAAACAACAGCTGCCCCTTCATACTGAGTTAAAGAGCAATATTTTGGGGAGGGGAGGAAGAGATGCCTAATTTGAAGATGTTTGGATATCTGGTTCTTGTAAAGGATTGGTACAATCTCAGCAGCTCGTCTGAAAGAATTAAGGGCTAAACGACATGTTACATTAAATATGAAACATGACAGTTGAGCTTTCCTTTCCACTTTGTAGGTAACTCAGCACATGGTGGCTGCTCCCTGTCTCTTGTTTTTCTAAATTCACTCCACCCCTCATGTGGGGGCTAACAAAAGAAGAGAAACCTCCACAAGGCAACCTCCACTGGCTCCTTGCCTTACTCCTTTTTAGCCCCTATGCAGGTAGTGTTGACAAAAACAGAAAAAAGAGGATGTGTGTTAAATATCCTCTACCCACATATTAAAGGATGCATAGTGGTCCTGATACTGAATTGGGGAGTGGAGGAGAAATTAACAAGCTTACTTTTAAATACAAGAAAGAAAGAAAGAAAGAAAGAAAGAAAGAAAGAAAGAAAGAAAGAAAGAAAGAAAGAAAGAAAGAAAGAAAGAAAGAAAGAAAGAAAGAGAGGTTTATCTGCCTGCAACTCATTTCAGAGTATTTCACATATGGTGTTGTTTTGCTTTCTGATACCAGTGTGGGGTGAGATAAAGTTACGTCGTCCCTCCCCAACCCCTGCACCCCTAATTGGAAAAACAGGCTTAACATAGCGAGAAAATTGGATTTACCAACAACTGCAGAGCATGTACAACTGTAGAGAAAGAAATAAACAGGTTTAGTTGTTAAAATAGGAAGATAAGTAATATTTTCCATAACACCAAAAAATCCATAGCAACATGCAGGAGAGTCGGGTTAGAAAACTAAATTTCTTCTTTCTCCTGGCAAACCATGCAAAACAGAATCTGGGGGGCAAGACCGCTTGCTAATTGCAGCTGAAGACTTAAAAAACTCAAAACCTAGCTAGCGTTAATTGGAATTTGCCTACAAAATTGACATGAGAATATAACTAACTCTAGGACATCAGCTGCGGTGAAACCAAGATCAATTCACCCTGGCTAGCAGCATGTACTATTGTCTCCTACTAAGAAAGGGTTGAGGGGTGTCGGAGACAGAAAAGCCAAATACATCAGACTTACATAGGATATATATTCTGTAAAAATATCTTGCTAACACTAGCCCTCCATAACACAGGACTGTTTTGCTCTTGGATTTTAGTATTTTTACAGTGTAATCCAACGTCTGAAATCTTGTTGCTTAGCACAGAAAGTCACACTAGAGTAGACCCATTGCATCCGTGAGGGTTTGTTCCATGGGTTCAAATGGAACAAATCCCCAGTGAATCAATAGGTTCCACTGATTCAAATGGGCCTACTCCAGTTCCGACTTACTACACTGAAGTGTGTGGCAACTAGAGAATGCCCATTTGACTCAACAGAACTTAGAGAGGGCTTGACTCACCAAATCGCTACTGATTCGGTGGGCCTACTCTAGTGCAAATTACTACATTAAGCAACAGGATTTCATTTCGCTGTACCCGTCCAGGTGTGTTAAAATAATAAATGAATGTATGTTTAGGAGGGAAAGTGCTGCCTTTTACCTACGCCTATGGCAGCTGTAGCCTCTGAGAAATTAAACGATGTGGCTCTAGAACTGCTGTTCCTCAATCAGCTCCTCTCCCATCATTTTCTCCCACTCTATGTGTTCTTCATGACAGACGCTACTTGCGCTGCAAGCTGTTTATCCAGATTCAGAGTTTGTGTGTGTGTGTGTCCACTGGGGAGTGGGGAGAAGGCTACAAATGAGAGGCGCTGGAGCCTGATTCTCACCTGACTTCTAGGCTTCATCTTGCAGTAACTTCTACATAGGTGGAAGCTGTCTTTTGCTTAGTCTTTGGCAAGAGAAAACCCATCTGCAGACACTCAGAGCTACTTTTTGTCAATCCTGGAATAAAAGGGACATGTCTAGATACAAACCAGTAGTAAACAGCTGCTGTTATGGTACCCTCCCCACCCCCGGCATTTCAGAAACAGAATGTGCTTGAAATACTATTGCTGGCTTGGAGAATATATTATTACAGTAGGACCCCCATATCTGTGGGGAATTCATTCCAAACCCCCTGCAGATGCTGAAAACGTGGATGATAGCGGTAAAGGTAAAGGTAAAGGTTCCCCTTGACATTTAGTCCAGTCGTGTCCGACTCTAGGGCACGGTGCTCATCCCCGTTTCCAAGCCATAGAGCCAGCGTTTGTCCGTAGACAGTTTCCGTAGTCACGTGGCCAGCGCGACTAGCTGTGGAACGCCGTTACCTTCCCACCGAGGTGGTACCTATTTATCTACTCACATTTGCATGCTTTCGAACTGCTAGGTTGGCAGGAGCTGGGACAAGCGACGGGAGCTCACTCCGTCGCATGGATTCGATCTTACGACTGCTGGTCTTCTGACCTTGCAGCACAGAGGCTTCCCTGATGATAGCGAATGTTATTTTAATTCAGTACTGAATGTTACACATAGCATGGCCTCTGGCTCCCTCTCATGGTCAGTTCTGGTACCTCTATATTTAGAAATATATATTTCTAGGATTTTTCTTTTATTATTTTTAGACCATGGATAAATGAATCAGCAGATATTGATCCCTCAGATACGGGGGGTCCTATTTTAGTTTTAAAATTCTGTGGAAATTGACAGTATTGAATTTGAAATTTGCAGTGATGAAATTGACAGGACTTCAAATTGCCAGTTGTCGTTAAAGATGGGAGGACTAAAATATATTGCAGGAGAGGGGGCAATTGAATATGTTATGCTGAAAGGCAGAGCTACCTGCCTAGGTACCATCTATTCTTATTTTCTAGGTATGTTCTTCCAGACCTAATACAATAAGAGCAGTCTGGTCACTACGTGCCAGGAGGGACTGTGCTACATTGCACAGGAAGATGAAAAAAGAGAGAGAGAGAGAGAAAGAATCACTCACAACAATGTTTTCTCTGTGTGTTTCCTGATATTGTTGATTGAATAAATAATCACAATTGGGGGAAACACACAGATAACAACATTTTGAGGTTAAAATAGAATTCGTATTAAGACACAAGTTCACACATTGTGTCAGTAATGGCAAGAAAAGGTCATGACAGAATCACCCTTAAAAGGCAGAGGAGCAGCTGAATAAGATCGCAAGTAGGCTGAGAACTGCTGCTTTTACTGTCCTGCATAGAGAGCTTGCGGCTTTTCCCTACAAGTAGCACAACCGGAATAACAAATGTGCAAATAAGAAAACAATCTTATGGCATCTTGAAGACTAACAAGTTTCACTTGGGGGTTTCAAAGTCAGTGGCGGTCCATGGATGTTACGAGTCTTTAAAGGGGTCACAAGACCATTATTTTAAGTGCAGCATGCCTAACATGGCTACTTCCCTAGAAAGCTATTGAAAACAGTCACTGTTTTAGAAATATGCTATGCACAGTAAGAGAAATTGTTCACGTTTTATCACAGGACTATGCTTTTCTTGACACAACATTCAGACTTTGGGATGGGGGAATAGAACTTTTAGCAGGGCATATATGGAATCTTGAGCAATGGCTCCTTGTCTGCTACAGCTGTGACTTCAGCTTTGATCCTGCAAGAGAACCCAGATGAGATTTAATCCCAAATCCTGTAACATCTGGCAAATGCGGGCAGACACAAGGATTGATGAAGCTTGCGAAGAGGCTAGAATCAGAATCCTCTAGACTCTTGATCCTTTTGCAGTTCCAAGGGGTCACCACTCCCATCTTACAGCATCCTAGTTCTTTCTAGATCTTGTCATTTACTGATTCTTGACTGTTGACCACCTCATGTTTTCTTTCTTTCTTCAACAAGCGAAACAGAAGCAAAAGCAGGTAAGGGCTTGATGCTGGGATTAAATTCTTGTGCCCTGCGGCCCTGCGGTTTTTCTGTCGAGCCAGTTTCCCAGGGGAAGAGTCTTTAATTTTGAACAAAGTGGCTTTGTTGTGGAGATTTATCTCAAATGAAGTTGCCTTGGGTCAGAACAGCTGCTGTCATGGGTGGGTGGGTTTCTTTTAGCCAGGACCTTAGAAAGGTGCAGGGGGGACAGAGAGATATTCATCTTACAGAGGGTTTGAAGCCTAGTTCTGCAGCACTAGCAAAGTGAGAGAGATTTGGTGGGGCAAGGCCAGAATCTTGATGTTTGGACCTGTGCAGTTGTGTGGAAGGGGTGGTGGTGGTGGTGGTCATGGCTGAGGCTTCATGCCCCTGCTTTGTCACTGTTTCATACCTTTGCATCTACCTTTTTTGGGGGGGGAGATGCATAGTAGAGCAAGAGCCATTTTGAGCGACACCCCTCCTGTTTTTTTTTTGTCAGACAGAGCACATTCCCCCATATGATGTCGTGCCCTCCATGCGGCCAGTGGTGCTGGTGGGTCCTTCACTCAAAGGATATGAGGTAGGGAGATGTGGACTGGATGAAATTCTGTGGTCAACCCCACGCTCCCACATATGCTAGTGTTGTCCCTAGCAGGCAATGAACCCTGCACTTCTTTTCCTTCGCTCCAGGTGACAGACATGATGCAGAAAGCTCTCTTTGATTTCCTGAAGCACAGATTTGATGGCAGGTGAGATGCTCTCCTCCTGAAATGAAGAGGGCCTTTCTCCCCCCCCTTCCCAGGTTCAGGGGGCTGTGGGTCATGCGCTTGGGGCCTGCCCTCCTGTTTTTCAGAATCTCCATCACCCGCGTCACAGCTGACCTGTCACTGGCCAAGCGCTCCGTGCTCAACAACCCAGGCAAACGTGCCATCATCGAGCGATCCACGACCCGGATTAACATTGGTGAGTCAAGCGCCTGAAGAGGGATGGGAGCTGGCAGACCAACAGATGGTGTGGCATTTGCCCTCTCATTTCTCTGTTGGTCTTCCCAGCATGAATGTCCAGGTCCTCTGGCAAGGGAACTCCAGAGCAAATGGCAGACCATCCGGCCACTCACTTTGCGGGGCCCTAAAATGAGAAAGACGTGGGAAGAGGCTGCTTATTGGGACAGAGTACTTTGATTATGGGTAGCATTATTATCTGGTAACATTATTTCATTTCACTTGTTCAGTGTGGAGCTGGATAATAGAAGCCAGTGATCATCATCATAAGCTCTTAGTAACTGCTACTAAGATCCTGTCAAATGGAAAACACATAAACACTTGCATTGTATTTTTTTTTCTGATTACTCTTGTTCATTCTTTTGACCATGTTTATTATAGTCCTTTGTGTGTGTCTCTTCTTCTCATATGCACACAGAGAGTGAGAGAGAGACACAAGCAAACACATTTGAAGCAGAAATCTGAACAAAATGTGTTTGGACTCACTGTTTTGTCTCCCTAAATATTCCTTAATAGACTGACCCTGGTTTTTTTTTTCGAAAGCAGAATTAGTAATATTCCTTTACAACTAGACACTGTTCCCTTTTCAGTGGTTTACAGTGCCTTGCTTTGAATCTTTATGAGGGTCCTGAGCATGTGATCTCTAAAAACATACAGATTCTGATTTAGAGGCCCCAAAAGCAGTCTGTGGAAACTCAACAGCAGCACTGAACTCTCTTTTGGGGATTGCTGTGCCAGTGCCACCACTATGTTAAAATATCTTGGGCAAAGATTTTATGTGCTCCCTTTTGGGCACCAATCTTACAGGTGATCTGCTGCTCCCACACGGCTTTTCTCCATTTAGTACCTTTTATTTTGGCACCAGCGTTCCCCATTTCTTTGGAGTAATAAATACCATTTTCTGTTTTATTGAGGAAAAGGCATAAAAGGGAGATTTTGTCTTTGGTGTGGAATCATAAAATAATTGATTATGTTGGAGTGAGATTGTTCCTTTAAAGAAGTGGCACTGATAAGGATGAGAGCCAGCGTGGCGCAGTGGATCTCAGCATGTCAGATTAGGACTCAAGAAACCCGAGTTCAAATCCCTGCTCAGCCCTGGAAGCTCACTGTGGACTGGCAATTAGTAAACCACTCCTTAAACATCTCATGAACCTTGAAACCTCTATGGGGGATGCCATATGTTGGAAGTGATTTAATAGCATGTAACAACAAGAACATGGCCGAGGATGATTGATGCAGGGGAAAAAGCTAAGCAGGCATGTTTAGAAGAAGAGAATAGGAACAAAATCAACACCACCACTAAGTGATTTCTCTCTGCTTGAAGTGCTCCAACTGAAACCACTGGGGCCGTGATACATATTCATTTAAACAGATGTGGACCTTCCTCCTTTTGCTGGAATCCAGCAATTCAACCAGGAGCTCATTTATTAGCGGCAATTTGCTGCTGCGTGTTAAAAACATGGCCCTTCTGCCATCATAACTATGCAGTAGGACTTTAGCCACAGTTTTCCTGGTTATTTGTTATTTTTAAGGGAATTTCTAAAGGCATTTTGAGCAGAGTTTTCAAGTGGTATGTCATTCTCTAATGAATTCGTACCGTCACAGGAAAATATGAGTTACGTTAACAAGCAGAATGACAAATGAAACCATTAACATTACCCCAAAAAAGGGAAGATCAATTTAATAATTATAGTTTTGTGCTTTGTAGTGAGTTATACAAAAAGAAGAAGAAAGCTTCAACTTCTAAATAGGTTTGACAAGATTTGTTTAAATGCAGAACCTGTTCGTCTGACTGTGACAGTGAAACAAAACAAACCTATGTTATACTACAGGGAACAATGTCTCTCTCAAACACCTCTTTAAAATTTGCTTGTCTCTCATTTTAGAGAGATGAGAAACAAAGTAATCAGCTGGAAGAATACCTTATGCTTTTTCCGGTACACTTAATTCTGGCGGATGGCCTCAAAAGTTTCCCTTTGCTCAGTTCCTGGCTATTACCCATCTTTAGCAAATTCTCTGCTTCTCTCCAGACTCATTCCTCACTTCCCTTATTATCATTATTATCCTTTTTTGCCCAATTCCATTTAACTTATTTCATATCTGAAGCATTTCTGTCTTGCTTGTGAGCTGAAACGTCTTTGAGAGTGGCTTAGGCACCTTAATAATAATAAAATAGTCTTTGGCTTCAGACGCACAGCCTAAAACAGACTGACATCAGAAAAGGACTGGAGGACCAAATATATATATATTATCTCAGACTGGTGCATTATTTTAAATACGAATTTCTTAGGTCAATAAACTGGCAGGCGAGTTCAGGGCAAAGAAGAGCCAAAAACCACTGGTTTCTCACTTGAGCTAATAGAGGAGCCTTGCTCGCTTTCACTCCCTTTGCCGCAACTTTATGTGGAAGGGCAGCTACTGGGTGACTGTGGAGGAAAAAGAGAAGCCTCACGGAGCCGCCACCCCAGCAGAATCCTTGTCCTTTCTGCTTCCCTACAGCCTCTTGAAATGTTAACCGTGCTGATTTTCTCTGTGACTGTGAAGACAGGCAGGAACACTTCTCCAGCCTGCAACAAAAACTGTGCTTTGATGAAAAACAGCGAGGAGCAGTTGGGGTGAGAGGAAAGTGTACGGGATGTGAGTGGCAGAGGGTCGTCCAACTGATGGAGCTCCCTCTTCCTTTGCAGCTGAAGTCCAGAGCGAGATTGAGCGGATCTTCGAACTTGCCAAGTCACTGCAGTTGGTGGTGCTGGATGCGGACACCATCAACCACCCGGCCCAGCTGGCCAAAACCTCCCTGGCTCCCATCATTGTCTATGTCAAGGTATCCTCCCCAAAGGTGAGTAGGGAGGAAAGGAGCTACTTATTTATTTTATCTATTTAAAATATTTTTACCCCACCTTTATCTTTATAAAGGATCCAAGGTGCCTTACGTCATTAAAATACAATATTTAAAGCGAGAAACAGTATTTATGCAAATACTAAAAAGGATCAAACAAATACCACCCTCAGAAATGGTAAACAAAATCAATACTAAAAACACATATAAAGCAGTAAGGCACAACCATCCATTTAAAAACCCCACTTGGGCAGCCAGTCAGTGAGGGAAAGCTTGCCTGAAGAGAAAGGTCTTCGCCTGCTTGCGAAAGGACAGCAAAGATGGGGCCAGCCTGGCCTCCTGTGGGAGGGAGTTCCAAAGTCTGGGAGCAACAACAGAGAAGGCCTTCTCCCATGTCCAGGTAGAGGCATTTCCAGCATCTGGAAGAGTTACTTTTGGGGTGCGTGTGCATAATTTCCAGAATTCCCTCAACCAGCCTGGGCATGCCTGTCCTGTCATTTAAAGCATAGCCAGTTCTCGATGCCTGCTTCCCCTGAGGTGTTTCCCACTGCCTCAGGTGTTGTACTGGGGGACTGGTTTCTTCCAACTAGGCTGTCCCTCATGATGTTAGCTGTGCTGTCTTTTGCTTAGATTTTATATTCCCATTTTACTTTTTCCCCCTAAAGAGAAATGCTAAATAACATTTAAAGAGAAAAGCTAAATAACAAAAAGGTTATTAAAAAACATAAGAAACTACTAAGCCACAAAGTTTGCAATCTCAACTCAACGTTTGTTCCAGATCTCTCTCTCTTCCCAAATCACTATTTTCCTCCTTTTTCTTTAAATGCACACAGCTGAGTTTGGATTTTATCTGCACCTCCTGTTTTCTTTCTGCTTCAATGTGCTGTGTAGTGAGTAAGTGTTGTGCAGGATACAATGGTGAGCAAACCAGCCAGTGAAAAGGGAGGAGGGAAATTGCAACAGCTACCTTTTGATTAGAGTGTGTTTTAGATCACATTTTGAAACTCTGAGAGCGCAGGGTCTGATTTGCTCTGTTTGCTGGCTACCAGATGTCATATTACAGATGGTGGACCAGCCTGACCCCGTGCTCTGTGCCCTGTCTGGACCCTTTTGGAGCTGTCTGGTGCGATTGGGACCAGACTTGATGGCCCCTTCCGACTCAGTTATTCTATGATTGTAAGACAGAATCATTGTTGCAAAGGGTTCCTTTTGAGATTACACCCTGGAAGTGACCCTTCCTGGCACCATCAAGTGTGACCTTTATGCTCCCATCTGATTGCACCCTCAGTGATGAAATTAAAGATAACAAAGGGGGAAATGGCTTACTTCTTTCACCAGTGCATGGTCTCATTTCCCCCTCCAATATAGGGGTTGCTCTTGACCAAGAACCCATCTAGGCCAAACTTAGTGACAGAAATCCTACTGTGCGTTGCCATATGCACAACATGAAGTTATGGCAATGTTAGAGGAAAGTGTGGCAAGGCAGAACTGCTATTGAGAAACTGCCTCTGCAGGCATACAGTGCAAAGAGTGAAATAGGAACCGTGTAGTTGATTGCGGAAGTGTGGAATCTGGACTACATAGTTATAAAATCTGGCATGTTTATGTTGGTGTAACTACATAAAACAAAGATGAACAGGATTTCAGCTGCTGTCAATGGGGTTGAAATATGCGTTGTGTGGGAGATCTCTAACTGGATTTCTTGCTGCTTTCTCTTCTGACAAAATGCTGCAGATGGGTGGCAGTGGTTTCCTCTCATCAAAAAAGAAAACACGAGGCAGGTTGTCTAGGGTTGCCTTTTTAAAGGTGCCAACAGCTGTTTGGCTGAAATGTATGAGAAGATGATCATGTGGCTGCCCCTATGTGCTGAAACTCTCTCCCCGAGTCCATGTGTGGGGATATAGGAAGAGATATAAGGTGAAACTGTTCCAAGTGTTGTTTATTGTATTGTATTTTTTTAAATCTGTTTTCAACAAGTACAGGAAGGTGTTGTGGTGTTTTGTTTTTTTCAGTTTTAGATTCTTATGTTAATGCGTTTCAGTGTTTTGTTTAATACTGATGTATACTGTTCTGGGTTTTCTCAGACAGCAGAATGGCATATAAAAGGAAATAATAACTAAATCTTCAACAGTATAGTAAGAGATACCAGCTTCAGCCTTTGCCAACCCAAGGCTGCTCTGTCAGCCTCCTCTCTTCCTGCTGTCTTTGAAGCCAGTGTCTTTTTTACAGCCCTGTGGATCAATGGGGCTTCATGGGTATTAGAAATTGTAAGGGATTTTTTTTTAATTGATAAAGAAGAAATTCTAAGGGATGAGACTCAGAGAAGTGACTTGCTTGAGGCCACCTAACAACCTTCTAGCAAGCAGGTGTCAGACTTGCTGGTCTGCCAGTCCCTCTCTTACCATTTCCAATTCTAATGCACTGGTTCCTAAGTCTAGGTTGCCAGATGTGGTTGGACTACCACTGCCAGAATCCCAGATTGCTGCCCATGCCGGTTGGGGCTTCTGGAGACTGAAGCCTGACAACACCAAAGGAGCCGACATTCAGGAATGACTAGTCTCGAGGTTCACTTGGGCATCTTCCAATTCTGTGTCTTCCTTTCTTGGTGGAAGGTGCTGCAGCGGCTTATCAAGTCCAGAGGGAAGTCGCAGGTGAAGCATCTCAATGTCCAGATGATGGCAGCTGACAAGCTTGTGCAGTGTCCTCCGGTGAGTTTCTGAGAGGGCTCCTGTTCTCTTCCGTGCCACCCCCGCCCTGTTCCATCTCATCCCACCTCTGTCCTAGTTTCTTGAGCCTTGCTCCCATCTGCTCTTCATTGGCCTGACCTGCCTGTTTTTCCTTCAGAATGACTACTTCTAGCATCCTTCTTGTACCACCTGGGGTTGCCTGAGGAGCCAAAAGTATTAGCATTAGCGTCAGTAGGGCAGTGCTTCTTCCTCACTAAAATCAGTGGGAGGTAATATTATACAATAAATGTGTCTTTGAGGATGTAAAGAATGACATCCCCACATATCTAAAAGAAAAAAGCAAACAGGGCCTGCTGACTCAGAATTAAGGAGCAATTTTACAGAATAAATGGAAGAGATTCATAGGTAAGGCTGTGTTCTAGCATTTTCTCATAGAAATTAAGTACTGTTCTTACTCATTTATTAAATGTTCCAAGAACGCAGCACCTTCCTGCATTAAAAAAAAAAGCTTTAAAATGTTTTAGCCTATGGTGCTAGCTTTTTGCTAAAATTACGTCACTGTCTTTCATCTGAAAAGATTAACCACTTAACATCCTAACCTTTATATTATGTTGTGTCCCATGGTTCTGTCTATTAATGCCACTGTTCTAAGAGTTAGGCTACAGCTCTCGTCTAAAGGTGTACAAAACTGTGTTCTTGGACTACAACTCCCAGAATTCCCCAGGCGGCATAGTCATAGTCCAGAAACACAAATCTCTGACCCTCTACTGCCACAATCCCCAGCCAATAGTGCAACCGATCTGGAAGGCCCCAGCTTGGGGAAGGCGGGACTATTGTGTCATGAAATCACTGGGTTTTTTCCCCCCTCTTCCTTCTCAACACTATGACTTGCTGCCCGGCACCATCCCTGCAAGGAACTCTTTGATGTGATCCTGGATGAGAACCAGCTGGAGGATGCCTGTGAACACCTGTCTGAGTATCTGGAAGTATACTGGCGAGCAACTCATCACCCCTCACACACTCCCAGCGGCCAGAACCTCATGACACCTTCCACTGCCATTCCAGGCCTGCAGGTACATCGAAGAACATAAGAACAGTTCTGTTGCATGAGGCAAAAAGGCCGCCCAGCTCAGGATCCGGCCCCCGCCCCTAAGACCACCAGATATTTCTGGAAAGCTCACAAGTGCTTCATGGAGGAGGCTGTAGCAAATATCCTCTGATTCCAGCATTTAGGACGTGGGTGTACACTGCCAGAAAACCTTTCTAACATATACCAAACCCTTCTTTCTATATGGTGGCACAAAAGGGGAATTGTATGACCCCCTAGATACAGTGGTTCCCAACCTTGAGTCCCCAGATGTTCTTGGGCTCCAACTCCCAGAAACCCTGGCCAGCAAGGCTAAGGGTGAAGGCTTCTGCGAGTTTACGTCCAAGAACATCCAAGGGACCCAAGGCTGAGAACCACTGGTCTAGAAGTTTTGGGCTCCATTTCCCATCAGCCCCAGCCAGCACAGCTAAGTGATCCTTCCTGGTTTAGTTTTCTGCAGAATCATCCTGTCCTCAAAAGTTAACTTTTAGGAAGAGTGATGAGAAAGGTGTCGTTAGAGACAGACTTCGTAACATTCACAATGTTTAGGAATTCATACACCTTTTTGTAAACTAGACATAACCATAGGGGAAATAGTCCAATCGGGGGAAAGAAATAGTGTGCCATCTGAAATCTCATGGCTCCAATCAGACTGAAATTAATATTTCTTAGGTAAAGGTAAAGGTTCCCCTTGACATTTAGTCCAGTCGTGTCCAACTCTAGGGCGCGGTGCTCATCCCCGTTTCCAAGCTGTAGAGCCAGCGTTTGTCCGTAGACAGTTTCCGTGGTCACGTGGCCAGCGTGACTAGACACGGAACGCTGTTACCTTCCCACCGTGGTGGTACCTATTTATCTACTTGCATTTTTACATACTTTCGAACTGCTAGGTTGGCAGGAGCTGGGACAAGCGACGGGAGCTCACTCTGTCGCGTGGATTCGATCTTACGACTGCTGGTCTTCTGACCTTGCAGCACAGAGGCTTCTGCAGTTTAACCCGCAGCGCCAATATTTCTTAAGGACTATTCAAATCAGTTCTATGAGGAAGAACATGCTTACTCACAAGTCATCCTCCTATATGCTGGGAGTTTATATCCATATTGATCCATGTGAATAGGAATGCAGCTGTAGCTATGGCTTGCGATTTCAATAGAACTTATGTGCTTAAACGGCCTGTAAGTGGGTCATTGGCTCTGCTTATAACTCTGCAGACAGGTTCCTGCTAGGATATGCTACGCCCACTAGAGGATGCTGTATACCCTGAAGCCTTTTCAAACCGGCTCCTTGTTTTTCCTCTGCAGAACCAGGCCCCGTCGGGCGAGCAGGGCACTGAGCGCTCCCCAGTGGAGCATGACAGCTTGATGCAGTCGGATGAAACAAGTGACGCCTCCCGCAAGACGTGGACTGCATCCTCTCAGCACAGCTCTCGGCACTTGGAGGATGAGTATTCCGATGCCTACACTGACCTGTACCAGCCTCACCGCAACCACAACAGCGGCCTCCACAGCACCAATGGCCATGACTCCCAGGACCGCCTCCTTGAGCGAGAATCTGAGCACAACCACAATGAGAGGAACTGGCAGCGCAACCGGCCCTGGGCCAAAGACAGCTACTGAGACCCTCTCCCTGGCCTGGCCTGTACCACCCTCACTCCTGGGCCACGCCGCCAGGGACACAAAGCTGCCGCTCCTGCTGCCACTGCTGCCGCCACCGCCACCACCCTCGGACTGAGTCAATCGCCTGCTCTCTAGCCTTCCTCTCGTTCCCTACCTAGCGGAGCCCCAGAGTAGACAGGTCCTGCCCTGGTATACAGGTGCTATCTCTATGGAGCCACAGCCACAGCTGCCTGATTCCTCTGTACAGGAAGGGTGGATTCTCGTACCTATTCTTTGCTTTGAAGGCCATGAGGATGTTTTTGCAGGGTAAATTCCATGGGCAGCATTGCATCCCCATCCTGTTGGTGGTGGTGGGGAGAGGAGTCAAGCTTCTCCATCTGTGGAAGAGATGCAGCTTCTCTTACAAGAGGAGTGGCAGTTCTTTCTCTAATTCCAAGAGAAAAGGTCGGCATTATGAGGACAAACAAGGAACGCCTGCCTCTGTTCTCTTTGTGCAGCCTTCCTGAACCCAGCATCCTCCAGATGTGTTGAACTGCAGCTCCCATCCACCCCGTCCACAGTCCAGCACATTTGGAGGGATGCCAGCTTGGGAAATGGTTGGCCTGGTTCTCCAAGCAGGAAGTTTCAAGCCGAAGAGCCAGGATGTTGTTTCTTTGCCTTGCCACGGGACTTGGTTCCGGTCCATTGCTTTGCCTCAAGGCCAGTCCAGAAGTTCTGTGGTTGGTGAAAACACAAGACTTGCTCGTCAGTGCGTGAGAAGGGCTGTGATCTGTGAGTCCATTCACAGGTACTCCTGAGGCAGGTTGTAGTCATTGCAGGTGAACCGTGGGGCACTGGCCACCATTTTTGTGCATGTGCTTGATGTTTTTTGTGCAAGTGCTTGCTTTTAAACACTTTTTTTAAGATCGCAAGCAGCAGATGACGTTGAACCATCCTTGAGCTGTACTAGTTCAGGTCTGAAGGAGTGGGTGCTGAGTTGACTACCCTGCACACAGAAGAACCATGTATGAGGGAGAAGGCTACAGTAAACAGACATTTGGTTGTCTGTTTGCAGGGAAAATTCTCTGTCTATTTGAAGGAACACTCCCCTACCTGTAACCTGAACTGCTACAACCCAGAAACAGGCCAGTCCACCACCTTTTGCTGTTTGTTAATGAACATACAAAGCATGAGCCAAGCAATGAGTAGCAAGGCAGCTACAGCTCATCCTTTTTTTTTCTGTGGAGTGTTAGTGCAACTGCCCCTAACAGTTACCTACCCTAAAGAGATCACCCTACAGAGGTTTTTCTACTTGAAAAGGTACATATATTTTGCATATAACGGCTCACAGAGATTCAGCCTGTATTGGGAAGCTTCAGAGCCTGTGAAGGCGATGATGCTACCTTGTGCAAAGCTATGCTCTGATGGAACATCAGGTCCCACCGTAACTTTCTCCTCCCGCCCCATCGTCTCTGTTTGTCTTCCATGAACTGGAAGGCACGACCAATTCTTAGGAAGCTGAGAGGCAAATGACCTGCTACACACAAAACAATGCCTTGAGCCTTTAAAAACATTCTTTTAATCAAACACTGATTTGGAAGGTGATTTGGGATAAGAAGCAGCTATTATTTTGAACAGACCATTTCCAAACTGCATCTATTCAAAATAAATCCTTGCAGCACTCATTTGCCCAGTGAATTCCAGATCCACAGGAACATCGTAGGTGGGGCAAGAGTGATTTTTTTTTTTTGAGTCGCAGAAGAGCTGGTGGGAAAAGGATTCAGAAGCCTCCCATGCTGTTCCTGCTCTCAGTGTCTCAGAACCCTGAAGCTGGGGGGGGGGGGGGGGGGAAGTCCCTACTTTCCTCCTAACCAGGGAGAAAAACACTGAATGGCTGAGTTGTCACCTCCTGAGGGCTACGGTCTGAGGCTTAGCCTGGATATGACCCTTCCCTTCCCTTCCTCACACGGACTCACCTCGTTAGGAAGCTGATATTTGTAAAGCCACAATATGTGAACTTTTCTTTTTGATTCACCATCGTCCTTGGACTTCTCTGCAAATTGCATGGGGCCTTGATCTTCCTTATTGGGGCGAGTGTACCGGAGATGTTGGATGCATGCCAGTTTTGCTACTGGGCAATGCTTTCTACCTGTGTTACATGTGGATTCTGTCTTCAGGAGTGAGGAAGCGCCGGGCTATATCCTCCCCACCGCACACACCATTTCTTGCTTCCCGTCGAATGCACAACCCCTTCCGACCCTAGATGGCCAGTTTGCTCTTCCATGCCTCCCCCAGGCACCTTGAATATTTCACTGGGCAAGTGGATGGCAGCCCCCTGCCCTTAAAAAGCACGTACGCCTATCAGAAATCAGCCTGTACATACCGCGCACTACCATCACGAGTTGTTTGAGCATTAAGTCCTACGCCCTGGACTACTCAGAGCTAGGAAGGAAGTTTCTTTTTCCTGGCTTAGATCATTTCAAGGGCAGGGAAACCTGGGTTCTGCCCCTGCGGTCCCCATCCAGTGGGCTGCCATGGCAACAGCTTTGTTACTGTTTTTTTGTAGAGAGCACTTTTTTCCCCCCAACAACTTGTAAGCGGTTTGAAAGAACAAGCGTTTGCTGTTTGTAGAACATGTCTGGTCTGTCGTTATTGGGAGGACAGCTGGGAGTGGGAGGACAGCCCCGGCTGAGGCTTGGAGAATCACCTGGATGGAAATGAACAGTTTTGGGGAGGTTATACACATACCCCCCATGTCACCACAAAGGCAGCGTGCTTATAAGGCAGAGCTGGGGAAAGCTTTCTCAGATGACGACACCACCCACAAGCTACCGTATTTTTCCGTGTGTGAACCAACACTTTTTCCTAAAACAGTTAAGAGGAAAAATTGAGGGTCGTTTCATACACAGAAGTAAGGAGGGGGGAGGGATCAAAGCACTTTGATCCCTGCTTTCCCCTTCCACTTTTTGCAAAGAAAGTGGTTTGGGAGAGCAGCTTTTTGCAAAGGAAGTGGACGGGGAAAGCACTTTCCTCGCAAGAAAGTGGAGGGGGAAAGTGATTCCTTTCTTTGCAAAAAGCTGCTTTCCCCCTCCAATTTCTTTGCAAAAAGCTGTTTCCCCCCTCCACTTTTTGCGAGGGGGAAAGCAGCTTTTTGCAAAGAAAGACATTTTGAGTTAGAAAAGTGGAGGGCGTCTTATACATGGAAAAATACGGTAACTGTGAGATTTCTTGCAGTTGCACATCCCAAGAAGTAACAGTTCCACACTCCAGATGTAAGGCCAGCCATGGCTTGGAGAAGGGTTTGTGGGCAGGGACGGTGAGGCCGACAGCCAACATGGCGTGTATTCCATTTGACACTGGAAAGCATTGTGTACACACACTACGTACGGCAGCCTTAACCAAGCTTCACAGCATTTCCTCTGCCTTGGAATAGACATTCTCCGAGGCCTAGCGTTGGCTCTTGCATCACACCAAACCACTTTTCCAAGGAGTCTTTCAGTCATGTGTTTTCAGCTTCATTTTATGAAAAGGCCCCAAAGGTCTTAAGTGTTGTAGCTGGACATAAGGCAGCTTCCCTACCACATTACACAACCAATCTCATGTATAAGTAAGGGAAGTGATTAATGGTTAACGTGTGACTGTGATCTCGTTCATCACACAGTTCTGACATAGCTTGTAAGTTGGATGCTACATTGAACACATGCTTACTCAACAGTGTATTTAATTTTCTTTCCTGGTTCCCCTAGAATGAAGGGACCTCTGTGGTCCACTAGGATACTTTGAGGAAAACCCTTCCCAGCACTCAACGAGAGAGCCTCTTTCAATATTTTAGCTTCCAGACCGTGCTTTAGGGCAACATATTCTAGGAATCTAATCTGTACAGTTAAGGGATGCTGCAGAAGTACAGTTGTTGGAGTCCAAACCATAAGGTCAGCTCAGGAAACAGTCTGTTCACTCGCTGCCCTCAAATACATTGGGTGCAATCCTGCTGAAGTCAATGGGACAGACTCCACAGTAAGAAGCTTTGAATTACGGCTTACTGGCAGCTTACTACAGTAAATGTTCTTACCTCTGCAGTGTACCACTTTCTAATGAAACTCTAAATTCACTGTAAGAAAATCCATATTCTTAGCCTTGGGCACTTACATTTACATTCTAGTTGCAGCGGTTTTCTGATAAGCAGTTCAGGATTGATCCTACACAACTGAAGAGGCCAGCAACCCAAAGGCAAAACTGCTGCAAGCACAGAGTGGGAATAAGATACTGAATTAAACCAACGGCACTCCTTCCAAAACAATGTCACAAACAGTGGACTATGCTCCACTTGAACAATCTGTATTGGGATGTAGCTACTCATGAACACAATATGAGTACCCACACAGGATGCGCGTGCTTGCGCATGCATGCCAATTGCCATTTTTCTAAGAAAATACAAGAAAGGCCCTCCTTCCCCAGCAATTACATCAATGGTTTTGCTGTGACTCTGAAAACTGATGTCAGATACCACTGTTTTGTCCTTGGGTTACTTATGCTCCAGGGAGCACTCTTGAGAAAGGCAGCAATTTTTCCAAGGCCAGAATTGAACCGTATTCTCTACTAAAGAAGAGGCTATATAGCAGCTTTTGCAAGGGTGAAACTGACAGGGAGGAAATCATGGTTTAAGAATGGGCATGGCTACATTGACAAATAGCAGAGGAAATGCTCAGGGACTGGCAGTCCAATTTGGATAATTTTCCATTGACTAAATGACATGCAAATCAGCTCAGAGTTGCCCTCTCTAATCCATACTTCCTTCCTCCACCACTGGGCTTCTACTTTTTTGGAATCGAATGCATTTATATCAGTTAAATGGTGCAATCATTTGAGTGGATGTGGAGGGCTTTGTAGCTGTTGCATTTAAAGGTATTCCATGCTCTAACAGTGCCTCCTGAACAGCTGGACAGCCAGAGCAGAGCCATCTTAAAACTTCCGCCAATCTCTCTGCTGATTCCTCATTTTTTCCCCATCTTTGGTCACATAGCTCCTGTCCTAGCATCAGGAAAGTAAGCCTTTAAAAGAAAAAAAGAAGGAAAGAGAAAGGAAAGACAGAAACAAGCAGATCCAGACACCAGAAGCAGGGAGGATTCAAATGGTTAACAAGCTCCAAAATATAATCTTGCTTCTAGCTGGTGCTCCCATAAATGTCCCATTTCAAGACTGCTACTTCACTGAAAAGACACACCATGAATTGATATTCATCTACACATCATGGTAGATGAATATCAATTCTATACAAAGAATGCTCTCTCAACTCAAGGACTACTTTTGCTCATGAGAAACCATGGGTCAAGAAAGACAGGCAGATACCAGCAATATTTCACACAGATTTATAATAGGACACACAAAAATCACTGAAAAAATAGCAGTCTTTCTGTACATCACCTGCCCCTTTCTGCAGACTGTGAGGAGCAGTGCCATCCTCTGGATAAAACAAGTATTCTTTAGTGATCACCCCACCCTTTCTCATGAAATTATCATGCTGAAACAATAGTCTGAGCTTCAAAATGGGGTGAGGTCCTTCCTGGAGGAGGACAAAAGAATTACCGCATTCCAGCTGCTGTGCCCCCAACTGGCATTTCTTCTTTCACGGGACCAAGCCCCAGAGTTTTGCCTGATCATGGAGCAGAGAATGAGGGAACGTGTTGCAAACAACATGTTTAGGCCCTGGGACTTAACACACACACCCCTCCAAGTGTGATAGACTCCTGGCCATAGCTCAGCTAAGCCAAGCCTCTCAATACAAGTGCAGACAAAGTTTTCCCAGATGGCAGATAAACACTGGCTCCAACAAGAATGAAGCTAATCAGTCTAGATCAGGATTCCCAAGGTGACATTCTAGCCTCTTTGGAATGACATTCACCTTGTTTGGTCCTAAATTTGTGAAGAGTGTCACATCAGCAACATGAAGGGGTGTCACCTACGTTTGAAAAAAAAGAAAGAAAAGCCAATGCCTTGTTAAGGACGAAGTGCCAGGGACTGGCGGAGCGGTTTCACAACGTGGGATCCTTGCTTTTTTAGTCTTGCCCAGGTTCCAGGCAGCAAGGAGGCTGTCTCACGGCTCTTTCATGAATTGCTCCTCTAGGGGAGCTCAAGCAAAGATCGTCTCCTCTCGCCGCTTCTTCGTAAGGATGGTTCCTGGCTTGTGCTGGGCATCTGGATGGTTAGCCAGTTCTGGTGGGCATGAAGACACCGGACTCTCGAGGATAGCTTGCTTAAGGTCATAGAAGACGGCAGAGTCCTCCTTGGTGACAAAGGAAATGGCTACACCGCTCTTGCCAGCTCGTCCTGTTCGACCAATGCGGTGGATATAATCTACAACAAGAAGGAAGGAAGTGGTGAAGGCACAGCTACTTCTGAAGTGGGATACAGCAGCCAAATGAAGGACAGGATCTGGCCAATGCTTAGCAGTTACAGGGAAAAGGGGGATGCAATTAACAAGAAAACATTTGCACAATCCAATAAAGTAATTGTTACTTCCACAATTACAGATGGAGCTGAAAGATAATGGCTAGCTCAACAGCACCTACCAAGTTCTCAACCATGTGCTTTGCCACTGCAGATCACTTAACTCTCAGTCATAGAAAGCTGCAGAAACAGATCTCCACGGGATTTAAGGTGGACAACTGCAGTTGCAGAGGCTTATTCTGCGTACCACTCTGACAAGCACACAACCCCCACCCTGCCAGTCAGCCTGTGGCAGGAAGTGACAAAGCCATTGTCTCATCTCATGGATGGTTACATTGAAAGAATTGGGAGGGGTGTGTGTGCTCAGAATTGTTGTAAAGAAAGGAAAGATACGCTGGATAACTCACCTTCTATATTCTTAGCCATGTCATAGTTGACCACCATGGACACATCTTGGATGTCGATACCACGCCCAGCCACGTCAGTGGCAACCAGAATGTCCTTGGCACCAGCCTTCAAGTTGGAGAGAGCAAACTCTCGCTGCTCTTGACCTTTGCCACCATGAAGGGTGCATGCATTATACTGGAAAGAAAGAGAGAGGAGATAATTTGGCTTCGGTTAAGACAGATGTTTGTTTGTGGGATGGTTGGCAGGGAGGCATGAACTAGAATTCCTCCAAAAGACAAAGGAAGTCGGGTGTCTGAACAGCACACAGCTAGACAGAGTGCTTTGTCATTCCTATACACTGACAGTGGTGCTTCGTGTACTCAGAGATGGTGATCCTTACGAAGTTTTAGGGTGCAGGGACAGGATGTGGCAACTGCCAGACCAAGGATCAGTGTGGAGCTACCTCCTTAGAAGTTCTCAGATTCAAGTTTGTACAGGCAAGGGTCTGCACAGGAAGCAGAAAGCATCTTACCAGCTGCTAGTGATTTGACAGCTATCCTCCATTATCATTTTTTACAAGGAGACAAAATTTTCTATCTTCCTGAAGTATGACAAAGGCCCACAGGAACCCCATTCTGTGACACTGGGTACCCCCAATCGATGAGCTGGCATCCACCACCCACATAGGTCTTGGTTATTTTTAAATTGGGACCTGCAGTTCTCCAGCACTTCATGAGATTACTTCTTACCCCCATCTTCTCCAGGGATTTGGCCAGCACATCACAGCCCTTCTTTTGGTTGACAAAGATGATGATGGGTGGATCAAAGCCCTGCTCCAAAATATTCAACAGTTTCTTCCTGTGATGGGGAAAAAAGATAACATGAGGAATAAGTGGACAATTGAGGCAGGACCCTGGGACCTGAAGATATCATTGAAATGTACATTGCTGTACATATATATATATATATATACACACACACACTTAGCAGGTTACATCAAGCTCTAACCTGACCATGTTGTGCCGAGGGCCCGATCTATGGGTCTCCCCAAGGCCTCCTCAGAACTAAAGAAACCAAGGTCCTGCCCTCCGCCTCCCATACCAATGATTACCTCTTCTCTGACTCAGACATGAGGAAGACCTTCTGCTCCACTCGCTCATGTGGCTTGCCAGCCGAGCCAATGTAAACTACAGCTGGTCGGCGCAAGTAACTGCGGGCCAGGCGCTCCACAGCAGGTGGCATGGTGGCTGTGAACATCACCGTCTGCCAGAAACAGTGGGGAAAGGCAAAAGAGAAAAGGGAGAGCATTGTGAGCACGAGGCAGAGGGGCATCTCAGCCAACAGCAGAGCCTGCCCAACACCCACTTGGATGTAAAGAAAGGGAATGCAGGCTCACCATCCCAGGCAGCAAGAAATACAAGTTCCCCTAGAAGCTCTCTGCGTCATGACAGAGCTTTCAGTTAACCACTCATATAGGAATGCAGCTTATTATCTGCTGAACTCTTCTGCCAGTTCTACCACTTGACTCTTCTGCCTCGTAAGCACTGAACCTTTCTTTTCCTACTCTAAGCACGACCAACTTTAATTTGATCAGCTTTGTCTTCCCTCATTTAAGGTACATTGTGAAGGACTTCATTTTCCACTAATAAGGACAGAAACACTTATATCAAGGTTTCCCCAAACTCTTCTTTTGTGTGTATGAATGTGAACCCAATCTCTGACATGAATGTGGCTTTTTAAGAATCAGAGCTTTCAAGATGCAGCTGCCTCACTGCCAGCAGCGACGACAGAAACAACATCTTTTTAAATCAAGTGCTAGCTTAATTTAAATGTAAAAATGTAAATGTGAAAATGTGCACATAGAGCATGTTGAGTTCTCATGTAAATGTGAAAATGTGCATGTCGAGAAACGTTTGATTAAGGGACTGGTTTCTGTGTGAAAGGAGGGGACTCACGGGTGGACGCTTGGTGCTGCTTTGTTTTCCACACATCAGACCTGATCGATGGTGAGGCATCCAAGCCCACTCACCTGGCGATACTTGTGCTTGCCCGACTCAAAGTTGGCCATCATCTTATCAGGATCCTCCGCCTCATCGGTATCTGGTTTCTGGTTAGTGACAGGCATGTGCTCCAGAATCTTCTGCACATCAGGCTCGAAGCCCATGTCAATCATGCGGTCAGCCTCATCCAGCACTACATAGGTGCAGCGACTCAGCACCAGGTAACGGTTCTCCAATACATCAATTAAACGGCCAGGGGTTGCAATCACAATCTGCAGGAGGACAGAGGACACTTTGAGGAGGAACCAAATGAACCTGGCCCGGTCTGGCCTCTTTTGCAAGCGTTCCCTGTCACCCACTTACAGTAAGAAACAATGAAACACCATTACAGGGTAACACTGCAAGCAATGTCCTCTTTCCCGGTGTTCTGTCCAGACGGGAAAGTGAAGGTAAGCTATGAAATCAGAGAAGAGGAAGCTCTGCAGGGTTATCATCATTTGGTTAAGGTGGAAACTCCACCAAACACTTCCAGCATGGAAGCAGCTCTCACCTCACAGCCCATGCGCAGGCGAAAGCCTTGGTCTTCACGTGAGATGCCACCAATAACAGCCACTGTACGAATGCCCAGGGGTTTCCCAAACTTAATGGTCTCTTCCTCAATCTGCTGGGCCAGCTCACGGGTGGGAGCAAGAATGATGGCATATGGTCCTTGATCAGACTCCTCAATCCTGCGAGGAAGAAAAATGATATGTTGAGTTCTAGCCAACAGGGTGAAGGTCTCTCTGGTCAGGATGACTTCAAAGAAGAGAGGACTTCCCACTGCAAAATAGTCTTCTATGTTGCTAGAAGGGACTGTGAAAAATGCAGGATTCTTTTAATGCTCAGGCACTTTTGCATCTTTGTGACCTTGATTCAGCTAGATAGCACCAAAATGAAATAAAGTAAAAGTTGATGGGACCAGAGGCTTTTATAGCCTCAACAAGGCAAGGACCTCAAATAAGATCACTGCAGTCCACACTGGGGAAAAAAGCTACCCATCTATCATGGTATAGTGTTATCTTCCAATTGAGGTGTGCCAGGCTCCTTCCCTCCTGATATTCAGGAAATTAGTGAGGACAAAATTTTATAAAGCTGTTTTCAACAATTTATCCTCCAGATGCTGTTAAGGTTATTTTTTTTCTCCCTTGCACCTCCTTTTTCTTTTTGTCTTAATTTTAGATCTAGTTTGATAAACTCCAGATATTGATTTTATTGTTCTACAAGGTTGTGTGGGGTTCTGAGTTTTAATTTGTAAACAGTCCAGAATGGGGTTTCCACTAAAAGGGTGGTATATAAATCAAATCAATCAATCAATTCACATGCTACCTATTAGCTGCCCAGAAGCATCACACTTGGCAACTGCTGGAAACAGTAATGCTGGATTGGGTGACTCTGCCACCTGTCCCAGTGTTGCAATGCACAAGCCTGCATCAGACTGTCACTCCCAGAACACGACCTGCTTGCAAATATTTAATCTATTAAGGGAAAAACTCCTCGCCTTTCTCATCCAAGAGATCTGTCAAATTTGGCAGGTACCAGGACGAGGCCTTTTCTGCACTGACCTCATATCTCTGGAATACAGCCTTTTCAAGGCCCATCACTAAAGCCTTCAAGAAAGATCTCAAGGCTCATTTATTTTCCTTGACCTGAGGTTGTTTTTTTAATTACTCTGCCTCAGTTTGATTTTTTAACAACTATTTTGAGGGAGGGGACGTATGTGTTTTGTAGTCACCATTAGTTTTTATTAATTCTGAGATGTGTTGTTGCCTCATTTTAATCCTGTGAGCCAGCTTGAGAAAGTTTTGCATTCTAAAAAAATTACCTAAAAATATTTTGAAGAAATAACTTGTGAGAATACATTGTGAGCTGTTCTCTCACCTGTCAATCTTGGGCAAGGTGGTGATCCATACCAGCAGTGGGATAAGGAAGGCAGCTGTTTTACCACTGCCAGTCTCGGCCACACCAATGATGTCACGGTTCTGTAGACCAATAGGGATAGCTTGACGCTGGATAGGAGTTGGTTCCTGGGAAGAACAAAGAACAAAACTTGTCAGGATAGAGCTGAACCTCCTAAAAGGAATCATCCAAGAAAGCGGAAGGGGACAGTGAGAGATTCCCGGAAGCCTCTCATGCTCCGTCTTCCCTGTACAACCTCCTCACAACACACTGTTCAAAGAACAGGGTAGATCACCAGTAGATGCCTTCATGAGACTCTTTTCCTCTCCCTACCCAGAGAAGCTACAGGCGTGCTCTAGCAACAAACTGACTCTCAGGTATGCCATCTCTTACCTTGTAGCCACATTTGTCGATAACCTCCAAGATATGAGGAGGCAGGGAAGAGTCCTTCCAGGAACGGATGGGGTTGGGGATCTTGCCACCCTTGGTGGTGATGCTATAATCCTCCCGGAAGATACGCCAGTCTCTGTCTGTCATCTCGTCCAATTTCTTTTGGGACCAATGCCTGTCATCCCAGCGTTGCTTGGCTTCCTTTTTGCGCAGCTTGCGCAGACGTGCCCTGTCAAGCAGGAAAGGAAGATCTCAAGAGGCAAGACAAATAGGAGCAACCACAACAGCTCAGGGGGAAAAAGGAGCAAACCAACAGAAGATCACTCGCACTGACCCACAAAAAACACATACGCAGGAATGGTTCTGTAAAACTAAGATTATGTTAACATTTATTGGACTTCAGCTTCTGGAATGATATTCAGTGCCTCTAACAGGCTTCTGGATGTCTCAGACTTCTATTTTTCATTTTATAGTGTCCCAGTAAGAGTTTAGCTCTCAATTTTTTGAGGATACATTTCCTCAAAACTGGGATTCAAGTGGGCTGGGCTGCCAGTATCCCAGTAGTCAGGCGAAGGACTGGTTTGACAATCACTGTCCATCTTTTAGCCTGAACTCTGTTATTTTGCAATATCCCATTTCTCTCTCCCTTATTTCTAGGACAGTATTTTGAAAGCACTGCTTTAACTGGCAGATAAGGTTCCCTTATTTTTAACAGTTCCACAAAGTATTTTCCAACTGCTTCCTTTCTGTGACATCACAAAACTCTGCCTGCTGAAGGCCTTCCTGTTATGCAGCTTTTAAAGGCACAAGATCTCAGGAACAGAAGAAATGTGAAAATGACCAACCCGCTCAAGAAAGCAAGCTAGCATGACTTCCGTAAATGATAAGCAGCCTGTATAGGTAATCAATTCAATAACTGAACCAAGTAAACAAGTGCACAATTTAATCAATTTGTGCAATTCAATCTTCTCACAACAAAGTTGCAGAATTCAGTTTTCCTGGCTAGTCTTATCTGCTGACTTGTAGCAAATAAAAGTCCTTGTACACGACAAAGAAGTGGATCTCATAATTTCCCATGAACACCAACTTAGAGAAACCCACCCAATTCTGGTGTGCATCTATCAACTCTCCTAAGCTGGAGCTTTCAACTTAAATTCTTCAACCCCAGCCACTCTCTTTTATCCTCACACGACTTACTCTTCTTGCTCCTTTTCTTCCAGTGTGCGCCGCTTCTCCATCAGGTCCCCATAAAAACGGGACTGCTCCCGCTTCTGCTGTTTCAAGTCAATGCCGGCAATGAAGCCACGCCCCAGCAGCTGAACCTGATGTCGCTCCTTGTAGCTGATGAACAAAATGTCAATGGTCAGGATTGCACTCAAAACTGTGTAAAGCATTCCCTTAAAGGAGCCAATTAGAAGATTCCAGACTCCTCGAACGTAGGTATCATTTTTTTGTTTAAAAGGCAGGAGCAGCTTTCTAACTCTCAAGCTTCACATATAAAAATAAAGAATGCTCACAGACAGCCTTCAATTAACAGATCTTGATGCTAATGTTTCCATACAAATACTGTACAATTGCCAACTCTCTGTTCAGGTGAACATACGAAGCTGCTTTATATGCAAGCTGCCAAGTTCTCTACTGCCTATGCAAAGAGGTAGCAGCTCTCCCAGGTCTTAGATGTCCTTTTAACTCAGCTCCTATAACCAAGCCCCATCTCTGCACTTGTCTTTTGCTGAAGATGCCAGAAATTAAATTGGGAATCTTCTTCATAAAAGCATGCCCTCTTCTACTGAACTACAACCCCCACTCAGGGTCATTAACAAAGCAGCTAGCACAATACTTTTCATTTTCCAACCCAAGTAAAATATGCACAGTCTTGTGCTGCTGCTCATCAGACACCAGTCCTTGTGTTGTACGACAACAAACCTCAGAGATGATGTACCTTCCGAAGTGGTACTCACAGAGGGTTATAGTCAATAGAAGTGTCCTCCGAAGCATCCCATTCAAAGACAAATTTGCGATCATTCAGGTGTCGAGTGCGCCTCCTCTTCTTGACTCCGCCCAAGTACCGCTCCTGGGGATATAACATTTATCCATTTTACACTATGCTTTTATACACTGCCACTCTTTTCCAACACAAAATCAACAATTCAGTTACACTATGCATTTCTAAGGCATTTTTGGAACTTTGCCAATATGTTGCATATTAAAAACCTTGGAAGGTACTTGACAAGTACCATTCTTTTTATTGTTTGGAGACGATTTAGGCTGAGCAAAAAATGGGTTTGACTAAGGCTCCTTGATGAGAGAAGTGAAGTTTCAACTGGGGACCTCCTGGCTCACAGTTCAGATATTTCACAAATAGATTACACTGGCTCTCGGTCAGCTTTTCTCCTCTTGGGCTCATGTGTTGCCTATTTGTCTCTGTCCTTTACCGCTGTTTCACAAGCACACCAAACACTGGATTTTGAGAACTCAGATCCAGAACCTAATGGTCTGCATTTGTTAGCACACCAGCGACTGAACTCTCAACCCAGCTTTGTAAAAAGAGCATTTCAGTTTCCATATAGCTATGCTTGAAGATGTGCTCAGAGATGGTAATCCTGCTCAGAGATGGGTTGCTATTTTTCTCTCCAGCTTCATGCTCCAAATATTCGGGAAGACCCACAAAGAATTCTTCAGAGCAGCCTGGCTTTAAGCTTATTAAGTCATAACCCAACAAGCAGCAGATGACAGAAGAGAGCGACCAAATGCCACACATAACGGACCCATTCCATTGGAGGCTTTTTCAATGGACTGTTGTGCTCTGTTGTTTTAAATGTGTTTTAGTATTGATTTTACTTACCGTTTTTAAAATAATACTTGCCTAATTCTTTCTTAAACTTTTAAATATTTGTATCCTTACTGTTTTAGCTTTTAAATATTGTCTTTTTAATGATGTAAGCAGCACTGGGTCCTTTTTGAGGAGAAAGACGGGACAGAAATATTTTAAATAAATAAATAAAAATCCCCCAAACTGCATTTTAGTAAGGATAGAATCAACATCTAGGCATGGACAGAAGATTGAGACATGCCAAGCTGATCTTGTGGATGGTCAAAAAATATGCCCATATTGTGACAATCAACTCACATACATTAGAACAAATAAAGGCAGAAAAATTGTTTGCTGATCCATGCCAAACATGTTACACCTGCTGATGAAGTCAACTTGTGCTGATTTGAACTCTAGGTATGCAAAACCTACTATTTTAGATAAATCAACCTTCAAGATACTGTCCTGTGACTGCCCTTCCACTCTCGTGCATGAGACTTCATCTCAGTCTCATATGGAGACTGGGGTAAGATGGGGGTAAGCCTAGGACAACACCCAGCTCAGAAAGCATCACCTTGATAGCATGCAGCTCCTTGCTCTTGTCCTTCTCTTCGCGGATTTTCTGACGCCCCTCCTCATCCTCATTGCCGTTGGTCTCTCGTTCCATGCGCTCTCTCCGCTCACGCCGCTCCCTCTCTTGGGGGTCTTCTACAAAGAGGGCAAAGGATGGGTTGTCAAGGAAGGATGGCACCAGATTTAGGGCACACTATTCAGTGGTCCAACTACATGGTGTCCCAGAGCTGGAGCTGGGTAGTTGGCCATCCAGCAAGAGAGGAAGACTTACTTACCCAGCATCTTCCTCCCCATCTCTTGGAACTGCTTCCTTTTCTTCCTCTCATCCTCCAGCAGCCGCTGTCGCTCCTCCACTTCCTGCTGCCGGCGCTTCAAGGCCTCAGCCTCTCGTTCTGCTTTGGAAAGAAATTTGGGCTGCCAAAAAAATAAAAATAAAAATAAAATAAAATTAAAATAAATCAGAGCATGGTGATGAGCATGCAAGGAAATCTAGTGTCCCTCCTTTAGGACAAATTCTGATAGACCATGAAGGAGCAGGGATACTTCACAGTTCTTCTGTAGTAGCTGCAAAAAAACACATGCACAGCTTGCTATAACCCACTGCGTGCGCTGCACGATCTCACACTGGCAAGAGGGAGAAAAATGGAGATGCACTTCATGCTCTCACCTTAGCTTCAGCCTCTTCTTCTGCTTTCTTTTTGGCCAGGAGCTCCTCCAGCGAAAGTGGTTGAGCCTGTGAAAAAACAATTGTCAATCGATGTCCAAGAAAATATGTCAAAGAACACAAAACACTACAATTAAAGCACTGGCGTTCATAAAGTATTCAAGAAAGTATTCAAGAAAGCAAGTCTGGAAAACAATCCCAGAAATCATTTTTAATTGGTGTGGATCACGTAGGAAGAACTGCCCTAACTGCCTGGGTACAGAGAACAGAAAAATCAGTATAAAGGTGACAGAGATAGAAATATATTGCATGGTTGTTCTAATCAAGAACAACCAAGATTCTTACTTATAAGATCCCAGGAAAATACTTCTAAAAGTCAATTCTGTACTTTTATGAAAAAACAGTCCCAATTAACAGGACTTGGGATGGCGTAGAGAATCAAACATATCTGCCAGCACCCTAATTCATGTACAGGGGGAAGTAGGTGTCTCCTTAAGATCAGAAAGACATAAGCAATACCTTTTCTTTCTTGGCCAAGGCCTCATCCTCTTCATCTTTACGAGAATCTCTTTCTTTCCTCGATTTGTTCCGACTTGGAGAGCTGCTCCTGCTCGGGATGGAGGCAAGAGTCAGAAGAAAAGCAACCCTGCTTTCTCCCACTTATGGCATCCACACATTTTGCTGGCCAGCTGGAAATCTGCAAGTGTCTGCAGGGAGGATGAGGTGTTTGATCTCACACTGCTGATCCAAAATGCAGCACAAGGCCAGGAAAATCTCCTGCTCTTCTCTTCAGCTCCAACTCTGGGGGTTCTGGATTGGGAGTCACTATTCCCAGAATTATCGTGGAGTTGCAAAACAACCCACAGCTCAGAGCTGGTCTCTGTGTTGTGGGTGCTTAGTAGTCTACCAGACATAACAAATCCCAGAGCCCCTCTCAGTCCTAGAAGCTGGATGTTTCTGCAGCAACAAAGTGATCTGAGATGCTCAAGACTCTTGTAAGTCCAGCACCAACACAGGGATGAATGGGGAAGGGGGGGAGGCTGAAAGGTCCCTTGCACTGCACTGCATTCTGGGAGTGTTGAAAGTACTTCTGAAGCATTGTAGAACGTGAGGCTGATCCTCATTTCCTACTCCAAAGACTGGAAGCAGGTCCAGAACTCATCATGCTAACCAGAGGATGGTTCAACACTCTTCATGACAAGCAGAATCCTGGATCTCTGTCACTACAGGAGTTCTCAAGAGAAGCCACCTGCTGCTTTGGCCCATGTTTGAATTACAACATGGGGTTATTTACACACCTGGGAAAACCTGACTCCATGACTAGCATAGGTGGCCAGAAACCAACTGTCTAGGTCTCTATACAAAACAATGTTACTGGACAACCACCTACCAGGCAACGAAAGAGAAAAATTCTGCAAAGAAAACAGTTGCACCCTAACCAACAATGTCCAACAAGACCATTCATTCACCAAATTATAAGCTGCCTTGACTTATAGTCATTGAAGGTCCTACTGCACTTCAATAAAGCATCAGGCCTTTTCATGACCCTTGATGCTCAGATTTCATACAAGTCCTTTTAAAAACGTATCTAACGCAAGAGATTCTTGAACCAAGATACAGGTCCCGACGAAGAGACTGCAAACTCTATGTGTAACCTTAAATATTCCTGAGGGAACGTCTCTCCCCATGTGAGCCTTCTCAACGTTTAAGGTTGTCAGAGGAGATCCTGCTCCCCACTGCCAGCGCAGGCATGGCTGATGAGGACACCAGAGAGGGCCTTCTCTGTGGCAGCTCCCAGGTTATGGAATGCTCTCCCTCGGGAGGTCAGGCTGGGCCCCCCCCTCCCTTCTAGCCTTCCGCCGACAGCTAAAGACCCATCTATTCAGGCAGACTTTTAACAATTATGATTGAAACCTTGAATGCCTTTTTAAAGTTAAGATAGCTTTTAATGTTTACTTGCTTTTAATTATGCATTTGTATTTTAATTAGCAGGTTTTTTTAATTTTTAACTTATGTTTTTAATTCTATTATTTTTAATAGTGTGAGACGCCTTGTGCCTCCTTATCAGGAGAAAGGCATCATCATCATCATCATCATCATCATCCTGCAAGGATGCTGTTCTACAAGAGGAATGACATCCAGGAAGCAGCTTCATTCATAGCACATCCTGGAGGAGAACAGTGCTTTACCTGGATCGTTTACGGTCCTTGTCCCTCCGGTGTCCATCTTTCTCACGATCCCGGTCCTTCTTGCTGCGATCCCGCTCTTTGTCTCGCTCCCTCTCTTTATACCGCCGTTCTCTACGAATAGATAATTTAAATGTAGACAAGTAAAGACAAGCAAACGCTCCTCCTCCCACTGGGCAGCAGAAACAGGCAAGCACCCACTTTGCCAGTGAATTCAGCAGGTTTCATTTATTGTTAAAAAGCGCATCTCCTCCTATGGTCTGCCCATGCTCGCCAACCAAGTTTTTATATAAAGGGCAGAGCTGTGGTCTATCAGTAAAGAAGAACTAGAAACACACAGAAACAGTCACTGAAGATGATCAACACTGAGTGGACATGAAAGTCTGTGGTAATGACATGGAAATGCTGGATTTGGCACTGGGTACAGAAATCAGCATCATAATAATATGTTTCCTCCTTTTAAAAGCATCAAAAATTATCTGACAAATGTGTAGCTGCTGCCTAGTCAAAGTTAAGATGCAGAGCCAAGAGATTAGCGTTTCTAGAAGTGAGGCTTAAACTCCCGGGAACTGGTAATTTGATAATTTTCTAGCCCATCCCAATGCAAACAAAAGTTAAATAATTTTGTCAAATAAAGAAAAACATTGAAATCTGCTTGGTTTATGCAATTCTGTCAGAATTCAAGTTTTCTCAGTAAAGACTGAAATTATTTTGTAGCTTTAATTTTAAAACTCTACACACAAAAGCCCAGAAAAAAAGAGACAGAGGTACACAAGGTGCCCTTAAAGTTCTGGAAGTACCTCAGATAAATAGACTGTATCATGATGTCTCAGTTCAACTCAAATAATTTGAGTTGCTATGGAAAAGCTAGAACAAAACTTACAAAATGTGACTCAGTACTCAAGTGGCACTTAATCTTACCATCAGCGAAATCTACTTTTTCTCTGCCATTAAACCACTTAAAGCTGAATAGGCAAAACCTTCTCTGTGGCAAACCATCAGGACCAATTCCCCCCTGAAGACTGAGAAGGCACACAGGGCCTGTTTAGACACGAAAACGTGGTATGGTCTGGTTCTCACTTAAAAGAGTTATTGTCAATGTGATCTATTTTATCTCTCACTTGGGCAATCCTTCCCTTCACGTGGGAGATGTGAGAAGGGTCCACACAGGTCTTTGGATCACTGGTTTACACGTACATTTACCGTGAGTAAGAAGACAGTAGTGCTACTGGCATGGGAGGTGAAGGTTGGGGATATGGAAAATAGAGGAGAGGATTTCTCCATCCTCCCTTTTAATGTCACAACCCACCTCAGGGTTGTCACCTCAGATAATGCTGCCCACTGTTCCATTTGGGTACAAGCTAACCATCCACAACAAGCTAATCAGGATGGCACTAATCTGTACCAAAAAGAATACATGCCCTAGCACTGTGTCAGAAAGGTGTGCAACAGCTTTGAAAGGAGAAAGGTGGATTGATCCAAGTAAAAACATGCATGGACACCATCATTTGCTTCAAACCATACCAAGAGTGGTCCATACACTGATCTATAGGCCCCACAGTCTGGCATTACCTTACCTCTCAGGTGACTTGGATCTAGATCGAGACCTTGAACGGCTGCCTCGTCTCCTCTCACGGGAACGATGTCGTTTTCTGTCTTTGGCACTGGGAGAGGACTTCCTGTCACGCTCTCTGTCGCGTTCCCGGTCTGCTGAACGGGAGCGTCTCCGTTCTTCTTTGACAGGCGAAGAATCTCGCTCTCTCTTTTCAACAGTTTCCCCAGCCATCTGCATAAGGAAAATGAGATTAACATGTGACAGGCTATAGATATAACCTAATAAAGAACACAATAAAGTTTTTTTTCCTCTTCTGAATGTCAGAAAGCATAAAAAACTGTTTCACAATGAGTCAATCCATGAGTTGAGCCATCTATCCCAGTACTGCCAGCCACTAGCAGCTGCTCTCCAGGGTTTCAAGCAGGGGCCCTTTCCAGCCATATCTGCACATCCTAAGGAATGGAACCTGGGGCTTTTCTGCATGCACAAGGGCTCTACTACACAGCATCAGTTCCTGAACTCATTTTCAGAGTGTTGGAGCAAACTGTGGCTCAACAATTAGAAACTACATGGCCTACTTTGAGCCCTAGGCCCCCAGCTCTCCCCTCCAGTTGAAATAAGAAAGAGAAGCATGGAAAGGTGAGCATCCTTAGGAAGGGACTTTCTGGCAAGCTATTTTGCAAGGTTACTGGGTTTGGGTTGCCACCTTCTCCATTGGTCCCCTAAAGCACCCATTCTCAACAGGAGCCATATGGTCCCCTGGAAGGTCCTGGAACATTTGATGGGGCCACGAACTGGAAACAATTCTTCACACACCAACTTCTAAGGTTCGTTCTGTGACTTATACCACCCCAATTCAGCCTATATTTATTTCATATTGTGTTTATGGCTGTGGCCAAAAAAAGGTTGAGAATGGCTGCCCTAGAGTAACTAATTACTGAACAAAGGAGCTGTTCATACGCTGGCTACCTAACCCTATTTTAATCCAGCTGGTACTAGAAAACCACACATACACAAAAGGCTAGAAAAAGAAAAAAACACATCTATCCAAATTAACTAGCCTTTTAAAAAAAGTGGTTGTGTCAAGTTCACAAAAAGCTGCTTTATGTGTAATCTTGCTCCTTTCACTGCATGAAATTTTTAAAAAGTACAACACAGATATGCAATGGCAGACAGATCAGACAGTCTCACTAGCATGTAGGCAGGTTGAAATGCCATGACTTTCAGCACATTTTAGCATCATATGCATGTGTTAAATGCATCTTTTGCTAAATGCACATGCATGGATGTATCATTCTCATAGTTGTGATGGATCTGCAAGTGGGTTCCATGAAGATCACTGTGTTGGGGTGGTTAGAGAACACGGCTCAAGACTACATTCTGTCAGGAAGTCCACTTGGTCACTTTGGGACAGTCACTATTCTCTCAGTCTAACTTATCTTACACAATGGTTGTGGGGGGGAAATAGAGGTGGGTGAGGCAAGACAGGTATGCCCCACTGAACTTCTTGGAAGAAGAATGGGATATAAATATGGTTTTTAAAAAAAGAAGAAGAACGAAACAATATATTATTTCTGATTTCCATATAAAGAAAATGTCATTTGTGAGAAAGAGGAAAGACTGCTTCCCAGATCGCTCATGGGTCAGAGAATCACATCAAACCCTTGGAAAATCAAGGCCTCTCTATCTCTCGGAATCAGCACGAAATGGAGGAAACATGCCTCCCCTCGACCCCCACCTCCACCCCTCGCCCCCCACCTCCACCCCTCGCTTTCTAAAGCTGGAAAGAGGAGGAGGATGCTTAGGCTTTGCTTTGTTTTTTGAAAAACGAGGCAGTAAAGCGCCAGCCAGCCAGCCAGCCTGGGGAGGCTTAACTCTGATCCAGAAGCTTCTTCCTCTCCGATGCCCGATGTGTGAGACTCAAAACAGCTACCCGGCGAAGATACAACTCTGCACGCTCTCAGAGACTTCCCTCCTCATATACTCCCAACACTGAGCTTTGCTTCAAAAATAAATTAAGCCCATATAAAGGGAGGGGGGTCTCCTGCCATGCCCCTAGCTAACTGCTTCAAGCCAAAACTCCTCGACCTCTTTGTGGTCGCTGAAAATACCAAACGAGGCCAACTGAAAAAGGGGATTCGCCTCACCTGTAACGTTCCTCGACGTCCGAAACAACTCACTGTTGCACCGGAGCCGCCGCCATCTTAATCAAACGTAGCCTGCTCCGAGCTGCTCCTTGCCGCACCGCATCATGGGAAAGCAAGTCCGTTCGGCTATTTGCATTCACCTCAAGGTTCAAGCCAATGACTACGACTCCCGAGAGGCAACGCGAGGCGGGTGCAAAAGTGGGGGCCCCAGCATGCACCACGCCATACGTATTTTTAACCCTACGGATTAGCATTTGAGATGGACGCTTCGATGTGTCGAAAACTCTCCGGTCGAACTACAATTCCCGACGGATCTTTCGCTTGAAAACAGGAGAATAGCGCCCCTTCTGGTAGGTGCGGGAAAGTGTTGTTCTGTGGGGAGCACTGAGCCTCGCTTTTCTCGCGCGGGGAGCTTTTGTCCTCCTAAAGCAGAGCATCGTTTGGAACCCAGGCAGGCAGGCGAGGTACGGCTTGCTTGCTGCAGGGCGTCCCATCAGATACAATAAAGCACTGATAAAAGGGGCTGCCGTGCTCGAAAGCGTAAACCGGATAAACTTTAACAAAATGGGGGGGGGGGGAGAGAAAAGTCTAATGGCATCTTCAAGATTACTAACATGTAGTGCAGCCACCTAGGGGCCCCTCTTGACGAATAAACGAGAGTCCCAATTCCATATTGGGGCGATACCTGTATTAGTTATGTATCTCACTTCCTCTTGCCAGCCTTTCTTACTTTTTTCCTTAAAGTCCCTTACCTGGAAGGGAGGAGGAGGGACAGAAAATATATTTGATCATATAAGGGAATAGGATTTTGCCCCTTAGATGCCATGTTCTGAAATCTTCTGAAAGAAGAGCATCATGAGGCAATATTAATGATTTTATCAAAAGAAGCACAAGTCTATCTTCACAAAAGCAAAGAAAGTTGATTCAAACATGCCTTTGTTGGTCAGGTACTCTTAGTGGCAAATTAAGGCTGCAGTTCTGTACATGCTTACCATGGACTTCGTATCAAACTTAACAGGGCTTACTTTTGAGTAAGAATGGACAGGCTTGTGCTGCCAGTGTGATAACAGAAATAAAAGGAGAAATGAAGACAGGTAGGGAATAGAGTGATTTAGCTGTCTTAAGTCTTTTTGGGTTTCAGGAGCCAAGCTAGCATAGCCACAGATATTGAATGACGGAGGCTGTAGTCCAAAAGATCTGGATGGCTACAGTTCCTCCCATCCAAGCTAGGAAGAAAGTGAAAATAAGCTGGAAGCTTGGTGAAGTTGTATCATACTTCCCCAAAATTTTTAAGTTAAAATTAGCCAGAGTTTTTCCTCACATAATCTTGAAGACTGGGATATTTCTATGTTTTTGTCAGGAAAACCAGAATTCAGAAGAATCTGGCAGGGCTCACACAGTTGTGCCACTGCTGGAACACAGAGCTACACGCCAGTGCATAAAGTCATAAAGATAGGTAGAGCTGCACCCCATATACAGAATATCATCTTCACCCTGCAAAGTGCTTGAAATGGGTTTTATCTTGAATTAAGAGAGCCAGGTTGCTGGATCCCACTAAATGCTTTTGGAGCAGGCGCTGTTAGGTTTTGGGCTGTAATACAGCACTATCACCCAATAACAAGCTTTTCTTGCCTAAAGCATGCCATCCCATAAGAAACTACGGGATCCTTAAACTTCCACAGCATATTTTGCTAACAGCATCTGAATATGACAAGAAGGAAAAGCCACACATAGCTCATGATGAGTAACATTTCCTGCAGTGTAGGGAACTACAGATCAAAGACAGGAGATTATTACAAACAGGCATTTGTAAGTTCCAGGGTTTCAAGAACACAGGGGTGACTTACTGTACAACAAGGGCATAGAACATATGCAGCCCTCCAGGTATCACTGAATTGAACCATCCTTGAACTCTAACTAACCAGCATGGGTAGTTGGGAGGGATAGTGAAAGCTGAAGCCTAACAATAGCTGGAGGGCCACACATTCCCTATCTCCAGCAGAAGGGAGGCATTAAATGGAATCTCTCTACACAAAGTTGACAAATATTGCAGTTGAAGTCTACCTTCCTGTCCCACCTTCTACAGCAGACACATTAATGTGGAAAACAAACTCCAATATTCAAAACCTTGACCTCTGCATGTGGTAAAACATTAGCAAGCCTAGGAAAACATTGGGTCTCTCAGCATGTTCTCAGACCCATCAATACTTATATTGTTGTTTCTGGGACTACATCTTCCATAATCCTTTACCACTAACTTTACATGCTGGGGATTCTGGAAGCCAAAGTCCAACAATAGGTGAAAGGTGAGAATTTCCCCATTCTTGCTTTATAATTTGCATCTTTTGTTGAAATTGGTTCATTTAAAAATGGAATGTCATCATTGGCAGCTAGCCATTTAATAGCTAGCTAGCCAGTCAGCCAAACTAGCTGCCATGAAAGGGGATACATAAATTGCACATCGATCCACAGCCCTTGTGACATATCATCATCCATCCACTGTAAAAAGGGCTGCCCTGTAAAAGCAGAGGGGCCAGAGTCTCTCCCATTGTAAGCCAATGTTTTCATTATGTGCTGCTCCTATTCTGATGTACTTAAAAAGGCAGAGGAAACTTCAGAAGACAGCAGTGCTCTAGCTAAAACACACCTTGCTCTAGAAATGGAGCAGACTTCCAATGCACGAGTCTAGGATCTCAAGGCTCCTGACCTCTACCAGACACTGGCCGGTAGCCAAAGCAAAAACACAACTTGCACTATAGTTCAGATGCCCAAGGGATGGCCCACGGCTGGGCAAATGCGAGACATGGTCAATTAAAACCAAAGCAGGCAGAGGCCAAGCTGGCCGCAGCAGCAGGACAAAACAGGTTCCTTATGAAGCTGGCATTTTCCACTCAGCTTAAGGAGATTCAGAATAGCTGAGAGTTCAGGAATTTGAGTTCAACATAGTACAATCCTTGCATATAGAACACAAGGGTCAAACCCTAAGTTCCTTCCAGTGATTCCCAGCTTTCAGCATCCAGATGTTACTGAATTAAAATTTCTAGAAGTCCCAGCCAACTCAGTCAGAGGTCAGGGACTCTGGGAGTTTTAGTCCAACATCACTTGGGCGCCCATGTTTGGGAAGCCTTTTCCTAGTGCATGTCTAACCTGAAAGCAGCAACTCCACAAGGTTTGAGAAAGGGATTTTTTCCCCCTATCCTGCTGCTACATTCAGCATGAGACGGGAAAGCTGGAACCCAGGGCTTTCCACATAATACACAGTTTGAAATGCTTCTAGTCCTATTGAGCTTCAGGGTTGTATGTCTGTATGTATGTATTTTTTGTGGGGTAGGGTTGGTAGGGAAGAAAAAGGGTTCTTGCTGGGAAAACTCAGAAGAGATCTCAATAAATAAGAATGTCTTTGAAACAAGGTTGTTAATCTGCATTATATTTTCATTAATAAATAAGTTTTCTTTTAATAACACTGAACATTTCACAGATCGCCGCCCCCCAAAACATATTTCTTTTCCTTCCCACACACAAAGAGACAATGTTTATAAAACAGTCACCCCCTTCCTCCTCTTCTTCCCACCCACTCAACTCCTCCTCTAGAGGGAGAAAGGAGGAGAGGATGCCCAGAACACCTGTGCCCTAGCCCAAACGGGGAGGGAGAAGGGGAGGGCCTGAGAGAGGTGGAGAGAGAAGGGAGAGGTGTCTGCAATTAACCTGCTTCAGACAGGCAACGAGACAAGCAGCAGATGGAGAATATGACCAGGGCCAGATGAAGATATTAATTGTGCATTGGAAGGGGGAACAATTTCTTTTGAACCCTTCAAGTATGTGGAGGAGCCACTCCTGTCCAAGATGTCGCTTAAGCCCAGCCCCAAAGGCCTTCCCGGAGCAAGGCGGGCCCTGGGCAAGCCTTCACGCTCACAGTCCAGCCAAGCTCCGATTCCCCCTTGTGTGTCTATCTGGAAGCGCACGCTGTGGCTGCATGGTGGGAAGCATTGCGATGCGGAAGGGAAGGCAGGCCTGATCAAGCCAGGGAGAGTGGGGAACGGGACCCTTACGGATCCTCTCTAGGCCTGGCCCACAAGAACTAAGCAGCCCTCCATCCCAACCCCAGAAGGGCCGGCCGGAGGGCGCCAACTCCGCAATAGTTCCACCACCACCCCCTGCTCCCAAAAGCGGGCGAGGGGGGCGGCCCCTTCACATGACAGCGCAACTTTTTGCTTTCTCCTTCTTGAAAGTGGAGGAGATGAGCTCTGATCGGCTGGGCAAGCGGAGGAGTCTCTTGGGGAAGCTCCGAGCTGGGCTCTTAGAGGCCTGGGGACCAGGCTTGCTGAGGCAGATGGAAGCTGCCGTCCGAAAGATGCTGTGGACGCTTTTCTCCGACGTGAAGGCTGAGCACTCCAAGTACATCTCAGCACCAAGCTGCTTGGCTGCAGCACAGCCCTGGGAAAAAAAAAAAAGAGGGAGAAAGAGAGAAAGAAAGAGAAAATGTTGAGAACCAACCTGCTGACACCTGTCCAGCACAACAAGCAGAGTGTGAGGAATTTATTTTTCAGATGACAACTCCCAGACACCGCCCCAAGCCCAGATGCAAAGACTTGTAGTTTTAAAAAAAGGAGTGTTTTCCTCAAACTCTAGGAATACAATTAAGTAACAGTCAGGAAGTGCCCACGGTGAGGCTTTGAAATTGGAAGACACTAAGGGCTCTTTCACCAGTTTTTCATGGCACGGCTTGTTAGGAGTGATAGAGGAATAAATAGTTCAAATTGATGTCCACATGGCATTTGCTTATGTCAAAACTCTTCCAGGACTGAACTGCACTCAACAGTTATTCAAATTCTTCACAACTTCTGTGTCTCAATAGTGGTTTTCAAACTTGGGATTCCAGGATGTTCTTTGACTATAACTCAGAAGCCCTAGCAAGACAGGCAATAGACAGGGTTTATGGGAACTGTAGTCCAAGAATATCAGCCCCCCCCCCCCCCATGTTTGGGAACTGCTGCTCTACAACACCCACTTCTGCGAAAGATCAGGCTTCTTGCTTTTGCATCTAGGTCCTTTCACCCACCCCCACCCCCCAAAAAACCCAAAACCTCAGAAAAGGACTGTTAATTTTACAGAAAGTGGAGTAGCAGCCCCAAGTGCTGGTGCCGTATAGATCATAAGAAGAGAGGGAAGCTTTGGGTCCCCTGCACATTTTGGCTTATTACTCCCCCTCTGCTGCACTCACCATAACCAACAGCAGGGAATTGTGGGTGCTGTAGTCCAAAAATGTACACCCCATACTAATATAAACCATCTTTGTACAGCAGATATCAAGACAGGACCAGTGGGCACTACTGGGCAGAATACTTGGTATTTATGACTAGACAGTAGATATCAGGTATTTTAGTTCAAGCTTCTACTGCCCTCCCCCCCCCCCCCCCCCGGCAACATCCTTTCCACCTGGCACTACCTCGTAGTTCACCTCACTAATACAACTGGGATCTTGCTTTCGACTTCTGGTTCAATGCTAAAAGCATCCAGACTCAGTGAAGACAGCTGAGCTGTATTTTAGCTGCAACTATGCAATATGCTCATGCATCACGCCCTGAAGTCTGCCATACTTAGCTGCCTACAGCTGTGATGCTTGGAGCATCTGGACTAAAACTCCCAAAATCCCCATTACAGATGTGTTGCCTTGGTACCCCCAATTTCCCCAGGACAGTCCCATTAATAGAATGATACCTGCCTGTAGGTCATGACAAATGGACACAGACATATCCAGGTCTATTTCATCCAACATTTCAAACAAGGTTCAGCCACACAGGATTTCTTTCATCAAAGCCACTTCATGATCATAAGCCTTTGCCAAACAAAGGTGGGAGGGCATTTGTCTGGTACAAACCCACAAGGCTTATGGCAGTTTTTGTTTCTTTACATATTATTCAAACAGAGTGATATTCAATCAATATGACTGAAGAAAAATAATAATTACAGCTATCAAGTTGATTCCAACTTATGGGGACCCTTTCTAGGGTTTTCTGTGTATAAGATATTCAGAAACGGTTTACCCTTCCCTTCTTCTGGTCGTGCTCTGGGATTATGCAGCTTGCCCAAGGCTACACAGGCTGGCTTTTCTTCCTGAAGGCACAGTGAGAAATTGAACTCCAAACCTTTGGTTCTGCAGCCAGGTACCCAACTCACTGAGCTATATGGAATAGTATGCCTAAATTGTTCCAAAAGGATCTTCATAATACTTTTAATACAATATTGGTTTCAATCTTTTAAGATATGCTTGGAATTTTAACAGCACACCTATGAGAGTCTGCATGCTTGTGCTCCATATCTGCCTCAATTCAAGCTGGAAATTAGAGTTTTGTATTTTAATTTCTCATGCTAGCAATAATAGCAAGTGTCAGAAATCACCAACAGAGGATTAGCTGACTGCATCAAAAATGAAGAAGCCTGGCCTTCATAGGAGGGGGTTCAGATTGAATGAAAGATTCCCACTACAGATTAGCAGTGCACAACAGCACCACAGATGGGCTTACCTGTTCATAAGAAATAGGAGCCTGTTTTTGGTGGGACAACTCCATCAGGGTGCTGAGGTCGGTGCGCAAGTCTATTTTGCAGCCAATCAGCAACACACGGGTGCTGGGACAGTAGTCCAAGATTTCTGTCTTCCACTGGAATGGGAGAAAGAAGAGAATGGAGGCATCCTGAACTTTAAGTATTCTAAGTATCAAAAGCATGGATCCGAACTACTGGTAGTAGAAAAATAGCTACAGAATCACCATACTCCTTGTACCTCTGTGCTCAGTTTAAAAGCTGCATTGCAAAATAGCAAAAGACTTTTCTGCCACACATAACAAGTATGAGAGTTTTAAAGCAACATGTCAAGTGTTGCTATGTGAAAAATTAAGCTCTCCATATTCCAGAGATGCTGGGAGCACATGGAACAAATCTGTATCTTCCGTTAAATTCAGCAGTTTTAACCCTGAGCCAAATTGCTCATGAAAAGAATTAATCATCTTTATAAAACTAAGAATGAGAAGGTGGCCATGATGCCTGAAGGGATCATGGGCCTAGAGAGCTAAAAACAGATTTCAAAGGCAGCAAGAAGCAAATCTGAAGGCAACTACATTAATGGGTTGATTTGCTTGATGTTATATATAAAGTGCTTTAAAGCCCGGCCCTCCCATCCTCAACAGGATAGGGAGGGGATCTGGGTATGAACATTAACACACAATTGATAGCAAAGGACAAACTAACACAATTATCAGCCCCTGCCAGGAGACCATGCGATGCAACCATCTCTTCTTAGCAACCTTCTTCTCCAGATCTGTGCATTTTTAAAATCCCTTCTAAAAAGGTTTATTCCATCCCATGCCGACAAATCCATTTGGCCCTAGCCATGGATTTGTGCTACAGGGCTACAAGGGAACTGTCCATGCATTGCCATCGTAAAAGAAAAGCCCTGCAGGCAGGTGATCACAGAAGACTTTGGTACAGACACTCAAGAGTTGCAGGTAATTTTCTAAACACAACACTCCACAGGACAAAGAATTAGTGTTGGGACCAAGAAGTTTTTAATGCAGGGCTGGGTATAACTCACCAGATGACAACCTCCATGGTCCTTATACTTGCTAGGGCCGATGGGACCTGCAGTCCAGCAACGTCTGTAGCGCCCCAAGTTGCATCATTTCCAAATTTATTGCACACCATCCAATGCAGTGTGAGCAGATGTCCACTGAGGCAACAAAACTTTCCCTCCCTTCCACTGCAGCCTCTTAAGTCACCAAATCTACTCAAGGACCTCCTAGATTTTGGAAAGCAGAGGAACCTCCAGGAATGCATCCCACTAACATAATCGGGGAGTCTGACGCACTTCGGCATTTGAGAGGTGCAACAGAATCTTTGCTTTTAAAAGATTTATTAGAGATCTGGAGAGAGAGATCTGAAGAAAAGCACGATGTTTACATTTTTTGTACAGCATTAAGAAACATTAAATGCCATAATTAGATTTTGAGCAGGGCAAGCATTTGTTTATGTGCCTATCTGTGACGTAACAGAACTTGTAAATATCCCTTCTTTAATTACAATTCCTAGAATCCTGCAGCAGGCCTGGCTTATTAGGTATGGCTGAGAGATTCTGGGCACTGTGGTCCAAAAAAGTAACTCTTCCAAGCTCTTCCAGTTCACTTTTAGCTCTGAGAGAAACAGAAATCAGATAGGGATCATGCTTTTAAAAAATGGCTTCCTAGGGCATTGCCTGTAATCTGTGTCTTTCCAACATTTACACCATACCCCTCTAGGAAAGTTGCAACTCTTGGAGGGAGAGAGGGGGGAAGTAGCATGTTTTACTTCACAAACTGATCTCCTTGTGATTGGTCAGGTTCCATAAGGCACCATCATAGCAGTCTTTTAAAATGCGGAACATCTAATTATACATGCACCTCCAAGCACAGCACTGCTCATAACAATTTACATTTAATTGCAATATTTCAAAAGAGAAATATCAAAGGATGGAACCCCACTCCCAAAGTGTGAGAACACGTTCCTCCTCGGTGCCATACCTTGACAAAATGGTTAGGGTCATCATGGGTCAGGCAAACGTATAGCAGGGGAGTGCCTATAGAGGGTGCTGCAGTTTTGCACTAAGATTTCAAGGGGCTTCTGCATAAAAAATGAAAAGGGAGGAAAAAACCACCCACATCTGTTTAACAATACATGTTTTTTAGGGGATATGTGGCCTCTTTAACTGTACACTGCTTAGCACCTTGGTACGTCTTAATTCAGCCCCGTTTCCAGATCATGAGAGGTGAGTCGGCCATCCTGCCCGAGGAGACTCCTTGCTTTTTGGGTCATCATTGCCACTCCTTCCATTTAGATCCCTGGAGTTCAATATACGAGATGAGAAGTGGAGCCGTCTCCCGAGTGGGAGCTCAGGACAGAGCCTAGTCTTTTGTCAAGCTACAGGTGAGCACGACCTGAAGCTCAGCTCTTAGGACCAAAGGGTAAGAAGCAGCTGCAAATCAACATTTCTCACCTTCTTCAGGGCACTGTCCATGGTCTCTGGGCGGCTGACGTCAAAGCAGAGGAGGACAGCATCCGAGTCACTGTAGCACAGGGGACGGACATTGTCATAATAAGGAGAGCCTGTGAGAAGGAGGCAGGGAGGTCATTGAGCAGCTTGAGACTCTCCTCACACGTACACACAAAAGCATCCCTCTCTTATGGCCTAACAAAAAAGATTTCCTATTTTTGGATTAGACACCTCAGGTTGCATACACGTGTGCCCCCCCCCACCCCCCAAATGCTCCCAGAAGAATAGAGAAGATAAAAGGAACCAGGCTTTGACAGAGTTTCTGTGGAAGGAGACTTCCTTTAGTTGCCTTCTGCAGGGCTCTGCGCACTCAACACACCCCTTTTAATATTCACTGTCCTCGGGAAAGAGCTTCAGTGTGGTTTATATAACCAAGGCCATCTCCCCGCCCCCACCTCATACAAGTGCTATCGACAATAGAAGAGGATGCAGGTCTCCCATTTTTATGGGATTTAGAAGAGGAGAAAATGCAACAGACAGGGAGGAACAGGGGTTGCTTAGCAACATTTCTCTCACCGGCAAGGGTAAAGAAAAATGGGTTGCGTACCTGCCAGGGACCACGATGCATGCGAGAAGAAAGGGAAAGGACTGCACAGGATGGTGGTGGGAGGGGGAACTGCTGCATAGATGCAAAGGGGGGGCAGGAGAGGAGGAATAGGATCACACCGCACCCCCCCTTCTTTCCGAAACAGCAGCATCCAAAATGCTTCTGCAGCCCAGACGCTCCGTGCCCAGAATAGCAAGCAGCCCCTGGCTCCCTGCACCAGCACAATCACCATGGCAACAAGGGGGAATCCAAGTAGCCAGGGACCCCCACCTTGGAACCCCTTTAAATGAGGGGATGCTGCAGCAACAGGAGCTGAATGGTTGCCTACCCCCAGTTGCTAGGGTAACTCAACTACACCCCTTCAGCACACAATTACATTTAAGAGCCTTATTGTGAATAGCCACTGCTGCCTCCCCCCTGCTCCTCACAGCACATCCAGATTTCTCTAGCAAAGTCCCCCAAGCCTCCTGTCGTGGGATGATTCCTCTTTCTCTTCCATAGGCACACACAATAAGCAAACCTCTTCCCCTCTGCATTCCAGAAGAGAAATGAAGGCATGGAGGAAACACCTGCAGTGGGGGGGGGGGAGCTGTGTTTGTGTGTGCAAATTTATTGAAAATGCAAGAAGAAATAGGGGGTGTGCGAGGGAGAAGGTGGCTGCAGCCTGTTTAACTTCCACCCTGAGAGACACCAGAGAGCCACTCTCATTCTAACAAAAGTCAAGGAAAGGCAGCTTTCAAGTCTGCTGGAGGAACACTGCCGTAGAGGTGTTTAATTCTTGAAACAAAAATACATTGCTTTTAAGAGTTACTTCCCCTTAGGAAAGGGGTGGAGTCTGGGTTCCATTTGGCCAGAATAGCTCTTACTTGACTACCTTCTCCATTCCTCTGAGGTCCTGCCCACCATCACCACTGCTGCTGCTTCCCTAGGAGAAGCCCTCAGTCCAACATCCCAATGACCCCTTTTTCCAACTGAGGACTACACCACAGAGGTCCTCCCCCTCTTCAAAGCTCCAAAACACAAACTGCCCCCCCCCTAATCTCTCAAATCCATCTATCACACCTTCCTGATCCTTGGTGGATAAAGAGCGTTTAACCTGCACCCATCTGCAATGTACCATTTTTGTTATGTGCCATCATGTCGCATCTAACTTACCTTGAAAATCCTATTAGAGTCAGTGTATGTGAGATGTATAAGGTGTGGTTTTCCCAGAGCGGCCCCCCCCCCCAATGATTTTCCCTGGATGAGCAAGGACTTGAACCCAGGTCTCCTGAGTTTTATGTCCATTACTTTATCCACTACACTGTGTACCGCAATATATCATACGCTAAGCCTAAACAGATCATGAAGTCTTCCTGCCTCCATGAAGGCATTCCATTTTTAAAGACCTCAGGTTCTCCCAACATCCTCCCGCCTTGAGAAATCCTCAAGTCATCATAAATGTACACAACATGGTACAGCCCCAGCTTGTTTGCCAGACAGCAAGACTTGCAAGTGACCAATTCTGCTACTCTGGTCTCCACTGCAGTAGAATTGGGTGTGGGCTAGCTGGTCCTTTTGTAGGATGAAGCCCAGAAGTGGGGCAAGGGGGAAGGAGAGAGAGAGAGAGAGAAGAGAAGCCTCACCAGAAGTGTCCCATAGACTCAGCTCCACTCGTTGTTCCTCGGTCTCCAAGCATGCTGTGTAGTTCTCAAAAACGGTGGGCACATATGTCTGGGGTGGAGAGAAGACACAGACAGGTCACTGGGGCAGAATTTGGTGGCAGAGTGAGAAGAGAGAAAGAGTAATCAGTGTTGGGCCAGCATCCAAGGGAACAGATGACCCACTGATTACTGTACTACCCCCTCAGCAGAGGCCAAGGTGGGTCTGCCCTGGAAGCAAATCGGCAGGCAATCTAAAAATCACAGTCTGGTTGTAATCTGACAATCTGGAATGGAGCTCTCCCAACCAAACCACAGAAAGGCATGCAAGTTGGAAGGAAAAGGCCTTGCAACTCTTATCACCTAAAACAATACCAGGTTCCCCTAACTAGTATCCTCAAAAACTGTGGACCACACCATCTGGGGATGATGAGAGTTGTGCCGGAACAGATTTGGAAAACAGGCACTCAGGAAAGGGTGGATGAAACACACACAGGGGAGCCTATTAAAAGGGGCAAATGCCTCCCTGCAAAACTCTATGGACAGCACAAAGGGGCAGAAGAACGGTCCGTGGCTACAAAGCCAGAGGTTGGGAGTTCGATTCCCCACTGTGCTTTCTGGACAGGGACTGGACTCGATGACCCAGAGAGTCCCTTCCAGCTCTGCAGTTCTAAGATTATTATGTTTTTGCTCTCCTAGATAGAAATTAAAGGCTTCCCAGCTCTTGGGATGGGGAATGCAGAAAGCGCGGGTCCGAAGAACGGCCTGGAGCTAAGAGGCCCGAGATAGCGCTACATTCTTCTTCAACCCGAGCCGGCCTCCTTCCGAGCTCTAGTGCCTGGACGCCACGCTGTCCCCACGGAAGCCACCACGAGCCGTCCCGGAAAGAAGCGCCGGGGGCCATGCCAAGAACAAAGCAAGGCAAGCCAGAGCCATTTCTCTGCCCGGATCGTTCGGAAAGGCTAGAAGCTGCCCAACAAAGCAAGCCGGCCCAAGCGAGGCATCCCTTCCGATCGAGTCCCCCTTACCTCCGGGTAGCAGTCTTTGGCCAGCACTTGCAACATGGCTGTCTTGCCAGAATGTACATCTCCCACCAGAACCAGCTTGCACCGAGCCACCACCGGCTGAGGAGTCCTCCTTTCTCTCATGGCGACGTAAACGCAATTCAATGCACCACCAGCTTCTTGCACCAAAAGCTAAACGACTCACCGCACGAGAAATAAGGCGAGGAGCCAGGGTGACTGCTTTTATAGTTAGATATGGCAACCAATGAGAAACAGAGGCGGGACTCCTCGCAACCAATCAGAAGATTCAGGAGCCGGCCCCGCTGACCAGTGACAGAGCAGGATATTTGACTTCGCTTCTCGTCGTAAAGATACATTCAGGCGTTCGGCTGCACCTTTCAGGAGAAGGTTAATAGTTTTTTTATTTGTTTTTAAGCGGAAGGGAAGAAGATATTAAACTGTTAAGTCTCATAAATTTAAATTTGGGACCGCCTTGTGCTTGTTTTTTCCACGCGGTGTGTAGAACGGAAAAGGGTTATGAAATTACATTCTTTTTGGTTGTTGTAGGTTTTTTGGGCTGTTTGGCCGTCTTCTGGAGGTTTTTCTTCCTAACTCTGTCTGTGTTCTAGCTCCTGTCCTCTGAAGATGCCGGCCACAGAGACTGGCCAAACGTTAGGAAGAAAAACCTCCAGAACACGGCCAAACAGCCCGAAAAACCTACAACAACCATCGGATCCCGTCCGTGAAAGCCTTCGAGAATTTGTTGTTGTTTAGTCGTTCAGTCGTGTCCGACTCTTCGTGACCCCATGGACCAGAGCACGCCAGGCCCTCCTGCCTTCCACTGCCTCCTGGAGTTGGGTCAAATTCAGGTTGGTAGCTTCGGTGACACTGTCCATCCATCTCGTCCTCTGTCGTCCCCTTCTCCTCTTGCCTTCACACTTTCCCAACATCAGGGTCTTTTCCAGGGAGATTTCTCTTCTCATGAGATGGCCAAAGTATTGGAGCCTCAGCTTCAGGATCTGTCCTTCCAGTGAGCACTCAGGGTTGATTTCCTTCAAAATGGATAGGTTTGTTCTCCTTGCAGTCCAGGGGACTCTCAAGAGTCTCCTCCAGCACCACAATTCAAAAGCATCAATTCTTCGGCGGTCAGCCTTCTTTATGGTCCAGCTCTCGCTTCCATACATCACTACAGGAAAAACCATAGCTTTGACTATGCGGACCTTTGTCGGCAAGGTGATGTCTCTGCTTTTTAAGATACTGTCTAGGTTTGTCATCGCTTTCCTCCCAAGAAGCAGGTGTCTTTTAATTTCGTGGCTGCTGTCACCATCTGCAGTGATCGTGGAGCCCAAGAAGGTAAAATCTGTCACTGCCTCCATATCTTCCCCTTCTATTTGCCAGGAGGTGATGGGACCAGTGGCCATGATCTTCGTTTTTTTGATGTTGAGCTTCAGACCGTTTTTTGCGCTCTCCTCTTTCACTCTCATTAAGAGGTTCTTTAATTCCTCCTCACTTTCTGCCATCAGAGTGGTATCATCTGCATATCTGAGGTTGTTGATATTTCTTCCGGCAATTTTAATTCCGGCTTGGGATTCATCCAGTCCAGCCTTTTGCATGATGTATTCTGCATATAAGTTAAATAAGCACGGGGACAATATACAGCCTTGTCATACTCCTTTCCCAATTTTGAACCAATCAGTTGTTCCATATCCAGTTCTAACTGTTGCTTCCTGTCCCACATATAGATTTCTCAGGAGGTAGATAAGGTGGTCAGGCACTCCCATTTCTTTAAGAACTTGCCATAGTTTGCTGTGGTCCACACAGTGAAAGGCTTTTGCGTAGTCAATGAAGCAGAAGTAGATGTTTTTCTGGAACTCTCTGGCTTTCTCCATAATCCAGCGCATGTTAGCAATTTGGTCTCTAGTTCCTCTGCCCCTTCGAAATCCAGCTTGTACTTCTGGGAGTTCTCGGTCCACATACTGCTGAAGCCTGCCTTGGAGGATTTTGAGCATAACCTTGGTAGCGTGTGAAATGAGTATACATTTCGAGAATACATTCTTTTTATTGGGATTTTAAAAAAATAATCATTAACTAAAAGTTTCTTATGTCCATTACTAAGCTGCATTTTTATCCCAGTGTTCTACGTAAAAGGATCTTGATAAGTCCGTATATTTCCTCAAAAACAAAACCAGCTTGCTTGTGTGTGATTCAAATTCTGGACTTGGAATTTAGGTACAGGGTTAGAGGTTATCCAGATGTCTGGATGTTGCAGAATCTGTTTTTGATTTGTAAGTTCTAAGTGTCTTTTTTGGGATCTTAAATGTTCCTTGCTTGGTGAACCCGTATAGTGATCTAATTTACTCTATGATCTAGTTTTAGGGATAGAGTTTCAGATTTTGTGAAAAATAGAAGAGTTGTAACAACCTGTGATTTCCCCCTTGCTTCTAAATACCAGCTGTTCTCCTCAAGTAGATTTCTTCTGACATTTTGAGCTTCTCTCACCAAAGAGGGAAAAACAAAGGCTACTCTGCTTCTAACAAGTGGCTATTCTCTAAGCATCCTTTGTTAAGTCTAAATGTGGAGAAATGCAAAATGTTCATGTTACCCATCTACAAATCACACTGGAAAGCAACACCCATTCAGGAAACATGAAGAAATAGCAAAGTGTCACAAAACAACCTGGCGGGAGGTCTAAAAACAAGTCCTGGCTTGTCTCTTAAGGCAGTGGTTCTCCAAGAGTTGTCCATGGATTGGTGCTGGTCTACGAGCCACCAGTTGCTGGTCTGCAGTGAGCTGCCAAGAAAGGGGGTGGGGGGTGGGGAAGGGAGAGGAAGGGAGGAAGGAAAAAAGGCAGGCAGGCAGGAAGGAAGGAAGAATGGTCCAGCACTCTAGATTATGTTGACATCACATAATTCGAGGTGAAGAAAGCATCATGCATATTGACATACCTTGCTGCTTGAGGCAACAACGGGCCAGAAGCTTGGAGCACATGTGCAGCCAATGGGTCTGAGAAGAAAGATTTCTCTGTGATGGAAACATATACAGATGCTTCCATCAGTTGAGCTGGTGACGTGTTAAATACAGTACTTAAAGTGGCACAACAGTCTGCATATCTTTTCCCCATTGTGCATAGTGTGCTATTCTCAGTTGAGTCATGCCTTAGCGAGGGGGCAAATAAGAAGCAGGCTCATTGTTCACATTAGGAAACATTAAGTTTTTAAGTTTAACATGCTTACGAAACACATATTAAGATTTTTTTTTAAAAAAAATTCCCTCAACTGAATGTAATATCTTCTTTTAATATTTCAGTAAAAATTTGTAATTTTTCAATTCAGATTTGTTGTTTTCTAAATATCCCCCAACCCTGTGCCTGTCCCTAACACAATTGGGAAAAAAAATATTGCTGTTCTACCACATCAGTTAAGTTGTTTGGTGACATTATTCATGTTTTTAAAAGCATGCTTAATATTGCACTTTTCTGTTGAAGCAAAAACAAGGATAAAATCTGACTTCCTGATCCTGTTGCAATGTAGACTGGGCCCCTGAAGCAGTTTCCTGTGGGGGGGGGGGGGGAGTCACACACACCCCAACTCTCTATCTCTGCTTTTTTATCTTGAAGAAAAAGACAAAACCTACAGTTAGATATGGACAAACTGCAGCTAAAAACGTGATGAGTGGGATCCAGATTAGAAATGTGGTTTGGAGTACAGCCTTATTTTCATTATTCGCTTCAAAATAAAAGGGACAGTGAAAGTGTTTATTTAAAGTATAACTGAAAATGGTAATTTCAGTGATGGGGCTGGTCTCTTAGCCAAGAAGTGATGAGATGCACAAACCAACATATAGGATGCATCTGAATACCAAAGTCCGACTAATGTCCGGGCAGTGCTGACCTTCAGGGCTGTAGCTCTCTGGGGCTTTGGCTGACCTCTTTCTTCCTGTTAAGAGTCTGAAAACTGACCATCCTTGGGTCATTACGAGCAGAAAAGATTCCTAGCATCCTGTCTAAAAGGGTTGGGTCAAGTTATATTGATGACTGAGGCAGAAATTTTGTAAGTAGTTACCTCCTCCCTTTTCATAAAAAACTGGCAATAGTCATAACTAGGGAGAGGATTTCTATGACATGTCATATTTTTTCTGCAAGGCCAGATTACTCATTAACATGTTTGAACTTGATTATGGGTTCAAATGTAGGTTGCAAAGAAAATGTGAAATGTCATAGAAATCCTTCCCCTAAATAATAATTTACTGCCTGTTCATGACACCTCGGATCAGCTGCCTGAAGTGGCCACCTCACTCTGCGTAAGACTCATGCCAGCCCTGAAAGTGGTCAAAGTCCTCCGCTGGCTTTCTCAACCAGTGGCTGAGAAAACAGTGACTAATATGCTAACTGTGTCCCTTGTCCAGGAGGGGCTGGAGCAGGTGAGTATGAGCACAAACAGGGTAGTGATGAGAGAGCAGTTTCAAAACATGTTTTCTTCCTCTCCCCCCACCCCACCCCCAGAGTACGAGAATTTATAGCTAGTGGCGTATAAGAGCTCCGGGGGTGGAGCGCTCCAGCCAAACCCTACTGATCTCCAGCTTACAGTTATTTTCCTGCGGCTTTAAATGTGCATTCTGCTGGTGCAAGGGATTCCTAGATTCTCTCTTGCACAAGTGGCAGGGAAGGAGGAAATGTAGGGTGGTGGGGAATCAGCACATTTGTCACCAACAGGATACTAGCCAGACTCATCTGCTGGTGGTTATGGAACACCTGATGCTCTTTGGTTTGGCCAGTGAATTAAGTGAAAAGGAGGCTTTCAAGTACAGGAAATCAGAAAATAAGGAACATCATTAAGCGGAGAATATATACCCCTCCCCTTTTCTTGAGCAGAATTCCTCCTTGTTTGCATTTCTAATTAGAAGCCAAGGGTTATATTTTAGCTGACCAAAGATCTTTTGTCTATTTTGCAGTCAGAAGTCAGTGTCACTGAGTTCAGGGAGCTTACTCCCCGGGGAGCAGGTCTGATATATTTCAAACTGAATTCCAGCTCTCAGCAGGGAGTTGGATGCCATGGCCTTATAGACCACCTCCCAACTCCATTATGTATTCTATGCTATGTAATGATACACAGGACTGAATGCATGCTGCTCCCAATAAATTGGGTGTTATATTACACATTACTGAATCTTTTGAGTGTGTGTGTGTTTGGATGTACATTTTGTCACAACAAGTTCTTGCGCTTAAACATTTACTACTACACTCTGTGGGTGATGAATATTTTAATTCAGCAGAAGCTGTTCTGTGGTAAGGTGTCTCCAGGAAGGGTGTGTTTCACTGTCAAAAAAGGGCAAAGTTGGGGAGAGTGTTTAACCTGTTCCCCACTAGCAGTTCTCCCTGGCAGAGAGCTCCATATCCATCTTTGTGTGTCAGCAATGGGTGTGGCAGATTGAGAAGGAGAGAAGATATGAGAAAGAAGGCTGTGAGCAGGGGAACTTAACTGTCAAGGTGGCATGTTTTGTAGCCCTTCTAAGTGATGCCACATGAAGTTGAGTGACCTGCACTGGACTAGGGCTGAAACAATGGCAGCGTAACGGACTACAGAATGAGATGGAAAGAGGCAGCAAGGCCAGTGAAAACACTTTGCCTTGAACATATTTGCCTAAGGAAGAGCTTTGTGTAGTTTGCTCATCTACAACTGCTAGGTCTCGAGCTGATCCAGTGAAACAGAGCCTTCTCTGTGTCTGTCTAAGCCAGTGGTTCCCAACCTGGGGTCCCCAGAGGTTCTTGGACTATAGCTCCCAGAAATCCTGGCCGGCACAGCTAGCGGTGAAGGCTTCTGGGAGTTTCAGTCCAAGAACCTCTGGGGACCCAAGGCTGGGAACCACTGGTCTAAGCACTTCCAGATGGACATCACCTAGCTAGCACTTCAACCCAAAGACACTCTGTGTGTACAGGTATTCCATTTTCCCCTTCTTGACAGATTTCCTGTGGTAAAAAAGGGGGGTGGCAAAGGCAGTGGAAAAATAGGGGAGGATTGCAAATGGAAGAGGATGATGTCTGTGTTCATGTATATGAACATACGGAGAGCCATTGTAGAGAAGGCCTCTCTAGTCCAGCCTCTGGTTCCATCAGATGCCTCTGTGAGGCCCAGAAGGAAGACAGGAAGGCAAACATACTCTCCACCTTGTGTTCCTCAACCCATTGTCTCATGCTGGAAATGAAACGTGGCAAGCCTTTGATGGCCCTGTCATCTATGAATGTATGTAATTTTCTTCTAACATCATCCAAGTTGACAACCTTCCTTACATCCCACTGCAGTGAATTCCATAGTTTTAAGTATACTCTTGTGTGATACAAAATTCTATGAAATAGACAAGGTGATTGTACAATAAACTAGAAGTACTTTTCAAAGAATTGGCCTTGTTACTCTGTGCAAGTATGTCATACAAAATAAAATTAAAAAAAACACTTTGGTTTTTAAGACTGTTATATTTTAAAGTGAGCTTCTGTGTATTAAGTATAATATCTAAGGAAGTGGATTTGATGTACGAAAACTCACATTAAAATATAACAGTTAGTCTTCAAGGTGCCATAATGTTTTTGTCTTTTATTTTATTTTATGCTTTTTGAAATTTTATCTTGTCTGGAAGCAATTTCTCATTCCTTGGCAAGAGTGCTGCTATATTCTAGTCTTGTTTCCATTTGAAAGAAGGTTCCCCCATGCCCACCTTGAAATCAAGACATATGCCTTGTTTGCTTTAATTTATATTGGGCTGGGCAATGGCGCGGTGTGTGTGTGCTCATTTGTCCTGTTGTTACTGTTGCAGCAATTCAGGACCAGGAGGGAGGAGGAGGGATGGAGGATCGGTGGAGAAACGAGGGGCATATAAACTGGCATAGCATTGCTGGCCCCTGTGCTATAAGAATTTGGCAGGCAAGGAATGAAAGTCTTCAGACAATGGAAGTGACTGGGGCCCAGAATATGCTTCTGCCTCACAGAGGCAGGTCACACCCAACTTCTTCCGGGCACAGATCTTAAAAGATTGCTGCCACCTTCTCACAGCTCGGTGACACTTGTCCAGACCGCAAGCTGTGATTAGAACCCGGGGAATTTCTGAGATCCAGAGACACCACTTTGACACAGTTTTTGTGTCCTAATGCCACTTCTCTTTAGACGTTGCCTGAGTCAATTTCCTACTTTGCTTCATGTTTGGGAAAGGACTAAGTGCTCTTAGCACAGAGTTATCATATTTTTTTCTTGTGAATTATTTTTTTCATTTCCATCTCCTGGCAGAAAGGAATCTCAGAAGATCATTGGGTTCTTCTGATACATGTTTGCCCTAAATGGCTCATTGTTCGCTTTGTTTACAGAGTAATTTGAAGCATCTGATGACAAATACACACACCCCACCGAGCCTTCTTGCAGGACTGTGGTTTGACATAGGCTTTGGTTTATAATAATTACATGTAACCTACTTCTCAGCTGGATTTTGACAGGAGATGTTCACATGAAGCTGCTTTTATACACAGAAAGGAGGCCTCTAGCTGGTCTCCATCAACCATCCAGACAAACAGCATTTGCTGTAGAGAGAGATCCCCCCCCCACTGTACTCCCCTGGTCCCATTTTGTGAGCACTTAAGCATCGCTCCCCCAACCCGTGGGTGCCTTAATCCCTTCACACAACTGGCACTGTCCCAAACAGGGAATGTGCAGGCAGAGCAAATAATCCCAGAGTTCTTTTGCCCTGTTGAGAGAGGTACAGACCACTGGCATTGTGCGTCTCCCTACACAGGGATAAGGGGATGTGTGATCATGTGGGGTGACCAAGGCTTTGACTCAGGGCAAAGACATTTAGAAAGTCCAAAAAATTTTGTCTGAGGAAGTGGACTGGTCCACAAAAGCTCACATTAAAATATAACAGTTAGTCTTTAAGTTGTCACCACACTTCAGTCTTTTTTATTTGTTCTTTTATTTATATTTATATTTATGTTGTTTTTACCTATAATGGTTGCACAGACTAACACAGCTACCCCTTCTAAAACTATAAAAAATTGCTGTCACCCTTCAAGATTTCCTGCTGGAGAAACAGCGTGCCCGATGGAAGGGCCCCCACTCTGAGTGGGGACCTACCTCCAGGTGCTCTTCATGGACAGAAGCAAACACAATGGCCAACATCCTGTTGTTTAGTATAGTAAACTGCACAAAAGTAGGCCCATTTTAATCAACTGATCTTACAGGGGAATTGACTCACCAAATCCCCATTGATTCAATGGGCCTACTCTTATGTAATTTACTACGCTAAACAAGAGGATTCAGTTCAAAAGAAACAGGCTCAACATGGAAGCGATTTGGCCATCACATGCTCAGACACAAGTGTTCCTTCCTGTTTCTATGTCCATTTGCTGATTTCACATTACTCAAGCTTAACCACTGGGGCAGTTAAGCCCTGGGAACCAAAATGGCTAGTTACGCTTGCTGTGTGAAGTCACTAGGTGAGCTATAGGGGAGGGAGCTGCCCCTTGATGTCATGCAGCCCCAGCAGGAGGTGTCCTGGAAATCACTGCACATGCACCTGTGAGACAGGAGGCGAGTCAGAATTCCCACTCGCTGGAGCGCCGTCCCTTCTCATCAAGGAGACAGAGGATGGAGGGAAGGGAGAATCCCCATCAACTCCTGTGAAAATACCTGAGGAGTCTCTACAGAGTGCAGAAATAGAGGAAGTAGAGGAAGAGTTAAGGGGAATGGAAATAAAGGAAGAACTGTTAGAAAAGGCTGGAGAATGAAGTAGAAAGAGGGAGGAGATTGAAGCGGGTATAGGAGAAGTGAGAGGGAGGAGAGACCAGTTACCTCCAGGTTGGGAATGGATCTGGTTGCAAGACCTGTGGACCCAGAGGTGGGAGAGACTGAGAGTACCCAGAGAAGAGGCAGATTATAGACGACGGTCAGTGATACCCCCTCGACCCTCTTATTGGGGAGAGACTGAAATGAGAGAGTGGAGGAGGAAGTTGAGAGAGGAGAAAGAACGAGTAGAAAGGGAAAGGAGAGAAAGAATTGAATGGAGAGCATGGGAGATGAGGAGGCTGGCAGAGCAAGAACGGACTGGGAGGCCGTGGAACCCGCGAGAGGTACCCAGTGGGATGATCCCAATGAAGACGAGGCCGTGCCCTTGTTACCTGTACCGACGGGGAAGACCCTGAAGGGATGGACATCACCCGAGTTACCAGGATCCTGGAATACCAGTTATAGCAACCCTTTTGTATTTGACGGTTGGAAACCCCTTCTTGACCCGTTGGAGGAAGGCGACAAGGAATGCTCACAAGTTCAGGACAATTGTTTATTTCTAAGTTCTGAAATAAATGTTCCACAGTTTCCACTGCAATCAGTGTCATCTGAAATTATTGGAGAAAAGAAAGATCTTACAGTTGAACCCTCACAGCACCACAGAACCAATCCTGTTTCCCTGTGGTGGATGAGAACAGTAACCTGGGGAGTTTCAAGTGAACCCTGCTGGTCAAAGCTCCCCCCTCCTCAGGGAGGTACAGGAAGAGGTGGACTGACAAGGTGTCTGTAGTATCTTTGGCTCTGCGACATCTCACCCTCCCCCCCCCCCAGGTGGAATGGGCTGCATTGTTAAAGGGCCCTTGCCAACTTTGCAGTCTTCCAGTTCTGCAAGGCTCAGAGGATGGGGGCGGGTTCTGATGGGGAATGGTCTGCCAGTGGTGAGGATGGTGCCAGAGTGGTGCCAAGGAAGATTCCGATGGCTCTTTCCTCAAGGAGATTATCTGAGTCTTGGCCTCATCAGAATCGGCTGCTGTGCCCTGTTAAGTTCCAAGGCCAGGGGACTATGGCGCTTCCTGCCTGCCTGAAATACTCAGCTCTACCAGCTTGTTGCTCCCAAAGGCAGAACTCACTGGGGAACTGCCTGCCTTGGCCAAGGGCAATTGAGGCCACTGAGAAATTGTTTCCCCTGCTGCCTAAGGAAGAACGCCATGGCCAGAGGGAGACTCATAAACAGCATCATCAGCACTGCCTTATCTATCAGCCAGACAAGGACTAGTAGCTCCAGTGCTTGGTTCTTCATTCATTTTTCCTTTGGTATTTACTGGATGTTGATGAGGTTACAGTTGTGGGTGATCACAGAACAAAGGAAGGCTAATTGCCTTAGAGAAAGAACAAAGGAGTTGACAATGGATGTCAGATCCAGCGGAGTCTACAGGCAACGCCCTAAGAGCTCTTTTTATTAACTTAGCATGAGTTACATAGTATGTTGTTAGAATTCAGATAGGATACTAGTTACCTAATCGCAACTAGGATTGGCTGAAATAAATCTTTGATCTTATGCTCTACCTCTAAGCGAAAGGGCAGAAATAAGGGGTTACCCCGCCTGCTGGCAGCTGCCACTTCCTGCCAGGAGTGTATAAACGTCACTGGATCAGAATGCAGCTACAACCTTTAAGCAGAAGTTTCCCACATACAGTACAGGTCAGGGACTGTCTTAGAGTCTTCATATGCAACAGAATATCTCAGATGCTTTCAAGGATAAAATAATAAACAACGGCAGCAACAAAACAACAAAGAGGGCTATTATTAGTAGTATTGTTAGTCAGGTCTCCAATCCATTATAATTTATTCTGCTGGCAGTGCCTGTTCAAGATGACTGGCAGAGAGCTTTCTATACAAATGAAAGGCAGCAGAAATTCAATGTGTGTATGGAACATGCACTCTTTTAGTGAGTGATAGGCCCTCATCACTGAGAAGAGCAGAAATAAAATATCACATTCAATTGATTGCACAAGTTCACATTTCTTTACACACACATGAGGTTTTACTATTTTTGCATTCTTGAGTCTGGAAATTACTATGCATGAATCTAAGGTTGCATAATTGGACTGTACTATTCATAATTGGCCAAGGCCCACATACTCCCTGCTGATGAGCTTCTGGTTATTTTTCAGCTGGTCCTTGCACCACAGAGCTTAATGCAGCAGAGACATTACTCTCACCATACTCCTGTAAGAGAAAGGGTTTTTCTGAGACCGAGTAGCCAGCTGGTCCAAGCTTTGTAGCTGGGTGGAGTTGAACTGATATGTATTGGGCCCAAATAAAACCGTCTGCTTTCTCCATATGAGAAAAAAAGATGGGTAATAGCAGGTCTGCAGATGTTTCTGGACTGCTGTACCCATAAATCTCAAGCTATTGGCTGTGCTGGCTCGGGGTGGAGTAGCTATCCAATAATACAGAGGGTCACAACTGCCTACCACAGCGCTTGCGAGACAAAATGTGATCATATGTAAGAAGAAAATTTGCGTCTGATTTGCTGTACATTTGGAGAAAAGTTATAGGGACGTGGTGGCGCTGCGGGTTAAACCACAGAAGCCTCTGTGCTGCAAGGTCAGAAGACCAGCCGTCGTAAGATCGAATCCATGCGACGGAGTGAGCTCCCGTTGCTTGTCCCAGCTCTTGCCAACCTAGCAGTTCGAAAGCATGTAAAAATGCGAGTAGATAAATAGGTACCACCTCGGTGGGAAGGTAATGGCGTTCCGTGTCTAGTCGCGCTGGCCACGTGACCATGGAAACTGTCTTCGGACAAACGCTGGCTCTACGGCTTGGAAACAGGGATGAGCACCGCGCCCTAGAGTCGGACACAACTGGACTAAATGTCAAGGGGAACCTTTACCTTTGGAGAAAAGTGGCCTTGTCTCTGTGGTGCAGCTACAAGCGGCACCGATATCAGTTGCTTCAGAGGTGACATGGCCAGGCAGCAATGTCTCAGCCACTTGCAGAAAGAGTGCCTCCAAGGAGCAACTAAATTGCCAAGGCTGTGATCCTCCCTGGGCAATGGGTGCACAAGGCAAAAGGTGGAGGCTGTGCCCTGCTCTAAAGGCAGCAAAGAGTCACAACTGTCGATGAAGGCCACCATCCTACCTCCAGGGTCAATGGGAGAACATACACAAGGTTCAGTTCCACACTGTGCCATGAGCAACAATGCTGGCCGAGGCAGGCCAGCAGCAAAGAGAGGCCTCTCCACCATCCAAATGGTTACCCAACAGCCTGCTTTTCATCCCGGAACAGGGTACTAATCTGAGGAGCATATGAACGTTCTGGATGGCCCCAGATTCCACACCCACAGCCTGGAGAAAATATGTACCCCTAGATGTTTTTGGACTTCAACCCCCATAATTCTGCACCACAAACAATGAGGTTGCTGGGTCACTTCCATCCCATTCCTTTCAGGACCAGAATCTGCCTGCCCTTAGTTTAAAGCTGTGCTCATTAGGATCCTACACAGCACCACTCAACAGGGCTACAGTTTGGGATCTCGTGGAAAGTTTCTTAGAATGCTTGTGCTTTTAATAAGCAAAGGAGGGTACCTGTTTCTACAAAATGAAAATTAAAAGAAACTATAACCTCTAACAAAAGCTATGCTGCTGTATGCCTAGTGGAGTTTCTTCTTAGTCTACTTTCTGGAAACACAGACGGTGGGTGGGTAGGGAGCCACTCCCAAGAGGGAGAACTTGAGAAACTACCTTCATTAATTTAAGAAAGCAACAATGAAGAAAGCATGCTGGACATACTAAGCCAGATTATGGGTTGCAGCGTGACACCCTGCTTGCTTTGCTGTCTCAGAACAAGAAGGTGGAACACACTAAAATTAATTAAGGGGAAATTTTCCTTCCATGAACTTCCTTAAGTGAATTTATTTCAGGCTTCAATCCAAGGTCTGTGCTACTGTACGCAGCACCATTATTACCTTATCAGGGAGCCTCTACACACAAGGCCTGCAATTTCCCTCTTCCACAGATTTCTGTGTGTGAATGCACCCTTCTTCAGCAAACCATTATACACCATCTGGCCATCCTGTACCTGCTGGTGAGGGGGAAATGGAATCTGGCCAAAGTCTAGCTTTTAAAGGCCAGATCACAAGGTCAGCCTCTCATGAAGAATAACAGTTGGATGTTATTCAGACGAAACTCCTGGAGGTTTGGGACACAGCTGGGAAAAGTTCCTTGTTTGGACTACAATACCCACAATCCACTAGTTAGACATGGTTGTGAAGGTGGAGGGTTCTGGGAACTGAAGTTCAAAAAATAAACTGGGAACTTTTCTAGGATTGAGCTTTGGCCTATGGGCTAACTTAAATCCTTGGCGATGATACAGTATAAGGAACTTTTTGTTGCTGAATGTTGATTCTGCTACTCACCTCCACTACCCTGCACTGCCAGGTTTAAGCCCCTTGGTTTCTATTTGATTACTGATTCTTGCATCTGTGTTGAAAGAGGCAACTCCCTTTGAGTATGTTTTTGTCACTGTGTGCCCTTGAGGCAGGAAGTCAACAACAGCTCTGCTGATTGTCCTGGACGGTGACGTTTCATGGTGAAATGTCCTTCACCAGGGTTAAGGGTAATACAGGGACCATCCCCTTTCACTGAGAAAGAATGGTTGCTGGCTTTAGACTTACTCTTTGGTTGTGTGAAAGCGAGAAACTGAAGTGAGCAGAAGTCCTGTCCTCAGCCTCCTTCCTAGGGTTTAAATCTCACTGAACATAATTACGTAGAAGGGAGGGACAAAAGAACAGTCCAGAGAAGAATTGTTTTGTGCGCAGAAATGACAAGGTTCAGCCCTGGCATCTACTCTTAAAAAGATAAGGGAACAGGCAATAGGAAAGGCAGCATCAGGCTAGATAAACAAATGGCTTAGCCTGGTATAAGGCAGCTTTCTATATTCATTTGGAGTTACGTCTGAGTCAACAATGGTAAGACTGGACTCTTGGTGGATGTCTTTGCCAGTTAATGACTACAGTACTAGCTTTTTCCTCTTTCCTCCTCATCCCTATTTTCCTTTAATGTTATGTCTTTTTAGGTTATGTGTCTGCAAGTGGAGAATGCTTGTAAGGCATTCTGAGAAGCAGGGTAGAAAACACTACAAACAGACAGTCAGTCAGACAGACAGATAGATAGATAAAAAGCGTCATCTCAGGATGGTTGGGCAGGAAAGACAAATGGATGGGTAAGCATCTGGGAGTGCTACATGAAACCAGTATGAATCTACTGGTCAACCTCTGCTTTGAAATCAAAGTCATATTCTTCATGATAGAAGGGACGGTGGTAGCTGCTACATGTATATTTATATTTTGTTTTAATCTGTGCCCTGCTGTTCTCTTCTCAAATCATCTTTAGTAGCAGAATAATAAAACGTATAAGCAGTATTCAAATATTAGATGCAAAACAAATGACAAAACAATCACGAGAAAGAGTAGCGTAAAGCCAACAACCAAATACACTGTGGTTTTAAGCCCTGCCCCCCCCCCCCCGGCAAGTCTGCAGGAAGAAGAAAAGCTTTCCCAATTTACCAAAAAAAAACCAGTGGGCCAGTGAGGTGGATTTCTCCAGGGATGGAATCTGGTCAAAGGGGCACTGAGAAAGCTGTGAATGCCAGGCAACTTTGCTGCAGCAGACCGTGTTAAGAATTCTGGCCAGCTAGCATTCTGGGAAATTCCCAGTGGTTCTTCCTATTACCTGACTGGGGAAGTACAGTTCCAAAAATAGCTCCTCATAATTGAAAGTGCCACTCGAAGTAGCTTAGTCCTCACATGCAGCCCCACTCAAGGAAATGAGAGATCTTCCTCTTTCCATTGTAGGTGCTGATTCACAGCCTTCCCGTCATGAACGGCAACAGAGGCTTGGTTGCAAATCTGTTTAAGGATCTGGGATGAAAATTGCCTGCTCAATAGTGTTCAGGCCCTTGAGCTTGTGAAGAATCAGCATGTCACAAGGCAATCAGGGAAACAGGTTCTAAAATGTAAAATGGTATCCTTTACACTACAAGCAATCAGGTGAGAGCAGTGATACAGAAACTTATTTGCTATATCTCTAGTGTCTCCCATGGAGCAGAGCAGCCAGCCTGTGTGGCCTTGGGCAAGCTGCACAGTCTCACAACACTACCCGGAAGAACGGAATGGTAAACCACTTCTGAGTACAGTACACTCTGTCTGGAAAACCCTGAAAAGGGTTGTCATAAGTTAGAATTGACTTGATGGCACATGATGATGAAGATGATTTTTGTAGGTATTTGCAAGCTGTGCTATTAAAACTGGCCATTAGAGGGAACCAGAGAGTCTTTCCCTGTATTTTGCTGACATGCTGGTAAGATTTTGCAGATATTTGTGAAATAGAAGCAATAGTAAGGATCACCTAGCTGCTTAAAAGTAACAAATAATGTAATCAGTTCCTTTAAAAAAACAACATTCCAGACTCTCCTAAACAGCCTCTTTAAGGGCAAATGAGTGCTGGGTGACAGTTTTTCAGGAAACTGGTGCAGTTCCCCAAAGTCTACAAGGTGTCTCCTCTATCACCTGAGGCAAATTACTGTTTGTGTGTATTTTATTTATTTATTTATTACATTTCTATCCCGCCCATCTAGTCATTTCGACTACTCTGGGCGGCGTACATCATATATAACAAAAACAATTAAAATAACATCAATCTCCCAAAATAAAAATAAATAATCGTTCAAGATGGAGAACAAAAATAAATCAAATAATGCCCGGAGGGAAGGCCTGCCTAAACAGCCATGTTTTTAATTGGCTTTTAAAGACACCCAGCGAGGGGCCATACGGATCTCTGAAGGTAAGTTGTTCCATAACCGAGGAGCCACCGCCGAGAAGGCCCGGTTTCTTGTCCTTTCCCTCCGGGCCTCTCTCGGCGTTAGGCTCCTCAGTCGCACCTCCAGACTAGATCGAGTGAAACGGGTAGACTTTGTGTAGTCTACACACTGTGTAGTCTACCTGCAACTGCTTCACCAGCTGGGGCTAAGTACTTCCTCCTGACACTAGGATCATTCAAGCCAGCTACTCTTTCTGAGCAAGGGAGGAAGAAACTAGTGAGACATACTGCCGCCATCAGCTCTGTCTGCCTTGAAGTCTGGAAGTAATTAACTGCTGTTAATTAGCCAGCATTGTGGTTGTATTTTTGAAATGGTTTACCTTCCCTTTGTCAAAAGTAACTAAAATGGTTACTTTTTTAGTTTCTTTGAAGAAATGACCCACGTCTAAAAGTTACAAGCTGCTGGAGTGTGAGGCAAGACACTTTTCTTTTGCCAGACATTCCAACCCACTGAGTTAATACGCATCTTACTTATATTAGGAAATGTAATTAATTACAGTAACTGTGTTTTTATATACATAGTTACTTCCAGAGCTCAGAAATGTTATTTTTTGACTACAGTTTCCAGAAGCTTGGGCCAAATAGGGAATTATGGAAACTATATAGTTTAATAAATAACTTTTCCAAGCTCTGGTCCAGGCTCTCTCTGTCATACAGGCCATTAAAATCAATTGCCTTGTGAGACAGAGGGGAAGAAGTAATGTACTAATGTCATAGTTCTCTTTTTAAATAATCTAGTTTTACTGTTTTAACTATTGTCTTCCTTATTGATTTAATACAAGCATTTCTGGGAGTTTTATCAGCTCAAGAGCAGGATTACTTGCTTTAAATAAAAATAAATCACAGCTGGGAAAGCACATCTAACCTTGACACACCCGGAATTAGGTGGACAGATTTCTAAAGCTGACGTAATTTCCAGGCAGGCTTTTACATGGCTTTTTTTCACTGAAGAGTGTAATCCTGGATTCTTCAGAAAGTTGTGTACGCTGCAATTTTTGGGTTACATTTTAGCCAGTCACTAGGAACTTCCCTCAGAGAGAACACTCCTCCTTAAACTCCTGGCTGCTAAAGGGCAGGTCATATGACAGTTGTAGTATAGGAGGGAACAGAAATATGGCCAAAGTAATAGTAGTACACAATTGTAGAAGATAGAGGCAGGCAGGGAGGAAGCAAGGGCTAGCTATAAATCATGATTTATTTTTAACCGCAAAGTTTTAGCATAGGTGTACCATGTCTCTTTGCACCTGTGACTGTGGAAGTTAAAGTTGAACAGGGAATGCTCCTTTGTTACACCTGTGTTGCCTTCTGCAACCTTAACAAAGCTCATCTTCTCTTCTCACCATTAAGATCTTCTCTGACTTGTGGTGGTCTCCAGGTGTGTAGGGCAAACTCCTGTCATTCCAGTCACCACACTAGCTGGGGATGATAGCTGTTTTATTCCCACATGTCTAGAAGAACTAAGTTGGAGAAGGCTAAAACTATTGGGGAGTTTTGATTATTCCCTTTAGTTAGCAGAGTATTAGGTAGAAAAAACAACAACACAGAAATGTGGACTCTGGTTAACTTTGGAGTCTCAGTAGCCCAGTTTCTTTGGCACGCAAACTAGCACTTTGCATGATAATGTCACTCTAGAAACATTTAAGGTAGAAAAAAGTATCTTTACTTACAGTTTCCATTTGTAGTTACAGTCAGAAGGAATAGAAAAGGGGGAAATGGAGTCCACCATGTGGAAGAGACCCTCCATGCTTGCTGCTTGAAGGAAGGTCAGAGGAGGAAGGGAGCTATCAACAACAAAACAATGGAAGCAAACAAACAAACAGGAAGAAGAGGTGGGGGCTTGCCTCAAATGCCAGAGGTGGGGGGAAAATACTAGTCAGGTTAGTGGCAAAGGACAATCACATTAGATTGAGATAAAAACAAATTATTATCTACTCCATCATAACATTTGAAAGGGAAAATGGCAAAGGATACACTTATATGAGATGAGTTGAATGCTGTGCCTTTAGTGGTGAGTTTCAATCCATATCAAAATATGCCACCTTTGGGCTCTAGTCTCAACGACCCACACCGGATTCTACCAGTGGAAACAACGGCAGGGGTGGGTAAGGAAAGAGAACCTCCCAAGAGAGTGCCAAAACTGAGAATGGCTGAGGTTGCCTGTTGCAGTCTCAAGGCAATAACTCTTGGAAGATTGCATACAGTGTTGTTTGTGCATAACAGGAGTCCCCTGGAACTGCTGTCTCTACCTCACTGCTGAAGCAGAAAGAGACCAGTCAGTTGCAGGAAAGGAGAAAGCAGCACGGGAGGATGCTGACCGGCTGGAGGGTGGCCCTACATCCATGCAATCAGTGATATAGTCCCAATATAGTTTGAGTTAAAGCAGTTCATTGTCAGGAGAGAAAATAAAAAGAGAATGAGTTGGATCCAAGGTTCACCCATGCTTAGAGCAGATCCTTTGAAATTAATAGCACAAGTTACTCAAGGCTATCAAAAGTCATATATACTTCAATAAATCTACTCTATGTATTGTTAAAACTGGATCCAGCCCATTGACCAATCAGATGAATACATTATACTTTTACTATAGAAAAGATAGCATAGCATGTATATTTGTCCAAAACAAAATGCAACAGATCATACTTTTCAGTATGGAATGCACAGATTCAATAGGCTTGAAAAATCATGCTTGCGGCATGCCACCTACGGTGTTATTTTAGTCAATGGCTTTGTTACTCTGTTTTTATTGTTTTTGCTGTGTCAGTTTATATGTGGTTTTACTGAGATTGTTTTATTTTGTTATGAGCCACCCCAGAAGTTTTGGCAAACTGCAGGGCGCCAGACAGACTAATGCTTTAAGTAAATAATATATAAGCACATTTGAAGATGATATAAATACAACAGCTAACAAATGTTCAGAAATGCAAAAGTAGAAGTGAAAAAAATGCAAAGATAGGAGGAGGGGGGAAAAGAGAGAATGATAAGTAATCCTGCAAATCTTACCAGAGGTTGGAAGTTCAATTCCCCACTGTGCCTCCTGAGAGAAGAGCCAGCCTATGTGGCCTTGGGCATGCTGCACAATCCCAGGACTCCCCCAGAAGGAGGGAATAGTAAACCACTTCTCTCTACCCAGAAAACCCTGAATTGTGTGCCATCAGAACTGACTTGACAGCACACAATTATTTATTATTATGTCTGAGTAGACATATATGAGATTGACTTGTACATAGAGAACCTGGGGCCATGTAGACAGATCGCATGGTTATTATTTAAAATGTGCATATTAATTACATTGAAAAGATTAATATCTACTTTAAAATGCTTTAAAAAAAATCGGTAGCAAGTCCCCTGTCTAGGAGCAAGCTTTACTAAATTCAGCGAAACTCACTTCTGAGTATATAAGTACACTGTATATGGAATGTAGTGGGGCCAAAATAGACATGACACTGTGAGTACTAGTTACATTTTAAAAACATGTACATAAACAGCATTCATATAGTTATGATCAAGTCAACTTTCAGAATATAGTTTATACAGGGAGGAATCTCCTTCCCACCATGCTCGGTAGGAGTGGGTGAGGCTGTCAAATGGAACAATCCTGTGTGTGGGGATCAACAGGAAAAGAACCTGGATAAGATGTTCTTGTTTTCTGAAAATGCTTTCCTGGCCTTTGGATGACATACTGATGATTTCTATATAAATGTGCAAGAGGAGAAAACACCATGGTTGCCCTGACGTGGACAAGAAGGAATGCATGGATCAGAGGCAGCCTAAGCAGAGCAGGAGGGGAAATCCTAGCTGAAATATTTTCTTTAGTCACCTCGCATAACTTTTCATTGCATTATGAGTTAGCTGAGTGGTCACCAGTACTGAGGCTGCAACTACACTTTGCTGTGGTTGGATTCACAGCCTTATTTATTTATTTTATTTTTTAATAATTTTAAATACTTTATTTACTTAAAAGGACCCAAGGCAGCTTACGTCATTAAAATATAATATTAAAGCTAACAACAGTGAGTATACAAATACAAAAAAGGATCAAACAAATACCACACAAAAAAACCAAACAAACCATAAGCAACTTAGGAGTCCAATTCTCCACTGTCACTCCGTGAGAGGGGCTGGACTCGATGATCCATAGGGTCCCTTCCAGCTCTGCAGTTCAAAGGTTATTATTATTAAAGCATATTCAAAGCAGTGAAGTACAACAATCCATTAAAAAAACCCACTCAAGCAGCCAGTTACTGAGGGAAAGCTTGCCTGAAGAGAAAGGTCTTCACTTGCTTGTGGAAGGACATCAAAGCCTGCTGTGGGAGAGAGTTCCAAATTCTGGAAGCGGCAACAGAGAAAGCCTTCTCCCATGTACCCACCACACACACCTGCGAAGATGGCGGGACTTAGAGGAAGTCTTCTCCTGATGATCTTAACACTTGAGCAGGCTCATAAAGGGAGATGTGGTCCTTGAGATAGCTTGGGCCTGAGCCATTTAGAGCTTTATAAGTTAGAACCAACACCTTGAATTCAGTCTGGAAATGGATTGGCAGCCAGTAGAGCTGCCCTCGGGAGGGCGGGGGTAACATGACCCCTGTGTCCAGCCCCAATCTGGCTGCAGCATTTTGGACCTGCTGAAGTTTCCTGACACTATGTGGGTTTCCTGACCCACATAGAATACAGTAATCCAACCAGGATGTAACTAAGGTGTGTGTCATCATGACCAGATTAGACTTCTCAAGGATCTGGCACAGCTGGTGCACTAGTTTTAACTGTGTAAAGGCACTCCTGGCAACTCTGAAACCTGGGCATCCAGACTTGGGGACGAATCCAGCAGCACCCCCAAGCTGCGCACCTGTGCTTTCACATTCAGAATTCTGCTTCCACTTGCTTTCAGTGATCACACAGGGACCACAGATTGATTTGGAGCCAGTGGCCACATGCTGATATGGTGAGATCCATATTTCAGCCCCCAGCCCCCTTCCCTCCCTCCTTTCTTTCTTCCTCTCTTCTCACCTCTGCTGATCCTTTTCTGGTTTGCTGTCAAGCCACTTGGTTTTCAAAGGGTTGCACAGTGTTAGGGAAAAGATGGCAGCTTTCCAAAGTTCTTAATAATGTACATAGAAATATACACACATACTACAGAAACGTAAGTAATTTTCTGTATTTCATTGAGGTTGTTTCTATTTTGTAGTAAATTATTTGTTTGTTTTTTCTGTGCAGAGGGGATCTAGCACTAAACTAGTGTATCAATGCAATGACTCAATGCTAAAACTCATTTAGTAAAAAATATTGGGAACACTCCAGGGAGAGATTGCAGGTTCCCATGGCCTCTAAACATCATGTCCCAGCTGCCTGTGTCACTACAAAATCAACCAGAGACAAGCCCCCAGTTCTTTAAGAACTGTTCACATGGGGAAATCCATCCAAATTCCTTCTGGCCTGAAAAAAATTAGAAGCCCCCAGCAACAGAGGGGGGAAAAACTTCTGTATTGGGAATAAAAAGGGCCAGACTCATTTGAATTGGCCTTTGCCAAATAATTCAAATTCATCCATATCATATCTACATCAAATTTCACAGTATTTGATCTTGTGGTTGCAACCTCAGCTGCTAATCAGGAAGTCCTTGGTTCAAATCATAACTCCAACTATCAATTTGTTACATGCCCTTAAGGAAGCAAATGCCTCTCAGATCTATTTGAGGTTTTAGGATAGTGATATTGACCTACTTAGCAGGGTCACTTAAATAATTATTCAGATATATGCTTATACACCACCTTTCCTTATAATAGTTCAAGGCAGCTCACCACAAAATACAATGAGTTGGATCCAGAATTCGGATGCTTCTAAAGGAGGCTTTCAGTGCACAATCACACTGCCTCGTTCAAGACATTCTACAAGAGATCTAGGGCAAGTCTTTGGTTTGCAGCCTTTCTGCTTTCCTAATGTTTTCTCCATATTTTCCAATTTTTATGTCCATCGCATTTTTCAGCCATAAGCTTCACGGAAAATGAAAAGTGACAGCTCTATTCAGATGCCTGAGATTTAATTGGTAAAAATGATGGCCTGAAAAAGTTGAAGAAGAGCTTGGATAATTTGATGGCATAGGAAAGAAGCTATAATGCTCTCGTTCACCAAGGTACCTTGTGCCCCAAGTAAAAAGTAACTCTTAAGCAGTGATGCCATCGTGTGGCAGTATTTTGTTTTGACATTTCCTTTCAATGGACAAAATGATCTGTCTGTCTGTCTGTCTGTCTGTCTATGAATAAATTTGAATCATATATATATGATTCTATATAGAGAGAGGGGAGAATGTATCAAAGATGAAATCCACTTACATCTATCTCTGTCTACCTATCTATATGAAAGAATATTCAAATATTGTGAGCAGTGATATAAAATAAGCATATCAAGTGATAGGGAAGGGTGCAAGCTGCTTCTTAAAGGATCAGTCGTGTAATGCAGCCACAGCTCACATGGTCAAAGTCCTTAGACTTTCTGAATAGCAGGGACTATGATATCATCTGCCCGCCCCCAAGGTTCTCTGTTCTCTTTAAACTATGCTGCAGACCTCACAGTAGTTGGGAGAGGAATGGACTGTTCTTGGAGCAGTACAAGCTATTCCTACTGTAGTGCTAGGTATTTGAGTGTAGTGGCTCTTGTATGGACAGCTAAGAACCGTTAACTTTACAAAAGACTTGCTTCTCATTTCTTGATGGTGTGTGGCTATGGGGACTATCACAATGAACTCCTGAGCTTCCAAAAGTATGCTGCAACACAGAAGGGGTTTGCAGAGCTGGCCCAAGACATTCAGTTGCCTGATGTGAAGAACAGGATGGCAGTCATTTCTGTTCTAGATACAAAAACTGACAGGATTGACATATACATCTTTCTTCAACACACAGGACAGAACATCATCTTTACTAGCAGCTAAAGGCAGCAGCCAGGCTACCTTAGGGAGTGCAGGGCAGTCTGCATGGCATACAACGCCGACACCTTACTAACAGCATCTGCTTCATTTACTTCTTAATGGTAGAGCTGGCTCTAACTTGTAGTAGGGGAAATGACTGCATTATCCACATACAGGGAAGATCTGTGCCCCAGGGATTTTATAAAGAGATACAACAGGGAAGAGGAAGGGAATGGAGGCAGGAATAAATATGTAGAATATGTATTTTCTGTAATTAGCAGTTATTGGTCACATTGGCATACTGGGATGAATTTAGCTTATATATGAAACAAATGCATGCTCTGTCTTACATCACAGGCAGCCTCTGGAACTCATTGTCCCAGGATATGTAAGACTATTGTAACATAGTTACATGCAATAGATTCCCTCAGTAGGTCTTAATTCTGATTCCTTTCTTCCCCATTTTAACCTACAGCACCCGTGGATCTTTTCTGTATACTGTATTTGGTTGAAACCAAATGGCTGCTATATTGAAACAAGTTAAAGAGGACCTCATAGTGACAGGAGGGCACCTGGCTATATTTAGAGTTCTGCTCCCTCAGGAGGGGTGTTCTGCGTTTGGATATCAAATGCTGGGTATCAGACAGGTTTTGTTGTCATGGTAACTGCGGCCCTCTTATCTCCAAAAGAGCCTCTGAAGCAGGACGTTGCTGTTGGTGTCTAAGCGGAGGGCGGGTAGGTGGGGTAGAAATGTCTTATAACATCGCCAGCTTCCAGATCTTTCCTCCAGAGCCAAGGTTCAGGTGCAGAACACAAAAGGTCTGAACTGCCTTCTCCCTCCTACCACAGAGTAATCGGAGCGAAATCCCCTAAACTGGAAATCAGAGCTTTGCTCTTGAGCAAAATGGTTCGGTTCAGGTTCGATTTGGGGGCGCGATGGACGGACCCCCTGCACGATCCGCCCCTGTTTGATTCGCTTTCTTTCTTTAAAATGGTCCTGACCCCGCCTGTGCAAAGCTTAAAGGAGCTCCTGAAGGAAGTTCAGCGTCAAATACATTAACATCGGAACGAAAAAGCCTCCAATTCATAACCAGTAAATTTCTGCTTGGGATCTTAGGGAGCCTCAATCTGGCTGTCGTCGGTAAAGGCAAGAGAGAAGTGGGGGGGACGACGACGACGACGACTCTGGATTTCTTCGAAGCTCAGCGGCCGGGCTCTCGCTGCTCCCTCTCGAAGCGCCTCACCTCGGGTTTAATCCCGATTTAATCTTCCCCCTCCCACCCCCGCATTGGGCTACAGCTAACTGAATTAAAACAAACAAACAAACAAAAACACACACCACAAGAACCCCTATTTATACCGAGTCGCCCGGCAAGAGGGCGCTCTGGCTTCGGGTCGCCTTCGTAATCTTGCCCGGAAGAGGCCGTTGCTGGGAGACCGAGCGACTCGGGCCCGCCACAGCGAGGGCGGCAAGGCGAGAGACTTCGGGCCTCGGTGGGCTGCGACCGGGGCTGACGGGGAGACGCCGAGGGAGCCCTCCCGCGGTATGTGAAGTTTAAAGCAAACACGGACGCCGCCCGCCTGGAGGGGGATCCGATGTAGGGGCGCGTCCGTACGGCGCGTCTCTCAATGGCGCCTCAAGGCTTCCCAATTGCCGAAAGCTTGCTTTTCAGCAGAGTCCGCCTCATCCTAGACAGGTGACAACACGTCACCTGCCCCTTTCCTTCTGGATAAGGCGCCGCTGATCTTTGCATGCGCACCCGGACTGGAAAGAGGGGAACCCAGAACAGGGAGTCAGGCCGAGAGGCTTAAGGCAGCCTCCTCCGAAGGGAGAGAATTTCCCTGCAACCCATGCCTTTGGGGTGCTTGAATAATCCAGAGGTCCCACAGGGAGAGCCCTAATTAATAAAAGTGTCTTGAGTCTAGAAAAGCCTGAAAGGAAAGAGGGTGCGGTCAGCGCAGAAGACACCGTGAGCAGCCTCTTCTCTGGTTCTCAGGGATCCTGAATTATAAAATGAATTTATTCCTGATGGTACAAGAGTATTTCTGTCATGGCTAGAATTGGGAAGTGTTACTTTAAAAGTTTAAAGTTCCCCCCAAATGCTGGTTGCTGGAGTTAGTCCTTAGTTTAGAGACATCTGGCGAGGCTCTTACGCTTTTGCAGACTGAAGAAACTGGGAGCAAATGGTCTGAAGAGCATGTGGTAAATGGAGGACAAAATCCAAGGACAGATTCGTTCTTGGGGAAGAGATAATGCTTGTCTAGCAAGGAGGAAAGAGATCGCACCACCAATTTTTTAATGGAGAAATGCTCTGTGCCTCTGTATGATGGGTCAGCACATGACCAGTGACTCGCCATGAAAATGCAGTGCTACAGAAGGCTTTGTCTATAGATTTCTACTCTCTGCATGGCTGTAGAAAGTCATAAAGCTTCTTTCCATAAACAAGCTAGGTGGCAACTCCATTTTGGGGAGGGTGTGTGTGTGTAGGGGGGGGGTACTCTCAAAAAGTTTGTCCAGTCAACCCACTATGGTATGTGTTGGTCTCTTATTGATCCTTTGTCCCTCTGGCTTCTTCTGTTCTCTCATCCAGCAGGTGTTCCCAGCAGTCCCTGTCTCATCCGATGTATCCATTGCAAACCTTCAGAGCTCGGGTAGTGTGGTGGGAAAGCCATTGATGCTCGTTCATAGACTGACCTGGATTTAAAGCATCAGGGCAGAAGTGAGATCTAAGAACTACAATTTTAAAAAAGTTAAGGTGAGGGAAAGGAAGGTGGAAGGAGATAATTCCTAGCTCTCTAAAATGTGATTATTTAGGACCAGCCATTAATATCTGAGCCTAACTCACATCACAGTGTCCCTGGGTGGGAGAAAAGAGGGGAGCCACGTATACCATCCTGAGACTGGTTGAAGAAGAATTGGGTAATACATATGGAGCTGATGTGGGGAATGGATTAGAGGGGTCTGCAGTCTAAGCAGAGAGGTGTGTATACAGTAACAGAAATGGGATTTAACAGTCAGGTCTGTCCCCTTTTAGATTAAATTGGCTTCCCCCAATCTTCCAAATGTGTTGGGCTACAACTTCCCAGTGAGAATGTGGGATAGCAGATTTTGGAAGATTGGCTTAAATCAAATGCATGTTCCTTAGCTCATGTGGGTCCTCTCTCTTTGTCACAGTCCTCTCCATTTTTCGAAGTGCAACCATGCCAAAGAAGAAGGGACGGAAACGGGCAGCGCTGACTGAAGAAGAACGGTTGCTTATGATGCAGCAGAAGCAGCTAGCTGAAGAGGAAATGAATAAAAAGAAAGAAGACATGCTGGCCCAGTTCCTAAAGGTATTATCTCTTCACCTGGACTTCAGGAGGATAGAACTACTCTGAAGCAGGAAAATTAGGGGGAGGGGTCTAATGTTCCACAGGAAAGGGAATGATGTCAACAGTAAGCATTGTATTATAAGTAATTTGCATAGTGATGTTCAAATATGAGAAAGAAGTAACATTATTAGTTATGTAGGCTTACTCAAAATAAAAAATCATTATGACAGGAGTTTTCTTCTGTTGTCATCTAAGGGAGAATAGCAGAATCACTTAATCTTCGAGTGATTCCAGATGAAAGGATCCAAGCACTATCAATTAAAATCTTTTTATTTTTTATTAATAACAAACATAAAAACATAACAAAATATTATAAACATAGCAAAACATTACAAAATCTAAAGAAAACTAATAACACGAAGGACAGAAGCAGTTGCATATTGAGCATTACATTGTCAATTTGTAAAAATCTGTAAATGAGGCAGGGTGATTGCATTGTAAAAGACTAATCTAAAAACACTGGGAGAGTTTTGAAGAGGGATGCTAAGAATGCCATTTTGGCTAGATTGTCTGACTTGCAAACATCATTCATGCAGAATAGAAGGCAGGAGAGCAGCATGTTTACTGTGTGTGCTCTGACCCTATGAAATGAAAGTGTTGTGTTGTTTGCTCCTCCAGGTGGAGGCAAAAGATCAGAACTAGGCTGAGGCTCAAGGGAAAAGATGCACAAAGCAAGGCAGGCCAGGACACAACATACTGCACGTTGCTGTATTTTGTCTCAGTATACTTTGAGCTCAGAACTCCCTCTTTTGGAAAGTCATGTTTGAAAGCAAAATCAATTCTAGTTAAAAAAAACTTCTTTGAAGAAGAGCTTTGGGCAAAAAACACCTTGAGACATGAGGGTTTGCCAAAATACTGTTTTGAATCATTGTGAGATTCATCCATTTCCTTCTGCTGTTCTGGTTCTGTTGGTCCTGCCTCTAACATTGGTGAAGGGCAGACATGGAAGGTAAACAGGTAGGAGGAAGGCCATGGCCTGACTGACATAGTGGAGTAGTGGCTAACACCTCAAGAAGTGTGAAATTGCTCAGGCTGGAGAATTGTAATAGGCCCTTGAGCTGAAGTGAGGAATCTTTGTCTCTCCAGACTTTTTAGACTGCAGTTCCTAGAATCTATTTACAATTGGCCATGTTGAATGGGATTTATGGGAACTGTAGGCCAAAATATCTGGAGGAACAGAGATTCACCACCCCCGCCTTAGAGTTTATAGTGAAGTAGGATGTGTTCCACAGTCTCCTGATTTTCTTGTCTCAGAAGCATTCTGACCAAAAATATATTTCCAGTGTTGTTCTCACTGACACTTCAGCTATTAAATAGAACCAATTGCCACTCTTTGCACTGATGCCATGTAGATACGACTTGCACCATGGAGAAGCAGCAGTGATTTTGTAGAGTCATCATAGTACTGGGACCCAGATTGTATGTCACTCTGACATACAATTGTTTTTGCCAACTAGCCTCCAAAGGTACCTGCAGTTTCGGTTGAATAAGACACTAGAATTGAAAAATTATTTAAGGCAAAAAGGACTGTAGAGTTGGAAGATCTTCCCAGTATGCATTTTCTCAAATTGTGCCCTCTACATATGTTAGACAACAACCTCCAACATCCACAAGAAGTGTGGGCATTGATCATGATGGTTGGGTAATAGAATATATTTTCCAGCCCATCTGGAGGGTACAGGTTAGGAAAGATGGCCTCCAGTTACTGGTGGATATTCCCTAAATTTAAAAAAACACTAATAAAATGTCATCTGGTGTCTTTCCTAACACCTCCTAAGATATTACCTAAATTCCGAAGGACTGTTTTTTTATACTGACCTAGTCTAATTTGTTTCACAGCTAGGAAGCATTTCTTCATACTTATTTAAGGCAAGACAGCTCAGTGGTTTAGGTATCTGACTGCGGAGCCTGAAGTTGAGAGTTGGATTCCCCACTGTGCCTCCTGTGAGTACGGCCAGCCTGTGTGACCTTGGGCAAGCTGCACAGTCCCACGGCACCCCCAGAAGTAGGGACTGCTCAACCACTTCTGAATACTCTGGACCTGGAAAACCCTGGGAAAAGGTGCCGTAAGTCAGAATTGACAGGACGGCACATGATTATTATTATTTAAGGCAGGGATAAACAGCCATGGCACTCTAGGTGCTTTTGGATTTCCCGTCAACCTTAAACATCACAGCCAGCTATGTTGTTTCATCCCAAGAGAATGTGCTTGGTGATTCAGTTCACATGGGTTATTGTAGGACCAGTGTAGTAGTGTTTGGCTGTCAAAGAAGGAGGGCCCCAGTTCTGCTTTGCTGTTGTGCTTGTTGGTTGTGTTTATGTCTTTCCTCACCCTTGTTGGTTGTGTTTATGGCTCTTGTTCTTGGGCTGAAGGATAATCTTGTGATGTCTGGGATAATGTAAGATTGTGGCCTACAATGCAGGAAAAGCTGGCCAAAGAGGAGCACAACAGCACTGTGAATTTACACAAGATCAACCTGCAGTGGCGCACAGTGCTCCGTGAAGTCAAGGCCAGGGAGCTGCGGAAAGACATTGAGATTCTGAGCCAGACCTTTGAACGTGTGGTGGACTGCAAAGACAGTGTAATTAAGGTGAGCCCTGGCCCCAAAAGGCCAGTAGAAGGGGACTCTCTGAAACAGGGAGTAGCTCTCCCAGAGACAGAGGCATCTTCTGAGATTTATGGCTGACATATGAAATTGTGCCCCCCTAGAATAGGCTAAGGGACATGGTGGCGCTGCAGGTTAAACCGCAGAAGCCTCTGTGCTGCAAGGTCAGAAGACCAGCCGTCGTAAGATCGAATCCACGCAACGGAGTGAGCTCCCGCCGCTTGTCCCAGCTCCTGCCAACCTAGCAGTTCGAAGGCATGCAAATGCAAGTAGATAAATAGGTACCACCACGGTGGGAAGGTAACGGTGTTCCGTGTCCAGTCGCGCTGGCCACGTGACCACGGAAACTGTCTACGGACAAACGCTGGCTCTACGGCTTGGAAACGGGGATGAGCATCGCGCCCTAGAGTCGGACACGACTGGACTAAATGTCAAGGGGTACCTTTACCTTAGAATAGGCTAAAGGAAAATAACAAACAATATTCCTACATTCCAAGAATATGTTATTCTCACATACCGTGGTCGCTTAAAGTGCTCCCAGTCACTTTTTAGGGCTATATTATCACCACAAAGCCATATACAAATAAAAGGTAAGTCAAGATAAAAAGATGTAACAGCCAGATTAGTAAGCATACAGAACATTTAGAAAACTGATCTGATACTTAGCAAATTATTTCAGTTAAAGACTGCATTGAAAAAGGAAGGTGTTCAAGGCTTGCCTAAGCACCTGTCTTGGAGAGACATGGAGAAAGTCCACAGGAGCTATTTTGGTGCCATCCTGAATAAAAGCCTTGCTATCATGCCCCATCAGCCTAGCGGATCTTAATGGCCGGCGCTCGAGAAGAACCCTGAGGCAGAATTTGCGGCATAAATCCCCGTTAGGCCTCAAATGCAGGGAGCCTTTTTTTTCTTGTCAAGCTCTCCATTATTTTTATTGAACCTGCTCAGGCCACATATCCTAGCAATTGACAGGCTCAGAGCCAAAGTGGGAAGATCTGTGGGTGTGACTCTTACTTTTCTTCAGTATGTGATGCGCGAAGCAGGGAGAGATTTAGATCGAGACATTCTCTCTCCATTTTATGCCAGTTTCCCTGTGGGTGGGCCACAGAATAGGACAAAGCAAATAATACCAGCAATGTGCAGAGGGGCTGGTGAGGGAAAGACTCCATAGGTTCAGAATGAGTGGCTTAGAGATCCGCGTTTGGTCTGTCCGTGGAGCATTCAGTACTCCTGTTTTCATCATAACACTGGATTTGGCCTGGAAGCTTACTGGTACCTCGTACTAGTATTTTGTTGCTTCACAACTGCTGGTCTCTTGCTTTGTCCACATGATTCCTTTCTGTCCTTTCAGTCTCTTGCTAAGGATCTTTCTGAAGCAGAAGCTCAATATGCCCATGCCCTGCGCAGCCACTTACACAACATTGATAAACTGCTACAACTACAGCGCTGCCGCCTGAACTACTTAGAGGAGGATTACCAGACTGAGCTAGCGGCATTGCAGAAGGAATTTGACACGGAGAGGTAGGAAGGAAGAAGAAAGGATTACAATTCAACTAGCTGTTTGGGACTATTGGAACTCATACAGGCCGCTCCTGTTTCCACCAGGAAGATGATCATTCAACATCACGAACAGGAGAGTCGCTACCTCCAGGATGTGCTGCTGGCGATGGAACAAAACTTTGCTGACAGCGAGTATGAGGCCAGACTCGACTTTCAGAGTACAAGAGATGATGTTAAGAATAAGGTGTGAGTTAAGATGTGGGAGAGAAATGACATGTTGTGGCAAACTTTACTTTGGCTAATGAATGGGAGGTAGGTGGAAGATTGATCACAACTTGGAATAGAGAATGTTGTTAGCAAAATATCCGTATGTACATTTTAGCAATAGTGTGCTCCCTAAATCTTCTTTAGTATGTTTTTTTATTTTTCAAGTATTTAATTGTAAGTTGGCATCTCATTTGATAACTGCCTGTGCAGCAATGTTCTTCATTTTATTAATTTTGCAATCATCATCATCTTAGAACTGCAGGGCTTAGTTTCTTTCAAGTGACTTTTAATGTATCACATAAACTAGCATGACTGTGATGCATTGGTAGATTTTTGGTTTTGTTAACCAGACAAAGTGCAGGCAAGAGCTATATGGAGATACTTGGTAGAGCTATCATCAAAGTGGAACTTCATTCTGAAATGAAAAATTCCCATATGTACCATGTGCCTGATGTCACCACTACTTCTCCAATAAGCCTGTGTGTATTCGTTTGGCCTTTTGTCTGTTAATACTTCCCATATATGCTCTGACAGGATTTCTTCCAGGGATTTGTGTAGTGTTCAGACATGGGGCTCTGGATCATAATTCTATGTAACCAAAATACACAGAAGCTATTCCTTTCTCCTGCTATTCTTCTCATACATGCAGTTTAATTTTGTGGCTTAATTGGTTCACAGCCCACTTAAAGACAGACCTAGAGACTGAAGGAAACATGAAGCCACCTCTACTCTTTCTTTCTTTCTTTCTTTTTTCTCTTCTCCCCAGCGATACAACTCATGACCTGATTTCTTAGTATTGCGTGTTTCCAGATCTCCTCCCATATAATTGGCTGGCAGCTGGCCGAATGCACCTGCTGATAATGTCACATTGTGTTATGCTGCCTGTCACCCGGAAGAGAGAAGAAAGGAAACATGGAGTAATAGCAGCTGGCTCTGTATTCCTTGAAAAGTTAGTTCCATGATAAGATTCCAAGTACAGCTACACGGCAGATCCTGGCAGCTGGGAAGCCAAGACCATGGTTGCGATCACATGCAGGCCATCCTTATTTCCAGTGTTTGCTACAGTTCTTTAGCGACAGGATTTCTTTTAGGTGGAGCTCCAACTTCGTGGTGGGGGAAGGGGGGACAGACATACTTCCCTGTAGTGTGGCTGCAAGGAAACTTTGTTTTTGCTTGAGAAAGGAGTTTCTGACCAAATTGATCCAGTGCTTGGAAAAATTACATTCTTGGAACCTCAGCCAGCTTCTGGCTGGTGAATCTGGAAGTGAGAACCCAAAAAAGTATTTTTTCCAAGCTCTAGACCAGAAAGAGCCAGTGACTTGGGTGCCTCTTGAGCAAGCATGAATGGGATTGGTGGAGAACTGATCCATGTTCCTTTCTACCCAGAACCTGGAGGAAAAGCATTACCTGCGCATGCAGTTGGAGGGCAAAGTGGAGGAACTGTGGAAACGCTTCCAGCAGGCCTTACGTAACTATACGGAGGCAACAGAGGACCGTAAGATAGCCTTTGAAGCCCTCAAACTCAGGGATGAGAAGAGCACCAAGGAGATTGAGAGGCAGATGAAGAAGCTGCAAAAAATGCAGGTGGGTTGTGTCCCTCTTCAACGTATCCAGCTAGGAAGGTGTTTGGGCCAAGGGGACTGCTGACGATCAGGCATCATTTCTTCTACTGTTGAGCTCTTCCTGAAACATAGCTGGGTTTCTCCAAAATCACAGTGTGAAAAACATCCCCTGGGACCTTGTTCAGCCATCTTTATCTCTCAGGGCATGGCTACGCAAAGATCAGGGAGCAAGCCAGTGTAGGCCCCTTGGGAACTGCTGGGCTAATCAAGCCTGACAGTTCACATGGAAATGGCTCCTGCCAATATTGTGAAGTGGCTTAATCAGTGAGCCACTTCAGGATATTGGCAAATTAATCACTTCCACTGTTCTACAAAGGGCAGAGGAAGGGAAATATTGTTTTGACTGGATATAGACTATTGCTGATGCACTGCATCAGCTATAAAGAAGTAAAAAACAACCCACAACATTTTCTTTGCCTTCTCTTAAAGGGCTGGTTGAGAAACTGCCTGCCACGAAAGCCACCACCATGGATCCTATCCACACCAGAAAAGTAGAAGCCCCATGACAGGGGCCAGAAAGTTGTAGGTAGGAACGCTCTGGGGACAGTTGGTGCACTCTAGCAAAGACATCACCTGATTGCCATCTCTAAGAGTACAACAACCAGTCCCTGCAGCACTCCAAACAACGAGCTGAATAGCCTGGGTAGTCAGCCTCTGTGTTTAATCACCTGATCAGTAGCCTGCTTCATACATTTATGTATGAAGCAGACAAGCAATTAACTCCCTCATGAGCAAGTGGGACTGCTGTTTAACCCATTGCTTAGCTGGGCTTGCATATGGAAGCACTTTTTTTGCTGGGAGCAGTGCTTTTACATTAGTCCTACATTCACGGCCATTACCACTGCAATTTCTTGGAAAAGTATTGTTGTCCCTTCCGGAGCTGGTGTGGCCATAGATAAACTCTTAAGGTTATATGAAGTGTGTGGATAGTGGGTAGATCCTGGGCAGAGTAAAAGCCTGGAAGTTGCCACATGGGCTTCTAGAAATAAGTCCAGAAGGGAGAACAATAATGTCCTCCAGTGTCTCATAGATTAATTCAGGGAGTTAGGAATGACAAAAAATACACCAAGCCCCTGCTGTAATCCAGGTTTCTGTTCAGAAAATCAACTTTCTTCTTCACTCCACTTTACCACCAAACTTGGAAAAATTGGTTCTAAGTCCAGAAAATATCCCAGGATTTCAGGAGGGAGCTGTTACCAAGTCACAATGGCCTTATCCACACTATCATACCATTTTGTCTGGTAGAGGGTCAGTTTTACTCTTGTCCTGCACAGGATTAAAGACATAATCCTTCATAATAGTAGCTTGGTGTGGCAGGAATACCCTCTTCTAGAACGCACAGCAGCAACCTTGAAGCTGGAAAATGTAGCTCTTCCCTTGAAGAGTGCACTGAGGATGATGACTTATCATCTTTTCAACCATCAGCATTTCAGGGTTAATGATATTGTGGAGGTTTTGTCACTTGGAGATCGCCAGTCAGTGACATAATTCTACTGGCCTGTTTTGTGAATGTTTCTTCTTGCTTATTTTTGAAATACATTGATTTTATTTTTAAGATAAGTTTAGATTAGAAGCACTGCAGTTTCAGCATGGAGGCAATCTTTTCGCTTTAAAAAAAATAACTGATTCCAACAAAACAAACACTTTAAAAAAATGTACTGCAAGTGGATTGTGACTGATGGATGCTCACTCTGAAATATATTTGTTAGTCTGGCACCATAATACTTTTGTTTTTCCATTTTGTTTTTAAATGCATAATGATCTCCTGAAATGTTTATCCCATTTTCATATTGTTGTTTTCATATTCTGCATAGGAGTGCTTATTTGACTAAGTTCGTTTTTTGTTTAAAGTTACAAAAGTAGCACAATTATCTTTCAAGGCGATGTCCTATGGCTGTTCTTCCCTCCTTATCCATCCGCTACATGCAAATTCAGTGCTTTATGGTTGCTTTCCAGCAAAGATGGTGCTGTTGCATTCAGACAAAAAGGCAGTAGAGGGGTATGCTGTAATAGCACGTGCAAATGACAAAGGTTTCTGCCATTTGCATCTACTTTGCCCACACATCTTTGTCAACTCTATGAACAGTTTCCAAGCATTCTAATTTCAGGGAACCCTTCCTGTGTGGATCTGTCTCCTGAGGGACACTTAGGCAGGTGCCACTGAATCCTTGCACACAGGAGAGAATCTTCCAAGGGGAGATACTGGCAGAGTGTGGACTTCCAGAGATTGTTAAACTGTGTCTCCCATCAGCCGTAACCAGCCTAGTCAAGAGCAAAATATGCTGAGAGTTGAATTCTATAGGGCTGTGCTTTGTCCATCTGGTTCTTTGAGAGCACAATGGCCACTTAATTACACCTCCTCCTGTTGCTAAATTTTCAGTTTGTAGCTGAGGCAAGGAAGAACTTTCTGAGTTGAAGGCTGTATAACCTTGGGGGAAAGTGACTTGAGGGTAATGTGCTGGTGGTAGGCGAGGGCTGAGTCTGTATGGACACCACTGGTGCCCAGGCAGGCGTGACTGTAGCAAAAATGGGCAGGGACAGCTCTCTTCCCTTTCCCCTCTCCTCTCCCTCTTCTCGCTGTCTCTTTATACAGCCACTGCAGAGAACCTCCTGCAGCCTGAATCTCTCTTCCTGATCGGCACTGTGGTCTGATTTTTCCCAGGACCTGATCATCAGCCTGAAGAACAAGATTGCACTTAATGCACGGGAAAGTGAGGAGCAAAACCGGCGTGTCCGTGAGGAGAAGGAGGTGGTGCTGAAACAGCTGCAGAAGCTGAAGTGCCAGATGAACCGGGCAAGAGCCAAGGCCCGCAGCCATTTGGCCAAGCTGACTACGGAGAGCAGCGGGGCACTCAAAGTGCTGGAACGTGTGGTGGCGAAGGTGAAATGTCCCATGGACGCCTCAGGGCACTCGTGGCTTGACCTTCCTCCCCCTCTTAAAAAAAAAAAAGATACAGGAAGGAAAATGAAAGTGGGAAAACGAAGATGGTAGCGAGGAGTGTCATAATTTTAAGTGATCTCTGGGGGCCTTAAGGATTCCAGACTCCAAAACAAAGTCTAGAGGAGAAAGCAGTTGTAGATGTGCTAACTTTGGCCACATATTTCTGGTGGGGTTCTACTCCCTGACTGGAACCAAGTCTCATGTAGCCTTCTGACCCTCAGCCTTTCATGTCCAGCTGGAAAGAGGTGGTCTCCTCTCCACCCGTGCAGGGTGCTTTCTAAGTTAAAGGGCCAAAAGAAGCCTTGGAATGGTAGCTAGGGAAGGTGCTGTAAATTCACTGCTAGACATCCCTAACTTCTGCCCTCAATGGAACTACAGACTGTACTGTAGTTATGTGGACCGTTGCCCCTACCAAACCTAATGGAGAACTATGTCCAATTCTTATTGCTTCCTTTCACCCCAGGGAGAACTGATCCTTCGCCTGGCTGAAATGTGTCGGAGGTTGGAGTCTGAAGAGGAGAAGGTGCTGCCATTTTATGTTAGCTCCCTGAGCTGGGATGAACAGAGGGCTGCAGATAAGAAGGTCCTGGAGAAACCGGCAGAGCCACTAGCTGAGGTAAATAGCTTGAAGGTAGACACGGGTGGGGTGCACCTCTGTCTGCTTCACTGACAAAGAAGGCATTATCCTCTTAGTTCAGTGCCTGGATTAATCGCTTTTGGAAGTTCAGGATTATCCTGTTTCCTTAGGGCTTTGTCAGGTTGGCATTCACTGCTCTTCTTTTCCAGACCAGATGGGAGGGTTGAGGCAAAACTACCATGTGCAAGGGGAGGCTTTGACCCTGAGATGAGCAGCAGTTATGGGGAGACATTTTCACTGAGACTTTGGCACGGGAGGAAGGTGGAAGTCCTAATTTTGATCAGATCCTTTCTCCAGTCCATGTCCCGGCCATGAATGGTAAGGGGAGGCAGGTGGCATGATTAGCTTCATGTGTAGTTTGACCTTCTAATGTTTGCTCTGCCTTTGGCTCTCTTCTTTTCCCAGAATGCATCATTTCTGCCCACCCCCTTTACTCAAACAGACCTGCCTAAAGTGCTGATTTGATTGATTGATTGGGTGCTGTTTGGCTGCCGCCATCCAGCCACAAGAAATTATGTTTTCAACTAGTCCCAAGGCAGTTACATTCCCAAAAAGCCTCTTCAGATCTAAGACTGCCCAGGAGCTGAGTGTTTCATGCAACACCACTACCAATTCCAAGCAGGCATTCCTATCTGACCACCACCCTCCCTGCTCCACACAGTAAGATAGCAGTGTAATGACATGCAACTAGCCAGAGCTTCTGCCTTTTTTTTTTTAAACAGATGATGCAGGACTATGTGGGTCTGGAGCGCTTCTGGCAAAGATACAACAAGGTGAGGCTGGAACAGCTCTCTCTAGAGCAGAATAAAGAAGCCCTGCTCCAAGACAACCTGAAGTTAAGGCAGCTGCTCAAGCAATACCTAGATGGCATCTCAGTGAATGATGAGGTTCTGAGCCAGATCAATCCGTTAATGATTGTTAACCAACAGAGTATTCTTCCATCCCTGCCCCAGGCTGTGCCTGTGGGAGAGGCCCGGGTCAAGCGGCCTATCTATAATGTTATAGAGGCCGCGCAGGAGGTCTCACGGATCCTGTAAGACAGCACCTGGGGATTTCCAAGGATTTGCATCTGTCTTGTTGATGGGCCCCAATGAAGCCAGAGACCTGTATTGGGACTTTTTGGAGAAGGCTGTTCCCAAGAGAAGTTGCCATGAAAGAATTAAACAGAGTTGAGCTGATGTGTCTAGGAATCTTTTCTGCTCTGCAAGTAGAATCATGGACAAGACTTTTTATGTTATATCCAGAAAGATCTCAGCGCCACACCTATGCATAAGCTTTTAAAAACTCTACCTCTTGCTCAAAGCAAAGCAAATGCATAAACAAAAACATGGAAAAAGCAAACCTGTTGTGGGATATCTGGTGTGATGCAAAGGCAGAAAATGGGTGCTTTGAAACATGCTGATACTCTGGCCTGTTTGTGCATATGGTTACTTTGCCTTCCTCTTTCCAATTTGTTGCATTTTTATTTAATTCTTCCTTCATTAACCCCACTAGACAAGACCAATCCCATATCTTGAAGCAATGCAGAAAAAACTGTACAATGTTACCTCAAATTTGGCAAATTTGCTTACACTTGCTTTGCAGTTGGCCATGTGGGAAGTAGTATGGCTTTGTCTCTAAAGTAAAGCCTATTAGGGGTGAGGCTCAGGCACATAGTCCCTGAGGATATAATTTATACTGCAACTCCCCAATCCTGTTGACAACCTCATAAGTAGGAATATACATAATGATCTGCTATGTCCAGCAGCAGGATTTAACGTGTGCTCTGAGGCCATATTCATATTTACTACCTTATGTATGCTTTGTGCCTGTTCAACCAGCACAGATGCTCCCAGCATCTCTAATACACTCTCAGTTGTTTGGTGTGGGTGCTGAGATCTTCATTAGTATTTCTTAAATGCTATAATGGGGAGATGAAATAACTGTTAAAACTAGTTGAAGCTCATAGTGTACATGCACCTCAAAGATCTGAAAAGCTCCCTCAATGCAGACCTCTGTTTCAGCACGATCTGTATCACCGAATGTACACAGCTAATGGAAATTCAGAATGTTTTAAACCAGTAACTGCTGCTCGCAAAATATATTCCTAGATGGCCTTCAGTGCTTTACTAGTAACCATTTCATGTACCTGGTTCCATGTCAAAAGCTATCACAGTAATGGTTCCTAGACAGCCTTTCCTGGTTAAAGGAAATTCATACTCCCAGCTCCCAGCTGAAGAGGTCAGTTCTTCCCGTTCTAACCTCTAGGGGTTTGGCTGGGGGGTGCTCCACTTGCATTTATGCTCCCTAATCCATCCCTGCACATGCACTTTTCATCTCAAGACAGAAATAGCCACAAAGCTGTATTTTTTTATATATATAAAAAAAATGTGAGGGGTAACTTTATTTCTTCTTGGCTTTGTTTCTTTTTTCCTCCTTGAGTTTCTTCTTCGATACCCGGGGTGTCTGGGCCTTGTGGTAGAGATAGTAGCCAATGAGCCCCAGCAGTGCTGGGACAAGCCCAATGCTGAGCAGAGGTAGCACGTCGTTCAGCGTCTTCTGCCAGTAGCTGGCTCTGGAGAGCTCGACTAGCTCCACCTCAAATTGCAGGACTGCATCAGCTGGAGAGAGGAAATATGCTCAGTGAAATATGGCTGGGGGCGGGGTTTGGGGCTGGAAATAGGAAAACTACCCTATAGGCAAGACAGAGATCGAGTAGACAGAATCATTCCACAGGAAGCCTGGCACACCAGTGTAATTCATCCACGGCAGCTTGAGAAAAAAAAATGGTTTGTGCTTCTGCAGCTACAGGAGTAGGTCTCTATCAGACAAGGAAAACAAGAGTCGCCTAGTGCTATCTTCCTTTTGCTAGGCAAAATCTCCTTCCAGCCCCCTCTCCAAGATTAGCATAGGGCCCATTGGGGAAACTGTGACTATTTGCAGGTTGTTGAATTACAGCTTCTATCGGTTCTCCCCACTGGGCAGGCAGATTGGGGTTGATGAAAGTTGAGGTTCAAGAATGGACAGAAGGACACAAATACTGTAGCCCTGGTGTAGGGTCATTCTCTGACTCTACACAGGAGACTGAAAGAGCTGCATTGACCCTCTTCATGTGGGTATCATGGTATGGCACAGTTGACCAGGAGATGCCAGTGCAGCAGTCCCCATACTCTGTATTTGCACTCTGGCTGATACGATTTAAAAATTGTCCCAAGTGATGACTGGATTGGCTACACAGTGTACCAGGCTACTGTGGCTGAGGGCTGCCAGCCAAGGCATAAGTAAGTGAAGCAAAGGTTTCTTAACTAATTGAAATTCTAGTCTAACCCCAGTTGATTCCAAGAAGGCCAGCATATGCACTCCTCTTATTAACTAAGTTGATAACTGGGTTTGAAACATAGATGTGGTTACATGCAGAACACATGGGATAGCCACAGAACAGAAAACAATGGTGTTAGGGTAGGTAGGTGATCAACCTAGGACTCCTTCAGCTGATGTCATCCACTTGTGACCCAGTCCAGGCACCACCCAGCAGGCAGATACCTTAATTCCTAACCTAATATTCTGAGCCAACTGTGTCTGAAATCACAGCCTCTCCACAAGAGTCATGTGTACTCATTTACACTCTGGCACTCTCTGGTGCTTCAACTTCCCTCACAAGCCCAATTCTCACTACTGCCCTCCCCAATTATTGTAGAGAAATCCCTTCTTAGGAGGCTCTCCAGTGACAGTTCACCTGGAATTGTTTCACATCATAACAATGCTGATAAGGCTCCAGGAAATGCTTGGCCCTCTTAATATTGTACTGAACAGGCAACAGTAAGGTGTGATGAGACCAACAGCATCTGGAGGGCCTCTCCATCTCTGACCCTCAACCCCAAATCACAGCAAAGATTCCATATGAACCTCTCTTGGGGAGACAAGTGGACAGGTAAGTCTGTAAAAACGTAGGCTGATAGGGATGTAAGAAAATCCCCATCAGCCAAGAGGTCCTGCAGAATGCTCAGTGAGAAGGTGCTCAGGGACTGCCAGCCTACCTGGGACAGCTGGTGGGGAACCTCGTTTGCCATACGCCAGGTGAGGGGGAATGATGACTCTCCGCTTCTCTCTGTCAGAAAGAGGAAAGACAACGTCAGTATTTCAGGGCAGGGCAGGACATCTGCACACACTTCTGTTGAATTCAGTGGGTTTTATAAAAGGGATCTGTTGGGCATATATCAACTGGAGCTTTCGGTGAAATAAGCTATGCCGTCGTCTTCTTTGGTGGGGAGCCAGATTCAGAGGAAAATCTGGATAGACACGTCAGACCAGTTTTTCCTGACTTCATAGGTTTGCATGGCTGGACCCAAAGCTCTTAAGCTTTATCATAGTGAATGTTCTCAAATTAAGAAATGAAGGATTTCTGAGTTTAACATGAGATTAGACACAGCAGTGGAACAAAAGAACTGTGACATGCATTAAAGTCTGCAAGAGAGTTTGAGGGAAGATATCTCAAATAAGGAAAAGCATTATGGCAATAACTTAACATATTACCAAGTGGAGAATTTCTCCATTTACCTTCAACATCAGAAATTGCCCTAATAAATATAGAACATATTTACACCAAACTTGTGTATTAGTTTAGTGATATACCAAACCTGCATGTCATAGCATTCCCTTCAGAATCCTATGAATTGTTCATATTACTAACATAAAGATTTACTGTCAAAAACCTTTATCTCGGTTTCCACTGCCAGCTTGTGAACTGAGCAGTAGGTGTGGGGAGGGGCTCTCTGTTCTGGCCATAAGTTGTTTACACCGCCTGCACAAGATGGTGCAGTTCCCAGGAAAAGGCCATTGATGGACAGCTCAAGAGTGCAATCCTAGGCATGTACACTGGAAAGCAGTTCCCAATGAATCCAATGAAATGTATTCAAGAGCTAAGTGAATACAAGACTACTGCCTCAGTCTGTAGAATATATCCATGCCACAGAGCTGGGTGAAACAGTCTGGCCCTGTTCGTCTGAAGACTTATCAGTCACTGGGAAAATTTCAGCCATGATCCCCACAACCCCTAACAAGAGATTGTTCTAGTATGAAACCAAAGAGCTGCACCCCCCATAGATCTTTACTACCCTTAGCCCTTAGCAGGTTTCCCTGTGAGCTCTGCACGTCTGGGGAAATGAGCAGTTCAGGCTGAGCTTTCGGGCAAGGAAATGGGAAGGCAAAGCACCCTGCGGCTTTGACAGGTACAGGGAGCCAGTCTAAGTCTTCTTAGGAAGCAGGGGATGCAACCTCGTAGTGGCTCTTAATTCATCTGACCAGTAGACAAGGGCAGAACGTGTTTCTCTTCAGCTCTGCTCCAAATTTAGGCTGTGATTGCTTACTCGTTTACCATTGGAGAAGCTCCATTGACTCCATTTGGACTTACTTCTGAGTAAATACGTACAGATATGCATTGTTAAAGTAAAATTATGTATTAAATCTTCTACATGCCTGCTAAGGCATTATCTCTTTCAAATTTAGCAAACTCCCTAGCTTCTAGGCAAGTGACCCAGCCACAGGCAAAAAAGTCTTATAAGTTACTTACCCCACACACATATCCAGCAGACCCTGTTCCAAGCCTGATGGCAAGAAAAAAAGAAGAAACACATGGAGAAGAGTATCTGGGGAGATGGATTTTTGTGGCTCTCTGTGTACTCAAGATCTTTTCAGGGGGAGGGATATTGACTTCACTGCTTACTGAAGTCCTAAATATGTCCTGATCAATTAACGTAGTACTGCTTTCCTTTAAACTTCTTCCCTTCGTCTAAAACATTCTAAAAACATGGCATCTAGAACTGGACATAGAAACTGTAAGATCAGACTAATGAGGAACTAAAAGGAACTATTATTCCCATCAACACTTAACAGGTATGGTTCTAATAATCAGTCTAAAATCCCATTAGTCAGCAATCGCTCTCACTGAATTCAATGGCACATTTATAAAGGTTTGTGCCAAAAGCAGTTTTTGGTTCTTTTTGTGTGTTTTTTGGTAGCTGGCAATGGCATCACACTAACTCCTGTTCAGATTATGATCAACTACACTTCGGAAAAACTTTTCACCCACACTACTGTCTAGCCGGACATTCCTCTATCCTCTACCTGTGTGTTCAGTAGGGGAAACAAAATTTCTTCTTCCATGCTTGTGTATTTTCCTTGGTGCGTTCCCTAACTAATCTCATTACCCAAATGTCAGAGAGTTACCTGGGATGACTTGTCTTTTGCCCAGTTCCACGAGCAATGGGTCACGGGTAAGGGAGGTATCAATAATGCGGCCATCCTCAAGGGTACCCTGCAAAGAAATGCATTTGTTTATTTTACTTACATTCCGCCTTTCCTCCAGTGTAGGGACCCAAGGTGTCTCACAAATTGTTAAGAAACAACACACCATGCATGCAGAGTGCCCATATTAGCAATTCAGCGGATGCTAACCAGACTGAGAGCTCAGGCTTGCCCAATTCCTAAATGGCTTTTAAAAAAAGTCCAAAAGAAGTGTCAAAGAGAAGTGGAGAATCATATCACAAAAATGATTAGTGGCAATTTTGGACACGATAAGATAATTTCACACTATTTTAAAAATAAATAATTGCCTTAAGAAAGGCATACATTTTCCCTCTCTCCCGCTGAATGAAATGCCTCATAGTGGCTGCTCTGGCATACATGTGTATCACCTAAAAACTGAGTGGGGAGAGAGCTTTTTCCCTCGAGAACAGTTGCTTATTTTAGCTTTATGCAAAAATGTTTATGCTAAAAATGTCTGAATTCCTTAAACAGCAAGAACTCATTTGATCAGTTGACTAGGATTAATCGGACGAAGGAGCTGATATAGCTCAGCGAGTCAGAGCACGTGGCTGCAGGATCAGGGCTGGGAATTCAGCTCCCCATTATGCTTTCCTGGAGAGGGACCGGCCAAAATCATCAAGAGCAGGTATAGCTGGTGGGATGACATTCCCGGCCACCTGTATAGCCTTAGGCAAGCCGCATGGTCCCAGAGAGCCACCAGAAGGAGGGACTTGTAAGCCCCATCTCCGGACTTTATAACTAGAAATCTCTATGAGGATCGCCATAAGTCAGAACTGATTTGACAACACAGAATTATGAAATGATCAAGTTGACAAAGTGCCAAGTGTTCTCAGGTGTCAATACACAGTTAAGCCTCCTTTTGTTTTCCGTGTGTAAGAAAACATCATGGCAATGCTATGACCAAGGATAAAGTAAAATGCTACTGAATGCCATAGGACTTAGTCCCAGGCAAATGTGTAAGCTATTTGCAACATAGGGTTGCAAGCTTAAACTTTGAAAACACCTCACTCTGCAATGGAGAGAGGGGATTTTTCAATCACAAGCAGCAACAGAATGGCTACATTTCTGTTGCCACCTTAAGCAAAGATAACATACACATTTATGCATGCACAAACACAGGTGTGCACACACCTTTTTGCATGCACTGGTGCCTCTACGTGTCTTTATGGGTCTCTGTCCACGAGAAGCTGCATTCCGTCCTCACAGTTCTTCTTACCTGCAGCCCTCATTCCTTAACTCAGAGACGTGAGGGGATGGGCTTTATGTTGCAGGGCATTTGCTTTAATTGTTTAAAAATATAATTTCACATCCAACCCTTTAATTCAGTAAGAACTCACAGGGCAGTTTACAAAAATAAAACAGTGAACAGGTCAATTGAAAGACAATGTAAAACAAAACAAAAATAAAAAGAAGGGGGGGGAAAGGAGGGGAAAATCAGTATCTTATAAGAATAGCAACTAAGAGGTTTTAAAGCCTGGATAAATAAAGACGTCTTTGACACCAAAAAAGAGCTGGTATCAGGAGTGTGTCTTTGAGGAGAGCGTGGATGACTGCCACCAAGAAAAAGGTCTTGTTTGCCCCGCTTCAGAAGGTGAAGGTCCTCAGGCAGGGAAGTGAACATGATGTCAGCACTGGTTGTTTATGGACCAAATGGAAGAGAAAACCTCATGCCACCATTTTGAACTGTGGACTGCCTCCAGATACCTACATGCTGGCTTTCAGATGCCAGGCACCTAAGCTCTATATAGGATGCTGAGAGTTACAACCAGCCCCTTTGAATCAGGCTTGAAAACAGTCTGCCAGCTAGTGGCACAAGGCCCTCTGTCTCAGTCCAACTCATTTTTCCTCATTGGGGGGGGGGGAGGCAACTCAACCTTTTCAGGCAGCTTTCAAGTATAGTCCTGCTTCCAACATCTGGAAGCGACCAGAGCAAAGAGATCAATAGCCATGTTTTGAGTTGGGAAACGCCTGTTATCAGGAATAAGGATGGCCAATATCTCCGTGCCTCCGCCGGTTTTATTCCAAGCGTCTGGGGCAAAACACACGGGTCTCATCAGATCTGGAGGTCTCAAACGTCCAAAGGCAACTTTGCCAGCTCAGCTGCCCCTCTCAGCGAGACGTGTCCTGGGTTCGAGGGGCCTCGTGGGCTTCGCTTCGGCATTACAGAGCGTGTGTGAGGTGGACAACTGTGACTCCCTCTCCCCCCAATGTGGTTTTTTCAGCCTGCAATGCTTATCACCTCCAGCTCGTACAGCCAGTGGTGAGGGATTATGGGAGTTGTAGTTCAAACTCAAAAGAAACATATGGCTCGGCCACAGATGGTCTCTCTGGGCAAGAGTGTGGGCTCCAAACCCTCTCCCTTGCTGACTGCCTCGGCATATCGCTTTCTCAAGCTGGGTTCCCGCGTCCCCCTTTGAGGACGGAGCCTCCCCCCCCCGACGTAACACGGGAGGGCGGGGCTCCAGGAAGCCTCGCCCCGAAAGGAGGCGGCCCCCGCCGCCGCCGCCGCCAAAGCCAGCCGGAGGAGGCTGTGCTGACGTGTTCGTGCGGCTTTCTTCTGCCCCCGCGGCAGCCGCGCGCCCGCTCAGTCCCCGTCCCTTCCTTCGCCTTACCGTGTAGTGGATTCGAATCGTGTCGCCCGTCGCCGAGCGCTCCGTGCAGCCGTCGGGGGGCGCCACCTGCAAAGGAAAACGGCCCGAGCTGAGGGCAAGGAAGGCGACGGGCCGGACGGACGGACGCTCACCTCCTTCCCATCTGTCAAGCACTCTGCAGGGGGAATCTTTTGCGGGTCCCCCCCCCCACCCCCCGTAGAAGCGCTGCCGAGGCCGCCCGGGTCCCCAGCGGGCACGCGCCCGATGCACGGCGACGCGGTTGCTGAGTTTGCCTCCCCCACCTGGTGAGCCTGCCACAGCCGGAGGGGAGGACTCCGCGCCCACTTGGGAGCAGGGTCTTCCTCCTCCTCCTCTTCCTCCTCCCCCCCCCCATCCTCCGCTGTCATCTCGGGCGGCGGGAGGCTCCCTCCCTCCCGGCCCGCTCCACGCCACGCTCACCAGGGTTTCCAGCTGCAGCGTCCGGAGCGGAGTTTCGCTTCGGCTCTCCGGCTCGTCGTCCGCCTCCTGCGCCCGGCTCCCGGCCCCACCGCCCGAGAGGAGGAGGAAGAGGAGGGCGAGGAGGACATCCGGGCGCCGGGACAGCATGGCGAGGGGAGAAGGGGTCGCCCGGCCAGGCGGCGGCGGCGGCGAAAGTACGCGCGGCAACTGCCAGGCGGACACCTAAGGCCGGGGGGGGGGGGGGACGGACCCCCTGGCGCCGCCCCCTGGCGCCCGCTTCCCCGCCCCAGAGGAGGGGACGGGCCGGCGGACGGGCGAGCCAGCCATCGTGGCCCGCCTCAGAGCAGCCGGGGCCGCCACGGGGTCCTCCTCCCGCGGTGGGCCATTCCCATCCAAGGAGGACCCGGTCAGGATCCGACTCCGGGGGAGCCGCACGGGCTCCGCAACTCCCGCTTTTCGCCGTGGCCGGAGGACGCGTGACTCTGTTCGGGAGAAGACCAAGTGCTGCTCAAGGAAACGTAGCTGAAGGTAGTATTGTGTGAGATCACAAAAGGCGGAGAGGGGAGTCCGGTGGCCACGCTCTCTTGTTATGGTGAAGCAGCCTACGACGAATCATCATCATCATCATCATCTGAGCTGCGTTACCTGTTTGCGATCCGACCCTGTCAGGGCAGGGTAATCCGGCCGTCTCTACAGGGCCAATGGGCGTGACAGCATCAATTCAATTAGGAGAGGGCCGTCAGTCAAGGGGCAGCTGGACCCAAAGTTGCCTTTCCTTCAGCTGAGCCGGGAAGAAGGGGGAGCGATCCTAACACACACACCCCAACACACACACCCCTGCCCTCAAAACTGGCTGCCCAGCGGCTTTCCAGGCGGCCTGGAGGGCTGCCCAAGGGAAGGGGAGAAAGTCTCTTCACCGTAACAGATGTTCGCTAGCGTGGCCTTGGATTTAAGCCAGGGCCTGCTAAGGCATCTTAGGAAGGGCTTCCCGTCCAGAGAGGCAGCAGCCTTACTGTGTGGCAACCGCCGGGAACAGACCTGGGAGCCCTCTGAGGTTTACATGGTGGGAGATCTTGACCCTGGGTTAAGTCTGAGGGGAAATGAAAGCCTGCCTTAACTTCTGGCCTCCTCCGCTTATTTTCATTTTGTCTTCTGGTCGGGAGATCCACCATGCAGTTTGAGAGGTGTTATTTTATAATTAAGTGGCCTGACCTCATCTCGCCACATAGTCATTTTAAAACTCTCCTGTCCAGTCAGCACCAGTGCACATGAACAAATCCAGATATTCATACTGCATTATTAACCTATTTAAGGTAATTACTGGGTTTATTACCTATATCAGGTAATTACTGGGTTTATTGCCTGTATCAGACCAACCAAAAAGGCACAAACATCTGTGAAAGCTTTTGGAAGACTTGTGTGTCTTTTTAGTTGGCCAGCAAATAAGTTATCACCACAGTATAAATGTACCAACATGTTTACCCCTGTGTTTTTATTGTGCCAAATTGGAGCCTGGCCTTGTTTGTACAGGCCAAGCACCACACTGATAACATCATCATTTACTTTGTTGATCAGGCACTTAATCTGTCAGCTTCATCTTTATTTCTTTGGCTCTTCTGGGCTCCTCATGCTCAGTTCCTAAACCCTGCTACTTCTCCTGGACAGTGCTGCAGAAACTTAGACCGTTCTTTGTTGAGCATTGCTTCCTACTACTTTGATCTTTTCCTGCTTTGACTACAGTTGTTGTCTCTGCCTCTCATGTCCTTCCTCCGTCCTCTCTCCTCCATCCAAGCTTCTGATGCCCCCAAATTATTTATCTCTCTGGTCATCTCACTTCTCTTAGAGCAGCCTCCCTTGATCTACTGCTGTTCAGATGTGTTGGGATTACCGTCCACATTATCCCCAGCTGGCACAGACATTGCACATTCTTCTCAGTTTCCCATCCCCTTTGCCCCACCCAACCCCCTAGTAAATGCCTCTTTTTAAAACTTCTCTACAGACTAGCCCCAAACTATCTTTTGCTTGCTCTCTCTAGTCCCTGCTTGCATCACCTCTTTCTCTAAATCAGTAATTCCCAACCTTGGGTCCTCCAGATGTTCTTGGACTACAACTCCCAGAAATCCTGGCCAGCACAGCCAGTGGTGGAGGCATCTGGGAGTTGCCATCCAAGAAGATCTGGGTTACCTAAGGTAGAGAACCACTCCTATAAATCTATTAAAATTCTGCTGTGCCCTAAAACAAGTCTCTCATCCTCTTTTGCTGCTCCTTGTATGTGGAATTGCCTGCCTAAGGATGTAAGTGGTGTCATCATGCCTCTCTCCTTCCATATTCCTTCTCAAAAGCAACATATATGTCCTTTGGTTTATGATCCGCTTGTTTGTCTTTCCTTGCCAACTTAGAGTAGTCTGCTTCTTCATGGGTGGCAGAAGAGGCGATACCATGGAGGAGTTGCAGCTGTCCGTCCTATTAGCCTCTGGATGCAGATTGGAAGAGGGTGCCGTCTTGTCTTTCTGTCTCAGCTGTTCCAGAAAGACAAATAAGTGGATTTTTGATCAAATGAAGCCTGAACTCTCTCCAGATGCAAAAAAATAAATAAAATAAAATAAATTCTGGAACTGGGGCTGTCATACTTTGGGTGCATCCTGAGAAGATTAGAAAAGAAAATAATTCTGGGAAAAGTTGAAGGCAACAAGAGGAAGCCCAAATAAGAGTTGGATTGATTCCCTAAAGGAAGCCACACTCTCGATTTTGCAAGAGCTGAGCAGGATTATTGATTAGAGAACTTTTTGAAAGTCAGTAATTCAAAGGGGGGCTGTAAGTCAGAAGTAACTTGATGGCACTTAACAACAACAATTAAACTGGTTCTCAGATCTTTTGGCATTGTACTCCCCATTTGATTTTTGAGAAACCCACATATGCCCCATCTCTCCTTTGCCAACAATTTCAATCCCCAAATTTTAAATCCTTGATTAAAAAAAAAAGATAAACACAAAAATTATTGTGAATTGAAAAGTAGCACAAACATTTCTGACATCACTTGCCACCACCTCAGACTTCCCTATTCGTTCTGAATTTAATTGCTGGGAGAACAGTGTATTTTTCCAGCAACTGTAAATTGTTGCCAAATATGGCTGTTGTAATGCAAAGTATTTGGGGGTAGATTAATCTTATGGGCAATTAAGCGCCATTAGCTTCACATTAGCAGGGCAAAGGCAAAGGCTAATAGAGTTTTGTCAAGAGAACAAGCTGGTCATCACAAACACTCTTTTCCAACAACACAAGAGGCGACTCTACACATGGACATCACCAGATGGGCAATACCGAAATCAGATTGATTATGTTCTCTGCAGCCAAAGATGGAGAAGCTCTATACAGTCAGCAAAAACAAGACCTGGAGCTGATTGTGGCTCTGATCATCAGCTTCTTATAGCAAAATTCAAGCTTAAACTGAAGAAAGTAGGAAAAACCACTGGGCTGGTCAGGTATAATCTAAACCAAATCCCTTATGAATACACAGTGGAAGTGAAGAACAGATTTAAGGAACTACATTTGGTGGGCAGAGTGCCTGAAGAACTATGGATGGAGGCTCGTAACATTGTACAGGAGGCAGCAACAAAAACCATCCCAAAGAAAAGGAAATGCAAGAAAGCAAAGTGGCTGTCCAACGAGGCCTTACAAATAGCAGAGAAGAGAAGGGAAACAAAATGCAAGGGAGATAGGGAAAGTTACAGAAAATGGAATGCAGACTCCCAAAGAATAGCAAGGAGAGACAAGAGGGCCTTCTTAAATGAACAGTGCAAAGAAATAGAGGAAAAGAATAGAAAGGGAAAAACCAGAGATCTGTTCAAGAAAATTGGAGATATTAAAGGGACATTTTGTGCAAAGATGGACATGATAAAGGACAAAAATGGTAGGGACCTCACAGAAGCAGAAGACATCAAGAAGAGGTGGCAAGAATACACAGAGGAATTATACCAGAAAGATCTGGATGTCCCGGACAACCCAGATAGTGTGGTTGCTGACCCTGAGCCAGACATCCTGGAGAGTGAAGTCTCTGGAGAGACGGGGCAATTGTTGCTCCTCCCAATAAATCAATCAACCAATCAATCACTCCTGTCAGCCCTAGCCAGAGCAGCCAGTGGGGACAGATTCTAGGAGTTGCCATCCAGCCATGTCTGGCAGTCTACAGTTGCCCATTTTTTTCTCTTATAGCAGAACTTATACAGTTCTGCTATAAGAGAAAGGATGGAAAAGGAAAACGAGGCCCTAGCATAAAGGAACAGCCTATGCAGAGGAAATGAGACCATGATCACCAGATATGGGGTTGGGAAAATACGAGGGAAGTACGTGAATGCCCAGGAGGCCTCAGTGCAGCCGAGCAAACGTGAGATGTTATCACTTATTGTACAAAATCCTGTTGCTTTGCGTAGTGAACTTCACTAGGGTTGACTCACTAAATCAGTGGGGATTTGGTATATCAACTCCTCCATAAATTCCACCTATTCCAATAGGCCTACTCTAACTGCCACCAACTTTAGCACAGTAAGTCACAGTTAGAGTAGGCCCATTTGAATAAGTGGAATTTACAAAGGAGTTGACCCACCAAATCCCCATTAATTCAGTGGGTCTGCTCTAGTGCAACTTGCTATGCTAAGTCACAGGATTTCAGCCAGTGACTGGGAGTTAGCAGAACCCCTAGGTTACAGAACAGAAACTTGCCCTTGCACACTTCTTTTGACACTACACTGTTTTTAGTGAGGGGTTTCCTTCAGAATAAGGAGAAGAGAACTCATCTAGGCTGGCAAAAGTGTCCACTGAGTTCAAACGTAACTATTTTTGTTGTTGTTGTTGTTTATAGTTATGGCAATATACTCCAGGGCAAACACAAAACATTGCAGGAATTTGTACCCCCTCCCTCGAGGTGTCAGCCAAGTTAATTTTAAACACGAAGCAAATAAAATAAATAAAATAAGCTCCAAGTATAAATGCAATTTAGATTGCATAGTCGAGAGACTATGATAACGTGCTCTGAATAGAGGACTTGGAACAGCGTCTAGTGTGGCTGAGAAGGCCAATTCGAGAGTGACAATTCCTTCCACATACATGCAATAACAACACAGTAAATAGCTAACAATTTGCAATCCCTTCATGACACCCAAAACCTGCTCTAATAGATGGCTACCTCACTCTGTTTAAAGGTAGGACTGAATCTGGCAATATACGAAAATGGATCTAAAGCAGCATTTTTGCATACAGACTGTCTTTCTCAGACACATATGGCTACAATACGTATACTCCCTCTGAGCACAGATGGCGATCTCAGCTGGCATTACAGATGCTTACGTGATTGACTGGAGTGCAGAAATGCGACACATGCTCAACTACAATATTATAGCCGCTTTGGTCCTTTGTTGGGAGAAATGCGGCATATAAATAAAACTAATACTGTAAAACTAAGTAATTTTATTAAATAAAATTTAATAAATAAATAAATAAAACTAATAATAATATTCTCCAGCCATATGGAACAAAAAGAGCTTGGAAATTCAGGTATGTGCTTTTGCACATAGTTTCACTTGACCTACTATTAAAGCTATCACAGAAAGCAAACATACTTGCTGGGACTCTTGCCAGCCTGTCACCTTGAGGGCTGTGTCCCAGGAGTGCAGAATTACTGCAAGGGATGAAGAAATGAATGTTGATCCTGATAGGCATTTGGAGGGTCTAAACCAGTGGTTGCCAACCTTGGGTCCCCAGATGTTCTTGGACTAAAACTCCCAGAAGCCTTCACCACTAGCTGTGCTGACCAGGATTTCTGGGAGTTGTAGTCCAAGAACAACTGGGGACCCAACATTGAGAAACACTGGTCTAAACATAACAGAGGTTTTGTGCAATCTTTGTGTGAATCTTTACATTCCTAGGAAAAAAGTGTTCCACGTTTAATAATGTCCCACTGGTTTCCAGTGTTGCATGTTTCTGCCACTGATTAATGACCAATTTGTTTGCTGGAGAAATTTTAGATATTATTTTCCTAAGTATTAACATTTTCAGTTGATCCTGGTTTTTAATGCATAGTTTCTAATGGGGTTGTTTTATTGCTGTTTTATTATTTTTTGTAAATGGTTTTATTCTGTAATCTGTATGCAAACTACTTTGAATTTTGTTTTAAGTAAAGAGTTGTATAAACATGTTTGTAAATAAATAAATTGTCTTGATTTCAAAACCACCCAGGGTAGTAGAAATGGCTTTTGCAATAACTTGTTAATGCCTTCTGTTTTTCAGTGGCCACAACCCTGTATATGTCCCTGATTTCTGAGGTGCCAACATACAAGTTTTAAGTACCTGAGTATCCAGCCTCTGAATAGAGGAAAATAATAGAAAGGGAAAAACCAGAGATCTGTTCAAGAAAACTGGAGATATTAAAGGAACATTTTGTGCAAAGATGGACATGATAAAGGACAAAAATGGCAGGGACATCACAGAAGCAGAAGACATCAAGAAGAGGTGGCAAGAATACACAGAGGAATTATACCAGAAAGATTTGGATGTCCCGGACAACCCAGATAGTGTGGTTGGTGACCTTGAGCCAGACATCCTGGAGAGTGAAGTCAAGTGGGCCTTAGAAAGCATGGCTAACAACAAGGCCAGTGGAGGTGATGACATTCCAGTATAACTAGTTAAAATCTTAAAAGATGATGCTGTTAAGGTGCTACACTCAATATGCCAGCAAGTTTGGAAAACTCAGCAGTGGCCAGAGGATTGGAAAAGATCAGTCTACATCCCAATCCCAAAGAAGGGCAGTGCCAAAGAATGCTCCAACTACCGTACAATTGCACTCATTTCACACGCTAGCAAGGTTATGCTCAAAATCCTACAAGGTAGACTTCAGCAGTATGTGGACCAAGAACTCCCAGAAGTACAAGCTGGATTTCGAAGGGGCAGAGGAACTAGAGACCAAATTGCTAACATGCGCTGGATTATGAAGAAAGCCAGAGAGTTCCAGAAAAACATATACTTCTGTTTCATTGACTACGCAAAAGCCTTTGACTGTGTGGACCACAGCAAACTATGGCAAGTTCTTCAAGAAATGGGAGTTTCTGACCACCTTATCTATCTCCTGAGAAATCTATATGTGGGACAGGAAGCAACAGTTAGAACTGGATATGGAACAACTGATTGGTTGTTTAACTTATATGCAGAATACATCATGCGAAAGGCTGGACTGGAGGAATCCCAAACCGGAATTAAGATTGCCGGAAGAAATATCAACAACCTCAGATATGCAGATGATACCACTCTGATGGCAGAAAGTGAGGAGGAATTAAAGAACCTCTTAATGAGGGTGAAAGAGGAGAGCGCAAAAAGTGGTCTGAAGCTCAACATCGAAAAAACTAAGATCATGGCCACTGGTCCCATCACCTCCTGGCAAACAGAAGGGGAAGATATGGAGGCAGTGACAGATTTTACTTTCTTGGGCTCCATGATCACTGCAGATGGTGACAGCAGCCACGAAATTAAAAGACGCCTGCTTCTTGGGAGGAAAGCGATGACAAACCTAGACAGCATCTTAAAAAGCAGAGACATCACCTTGCCAACAAAGGTCCGCATAGTCAAAGCTTGGAGAATAGCTGTCAGGAAAGGCTTGTCTCTTGTCTTTTAATGCTCTGATTTCCTTCCTGCACCTATTGTTAGACTGATATTTCTTTGGAAAGCCCATCAGTATCATAGAATATTAGGGTTGGAAGGGGCCTCCAAGGGAGAAAGACATGAGAAAGGTAGTCTATAAATAAAATAGACACACAAATAACACCCCCCCCCAGTCCCTTTCTGACCTTTGCCTCTTTCTCACCTTTCTAAGGAGCAGACTTGGCCACTGTCTCTCCATCCCTTCTGTTGCAGCAGATGCTCATCAGCGAGAATTTGAAGGGGACCTGATGCTCTTTGTAGTTAGTTCCTGGGCTGGAAGGCACCGCAGCCAATGCTGGGTGGAGTCAAAACTGATAGGCAGAGTCAAGGGCAAACGTGGGTATTTGTACAGGTGCCCACACATAGAAGACAGATGTTCTTTCTCTTTCATGGGCGCACGCACACACACACACAGAGAGAGAGAGAGAGAGAGAGAGAGATTCAGACCACTACTTAGCATCCCTCCGTCATCCGCTCCATGAATCAGCAGAAGAGCGGAGAAGGACACCTTGCCCCCAGTTAGAAATGTACCTGCTTACTGCTGTGGATTCCCTCGGTGCTTAGTTCCAAAGCTGGGCAGTTGGGTTTATTCACTCACTTTCATCTTTCTGTTTTCTTCCTCTCCTGCCTCATCCCCATGGAGTGTACGACAGAGGCTGGATGTTCAGCAGGGGAAGAACATAGGCCATACCCTGATGCTTCCTCCTCTCAAGAAAGCAGGCAGGCAGGCAGGCACTGTCTGGCTGTGGGGAACCTATGCCTGAGGCCGGGCAATGCCCTGTTTACCCTAATAAATCAGCTTCCCTTCTGCGGTCAGAAGGAACAGGCAGCATCATCGCAAAGGAGAAGGGAAGCTCACTCAGGCCTCTGTAGTTAGTTGGAAAAGGCAGAGCCACAAGAAATCTGCTTCCCCACCCACCCCCAGAAAGAGCCACACTGCAAGGAGAAGGCCAGCTCTTTCCCCTCCTTGTGGCCCTCCCTTAGCCAGAGAAGAACAAGATTATTTGGGGAGCTTGCTTCCCTCTTCCTTCCCACTTGTTTCTCTTTCCAGTCTACTCTTTCAGGCTGTAAGGATGCCTCATCTATTTGCAAGTTGCTTTGGGAGCCTTTTCAGCTGAAGAGTAGGGGGAGATGGTTAAATAATAAAACCACACACGTGAGATGAGTTGGCTGGCTGCTATAAACTGCCACTAGTTTATGCGGATTGTAGGAGCTTGTATGAAATCCATCTTAGCCGCAGTTGTTTGCACAGGCTTCGAGCTCTGTTGATGCAGCAGGGAGGGTGGGGTAATAGAGTTGGAAATACTGGCTGGCTAGCTCAGTGAGTTAGGAGGTTGGGAGTTCGATTCCCCACTGTGCCCCTGGGAGAAGAGCCAGCTTGTGTGGCCTTGGGCAAGCCACAGTCCCAGGGTGTCCCCAGAAGAAGAGAATGGTAAACCATTTCTAAATATTTTCTACCTAGAAAACTCTGGAAAGGATCACCATAAGTCAATGGATGGCATGCATGTATTATTATTATTATTAGAACTGGAAAAGGTGCAGAAAAGTACAACAAAAATGATAATTAAGGAACGATTGCAGCATTTGGGGCTGTTCGGCTTGGAAAAAAGTAAGGGGAGACACGATGGAGATGTAGAGATTATGCTTGGCATGGAGGAAGGAGCAGCTTTTTTTCTCTGTGTGTCACTGTTCTAGAATAAAGGGTTGCCTATTGCAGCTAAATAGTGGGAAATTCAGGACAAGTTAAAGGAAGTCCAATAATATTCTTCCAATAATATCCTGTTAAATTGTGGGACTCCCTGCCACAAGACATCATTATGGCCACCAATATGGATCACTTTAAAAGGGGAACAGGCAAATTAATTGAGGAGAAAGTCATCAGTGGCTACTAGCCATTGTCAAAGCTGGCTAGGGAATGCTAGGACTTGTAGTCCAAAAAAATAACAATTGCTCCAAGCGGTAGTTCTGATGACTATGTATTATTTCATATATGTGTAATTATTCAGGAACGGATTAATCCTCTTATCAGTTGTGAATGATTACTTGTATTTGTCTTTATGATACAATTTAGTCCACAAGGAAACCAACAAGAAAGCAGTTTTCAATAAAAGATTTAAAACTGCAATAATAGAACCCAACAGAAATATAATAAACATACAATAAAATAAACAGCAGATGAATGGTTTTGAGGGGGGCACCACTTCTGATTCCTCAAAAAGAAGCTGAGCTTGTAAGTGGAATTTACACATTCAGATTTGGAGCAAAATGTGAATAGGGTTGTATACCTAAATGCACATTCCATTTACTAGCGGCAATCCAGGAGGCATGGCTAGACTTACAGCACCATTCTCTCTCTCTCTCTGTGTGAATGTGAGAAGTAAATCCCAGTGTGTTTAGTGGGGCATCCTCACAGGTATGAACACATCGGATTGCAGATCCAAGAACAAATAAATGATGCTGGTGATTCTTCAGTTTGTACAGTTTTATTGTACAGCATAGCCTTCTTTCTCATCATCATACAATCTTGAGTTCCCTCAGAAAAAGGATGAGGTGAAAATATGTTAACCACCATTGTTTACTCATTGTTTTCAACTTTAGATATTGTCTTTCACTGTTGTAAGCCGCCTTGGGTCCTTTTCAAGGAGAAAGGCGGGGTACAAATATTTAAAATAAGTTAATAACATAAATAAACCCAGCAATAAAGACTAAAGAGGACACATGGAACTGGTATACCAGTGACCATGGAAAACCTGTATAAGCTTCTGCACTCCTCTTCCATATTTATATATTTGAAATAAAGTACAAGTATTAGCTATGGTTTTTCCAGTAGCGATGTATGGAAGTGAGAGCTGGACCATAAAGAAGGCTGACCGCCGAAGAATTGATGCTTTTGAATTGTGGTGCTGGAGGAGACTCTTGAGGGTCCCCTGGACTGCAAAGAGAACAAACCTATCCATTTTGAAGGAAATCAACCCCGAGTGCTCACTGGAAGGACAGATCCTGAAGCTGAGGCTCCAATACTTTGGCCATCTCATGAGAAGAGAAGACTCCCTGGAAAAGACCCTGATGTTGGGAAAGTGTGAAGGCAAGAGGAGAAGGGGACGACAGAGGACGAGATGGTTGGACAGTGTCATCGAAGCTACCAACGTGAATTTGACCCAACTCTGGGAGGCAGTGGAAGACAGGAGGGCCTGGCGTGCTGTGGTCTTTGGGGCACGAAGAGTCGGACACGACTAAACGACTAAACAACAAGAACAAGTATTAGATCAATGTGCACACTAATGATTTAATGTGCCTGAATTGTTTCCTTGCTATATATTAGGCAGCCTTTGGTTTTTGTAGAAAATAATATCCTAAATGCTGCGTCGCTGGCAAAACAAACACATGGGGCCATTAGGTAGTTGGAGGATGTAACTGTTGGATGTATTAGAACCTACAAATAAGGGCTTTAAGAGGGACTTTTCTGGACTGGGGTTGAATATCAGTCAACTCAGGCTGCTGTCACACAAGAGAAATGCTCCCCCGCTTTCTCGCGTCTTCTGCTTCCTGTATAGTCACACGTTGTAGTCACGTGGCATATATCCTGTGATAGTGGTCCATAGTATGTTTTTAAACCGTTCCGCTTTTTGGGGGGTGAATGTGGTACGTTTGTCTACACCTCTTGAGCAAGACATATCCCCTTCCTTTTCTTGGGCCTTTCTCTGCCCCCCTTCCTTTAAAAAAAAATGTGTGAGTACATCGCTGTGTCAGCAAAATGCCCTTGCTGGCCACGTACTAATCTGGGCCATTTCTTCCTATTTCTGTGCTTTGTTATCTTCTATGGAGGAGAACCCACAGCACACTGCACTGGCGGTCAAATGACAGTAGAGGAACTGATGCTTCGTATTTGACAGAAGTATACCAACGTGCCGACATTCCCATCTGAAAATTAATACAAAAAAAAAAAATTAAGGGAGTTGAATGACAGCGGGTGAGGGAGATAGGACTGCAAGCCGGATGCATAGGAAATGAATTGGTTTTGGAGTACATACTCAATGGGATGTCGGTTGTACTGTGTGATGAAATGTGGAACAAACTGAGCAGTAGCTTCCAAGCAGATGGATTTGATGCAGAGATAGCATGGAGAATCAATAATGGCCTTGTTTCATCTGAACCTAAAAAAAGAGGTCAAAATTCATGAGAAGTAACTCAGAAACATTTTGCTGGTGTGAGCGCAGCCTCAGTTGCATCTCTACTGCAGATTTCCCCCCCCCCCCCACCTTTTTCCAGTCAGGATTCTTTCAGTGTTAGCAATAGAGCCTGTCAGGACAGTTAGATTAAGTGAAGTGTTCTGTCAGCTATGTAAGCAGTCAATTAGTCAGTAATGAAGCTAGTTAACCAGTTAAGCTCAGTGATGTAACAAGTTAATAATTTCTCACACAATATGATGTTTGTTTTTATCTATGAAGAACTGCAAGTAAACAGAAATGTTGTGTTCCTTCTCAGTACTAGAGTCCCTGAGTGAATTTATTGAGACAATAAGTGCCAGTTGAAGTAAACTAACAAATAAGAGGAGGTCTACTGAGGGAGACTTGTAGCTCAATCTGCACTGTAGGTTTCTGCCTGAACCACTTTTATTGACCACAGGAAGTTTATTTTAATGTTATAAAGCCACACTCAACTCTTCACACACTCTGCCCCCACCCCCAAGAGTTACTGTTACCTAGAGAGAAACATGTAGAGAATCAGTTCAGTGCACCGGTTAGAGCACTGGATTTAGATTTGGGAGAGCCAGGCTCAAGCCCTCACTGAGCCATGAAGCTCAGTGGGTGATCCTGAGCCAATCCTTCCATAGGGGTCTGACCTACTGCACTGTGAGGTCAGAATTGGGAGAACCATGAACGCTGTCTCGAACTCTTTGGTGCTAAAGCAAAATATAAGCACAGCCAACTCTTGGGGCAGATGGTGGCCAAGCAATGCCTTATTACTCTGTGATGCCTGGAAGTTTGCCCGAAGCCTTGCTTAGAGCAGTTTTGGAGCTCCTACTTCAGTTTGTGGTTGAGTCCAAGGGATGCACTGGATCCTTGGGCTCCCTACCCATCCACTCCATTTTATGACTTTAGATCGTGTAAGGGTAAATTCAGAGGGGAAGAAATGTAGGGTTTGCACAGCCTGCAGCCTGCAACTCCCTGGTGTTCCTTCGAGGCAAGGAGGGAGAAAGCAGGGCCTTGCGAATGTCACTGGAGTGCATGGAGGACAACTGAAAGGCCACAACCACCCATCCCTGCTTGATGAGGTTTGCCCTCAGGAAAGGTTTTGGGAGTTTGCTGGGTCAGCCCACAAGTTTTCTGTGACAATTCCTTACAATGAGAAAGAACAGGGCCTTTTGGGTGGTGTTCCCCAGTGTAAGTCTCTACCCTTGTAAGCCAGTTTGCTAATTTTAATTCAGAAGCAGGGTTGGAATTAAAGATAAACCAAAATGCTGCCCATTTGCACCACTTGAAGGCCACCGGCAGTTATACATAGACCGACAACCTCTTCAGCAATTGTTTGTGGACGCACAGCGCATGAGAGCAAAGGTATCCACCCCACTCACCTCAGGGGCAGCTGTGCTCCCCACGGCAGCTAGGGGTCGTTTCTCTTTTACCTCAAAGCAAATAGAGAGGGTGCTGGAAGCGATGCCCCACCTGGTCCTGTTGCAATGAGACAGATGGAGGCCACTGTCAAGCCAGGCCATGTTGTACAGTTCCGCTTGCAGTGGCACCAATTCTTAACCATGCCATTTTGGAATGAATTCATAAACAACCATTGCAAAAAGACTAGTCAAGTTTTGCAATGAAAACAAACAAGGTGGGGGCATCTGAGAGACAAATAAACTGTCCTTCCGAAAGCAGACAAAGGCCTTTCTCTTCAGACAGGCTTTCCCTCAGTGAATGGTTGCCTGAGTGCATTTTTTAAATGGATGGTTGTGCCTTTTTACAGGTTTTTAGTGTAGTATTTGTTTGATCCTTTTTAGTATTTGTATATTTACTGTTTTAGCTTTAAACATTGTCTTTTAATGATGTAAGCCACCTTGGGTCCTTTTTAAGGAGAAAAGTGAGGTAAAAATATTATTTATTAAACAAACAAGCAAGCAACTTTATTTGGCATAATAAAGTTTTAAGGGCTGTGACTGAAACTTTTAAACCATAAACTGCAGTACAGAACTCTTACCACTATGTGGCAGCAAAATATCAACAATTCTTTTTTTCCTATTTCCCCCCCCCCCCCCCCCCAGGAAGATGTAGGAAGGCCGTCCAGGTTGTTCTGAAGGGTAATCCACAGGCTGAAATCACCAACAACTGCCAATGTAGGTGAAATGCATTCAGCAATGGTGTGAGTGCAGGAACTCATATGATGTACATCCTTACATCCCCCTATTATGCTTAGCAGGGTTCCACATTTAGGAAGGAATAGCATGATTCCAACTCTGTGTACGATCTGGGAGCAAACTCCACTAAATCCCTTGAGCTGACTTCTGGCTGCAAAGGTCCAGTCTCTAAACTGCACCGAACAACAATAAAACTTGAAGGCTTCATTATCACTGGCATCTCTACTTAATGCTAAGGACCCCTCCCTTGTTTCTGCCGGCTGCATTACGAAGGCAGTTTCAGCCCCGCTCAGTTTCCTGCACTTAATTTTACACCATCCTCTGCTTGCAACCCTCCCTTGTTTTGCCATCACTTCCTTTGTCTTTTTTCTTCTCTCATGAAATCCATTAAGGAGTAAAAGACTGAAGAGCTCCACGGTATCATCTAGCTGTTGGCGTGATAAAAGCCTTGGGCTGAACCTGTTCCAAGGCAAAGCCTTAAGAGCCAACAATACCCACTTTGTTCGCGGTAGAAACGACCTGTTCTGTAATCCATAAAGGGATCTTTCTTTCCCAGAATACTCAAGCCTACTCTTTTGGGGGGCTTTTGGTCAAAGCCACAACAAGTGTCTCTACACTACACAGTTATACGGTCATGTGAAGAAGAAAGTACACCCTCTTTGAATTCTATGGTTTTATGTATCAGGACATAATAACAATCATCTGGTTCTTAGCAGGTCTGAAAATTAGGTAAATACGACCTCAGATGAACAGCAGCACATGACATATTACACCGTGCCGTGATTTATTTAACAGAAATAAAGCCAAAATGGAGAAGCCATGTGTGAAAAACTAAGTACACCTTATGATTCAATAGCTTGTAGAACCACCTTTAGCAGCGATAACTTGAAGTAATCATTTTCTGTGTGACTTTATCAGTTTCTCACATTGTTGTGGAGGAATTTTGGCCCACTGTTCTTTACAATGTTGCTTCAGTTCATTGAGGTTTGGCGGGCATTTGTTCATCCATAGCTCTCTTAAGGTCCCGCCACAGCATTCAAATTGGGTTGAGGTCTGGATTTTGACTGGGCCCTTGCAACATCTTGATTCTTTTCTTTTTCAGCCATTTACAACAGAATGGCTAGTGTGCTTGGGATAATTGTCCTGTTGCATGACCCAGTTTTGGCCAAGCTTTAGCTGTCGGACACTTGGCCTCATATTTGACTCTAGAATACTTTGGTATACAGAGGAGTTCATGGTCAACTCAATGACTGCAAGGTGCCCATGTCCTGGGGCTGCAAAACAAACCCAAATAATCACTTCTCCATGACCATGCTTGACAGTTGGTATGAGGTCTTTGTGCTGATATGCTGTGTTTGGTTTTTGCCAAACATGGCTCTATGAATTATGGCCAAACATCTCCACTTTGGTCTCGTCTGTCCAAAGGACATTGTTCCAGATGTTTTGTGGTTTGTTCAGATGCAACTTTGTAAACCTAAACCATGCTACCATGTTCTTTTTAGAGAGAAGAGGCTTTCTCCTGGCAACCCTTCCAAACAAAGCATACTTGTTCATTTTTTGTCCTAATTGTATTGTCATTAACTTTGAAATTTCACATCCTGAGGCCTGTAGAGTCTGAGATGTAACTCTTGGGGTTTTTGCAATTTCTCTGAGCATTGCACAGTCTGACCTTGGAGTGAATTTGCTTGGACGTCCACTCCTGGGAAGACTGGCAACTATCTTGAATGTTTTCCATTTGTGAATAACCTTCCTGACTGTAGAATGATGGACTTCAATTTTTTGGGAAATGGCCTTATAAACCTTCCCAGATTGCTTCTCTATGATCATTGGTGATGTGTTTCCTCCTTGGCATTGTGTTAACACACACCTGAATGCTCCAGACCTGTGAACTGCTAAAACTTCGGTTTTTATAGACGTGGTCACACTTGCTGATGATCAATTATTCAAGAGCATTTGGTTAGCAGCACTGGCTGCTACTTGGCCTCTGAATTCCTATGGAAGCAGTAAGAGTGTACTTAGTTTTTTACATATGACCTCTCCATTTTGGCTTTTTTCTTTTTTGTAAAATAAATCATGACATGGTGTAATATGTCATGTATTGCTTTTCATCTGAGGTCGTATTTACCTAATTTTCAGACCTGCTAAGGACCATTTGGCAAGATTGTTAGCATTCTGGGATGTAGTTCAGGGGAGAGCTGTAGAACTTTCCGGAACAGAATCCTAAGCCCCTCCCCTCACTGCCATTTTCCAGGATTCCACAAGAAGGATCCACAGCACCTGATGTGGAATCCATCTGCTATCCCTCAGTCATGTAAATCGGATACACTCTCTTCTTCTCCCCCAATTCTAGAAACCGGGCACTCAGGATAACAGACATTTCCGGCCTTCCCACTGACCCAGTAGCCCTGCCAAGCATCCCAGGCTCCTTCATTCCAACTTATCCTCCTCCCAGTCAGGCTTGGGCTGCCAAATAGATAGAGAAGCAGCCACCTGGTCCTGCCCTTGGACCTCTAATGCGATATAGAGAAACCTGTCTCGGAAGATGTAAATTGCACGTGGATAAATGCGATAACCTCATCTCATAAAGGTTCTGTCAACACTGTATCCACAATGGCCACAGGGAAGTTGTCCTCCTTAGTCTCTTATATGTCTATGAACATCCTTCCGCAGACAAAGGCACACATGGAGAAAACCACGCATAGGTTCTCCATATGCTGCAGACCCAGTTTCCAGCATCTGAGTGGTGCTGTCTAAAAGCTGCTGCCTGCACTGCCTACATGGCAAGAGAGGCAAGCCGAGGCTGGGACGATGCTAAGATGGAAGAGCTAAAGAGGCTCCTGGAACAACCCCAGCTGCAAGGCCAGGCTGGGTGCCCCCGGTGATGGGACAGGCACGCCAGCTATTTCCCCTGCTGTGTTGCTGCCCCCATTGTCATTCCAGGACTGGGGCTGCCCCCCTCCATATCGACATACCAGCCTTGGTTGCTGTGATGAGACGAAGACGGAGTGGCGGCTTTTAATGGGATTATGGGCGCTTCCCCCTCTCTTGCCCAGAGACAATGCAAGATGGATGAGCCCAGAACTGGTGAGAAACAAGAGGCTGTCTCTAGCCCAGGCTGAGGTGGGGTGTGGAATTTGGTGGGGGGGGCGGGGTGGGGAGAGAAGAAGGGTTGTGTCTGTCTCTCCGGTTAATACTGTCAGCTACAGCTTGGTTCCCTTCTCCTCTCTGCTGCCGAAGAGCAGCGTCTTCTCTTGAGGTGCGGCAGGATTGGGTCTCCAGTGGGGAGCTCTGTATGGTAGCCATATGGACAGGACCAGGTAGCCAGAAGACAGTGGTGGTGCTGGGCTCCTTTGCATGGGCAGGTCGTCTCTGAGAAGAATGTCGCCTACGTAGCATCAGGGTAGCGTAGCGGCGCGGGACTGATCCATTCAGGATTGCTCCAGGTTTTAGAGGGATGGTTTGTGGACAAGATATTCTTAAAGTCACTATCCCCAAGAGGGACAACGGCTTGGCCATTGGCCCCCTACCTCCGGGCAGAAGTCCAGGGCCACCTCAAGACATTTTGCTGCTTGAGGCAAAGGACAAGATGAAAAATCTCCCTCCCTCTCTCCTGCGATCCCATTTCATGCACAGAAACTAGCCAGTCTGGCACAGCTGAATTTCACTGAACCATGGCCATGGGGCGGCAGCATCTTCTACCACACCTGAGGTGGCAGGCTAGTCTAAGGGTCTTGGAATAGGTGTCGGTCACACCGATGTCCTCTTACAGAATGGGACTTGGGAGAAATGGCACAGACGTTGCCAGTTCTGTTGTCTCTGCTCCCCCCCCCCCCCAATGTTTGCTGCCTGTGTTGGTTCCCTCACCTTGCTTAATGGTAAGTTGGGCTACCAAGTCAGCAAAGCCACCCAGAGGGACATGGGAAGAAAAATGAAGGAGAACACTGTTTTTGAAGGGTAGTAGTAGGAGTATGTTTTCCCAAATTAGGCCAAACTGATTGGTCAGGCAGACCTGGATCACAAACCACCAGACAACCACCCAGGGATGTTGGCAAGTCTTTGGGTTCGAGTCTTTGGTACCAAGTCCCAAGTCCGAGTCCCAATTAAGAACAAGATTTTTTCCCCCAGAAAAAAAGGGAGGGAACGGGCGGGCGGTCTCTGAGTCACAAGTCGAGTCCAAGCCATTGAAAAAACAAAACAAAACCCAAGTCGAGTCACTGGTGCGACTTAAGTCTGACTTGATAGTGAATTCCGTGACTTGAGTCCCCATCCCTGTAACCACCCACCGCCTAGTATGGAAAAGTTACTTTGGGGACTGTTGTAGCCCATAGCTGTGGTGATGTGTCTAAAACAAATGCATAAAATAAATGATATCCAAATTTAGGGCAACACCTGGACACATATAGCTACTCTATATTCACAAAACCATGGAGTTGGAAGGGACCTATGAGGCCATCAAGTCCAACCCTCTGCTTAGTGCAGGACTCTAAGTTAAAGTATACCTGACAGATGGCTGTCCTTTCCGTTGCAAGCCTCAAGCATTGGAGCGCTCACCACCTTCTGAGGTAATTCGTTCCATTGTCACACTGATCTAACAGTTAGGAAATATTTGCTGATACGCAACCAAAATCCAGCTTCCTGTGACGTGAGCTCATTATGGAATGACTGAGAACATATCCTGCCTTACCTCTGTATGACAACCTGTCCAATATTTGACAAGTGCCATCTTATCTCCCTTCGTCTTCTTTTCTCAAGGCTAAACGAGCCCAGTTCTTTCAGTCTTTGCTCATTGGGCTCGGACTTCTCTCATCCTTTCTGCCCTCCCCTGAACCTGTTCCAGTTTGTCTGCATCCTGCTTAAACTGCAGTGGGCACAGGACTAAAGGTCAGGTCTAACCAGTGTCAAATTGTACTTCAACTAGTGTGGAGATTACACTTCTGTTAATGTAGCCTAAAATAGCCATTGCCCTTTTTTGCAGCTGCATCACACTATTGGCTCATATTCAGCTAGTGATTTACAACCATTCCGAGATCCTTCTCTCTTGTAGTATTGCTGAGCCATGTATTGTAATGTCTTGTAACTGTGCATTTGACTTATTTTTCCTAGATGTAGAACTCTCTGCACTTACTCCTGCTAAATTTCATTCTATTGTTTTCAACCCAATGTTCACACCTATTGAGATCTTTCTGAATCTTGTTTCAGTATTAGCCATTCCACCCAACGTTGTGTGATCTGCAGATTTGATAAGTATTCCCTGCAACTCTTCATCAAGTAATTATTAAAAATGTAGAAGAGCATGAGGCTTGGGATTCAGCCGTGTGGTACCCCACTTGTTACCTCCTCCCAATTTGAGAAGGAGCCATTGATAAGCACTCTCTCAGTACGATTCTGTAAAACAACGGTGTATCCACCTGACAGCCATCCTTTGCTTTTCTTAAGAACCATGAGATCCATTGTTTAATTGTACTGAGTTTAAAACCGACTTTCCTAAAATCCAGCATATACACAATTGACTAATTCCAGGTTAGCTAGAGCTGGACCTCTTTCTTTAATTGCATCAAGAGGGTCAGAGTTTCCCCTGCTCTGATATACATAAAGAGTGTTCAAAAGTAGTCATGTTTTCTTTGTTCCTACTTTCTCCTCAGATGCAGACTTATTCCATTAACCAAAAATTCACATAAGGCACCAGCCTAATTTATAGCTAGAGGAAGCAGAGACATGTTCAGAAGTAACTGGAGAGAGAGAGATTTGACCCAGCGAAAGGCACCTCCTGCAAATCCTAATGTTTTCCAGGTGTTTTGGATTATGCCTGCCCCATCCACCCCAGCCAGTGGTCTGCCCCCCCCATGGGAACTGTAGTCCCTTACCCAGAGAGGCCAAGCTGAAGAAAAGTGTAGGCAGGAAGTTCTAAGATCTGTCCTGAGAGGAAGAGATCTGAAGTACTGTGGGCAGAAGCTCTTCTCTACAAGTCTCATTATATCCTTACACAGCAACCAGACATTTCCACAGGGACTGTGCAAGAGGACTTCCTGGAAGGAAAGAAGGGCAGCAGTGCAGTTATTAGAAATCCAGTGTGGTGTATTAGACATAGCGATGAACTGGGCTCCGGAGGCTTGGGTTTGAATCCCTGTTCAGCCATGGAAATTCACTGGGGGTGTGGAACTGCTAAAACCACCCCTTAAATATCTCACTTACCTTGAAAGCCCTACTACAAGACAAACCCAGAAGAGAAAATGACCTAACTCCACTAATTGTCACTTTCAGCCCATAACTGAGATCACTCATACACATCATAAGTGATCTCCAACCCATCCTTGCCAAGAATACTTCACTCTTCCAAGCCCTATATTGCTTACAGACCACCACCCTTCAATCTCAAGTAACTACTAACACACAATGGACTACACAACACTTACACAGAGATGGGGACTAAACCCTGCTACAAACCCAGATGCTAGCTCTGCCCCCACATTTGTTCTGGCAACATGATTACAGGACCTAACGATATCACAGACAACATCAAGGGTACTTTTACCTATTCATCTGCCAATGTTATCTATGCCATCTTTTTCCAAAAAGACAAACAGAACAGTCTCTCTGCAAAAGAATTAATGAACACAAATTGGACATCAGGAATGGCAATACACAGAAACCTATTTCAAATAATTTTGATTTACCTGGACATTCAGCAAAGGATCTGAAAGTTGCCATTCTGGAGAAGAAAAATCACAGGATATGAATCCAGAGAGAGACAGCTGAGATAAAATATATACATATGTTTAAAACCCACCTCAATAGATTCAATATAAGTCAAGGTTTCTTAGGCCATTATCAAATGTAAAATATTGCATTTTATCTGCTGTAATTCCCTGCTATATTTTCTTACCAACTAACCAGTGCCACTTCACAAGGCCCATTAGTGATTAGAGACACTCATTACCATGTTGTTCCTGCTCCTTATCTATAATCTAGGATTAATTCAGCCACTAATCATTGTCATTGTTTACAGAACAATCCTTCCTGGGAGGAGAATTGAGGATTAACAGGGTTCTTAAAGGTCATTGCCAGGGGTGAAATGCTGCATTATAAACAATTTGTCCTCAGGGAAAAAAAGCCTTTTTGTTTTGGAGCCATGTGTATAAATATTGTATAAATATTTGCCCTGTGGTCCCATTCTAATACGTATCTGAAGAAGTGGACTTGTCCATGAAAGCTCACATTAAAATGCAGCAGTTCTTCTTTAAGCTGCTGCAACATTTTTGTCTTTTTAAAATTTATTTTTCTTTTGTTTTTTCCCTTGAAAGCCCTATTAGGATGCTATAAGTCAGCCTTCTCTGGATAGCACATAACAAACAGTGTAGTCGGCATTCAGATGGTTCACCTCAAGAGAAATCCAGAGGTGTCGGGTTGGCTGTGGGAAGAGAAGGTACTGCACAAACCTGGCCCAGGAATAGCAGGGAGCCTGGTAAGCAACAATGGCTAGAAGAGTGAAACAAGGACTTTAGCCGTTGTTCGTGGTACAAAGAGACAAGTGCAGTTGAGAACTCGCAAACACCAAAGGGAAAGGGGTGCCATTAAAATGAAACACAATAGACTAGTGGTCTGTTTCGAAGAAGCCTAAGTAGAAGACAGGAGAACCATTTCTCCCCTCAAACACACACTTGGAGGGGCTTCTTCAGATGCTTTCACAATGCTGAAAATGAGACCTGATTCCCTTACAAGAGAGGCAGAGGCAAAGTCAAACTTAGCCCCATCCATTTCCAGCTCATTGCCTGTGCCATCTTAAAGAGACAACAGTCTTGACCCTGGGAGACTAGAGAGTGTTGTCTGCACTACGCAGCTGCGGCCGTGAGATGTGGCTTCAGCTGCCATAGCCCCATATGGAATTCTGGGATTTTCAGCTGTAGGCGAGATACAGCAGAACATTCTAAGGACTTCCTCCTCAGCAAAGTACACTCCCCGGGTTCCATAGGATGGAGCCGTGGCAGTGGAAGTGTACCTGGGAGGAGTATATGCAACTCAGAGCTAATGCAACTGGAAGCACCTTTCCTAGCTGCCAACCCATTGTCATGGCACATCAATGGGATTGCAGCAAGGGTGGGGCACAGTGTCTGTACCCATTTCTTAGACTTGTAATCTCCAGCCAGCTTCTGCAACTCACTTGTGGCACCATGAAGGAGTCTTTCCATTTTGCGTGGGCACACATGCACATGGGTATGTGTCTGCCTGTGAGAAAGACTCATCCTGCTGACATTTACACTCCCTTGCCTCAGATTTGATTATAATCCCACACGTTCCAAGAGGAACATATGAATCAGACCGCGAAGCCATGTAGTTCAAAACGGTTGCCCCCCCCCAGCAGAAGCACCCCAGGGCTGCAGACACAAATCTCTTCAGGGCTCTGGAAATGCCAGGGACTGATGTAGGGGCCTTTGGCAGGCAAAATGGGCTCTGCCACTTACATGGGCCATGTCCTCTTGTCCTGATCATTCTCTTCTCCAAAAGTTAAAAAAAAAAAAAAAGACTCCCTGCACCTTCTCGTTTTATTTCCTTAGGCTTCAAAAAATGACCCAGCAGCGCAGCTCCTTAAACTTTCCCTGCAGGAGGCAGCATACTCCAGAAATAATGCAGCCTTGGCTGAAGGAGACACCTACTCTAAACCACAAGAATCCCTTTGGATGCTGAACAATGCCTGCTTGGCTGTGTGACTCACCGTGCATGTGCACCGGCACACTTCTCCTTGCCCCAAACTGTACTACCATTGCTCTCCCTCTCTTACAGAGTCACGTCCATGTTGGTGCAACAGCAGATACGATTTCTCATGAGAGCAGGGGTTTTTTTAAATTATTATTTCTGGTCAGCTCCTGGACACCAAATAGATTCCCTTGTTTCTACCTCCTCCATCAGGAATTCTGCTTCCAGCACATTTTCCTCTTGTCACCTTTTAAAACTATAATTTTCAGAATTCCCCAGCCGATCTAAACAGCACTAGCCATGCTGCCTGGGGATTTCTGGGAATTACTGTTGCAAAAAGTAACTTTTCCAAGTAATGAATTCTTTGAACAAGCAAGAAAGCCCCATGGGATGCAAGCTCAATGCCAGCTGAGATCCATCTTCATAAAGTTTCCTCTCTCGCGCCCAATTTTTGTGCCACATGGCAACCGGAGAAGGATGGACTGGCACAGCAGTATATAAAACACAAGCTCACCCCTGCCCCTGCTAGGTCACCACTGGGGCAAATGCCAACATGAGTTTAGTGCACAGATGGGGACCACGAGACGTGACAAGCTGTAACTGATGGAAGTGCCAAATGCAGCTTATCACTTTCTTTCTTACATGCATTATTTAGTTCAGGCCACATTCCAAAGTCACACTAGGAAGAGTGCCGTTGGGATAAAGCCATTCATTTTTAAAACTTACTGTCACCATAAGTACCTAAGGAAATGCCTAATTTTAAAGGGCATTTCAACCAGCTACCAGCAGTTATTTAATTAGAAAACAGCCACTTTTCAATGGAGTGCCAAATCCAAAGGGCCAAGGACACAATTAAACTTCAGAAGCAAGTAACCACAAGACCATTCTTTCTAGCGCTAAGGAAAGAAATGTCCGCCTTTCCCTGCTCCGGCATTTCACACTTATTTCAAACATCCATATACTGCTTTTCAGCACAGGAAAGCTCTCAGAGTGGCTTATCATAATATTAGGCAACCATTAAGACCCTCTAATAATGCAGCTAACTTTTAAATTTTCACTAACGTTTTCTCTAGAGCAGGTGACTGTACATCGCCAGAGCAGAGAGAACAGAACAGGGCACATGAGGTATATGAAATGTACATGTGCTTATTCTCCTTCATTGATGCAAACTTAAAAATAATGTTTATTAGTGAAATAGAAATGCAATACAACTCCCTACAAAGGGGAAGACTGACTTGGTGTCCAGATACCCACTATAATTGGGGCACTTCAAGGCCCCCCCTCTTGTTCTTGTGATTCTTTTTTCTTTAAAACTGGTTTACTGGGCAAGCCTAGCTGAACACACCCTCAAATAGAGGACTATCTTCTGTAATTTAGGATATATGGCCATCTTATTATGATTTCCTAATAGAATCTCCATTCTTGTAGGCTTCAACAATCCTTTGTTTTCTCAACCCACGGCAGAGGAGACAAGGCCAGCCCTGCTATGAGGCAGAGTGAGTCAGTTGCCTGAGTATCAGAGGCTGAGAGGAAACAGGAAACGGTGTGCCACACAGCTTGCCCTGCACCCTCTAAGCAAGGCTCTTCCCTTCAGGTGCTCTCATTTGCTAGAACAAAAATTCAGCTGCCAGCTCCACTAGCTTTTGTGCCATTTTGTTCTTCAGTTTAGGCAACAAAACATCTCAGGGCAGACCTGTGGAAACAGTGGTATAAGAGCTTCTCTTCTTCAGGTCTCTTGTTGGTCCCACACTAGGCCCACCACACCCATAAACACCTAGCCTAGTTAAAATGTGTTAACACCTGAAGAGAATCTTAAATAGGCTTATAGTACATATGAGTAGCAAATTTGGTTCTCCAATTTCCTGTGTTTAGGTGAAGTGGCATTATCCCTACAGAAGACAACAAAATTTGTAGGCTTGGGGGAATGTCAAGCTTCGTAGAAGTACACAAAGTTATTGTAGAGGAGCAGGTGTGTGTGTGGAGAGAACCAAACACCACTACTCTGTGTGAATGAAGCGTGTTCTGTGGGCCAAGAATGATGGCTGTTTGGGGAGGATGGAGCAGGGCTGGAGTGTCCCAGAAAAGAGCATAATGGTTCGGCTGGTGCCGATGACCTCACATCATTATGATTTCAAGTCTGATCCCAATGGCTACCTCTATATCCTATGGTTTCTTCTGTGGAACACTAGGTAACAGCTCCCAGGCAGCAGCTTCTTCTCCTCCATTCACTTACTAGAGCCATCTCATATCATCCTGGTTCCTGCATCACATGCCTCCAGTGACCCAGACCGTGCGGAGGGCCTCCACACACAAGCACATCTCTCCCCTTCAGGGTGAAGTGTTTTGATGGGAGGCTTGGGACTAGCAGGCTCCCTTCCCTTGATGTTTATTTTACTTACATTTGTAGCATCTGAATGGAGCAGCTTAGGACTGGAAGAATTTGGAAACATACCACACTGCCCTGGCATATATAGAATTCATATGAATTAGTCTTTAAGGCGCCACCACATTTTTGTCTTTTTTTACTTTTTATTGCTATTTTTGTTGTTGTTATTGTTGTTTAGTCATTAAGTCGTGTCCGACTCTTCGTGACCCCATGGACCAGAGCACGCCAGGCCCTCCTGTCTTCCACTGCCTCCCGGAGTTGGGTCAAATTCATGTTGGTAGCTTCGATGACACTGTCCAACCATCTCGTCCTCTGACGTCCCCTTCTCCTCTTGCCTTCACACTTTCCCAACATCAGGGTCTTTTCCAGGGAGTCTTCTCTTCTCATGAGATGGCCAAAGTATTGAAGCCTCAGCTTCAGGATCTGTCCTTCCAGTGAGCACTCAGGGCTGATTTCCTGCAAAACGGATAGGTTTGTTCTCCTTGCAGTCCAGGGGACTCTCAAGAGTCTCCTCCAGCACCGCAATTCAA